>JAFFSR010000226.1:4943333-7415000 GCA_017163975.1 Anastatus disparis
AAAAAAATATGCATTTATTCTTACGAAGCTCGGGCACTGTAATAATGATTCTTACTCTCGTTTGTCTTCATTCATTATCCTATTACTCATCTTTCCTGTAATTTCATACGATTGATATATACTTTTGTTTTTTTTTATTCTTTCGTTTGCGAATCTTATAGGTCAGTACCTAATATCTATTTTTAGACGTTATTTTATTTCATACTTTTATTAGAATGAATATGCAGAGAGCTTGAAATTAAATTTTGAAAAACAAAAATTTTAGGTTAAAACTAATGTAACAAGCTGAAACAATTAAACTTAATTAGTAAAGTTAGTTTCTCAATACTTTAAAGTTATCAATTTTCCGACTATATTTTAGCAATTAAAATTTTACCCCAAAGCTTTTAGTGAAAACTTTGTGTATACACACCGAGGAGTAAAATTGATTTCTCGGTATAGTCTTTTTATTCCTTAATTTTACGTTAATCAAACTTGTATTATTACTCGTTTTCTACCTTCTCAAATCTTCGGATAGTTTCTCAAAAGAAAAAAAAAGAAAAGCTTTACATTTTATGAATATCATGAGACAAATGAAACAATTTTCGAAAATCTTATATTTCTTCGAAGTTCATTCTTTTATTCTTTGTTAAAATTTTAATGAAAGAATTATTGTTATTACCAAGGTGGTTTGTGGATTAATGAAATAACATGTCAATTATAATGAAAAATAATAAATTCGAGGGACATTATTTAAATCTAAAATGCGTAAGTATAATAATGTTTTCAAGTATAATTTTCCGAAAAACCAGTTTCTTTAACTTTAAATAAGTACGATTAACTCTTAATGATACATATTTACTTTAATAACATATTTTAACGAAAAACATAATGTTTAAAATGAGGCTCCTCGGCATCGAAAAAATAAATGAAAAAAAAGGAACGTCGAAAACGTTCTTTTTATGTGCTTTTTATAGTTTTCTCCTAGCAATACGGGAATAAACAAAAATAATAAAAGAAAAAAGTTAAAATTCAAATAGAGTGACCTCGACGTTCATTTATCGATCGTATGTATATATATATATATATACGAACTAAAATTAAGCGACTACCAAACTCTTCTTTTCTTTTTTATGTGATCCATTTTACATATTTTTACTTTTAAATAAAAAGTTATGAGAAGCAAAAGAGGATGCCGAATGAAATCCTTGACGTTCATTAATTTGTCTTGCGAAGATAATGCGAAAAAAAATAAACCATTTAAAAGCTTTCCTGGCTATAAGGCAATAGTGTCAATTACCCATGTAAAATTACGATTTATTTAATAAAAAAAAGCAAATTTTCTTTCTTTGGATTTTTTTGCTTTCTTATCTCTTAAATAATGTACATGTTTTATGTATATACCAATTAAGATATCTTATTTCGCATTGACGTGACACACACCGAAAAGCCAATATTCGCGCAGTTATCAATATCATTTATATGTATATGAAATTAAATCAAGCGCACATTAAACGTCAAAATGTCTTTATATAATAGATAAGTTATGAATTAAAGATTGTCAAATATATAAGATATACAAAAAATTTTTTTCATTAAATATTTATACACTTCGGATATTCCAAATAAAACTTGAAATAAATAGAAAATTAATCGTTGCGCAACTTTATTTCTTGAAAAGTTAAATCTAACGCTAAACATTAGTTTTGCGTGTATGTGTATATATAAGAACACGCGGAGAGGACTATATACTTTCTCCTTTAATTCAGCTACTTGAAAAGTTCCTTGAGCTTAAAACCCTCTCCTTCGTTTATATCCCTTGACGGAAAACGTGTTAGCTTTACTGAAAGGTAAGGGATGAAAAGGTTAGTTTTGTCATTCTTGGTTAGTCCCATAAACTTCCGTATAACCTCTCCATAATACCCTGTGTGACTAAAACTTTCTTTAGTAACAACACATCTCTCACACTTTATCTCTTTCCCTCTCATCGCGATGTATATAACCGTGAAATTTCGATATGGAGTGTATAAGCTTTTGGAAATGTAATGTTTACTCGATAAGCAACAACAATAACAAAAGCATAAATGCAAACAATTCTAGTATGTATGTAAAGTCAGAGACAGAGGAAATGGTAGAGATGCAATGCGAAGGGTTTTAGAAATTTAGAGATTCAACGACTTGTGTATATATACGGTGATTTTAGTTTTGTGATTGTTATACAAATTTTGGGTTTGTTTATTGTTTAGAACTGGAAATTTTTTTTTTTTTTGCAAGTGAAAATTTAGCGCACGAGGAAGAGAGTTTGATTAGATTATACGATTATTTGATTGTGGTATAACCGAAAATTTAAAAGGGACCTTTGTTACTTGATTGATATGTTACTGTTGGTCACTATAAATAAATTGTTCTCTTTTCTAGGTATTTTAAAAGGTTGTTAAAAAGATTCTTTGTACTGTTATTGATTCAAACAAAAGTAGAATTATAAAATAATTATCAGCAATAAAATTAAAGTCTTAACCATAAAGTATTTATTTCAAATTGCCCTGGTAGAAAATTAAGGATAAGATATGCTCGGATAACTAACTGTTGGCTATATCTCGTCGCTACGCGGTCGCGATCAGTGACCGATAAATACACGATAATATATTAAAGACTACAGAGTTGATATAAAACATAATCACTAAAATAATTAAAATATTTTTCTTCTGACTTGAAATAAATTATAAATATTATAATATTCATTATTATAATTCATATGAGTTGTAAATAATTTTCAATTAAAATCGTTTATAGAAAGCGAATCTGTATAATATATACATGCTGCCCGCGATGGCGCTTGTTTGTACAATCGTACAATGGGTCCTATAGTTGCGAATACTGAATGTTAGCTGCGCGCGCATCACTCGACGCTTCGTCTTCTATAAGCATCTATCTTTATCACTATATGTGCAGGTTAGATTGACTTAACTTAGCTTTAAAATTATTAAAGATACATATACTGTTATTGTAATAGCGTTAAAATTTTCTGTTCTTTATTCTATAACTTAAATTTATTTGCGAACATACACAGTATGATTATGAATAAAATATCCATGTAAAATCAGTGAGTGCGAAGTGCGAGTGAGCGAGTGCATATGGAAACTTAGTGTGAGAGAATACACTGTAAAAAAAAAATAGCGGCAAATCACTTCGTTGGTCGACGAATTCAATGCGACCATGCAGCGTCGATGTTATTTAACATCGTTAAAGCGCAACATCTAACTGATTAAACCTAAAAATCATGTGTTCAGTTTACGTGAAATCACGCAAAGCACGTTAAAATGTCGCCGTTGAACGAAGTTAAATAACCTCGACGGTGCATGGTCGCATTGAAATTGTCGACCAACGACGTGATTCCCCACTATTTTTTTTACAGTGTATGACTGTCCGTTTAGGAACTGAAAAGGAAACAAGGAGTGAACAGTCTTTCTCTTTCTCACTAACTGTGTTCCCATATGCGTGCTCACTCGCACTTTGTAATATGCTGTTTATGAATATAGTATAATTCAACATTAACCATATCCTCCCGATACCATCGCGATAATTCGTTAAGAGTAATGAAGGTTTATCGCGATATCTAAAAGCATATGATCGCGACTGCCCATAAAATACGGGATGATATACTGAAAATATGCTCAACTTTCTACCAGGGTGTTTTTAATTTATAATTAACCTCTGAGATTATAAGACGTGTAAATTGTTACCCTTACATTACGGATAATCCAAGTTTTTGTGCATTTATTCATACATTTCATTCATTTTCATATTATCCAAATAGCGGGAGAAGAGGTCGTCAGTAGCTCATTCGGTATAGCGATGGATTGGTAATCTTCGAGGTTCCAAGTTCGAATCCCGCTCTCGGCCGATTTATACAAGCACCGCTGTACGTTACATGTGCTTTGTTCGCAAACATATTGACGACCTCCGTCGCTAATTAGCATTTTAATGACAGCATAAATACAGCGACATTAAGCTTAATTTAAAAAAAAAATACTTTTATGGAAATGAATTCTTCATATTTTTTTTATAATTTAAATAATAATAATTTTTTGAAACAAAAATACACAGGATGAATACACATACGTTAATAAAAAAAAAGAAAAATAGCGGTAGGTCTAGCAGTTAACTAAATAATTCTGTAATTTTAAATAAATTAAAGTTACAGAAAAAAATGACAATAATTTTATTAACCATAACAATTCGAGTTATATTTTGTTAAAAACTTTTTAAAATTGTAAAAAAATTTTATCTTGTTATAAAAAAATGGAAGTTTTAAAACTACAATTTTGTAAATAATTTAGTCCCATATATATTAAAAGTATCCTGGTAATCGTTATTCATCACTAATATTTTATTTAAAATTAATTAATTTTAACGTTACATGTATTATAAACCTCAAAAAAGTCTTTGTCCAAAACTTTCTTTTACTTATTCAATGCTACAACAACCAATACAACAATCAAAAGTATCACATAAGAAAAAAATAATTAATCTTCTTTCCAATAGCTTTTATCAACATTGCCCAAACGACGAATAATATTAAACGTGTTACGTCATTTGCCATACACATATTTCTACACATAAACACTTACGTACGTGCATGTGTGTACATGATACCTATATAACACACAACGAAAGAGAGCTTACCGCGAGAAAGAGCTTGTCTTGATTTACGACTGTCGCGAATTTCTTTTTCGCCCGGAAAGGCTTGTGCACGCGCGTATATAAAATAAAAATAAAAAAAAAAAAAAAATAAAATAAGAGAAAGATAGAAGTAAAAGCCGTCGAACCAGTCGTACGACGACGACAACGACGACGCCTTTTGCCACGATTCTTTTTCCGTCTTTTACTTATTTTTTTTTTGTTTTTTATTTTGACTTTTTCTTCGATCATCTTTTTTTTTATTCTTTCATTTTTAACGCGTTTGGAAATGTTCGATCTATTCTTTTTTTGCTTTTTATAAGCCTCAAGATTTTTCCTTCATAATATTATATTCTCCTTCTTAGCTTTTTTTATTCTTCGCTTTTCTCTACCAATGTCGTACGAATGAGGATTCGACATTTTTTTAAATGTTACTTTTATATTATATGCAGATATTATAGAGAGAAACGTTGAAGTCAAGAGAAAAAAGAGTCATCGTCGTTAATACCAACGGTAGAGGACTCATTCCGCCGATTAATTTGAGGATTTGCATAATTCGCTATATGCTAGCATAAATCCCGTATACTTTTATCTCGTTCTCTTTCTTCCTATTTCTTTTTTTTTCGTTCACACGTTCAATTTTATTCGCATAAAGATTAGAATATAGTGAAGTGCGAAAGAGATTTCACGTGTGGGTTTGAATGAATTAAAATTAAATGGAAAAATTAGTGAAAAGGACTTTTTGAATTTTACAAAGTTTTTTCAAAAGCGAATAAAAATTTAATAATTTTTCGAAATTATAATTTTAAACTTAAGTGGTAATTAAAATATTTTCAACTAGTTCGGCAAGCGTTTTTTTATTTAAGGTTACGGAATTAATATTATACGCTTTATTTAGATATTATTTTTTAAAAATGCGCAATAAAAAATATAATATCAAAGTTTTAATTACTCGTAATAAAAGGAGTAATTGAAAAACTTTGATATCGTTTCCTTAAAAAGTTTAATTTAATACTTTGTTATATATTACTGGAAGAAAGTCGATTACGTTAAAAATAGAGCAATTACGGCTTGTAACGCGAAACTATCAAATTTTAATGAAGAAAACGAAGAAAAGAACTTATTTCATTTTTAAATTTCGAATGCATAATCGTACCTCATTTTTATTTTTTCATTTCAAAACCCTACAAACACGAGATATCGTTTCAAAAAGCAAAAAAAAAAGAGAAAATCACGATTCGAATACTTTACATCTCTCACACTTTGGCGAAAAAAAAAAAATTCTCACCTCGGAGTTATATACCAAGGGTTTGCTATAGCAATTTAATATCTCTCTCGTGCTTTTCCTCGAGGGAAATAGAAATAAAAAAAAAGAGTGAAGCAAAGAAAAGTAAAGATTTTCAAAAGTAGGACGTAGTTTTACTCGTTTACACAAGGGAGAATTTCATTTGAACGTAAGCGCCATTAGAGGTTCCCTTTTTTTTTACTTTTCGAGCTTTATACTTTGCTTCATTTTTTTTCCTTTCTTTATTATTTTTTAAACGAACGCGCGACAGATGCTAAGAACTGATAACATGGCACCGAGGTAAAATAAGCCAAGAAAGATTAAGTTAAGATGTCGCTGTCATTTTTCAAAACTTTTTGATCTTTGTCCTTTTTTTGGGGGGAGCAGGAGTTTGGATAATGAATAAAGTTTTCGGTTGGAAATTTTAGTTGGTATGATTATTTATTGTTACGTTTTTTTTTGCATGATTTATATCATTTAGTTAGATTTGATATTGCAATTTTAGTTTTCAGAAAATTTGATAAAAAATTTTCGAAGCAATTAAAAATCCATGAAGAATTCAAGATTTAAAAATTGTCTGGATTTTAAAATGTATGAAAAATTCAAGTGAAAAAAAATAAAAAACAAGTTTATCTGCATGGATATTGATTTTCTGCAAAAATAAATTTATAAGCTTACAAACTGCCCTACTTTTTTTCAGTCTGAATAT
The DNA here is from genome assembly GCA_017163975.1 of Anastatus disparis. Classification (NCBI taxonomy): domain Eukaryota; kingdom Metazoa; phylum Arthropoda; class Insecta; order Hymenoptera; family Eupelmidae; genus Anastatus; species Anastatus disparis. Next base: position 4,949,987 of record JAFFSR010000226.1, read on the forward strand.
TTAAAATCACTAAAAAACCGATTGCTAACATCTGAAAGCTTTATCTTTATTTAAAAAAAAAAAAATAAAAAATAAATAAATTAGTACACGTACAAAAGATTGTATTCAATTCCAATTTTCCAAGTCCATTAAAATTGAAAAAGAAAAATCAAATAAAAAAAACATTCTTGTTTAAAAAGCTCCGAAAATAAGCAAAATTTCATAAAATTTTTTAATTATACAAAGTGCAACTAAAACTAAAAAAAAGAAAAAATGGAATAAGAAACTATAAGGAAATCAAACGAGCGTAAGTACATACGAATTTACGCCTTTCATCCCCAACGCGTCCTCGAGACGTTACAATATAAACGACACATATAAAGCAAAAATTTTCTAGCACACTAGCCAAGGCTACGGCCAATTCACAAAATGATTACATACATATAGACCTCGTATTGCTATGCCACTGCTTTAAACTTTTTTGCTTGCTTACTTCGTTTTAACTTTAAAATTCTCATAACGCTCTCTGTTCGCGCGTAGGCCGACTGTATATATGTACGTACGATTTATCGAGTATTTCAAGGAAATCTCGAGGAACTTTTAGTGCTCTGAATTGGGTATGTGGCATTTATATAAGAAAAAATAATAAAACGAAACAAAGAAGTGTCTGGAATAGCTGTGATTTTCTGTGGCAATCGTTTATTAACGGGTACAATGTTTAAGACGGGTAATGGGATAAGTGAGATGATTTTAGTAGAAATGAGTGATGATGAACGTTTATAGAGAAAAAAATTTCTATATGTATAGTGATGGAGATTTTTTTTTATTATTTGAAAAATTATACGTGTATTGATATTTATATTAGCCGGAGGATTTATTAATGTAAATGAATTATCATTAGTATTTTTGTGGAGTATCAATTAGGTTAATAGAAATTTTTATTAATTTTACAATTAATTAGAGAATGAAAAAATTGAGTTTCATGTATAAATTATTTAATTTTAAAATAAAAGAAATGGGATATTAATTTAAAATAAGAATAAATAATTGAAATTCGAAAATTACCTTAATTTGCTTTAAGAAATTGTAATTTAGAAATTTGATTTTTCATTTTGTTAATTAAGAAGATGTAACTGCATAAAAGTCTTGCATTATCGGTTAATGAGCAACTGTATTAATAATTACAATCAAAGCAATTATTTTGACACCAAAATATATTAACTTGTAATATAATCCATAAACTTTATTCAATTAGATTTTTTAACAAATTCACTTATTATTCTTGGAGAATTTCAGATTCTTGTATTTGAATAATAATATTTTAATAAGATACCAGTTACTGTTTAATAAAATCACTTACTCACAATAATTTGAAAATAATGTATAATTTGAAAAATAAAATTTGCAATTAAAAAATCTAAAGTTAAATCAGAGCAATTTTATTAACGTAAAATTCAATTCGTTTTGATATAAGATGGTAAGGTAAGCAATAATATTTAATAGAATATGAAACTAGAAGTATACATCCGTCGCATTTTATTTAAAAACCAAATAATAGATTTATGTGCATCGAAAATGTTGGTTTAAATTTTATATTCACCATTCGTAATTAATGATTTTTTCCGACGAAAATTAATGTTGTAAATGGTTTCTGTTACAAATGCACTTAATATTCTATCAATATCCTAACGTCTAAAAGCTTATAAATTAAATTAAATTGTCTTGTAAAGTCATTAATGGAAGAATATTTAAAATTAAAAACAAATCTCTTTACTGTTGAAAATTTAATATATAATATACAATTACCATTTTGATTGTAAAATCAATTCAATGAACAATGTACAAAGTTGTGAAAAATAATACTTTGAAATTATATGTTGACAATTATAGAAATAAAATTAAGATTTTATTATCGTTATAATCAAACATTAATTAATCGTATAATTTTTTATTCTGTAAAATATTTTTTTAAATTTACGTTTTAACAACAGACAGTCGCAATTATTACTTCTGTCCAATCAAGTAGATTAAGTTTAACGATCGATAATATGAAAATATTTTAATTTATTTGTTTTAAAACTTAGACATTTCGCAAATAAAAGTTTGCAAAAATATTTCATACCATTCAACAAAATGACTTAAATAATATATTTTCTATTTAACGTCGCTGTATTTGTGTTATCATTATGATACTAATTAGCGACGAAGGTTTCTCAGTGTGTTTATGAACTTCAGCACATGTAACGTACAGTGGTGCTTTTATCAATCGGTCGAGAGTGGTATTTGAACTCGAGACCCCGAGATTACGAATCCATCGTTCTACCGACTGAGCCACCGAAGACCTCAGCAACAAAGTAACGTGAAACACAAGATACCAAAATTTAATAGCATAATATCTAATTTATATCCGAGCATCAATATTTAACATATGGTTCAATCAAAATCTTATTATAATTTATTAATCGAAAATACTTTAGCTTCGAATATTAGCTTGTAATGTCAAAACGATAACATTCATAATGACAGGAATACTTTATTTTTATGATTTAATAATATAATTATTAAAATTAGAAAAAAAATTTATCAACGAATTAAATTATTAATAAATAACTTTTCCATTAGCATGTAATAAACCAGTAAAAACTAGATTATATTTTAAAAAATTATCTAAATTAGAAAATTTTCTTGCAGCTATCTATAAGAGTTTTTTATCTAATCATTCGATGACTAAATTTCTATTATAATATTATATTTTCTTTTATAAGCAAATTAAATTATCTTAATGAATAAATTATGTAGTTACTTTAATTAAATACATTATTTAAAGTTGTAATGTCAAAATAAATAATATTAATAATTTTATATTCAAATTTAGCGAATCAAGATTATAAATTTATCGATTTATAATTAATTTTCGTATCGATCACATTTTAATTACCAACAGTATCAAATTCAAATTATAAATTTTAAAAATTTACTCGCACCCAATAAATAACAAAAAGAAATTTCTTTCGTCTCATGCCACCAGACAACAATGAAAATCATTCCGTGTCATACAATACAGAAATCTTAGCATATCATCCATACAATGAAACGAGAATCTTTTAATATATAATCCGTGAAAATAGTCAAAGCTTTCTCTCTCTCTTTATCTCAATTATTTAAGTATCAATATTTATCAGGTTACAAATATATTTATACACGCACACACACACACACGCCCATCTTTTCTCTCTCGGCGTATACAGTTAATATACTAATTGAAATAATGCAGATACTAAACTCGCACATTGACCTCGCCTCCTCAGTAAAATATCATCTCTGCGGCATTTTCTAGTCGCACAATGCTACGCTGTATACAGTCGTACGAATTCAACTATGTGTTTACAATCTACACGTTTTCATTAATATATACAAATCGTTATTTTAAAATTAAGAAAAAAATGAATTTAAATAAGAGGAAAAAAAGAGAAGAATAAAGATATGGAAGATATAGAATAAATCAGGGACAGTTGGTGCTATATAAAACTTTTTTCTTTCAAAGCGGCATTACTTTAAAAGAATAGATCGAATATACGGCGCCGATGATAATTGCTAGTAATCGACAATAGTTGGGAGAGCGCGCGCGAGCGCGGAAAGTTACACTGCGTTTTACTTTGTTATGACTTGTGAAGGTTTATTATAACATACTTCATTCCTCTTTTTTTTCTTTTTCTTTTAATTCTTGCTTCTTCTTCTTTTTTTTGCGTTATTCTTCTCTCTTTTTTTCCTCTGATTCTCTTTTGATGCTGGGATGTATATGACGCGATATGTATTCCTTGTAGATGATCGACTAAATGTAATCGAGATATCACGAGTAATATACAATATGTATACATATATATTGATGAAATTGAAGGGTTTGGCGAAATAGGATTGTAAGAGAGAGATTCAAAACAAGATTAAAGTTAAGTCGGAAATGATATTTGTTATTTGAAAAAAATTTTAAATTTAAAGTAAGAAATCTTATTGAGTTTAATAGTAAAAAGTTTATAAACATTATTAAACGCTCACTGATAATATTTATAGCATTTTTTTTTTCTCAACGAACTTTTTTAAGGTTGAATTATTTAATTGTTTATACTTGTGTAATTAAACGTAGACTAGACAATTTTATACTTTTAATTTTCGTCTTTTTTAATGAAAACAATAAAACTTTTACAATTTAAATTTTTTAATTCTTTTAAAACGTACCGGCTAATTTGAGAATTAGGTTAGTACAAAAGATTTTTTAAATATTTTTTTATCCTTTTTTTTATTTTCATTGCAAGCTGCTAAATGCGGTTACATATTAAAAAACTTTGCCAACGACATATCTAGTGATTAAATCTGAAGTTAATTAAAAGAAGTAAAAAGTTACATTAGTTCTTACGTTGCTTCAAAAATTTAATTATTTTGTCGATAATTTACCAACATTCATATTAAAATTTTTCTTTAATAAAATAATAATATTTGATTATATAAGATATATTTTTTTTAATTAGTAAACGTAATTCTTTTTTCCAATAAATGTCATCGATTTCTCTTTAAATTATCGGCGTTACCTAATCATTTTATCTTTAGAATTTTTAAACTGCCAGACAAATGTTTACTTTCCTTAATTTGACCTTTTGAAATTGACGTTCCTTCCACTAAACGTAATTAATTGAATTATCGCTTAATTTATCTTTAACGCTACTAAACGCGCGTTTCTTAAACTTTTCAAATTTTCCTCTACTCCTTTTTTTTCTCTCTTTACTTCCTCACAGAAAAAAAAGCTTCGCTACAACTTGATTGAGTAAACGCTTTCAAAATTAGAGCTTAGCCTCGTTTTCTTTTCTTCGTCTTTTTTCTTTTTTTTTTGATCATCCAAGCGAGTTTTATGTTGCCATATAACATCAATCGTTCGTCGTTATTGGTTCACGGTTTAACTATTTCTTTTTTTTTCCTTTTTACTTTATATATATTTTTTTATATAAAATTTTCGTTAAATATTTATTCTTCACTTTTATATATAGGCAATAAAGTTTAGTTTATAAGGCGTACCGGTTTTACGCGCACTTTTTTAAGCTAAATGTCGTAAATATTTTCAAAGAAATAAGCTATCTTATCTTTATATACGTAAAAATGACTTTTTAATTAATTAATAGTAGCTTTTCGCGTAGGGGTTCTTCTATTTTTTTTTCTTTTTTTTTTGGCTACAACTTAGTCTAGAAAAACACGTTGTTTTTAATTTATATTTTATATATATCGATCCGAACATGTTTTTTAGAGAGACAAGAAAAATTTGTTGGATAATTAATCACTTTTGGTTCATTTTTTCGAAAAATTTGAATAATAATTTTCTTTTCTACTTTTTTCTCTAACAAGCAATTTAACAAGTTTATTACGAGTACAGATTTTTCGCGCTGTTCTTAAATAACATATTCGATTCGAGTTTCTATTAATGCCGTATCTTATAAGCAGTAATTATTAAGAAATTCTAAATGTACGATTCAATTAATATGTATCTTATAGTAGCACAAATTACTAGTACTCGCCTGATAATGTTTGTTTTAATGTTTATTTAATAGCAAAGCCGTTGACATTTTATCACTGTGGAATAATAATTCAAAATAAGTAAATAAATTAAAATTTAATAATCATGTTAAAAATAATCGCTAAATTGCAAAATAATTTATTGGAAAAGGATCAAAATCTTTAATTTCTCTCATCGATCAATTTGGTAATTAAATTTAAATCTCCTTTTTTTTAATTTAATGAAAACCTTAAAAAAAAATAATAAAGTGCAATAACATTCATCAAGTTTTAATTAACATTTCATCATTTAAAACGATTAACCTACTTAATGAAAAAAAGAAAGAAAAAATAAAAAAAGAACCCATAGGTTATACAGATAAAATAAAGTTCAGATGGAGCAATAGAGATTTGCCAAGGTAAAATTGTGCCCGAAAAAAAAAGAACGCCCAGATAATCCTAATCCTCGAAATGAAAAATCTGCGCGCTCTAACGCCATTCGTGCAACGCACGTGCAACCAAAAAAAAAAAAAAAAAAAAAAAAAAACAGAAAACGAATAAGGAAGAAGAAAATAGGCTATATGTACATATAACACGTATGTGTAAAAGAGATAGAAAGTATATATAGCAAAGGATATCATCATATATATATGTGAGAGAGGCTACAAAGTATTCAATTCGCGTGCATAGCAGCTCTTTACACTTCTCTTTTTTTTCCAAAGCCTTTTTTTCTTCCTTATCCACACGTATATATATAACTTATAGTAGGTCGTTTTCTATCCAAGCTTTTCGTTTCAATCAATAGTTTAGGAGAAAAGCGAATTTTAAGTGAAATGTCAAGAATTTCTTCATTGAACATACATATATACGCGTATATAGATGGTTCGAATGACAAATGGGTATGAAGCGTGATATTAAGATGTTATGTAAGAACATTTTTGTTTGTGGAACAAAGATATTTTTAGCCGAGTAATAGAAATTTTCATATATAGGGTAAAGTATAAAAGTCACTTTTTTTTATAGTTGCGGTAAAGATAGTTTTTGATAGAAAAGTTTAGGATGAGGATAGGATTATTCATTTTTTTTCTTTGTTAAATGAATTCAAAATTAGATCGACGTTTTGGTTGAATTTATATATGTGAATTTTTTAAATCTTTTTATTGAAAAGTTTGACTTGAATATGTGACCTCATTTTCATAATTCGGTATGTGATTTGTAACAATTTTAATTTCTCATTTAGCAAAAGTTTCAATAAAAAATATCCTAATGAATCTTCTTATAATTAATTGAATTTGTAACAAAATTTTTGGCACAAGCATAATAAATTTTCAATTTACTTTCAAATGAATTGAATAATTAATATTCTTTTTTTAATATCTTGATTTTATAGACATTCATCAAAAAATGATAATCCATTGATAAATTCGTTTAATCGTATTTGATACTATATTTGCAAAAATTAAAATCCAATCACTGCTTTAAATTGACTATCTTTACAAATAGGTTATCTTTTATTATAAAACAAGTTTAACCAATTAAAGTCCAAAAATAATTGTTCCCTTACAATATCTAATAATAATTGATAAAAATCTTATTTACTCTACCAAACCAAAATTTTTATTATCAGCAATCCTCCACTTCACCGCCAATCCCTTTTATTCTCGAACTTCATTGTAAAAACTTTCATCATTTACATGTGTTTCCTCTTGTAATGAACTCAATCCCCCTTTTTTTTCTTTTACACCTAAACTTCTTTTTTTTCCTTTTCTTTTTTGTTCATTTCAATCTCTTCAGAGCACGCTTTCGTGCTCAAAGCTTTCGCAAAGCATGAAAATCAGTTAGTACGTACAGCTAACATTTGAAATCTAAATGAGATCGATTCCACATACGCGAGCACTTGCATTAGTAGCATTAACACATGGATTTACTGGGCTTCGATATATCGTGTGGTAGCTTGTTTTACTGAAATTGAATTTTTATAATCTATTGTCTTTCGTGATCTTTTTTAGAATCTTCTTTATTTCAATGAATTATTATGTATACGAAATGACTTCTTTTATATACTGATATTATGTTTATATATTTATTATTTGATGGATAATGTGACAGATTTTTTTTACCTTTGCTTTAAATTATCTTGACGTTCAATCTTTCATTATTTTCGTTGAATTTATTTAATACAATTCAACAACGAATTAGTAGATATAATTTTAAAATTTATAAAATATTTAATTTTTTAAAGCTCATAGTAATTGGTAAGTATGATATATTTTAACTCCCACACTTGGACAATGAGTAAAATAATTAATTCAACTGTCAGCTTTTAAGAAATTTTTTTCAAATTCTTTATCAAGGCTGAAAATAATTTAAAATAAAATCACATTAAAATTTTTTAAAATTGTTTCCAGCCTTGATATGAAGGACTTTAAAAAAAACGTCTGAAACTTTAAAAATCTAATAAACTACTGTGTTCGTTATCCAAGTGCTAAAGTTAATTTATTTCATATTTAATAAATTATTTTTTAATGAATATTTAAAATTAAAAAAATACTTAAAATATTAATTAACGGTCTTTATATCTTATCCCATTGAAAACTAAAACCCTACATCTACATCTTCCGTTTGGTAAACCTAATCGATAAACACATCACATAATGCATAACCAACTACCCCTCCTGACTCTCGAATGATCATGTTACTCATTTGCAAAGCCATCGATATCTAACATTGTTCTTCGTATTTCTTTAATACAGTCGTTAAGTAAGCTAAGATTTCCAAAGTCATTATGGATCCGTTTATAGAAAAAAATGAGCGTTATTTATACATAATGTAAGGAATCTATCTGAAAAAGGGCTTCGAAAAAGAAGAAAAGAAATTATTTATCCTCTGTATCGGTTTTCATGTTCTTGTCTATATTATGGTTTATTCTTTTATGAGTAAAAAAAGCAAAAATTTTTGAGGTTCTAGATAAAATATAAGAAGGTTTATTAAATATATTGAATTTTTCAAAATACCATACACATTCTTACTAGCTACATTGCAAAAATTATATGTGCTGTTTCACGATGCTATGCGCTCAATATTATGGTATTTTTTGTATTGTAATACGGGATTCAATAACTTTTTTATTAAGTGTATCGATAAAAAGTTTTACATATTATCGATTTTACAGTAGAGCATGGGATACCCGGATACCCAGTGACCCACCCGTTTGTCCATATTCAAAGTATATGGATTTAACCCGATTTTAAAATATATAGGTATCCATATTGGTAACCTGTACTGGTTACTACACGCAGTGCGGATGACTATCTTATAAACTCAAACTTATCAATAATTAATGAATTAATTTTTTATTCTATTTCATTATTAATTCAAAGTCACCATAAACATCAATGAAGTGAGTATTTGTTTAATCTGGATTTAACCCTTATGAATCAACGCACATATGATCCTTGAGTACCCATCATTATTAAAATCATATTGATATTCTGAGCTTTATTTTATGATCAGCCATTCTGAAACTTTTAAATCAGTAATATATCGATAATCTAGATTTTTATACTCGTATAAATAACTTTAGGAACTTTGAAAATAAAAATATTATGTATTCATAGTTATAAGAATCGTTCAATACCAAAACTATGTATCAAATTTGAGCATACTTAAAATTTTCAGCTAATTATCATGTTTTATAAACTTAAATTTCTGGTACATATTGTAAGGGCTTAGTAAGCATACTTTAATTTCTATTAGAAAAAAAACCTATTCACTAAATTATCATAAATTAATACTACAACAATAAATTTTTTTAATTTAAAAATATCCCATTTGCTTATCAATATATTACAACAAAGAAAAAACTAACGACATTATTCGATAAAACCTTTTTATACGTAAAACTGCACTATCAGAAAATACTCATGGTTATTCCATTATAAATGATGAAGATAAAAAATAAAAAGGACCATCATCTGAAAATCTCTTAGATATGAATATTCATTCAATCTCAACTCGAACTCTCTACTTCTCTCTTTGACTGCTTAAGTGGCGGAAAGAGAAGTGTTTTAACTATAGTAGAGGAGGTTGTTACAAAAAATAAAATGGAAGAAGAAAATTCAGATTTACACTGATCTACATTTAAGCTTAGTGTGCTGGGTAGTGTGGTACTTAGAAATTTGAAAATTTGGTAAATGGAAGTGTATATAAGATGTTGCTAAAAATAACAAATTGAATGAACTTTTGGAATAAATGATTAGTTGGTTAACTAAATAGGAATCATGAGATCGTCAGTGGCTCAGTCGGTAGAGCGATGGATCCATAATCTCGGGGTTCCGAGTTCGAATCCCGTTCTCAGCTGATTCTGATCAGATGATAATTAGCATCTCAATGATGGTATAAATACAGAGACGTTAAATAAAAAAAAAAAAGAAATAATTTTATTGAATATCTTCTTATTTTTTTGTTAAAAAGATAATTCTTTTTAAGTTGTACGGACGATAACTTTTTAAATTGTAATTTTGTTTATTGTAAAAATTTGTATCACGGGAATAATTTAAAAAAATTTCTACACTTTTTTTAATGGCACAATATCTTAACTAAAAATTTAACTGTTTGCGCTTTAATTTTTGCTTTTACTTGATTAAGAAGATGATAAGGAGAGCTAATCTTAAAAGTATACAAGATGCAACAATTTGAGAGTGAAATTTTCAATTAACACAGCTTACAAACAAGATTAACTTCCATTTCTGAAATAAGATTAAAATTAATCACACTTTTCTGAGTTAAGTTGAAACTAAGCGCGACATTTAGGTCATACCGATTATAAATCTTTGAAAAAACATAACAAATAAAATCTCCAAAGAATAAAAAAAATATTTAAAAAATTAGTACAAAAGTAATCAACATAATAAACTCATTGCACTTCAATTTTTTTAAAATAATAAAACGAATCCTTCAAATTTGTTTCATCAGTACATTTTTTTCCTGTGATCTCTTTTTTTTCATATACCTTATTCTCATAATAAACACGTAATTTCACTGCCACAAACATGCTTTACGTATAATAAATCAGAGCAAGTCCTCTTTTACCCTTTTGCTTGTTTGTCTCTCATTCTCTTTCTCTCTCTCTTTTTACTTGGTGTTTGCACATTAACGAGCTTGCGAGGCGGAAAACCCTTTTCGTGTGTAAACACGCGGCGATGGCCACAAATATAATTGCACGAAAACGTGATAAGAAAGTCGTAGCGAGTTATATACATACGAAAAAAGAAAAATGTTACTTCCACCTGTGTACAGGCGGTTTACTTTGAAAGAGATGAATTTTTGGATATTCTTTTTCATGTTGTTTTTTTTAATCTCTATGTATATACGTGGGTGTGTGTTTTGAGGTAGGCGGATGGATGAATTTTCTTTTTCTAATTTTCACAAAGGCGTCACCGTGATAAGGAAAATTTGTCGAGTTTTTCTTAGAATGTAATATTGTGTTTATAGAAGAAAATTTATTTTTAGTTTAAACCTTCTAAAAATATTTGCAATGTATAATATAACATTTTATTACCTTTCATAATTTATTATTACACCTCCAACACACAAAAATTATCTTTAAAGTTAAATAAATAGATGAGTAAAGAAAAACTAATTCTTGCGCGAATAACTTTAGCGACAATTTGGTTATTAAAACTTTATTTTTACCAAGGAATTATGAAATTAACTTTATTTCCTTAATTAAACTAACAGCTGCGAACAGTTATTACATTTTCCCTTGGCGAAAATTAGTAGCACTTGTTGGAAAATTCGTGCAAAATTTATTCTAAAAGTTTAAATAAAAAAATAGCATTAATTTACTTTTTATTAAAAATAATTTTAAAAAAAAGTAACTTTGGTTCTATCTAATAATTTCCTGTTAAAAATAATTTCGCAATTCTTGCTAAAAGTAGTTTCGTTTTGAAAAAAAAAAGGAGAAAAAATAGTGCAGGTAGCAATAACGTATAATCACCTTAACTAGCAATTTATATTCATTCTAACTATAAATAACAATTTCTTTTTTTAGTTTTTACTAAAGTATATTTTTTTCAACGCAAGTGATTAATTGCCGATTAAAATAATTTCACCTGTTTTCTGGACTGCTAATAAATATTCCATTTTAACTTTTTTATTTATATTAATAGAAGTTTTAATATTCATTAAAAACAAGATCCAATCAAATTTAATCGAGTTTACAAACAAGATGCAATTTAAGCTCAAATAATGTCAGATAATTCTAATAATTCATAAATATTTTTAACGACCATGATTTTTTGTATCAACAAATTTGTTTGTTTGATCGTACCGACATAGAAAAATTTTCTTTTCAAACAACGTGATCGTAAGTTTATTCGTGATTTATTGGTTATTTATACAAATTATTTTTATGTTATTATAATTTATGAAATGACGTCATGGAATAAAAATTATTGCGCAACTATCATAAATGTCAATTTTACGTGGGGAGATTGATTTTTTATAAGAATTGCTAAATACATGATGGAAATTAATATATCACTAGTAAAATATTATTTTGGGTGAATAGAATTTGTTTTTAATATGTAGTAATTTTTAAACAAAATCAAGTCTGTCCTACAGTTTAAAAAATGATTTTATCTACATAATTTCTCTCTGTGTATCAAAACATTCAAAATTCCGCGAATATATTAAAGTTGGATTAACATTTTTAATTAAGAAAATTAAACACCATTTTGTCTTACACTGAATTAATTGTATCTAAAACAATAATTTTTATCAACAAATTTAATAAACTCACTTCTATGACAAAGAAAACAAAAAAAAACCAACTTTTTTCAAGCCTTATATTAAATATATTCAAATCATCTTAACGAGTCATCGTGTTAAAAAGCATCGATTAATAACTAAATCGACCACCTATTCAATCGAAACTTTAAAATAAAAATTCGAATAATTTAAAATTATAAAAGGCGTTAACCGATCACCTTTAAAAACTCACAGCCGCACGGGTACACAACAAATAATCATTTTATTTCTTACATACCGAAATAACACATTGAAAAAAAAACTGAACGTTAGATCCTGATTAATAGCGGCGCTACATAGTCTGCGGAAATATCTCGAGACGCGAGAAAAGGGCAAGTCTTTATAATCTTTCGTTGGCCCCAGAGCAAGTCATCCGATGATTGGGTGAAAGGAAAAATAATAATAATAAAAAAAAAAAGAAGAAGGAAAGAATTAAAAGTAAAGGAAAGGGAAAGACGATTATTGCATTTGCTTTCAAAGGACCGACATGAGAGAAGAGCAAGCTTTCGTACGTTGATTAATAATCTTTCTACGACCCCATAGGGATGTTATATGTCGGTAATTCTCTTCTTGTTCTTCCTTTTTTCATCTCTCTTTCTCTTTTTATTTTATCTTTTTTTTTTAATTTTATTCTTTTATTTTAATTTTTTTTCTCTTACGCACATTGCTGATGTTAAAATGATGGTCCTTTTCACGTATGAATTATTACATGTAGTTTTGAAAAATGAGCGTCACGCGTTAACGTGTGTGCGTGCGCACGTGTGTGTATTGCTTCTTTTTTTTAATGAGATTGCTTTTTAATTTTTGCCAAAAAGAAATTGACCGAGTCTTCAGTCATTTGAGATCGGTTTGTGATTATTATGTCGTATTAGGTGAAGGTTTCGGATTTTGATTGAGTATACTGTTTTCTTTACTTTTTTTCATTTCTTTAATACTCAATATTTTATGACCTAAATTGGAATAAAATCCGAGAGAAAAAAGTATTGACTATAAAATATCGCAAAATTCTAATAAATTATGTAAAATATATTGCACATTGTTAACAAAGTAATACATAAATTACAATGAACAATCCATTGTAATAAATATTAATAGAAAAAATTACATTTTCAACCTACTTTTTCTACTACCAGCTCTAATAAATTTCATAAAACAACAATATTCAACATTACGCCACACCATTAGTTATAAATTTTCTCAACAACGCTGCTTAACCTTAAATAATTAACAAAATTCGTTTAATAAGTTACAAAAGCTTATTAGCGCGCTTAGCAAAGTACGTTAATATTGTTGTGTTATTCAGTGAGGTCCGATATGGGTATTACACAATTTAGCGGGGCTTTAATAATAACAGAGAAGTGAGCTCAATATTCAATATTGTAAAGCGATATGCTGTTGTTTATTATGGTTTTCCTATTGTAGATTCAATTGAGAACGTTAAATGGTTAAATTTTTGTGAATTTTTATTTTAATTAAATTTTTTATTTAATTTATTTAGAAAAAAGTGTATTATTGATTTTGATAACGGATTTGGAATTCGTTTTTATTAAACTAGGAAAACTAATAGGAATAATTAATGTTAAATATAAATTATATTTATAGTACAAAAATAAAAAACTATTTATTATATTTTCTGCAGTATAGATATATAGAACTATAGTTTTTGAAGCCAAAATGAATACGTGTATAAGATTCTAGGGTCCATTTAAAATTCAATAGCCTTTTATTGCATATAGGGAAATGTTCAATGGTTCATATGTGCTTCAATTGTAATATCTTCTCTTCCAAAAAAGTAGTCCTCTTTTATTTATGAGAATTGTACAATTTTTTTAAACTTTTTCTTTTTATACAGAAGTAAACATATTTTTCCAATTTTTTTTTTTATTATAAAAATTGTTAATAATACAAAAACATTTATATTTTTGTATTTTATTCTTAAAAATAAGAAAAAGAAAAATTACCAAAACAATATATATTTTTCTTTGTTTTTATCAAATAAAACTTCTAACAAAGAAATCACGAGTTAACTTACATTATCTATCAACCCTCAAGACGTCAGATATAATACCCTATCTCACACATCTCATCATCCCTCATCTTCTAAATTTTTTTTATACTTTCTCTGACGGTCAATTTTTTTCTTTCTTTTTTCATTTTTCTCTCACCTTTTTCTTTCCCTTCTTCCATCATGATATACAATACACCGTTTGGTGTATAACGAAACTTTTTTTTCTTGTTGTTGTTGTTGTTTTTGTAGAGTCATTAGCGCCTCTCTTTATCTCTTTCCTTGCCAACACGAGGACATTAATATTAATGCATGAGATGCGGATGATTAAAGACGTTAATATTATATAGCAAGCCAATTTCGTTGAGTTCTTGATTACGTTGTCGCTGGTAGAACGTGTAAAAAAGGACCTTTTTTATTTTTCACCTTTTATTTTGAGGAAAATTTTTTTGGAAAACCTTTGTAAGATTTTTTATTTTAAGTTATAAATTAAGGTATTTTTTCAAAGAACTTAATTTAAATAAATTACTAATTAAACAGAGTGCTAATTTTTTAGAAGGTAATTACAATGTTAATGTCTTTTTTTACATTGCTAAATTAAACTTTGTAGTGTAATTAGTCAAAAAATGAAATCAATTAGCGCAGCTGATTTATTAATAATTTTACATTCATTATGTATTAGTAATTTGTTGAAAATATTATATTATTGAGTTCACATAAATATTTTAAGAAATGTCTGATAAATTAAAAGTACTTCAAATTTTTCTATTTAGAATATTCTTACTTGAAAATCTAGTTGCTTATAAAATAAATAACAAAAAATTATTAACAAAATAACCAACTGTCATCTTGAATAAAAAGAAGACTAAAAAAGTATAAAAATATCCGGTCTAATCAAAATTCATCAAAATAATTTCCGTTTCATTGTTTCAATAATAATATAAGTAAATATAATATAAAAAAAATTCAAAACCATTTATGTCTAAAATACCAACATTAGTACTCTAGCAAACGAACGATCGACTGTCATTGATAAAATCGTATATGCAACGTACGCACTTCTTACGTTATAATAAGAATAAAAAGAAATAATAGACATTAGTGGGTGCATCTATAATTTTCGTATTACATCCCAAGAAAAACTTACACGGAAATCTTTAGAAGATAAAGTTTGCCGACGAACCAAAAAAAAAAAAAAAAATATGGTATGTCTTATCGCCAAGTCATATTCCAAGGATGAAATATAACTCTCATCCACCATCTCTTTTCCTCTCTCTTTATCTTCTACTCTATACAAATTAAATGCGTTTTTTTATCAGCTCTTATCTGTAGTTAACATTTATTTTTTCTTGTTTTCATTCTTTAGCTTTTTTGTTGAATTTCTGTTTAATTTTTTTATTTTGGTTAGAGAGTAAGAGTATCATAAATATGGAGGTGTATAAACGTAGGTTTACAGAGGATGACAGATTTTTATGTACACTTTTTATTCTTGGTTTTATTTGGTTTGTTTTGCTTTAGTTTTTTGTTTATTCTTTTCTCTTCAATATACATGCAATTACGCCAAGATTTTTGGTCGTTGTTGGCCGAGATTTTGTTAATGCAGCGGGAGGCTAAATTTAGATCGGAAGTCAGTTTTGACTGGCTTTTTAACATATAAAGCAAATGCGTTTGAGAATTGCAAAAATTTTTTGCGTTTTATTTATACGTAATTTAAAAAAATGGGATATAAATGGATTCTTCTATCTAAATAATTGTTAATTTGAATAATTTATCTTTCTTGTTTCATTGATTATACATAAAAAAGCACTCTTTAAATTATTTTTCTCGCACGAAATGATAATTAATCAAAAGTTTCCAATAATAAAAAAATAATATCGTTGAATAAAAGTAAAACATTCCACGAATCTTACCTACAGCATAGAATTTAAACCAAAATCATAATGAAATATGACAATTAAAAAAAAGAAAGAAAAAAAACAAGAAACGTATGTATCGTGTCAATTAACACGAATGCTTCTGGTATATACATCCTGGAACATCCAGCGTGTGCGTGTGTGTATTTGTGTGTATGTTGTTTTTTTTTTTGTTTTGCAAAAAGAAAAAAAAGGAGATGCCGCGTTCGACGATCGTGTACAGAGTGCCAAGGTGATGCACATAAGAAAAATGAATGGAATGAACTTTATACGACAAGGGGGAGAGGAAAGAAAAAAGAAAGAAGAAAAAAAGGTGTTTCAATCGCACGTGTGTATAAGGGAAAGAAAGAGAAAAAAAGGATAACCACGTATATAATAACGGAAAGGAAATAAAAAAGAAAAGTTGCGTGAACAAGTTGAGTGCGAATTATATATATATATATACTTTTTATTTATTTTTGTAAGAAAGACTTTAGACTTCAATTACACCTTTCTCTCTTGTGCGCGTTTGAGTCTCGTTAAATTCCGAAGTATGTTACTACAACCTCCTCCCTCCCTCTTTCGGCTTCGTTCTTTAACAAAAATGTATATAATCGGCGTCTTTGTGTCTGCTGATGTTACTACAAACGTGCTCTGGTTTGCTTGATATGCGTAACGCGAAGATTTTTCTATGAATTTTTATATGTAAACTTTAATAATTTCTTTTTTTTTGTGTTTTTAAATAATTTTATATTTTTATTTTACACTTGTGCAAAAAAAAAGGTTGAAATCTGAATGAATTTTCCTTTTTAAACTTTAAGAATTACCGGCGATAAATATATTTCGTAAGCAATAAATTTTACAATTTAAATGTATGACTACATTAAATAAAATTAACATTATTAGTCAAAGTCAATTTTAATTAGTCTCACATTACACATTTGAATAAAGCGTCAAAAAGGTGATGAAAAACCTTTTAAGAATTCCTACTACGCTTTTCTAAGAAATCTAATCATTCGACATGTGTAAAATGCAAAAAAAATATTTCTCATTCAATAATTTTGAATTATTTGAGTCCATTGTATTGATTGAATATTTAATGGTTTATTTGTCTTTTAAATAATATTGCAAAATTTTTTTTTAATTTTGAAATGCCACTTGAATTAAACTTTGTATTTGAAAGAATACATTTGAATATTTAAAATTAAAACAAAAGCAACACTTACTATTAAGCAATGTATTTAATTTTGAATAAATTTGTTCAATAACATGTGTATTCATCGATTTACAATAATTCAAGTGTGCACGTATTTTACTGCAATATCTATGAAACTTTTGAATTCGAAACAGCAAAATTTAACAAAATCAAATAGAAGAAAAGTATACCCAACTACCCTATATACACACTGACCGAAATCCTTTAATTATTCTCTTTTCGTACGTTCCAATTGTCACCTATTTTCTCTTTTTCCCCAATTTGTCATTGTTTTATTTTTCTTTCTCCAACTTTATCTTTTCTGTATTCAACGATTGATTAACTTTTTTTTCTTTCCTCCTTTTTAATTAATCCTTTATCCTACAGCCTCTTGTACTTTCAATATTCTTTTTGAACAAATTACTCGAGTTAACAATACAAGTCCAAAAAGAAAAGTCGTTTGAGCGCGCGCTTCGAATCTACAAACATTTTCAATGAAGAAGGAGAAAAAAATTGGAGAAAAAAGAAGTACAGCTTACTTTTCAGAGGAGAAATAATGGCTTGCAAGTAGAAATTCTGATTTTATGAAATGTTGAATAAGAAATAAAGCGTTTGTTTTTCGTAAGATAAATACATTAAATATACATATTCTGAAAATTCAATTGGCATTTATAACCATTTTTATGAAAATTTTTTCAAGTATTTTATTTTAAAGAAACTTATTGCCAAGTTTTATTGCGTTATTAAAGTCAATATTTTTTTCATTTAAATAAATTATTTTTCTTACAATCTAAAATGTTTAATAACTACTTGAATTTAAATGATTTTTTTTTATATTGTGTTTATAAATTTACATTTTCGAGCAATGCTTATTTTTTTATTAATTTTTCAAATAGGTGATTACGTTCAATGTAAAAAACAAATATTCTCGTGAAAATAAAGTAAATAAAAATTATTATTGTTATTCACCGTGAAATAAACTTTTTTTTTACGAATTTGAATAAAAGTACTTTTATATTTTTAATACTATGTCAAGCTGCTTTACGTTAATATTTAAAATGTTGGTAAACAATTTTTAAATAAGTTTTATAACTCTGTGTACATGTATATATTTTTGAAATTTTACCTTTACGCTAAATTGAGTTTCAAAAGAACCGAAAATATACACATTTTTAACTTTTTTAAATAAAAAAAGAGAATTTGACACACTAAACTTTTTGGCAAGAAATACACCGATATTCAAAGTTTCTTGAACTAACGTTTCTTTTTTATTCCTTTTCTTTCTCTTTTTATGTTGATTGAAATATAGCCTAATAATATTAAAAACTTTTTGAACATTATTTATAGTTAAAAGCGCAAAGATATAATATTATCTTATATTAAAAGAAATATTTTTTTCTCTCCTTTTGCCCTTAAACTCTCAAGTTTTCGAGAAATTAAAAAGTTTCTTGATCAATCAAGATAAATTTCACTTTTTCGAGAGTAAAATGAATTTTCAGAATGTTAAAGCTAACTTAACAAGTAGCTTCAACTAAAGAGAGAGAGGGTAAACTTGAAAAGCTCTAATTTTATTTTAAGACGGAATAAGGGAAAATGATTTTAAAGATGAAAATTATTCTATAAACTTGAAAGCTTTAATTTCTATTAGTTTTAATGGATTTTTACTTTACAATACGTTAACTTTTTTATTGAGTTATTTGTTGATTAAATGATATTCGAATATAAAAGTATATTTATAGATCTATATATATAAGCGAGAATTTGTAAATAGTAAATTTATAAATTATATATATTTAGAATAAAAATAAATTTATCAAATTAATAAAAATATGCATTCCATAGTTATAAATTAAAAATATTCTAAAATTAAATTTTATTTTCATTTTAACCCGCAGCAGGTAGAACAAGTTAATATTTCAAAGCATCAAAGTATGCACCTTACCTACCACCTTTAGAAATTTTATGTATTTCTCAAATAAGCTAAGAGAGAGAGAGGGAGGGATTTCCGGTCTTCTTTACATTGTTGAACAATAAATGACCAAACTGCTTTGTGACTACTAACTTTAAAGCTTAATGCCATTAAAGTCCAAAGTAATTTCGATCCTCCGCATAGTACTTTAAAGTAAGTAATCTAACCGTATAGATGATGTTTCGCGTTAGTCAAGGAACATGTAAAGGGCTTCGAGATAAGCATTTGATGTTTAGTATAGTTTATAATGCAACAGTAATTTTAGAATAATATTTTCGATTTATTAATTTTTTATATTCTTTTTATTACAATAAGTTAGCTTTTATTGACTCTTTTATAATTTTCTATTAATAAATATTTAAAATTAATTCATTAATATTAAATATTTTATTGAATTTATTATGGATGAAACAATCTTGCATTAATGAGGTCCGCAGTGGCTCATTCGGTAAAGCGATGGATTCGTAATCTCGAGGTTCCGAGTTCGAATCCCGCTCTCAGCCGATTTATTCAAGCATCACTGTACGTTACATGTGCTGCAGTTCATAAACACACTGAGGACCGCCGTCGATAATTAGCATATCCCAATAATAGCATAAATACAGCGACATTAAATAAAATAAAAATAAATAAATAAATAATAAATGAATCTATGAAGCTTCTTTTTTATTGAAACTCATTTATAAATAAAAATAAAGTTGCATTATGTGGATTTTAATTATCGCGACTTCTTGAATCGATTAATAAATTAATTTTATAACTCCATGAATATTTATTTTAAGATGAATAAAAAAAGTTGAATAATCAAACTGTAAAAGCAAGAGGATAAAAAGTTATTAGTATCACAAGTGAAGTACTTTTATTTTGATCAGGATAATTAGCAGTTAAAATTAACAACTTAAATGCTACAATAAAAAGAATTGTAAAATAAATACCTTTTATTTTGTATTAAATTTAATATTTATCTTTTTTTCAGAATATAAATGCATAAAAAAAATTACTAAAATAGATTATCACTCAAAATTTCTAAATCTCGATCTATGCAAACTTCGATAAAAACAAAAATAAATTACTTTCGAAAAAAAATCGTCAGAACAATGACCAACAATCCTTCAGCCGAAAGAGAGCAACTAAAAACATCAATATATCATAAAATTTTGAAAACAAATCGTTCCTTACACAACCTGTACAACCAATACCATCTCTTCTCGTTTTATGTATGTATATATACTCGAAAATACTTTCTTGCTTTTATCGTTCGAGTCTTCGTTACAAATTGACATGAAAAACGTAATTTTGCCGAGGTTTCGGCGCGAATGTTAGGGCTTTATTGTTTTTTAAGCTGCCGCCTCTGAGTGTTATAACGAGGAACGATAAACGAACAAGTGCAAAAAAATAAAGGCTGGAATAAAAACAAAAAAGCCCCCAAGAAATTGATTTCCTTTTTTCTCTTTTTTATTGTTATTATTTTTACGCTTACTCGAAAGAGACGATCCTTTCTTCCTCGTTGTTTTGGTAAGCGTAAATATGGTTTTACTTTTCGTTTCGCAAAGTGGTATAAACGCACCTACCGCTCAATTTTATTCAAATCGATTTTAATGGCGGGTATATTCTGGTTGTTATACTATCATTTTTTGAAGTACCTTAACGTGCCATTCCATAAATGTGTTTTATTGAGCGTATGAAAAAAAGATCGTATGAGATTTTGTAAAAAGGAAATTTTGAAGTAAAAATTTCGTGTTTGTTATTTGCGTAAGTTGATTATGAATTAATTTTTTTTATATTTTTCTATCAATAATTTAATCTTAATTCACTGCAAATGTGTCCTTTCGATAATCAATAATCTTTGGCATCATGATGTAAAATTCAAAAATATGGAAAACAACTAAAATTTAATGTAATGCCAAATACGATAAATCGAATACTTTGCTCGGTCACATCAGCGAAAGTAACCCACAAAGCCAACAAACAAACCGTCCTAAAGCGAAAAGCCAACAAGAAAAAATAAAATAAAAAAAACAAGAAACAGTAAAACGTTTAACATTTAAGAACAACGATCAAACAACTTCCCTTTTCGCTATACATTGCCAAAAGGCTTTACTAGCGTAGTTTTCAAAGGCGCATTACAAAGACAGAAACATGGAATAAAGAGTAAAGAGAGAAAGAGTAAGAAAGAGAGAGAAATTGAGTAGGTGGAGTTTTAAAAAAAGGACGTATTCGCGGAAAGGTCGATATCGTTTTCGTTCATATTCTATACGATCAAAGCTGAAGTCCGTTCCGATTCATCGAGCAAACTCGAAAAGGGGGATCTTAAAAGTGTTTGGAAAAAAGGAGAAAAAAAAATAACGAAAAAGAGAGAATAAAAAAAAATGAAATTATTATTGCTCTTGTGGTGGGTAAAAGCTGTATAATGTGTATTTGGTGAAGTGTAAAGTACGCTTTGTTGGTTTTTTCTTGAGAAATGGTATTTTTAACCTTGACGTCTTTGGACGATCATTTTTAAAGATGGAAAATATCGATATCTATACTAGTTTTTTTTTTTTCAAAAAGTGTTCCCATAGGAAATACGAGAATCGAAAATAGAAAAATATATATGATTTATTGAATTTATTAAAAATTGATATCAATAAAAAACTGATAAAATTTTTTATTTGAAAACTTTTTAGCAAAAAAGCTTTTTGAAAAATATGAAATATTTAATATTTGTATAAAAATTTTATTCTCGCAACTATTATTTACTTAGAGTTTATTTAGAATATACAAATAAAAAAAACGATAGCTTGCAACACTTCGATGAAATATTTAAACATCATTGCTTTTAAAAACAAACCGTGGCTATGAAAATGCTACAAAATTGTTTTTAAACTTTATTTTATGAACCACAAAGTTGATGGAGTTTGGAATGCTTGACTTTAAAAAAAAAGAGGAAAAAAGTAAAAAAAAAAGTTTTAATGGTTTCGTTTCACTCTGCGCAACCTTTTTTA
Source organism: Anastatus disparis (assembly GCA_017163975.1). Classification (NCBI taxonomy): domain Eukaryota; kingdom Metazoa; phylum Arthropoda; class Insecta; order Hymenoptera; family Eupelmidae; genus Anastatus; species Anastatus disparis. Next base: position 4,972,356 of record JAFFSR010000226.1, read on the forward strand.
CAAGAATTGTATTTTCATTTGTAAAAGCAGTCGATATTACTTTTCAGTATGTATACACTTTTGAAAAAGTTTGTCTTTTGGATGAAAAAAAAGTAACGTAAAATAACTTTTGGAATTGAATTTTTGTAAATAATTTCAACAAATAAAACCCGTTTTTATTTTATGATACTTTATATAGTTATCTTTTTTTTAAAAATTATTTTAACATTTATAGTTTCAAATTGAAAGTTTCAATTTAACGATTACAAAATACCATGTTACAAGTTATGCGCCATAAAATGTTTTTATTTTAATTTTTATTAGTTAATCAAATGAAAAAAAGACTAAAAATTTAATCGCCATTTTCTCTTTTTCTTGTGTTTACAGGTACGCCAAAACAGTCGTAGATTCAAGCTTAATCTCGCAACGATACAACCCCGAATTCACGACGTCAGGCCCACATTTAATTAAAGGCTACACTAACGCAAACACCAGTGTGCTTATCGATCAACTGAGACACATCAATCAGGTAATGATCCTTTACAATACTGTAATGAATCATAAATTAAGTACTTTTCCTATTCTTATTCAATAAATTTTTTTAAATTTCATTTTTCCAAGAAAATTTCAAAATTTGTAATAATTTAGCTAATCGTAAATTATAATTTACGGCTTAATAAATTAGATGACGTGTGTATACACAATAGATTAGACGCTCATATGCAATACTGTAAAATATATGTTTTATATTTATTGTGATTCATGAAAATCGTTAAAGTAATTTACGACTCACAAACGTCTAATAAACTTTATTGACAATTTAAAATTCGATTTATTATATATATAGACACGAAAGCTAAAAAAAAAGAGACCAAAATACATGACTACGGCGTGATAGATTATTGATAGGGATAAAATAATAAATTTACGCGTATGTAAATTCATAACTCATAAAATTTGCCGGGTTTAATATACGCACCTACGTTTCGTTAAATCAAACAAGATAAAAGCTTTCAAACGGTGCTTTATTATAACATTGATAACGTATAAATGACATGGGCGATGAAATAAATTTTAGAATATAACGTTGAAAAAATTCGATAAAATTATTATTTTTTGAGTTATTTTACTTTTATTGTCCTAAGTCTGGTTAGAAATAAAAACGTAAATGCGATATGAATGAGATTTTATTTTTATTTTTACGATCGGAAATTGATATGTTGGAATAAATGTGACGTAATATTGCCTATTGTTTTTATATGGGGTAGTTAAATTTTTTCAAATATTGGTTTCATAAATAATTTAATTTAATTTTTATTTAATTAAGTTAGCCTAAACTAAAGCATTTTTGAAAATATTAAAATAAATTGAATTTTTTTATTATTAAATGATAGATGATAATGGTTATTGTTAACAATTTTAAAAGTATTTAAAAAATGATTTCTAAATTTTCAAATTATTTTTTCTTTTGCAAAAATATGTATTTAATTAAGAATTTTGTAAATTTAACCCAAATCAAATTTAAAAGCTCATTAATTTACAATACCTAATATACTCTATTTTTTATTAAAACTATGTTCTGAAATTTTGAACATTATTTTTAGTAAATTTATTATCTTGTTTGCAAAAAATCAAATATTAAATTAACAAAAATCTTATCTACCACCAGCTCAGTACAATCCAAAACAATTAATTTTCTTACCTTTATATATATCTTAAAATACAAAGTTTCTCGCTTATTGCTATATAAAATATACATCAAGAAAGAAACCGACTCCCTTCGTTTGACGTTTTCTCTCTCTTCAACAAAGTATATATATACATATACACAGAGTCAATGCTCAAGATTTCATCTCGTTTTCGTTTTAAAACTGGGCGCTCAACAGCTAAAAAGGATCGAATCGCATACTTATATGCTACTGGGACGAACATGCCACTTTAGATACGATCACGTCCCTTTTCTTTTTCTTTCTTTCTTTTTTTTTCCTTCACTCTTCTTTTATTTTCTTTCTTTTTAACTCTTTTGGATTTATCTCTTAATTCGACTAAAGTTTTTCTTCAGCTGTGTGTGTATATATATACCACACATACATTTTTATTCGTTTCTTTCACTATGATGGGATTAAAAGTTCGAAGCTTTCTTTTTGAAGAGCTTGGAAAAGGATGGACTTTAGGATTCTTATGATGATTTAGCGATTATATGATTAGTTTCTTTGGGTTAAATTATTCCTTTCATGAAATCGCTAACTCGTAATAATGTCATTTTAAGGAAATTCCAATTGTCAAAATTGATTTTAAGAATAAAGATAGAATAAACTCGGAGATAATGCTATTATCTATTTTAGAATTAAGTGACGATAAGTATTATGTTTTATTCAACAATGTGAATTTTATAAAATTAAGCTTTAATTTATCTTTCCTCGAAGTCGGAAAATCATTAGCGAGAACGCGAATTTATAGCCGAACTGAACATTATAATTTTTTGACATGTTGCCAAAAGTTATAATTTTATTTGACAATTTCTATTTAAGAATATTACAATTTTTATTCTAAAAATATAATCTTTTATTAAATATATCAATTTTTGAAGAAAGATCGAATCCTCTTTTTGTATTAAATTCTTCATTTCACCTAAAATCTTCATTTCTATCTCTAAACTTCACCTTCATCCCGAAAATTCAATCAAAAATCTTTCAAGTTCCACAATAACCAATACACACATCGTTTAAAAAATAAAGAAGATCCACAGTACAGTTAATTATTCCAATGTGTGACTCTTGTACAACATCGAAACCTCAAAATCGGAAGCATAGATATACAAAGTCCTGCGGAATAACTAAGCGTAACGTTGGCTATATAAAGCTCAGTGTTCTATGGAAATTGTCATATATAACGATTCTCGAATTTCGTGCGGTTACCGCAATGCTAGAATTTCATCAGTTGTATACTACGTTAATTAAATCTTTTTGGTTATATCCTCTTGTTTCATTAATGTACTTTGACAAAATGCTAGTGCGGAGAATTAAATTTAACATTTTTTTTGATATTCTGAATTCTAAATTAAAATTTTCAAATTTTTGTATTATTTGAAAAATTTATTGTTTCATTAAAAAAAAAGAGTATCGAGGGTGTAAAAATAGAAAAAAAATCAGCTCACAAATACTGGGCACAATAAATAAAAGAAACTTCCTAAGAAATAATCCTCCTTTCTCAAAGTATCATACAATTAAACAGTATTTACTTCCTTAGCTGGATAAATCCACGCAATAACCCTCCTTTAATCGTTCTATCTCTAATCTTCGAACTACTCAGTTCCCTAATATATCTATATCGTATATATATACGATATACCTTCTAGCAAGATCAGTGTTAGTAGCCCACATGATATTACTTCCTAATCCTATATGTGTTCCTTAGTTATATATATCTAAAGAGCTCCTCTTTGCCACATATCTCTCTATGTATACGCAAGTTAACAGCATCGTTTAACTTTAGTATGATTATTAATATTATGGTTATATATTGAACGATTTATGCACGTTGTTAGTTAAAATATTAGAGAAAACTTTGTTGTGCGTAAAATATCCTAATTACATATTTACAATTTAATTAAATTAAAAAATAAATACGTATTTCTTGAAATATTTTATTTTTTCAAAAAATAGTCAATATATACGTAAAGGATGATTAAATAAAGGAAATAAGATTAAGAATATCAATATTGATTATTTTCAATATATTATTCTTTAAAATTATTGAGTTACTTAGTTGTAAATTAAGACTTGATACATAGCATACATTAATCTCTAAAGTGCGAGGGCTTGAGTTAGATTGCTGATCACTGGTGCTCTTTCACCCATTGCCAATCTTTTTTTCCTCATATACTGTATTTCGTGCTTACATTTCGAAAAAATCGCACTCTTTTATACTTTCTAGCTTTGTCTAAGCCATAATATTGTTGTCTACATAGATACTATTGTTAGTCGATTACTCTCAAGGGGCAGTGACCCTCGTTTATTTAAGTTACAATAGCATCGTTATTTCTTATTGAGACCTGGTATAGATTTCAAGTAATATTCGTATATAACAAAAAAATAATCATGATAATAAAGAAAACTAATATAAACAATGTATATGAATTGATTAGGTTGTACAATCGCAATTGATGTCAGCACCAGATAGCGGTGCGTTACTTGCTGACGAGGCATTGGAAGGCTCAGGTAGCGGTGATAGGCCACTTTACGGTAGACGACCTGGACAAGGGCCCGATGACACCGATAACGATGACGAAGATGGCGACGATAGCGACGATGGCGAGGCATCAGGATCTGGTCAGGGACCATCTGTTATTGGTAAGATTTCTTTCTTACTTTTATTTTGTTATTTTCCTAGCATTAGATAGATTTAGTACAGATTTATTAATGTGAACACTGATGAAAATAATTTGGTTGCAATCAATACAACATTTATTAAAATTATTTAAAGTAATCACATCAACCCTGGTAGAAATGATTCCATTTAATGGCTAGTTAATCCCTAGTAAAAATGGATTTAATGCTATTTCTTGGCTTATAACAATTTTAAATGGGTAAATTTCTACCAGGGAATGTTTATTTAATCCAATTTAAATCTTGTTAAATTAAGCAGCTGTAGGTTTTTATTCAAATAAACATTTTCTAGTTTGAAACAAATATTTTTTTCTGATCATCGTAACAAGTATAGACAAACTATTTTGTTTTATTTCTATTCTATTTTGAAACCATTCTGATAATATTAAAATCATACTGAAGGTTTTTTTTTATTTCAGTCGTTAATTATTTTGTACTTTAATAGACTATTAATGATTTAAAATCGAAAAAAAAGTTATCTATTTCCGTAATTTTAATTTCAGTAGATAATTGCGAGTATAGTAAGACCTATCACATTAACAGATCATTAATCAATAATTATTATCCATTTAAATATCATTCACCAAAACATTTATAACATACGTAATAAAAAAATGAAATAAATATCCAATAATAATAAACGGCTTTAATTTTCTATTTACAGACGGAATTGCGCCAAGTAATAATGACGTTGAGCCAACGGGTTCAGGCGCACAACTAAGTATCAACCTGTCTCTTCTCGCATTGTTACTATTCAGTTGTTATTACGGCCTTGGGACAGTCTAACCTTAATGGTACATGAACCACCCACGACGTCTTAGCCAAGCTGATTATGAAAAATAAAATGAAAAATATTAAAAAACAAAATAAAGAAGGAAGACGAATGAAAAGAACAAAAATAAAAAAGATGCCCTTAAATAAATTCTGTCGCTATGTGTAATGCGTGTCTGTAAATGTGCCATTGTTGCATATACATACGATGAGACGCGCCCAAAAAAAGGAAGGAAAAGAAAAAGATGTATGCGTTCGTATAATATCCCAGCATTCGATTTGTTATTGTTGTTATTTTTTTTCTTTTTTTTTAATACACAATTCTGTGACAAACGACGACGAGATGATTATGGGAAAAAAGAAAAAAAAAAAAGAAAATTGACAACTGTGCTAAACTGACGACAAGATGAGAGCGTGAAAAAAAAACAAAAAATAAGGCCAAGGCTCGTGAATCTTTGAACGATTATTAAAAAAAAAAAATGAATTTGGTGGAGAGAGAGAGAAAAGGAGAGAAAGAGAAGAAAGGAAAGAAAAATGAAGATATCCTGACCATAAAGGAGAGGAAAACAAAATAAAAGAATATTGTAAAGGAACGGATATAAGAATTTTTCACTGAAAAAAACGCTCTCAATATGCGCGGGAGCGCAATAAAAAAAAAATAAAAAAGATCGTTGACGATGAATTATATTAATTATATGAAGAAAAAAAAAGAAATAAAAAGAGATAATTAAGACACAAGAAGGAAGAAAGGAGGAAGAAATTTATATTAAATATATATATGCGCGAGAGGGAAAGTACTGATGAACTCGCGGTTAATGTTTATAAGCTATTATTATCTCCGGAGAAGAAAAAGATTTTTTCTTTTATTTTTTTTTAGTAACAAAAAAAAACAAAAGGAAAAAATTTCTCTCTTTTTTTTTATCACCTTCTTTCCTGCTCGTGTGTCGTGTGATGCGTTCTCTCTCCTTTTTATTATTTTTTATTTTTAGTTTTTTTCCTCTCATTATTATTATTAATATTATTATTATTATTAATATTATGATAATTATTTTAATTTTTTTTTTAATTTTGAAAATAAATAAAAAAAACACATGCTTTTTCTTCTCATGCGAAGAGAGTGACGCAAGCGGACACGCGTTAAATCATGTAACCGAGCTTTTTTCCTTTTTTTTTTTCTTATTTCGCGCGCGCGATTATATAAATAGAAAAACTTTTCATGCTTACTTATGTCAGTTAGCTTTGTTATTTATATCGGACAGAGTATAATTATGCATTATTATAAATAAATGTTTTAAAATTAATGACGCCTAGGGAGCCGAGATTATAAAAGACGAAGCAATAATCATTTATCATATTGTTTTTTCCCGATAAAAAGCACAAGATTTAACTATATTTAAAACAATGAAATCATCTATTACGAGAAGTTTTTGCAATGTAATGAAAAATGTTTATGAAAAATTAATGTTTATGAAAAAAGAAAGAGAGAAGCAATAATTTAAAAAAAAAAGTAAATATGAATCATGTTAATAAAAAATAAGAAAGAAAGTAACTAATTAACATCATTAAGAAGATACGAGTTTTCTACTACTCGAAAACCGCACGATTACAAGCATCCTTAATACGAATAACTCTTATATAAAGAAATAAACGAATAAATAATTCAAGAGAAGAGGAAAAAAAAGTATCAAGAAATTATTTACATGTAAACGAAAGGTGTGCGTTATAACATCGAAGCTCGAGCTTGGTTAAAATACTAAACGCGCGTGTGTCCGCTTGCATATATTTCTTGCGCGCTTAAATGTGTATTCGTCTCGTCGACGACGACGAAGTCAACAAGTATATAGTCGTGAATAAAAAAAAAATATTAAAATAAAATTAAAAAAAAAAAAAATTAAAAATTTAAAGGAACGCTTGAATTCTTGAAATTATACATGTATGCGCGTGCGTGTGTTTAAATGTATGCTATATACGTATACGATGTGTTATACGGTATGTATTATGTATGCTCGTGCGTATTTGCTTGTGTAAGTGTTATAACTATATGTACTGCCCGAGAGGCGCCAATTACTCGAGGGGATATAAGCGCGGGCTCGTTTAACGCTCCTTAAAGAGGATTAGCACTGACACTCTCTCTTTTCTCTCTTTCTCTATCTTTTTTTTCTCTTTCTCTCTCTCTCGCTCTTTCACTTTCTTTCTCTGTCTATCTCTCTCTCTTTTTTTGTAGTTTACTTTTTTTCGTGGCGAATAAGATTCTTGTATGCGTATACGTACTCACGAGAGATGATGAGAATGGAATGAAAAAAAAAATTATGTACAGACGTTAAAAGTCGGAAAAACGACTCTAAATAATCTTCCGAAAAATCAAGAAGGATATTCTTTGTTAAAGTGGATTTTTTTTGTAATGTTGATTGATTGCCTTTTTTTCTTAATTGTATTATCGCAAAAGAAATTGATGTGATAATTTTTTGTTATTATAAAAAATTTATAAAAATGAGAATTTCATAAATCAGTGTAACTTGATACACAAAATAATTTCATCAAAATAAGATAAAAAAATTTTTTTATTAATTGACATATTTGTTCGAAAGCAATATCATAAATAACATTTACAAAACAATCAACATTAAAAAAAAAGACACAAGAATGTTAAAAAAAATGTCTATATACCGGTGTAGTAAGAAAAATAAAAAGAAAGAGAATAAATAAAAAAAATAAACAAAAAGAGAGATGAGCTTCTTCGTGCTAACTTGATCGTGCGCGATTGCAATGAGATAAGGAGCGGTCCTCGTTGCCCAAGGATTCTCGAGATAGAGATATATATTACATGCGATCTAGTGGAATCAAGAGATAGAGAGAAGAGTCAAGAAGCCGATAATACATAGATTTTCTTTTTTTTTATATATATAAAAAAAGCTCTACGAGTTCTTGATTTACGACGAAAATTCCAATGTATAAAAAAAGGAAAAATCGGCGAATTTTGTAAATATTGCGAGATAGTATTATTTCTTTTTTTTTATATGTATAATATGTATGAAAAAAAAAATTTGACTAATCATTAATTTATTTAAAATTTAGGCTTTAAAAATAAAAGGTAGATTTAATAAAATAATAATTGAATGCCATTTTTGTAACGTGTATGATATTGGTTACTAAATTATTTTATTATTATTAAATTAGGAAATAACAAAACAAGCCATTTTATTAAATCTAAATTTTTATAGTAAGACGAAAATATGTGACTGAATTGTATTTAGTAAAAAAAGAATCAAGAACTTGAAAATTAGCTTTAAAATAATCCACATAATATTTGAACGGTTATCTAAATTATAAAATTTTAATTGCTAATAAATGTTTTTATTTATTTTGAATTGTATCATATCTCTTTTTTAATATGTACACGATTATTATATTATTAAAAAAAAATAATAATAAATAAATATGTGCATAGATCCTGTTCAAATATTATAGAGCGAATAATTTCATCGTTCGTAAACTATGTGATCGTAATGATGCGATATTAACAATTAAACGTCCCGCTGGTTCGTTTGTATAAATTTCTTGTTTTATTCGCGAGGAGGATTAGTGCCTTTAAAGAATGTTTCGGGACTGACATATAAACTTTTATCGCCGATCATAATTTTTATGCCTTCTTGACTCTTCTTCATCTTCTTGACAATTGCGCTTTATTCTATTAATTTTTTTTATCCTAATTTCAATTTTTTTTTTATTAAGAGAATTTTGCGTGCCGCGAATGAATTTCGCGTGCTTCAGTCGATCGCGAAATTGGGAGTGTAGGCATTTAATACGATCAATTTTTTATTTATGTAATCCAACTTTCTTTTCTCGTTTTTTTTTTTGTGTTTTATTTTCCTTTATTATTTTTATCAAATTAAAGGACACGAATGTGAAGTGGCTACATTATTGTAGCGATAATTACGAACGAAATATAAATGAATAAATAGAGAAAAAATAATAATGAAAATGAATTATCAAGCAAATATGAATAAAAACAAAACTGTGAGAAAGAAAATGATGAAAAAAATAAGAGAGATTCGAAGCAATGGAGTATTGTAAATAAGAGGATGTGTGATGTATTTATATATAAATATTATAAATAATTATATAATTATTACAACGCTAAAAAAAAAGAATAATTACAGCTATAACGTTATACCTGTATCGACCTACATGGATGAGACAGCATGAGAAATAATTGAATTGTAACGATAAATGAAAAAAAGAAAATACTGATGTACGTAAAATAGAAAAAGAAACAAGAAAAATGAAAAAAAAAATATACGAGCGACTGTGTTGTATATCGAGTACATTTAAACGAAATGTATGATTTTTAAATTACAAAAAAAATAAATTAAATAAATAAGTAAAGCCTTCGTTGCGCATTACGAGGAAACTTGAAAATAAAAAATAAAATAAAATTATGAGATTTTACTGGCATAAAAAAAAAATTATGTTCTGTGTGTGCATGTGTGTGTGTCGGTATTATACATATTGTTGTTGTATTGTGATGGTCTAACCGTGCATACAACTAAACGGCGTATTAAACTGAATAAACTAACGAGAATAGACATACGTATATGAAAAAAATTAAATTTTTTTTGTTTTTATTTACATTATTTTCCTCCATGATTTCCTTTTTTTTCTTCAATCAACCATTTTTTTATAAACCATTTGTTTATTCAATTTTTTATTTTTTTTATTTTCTAAAATATGATTTTATGATTGCTAAAGTAAGAATAATTTTTTGTAATGTATGAAAATAATAGATTTAAAAATTTAGAATTAAAAATTAATTGTGCCAAGTAAGTATTTCATTCTTTCTAAGTACTAAGCACTTAAGTATACGTTTAAGAATTAGAGTAAATGTAGTTTAAAAATTTTTGTTACGTATTCTGAAATAAAAAAAAGTAAAAATTATATTTCATATTAGTAAATTGAACTATGTAATTCATTATTATTAATCAAGTCATATTTACTTTGAATACGTATACGTTTCTTAGTGTCAAACGTAAAACATTTTCATTTTAAATTTAGTAAATTAGACTTACTATTATCGAATCAATATTTAATTAACAAATATTACCCATGCTTTAATAGTAATAACATTTACTCGTGTAATTAATTAAATGCTCTTTCAATACCTCGTTTATTTTCATTAATTAATAGATGAATCGTTTTGGTTTATAAAGTTTATTAATGTGTGTATATCGTATCAATACTCAAACGAATTTGGAACTCGTAACTCGCTATTTACGCGATATTGCAAAGTTAAACAATATCATAAACAATTTTCTTACAGAATTAATAGCATTAACAGTAATAATATGAAAATAAATCACTTTTTAATTTTTATTTTTAGAGAGGGTGTGATAATAAGCTCTAATAGAATTTCGCGAGATCGTAAAGCCACATTAAAAGCATTAAAACTTGAGATTATACAACGTATTTATGAAAGGCAAGCAATAATTTTTCATATTTTTTTTCCTTTTTGTCACTTGTCAATTCAATTGATCAGTCTTAGTTTATGGAGATACATTGCTCTCTCAGAGCTATCATATACAAGCTGATGTAACAAATAAATTCTTCGTTTTATTTTATTTTTCTTTTCTTGTACCAACATTTTTCTTCTTCTTATTTTTTTTTCTTTCTTTAGTTTTAATTTCTTCTGCGTGAGTCGATTGTATACTTTAAAATGACAATGCAAAAGTTATGTGCGTTTGATATCGCGTGATAGAGATACTTTTGCCCACACGTCAGCTGATATTGGATTGTTTTGTATGAGGACGATATTGTTTTCTTCTTTTTATATTTATTTTATTTTGTTTTTTTTTTTTAAAGAGATAACTCTTGAAGATGTATATCGTGTTTTCTTTTCCTATTTTTAAATGTAATCGATGTCTGAATGGAAATATATTGTAGAAACTTAGAACTGATTATTGTCGGATATAATTAGATGCGACTATTTGATTTATCAATGTTTTATTTATACACCAGAACGTCAAATTATAAAATTTTATTTGATTTTCATTATTACTTTTTTATTTTTATATTAAACAATATAACACGTCAATTTTTTAAATTTAATCAGATGCAAGGAAAGTTACCTGTAGTAAAAATTAAAACAACAATTTTTTAAATAACGTTACTAATATACTTGAGATGTCAAAGTTAAAAAAATATCGTATAAATATGATAAAAGCATCTTTGAAAAAATGATACATTCTCTTCTTCTGCTAAGCTTTTTTTTTAAAAACAAAAAATCTATACCCTTTCTGTAAACGACACTTAGCGCACAACGTCATAATATGTAAACCGTATAAGAAATACCATATGCGATAAATAGTCGATTAAAATCTTTAAACAGTAAAAAGCCCATATAGCGTGACAAAAAGAAAGAAAAGAAAAGATGAAAAGAGATGTTTTTATATACACATTTCAATGCGAGAATTGCCATATAATCTCTTTCTCTCTCTTTATGTACACACGTATAGTATATATCTGACTTCGTTATAAAACGACGTTAAAAGCAGGTCATCAGCTCGTTAAGAATTGACGATGCCAGCACTTTATAAACTATATAGCTCTGGCTTTTATGAAAGCAACCAAAATGTTTCATAATGCAATGGCATGCTCGTGTCTACATATACATAGAGGTGTGGATACCAATACATGTTTAATGTATAGATGTTGGGTTTGAAAAAAAAGAAAAGAGGTTCGAATAACATTGCAATGGCAATCGTAATGCGAAGCTTTATCTCGACAATGCGTTACTGATACACGAGAGAGAGTAACTATTTAAATATTTTTTTTTCTTCTTTGTTTTTTATTTTGAGAATGTTTTATTTTTAGATATGAATATGAAGAAAAGAAGATTTTTTTTTGACGGGATGGTTATTGTGGAATTGAAATTTCATTGTGGGATTTGGAAATTGATTAGTTTGTTATTGGTGGTGACTTTGATGAAAACAATTTTATTCAATGTATGAATTATTTTTTAGGATACCAAACGAGCATTATCTTTATTTCATCTGTGGTTTTTAGAACGTTTTTTATTTTGCCATTATTTTATATTTATTTGATAGATTTTCAAACGAATTCAATATCGATACGAAAACAATTAGTTAAAAAAAGCTCCCCAACACCCAAAAAAATTATTTTTAAATTCATCACAAAACGTCATCGAGAAATAAAAAAACTATAAAATTAAAATTATTCATTAAAATTGACAAATTTCAAAATACGCGCAACAATGAAAATTAAAACTTTCCATTTAAATGTTAAATATTAATTCCGTGCTCTTTGAAATTTTCAACAATACGTTTGTCTCGCCGCAACAAAAAAAAAGCAATACACATTTATTTTTCATGCATGGCATTCAGCGCACGAATTAGGACGTATTGCGATCGCCAATAAAATACAGCAAAACCAAAAATAAAAACAGAAAAAAAAAGGAAAATAGGATTTAGTTATATTTTTACAAAGCTGCCTGATTGCATATAGAAGCCGCAAGCCTCGAATTCCCACGTAATTCAGTCACGCAACAAATATAGGTTCAACGTTTTTTTTTCTCTTTTTTTTTTTATTTGCACGCAACAACTTAATAAGTTAGAAAAATATAAACCAGTTAAATTTGCGTTTAGTATTCATTAGTACAAGTGCACTGCATATGGTATACAAAAATACATTTTTTTAAGCGTTTCAAAAAGTTTTATGTAAAATTTTGATTTTTTTTTAAAATTAATAATTCTGCTACATAGAGACCTTTCTAAATGAGATTTCATCATATTGAATAATAATAAGCAGACACAATAGTTTAATATAAAAGTATTTAAAAAAAGAACTTGCAGAAGGAGAAAAGAATCATTTTTTATTAATCAACAGCGATGATAAAGTAAAAATATTTTTAATTAACTCTGTTAAAAATAAAAAAATCACAAATCGTAATGGTAGTTTTCAAGGCCTAAAACATTTTAATTATAAGAAATATAAAAAAGAAATAGAAGTCGTACGACGTTCGAGTATAAAAAATTCTATTATCTGCAAACAATAACGGTATGAATTTAAATAAAAACTATATATATACATTATAAAAAAAGATGATGAACAAGAGATCAAATTAAAAATCCGTTCGGAGAAACGACACTGGCTTAAATTTCTCGACGTTGTTATAATTAGTAAATTCAATGAATTATAAATTTAAAGCCATATGACGTATGTTTACACGAGATTATTGTAATGTTATAATTATACACCATCCGGACGAGTGACGAGAGACATTTTTTTGAGTATGTTGTTCTTTTTTTTCAGTATACAAATGTGTAAAAAAGAGTCACGTGTTTTAAAAGTATGAGTTTATATATGTAATACATTGCTTGTTGTATCCTTTGAAGTATCTTGATAAAAAACCGTCAAAATAAATAAAAAATAACAATGAAAATAATTTATGAAAGTATAAAATGATCGACTGCACAGAATTTTTTGCTTACTTTTTTAAGGACAAATGTTAATGCTCGAATTTTTTATATATTTGACGTTTACTTGTTTTAATACAAATGACATTTACACCGTTGAGCTTTTCAATATAAAAAATAATGAAGCTTTTTCTATTTGTATGGGAGAGAAAAATTAATTATAGCGCATGTAAATACAAATATTGGAAATAAACTTTTTTGAATTTACATGCCACAAGTTGTTGATTATTCCATTTGAATGAATAAAATCCAATTGAAATTTCATGCGTTACAATTAATTTTCATCTCGATACAATTTTTATCGGATGAAAGTAAAACGAAAAATGCACTATTATTGTAAGCTTAAACAAAAAGTTAATTATAGTATGCAAATATGTAAGGTGTAAAAAAAATGAATACAAAGCGCTTTTATTACAATATTTGCAATTTCAGTACCGATTTTGAATGTTTAATAGAAATAGCTTTTAAAAAATTATCAAAGAAAAATCGATCAGTTACGAATTAATTCGCTTATGAATGTATAAAGTGTAATAGTCGGACTTCAGTTCGACCAATGCAATAAATGCAAATTTTATATGTAAAACACACACTAAACCTTCTGTCGATCATTCTTTAATTTGTTAAGTAAAAGCTCAAATAAACCACTAAATCTTAAAGTACTCCATCGAATACATAGCACGACTTGAACGTTTTTAAACAATTGTATAATTTTAACAACATACACACACTCGAATAATGCGAAATGATGAAGGGGTGCATGTAAACCTCTTTAAATTTAATACATCAATAAACCAATTGTTTTGGAGCTTATGGGCATCTGGCATACCGCATTGGCAATGCGTATATAGGCTTTCAAATGCTTATTAATTGGCTTTACTTTGTTGATTATTATACGCTTCGAGCTCGACAAAGGCTACATCTCTCTCTCTCTCTCTCTCTCTTTCTCTTTGAATTTAATCGTGTAATACGTATTTCGAGTATCTCTCTTTCTTTCTCTCTTGCTTTGTGTAACATACAGATGAAGTCTCCTAAGGGATGATATGTTGGTACTTGCTGGATGTAAGTGAGATGTTAGATACAATTGTTGGTTGGGAGTATGAAAGGAGAGATGTAGTTTTTTAATTGAGTTGCTGGTGGACGCTAAAAAGGTTATGGAAAATTTAGTTGAATGATTTTTTTATACTGGAGTTAATTTGAATAAATTTATATTTGGTAAGAGAAATAATTTCGAGAATTTTAAAAGTGTTACGTTTTATATTTATTATTGGTTCTCGGATAGTTTTTATATCGGTAATTAACTTGCATTTTGAATTTTCAACAGGACATTTTATCTAACGTTATTCGCATTCTAATCGTAATAAAATTATTCATCCGGCAATACATAAGTTCATTTCGCTTATAATTAAAACACTTCATTTAACAAATAACCAAGTACATTGACTTCATGTTAGAAAGAATGAAATTATTATATAAATACGTGTATAATGTAAAATAAAACTATTCTAAGTGTATGGCAAAATGTATGGTTTCTATACGTAAGAAATGCATTATAAATGTATTTGTAACTACTATATAATATATCGTACATTTATTATAAATAATATAATGAAATAATATAATACTTATTAACGTAATGAATTTCGAAAATATCTTTGCACATAAAATTACTCTTTGAATTTAAATAAATTTAAATGTCACTGCGTCAGTTGTCAATTTTTCACGTAGAGATAAGTAAAAACTTGTGAATATTCATATACATTTTTTTAAAAATTATATTTTTTTAATAAAAATTTTAATAAAGCATGCGATTGTATCACTGCTTAACCAGACGCAAATCGAGCAAAAATTTTAAACGAAGACAACATTTGTAAATCGATGGAAATATACAATTTTTTTTAAATTTTAACGCCGCTGTATTTATGCCATCATAGCGATACTAATTAGCGACGGAGATCATTAGTGTGTTCATGAACAAAGCATTTTTGTTAAACAAATCAATGGATAAATAAATAAAAAATTATAGATCATGAAGACATAGAGTACAAACAATTCGCATTATTTAAAATCTAAAAATTATTTTTAATTAAAATTCAAACAATACTAAATAATAAAAATTCACTAGTCTTAATAATTATTTAAAAATTTCTGATTAAAAAATTAAATTCAGTATTGACTATAAATTATAAATACACAAGATTATCACGCTGCTTAGCAAAAGCTTCCTTAGCTTCACGGCACATCGTAAAGCCCGTGTATAGAAAATTTAAATTTAGACTAAAACTGGAAATCCTGTTAGAATCCTACTTTGTCATGTAATTTATGTAGGATCCTGATACGTGCATTGTAATGCTTAATTTATCGGGGGTGTACCTTGTATCGTTAAAAGCATATTTATCCCCTGTTTTTGACAGGGGACTAATCCAGGGTTTCATCGTGATACATGATTATAATGTTACCAAATTATATTATGATGAGAACATAATGAAAAAATAATATTATTTTTATTGAAGAATAATTAAATCTCACTATGATATTTGCATTTTTTATTTGAAATTTTTATAAGTGAACATTTTTATGAGATATAGTTATTTTCAAACTTATAAGCTTTTATGAGACTATGAAATTGTTTATTTATTTAGAATACCGTAAAGGACGTAGTTCCTGATCAGGGCGTAATTTCTGATCATTATTTATTATAAATTATAATCTATAAGATTTTAGTAGGAAAAACTTTTTTTTAATTTATGAGAAAAAATAGATTGAGCGTAAAAAATGCTTCGTTTGTGTGAAAAAGAAATATACTTTTACTTTTTTACATGTAAATATGTGATCAGAAATACCTCCTAAGTGATCAGAAATTACGTCCTTCACGGTAATTATTATTTCTTTTTTGCTTTAAATAATTTCATTGATTATAGTTATCAATGTTTGATACGTCAAGATTTAAAAATTTGTTTATATTAATTGGGTTGAATATGTATATTAAATTCGAAGATTGATATTTCATCCTAATTTAAAGTTTGCAATTAAATAATAAAATATTAACTAAATAATAAATAATCATAATTTTGAAAAACAATATTCTAAACTGAAAAATTTATTATAAGAATCCATGCTAAAATTTTAAATAACTAAAAAATTATAATTTAGCACACGTTTTTTAACATTGTTAACACTATAATTTTTTTTCATTATATTTACGCTATGATTGCGATGCTAATTAACGACGGAGATCTTCAACGTCTTTGTGAACAAAGCACATGTAACGTACAGTGGTGCTTGTATAAATCGGCCGAGAGCTGGATTCAAACTCGGGTCCTCGGGTTACGAATCCATCGCTCTACCGACTGAGCCACTGAAGACCTCGTGTTAACGTATTATTTAAATTATGTCATTTCATTAAAAATTGTTATTTAAATAAAATTTTTCTCGGTGCTAATAATGAAAAAATAAAATTCTAATTATGTGGTTTTAGAAAAAAATCAAAACACGATAAAAGAAATGATGAATCGTCATAATATGAATATTTACACTCATTCAATAATCGAAATCTGAATATTAATTTTTTTATATGACGATTTTATTATTCTACGTGAATAATTCATATCTTGACTAATAAGTGAATGAAAGAACTTGAAATAAGTGACCATTCGTTTATTTAAATTTATGGAGTAAGTTCTAAAATTCGTAATTGTACATATATACACTTTTATGTTTCATATTTCATCAATAATTTTTATGATTATCAATTGTTTTATGTTAAACTTCAACTGTGCGCAAATGTATAATGATATTATAAAAAAAAATAATCGATGAACTATTAATATTCGTGCGATTGTAAATTTTAAATTATGTACTGATTGAGAAAAAAAAAGGAATAAAGCATAACAGAGAAAAATGAATCTTAATAGGAAAAACGGAGACTATACAGTAAACAATTGATATATTGTTAATAGATGTTACAAGAATATAAGAAAAAAAAATTATGGAACATTATTGTCAGTTTATCGCTGCTAGGCAGTGAATCATGCGATCACTGTGAAGAGAGAACATGAAAACTTGTTTATGAATGAGTGCCGAATAAAAATTAAATATTATACAATTATCAAGTGTTTCATTCATTTCCCTTTTTTTTTTTTTTACGTCACTGTATTTGTCCTATCATATTGATGCTAATTAGCGACGAAGGTCATCAGTGTGTTTGTGAACAAAGCACATGTGACGTACAGTGGTGTTTGTATCAACCGGCTGAGAGCGGGATTCGAACTCGGAACCTCGAGATTACGAATCCATCACTCTACCAAATGAGCCACTGACGGGCTCTAATTCATTTCCATTTAATTGTATGAATTTATGATATTTTATTGATTTCAGGTGAATTAATTTTTCGACAAACGATAAGTATTAAGTTAATTTTTTTATTATTTTATAAATTTGTACTAGCGAAAAATAAAATTTTTAATTACATTTTAATAGATACATTTCACATTATTTTTTAAACGTTTCATGTACTTTTGTTGTTATACTAAGGATTAAACATATATAACAATCTTGATAAACATTTATTAAATACGAAATATTCTCTGTATAGATTATAAAAGAGTTAAAAATCTATTTAATATTATAATATGTATAATTATTTTGTTTATGTTTGTAAAAATGGCGCGTGTAATATAAAAAAGTCATATTGAATACTTTACGTTAAACAGGTATACTTATATCAAATATATTGCATTCCTATCAAAAACTATTGTTTTCTAAATATTGTTGAAGTATTTGAACGAATTAATGAATCAATGAATTTAATATTACAGTCTATGAAATACGATTCGTAATACAGCAAAAATAAATATTTTAGAAAGTATCAACAAACGAAGTAAATTAGTTTAAATATTGACATTTTAAAATTACTTTTTCTTACTCACTGAAAGTTCGATCCAATTATTTAGAATTAAATTATAATGTAAATTTTTTGTTTTAAATTTTACTTTGTTAATAAAATTACTTTGCGGAATATCGCTGTTTTTGCAAAATGATATTGACTATTTGAAAGCTTTAAAAGTAAATTTAACATCGTATAACGCAGCATTTTTAAAATCTAAAAACTTTGCTCATTTATAAGAAATCACTAGCATTAATATAATCACATTATTTGATAATGAAGAGAATACTTATATACATTTTCATTCATATTTGCATGTTCACAAAAGTAAACAATGTTATCATAAAAAGCTACTTCGTTGTTATAGCTACTAAATACTAATTAACACTTGCGGTATTCGCAAGATCAGTTAAAGCTTAATTACTGACTAATTAGATTACCTTATCATCTCTATTTATCGTTATAAACTACGGTTTAATTTAATATCAATTTCACATTGATCGATAATAACATTATGTTTCTCTATCTTTTGTAATTTACATTTCGCTGTAGTAAGCTAAACATGGAAACTTCTTTTTATGAATTCATTTAAAATTATCCATCATCGATGAACTTGATTAATTTTAACTTTAAGGCAACTTGACTTAAAAAAAAACATTCGGTATTCAGTCGTTGTGAATTTTTGAAAAATCATTTGAAACGCATATCACGGGAGGAACTTTTCGAGAAGTTTAATAAGACTCTCGATACCCTCTAAGTAATTATTGTCTAATTCACCGTCTTCGCTTGGAAAAACATGAGCGAAATCTATCATGTAAACGCGCACCCAATTTTGTTTCTCTTCGCAGGTACTGGTCAATTCGGATAATATAGCTGCATAATCTTCCTTCATTTGAATGATATCTGCATCGAAATTATTCGAATACGAGTGCGTTCGACATAGTTTTTGAACTTTTATATCAGGCGTTCGTTTCACTGGCTTCCATTCAGTATAACTAAAACTAAGTAAAATAAAAACATTAAAATAAAACTTTTTAAATATTTCTTGAAAAACTACTGAATAATTTAAGCGTTGTTAAAAAAATTTTCAATCATACCTGAGAGGTTCCTTGACAGTCAACTCAATACCCTTGTCAGGTAATACTTGACAGTTCTGTAAACTAATACTACGTTTTAGCCTCTGCAATCTATCGATAGTCCTATTAATCTTCGGACTTCTTGTGGGTGAATCTAATTTCGGTGATCCTGGTCTAGGACTTAAATTTAAAGCTTTACTTGAATATTCAAGTTTTGGCGAGCCAGGTCTGATATTTAAAGTTAAACCCTTGCTCGAAGATTCAAGTTTTGGCGATACTGGTGATGCAGGTCTAGGACTTATATTGAAACCTTTATTCGAATACTCATTTTTAGGTGATTCAGGCCTTGGAAAGTAAAACATACTATTTTTGCTAGGCGATGCTAACGGCGACGGTGTACCAATGTGATTTAAATTGCTAAGGCTACGCGCTCCTCCGGAAAACGTTTTACTTCGACTGATGGGCGTACGTAATAAAGATTCTGCAAAACTGTTATTCAACTGACGGTGCATGTAATGCCGCAATCTTTTTGCATCGTAAGCTAATAATAAAGAACTGGAATATATACGATAGCGACGCTGTTCACGAAATAATGCCAAAATTTTCCAAAGAATTGAAAGTAATCTTACTACCAGGTCACGACAGGGCGGCCGATTTGGTGTGGCATTCAAGAAGATCTCCAGAGCTGAAAATATTTTAGAACTATTTAGTTTGATATTTATTTTATAAGAGGTCATTCGTGTATAATCAAAACAATGTACGATAAGAAAGAAATACATAATCCGACATCAAATTCTTCTACTTCAAATCTAAAAGTATTTTCTTTTATAAAATATTTCCACTATAATTTGATAAATTACTTAAATAATAAAGGTATGAAAATTCATTTAATACTTAAAAATGAATAAGGAGAATGAGTTACAAATGATATCAAATTATTCGGAAACATTGATTATTATAGGTATTAGTGAATCAGTAGAATAGATTGATGGTAAGTTTTACGTGAAATCGATACTATATTTCAATTGTATCAACCTTATCTTATAAATAACTTATTAATTTTATACGATCTTACACACGTAAATAACATTTTTAATTCTTTAAAATATAATCTAATATTGTATATTTTTTTAAAGTACATTTTTATAATTTTAATTCTCAAAATATTAATATACTAATTAATAGCCTCATAAGCAAATTATGAGGCATTATTATTAAAAATTATTACCTTCAACAACTGTCTTTTCATCTAACTTTTTGCTGTAATTTTTATCATACTTCTTAAGAGTACCAGACGGTACTTTGTAAACTTGAAAACCGGGTATACAAAAGCCGTAAGCTGCCTTAGACTCGGCGTATTTGAGATCCTCGTTTGCACGTTTTTCAGAGTCCGCCAGTGGATCCCACGTTCTTCTACCAATTTTCACATCCATTACACAAGG
Organism: Anastatus disparis; assembly: GCA_017163975.1. NCBI lineage: Eukaryota > Metazoa > Arthropoda > Insecta > Hymenoptera > Eupelmidae > Anastatus > Anastatus disparis. The sequence goes on from JAFFSR010000226.1 coordinate 4,993,383, forward strand.
CTCTGACATGCCGTCCGTTATGTCTTCTAATTCTATGAATTTTACACCTGGAAAAGAAACGATAGATAAAGATTATTAATTCTTTTTACTTTTAAAAAATATAGTTATTGTTATGATTATTATTATGATTCAGAGCTTAATATTAATTATATGTCAATTTGAAAAAAGAATTCGAAAAAATATTTGTCGAATACTTTTTCGAATACTTTTTCAAAAGCATATGATTTATTTTTTTCATATTAAAGTTTATACAATTGAAGATTCTTATTAATTTTAATAATAGATAGGAAAAGTAAAAAAAATATTTAAAAAATTTTGAGGTCGAATACTTTCCCAGCCCTGTTATTATTATTATGATTATTATTAAATTACATATTAAATATTTCGTATCAAAATAATATTTAAATAAAACCTAATTTTAGTGCAGTATTAAATTTGAATTAAATAATGTTAATAAAATAATTTTTATTAAAAAAAAGAATGAAATAATTCTCATAACACGTCATAAACGATAATAACTTAACAACTACTTAACGATAATTCGTGAGAAGAAAGTTATTGTTTTAATGATTATATTGTTTACTATCGGAAAAGTTAAAAACATTGTAAACATATCAGGCCAATCTAAAGAAATATTATCGATTCAAGCATTATACCAGACGTGCTTATTACACACGTCGATAATAATATTGCAATGAAGTTAAATAAAATCAAATATTTGTGCTCTAATTTACGTTATCGAAGTTTCTTTTTTATCTTATTTCGTTATTGAATTAAAAAATTAAATCGAATTTAAATTTGAATTACAAAAATTATTTAACGTTTAATAAATTTGACACCAATACTAAATTAAAGTACGGAAAAAAATTTTTTTTTTCTAACGCTAGCGTTACTCTATTAAGCATTATAATACTAAATAAAAAATAAAGTCTCAATGTCAATCATAAAATTTCTCACAGTTAATAAAACTGAATTGACTTGATGAATAGCGAAGGAGAGAAAAGAAAAAATTAGTATGACAGAAAGACGAATACGAACGTTTATTAAGAATCCTCATTTCCTTGGTATCGTAATAATTAGGCGTGTATCGTTGCATTTCCATGTCAACTGGGTTGCTGGATATTCGTAAATTTTCGTAAAATTCAATCTCTCGTTCACCCAGAGCCGATTTTGTGATTGGCTTGAAAACTCGGCCGTTTGGTCCTCGTAACATTCCTTGAGAACAAAAGAAAAATATATTGTTTATGTTATTTGTTAAATAGCAAAAAATCATAGCAAATGTTTCGATATAAAAAACGAAAAATAAAAATACAGTAAGCGCGTAACAATTTAATTTTTAACTGCTATTTTATATAATCAAACAAACAGCAATGTATTTTGTAAGAAACAATTGTTAGAAATCAATGAAACTACAATTTTTTCTCATTCCTTACATAAGAAAACAATGTAGTTTCATTGACTTCTTGTTATAAAGTAATTGTCCATACTAATAATGATAATGAATTATTGAAGTTAAATTATTTTCAAAATCGACTTCACTATTCAACTGTAATAAATTTTTACTTGTGAAAATTCATTTTCTATTTTTGAAAAAAAAAGTGAAGAAATGAAAACCGTTAATTATTGCACAACATTGTTAAACTAGTTCTATTGACTTTCGTTTACCGAGCATCATTTTTCCTTCAAATATTTAACAAAAATTTCACAATCACATAGAGCTATACATCATGAAGAAAAAGAAAAAATTCATCTATACTTTAACTCTATCGTTATAATACTAAAGGTACACATAAAAAGTTGTAAATGTTTTTATATATAAGATAAAAAAAAAGATAAAAAAGAAACGAAGTCGGTTAAAATTGAAAGTGTATATTTATAAAATTTATTGTTGTCAGATATTAAGGTGACATTCTTTGAGTGATTTATAAATATTATATACGGCTTTCTTTTAGATACAATTCGATTAGTTGTAGGCGTATGTTGAAATTCATACACTGATCCTTAATTTTTTAATCGTATCGGTTAGACGTCTTAAGATAACCATACGTGATAAGTGATAGATAAAAAAAAAGTTTTTTATGTTAATATTTTTTGGGGATATTGAATATGTAGGAATAATTGTAAAGTGGCGTGATCCGGTGATAATTTGTGGGATTAAATGAATTAATATGCGAAGAAAAATGTTTTGGTAAAAATTGCAATAGTTTGTAATAAAGTTGTCACAGACAAATATTATGGCAAAAATGACCATAGTTCGTAGTCAAATTTATTAGACAATATAGAAGTTTTAACTGTGTTTCTTGTAAATTTTACCATTTATAAAAATATTGAAATATGGTTATTTTTGGCTATAATTACAGATTGTGACAACTTTTTTTTAATTTATCGTAATTTTTCCTAGAACATTTTTCACTGCGTGAATAAATTAATTAAAATTCCAAAATTAGAATTTCATTAAATCACCTTTCCAATCACCATTGTTTAATTTTCTATTATTACTGAAAAAATATTTGACACTTTGATAGTTTTAATATAAAATTTGTCAAAACGTACGAGAGAATTATTTGATTAACTTATTTGGTTATCAATGAATTCATAAATCGAACTTATCTTCGCGTTATCAATCATAATAAAAGTATCAAATTTGCATTTCAAATCCCTAATGATATTTAAAAAAAAAAAGTTTCATCATAAAACTTTTTACTTAAAATTTAAAAAGATAAAAGAATTTATTGCTCGCTTTTGCGTAACTTTGCAAAATAATAATTATTCAATATGAGATTATTAAAATACGTATTTGTTAATAATTTATTTAACCAAGTTTGATAAACACAATGTTGATAAAAAATTAAAGATTTAAAAGTAGAAAAGCAAAAATCCTCATAAGGTATAGTCTGTCATTCAATAGGCGCAATCATATGTAATGTTTTATAATTATTAAGCGAATATAGCGTGTAATTGCAGTTACAATCATAGATGATCGAATAAAACTTCGGATAAACAAACATGAAAAAAAAACGAGAAACAGAAAATTTTTTTTAAAATGATGAAGTAAAGGTAAAATAAATCATAAAAAAGCAAAAAGATTTTAAATAAAATCATTTTTCTTAAATTTATGAACAATCCACTTAATAAATTAAAATAATAATCTTTTATCGTTACAAAGAAAACTAGAAAACAATGAAATCAACATACCTATTTTATTATTTTTGGCATTAAACGGATGACCGGCAACTTGTGTATCGAGAATAGTCGTGCCATCGGGTAATGTAACATCATTCGAATTTTCATTTCCGTCATTTAATTGCGTATCATTGATAATCGTGGAATCTTCGTTGCTAGCCATCGTGATGTGTCTTTTTAATCGGATGTTAATTAAATTATATTAAAGAAGTTGGAGAGTTTCAATGACGTGGTAAATCCTGAAATTAAAACAATGTGAGATATGTTAAAAGGCTGTAAAAAAGAAGATGTAATAAGTAAGGACTTTTTAAGAATAATATCTTCGGTTTTAATCATTTAAGTGTGGGAAAAATTTTTTTATTCAATAATAATGATTACCCTGGTAGAAAGTTGAGCATATTTTCAGTATATCATCCCGTATTTTATGGGCAGTCGCGATCATATGCTTTTAGATATCGCGATAAACCTCCATTACTCTTAACGAATTATCGCGATGGTATCGGGAGAATATGGTGAATGTTGAATTATATTATATTCATAAACAGCACATTACAAAGTGTGAGTGAGCACGCATATGGGAACACAGTTAGTGAGAAAGAGAAAGGCTGTTCACTCCTTGTTTCCTTTTCAGTTCCTAAACGGACAGTCTTACACTGTAAAAAAAATAGCAGAAAATCACGTTGTTGGTCGACGATTTCAATGCGACCATGCACCGTCGAGGTTATTTAACTTCGTTCAACGGCGATATTTTAACGTGCTTTGCGTGATTTCACGTAAACTGAACACAAGATTTTTAGATTAAATCAGTTAGATTTTGCGCTTCAACAATGTTAAATAACATCGACGGTGCATGGTCGCATTGAAATCGTCGACCAACGACGTGATTTCTCGCCATTTTCTTTTACAGTGTATTCTCTCACACTAAGTTTACATATGCACTCGCTCACTCGCACTTCGCACTCACTGATTTTACATGGATATTTTATTCATAATCATACTGTATATGTTCGCAAATAAATTTAAGTTATACAATAAAGAACAGAAAATGTTGACACTATTACAATAACAGTATATGCATCTTTAATAATTTTAAAGTTAAGTCAAGTCAATCTAACCTGCACATATAGTGATGAAGATAGATGCTTATAGAAGACGAAGCGTCGAGTGATGCGCGCGCAGCTAACGTTCAGTATCCACAACTATAGGATATATTTTACGATTGTACAAATAGGCGCCATCGCGGGCAGCATGTATATATACAGATTCGCTTTCTATAAACGATTTTAATTGCAAAATTATTTACAACTCATATGAATTGTAATAATGAATATTATAATATTTATAATTTATTTCGAATCAGAAGAAAAAAATTTTAATTATTTTAGCGATTATATTTTATATCAACTCTGTAATCTTTAATATATTATCGTGTATTTATCGGTCACTTATCGCGACTGCGTAGCGACGAGATATAGCCAACAGTTAGTTATCTGAGCATATCTTATCCTTAATTTTCTACCAGGGTAAAACTTTTTTTTATTCTCATTGCAATTAAGTTTTAATTTAATTATTTTTTTCATTAAAATATTTCATTATAACGATTATGTGTATTTGTAGTATTGGTTACGGATACATTAATATAATTTTCTGAAGAAATTTAAAAACTAAACTTAATGATATTATGTTTCATTATAAATAATTTATATTGTTACTACGAAAGTGCTAAGCATGAGTTTGTAAAAGTTGTATTGCACTAAATAAGATAATGATAAATTTTAAACGAACGATAATTGGGACAATTAAAAAAAAAGAAGATATTTTCTGAAAATAATAATAAATAATTTAGTTTTCCATAATTAGCGCACGCAAATAATACAAGGTTGTAAAATACTATTTGGCAAAAATATGAATATACGTAAAGTTTGTTCTAATATTAGTTTATCATTCACGTAAATAAAGTTATATGAATTTCAAATCTCATAGATACTTAATCTTTGCTATCGAAAGTTTATGTCAAAAAATATGCATTCGATATTATAATTTTTAATGAAATTTAATCAGTTCTTAGAAATTTTCGTACGTTTATTAGATACATTTACATAATTATATCGTTAAAAAATTCTTCAGAGACAAATTTGTAAATAATGATCGTTCATAACAGATATCAAGGTAAACATAAAAATTCAATTTCTTGTATTAGTCAGTTTTCGTCTACCTTTTTTCTCCATACAGCAGGTGACACTGTATTACAATAGCCCAACACGACCAAAAATTAAATTCGTTCCTGGCGGAAGCGACCGCAACAGCTGGCGTAAAGATAAATTTTTTGTCAAAAGTTGGAATATGTTTACTTATTCACTTAAAAAAAAACAAAAACAAAAAAATTTAATTAAAAACATAAAAACTCGGGAACTGGAAAATTTTTCAAGAATGCAGTAAAAAGTTAAGGAAATACAGATGAGAAAATATATATATATATATATATATATATATATATCTAATCTGACTATTTACGTATGGATATTGTGTCTTACCTAATCCGACTATTATCAATCTTGTTGAACAAGATATGTAAAGATGCATCAAATACCGGTTAAAACTCTATTTCTTTTTTTCAACAAACTTGAACGACAGCGATATAAATTTCTCAAATTTTCTTCCTTTATCAAAAATTCCCAATGCTCGAAGAGCGAAGTTAAATAATTTTTATTTGCGATGCTCAAACACCGATTTTAATCTTTGCTTGCATTTTGAGTAATTTAAAAAAAAAATCACTCGAAATAATCGTAACAATTACTTTTTATACGTGCCTATACAGTTTCATGTTATTCAGTCCGTACCTACACGCTGATCGCGAATCTTTTTTCGTCCAGAGATAACAATGAAAAAAAATTTTTTTAATGAGTTATTTAAGCCGTTAAAAAAAAGAAATAACGCGCGTTTATAACTGTTAAGCGTAAATAGAATAAATCTAAATTTACATAATGGCTCCGAGTGCTTTATTGAACAGTATTTATAATTTTTTTTCGTGATTTGTATGCTCTTGTTTTTCCTTAACGTTAAAAGCAACGTAAATTAATCTTTTTTTAATCTATTGTTTCGTGTCAGCGACTGCTATAAGATTTGAAAATTTATTTAATATACTGATTTATTCAATGCTCCATTATGTCGCTCACAAAGTTTAAATATCTGTCTATTTAAAAAAGGCTAAAAACTTGTGTTTCCTTGTTAAAAATATATCACAGTCAAAAGAAGTATTGTGCAATAGTTTTTTTATGAAAAAAAAAGTTGATCATGAATCATAAAGGCGAATAAAAATTAGAATCTTTTATAAATGTCTCAGATAGAAAATGATATTTTTGTGTATTGCAATTAAAATAAACTTTATAAATATATCTATTTCATAAATAAAGTAGGAATCAACAAAGTAAATAAACTTCGTAAAAGCACAAACAACTTACATCAAGCGTTAAATCAACTGCCGCATATAGAACATGACAAATGATTAAAAATAATTTTTTCCCACAGGTAACAACAATAGTTTGTACATATGCACGTGTATAAAAAAAATTATGAATACAACGCGGTCTAATCACTTTTCGCACCACACCTTGATTATTACGCATTTACTCAAAGCCCATCTGAAGCACTTTTTTAATTGTTTGCACAGTGATTTTTCTTTCTTCGTTACAAATGGAAGAAAAAAAAAATTTATACGAATTCTTTCCAACATGTGCTCGCGTTTTTAGATTTCGAATATATAAAATGTTAGTTTTTCCACCAAAACAAGCACGACAACAATAACAGACGCAACAACATATCACTTCGAAAAACTGGCGGCTAATATTTGTAATTCAAATTTTGTCGCAAAACATCATGTATATACATATAGTAAAAAGCTTCGCTCGAAATACGCGCCATCTACTAACCTTTCAATCACGTGACTACAACATATCGTGTGTTATGTTATGTGTACTGTATCTGTTCCTTATATACGTTCCGCATCAGACGGAGATAACAAAACACGAAAAGAATTATTATTGTATAGTTTGCAGTGCCGCTTATTATAAAATTGAGAAAAAAAAAATTATAAGAGCGTGAATTTTCATTGTTATTTGATTATTGTATGATTTTTAATTTCAGTACGATATTAATAATGTTAAATTAAAAAAAGAATTGAAAGTGTATATGGTTTTATCATCAGTTAATCATATGTTTTATAGTAAACGATAATCGAACGTTTAATTGTAGGTATATAAAGTTGCGAGTGTAAATGGTGTTATAATAAAAGTATAATAAAGATCATACGTTATTTTATTTTTTCATTCAATCAAGGCCATCCTCTTGATTTCCCCTTTTCTTTTTTTTTATGTAACATCAGGTACTGATGATATGAAATTTTTGTTTGGTAGTTTTCGATAAACTTTAACTGGCAACATAACCTCGATTGTATATTTTCACGTAACTAATACTTTTATTTCGTAGGTATCAAAATACAGAGAAGAAAATTAAAGAAAATTTCGAAGATCGTGGAAAAAATATAATCACGTCAGTTCTAAAGCGCGATCTAGACTCAACTGAGATTATACACATACCGGCTGTACGTATATAAGTATAGACATGTGAGAATTAACACATGAGTATATATAACAATACAACAACGTCGGATAAAAGGGGGAACTTTTTAAGCGCTCTCGCGTATACACACGCGCGCGCGCATTATATATAGTGTTTTACAAGGAGAATTATGCTAATCGCAATGATATATATCAGATTAACTTTCCCTCTCTCTCTCTTTTTTCTCCCTGCTGAGCTTTTCGTATCTTTTAACTAGGTATTCAACAGCTGATTTCTTTTCCTAAAATTATGCTCTTTTTCTCATTTTTTACAATAGTTGCTTACGTGTATGCGTAGGTGGTTATATTTTTTATTATTAATCTCATATGGTCTCGAGGACTTATGAGAGTTGTTGTTACGTGCGCAAAGATATAGAATGTAAAGTTGACCGTCAGGCAGCATGAATTTTTAGAAGAGGATTGTTTCTCGGTTCTTTTTTTTTTCTTTTTCGTTGATGTTTAGTGTATTTTTATGCTAATATTAATTATGTGCTCATTGTTATATTTTTAGTGGCGATTCGTGCCATGGAATAATGAGAATGAAAACAAGCGTATTGTTTATTTTGTTATTTTGTTTCTTTTTTTTGCTTGTTTTTAATCGCTTAAAATTAAAAGATAAGATCGAAACAAGTGAAAATAATAAAATTGTAAATTCAACTGATTTGATAAAAATTTTGATTGGATAATGGTTTTAATGGTACTTACTTTGAGTATTAAACATGTGTGGAGATAAATTTAAAAAAATTAAGTATTAAATATTTACTGTGATAAACGTATATAACTATTTATGATGTCTTCTGATGGAACTAAAAGGAAGTTATAAATTAAAAAATGCAACGCAAGATAAGAGTTCTATAAACTGCTTGAGAAATATGTTTTTTTTTACAGTCTCTTTTATCATTTATCAAGTCACCTGTAGTAAATTTTAAAAATTAATCAAAGCTTCATCATTGGACGATTTGAATATTCGAATCTGATATGTTAACAAATCAAAAATTTTAGAATATTCTGTATTTTTTAAAATAACCAGTAGACGGCAGCACTTGCTGAATCAAAATTTTTGCCGCCGGTTATACTTTTGTTGTGAATTTGTGTGCGTCGAAAAAAAACCTGAACCAACCTCACTTTTTTTTCTTTGTTTATTATGATTTTGTTGTCAAAAATTAGAGAGAGTTATTGTTAGTGTTTGTAAACAGTAATTCAACCTTGTGTTTTTTGTGAAGTTTAATAAATTGATTTATGTTGCAAAGCTTTATTTATTTCATATTATTTAACAAAAGACTTGCTCCGATTTGTTTTATTGTTTTTGTGCAACAACATTGTGCATATTGAATTTAATAGTTAACTTTTTATCACAACTTTGTGATTGTAAGTATCAATTGTTATTTTTATTGTTACTTTTCGAATATTGATATTAATTTTTGAAATATTAAAATTGTTGTATATTATGAAATCTTTGTACAATATACTTTTGTAATATTATTATTTTAATAATTTACAATTTGGATGATATTCATTCTGATTTTATTTCAAAGATTTAAAAGATATTTTCTTTTTTTTTTAATTTTCAGAATTATTTTAAATTTTAGCAATATCTGATGTAGTTGCTCCCTACCATTTTTATTAAAACTAATTTTTTTTTAAGAATAAATATACATAAAAAAAAAATAAATGCATATAATACAATTTACTTAATCCAATTTATTATAAAAATTAAATATTCTTAAAATAGTTTATGATGAAAATCTGATGTATCATTTTTATACTGTCCATTTTAAACAACGTGTATCAAGATGCGTTCCAAGACACTTAACAGAGCAATATCTTGCTCCGCATGAAATGCACGTGTAATTACTTGGAAATCCACATACTGCACAGAAATGTCTTTCAGGATAAGATGATGGTGGTGCTTGAGCTGTACTGTAATTAGGACAAGTACTATTGAAGTTTAGATCCTCTTCCACAAGTTGAAGAAAATTTTTTCTAAACCTTTGTTTAAAATAATCTGCCGATCTGGTTTTTCTTTTACGAGATGTGGCTTTGTTGTCATCTTGAAATTTTGGTACTTTCCTATTGTTCATTGCTGAAAAAAATTGGTATAATTAGAGGAAAAAATAAAGATATATAGTTTTATTTGATTAATAATTTTTTAAAAACAATAAATATTACAAATTTCTGTTGCTTTTTATTAGTAATGAATTCATAATCAAATACAAACTTACATATATCAGCATGTGGCTCTTCATGAAAATTATCTTGTTCCAAAGCTTCTAAGGCTTTTTTCTGCCTACGTTTTCTAGAATCTTCATCAAGAATGCGTTTTTGATTTGCATCTTTAATTCTTCCTGACTCTCTTCCAGCCATGTTTTTCATTTATTACTTATAATATATTTTCAAACAACTTTTGACTTATTTATGAACCTTTCTCAGTTATTGGGAATGATATTCGATCCATCAAATCATCTACTTTTGCTTGCAAAGTATCTAAGATATCAGCAGAAATAAATAAATGTCTTTCATCTAAATCTTGAATAATAAACTTTCTTCCCAAAGCAAAAGTATCATCCAAATGTAAAAGAAATTGTTTCATAGCCTCATCGCTGGAAAAGAAATAAATTTTTTTATTACAATATTTTCTACAATATTTTTATCATTATAAAAATATTCAAGATATTTTTTTATTATTAAAAATAAATATATATTTAATTTAGAACCAAAATGTCGAAACGGAAAAGAACTACAGCAGATGAAAAAAAATCATTAATGCTCCAATTTTTTCATGAGAATAAAGAATTTTATACTTTGAAAGAATTAGAAACATTAGTACCAAAAGAATGTGGATTTGCACAACAAGTTGTTAAAGATGTCCTTCAAGGTTTAGTTGATGATGGATTGGTACATTCTGATAAAATTGGAACTTCAGTTTACTTCTGGTCGTTTCCAGGGTAAAACCAAATTTTTATTCAAATTCAAGCAATTACATTTTATTAATTAATAACAAAATTACAAATAATTTTATAGAGAGAGAATACCAGCTTTGGAAACAGAAATTGGTGAAACAGGAAGGAAAATTTTAACGTTGGAAACAAAATTAGAAAGATTAAAATCTGATATTCAAAAAGAAGAAGTTAGTAATTATTTACTTTAATTATTTATTCCTTTAATTATTGAATTATAAAATAATAAAACAATGTTTAATAAATAGGCAAATAAAACTGATTTTGAGAAAACAAAAGAATTGCTAGCGCAGATTGAAGAGTTAAGAAAAAAAGAAACAGAGCTTAAAAAACAAATTGAAAAGTTCAGTGATGCTGATCCTGAAGTGATAGCCGAACTTAATAAAAAAATAAAGGTAAAATATTAAAATAAAATTTTAACATTGCACATAATAAAAATATCAACTTGTTAAAATGTTTTACTATTTTAATTTTTTCCAAAAATGTAAAATATGATTTTGGTGTTAATTAATCATCTATTATTATTTCTAACGAAAAAATATTTTGCGATTATGAGTTCATCATTTCGTCAATACTATAACTAAAGCAAACAAAGTATTTTTATCAATTGTTAAATTTGTTTACAGTTTTACAAAGACGGAGCAAATACGTGGACGGATAATATTTTTAATTTAAAAACTTGGAGCAACAGTAAATTCAATATTGACGAAGCAGAACTAAATAAACAGTTTCGTATTCCTGAAGACCTTGATTATTTAGAATAATATTTTGTCATCAAAGTTAATATGTAACGAAAATTTTGTGTTCATTTGTACATTTTATGAAGGTAAATATATTTTTTTTTAAGTTAAAAATCAACAAAACTTACCATTCAACTAAAATTCCTTTCATAACATTCACCATTGCGGCATTCACTAACGTTTTGCTTATTCGTTTACTTACGATTTTTACAGGTTATGTTTTATACACGTTACGCCATAAACTACATAAGTTCGATAGAACGCCGAGGTGCTTTATTTCAAAAGTTATAATTGTGCTAAAGAATCTCATAATTACGAATAAAATATGCAAAAAATAAAAAATCAATTAATATTTACAATAAAAGAATTTTATTTTTTTTTTGGAAAACATTGCAGAAAAATGTTTATCTACAAATATATTTGTAAAAACGCAGTTCGTTTCTATTAGAAGATAAAAATAAAAATTATTTTTATAATTTATATATCTGTTAAAAGATTATATATTTTGTACTTTTTGTATTAAAAATAAAAAAATTATAATCAATATACTGTACTCTTTATTATTATTCTATCTATATTATTTTATAAGTTTATATTTAATAATTGGCGCTTAATTTCGTTAAAACAGAAATCGTAAATATATTTATATTTAATAATTGGCGCTTAATTTCGTTAAAACAGAAATCGTAAATATATATTGTCATTGTCAATTACTTTCTTCACACCTACGTTCACGTAATTTTAAATATTTTATTTTATTTATAACCTAAATTTCTTGTTTACCTACAGTGCTAAAATAAACACGTGCTTGTTCATTTAAAAAAATAGAAACGTAACTACACTAATATAAACAGTACCGATAAATTGCTCAATAAATTGTACCAAATAAGAACATTGACACTTAGACAGAGAGATAGAACAACTTAGAGGGTAAATATGCTTATAAGTAAAATGATAAATTCGTTTACAATGATATCCATTTTTTGCTTTTTAATGCATCAATAATTTAATATGTTTACGGAAGTTAATAATACATTTCAATTTCATATAAGATTTTTTTTTCTAATATTATCCCTATCTTTCCTTATAACATTTCTTATTTTTGTTATTTTAAAAGTTTTTCTTGAAAGGTTTTAGAAATGAATAAATTAAATTATTTCCTATTACTTTTTTAATACTTTGAAATATTTAATGAATGTTTCAGAAACATAATAAGAAAGGATCGTTAAATTGTTTTTCTATAAGGCAAGTGGTACAAGTGAGTAAAACCTATAAAATTGTTTCTAAAAAAATTTAATGATTGATAAATTTACTATTTTACAAATCTAAGATAAGAAACATTTAAAAATCAATATAAAATTTATAATTAACAATTTGAAAATTCTTCTCATATATTTTTTGTTTCTTTAAATATACAATTATTGATTTATCAATAAGCATTCCGATCGCTTGGTAAATACGAATATCCTGCTAAAAATTTAACTTATCCACCCAGACCAAACAAAATAATTATCAAAGCCAAAAAAATAGTTGCGTCAGTTGTCGAAACACCTTGACATAAGTGGCAGCAGCGTAGCGCGCTTGGTTAAAAGCGGAAAAAGGCATCTCTCCGCGCCAAGGCATAGCACAGCCAAAGGCATATCGATCGAGAGCGCCCCTTTATTCACGGTCGGAACGTTAGTCGAGTCACGTTCAGCAGTTCGTACTCGCCCCTGTAAAAGGACCTTAACTGTAAGTAAAAAAGCATTAATTAATTTTTCCATTCTTTAGATAATAATTGTCAACCATCACAAATTAACCTACAGCATCCATCCTAACCTATAAGCCATTCACTTAAACTTAACAATCTTTTTTTTCTGCTAAAAAGCAGAAGCCATAAAAATGTAACTCAACCGCGAGTAAAATGTGTAAATCGAACGAAATGCTCAAAAGCGTGTCAGATTTCCATAGGTAGATCGAGTGTTTCTACATGCGTGTCATATCTTTTTTCGTGAAAGTAAAAGCATTAAAACACGTGCTCTCTTACGTGTCATTCATTGGATTGTGTTAAATTTTCATTTTTATTTTCCGCTGGATAACATCAGCGAAGAAAATCTAATCAATGTACGCGCGCGCGTTTTTCCTAGACACCGTTCAATAAAGATTTTCATCATTATTATGTAACCCTTATATATGCGCTCTACTCTTCTCTCCCACTGGCCCTGAGCCAGTGCTCTACTGACTTAAATTAATTTTCATATCAATTAATAATTTTTTTCGTGATAAGATTTTCATTATTTCTAATCCTCGTTAAAATGACATTTCCTCTAAATTTTCTCTCATTATGTTGACCTTTAACAATTTTCATTAGCTCTCCTACATCGTACCCTTGGAAAATTCGAGACGTAACATTGCCCACTGGCTCATTGCCAAAAAATTTATTTATCTATTATCGTTTTGTTATGTTAACGTGTATAAAAATAAAAGAGAAAAAAATAATAAAATTGTCACGAGTCGCGAAACAAGGACACGTCATATTTTTTCTTTATTTAACAAGTGCGGGGAAAGGAGTAGCGAAAACGTATAGTATTGTTTAAAGAGAAAAAATAGAAGGCGTCGGTCAGGGAATTCACGCTTGAAATAAAAAAAAAAGTGCAGAAGCGCAAGCGCTCTGTAGAATGTGCACAAACTGCAAAGAGACCCAAGCGTCATCCCGCCGAAATTCCAAGCTAAAGAGATTTTGATTAAGGTCATTGTCAAATCTATCTTTGTACGTATGTGTATTTAGCGTAATTTATCACGGAGATTTATCCCACACACTTGTGTTCCTGATATTTCCTGTTTCATTCGGTTGCGCCGAGTTGCGTTTTTATGGTGGTCGTATGCGTAATGTTTGGAGCAAACGTTCAAGAATGATGAAATTGATATCGTGAACTACTTTTTTTAACGAACCATTGTTTAATTTGATACTTCAATAATGAATAATAGATGACTAAATGACAATATAATTTGACATCTAGGAATTTAAAGATTTACTTTAATAATTTTTCCGTGACCTTAATGGAAAAATCTTAATAGATCGTGACGTTGTAGTCTTTAAATATTCAATGTCTGCTGTACGTCATAATAGAACCTTGACTCCGAATACCTTTTTTTTATACTTATAACTGTATTTTTGTTTAAAAAAAAACATAAATGAAAATTAAATGCAACATATAAGTCATTGATCACCTTGGTTAAAGTACAATAAAACATTAAACGCGAGTCATTTGATTTTTATTAATAATTGTTAAGAAATTTGGACTTTGATATTTATCTTAACTTTCCGCTAATTGATAATACAAATTTTTTGAATTAATTTGGCACTCAAACCTGTTATACAATGACTTATATAAAAATCGTGTTGCAATATATAAAACAATATATCGATCAAATAAAGAATAAATTTTTTTTTCCTCAAAGTTTATTTGAAAATTGTTTTAATAAGTTCTGTATTTACATTAATGTAAAATAATATAAATAATTTTGTTAAGTATATATTATAAATAAATTAGTTTTTACTCTTATTGTGTGACATATAAAACTAATCAATACCCAATTTAATTTTATCATTTTTCAATAATTGTTTCTCACATATTTTCGCGATAACGCACTTTTTTTCTGTAAACTATCCAACCCTGGATGCACATTGCAAAAGCTATAATAGAAGAGCACATAATGCCATTATCAAGTTTACAAAAGAAAAAACCGCCAACTGACGTAATTCTGCGCGCGCCTTGTGCAAGGTCAAAGTCGAACTGTTCCACGTGTAAGATAACGGTCTTATAAAGTCGCGAGACTTTAATATTTTATAAGAATGGAAAATTTGAATATGATTCCCCATTCATTAATGACATCACGTTTTATTAACGTTTTAACATTTCTACTTTTTTTTATAACTTTGGAAAGTTTTTTAATTTAATTTATAAATTTATTAATTTCAGATTTACAGTCATGGGTGTCCCAGCTGGTGATGTTGAAAAAGGCAAGAAGGTAAAGACAATTCCCACATATATTTTTTTATTTTATAATAACAAAATTAGCTTTTTTTATAAATTTTACCTTAGTAAAAAATATGTTTTGAAAAACTATTATCAACAAATTGGTTACGCGATTCATTCTCATGCCGTAAAAAAGAGACGAGGGTCATTTAGCACGTGCAAGTGAGAATTGATCTCGATATTAGTGACATCTATCAATGGAAAATATTTCATTCTGATTTATAGATCACCCGCTCTCGCTCTCTTTTTTAAAGAATTTTATCAATTCAAAAGTATAGCCGTAAATTATATATACGATTCTTAATATTCAAATTGGAGCACTTTTAGAATTTTTGAAATTATAAAATTTTTCAAATGACAATAGCTTGAAATAAAAATTTTTTATTTTAAAACTTTTAATGCATGTTTGTTATAAAAAAGTACAAAATTTTAAATGAAAAAATTAGCTTAGACTTAAAAAGTAGCAAATTGGATCCCACTGGGGTAATTGAAGGCTAGAAAAAGAAAAATCTAAACTGAATTATGAATACTTATTTTGGTGTTACATAAGACAAAAATGTATTTCTTAAAATTAATAATAGCCAGAAATGCTTTCAATAATTCTGAGATTTTAATTTATCAATTGACTTTATCAAATCAATCAAGTGATAAAATTGTAATATCATATAAAATGTCATCACGATTCCTTTCATATTTTTAAATTATACATATTGCATCAATAATATTAATGATTGATTTAATTAGTACATGAATTATTGATTGAAATAATTTTATTTTTTCAGATTTTTGTTCAGAGGTGTGCACAGTGCCACACCATTGAGGCCGGTGGTAAACACAAGGTTGGCCCCAATCTACATGGTCTGATTGGCAGAAAGACCGGCTCTGCTGCAGGTTATGCATACACAGATGCCAACAAAGCTAAGGGTAAGCAAACTATTTTTATCATCAAGTATGTGATCATCATAGGATAGTTATTATAAACAAATAAACATCTAATCATTATAATTTCTCAATAGGTATTACTTGGAATAGAGATACACTCTTTGAGTATCTTGAAAACCCGAAAAAATACATTCCGGGAACAAAAATGGTCTTCGCTGGCTTGAAGAAACCACAAGAACGAGGCGATCTTATTGCTTACATCGAATCAGCATCTAAGTAAACTCATTGGAGTCTAAAATTTCACCTTAAAGAGATTATTGTACAATGACGAGATTCTTAGGACAATTATCATCGTATATCTCGTTGGACAAAGTCAATACTTCTCTTCATCAACACTATGACTCCACCTTGCAAAAAAAAAAAATAACCAACTCGTGTCGTTCCAAAATGAATGAAGCACCTAGTGAAAATTGTTAATATTGTTAAATAAGTAGGAAAACATTGTGGAAAAAAATATGTACATTGATATATATGGTGCTGGCCCGTACCAGCTATGAATTGTCTTCATTGGAAAATATCGCAGCGTTAATGCTTTGATCTTTGTTAGAGGCAGCGCCTCAGATGATCGGACATGACGTTTATTTATTATCACGCCAGTGAAATCAGTCCTGTTGATTGATTCATTTCATGTGTTCTCAGCATTGAAATACAGATTCGATAAATCAAAATAAAATATTAATTTTTTATAATTTTCCTTTCTTTAAAAAATCATGTTTTAAAAATACAATAAACTATTTATGCTGAAAGAAACTTAAAATTAATTATAATAATTTCTATTAATACCATTAATATAATGTAAAAAAAACTCTATTAATTTTGTTTTATTTATCCCTTGAAAGTATAAAAAAAAAAATTATTAAACATCTATTTTAAAAATATATGCTTAACAGTATAAATGAATTTTATATAACAAATTATATAGGTACAAACAAGAAAAAAAAATTAAGTAGATATAAAGAATATATCAATCAAAATTATATTTACTATGTTTGAAAAACTAAATAAACACAATATTTTAAAATGTCATATACAACAATAGGAGACTAAATATGTAAGTATTTTTGAAAAAATACATACGATACAAATTTGAAAATGGAACTATACCAGCAGAAGACAATATAATACAAAATTTGAACTGCAGGTGGCTGTCAGGTCAGCACGTGTTGTTTAAAATTGCTAAATCAAAAATAATAAATCAGTATTATATC
This sequence comes from Anastatus disparis, assembly GCA_017163975.1. Taxonomy (NCBI): domain Eukaryota; kingdom Metazoa; phylum Arthropoda; class Insecta; order Hymenoptera; family Eupelmidae; genus Anastatus; species Anastatus disparis. Next base: position 5,011,048 of record JAFFSR010000226.1, read on the forward strand.
ATTTCATGTGAGTTAATCCAAAACTTTATTTATTTAAATAAATCAGATTTTTAATTTATCTATTTTTTATTGTTTTAGTACTGTGGAATAGTAAAGCAATATAAAACCGTTCAATTATAGAACCTAACCTAAAAGTTACTGAAAAATAATAATTTTGAATATTTTTGTATTTTTAATAATTAATTATTAAAAATGGATATAAAAGAAGGTGATAAAAATGGAGATAATAATGCATCCAAGAAAACATGGACAGAAGCTGAACGTTTAGAGCTGGCTGCTAAACTTGACCAACAACTTGAAGATTATATTGATAATCTTGATAAAAAATCATATTCTGATGGATGGCCAGAAGATCGATGGCAAGAAGAAATGGAAAAACATCCATTTTTCATGACTCAAATGCCAGAAAATCCAACAGAAGTTTCACCACTTATAGAAGGACTCCAGCAATTAAAATACAGTGAAGAATACAACACTCCGAATGAATTAGCTCAAAGTTATAAAGAAGATGGAAATTTCAATTATAAACATAAAAAGTATCGCTTGGCAATTCTTAGTTATTCTAAAGGTATTTCTAGTAAATGTGAAGATAATGACTTATTAGCGCAATTGTATAACAACAGAGCATTATCTCAATTTAAATTACAAAACTACAGATCAAGTTTAAACGATTGCAAACAAGCACTGAAATTAAAACCAAATTATTTAAAATCACTGCTTACTGCAGCTAAATGTTGCTTTCATGTTAAAGATTATGATCAGTGTATCAATTACAGTGATCAAATACTTAATCTTTCTGAAAAAGATGAAGAAACAACAAAAGAAATAGTGAAATTACGAGCACAAGCTGTAAAAGATAAAAAATTAGCTTTAAGAGACTCTAGGCAACAAACTATCAAAGAAAAGAAAATTGATTTAATTAAGGAAAAAATATTGGATGCTATAAAAGCTAGAAAAATTAAAATTGACAATTCTGATTTGTTTTACGATAGTCAACATCATGTTCATTTAGATGATTTAGATATGTTAGTTTGGCCCGTAATATTTGCTTATCCTGAAAATAATCAAACTGATTTTGTACAAAATTTTCATGAATCCACATTACTAAATGAACAATTATCAGAATTATTTGAAGAACCACCTGCATGGGATATTAATGGACGTTACAAAATTGATAATTTACATCTATATTTTGAAGGTGTCGATAGGAAACCTTATAAAATTAATACAAATCAACCCCTAGGACATATTTTGCAAAATGAAAAATTAATTGTAAAGGGTGGTACGCCATGGTTCTTTGTCCTTGTAGCTAATAGCCAGGAAGAAGTAGCTTTTTTAAAAAGTTATAGGTAGCAATCCTTGTATGATTAGTTTTGTAAAAAAATTTGACCTACTTTTTACATTTTTTATTGTAAATATGTATAAATATATGTTTTAAGATGTGTTTTATAATAATAAAATTTTATTCATATAAAAATTTAGTTTTTAATTCATACATAATAATACTATGCATAAAAATTTTTATAATTATATTTAAAATTAATTTCATATCATTAGTTAGGAGGCAATATTTAAAAAATGAAATTATTAATAAAGAAAAAATGTATAAATTATACTTTTAACAGATTATTAAGTTCTAAGAGAATTACTTTCATTTTAACAAATTCATCTAATTGCATTTGATAATGAATTTTTTAAGCTAAATCTTTATTCTTGATCAGTAAAATTTTATCAAAAATATTTTTATTTTAATACAAAACATAAAATGTAAGTATATTTTTTAAAGTAAACAATCTTTTAACAACAAATGATAATTTGAATGCATTTTCGTTTATTATAATCACTTGTCATCATTTCATTGCCTTGAATTTTCATTTTATTTTATATCTTCTAATGACGGTGTGTATTAACTAAAGATCAAATAAATTTTTCAATTGCTATTTAAAAATTATTAATGAATCGAAAAATTTGAAAAAGTTTAAGTGATTTTCTAACGATAAATTTAGCATCGATCGATAAAGTAGTTTATTTAAATAATTTGTCGATAATCAAACACTAATAAGCAATCATTAGAGCGTTTTATTTATTTTTTCAAACTTTTAATTTATAATGGTATTTATAAAAATCATTACAAATTAAAGGCATATTAAATTTTTAATTAAATTTGATCCTGAGCCACACTTCAGTTGAATCCAATTGACTATAAAGGTGGATAAAGCACAAGATAAAAAGTTATTCAGAAGATAGAAACTTTTCTTTAGATCTTTTTTAGATGGTGCTATGTATTTTAAAGTCAAATAAATTTTAAGAACTTTTTTCTTCTTTTTATCAAATTAATTTAAATTTTAAATAATTTAATTCATTTTTAAATACAGTTCAGTGACATAAAAATCATCTAAAAACTGAAATTTTATTATTTGTTTTAATATAATAAAACCTTTATTATACTTAAATTTTTAAATAAAAATTTCAGTTTTACTTTGGAAAATCTTATTACAATCTTAAAAAAGTCTCTTTTAAAAATATTATCCAGAATAAATTTTCATAGGAATATAAAAGTATATTTATACTTGAAAACTATTTAAATAAATAAAACATAGTAACGATTTTATTAACATTCGATATTGGAAATTTATACGGAAAACAAAGATTCATTATATTTGTTTATTGACAATTTTAAATTAATTTCTATATTCTATTTTCCGCAACTTTTTTTCTAAATTTAAATGTGAAATATATGGAAGTGGCAATGGAAAGTCAAACTATGAATAGAAGTGGGCGAGGTCAGTGAGATTGTTTAATTCCCCGCACCTATTTTCGCCAATTGCTAATGCACTTTTGTAATTAAACAATAATTATTGATTAAAAAGAGAAAAACAATTACTCAAAGGACATTTCAATATTATTTATAAATAATTTCTTTTCCTTTTTAATTTAAAGTTCTTTAATCAAAAGATAAAAAAGAAAATCGTTAACTTATTAGTCTGTTAACCTAAATTCTCGTGAACCTATTTCAAAATTTATTTGCGTTAAAAATATTCTAAATTCATTTTTGTATAAATTTAACTTGTTAAAATAAATTTTCGTAAACAATCTCATAAAAATTGTAACAATAATTTACTTAAAAGTTTCTATTATTCACGTTTTGATAAAATTATAATAATCATTTGTTCTTAACCTAAACTAAAAAGCTCTAAAATTTTTATTAATTAAATTCTCAAGTAAAAAAAGTATTAATATTTCAAAAGATCAATGAAAAACACCGATAATGTTTGCCACGCTTATCATAAAACTTAAAATTGATTTTACTTAAAATCTTCATTAGATACACGTATACGCAAGTTTCAATATGGCAAAATCAGTATCAACAATAAATTTTAGCGTATCATCAGCCAGTCATCATTACGTGGTAGAACTTTATCTCCAAGGTTTATTAGCAGTTAGAAATCCAGTACCAGAATTAAGTGATGCTGCGTACGAAGAATTATGCAGAAAATTTTCAATAATCATCGGCTCGCACGTGCAATTCAAATCCGAATCAGGATGGGCATCGATACGTCCCTACATATCGTCGACGATATACAAGTTACTGAGTAACAACGAGGACAAAATATTTGATTTAATGGACATTGCAATCGACACCAGAAAAGCAATAATTAACGACGTCGTCGATCCTAAAACTGATGATCTGTACGAAGAAATTGAAGGCTGTCAAGAAATTTGTATAGCCGATAATAATCTCATTGTTATTTATTACAAATTAATTATATCCGCTAAAACTTGGCAAGCAAGAACGACGTTCGATACGTCTGATGTTATACCAACGCCTCATCATTCTTTTATTAAATTAATTAAAGCGGTTGATAGAATACATACCGTTTATCCTCTTCTTAATAAATTTACTAGTTATCTCGTTGAAGAGGCTATCGAACCTGAATTGAAGTAAGTTTTTAAGCTCATGTATAATGATGTAGTTTCATAAATTATTTATTTGGATATCATTAAAATTCAAATCTTTAAGAATAAAACAATATAGCATCAACTGTGGAAATTTTTAATTTTCTTTTCTATTGCTGTTTTTAATTTTTTTTTTGTAATACCATGGAGGCTTGCAGTATGTTTGAAAACAAACATGCAGGGCATAGTGCTGTTATTATCAATCGGCACTAAATTTCTAATTATTAATTTTTATATTAATACAAAAATTAAGTGTTTATAATTTTAAATTAAGAGTTTTTTTAAACTTTTGTGGCTGAATTATAAATTTTTTTTAATTTACATTTAATGAAATTAAATAACAATGTTTTAATTTTTTTTCAGATTGTATCCATTAAAGTATAAGGAGTCTTTCTCTTTAGAAAAGCAGTTAAAAACTATATAAAGCTCTTTTTCATAATTAAGGTTCTAAATATGAATGCATTTTTATTTTCACAATTAAAAATATAATTATTCTACGTATGTGAATCTAGTTTTTATTTGTTTATAATGAAAAAATTTCTCTGATACAATGTATATTCAGTATAAAAGACAGACTGAATAAAAATTTTAATATTTAAAAAAAAAGATGGATTTCTTAAAATCCTTATGCTTCAGAATGCACGTATTATTTTTTTTTATTTTTTTTATTTAATGTCGCTGTATTTATGCTCTCGTTGTGATGCTAATTAGCGACGGAGGTCATTTCAGTGTGTTTGTGAACAAAGCACTTGTAACATACAGTGGTGCTTGTATAAATCGGCTGAAAGCCGGATTCGAACTCGGGTCCTCGAGATTACGAACCCATCGCTCTACCGACTGAGCCACTGACGACCTCAGTATTTATATTTAAAGATGAATTATATAATTTAATCATGGTAGAGATAGCAATTTTCGGTTGGTTGCACAGACTCTCGTCCACGTTGATCGCACGAATATTTATAATTTAACACCCTTTTATCGAACAATATTTTTAGACACCAAATACGTAAAATTGTATTAAAAATTTGATTCTATTGCATAAAATTCAAATTTACGCACACTGTATAAAAAAAATTTATTTGAATCAAACGTCATATACTTTTTAACTACCCGTAATCGTTTTAAATCAAAAATAGTTTGATTTTTTTACAAATAGTCTCATACTTTATAAAAATAAAAAAATAATGTAACCTTGCAATTTCGTCGTTGAAAAATAATTTAATATCTATGAAATGAAATGAAATCTATATAATACTTTTAGTCGAGAAACAGGATGTGGTTTTCTTAAAGCAGGAAATTTATTTTTATTAATTTTTTTTATGGGTTCATGTTATACTTTGAGAAATAGTATTTTTTCTGCAATTTCAGTTGAAATTACAGTATAGTGCGTAGTTGAAGTTTACAAATAATTTTAGTATTCGTTTGGGAAGGCAAAAAAGAAACAAAATATATATGCAAAAAAATTTTTCATAGAATTCTTTTTAAGAAAAATAATCAGTAATATTTACTATTTAAATGTATCAGTCACCTTTTTTATTTAAGTGTGTGATATTTACAAATGTTTATATTTTGACAAAAATTCGATAATTTTGTATAAATAAAAAGTATTATTAATAAATATTTAAATTAATAATTAAATTAGTGATTAATAATTAAAAATCTAAATAATGAGTGATCTTTCGAGTGACGAACTTAATGTTGAAATTTGTAAAATTCAACACAAATCCAAATCTCTCCGTCATCCAAATCGCTCGTCACTTGGCACAAGCTCTAAGTCCTGGTCGATCAAGAATTTATAATAGTTCTAGTAATATATTTGATTTAAGTACTGATCGAAGAAGTTGATCGCCGAAATCAATTGAAGAGAGAAATAAACGAAAAATATGTGATTCAAGAAAAGTTTATAGTGTACCCAGTAGTCCTAGTCGTACAGTATGGTATACGGATTTAAGGTATTTGAATTGAATTTTTTAGTAACAAAATCAAAATTAACAACCTTCAAAGAAAATTTTTTTATGAAAATTTCAGATTTTTAGTATAATAATTCAAAAATTATTTGAACTGACTTTTCAGGAGTCGAGAATTAAGGCTTGGGAGTTTGAGATTTATAATTATGTTTAAGAATTAAATATTTAAAATGATTAAACTATAATAATTCAAATCTTAGGACTTGTTAACTTAAACTATATATGGTGAAATCTTATCAAACGTTACGATTAAATATTATTTTCACAAACATATTCATAGAAAATATAATATGAAAAGTTGAAATATTAAGAAAATTAAATATCATTAAAAATAAAATCGCTACTTATACATTGGGACTAAGCTTCCTCAATTTTAAATTACAACTTCTTCAACAAATATCAAACAGTATAAAATATTTTATTACACTTATTTTATTCATGTTTAATGAATGATACATTTTTATAAACATTATTATATTAAATTATAAAAACAGATAATAATAAAAAGGATAATAGAACATTAAAAAAGTTAAAAAAATAAGTTTCCAACACAGTGTTGATAAAACTGAATTTCATAGCATATTATCTATATTTCATATATTAATAGACCTGCATTTTTTCATTAGAGAAATCATTCCGGAAATAAAAGAAAACATTATGTAACTATTACTTGAAATTATTAAATAATGCAAAAAACCCATGACCCGGTAGAAAAGTACGTTGTATTTTTATCAATACAAAAATGTAATAAATGTTTATCTTTCTTATAATTTTCCGGATCATTTTTTTTCTCAAACAAAGGTTATCGTGCAATCTGTACTTTTTCTAATAACATTTTAGATATTTGTCTATAAGTATCCATCACTTCTTATACGGGCATTAAGTGTGATTGATAAGTTATAGAAGCCGAGTTTATTTTACGAGTAAGTCAATAAATTAATTATATCTATCTAAAGTTATCTTTATATCTAATATCAGTTAATTGATTAAATAATTAATGTTGCAGCTTTTGCATTCAATAAAAATGACGAAGTTGTAATTTATATCATTTACTAAATGAAGAAGATATTTTGAAGAGTGTTAAGTGAAATTTAGTATCTAAATTGAAGATACAAGAAATTGTATTATTAAACGTGATTTTTAAATTAATTAAACAATAATGAAAGATAATACAGAAATAAGATCTACCTTCAATCTTTTGAAACAAGGTGAGGAAGAAATTAAGTTGAGTGAAAAATACAGAAACGCAATTTTATTATTGGGTAAAACAGGATCAGGGAAATCAACGTTTACTCAATGGATTGCTGGAGACAATAGTAAATTGATATCAGTGAATGTTGGTATCGGTGAATTTATAATTGTCGATAATAACAAAATCAGTAATACTACCATAGAATCTAAAACCATATTTCCAGAATTGTTTGTAGATGCTAATACGAATACAGCTTTTTATGACTGTCCTGGATTTGAAGATTCTAGAAGTACAGCCAATGACATAGCAACAACTTATTTTATTAAAAAAGTAGCAGATCACATTAAAAGCATCAAACTGATTTTTATTGTTAATTATTCTTCAGTTAGAATTGGAGTCGATAGAAAAGATTTTTTATCATTATTAATGCATGCTAGTAATTTTATAAAGGATATCGACAAGTTTCACAACAGCATTGCCGTTATTGCAACAAAAGTTGACAATCACATGGTTAAACAAGGTAAAAGTTACACTTTAATATCAGATGATAGCATCATAGAAACTATAGCTCGGTTTTTCGAAGAGGTTAAGAAATATTTACAGGAGAAAATAAATCTTCCAGATATTTCTAACGAAAAACATAAATTTTATGAAAATGCAATAAAATTTATAAATATATTATTATTAAAAAAAGATAAAAATTATACAAAAATAGGAATTTTCAGAAGGCCTGATGAACCAGGACCTGTAACTAATATTTCTTTGTTACAGGAAGAAAAAGCGCATATCGCAAAGATAATACATGAAAATCTTAATTTCACTACAAAAGATAATAGTGATTTTGGGTATACCATATCAGAAAAATCTAAGCTTGATATTAACGATTTAGTTGAAGAGATAAATGAAAACATATGGTCTGATGTTGGAAACGTTGCGGAAAAAATACGAAAACACTATTACGATATGGTAGAACACATTCGCAGGAAGATAAAATCTTTTGTTAATAATTCAATTATTATTCCCGTGAATCGATTAGAAGCAGAAATATTTGTATCCAACTTTACTAAAGGACAAAATATTACTTCAAATCTTGTCAAAGAATTAAAAAGTTTAAAAAATCCAGAGGAATTAGTTGGAATAATTGATGATGAAATTGGTAATTTAAATATTGGCGGATGTAAAGATAATATATTAAATATTACAAAGCAAGGAAAATATTTTAACTTTTTACAAAGTGTGAGTAATAGAGAATTGAAAATAAGACCATGGGTAGAATTATTTAAAGATTTACCTTTGTACTTTCCTGAAGCAAGAAAGAATGTACAGAACGATATTGAAGACATAGAAAAGAAGATTAATGACATTCTTAATAATACAAAGAAAATCACTCTTGAACATTATAATAAAAAAATGAAGTCAATTGAAATTCAAAAAATACCAGTTGAATTAAAGAAAGGATATAATATCTTATCCAACTTGGCAAAAGAAATTGAAAATTTAGAAACTGTAAATGATTTGTTCAAAACAGTACAAACAATCTACGATGATATAAATAGTCTTGGAATAAAAATAACGAGGAACAATGTAATAATTATTGCAAATCGAGTGAAGTATCGTCATTTTCTACAATTTATCAGTAATAAAAAATTATCTACTGGTATATTAAAATGGACATGTCCATTCAAAGACGCAGCGAGATTTCTTAAAGAATCGGAAATGTGGTATACTTTCCTAAATAGCTTATATTCAAAGTTTTCCGGATACGAAATACAGAAAAATCGAGGTCGATATGATGTGGCTGACATTGAAGATTGGGGAAAATCAGAAAAATCAAAAGGAATAGTGGTAACCAAAAACAATTTTCAAAAATTTTTGTCTAAAATTGTAAATCATGGTATTGCAAATTATAATAGTATCAAAAATATTTCACCTTCAGAGTTTCAATTAGAAGAATTAAACCATATATTATACTTAACATTAAAACACAATGTGCATATAAGCTGTGTAGAACCGTATGTTTTTATAAAGGGTAGTTACTTTGGTACTCAAGATATACTCAATTTGCTGAAAAATGTACATGATGATGATTGTAAAAATTTGTTGTCAAATGAAAAATATAAGTTTATAAACATTTTTGCTGATAATACAGTATTTATTGATCAAGATATTGTATTTGAAGATTTAAGATTACCAATTACCATGATAGCTCCGAAATGGGAAATTATAGGCACTAGAATAGTGAATTTAAACGGTTCTAATGGAAAACAACATTTAGAATTCAAAGCAAGACATGGGAGCTCTCCAGGAAAATATGGAGCAGATGGTTTACCGGGATCACCTGGAGGATCTGGTGGAACTTTTTTTGGTATTGGAGATAAATTTGTAAATGGTAAAAGTTTATTGATTACTGCTAATGGTGGTAACGGAAGTTCAGGTCAGGATGGAGGAAATGGAGGTAATGGAAAAAATGGAACAAAATTTGATATTTCAGTTATACCAGAGAATTATCAAGGTGACATTCCATGTAGTAATCAAAGAATTGAAGAGTTTGATTGTGCCATTTCCAATTGTGAAAAGGAATTTTGTTTTGATTCTATTTGTCCTATGGAATGTAATCTAAAAATTTTTGGAGGTAAAGGGACTCCAGGAGGATCAGGTGGAAATGGTGGTCACGCTGGAAAAGGAGGTAACCCAGGAGATATCACATTATTTGAATTCAATGGAAATTCAAACATATCAAAAAATCGTAATAGTGGAAAAAATGGAAATACTGGTAGAGGAGGGAATGGTGGAACTGGTGGTAAAAACGGAGATGATTTGGATACAACTTATTCTCGTGTAATTACGGATGACCCAGGTTATATGTATGCATACGGTAATGAAGTAAAAATAAACAATAGGATACAGAAAGGTAACGCTCCATTGGGAAAACGTGGCAAAGATGGAGCTAACTCTAAGGGTATGAAAGATGCAAAAGCACCAAACATTATCTCTAAATTATATAAAGCTAAGATAATAAATGAATATAAAAGTTATTTAAGAGAAAATTTAAATGATCGTTTTAAGAAATATCCGTTATTCCAGTTTTTAAATCAATTTGACAGTAACAATAGTGTTAAAAGTACTTATGATATATTAGGATTAATAGATGAACTACGTAGTTTAGAAGAACAATTTTATAATTTGAATAAAAGTTTTGATTTTCTTCCCTTTTATCAATCATTACTAAGTAGGATTAGTGAATATGCAAAAGATTTCAATAATTTAAAAAATTTGGAATATAAAAAAGTTCTTAATTATTTATATACTACAACGTTGAGTAAAATACATAGTTTGAAAGATAGTTTCGAATCTGACTTAATGATAAATATAACTGGAGATATAGATTTGTTGAAAGAAGATATTAATATCTTAAAAAATTCTCAAAATTTAAAAAATAAAGTTGATGTAATAAATCATTATAAGCAGAAGTATAAAAATGGAATTGATATGAAAATTAAAGAAGCTGAGAATTTTATTGAAATAGAAGTTACTCCTGAAATAGATAACATTAATAATGAGATCGAAAATAAAGTAGATTTGCTGACAGATGAAGTCATAGAATTACAAAAACGAGCCGTGACAGAAGAAAAAAAATTATACGAGGCAAAGCGAAAATTAGAAGATGCATTGGTATTACATTCAATATTTAGTTTTCTAAAAATCACAGGCCAAGCAGTAAGTTTTCTTGGTCCTTACGGACAAATTGCTGGCTCAGTAATTAATATTGGAAATTCTGTACTTGAAACGTTTACTTCAGATGATCCAGTTAATATAAATAATACTTTAGAATTACCAAAAAGTGTATCTAGTCTTAATTCGCTGCTTGATAAAATTAATATCGGAGATCAAAAAATTATTTATTTCAATCAGCTGTTGAATGAAATATCTCAAGAAATAAATAAATATCCAGAAAAGTTGAGTGTTACTTCAAGTAAAATAGAAAACATTAAGATAAAGTTGAATAATATTACCAAAAATAAATTTAATTTTGATGAATTTGAATCATTAGAAGAAGAATTAGTACAAGAATTAAAAAATGCAGAAGAAAAATTAGTAAAAACTCGACGAACTCGAAAAGCTCGTCAAGTTAGTACAGGTCAAAATAGTGATATAGCACTACAAGTTATACAAAAACATACTAAAAATGCTGAGCTACTTACGAAAACAGGGGTTGAAATTTATAAAAAATATAAAGATGATAAGAGAAAGCTCAATGAAATAACCAAAATCATTGAAAAAGCCAAAGATAAATTCCATATGCTTAAAAGATATGAGAGAATGATCTACAATATCATTACTCCAATATTTAAAAATATGAAAAACAACCTTGACGATATAAAAAGTAAATTAGATTCAAAATCTAAAGTAACACTTGAAATAACGAAATGGAAGATACAAAGTGCTTTAAAAGATGCAATATGGCAAGTGCAACAGTTAACTCAAGGATTTTCTGTAAGTGATGATGTAACCCATTGCATAAAAAAGTTAATAGATGCTATGACTACGCTTATTAATTTGTACGATCATATTCAGAATTATAAAGAGAATCAAGAATTCGCTAATTATATTGCAGATATAAGTTCTACTGCAACAAATAATGTACATATTGTTGATCAAGAGCTTAGAAATTCTGTAAATTACCTAGACATATCAATAAGATCTAATATTGTTTTACAACGGTATCAGATAGCTATCAATTCATTCAAACAGTTCGTATTTCCAGTGGCCCATAATTATTTCAAACAACTTAAATTGCCATCTGAACTTCAAATTATTAATAGTAATAATAACACTAAACTTGATGATTTGACATTTGATGCTGCAAGACAAATAGAACATATTCAATCAAAGCTAAAGGATTATAAAATATCCATAACAAAACATGATGGAAAATTTGGTAGCGGTGAGTTCACTAGTAATCGTGAATCTACACAACCATTTTTCGTTTGGAAAAATAAAGAATACAAAAATATGGTTTCAAGATTATTGTCCGGAAAAGAAGTAATAGTAAAAGCTGATATAGAAACTTCCTTACCTCAACAAGATGCAATTAAATTTAATATTATCCAACTTGATTTCAAATCAAAAAATAATACTAAACAATTTGAAATTAATAATATACTTAAAGCATTCAATGTGAGTATTACTCATTTAGGTAACTCTTACTACCGATATAATGACAAAACTTACTTGATTACAACTAGTAGCCAAGATATATGGTATTATTTTGAAAAAAATGAAAAAAACGAGCCAGTGCATGCAAATGATGTATATTGGAAAATTAAAAATGGTGATTTCATGCTTAGTCCATATGCTTTATGGAGAATAAAATTAGTGAAACTTGAAAACAAAAAAAATTATTCTTTTACCGATTTAGAACGCTTCAAAAACGAAATTGATTTAGAATTAGGAGGTTATGGGCATTACATAAATAAGGGAGCAATCAGTGAAGATCTGATGGTAGAAAAATATTACAATGCGATCGATACTTTTGATTATTCAGGTTCAGATGTAAATCAGGAATCAAGTATTCATTTTATATCGCAGTATAACGATTCTGTTAGAAACAAACGATCAATTGATCAAGAATTGGTAATTACAGACGATGAAAATAGTAAATATCTTATGTCCAATTACAATTATTATAACATTACAGCAACCAATAGCGCATCTTCTATTTCATCACCGATAAATGCTTTATATAATTGGTTAAAAGAAAGTAGTATTGCATTAATGTCAAATATACTAACTTTAACAAATATTATGCCTACGACGTTTATAACAACAACCGCTATTCCAGATAAAATGATTAATGATAACAATGAAATCTATTACGATGCATTAGACTACCTGGCCAAAGTTGAATTAAACGAAAAATCAGTATTTGACAAGAATGCATTAAAAACTTTATTTCAAGAAAAAGAATTAAATACAGAAGAAAAGATAAAGTTCGATAATACAATCTTGGGAAATTATAGTACAAGAGCATGGCAATCAATTTTTGATATAAAAAAATTCGCATTTTTTAATGATAAGATTAGAAATAACTCAGAGTATGATGGAAATACTAATAATCTGAAAAAAATTTTAATTGACGAAGGAAAGAGTGTTAGTCAGTATATTCAAGATTTAGACATATATGGATCATTAATGCTTGCTAACATTATTATTAGATCTGTTACTGGAGAAAAATATAAACAAAAGTCTATCTTATCTCCAATTGAAAAAAGAGCATTGGATATACGTGATATAAAGCAAAGAGTTTATGAAGGATTACAAGAGATGGCAGTTCTTACAGAAAATTATAATAGCGAAAATTTGAATGTTCAAGGTAACGAATTATCGTTTTATTTAGATAAGGGCAATGATATATATTTAAATGAAGATCATATTTATCAAGATATTAAATATTTATTTAGGACTGAAAGTTTTTAAATACCTGTAATGAATTTTTAAAAGACAAAGTTATGACCGAGAATTTAAGATATGTTCTATGTTAAGATCATAGATTTAATTTTGTATTTTATAAAATGTTCCTATAAAGAAAATATATTCTCGATATTCATTACATTAAATGTTAGTTTTAGTTTAATACATGTACGAAAAAAAGTTTTCAACTCATATGATTATCACACTTATCAATAAACAGAACGTTTTATACCAGTATTGCGATTGATTATTTTGAAATTAGAGTGATTTCATCAGAGCACACACCTACGAATACAAAAAGTATTTTTAAAATTAAATTTTCTTTTACTTATAAATTTATTGGTGAAATCACTTCATGTACATATCAGAAATACAAAATTTTGACACTACAGTATGCTTTTAAATATTAGTAAGACATGAGAATTTGTAAAATAATAAAATTAAGTATAACACTGTGTTCGTACCTAAAGTAGAGCCGAAAAGTCGAAAGCTGTGTCTGAACTAATTTGTAAAGCGTGCTTCGCCTAAAGTTAAATTTAAATATTATACAAGTTTATTGATCGATAATTTATTTTATATGTAGTAAATATAATTCGTTATAAATTGTATACATTTTCAAATTTTATATACAATAAAATAAATAATTATAACACATTAATAATTAATATTTTTTTCACTACCCACATAATATGTCATCTACAAATATTAAAATATAAATACAAAAATTTTTATTATAATAAATAACCAATTTTTCAATAAGTCCTTGAGAAACAATCGAAATTAGGATTTAGCAGTCCAATTATCTGAATACTTCCATAATTTTCATTATTATTTTTAATATTTTTGACACACGATTTTTACGCATACTAACGTACCGGAGTCTTAAAAATAAAAAGTTACTTTTTATATATCTGAAATAATGCTATCATTATTTTTAAATCATGATAATTACTCATTATTTTTGGATTACATTAATTACAACGTTTGATGAAATACTTCTTAACTACTTCTTATTAAATTCACTAATTACATTATTGAAAAAACTTTTATTTAATCTTTTCTTTTTCCATGAAAAAAATATAACGAAAAATTTTGATAAAAGACATGTTTTTGGTAGCTTATATAAAAATATATTTTTAAAATTTAAATAAATTTTTATACATTTTTTTATAACTTTTATTTACATTGCACTGAGAAAGTCTCAAAAAGCTTGGATATTACAACAACTTATGGTTTTGCATGCCTCTTTTATTTGTAAAATGCGCAATAGGGTCAAGTGGTACTTTGTCGCTTTGAGTCGAACCCTTTTTTTCGTACCCTTTAAATTTTAAACTGCAATTTGATATTTCGTTTGTAGTTACATGTCGTATTGTATTTAAATGAATAAAGTTTCTAAATTTTTTTGAAACTAAAATTATGAATATTTAGATCAAATTTTGAAATAAAATGTAATTATAGTAAATCTTATTTTTTTCTATTAGTATAAAGATAGTATAATTTTCTTTTAATAATTTTATTCATTTTCCATTTAATTTTTTTATTTGCGACACTTAAGATACAAACGAAAAAAAAATAATCCAAAACTAAAGATTAAATTATCACCACCATTACCATTGACCTTCTAGATGAAATTACACGAAATAAAGTTAATTAATTGCTTAACTTTTTCCTTTCCCTGATCTCAAATGTCTCGTGAATAATACCATCTTATACGATTAACGAGTTTCATCAAAGAAAACGATTCTAATTGATCTTTTCCAGTCTCCGTTTTATTAAAACTAAATGTAAACACAAGAAAGCTTTCAAAGATGTTGGGAATGACTTTGCATTTAGCTGATCATAAATTAGATTTAAAAAATTTCAACTTCACTCTGAACTTGAATTTAATTATTAAGTTTTTTTCTTTCTTTCCTGTTAATAAATTATTATTCCATTTAATTTAATTCAAGTATTACGATAACATTAAAATCGCATTTTGATAATGTCGCTAACGCAATAGACTATTTTATTTGTTGATGATAGATTATTTTTTGAAAGTGTATATTTTAGGAATCTATCAAAGCGATTAAACGTATCTCTTTGATAGATGTTAAAGGTAGCTCTCGATTATATTGGTTGATTAGGTAAAGTCAATATTTGTTCATTGGTAAGTGAACAGATTATCTTGAGCAATCAATATATAGTTAAAATTTAACTTATCCTTATAAAATCGATATTACCCAAATTAAATGTGAAAATATAATGAGCGTTTAGTTTAATATTGAGAGTTTTAGAAAGGTTTCGCATTTGAAAATTGTAGTATTCATTGTGAGAAAATTCCGTTTCACTTTCAAGTTTTTGGTTCATAAATATTGATGTGAAAAATTTAGCATGCAATTTGTGTACAATTATAATCGCTTTTTGAATAGTCTTTCATTAATATTTTATTCATCAAATTATTTCTTTTTGTTAATAATTAAAAGATTGTATACCTCCTTAATTCGATAAAAATTATATGTTAGTCCATCAATTTATTACAAATTTAGATAATAAACTGCTCTAATATTCTTTTTAACCTTCGATCGTTAAAAAAAAGTCAAATATTCCCTCACGCCTAGTATATTCAATAAAACAATCATAAAATACTCTAAACAAGAAAATCATATCCATTATTCGACTATTTAAGTGCTTTTTTCTTACCTTCTTTCTCCCCCCAAAAAACGTCTTGAAACAAACCCACAACGTTAAAGCAAAGAATAAGGAAAAGGAAAAAGGCTTTGGATTTAATACGCAGCAATTTGTCGAAATATCCCCCATGGTATTTCTTTTTTCCTCGTGTACACATGTACACATAGTCACGCGTACACGTGTACATGTGCACACTTAAACAAAAAAAAAATAGATACGTAGTATAATACCAAACGCTCGTTTTTCACTGGTAAGCGAAAAGATAAGACGAAACGTGCGAACGAGAACTTATACGACGGGTAAAGCATGGGTGAACAGTTCTGTCTTTTTTAATCTCAAAGCGAGAATGAGGGGGAAAGAAAAGATAACTTTTTTTCACGTTATAGTTTGGGTGGAGTAGCGGGTGTAGGGTGAGAAGTTGTTAAAGTTATTGTTTCTAGAGAGGGGTTATTTTCATTTTTTTTTTGTTTTGTGATGCTTGAGCGATGATTAAGACGTTTCGGCGTTTGGATTTAAGATTGATAGATGGATCTGTCTTTTTGTGATTTATGGAAGGTATAAACTATTTTGGTTAAGTATAAGGTTAATAGATTCATAAGTGGTACTTCAAATTTTGAGAATATTGTAGTTTGATTCTGGATATTCGATCCAGTTTCTTAGCCAAGGTCTGCTGGGGTAGTTTTAACTTCATTTTGATTATAAAACTCTGCTGGATCTATTAGTCAAAAAAATAAATTCTATAATTTCAATATATGATATATCAATTTAATTATTTTATTCATTTTTTATTACAAATTTCTTTGGTATATCTTTAAATTGCTAATATTTAATTAATGAAACATTAATTAATGAATTTCTGTATAAATAGCGTTCTAAAATTACAAGAAATTTAAATGATAATTTTTGTTACATTTGCGCAGGTTCTTAATCACGTTATGAAATTTAAAATGACCAATTTATGTTTCTCATTTGTAATTTTCAATTTTCTCTCAATAAATAATATATTATTTACACGCGATCATACGTGAATTGTATTACATATTATCGCGAAATTCTAAGCAATGATCACAAGATGGTATTGTTGAAAAACTGTTAATATATTTGAAAAAAACAAAGATATAAAAGTACAAAAAGGTACTTAAATTCTCCGATAATCACACAAAAAAGATATAGGTGAATAATTATGTTTTTTTTTTTTAATACTTATATCTGTTTGTATGAATTTAAAGTAATATTTGCCTTTATTTAATAAAAATTATAAAAAAATTACAGTTTGTATTATTTTGATTCTTTTTTGTCTTTTTCAATATTCAATCTTTTTAGTCGAGCAGCTTCCTTATCTAATAAAAAAATCCTGGTGTTTATTCCTCATTTTTTTTACATCTTCCATCATTTCTTCGAGTGATGATGGCATCTTCATTGCAGCAATCTGTCGCTTATAGTATAGTAATAAAAGTCGCTTATAGAGCGTTCGGACTTTTTCCCGATGCCTTATTGAATCGTTGCTTGTACGCAAGGCCTATTTCCAAAAACGTGCGTACGGAACTGTAGCAGTAGAGGGCGCAAGGAAGTATTCCCGATTTGTTCGCTCCGTGTATCTGCGTCTTCCAAATTTGTGTAAGGGATGACAAAACTTAGAAAAAGGCCACCTAGTGACTTAAAGTCAAACCGACGTAATCGATCATTAATAGCGATTTTAATTCACTAGGTGGCGTTTTTCTAAGTTTTGTCATCCCTTACACAAATTTGGAAGACACAGATATAAGAGACCAGATGGTAGAAGCTCTTCGAAAAGCTATAAAAAAATATGTGAAAAATACACCTGAAAAATACACGTGAAAAATACACCTGAAAAATACACGTGAAAAATATGCGTGAAAAAACACGCAAATTTTACATGTAAAAAATACGTGTATTTCACACGTGCAAAAAACAAGTGTTTTTTTAAATAGGGCAGTGCCTTATAAGAAGGCCGAATAGTCTCATGTTATTTTCCAATCTGAAAGGATCATTATAAAACTTTGAGAGAGTAATCTCTCTCATTTGTTCGTTGCTTTTTTAAAATATAGTAATTTCAGTACTATAACTTTTTATAAAAAATTAGAAGTGTATAGATTTTTTAATGATGATCACAATAAAATTAAGAAAATAGGGAGTAAGCTATGAAAATATTCTTGACATAATAATTATATTTGGAAATAAATTGCATTTATTTATGAAAATTTGTAATAATATAAGTACAAATAAAGGACCCAAAAAATGATGCAGTCCTAACCTATCGAGTCTCCTTAAAAAATAAAACTTTGATCAACTTTATAATAAAAAGAAAAAAATGTGAAAAAAAGGTTAATTAAAAATAAATCTCCGCTCACAGTTGCGTTTAATAAATAAAATCAAAATAAATATGATTAAGAAATAAGTTTCTCAAAAAGCACACAAAACAATATTGTTACTTTAGAAACACTTGATTTCGTATTAGGATGATTAATGAACAAGCTCAACCGCGAGAGGGCAGCATTACGAGCAATATTGTAGGCAGGCTACACATGTGAGCGCTGGAGCGCAAGCGCAGATAGGAGAGAGAGAGAAGGAGAATCATGTAGAAGCTAACGTCGGTAAAAGCCGACACACGCTTCATCAGTATTTGGTCAGCAGCTTGAGGTGAAACACCTAATAAATAAGCATCACCACTTACTCCTCTTGTACATCATTTCACCTTACTTCCTGACGATCCTCGATACGTAGAATATAGGGCTACGTACACCTTCAAAATTAAAACATATAATAAGATATAACAATATATCTTCGATCCCTATATTGGTGAACCCGACGTGCGCCTTCAAGTAATACACCTACAGTGGCATCCATTTCAACATACGCCTCGTGGAACATCCTCGATCCCTATAGTGGTGACCCCGAGACGTGCCTGCGGAGGATAGAATCGCCTTCGTACGGAACATTCAACAAAAAAGGCCATCCACAGCGGACAACAGCGATCACGAGAGGTACCGGAACGCAACCGTCCTCGGAAAACTCGCACGGTGACGCCGAAGTTCGCAACGGGCCAACAACAAAAGAACACGCTTAAACGAGGACATCGTCAAGGAACAAAAATCACCGAAAGCAGCATAAAACGTGACAACCGTCATTTCTTCCATTGTCTACAGTCAGCAACCTCAACGTCTACAACGGAGATTTCGCTGCGCTTCCACGAAATGGTAACAAAAAACATAATACTAACGAAAGATAAAAACGCGACAAGCAACACAAAATAAAATTGTACAAGAGAAAACAAAAATTAACATCAATTCAAATCAGATTTAAAATTAAATTCTAACAAAGAAAAATCATAAAAATCTTAAGAAATCAAGTCTTTAAAATCAAAGAAATTTCGAAAGATAAAGTAAAATCTAGCAAAAATTTAACATCAAATTAGTAAAAAATAGAATCAATCTTGAATAAAGAAACCTTAAAAAAGAAAATCAGAATCTGAAAATTTTCGTCTTTTAAACAAAGAGAATTTTTTAACAAAAACACCCAAAATTGACAACACAAAACTAGTGATTGCAAAATAAAGAAAAATCAATTTATATCAAATTAACGTAAAATCGCATAACAAAATCAATCGATTCAAACAAAAAATCAGTCAATTCAAAAATTAAAAAGCATGAAATAAAGTAATAAAAATGAACATATAAATTCAACAAAAAAGAAAAATTTATTTATACAAAAAGTGCAAAACAAAGACAAAG
Organism: Anastatus disparis; assembly: GCA_017163975.1. NCBI lineage: Eukaryota > Metazoa > Arthropoda > Insecta > Hymenoptera > Eupelmidae > Anastatus > Anastatus disparis. Next base: position 5,031,054 of record JAFFSR010000226.1, read on the forward strand.
TGAAAATCAAAAAGACAGTGAAATAGTGAAACAAAAACTCAAAGTGAAAAAAGACACTTAGGAACAATGAAAAACACGCAATAACCTGTAAAATATATATAAAGCGTAAAGTCTAACAAAATATTGAGAAAAGGAAAAATTCAAATCGGAAATATAGTTCGCGCTAAATTCACTCGCGACGCCATGTTGCAAAAAGCTTAACGTACTTTTCCAAGAAAGCCGCCACGCGTGCTCAGAAAAAGAAATTTTACGTGTTCAAACGTAACACAAAATTCCTTTTGCTTTTCTCAGTATCAACAAATTTTTCTTATTTCATGCTATCGCAACAAGCGAAAAATAATTTTAATATATTACAAATTCAAATTATTTCTTTCAACAAATCACGAATACGCCAAAATAATTATCAATCACAACCAGCGTAAAATATATTTTAAAATAAATTAGACAACAAAATATTTTTCTATGTTCTCGCGTTCGACGCTCAATCATATCAATTAAAATAAAATAACAAAACAAAATAAAAATCTTAAAAGTCAACTCGGTGTCAAAAGTAAATTAAAACAGAAATAAAGTATGATGCTTTTGCAACAAGAAGCAAATTTCAATAAAAGTCAATTACAAAAACTATTATAATCAAAAGTCAAATTCAACAAAAATAATTTCAACAAAGTATTAGTAACAATATATATAGAAAATCTTTTAAAATTTTTTTCTCATCATAAGCAAATTTTCAAGAATTAAGTTAAATTCATTTAAAGTTTAAAACAAAATTTCTTTCAATAAAATACAGTATCAGAGGTATGCGAAAAGTGTAAGACATCTGCGATGTCAATTAGACATGAATGCCTGTAAGCCTCTATACTTTTTCACAATGCTCATAAAATAACAAAACCTTTTAAATTAAATTATCAAAAATTAAATTAAACAAAATGACGCTTAGTACAATCAGATTCCGCAAATTTTGCGATGCATACCCAGAGGCGTGGTTTGAATCATTTGAAAGATTATTGGTACGCAAACAAATCACACGTGACCTAGACAAATTCACCAACCTCTTTGCAAATATCGGACTTAAAAAACAACATCAATTTGTACACCTATTAGACTTCTTGCCACCCGGCAATATGTACAATGCATTCAAAGACTCCCTCCTGGCTACCACAACACGTACCGATCCGTCACACCAGAGCCAAGTCCACACAGCAACAACAAGCAACCAGAGAACGAAACGACAATTTTATGTGCCCGAAGGCATTGGGGAATGCACAAGTATGTGGTTCAAAGCTCTCGAAAAATTCTTCGCCATATGTGAAATCACCAGGAATGAAGAAAAATACGTGGGCCTCCTTCAAAACATCAGTTCTGGAAAAATGGAGGAGATAGTACACCTGCTAAAAAATCTAGCACCGGACATTGGGTATGAAACACTCAAATGCGCACTATTGAACAACAGCACGCCCAAAAAACCAACGTCCCATTACGCAGTATCAACGGACCAACAAATCTCTCAACCAACAGCAATAGCAAGAGACATGCAGAGTACTAATATTATCGATACAGTTATTCCAGACTGCACGGACCAATCCATTCTATGGCCAACAACATCGTCGACAAGCGACAGTCAAACGAACATAGACACTCTCGACAACGTAGAAGAAAACCTGCCTGTCGAAGCCACCAAGGAGCTCGCAGCAGAAACAGAGAATATCATTTCAACAATTAATAACCCACCAATGACATCGTCAACAGACGACAATCAGATCAACGATGATATCCTCGACAACAATGTAGAAAACCTGCCTGTCGAAGCCACCAAAGAGCTCACAGCAGAAACAACAAAAATAGAGAGTATTAGTCTTACAACATTCAACAACCCAGAGACAACATCGTCAGCGGACGACAAACAAACAAGCAATGATATTCTCGACAACATAGAAGAAAACCTGTCTGTCGAAGCCACCAAGGAGCTCACAGCAGAAACAACAGAAGTAGAGAATATCCCAACCGAATGGTCAACAAAAACAACAACATTCAACAATCCAGAAACAACATCGTCAGCAGACGACAATCAAACAAACGACGATATTCCAAATAACGTAGAAAACCTGCTTGACGAAGCTACCAAAGAGCTCGCAGCAGCAACACAAAAAATAAAAGATATTCTACAGGAACAACCAGTCATAACAAACTACAACCTGGAAACAACAACAACCGATCTTCTTGACGACTTCAGTTCTACTACGAACGCTTCGCCAGAGATCAAACTCACCAAGAAGAAAAAGAAAAACAAAGCTAACAAATCAGAAATAAAACAGCCTAAAAGCAAACCTCAATCAAGAAGAATTAAAACTAAAAGATCAACAACTAAGCTTCCACCAAGGATGGACAAAACAAGGAAAAACAGATTAAAGAAGGTAAAGAAATCAAGAAAAACCTCTAGCATCAGAAAGAAAAGGAACCAGGACACGACAAAACTCATCAGAAAAAACAACAACCACCTGGTACACGCAATGCCTAGAGAGATCGTGATACTTCGTCTTCAGAAGATCACGAAACCGCAACATCTTGAATTAACAGTGAGAAATTACAAAAAACGCAAAAGAACACAACAATTATCAAGGCAAATAAAGACGCCAGACTGCATCCACAGCAACGTGCTGGTTTGCATAAAACAAGTTCAAGTAAAATCAAACTTCGCAACTTGATAGATTAAAACATATATATGTAAATAAAAAAGTTCATTAACATTAAGTAAAATTTAAAATGTTCAATAAGAAATAAAGGAGTCAAATCATAAAAAACAGAGTCAGATTAAAAAAACAATTAAAGTCAACAGAAATGTAACAAGCAAGATTTATGTAAATGTATATATGTTAAACAGTTCTATGTAAAATAAGTTAGTTATAAAATGTAAAAATTAATAAAGTTTAAAACCCTTCCTTCCAAAAATAATTGTAAGCAACAACCGGTTGCACATAAAAATAAAAAGAACACAAATAAATAATTGTGAGCAACAATCGGTTGCATATTTAACAAATCTCTCATCAATTCTCTCTCTCTATTCTTAAATGACGTCCAACAATATTTCATTTATTCAACAATATTCATTCAAATTTAAACCTTCCAAACAAGTGTATAGACGTCATTTGGGGGGGAGTACTGTAGGCAGGCTACACATGTGAGCGCTGGAGCGCAAGCGCAGATAGGAGAGAGAGAGAAGGAGAATCATGTAGAAGCTAACGTCGGTAAAAGCCGACACACGCTTCATCAGTATTTGGTCAGCAGCTTGAGGTGAAACACCTAATAAATAAGCATCACCACTTACTCCTCTTGTACATCATTTCACCTTACTTCCTGACGATCCTCGATACGTAGAATATAGGGCTACGTACACCTTCAAAATTAAAACATATAATAAGATATAACAATATATCTTCGATCCCTATATTGGTGAACCCGACGTGCGCCTTCAAGTAATACACCTACAGTGGCATCCATTTCAACATACGCCTCGTGGAACATCCTCGATCCCTATAATATTCATCGCCTGTATTCATCCTTCATACTCCCAAGTTACGTATACAACTAATATACGCCGCCATGATAGATATTGCTCGTAATGCTGCCGCGGTTGAGCTTGCTCATTAATCATCCTAATAGAAATAGAAAACACTAAATAAAATCTAATACAACGTACCTGAGATCTATTAGTATTGTCGCTTGACATTATTGTACTTATTTTTTCAAGATAATACACGTGGAAGCAATAGTGAAACTCAAAGTTGTTTGTATTATTCGTACACAGAATAAATATTCGACGACTAACAGTATAGTGAGGGCCACATAAACGCGTACGCTAGTGTGGGCTGTGTTCCACAGGCTATGTATGCTTCTCTGGATTGAGCACTAGTATGCGTAGTGGATTTTTGTATACAAAAATCTACTGAGCATTGCTACCCACCCACCCCAACCTGCAAAAGTATGCTAAAAAATGTAAAACGATGTATTTTTATTTCTTTCTTTCAGAAGTATAATTATTATAATTTCCTCCTTTTTAGTTTTTCCAAAAAAAATTGGGAAAGTGCATAACACCTATTTGGCGTTTTTCTTAATAAATAAAGGTTCTGCTATGAAATTTCTGATGTAGGAAAATTCCTCCAAACTTGCTCTAATTTCCTCCGTTAACAGTTTTCAAAAATATTTGCAAATTTTGATGATATTGTCAAAAAACAGTTTTTCTAAACAGTTTCTTTTAAAGTATATTCACTGCGCATGCGCAGGTACTCTAAGGCATGGCACGTCCAAAAAAGTTTATTGAAAAGTACCTGTTACGCATGTGCATATACTCTTTCTTATGCGTGTTCATTAGGCGGGAAATTAAAATCGGCACATAATTATTACAAGCACTAAGAATTATCATTTTTTTAAACGAATTATAATATGACCTACAAAATTAATACTTAAAAAAATTCGTTTTCGTTATTAAGAATCTTTTTTTCAATATTTATATTATTAAATATAGTATATAAAAAGATTCATAAGTGGTATTTCAAATTTTGAGAATATTATAGTTTGATTGATATAGCGTGGACATATTAAAGAAAAAAAGGATTTTATTAAGTTGAATAAATTAATACACAAAACTATGTTTGTAAGTAAAACATTCGATTATTGAAAATATAAAATCACATATACTATTTTATTTTATCTTCATTTATTTTATAAATTTATATGCGATTTTAATTGTCAAAAATGAAAAACAAATTTAAAAAACTTTTTAAAAAAAATATGAGGTACTTAGAATAAATTTTGATATATTTTTTTTTATTTAACGTTGCTGTATTTATATTATCATTTTGATGCTAATTAATGACAGAGTTTTCTCAGTGTATTTATTAACAAAGCATATGTATCGTATTCAGTGATGCTTGTATCAATCGGCCGCCGAGAGCGGGATCCGAACTCAGGACCCCAAGATTACGAATCCATAGCTCTACCGACTGAGCCACTGACGACCTCGCACATGCTTAAATATATACGTGTAGCAGATTATACATGTTAAATTGAATTTTAAATTATTCAGCATAGTATTTAATTTTTTTAGTTTTGATGAATATTCTTATTGTACACAAACAGCGACTTGGAAATGGGAAGTCATAGATACTAGAAAAATAAAATGGTTATAAAGGAAAAACCCTATTTAGAATTTAAAAGCAGAAGATGGCACTCGTCCAGAAAATAATAATTTAGGACAGATGGTTTATTAGGGCTAAAGTATCGGACGAAACTTTTCTTTTGCCCAAAGATTTATCAATGGTAAGAATTTATTGATCACTGCTCTGACTGCTGATGGTGATAATGGAGGTCTAATCTGGTTTGGAGGAAAGGCAGGAGATGGACTGAAATTGCAAAGATTTTCCTCAAATAGATGATATTAATAATGAAATTGGAAACAAAATAGATTTTCCAATGAATGTAAAGTAATTAATAGATTGATAATTAAATAAGTATGTTAAATCGATAAAATAATTTTATTTGAAAATTTTGTGGTATTTTTTCTATTTTGACATTAAGTAAAATAATTAAAGGCTCATTGTTTATTTTTCAGTCACACTTATTTATTTTCTAAAAATAATAAATAAAATTTAAAGCACTTGATATGTAGAAGAAAAATTAAAAACGAAGGAATATTTGAAAATAGACCATCTTGAACATTATTCTCTCGTTATTTTATCTGATACTAAATGTTAATGGAGTAGTACAATTACACTTCATTATAATGTTTGTAAATTTAGTTGTTTTATTTTTAAGGATTAATAATCCAGAAAACGGGATATTAAATTCATATTTTAAAAAAACCCAAATTCTACTATTTTCCAAAAATTTTCTGTACCCTTAAATCATAACCTCGGAAATCTCCTAAAATCAATACTTCAAAAGAGCATAAACCACTCCAGGAAGAAACGAGAAAACAATTAAAAGTACAAAACTAAAGAAAAAAGCCTAGGACAATCCCATTGTCGAGCTCAAACGCCTCGGTAAAGTCCAAGTATAGTAGCAGAAGCGGTACATGCTATATGCTCGAAAATGATAACGCAGCTATATACACAGTAGTGCAGCAAGAAAACTGCTCTACTTTCTAACGGCGATGAACTTTTTTGTAAAATTACATACCATCAAGCTTCAGTATTTTACTTACATGGACCAGCAGATCACGTGCGCACGTCTTACCTGTTAATTATCATGTTTGCACAGGTGGTAAAGAAGTAAAGTTTAATTTAAATAAAAATGTTCAACTAAATAATTTTATGTTAAATTTATGTTAATTATTGTATTTATAAGATTTTAATATATTATATTGTGTGATATTTTAAAGAAATTATAAGTTGTGTTTTTTTTTTTAAATTAAAGAAATAATAAGTTGCGTTTTTTAAAAGTAATAAGTTAATAGAAATTGGTATTTTATTCTTATATTAAACAGCAACAATGCAGCTTTAATTACTTTATCTAAAGTATCCATTTTAATCTCATAAAAATTTTATGGCTATTTAAACGTATTATCGCAAGCATCCCAATGTGATAATACAAAATGGTTATACTGTCAGGGTCAGCCGTAAATATGTTTCCTTGATTTTGTATCTTCATCAACGTTTGATAAGCCAAAATTATATTAGCTCAAACAAAATTTTATGATTTTATATTATACACAAAGTTAAATATAATATAATCGATAATTAAATCACATTATAGGAAATCAATATTGCGTAAACTGATTAATCAAATGAATGAAACGTAAAAAAATATTATTGCTTTTATTATGCTTTTAAAATTTAATTTCATAATTTAACTTATTACATCTTCTCAAGTAATAATGTTACAGATTTTTATTTTATTTAAGGAAAAGTACAATTAATTTAAGAAAAATATAAAAAGTAGTCGGGGGTGAGAATCAAACCCTGGGTCTAACGCACTGAAGATGATCGGTCAACCTAGTGAGAAATTTTCCCATCGAATACACTAATTCACGAAGAAATATCTTACAAAACAAGCAAAATCAGTTTCTCTGTCAATAATCCATTTACATATACATGTATAAATATATAAATTTTCTCTTAATTCATCCTATACGTCACCGTCGATTCATCACTCTCTACATTATCCCTCTTTTCTCGACTTCATTGTTATATATGTAACTTCAATATCCTCGTAGCCTCCTTTTTTTTCCTAACAGACGGGTATGCACGAGCTTGGAAGCGAATAAATGTAGGTCAGGCAGTTCTGCAAAAATTTCGAAAAAATAGCGCGAGGCGCATCCACGAACGAAATACTAAAGAAAATGAGAGAAAGACCATACGGGTGTGTGTATATGTGTGTATTGTGCATTTGAGTGTGAGTGTCGGTCGATGCAGCAGTAGCAGTAGCAGCAGCATCGCCCTCCACCCACTCATTTTCTTTCTTTTCCATCTTGTTCTATCCCCTTTTTTTATGTCATCTTGACTGTACATTAGTCTTTTAAAGCGAACTAATGAATTCATTGATAAATAGTGGATTATTATTGGATGTAAATATATTTATAACTAAAAATTATCGAGAATTCACCAACTCATCATTTATGTAAAATATTTTATCATCTATATTTAATAAATGGTAAAAATATGTCAAATCTTTATACTAAAACATCCTAATTTTATGGTTTGCGTACCTACTAAAATGTCGTTTCAGTACAAAACTTACCCGTCTAGCTTTACAAAATTGTCTTGTACCGAAATTTTATGGGTCCACTTTCGTTGTACGTCCGCACCGCAGATCATCCGTTATGTAAGGGTCTTGGGTTCTGAATTTGATAGAGGAAAAAAGAAGGGAATAGGAAAAAAAAGGAAAGAATGAACGAGAGTGTCTTATCATGTTGAAAAAAAGATGGATGATTTCTTTTTGGGTTCGCTGCTTGTAATGTGTGATTTACTTTGTTTGGTAATACGTTTATTTTGTTCTACTATAATTTATTGGTTCTTTTAGCTTTTTTGTTCAATTTATATTACTTTGCTATTAAAATTATTTTGAGGAATCTTAAAATAATGCAATATTTCCTCGATGAATGAAAAAGAGCTTACTGAAATTTCTGAAAAGCAGATTACCTAATGTAAGAATAAATACCAAAGATTTTCATAACGTTTTATACTTGATCTTGGAATTTATTTTGATTAATATTTCAATCTTAAATCAATTTTCTCATTCAACTTTACCTTAAAAACAATACATCAATCTTAACTTTTTATCCATTTCAATCAGCGCAGAATGAATATTTCAACATTACACTAGGAAAAAAAACCAAATTTTTTTTCCATACGACCATTTCATTTGCAACAATACGAATGAAATAATGTTTAATCAGAAATTTCTATTGCTGTATCAATTCTTACATTCATAATAAACGTCAAGGTATTTTCATATACTTTTACAAATATTGAATATAAGAAATAATAAAAAAGAAAAAAAGCGAATAAAAGGCGAAGGTGTCAATCTATTAAACATTCTTCAATCTTCTTTATATACCTTTGTCACCTATATAAAAGTTGATTGATGGAGAACGAAACAAAAAAAAAACACGCACACATATATCTTGTTTCATGGTCGGCGTTATATACCTGTATATTTAAAGCTTTTGTGTAACAATGGTATTAAAACGGATGTTGGATGTAAGAGAAAATAAAAGGTAATAATTCAATCGAACAATTAGAAAAAATTTATTGAGCAAAACTATTTTGATAAATATAGTATAAGCTAGTATTAAATTTAAATTTAAGGTTGCATGTTTGAACGTTTAATTGATTACAAATTATGATTAGGATGGAAAAACAATAAAAATTTATTTTACGTTGGAATTAAAAGTTTAATCGAAAACTTGATTATACGTTTTATGACGATAAAGCACATACAAATATATATATATATATTTGTATATATATACACAGATGTAGACATTTGATTAAAATAGAGGAGGAAAAATAAAATTTAAATGTCTGAAAAGAAGAATGAAAGTAAGTTGTAGAGAGAAAGATATATGTGTGCCATTCAGCTTGTTTCCTTTCAGTGACTTTAGTGTATAAGTTCTATTACGAAGATTGAAAGCACATGAAAATAAATAAATTGTTGGATTACATAGAAGTAATTTTAAAGTATTTAATGTTATTGTTGTTAAATAAGGTGCTTTTAAATTATTTTATTATATTATATTTGCATATTATATATAATGTAATATAAAGCTCAATAAATATAAAAGGCTATATTTATGTAACGCTATTTTTATATAAAAAAAAATGTTTTTAAAAATTTTTCATTTTATTAAAAAAAAAAATTGAAGACGACCAAAGTTAATAGTATTTTTATTGAGATTATTATATAAGTATTAATTAATTAATAAGGCTCATTCATATAATTTCTGTAACATTTTTCTAATAAAAAAAAATCTTACGTATATTCAAATTCCCCTAAAAACTTTTCAAAATCAAAATATCTTCCCTCGCTTTCATCCCTTTCGTTTCTCTATAAAATTTCCAAAAAAATTCCCATAAAAAATCCCTTTTATTACTCCCCCATTACACTTTATGCATCTATCCACACAGTAAATAAAATCGCAGCCTATAAAAGAAGAATAAGAAGAAAGAAAAAAATCAAAAAAGAAAAAAGCTTCGCTCGATGCACCAAGAAGATAAAGAGAAGGAAAGAGAAAGCAAGATAAATACGAGTGAGTCCAAAATAGGTTCAGTTCGGATCCTCTCTGGTTCCAACAGCGCAAGTCTGGAAAAGCGTTTTAGTTTTAACGGCGCGCACAGGCAGCAGCAAGCACGGCGTCACAAGCGTGCGCGTCGATGTTTTCTCTCTCTCTCTCTCTCTCTCTGCATAATACAGTTTTCTATATGTTGTTATAGTTATAAAACACAAGCCAGTAAGTCGTGAAACAGTACGGATACGACGTGCGAGCTGAGCGACTCATCAATTCCCATATTGACGAGGCACTTGGCCCTCTCGACGACGTACCGCCGTTTTTGTTTTTTTTTTTAGAACAAAAAAAAACAAAGGGCCGAGGGAAGCTTCTTTTTAATCACCTTTTGGTTGAGGTAAGTTTTTGATACAAATATTTACCTAATCTCGTTATTTTATCTTATTTATGTTTTATTAACGGATTTTTTATACGATTAACCATTCGATAGAACGATAAAAATGAGAAAAACAAAAGATTATTGTTTAATAGAATCTATTTCGCTCGGTGCACAGTACACCCCCTCGAGCGTTGCAGCTGTTCATCTAATATGCGCGCGCGTTTGTTACTTTATCTCTATCTTTATCTTTCTTATTCGCGTACACAAGACTTCCTCTGTATAAACGTATATATAAACAAAGAAGCACGCCATGCATATCTTTGTCTTTGTACGCTGTGGAATTCAGCTAAAACCAAAATCATTGCACTTCAATTTTCAACCTATTCAAACTATTTACATTTCACTAGACTCATTGGGAACAAAAATGAAGTTATATTAAAAATACGGGGGGAAAATAAGGGAAAATTTTAATCGCAAGGGATTAATATAAACTATGTTGAGGGGAGAGAGAGAAAAGATAGGGTAAAAGGGTGGGAATATGTTGAACGAGTGAAAGGGGTGTGAGAGAGAGAGAGAAAGAGGGAAAATGATGATGGTATGCTATGCGTCTGATTCGATCGGTCTGTTACTACTAGCTTAAATGTTTGAGCCTTTGTTGTTTATTTGATTCTCTCTGTGTTTGTATACGTCGAGATTTTATGGGATTTTTATTGAAAGGATTCTAGAGATAGTAGCAACGATATTATCATTATTTTTTTTTTGTTTTTGTTTTATTGGAATAAGTTATTGCTTTAACTGAAATATCTTAAAAAATCTTTAAAGTTTTTTAATTAAAAAGTGAGGAAGGATAATACGATTTATTATTCAAATTTTTTTATCGGATTTTACAATAAAAATAATTTACTTAATACACTGAAATGCCGATGAAAAAAGTGGAATGGGTAAAGCTTATTAATATTTCAGTAAAAAAATTACGTACTTTCATACCGAAAGATTTTATCTTGATGAATTTGTATTTGTTCGAACAAAGCATTACATGTAGATTAAAATAGATAAATTTTCCACTTAGCTATTACAGGAATATTATCAATGTTACTTAATAAAAGTTTTAACGTTAATGTTAACGTATTCCATTTTATTTTATAAAAAGAATGAAATTCGTTATATTTAAAAGAATATTTTCAATTTATCTATAAAAAATTATAAAACTTTTGCAATATTAATGTTGTAATGCTAGTGGGATATTGTTAAATTGGTACGTTTTATTAATAAAAATCTTATAATAAACGTTGGCTTTAATGCCTCACTATAAGGAATAAAGAAAAGCTTTAAAAACTCAATGTTTTGTTCCCAACATAGAATCAATACAGTGGCTAAAGCGAGTTCCATTTTTTTTCTCTGTTATTTTTTTTTCTTTTTTCAACTACACATTCTGACTTTTCTGAAACAACAAAAAAAGGAAAAGAAATACACTAATGCCACTGATATTCTTTTCTCGAATTAATCACGTTCTGACAGTATTTGAACAGAAAAAAACACGAATAATGTAACCAAACAATTCTTCCTTGACGATAAAAACTATTGATACGGGAAAAACGGAAGTATAAAGCGCTTTTTTCGTGGTATATCGCGTGATTATAATTTTTCACGCGTTTTTACCTTTAGTTTTTCATTCTCTCTATCGTCGTGAATGGTGCTATGAATTTTATTATTATTGTTATGGTATTTTTTTTTTATTATGATACAGAAAAATATGCGTGTCACAAGTAAACAGACTTACCTGATCGATCCACTCGCGTGTGTGTATGTATGTATATACAAGCAATGCAAGAGAGTAAAATGTATCTCGTTGGTTGAATATGTTTATGTGCAGATAGGTCGGATCGATGCTTATGTGGCGGACATTTAAAGTCGACATATACACTTTGTTTACATGCTCGTCCAAACTTAAAAGACTGTTAAAAATTCATTTTAATTAATTTAAACCTTCATTGCGTTTCATTAAGAAGAAACAATACAATGGAATTCAACGATTGACGTTGGAAAAATCAGGTTATATTTTCATTTTATTTAAAAAAATAAATCTTTTTAGTAAATTTATGTGGTTAGTACAAGTTTATCGATTGGATTCGTTTGCTTTATCATCCATACATATAAGTATAAGGTGTATTCTATAGTTCAGTTTACTTTCTTAGATTACTAATATTCGTTGCACGCAACGACAATCTATGAGTAGAAAAAAATTCTATTACTCTTGTTTATCTTTGACTCTTTTTTTTTCAAAGTTATATCCGTATAAATAGATGACAAAAGACTGTTGGTTTTGTGATTCTCTTTTTGTTAGCGTTTGTGACGTACAAAGAGTTTTTGATGATTTTGTGTTTAGTACTAATAAAATTTATTTTTTAATTTATTCTTAGTTCTCCATATAAATTCCTATTAACTTATAACTCGCATTATATTTAAAAATTAAAGACAAATAAACATTCAGTATTATAAACCCATATCAGTACCAGCATACTGACACCACTTAAGCATAAAATTCAAATATCCATTTATCATTAAAAAAACGTCTCATTAAACTAGATCCTACTCTTTCTCCCTTTCTCTTTATTTTACAATACATCTGGCTAATTTTCAATTTTCCATCTAGAAATAGCTAGAGCGTCGTTGTTGACTAACGAGAAATAAAAAGGGGGATGGCGAGGGTGGCTGGTTTATAAGGGGAGAATGAAAAGAGAAGCAGGGAGGGGGGGGGGAAGGAAGAGGGTAGGAGATGGGGGTGAGGTAGAGTTAGAGAAGAGGGCAGCTGATCGATTCTAGCGCGCGGCCAGCTAGTAGAGCCGATTTTCAAGTCAAACGAGGCTACAGTTACCAAGCGAGTATTTTTTTTTCTTTCTTTTTTTTTAACTATCTTGGTTGTATATGTTTTTTACTTTCAAGTTTTTATAAGGATTCTTCTTTTTTTTGAGAAAAGGAGGGGTTGATTGTTTAAGCGTTTTAATGCTTTTAAGCGATTAAAGGGGAGACTTTTATATTGGATATTTTAAAGTTTTACAAGTACTTTGTCTTCAGAAAGAGTTTTGTTGGTCTAGAGAGTAAAATTTTTTTCGAAAATTTGGATTTCTTTTTTTCAGAATTTAAATTATGAAAGATTCATTTTTAATTTTAAGATTATATTTCACTCATATTTTTTATATTTGGCAACGTTCTACGAATGAATATTTTTTAATTTAAACCATTTGGGTTACAAAATTTATATCATATAATTTCATTAATTTTACCATAAAATACCGAATTAATAAGAAACTGCAAATTATATATTTACTTAATAAATCACGTCATATCCTGGATTAAATATACGATATCTAATAATGAGAATTTATTTAGGCTCCATTATATTTAAAATCACATTAAAACGGCATAATATTTACCCAACTTTGATTAAAAAGCAAACAATAATAAATCTTAAAAATAACTTTCTCACGTCTTATTTTTGAAAGGAACATTTCAAATATTCAATGCGTCGCTAATTGTTAATATTTAAAAAAAAAATCATACTCATTCAAAACACAAAATCTATTCATAACAAAAGTCATTAGACACAATACCAACAATGACGCGAAACTATAAATAAGCATCTCACCGTTTGTTCATTAAAACCAAAGTAACAATGCCAAAATAAATGAAAAATAAAGAGAGTAATGTATAAAAAATAATGACCAAAGTTTACTTCATTAACGTAAAATCCTTTTCTCCTCAGCGATGTTTATAAATCTTTAAAAGAGAAGAAAAAAAAGAAACTCGGCCAATAGAGCAACAACGACAACGAGAAAAAATAAAAGCGAAGCTTTTAATTGTACTAGTTTTAATACTCGCGCTCATATGTGCTAGTGAGATTTCATCGATAGAACGAGTTTATAAGACTTGAATGTTAAAAGACAAGAAAAGAGATTCTATGATCTAAGACGAGTGATGTCACACACAACAAAGTTACTGTCTACGTAATCTCGGCCATGACTGAATGTTACAACTACCTCCTCTTTTTTTCTAAATGCATATATTTTTTCTATTTTAACTAAACGACTATACAGTTTGCATAAAAATATAATAAGAACCTAATTTAGATAAAGATTACAATGGTCGTTTGAATGGGAGTCAAATTATTTTTGTTTTCATTGAAATTCAAGAGGATAAACAGGCTTTATTATTTTTAATATTTGATGTCCATGAAATTTTTTTTTGTTTTCTTTTTTTTTAATAATTAGACATGACGAATGTTGTAATTTTAGCGTGAGAAATTCTCGGAGGCTCGAGAATTGTTCTTGAGTAAAGTATGATGACAATTACGCGGATGAATAATTATATCGTTGTTTCTATTTTTTCTTTTTTTTTGGACTATCTTTTATTTTTCTATTTTTTTTTAAATTAAATAAATATTATTGTGAATTGCACATAAATTGAATAATTTTAAAAAATTTTAACGTATGATATAAAATAAAAAATTTTTTCATACAATGGTTAATTGAATAAACACAACGTATTATCAAAGTTAATTTGAACACCCATATATTAATTAAACGATGGTTAAGCGGGTTTTTTATTTAAATTTGCGATGAAATTCATAAAAATTATAAAAGCAAATATTTAACAATTAAAATAATACTTCAAACGTTGAAAATAAAATAAATATTAACTGCTTAAACATGAATGGATTTTAAAAATAAAGCAGCATTAAATCAATAAAATTCAAACTATATAAAATAGTCGTGGAAAAAAAAAGTTAAATAAAAAGTACGTCATTTATTTATTGGAAAAACTAAAACACAAAGTCGAAAACAGTTCAACAAACTTCTCCAACAAAAAGCCAATCTAAAAGAGAATAAAAACCAAACATCACTACACTGGTAAAAAGTTAAGTTTAGAAATTAACTAAATACCCATTTAAAATTGTTAAATTAGCTGTATTTAGCTTATTTCTAGCTAACTTTCTACCATGACATTTATCACCGAAAATCAAAATTTTCTTTTTTAATTTATTAATTTCTTCACTCGTCAGCGTAAAATTTTGAATAAAAAATCAATTTTAAAGGTATACTTGAAAATGACATTACGTTAGTCTGAATCGTGTGACCATAAACTTTGGTAACACTCAAATACTCTCTCAACGCCATTGACTCAATCAAATGCACGCAAGAGAAAGAGAGAAAGTTTTCTAAAGATATGTTATGAAAAATAAAAAATAACAGCTCCAGGTATATCTTTTACGCCTACGCCTCGACTTTCTAGACCCTTTTATTACAAATCTAAATGGCTCGTTTTGGTCGTGTTATTAAATTTGATTGCTTTCATGTTCGTATATTGTTGTTTGAGGAAAATTTTGTTATGGTTTAATCTTTTCTTTTATTTAAATTAAACAAACATAAATTTCATCAATGTGAACTAAAATTTACTTCGATTTAATCATTATGAATTCAAACAAATAAATTTCTAACGTCACGTTTTCTAATAATTTGCATAATCTGCTTGAAATTGACTAATTTATTGTGTTGGATCTCAATTCTACTGTACAATGATTCTATTATATTAAACTCAAGAGAAAAAAATAAATTTTATGTATAAATTCATAAAGTGCGTTTACGTAATATCCACTAAATTTATACCGTAATATATACTCGAGAAAACTTTTATAATTAAAGAATAATCTCTTAAGGTATTATGCTGACTAATGTGGCCGTTAGTTACGAAATTAAAAAATTTAAGGTAGTCAAATTGATTAAAAACGTATTGTTAAAAAAGGAAACAGGAAAATCAGTAATTTCAAAGTACATACAGGATTAATGGATTATCTTCTAAAAGTGATAATTGCAAATTGAATAATTTCATTTTGAAAAAAATGAAAAGAAGGTGTTTTCAAATCTAAGAAATATACGGCTTAAAGAAATGTATTTCTTTTAATTGAAGAATAATCATTTTTAAATCGATGAAATATTTTTTAAGCTGAAAAAAAATTAACCTCCAAATATTTTATTGAGAAAATATTATTATGACTCAAAGAAAAAATGTTTGAATTCAGAAAAATATTTTATTAACTTTAACAAATTCGTTTTTCTGGAAATATTGTTGAAAGTCAGTGAAACTTTCTTAAAAATGATGTCAAAATTTTTTAGACAAAAAAATTTTGATTTATTGATTTAAAAGAATCAAGGACAAAAAAACGAATGCTATGTTTTTTTAATTTTATTTAATGTCGCTTTATTTATGCTATCATTGCGATGTTAATTAGCGACGGAAATCTGCAGTGTGCGTTGTGAACAAAGCACATGTAACGTATATAGAGCAGGATTCGAACTCAGGACCTCGAGATTACGAATCCATTGCTCTATCGATCGAGCCACTGACGACTTCTCTTTGATTATTTTAAAATTCGTGTTATTTTCTCATAAAAGGTATGTTCTTAATGAAAATTTTTTTCTGATCAATGAAGCGTATGTAAATTAAAAGTAGAAAATAAGAAAAAAAGAGCTTAATGAAAGTATAATTTTATAAACAGTAGCCTTTTTTGTATTGGACATTAGGAGTAAATTTAATTACCATTGTGACGATTCGCGGAACGAAGAATTAATCTTTTTCTATTTTATTTTTAAATTTCATTTGCGAGATTAAAGTATTGTGTTTTCAAAGGCGTTTTGTTGCGTTTGAAGCTAATGAGATTAAATAATGAAAAAAAAAGAGTTGCGTTTTGTTTGGCTGGTATTTATGTTGTAGAAAAAAAGTTTATTAAAATTTCTAAAGATATGATAAATGATACTTTTTTTCTTGAATGGAAGTTTTAATTCCATTGCTCTAATGTCTTGTAAATTTATTTCTTCAGTTACATCAAAATGTCACCACCATTTAATTTTTAGAAAAAAAAAATTATCATGCTTTTTTTTATTTTAAACTCGATGAGAAAAAAACTTTTGGAAAAGGTAAAAATTAAATCATCACAATTTTAGTGTCTTGAATAAACAAGAAATTGTCTTACAAAACACATATCTTCAGTAAGTTTCTGGAAAATTTTGAAATATTTATTATATAATTATTAGTGTATTTAAACTTTTTAAATAATATTTGTCATTTGGTACCGGATAAAAATTACGTAAGTAAAAAAATAGCAAATCGAATTTAAAACGATCATCGATAAATATTAAATCAGAGCCTTACATCACGAAAATGCAATTCCAAACTTTTTCCTCCTCGGAAAGCATTAAAAAAGTCTACGCTAAAATAAAAAGTAAAAATCGACCGATTCTTCAAAAATTTAAGCTATTATCGTAAAAATTTAAAATTCCACAGCTGACTACCTTCGGCTATCACAATCTTCCCATAAAGCACGAAACTTGCATCCTCAGCGAAAAAAAAGGAAGAAAGAAAGAGAAAGAATAGAAAAAGAATGAACCAAAAGGACTAACCATTTCGGTGATTCTTTCACAAATTCATCATAATCCACTGTTCATCCTCGTGCACGTACGTATACACGCGAGAATTTGCAAATTGTCAAGTTTATCATACGAAAACAGTCATACAGAAAGCGTACATATAACATCAGAGGATCGTCAATATATACGGTATAATGCACACATGTGTAATCGCGCGACTTGGTATATTGGCTGACCTCGGAGAGAAATTTAGGGCAAACGAGTACACGACGACACGATGACACTGCACAGACGCATCACCCTCCCACTTTTTCTTATATGTATATGTACACACATACACGCCTCTTTATATGTATGTGCACATTATGTTTGAACTTGTACGTATAATGCGTGTAAATAAATTTTATAATTATGGGATGTTTTAAGTCAAGTGTGGATAATTCAAATCATCACTTGAAATTTTAGAAAAAAACACACGGATAAAAATTTTGAATCGTTAAGTTAGTAATTTTTGCAAATATGTGGATACGTAGATATTTGAATATTATTTTTTTTTTTTTTTTTAATCTTGATTCAGCTTTATGATAGCATAACTTCAAAAGTATATATTTTTACTACCATATCCTATATTTAAAAAAATTTTTTGAAGTATGACTGAAAATGTATATAAATTTTTTTTAACATTTTTTTCAGAGCTTGCAATTTTTTTCGCCTTGTAACATATTAACAATCCATCTTAAACCTTTTTCATCAGCTTTTTTTCAGTCTTCAACTTAAGGTCACCGTTTTTCTTTGTATACGATTAACTTGAAAACGAGTACTTTGGTCAAAAGAGATTCTAAAACAAGTCACGGGAGTAAAAACAAAGATAATCTACTTATATTAACGCACAACAATTCCCTGGTAGAAAATTTCACTGTTATTTGGTCATATTTTGACCAGTTTTAGAAAAAATGACCAAGAAATGACCAATATTAATCAGAAAATAACCAATTTATCCGCTTATTGACGACGGTTAATAGTCAAAAACTGTTATAAATATGATCAATCATTTTATTATATTATTACAATAAATAATACATTAATTTATTTTTATTATTAAATATTATACTAAATTATGAAACAATATTAATATTAAATAAAATTTGTAACCACAAATATAACTTTTATCAATTATTTTTAATGAGAAACGAGTTCGATGAAAAAATTCAATTTATGTATCCCATTTACGATATTACATCAGTTCGTGTGTTTGACAAATTTTTTCTAAATCATAGTCTTGAGAACTATATCACAGCTTTCTTCAACAGTTAATTCATTTTCACTGCAACCATTGTTTACACTGTTTTTAATAACCTCAAATTTTACACTTTCCACTCTTCTCCAATAGACTTGTTAAACTTATTGACTTGATGATACATTAGTCTATTTTCTTCCTTTTTTTTAAATTTTCTTTTCTTATTTGAAGACTCCGTACTTAAAAATGAACTACTTTATTAATTTGTGTCTGTTTTGCAGTTCTCTCAAGTTTTGGAAACTCTACCACTATTTCTCTCTTCCTCGTTTTCTCTTTCTCTCTCACTCTCTTTTAGCGTACTTGCAAGGCAAGGTTAAAACAGACCCATGGCAGCTTGAGAACTAACCTTAAATCTCTAAAATATTTATTTAAAGTCTCTGCCATTTTTATTATGCTGTAACATAATTTTTAGGCTTTTTGTGATCCATTTTGACTTTACCGTATTAACAAGTTAATTTTTGTAAAGAAATTCTCTTCGTTGAAGAAAAGAAATACATCTATAAATTTATTTGCATAAAGTATATATCTATATATATTAGCAATTTCACCATATTTTGGTCATTTTGTGATTAAAAAATTAGTCATAAAAAAATGACTAATAAATGACTAATGGCCATTTTTGAATGGTCTATTTTCTACCAGGGTTATGCAATCAATTAAAGAAATTTTTAAATTACAACAGCTATACATGAAAAATTTATAATCAACAAATATCTTTATATCAGCAAATACCTTTGTATAATAAATAAAACATTGTATTACATGTCGATTTACATAAGTACAAGAGTGCGTTGTTTGTATACGTGTATATTTTAAATATTCACATTAAACATTCTTCAGTCTAACGATTCGCGTGTCTTTTAAAAATACCAAAGAAAAATTCTGTACGAGTGTATAAAGGGAGGTATGACATGTACAAGATGCTCATCATCAAGAAGAGTAAGAATATACACACATAGGCTTATATATGCGCTAAAAGAGATAAAGAAAAGAAATAAAAAAAAAAATTAAAAATAAAAAGTAGGTCTAGGGAATCAGCTGACCGGGTTGAAAAGCGCGTGCGCATATTGTATAAAGGCGTGGGTTGATGATGATGTGCATCTATATATATGAAACTGTATATGTATATTTTTCGAGGATATATATATATATATATTCGAAGCGCGCCCGCGCATTTAAGAGATGCTGTATATGCTTTTATTTTTTATTTATACTTTTGACTGAATTTTTTTTAAAGAGGTGCTATCCAATGTAATTGGATGTATTCTTTTATTGTTATCTATGATGGGTTTTAAATTTGAGAAAATTAAGATAGGATTGGTATTTATAGTTTAATGATTTTGTGGATTCAATAAATTTTCGAACTAAAAATTAGTTGATTAGATATTTTAGTTGTTTTTTTTTTGTGTATACAAATAATTTAATGTAGTAATGATGAATTATTATATAATAATGATAAAAAAGTTTTTATTACCAACAAATGATTGTTTAAAAATATAGAATAACGAACGAACGAAAAGTATATAACGAATTCGGGTCGTTAAGTAGGTCAGGGAAGAGTTTAAAGGGGACAGAAGACTATCGTTTTAGAATTTTCATTTTACAAGAACTATGACTTTAAACTTTTTTTTTTAATTCAAAATACACAAAAGGATGGCATATAAATAATTTTTTTTTAATAGTTTAGTTTAATTTTCAACAAAAATATTGTCGTTGTTTAGATAAATACATGTAAAATTGAAGTATTCAAATATAAAAGATTAAATATGCGTTCTCTTTATTTTGAGATTAGATTCGACTTTAGTGTAAGACTGCATACGCATCTGCAGAATCTTTTCAACAGAATTTATTTACATGACATGTTAGTTGATTTGTTTACATAAACTTTGGATTTAAAGCTCTGATAATTTTCAGATTAGACTGTTCGTAAATATTGAGGAATCGCGATTTTATTTTCAGAATAAACGTTATTTTAATAAAGAAAAAATAAATGTTAATTATGTTAAGAAAATAAAAATTATAAACATAAATTCAGAAAACAAAGTGAAAAAATAAATCTTAATACGTACATGTAAATACATAATGTTTTAATTAACCGCTGAGTTAAAACTGTTATATTCGTCATTTAAATTTGCATGCTGTATTACCAAGTAGAATGTTTCTTAAGTGCCTCCTGCAGCTTATATAATTTTCACGACACTCATAAAAATAAAAGATGCAAATGTATAGTCGCTTTTATTCTTGATTTAAAAAAAGGAAAACATTAATATAAAATGTTTTTTATTCAAAACAAAAAGAGACTTTAATTCTTGAAAAATTTGTAAATTTTTTTCTTTAAATTATGGCGATGTTAAAGTATAGAAAAAAATTTCTTTTAGTTCGAAAAATGGAACAAGAATTTTCAAAATGATACTTAAAAAAATGCAAGCCTTTTTTCTCAACAATTCACAAATTCATTTCAACGATTATATATGTATTTCGAAGCCATACGCGAATGTAGAAATTTTAAAAATTTATTTTCATTTGTTTTCAAAGTAAACCCGTTTGATTCTACATTTGTATGAACAAGAGATGTGCAAGCGATTTATAAAATAATTGATTATCGATTGGAAAATATACCATTCGGTTTATGTCAATCGAATATTATTATGCTAGAAATAATTTGTTTTAACTATTAATTCTTAGATGCACGTGCTAAGTTTTTTATGTAAATATTATGAAAATCGGGTATAATTTTGAATTTTTTTTTTTTTGTAAACATTTTTTTTATAAACATTTTATAAATAACTGAACAATAACGCTTTGAAACTTTGCAATTTAAATTTTATGTTTTTTTTTACATCATCAAGTTATTGAAAAATTATCTTCCTTTGTTCTTTGTTTAAAAAAAACTAATTTTAATGAACAAAGATTATTTTGAATAAATTTCCTACTTCGAATTGCGCGACTTTATTAATAACTACCGTCATTAAATATTAAATATTACATTACCCGTCATCAATCGAACGAAACAAATTGATTAAACAAACAAAATAAAAACCATCAACCAATTTTAAATATCAGCATTTGAATCTTTTTTCGCTTCAACAAAATTGTCGCATTAAAACAATGAAGTATATTAATTCTGATCCCAGACGATAAGCCAAGCACTTATTAAATAAAAAAAGTCAAAGCTTGCTTAATTTCTTGCTTGTATAACAAATCTTATATTTAAGAGGAGGTCACGTATCTCTGTCCTTTTCTAATAAAAAAATTGAGTTTTTCACAGAAACTAATAACTTTAGCAAAAAATGAAGAGAAAGCCGCATCTCGTAATAAAAAAAGCAATATTTTCTTTGATAAGAAAGAATTAATTTTATTGCTTCGTTTTCAAGAAAACCTTGAAAAACTTAAATCATAGAGGTTAGGGTGGACAATTTGGTTTTTCAAGGTTTTCTTGAGAACGAAGCAATAAAATTAATTTTTTCTTATCAAAGAAAACATTGCTTTTTTCGATACAAGATGCGGCTTTCTCTTCATTTTTTGCTAAAATTATTAGTTTTTGTGAAAAAATCATTTCTTTGATTAGAAAAGGACAGAGATACGCGACCTCCTCTTAATTGGCGGTGGTAAGCAATAAATACAATGCGCATATTCGTATTGCAATCGCTGTTGACCCACTGTAGTGAATAAATATTATTATGAGCGCATAGTAAGACCAGAGTCCGAAAAAAAATTTTGAAATTTCTTATAACTTGACGAGAAGATAATGTCACGCTCTAGTAAGACATGACAATAGACTAGTAAATTTGTTTTTCTAGATTAGAGAAAGATTAGATGTAAGAGTGTTGGTTCATACTATATTGATAGACTTTGTCATTAGATTAGTTTTTCAATGTTTCTTATGCCAAATTGATTTAAACTTATATGGTAGAAATGATAACATTTCTATTGAGGTCTTCAGTAGCGCAGTCGGTAGAGCGATGGATTCGTAGCCTCGAGGACCCGAGTTCGAATCCGGCTCTCAGCCGATTAATACAAACACCACTGTACGTTACATGTGCTGCAGTTCACAACACACGCTGGAGACTTCCGTCGCTAATTGACATCGTAATGTTGGCACAAATACAGCGACGTTAAATAAAATTTAAAAAAATTAAATAAAATTAAATTCTTCATGTTCAGGTGGACTGCTAAAAATTTAACACCATTATTAGTAATTCGATTTTGATCGAGATTAAGATAACTAATATTAGAATTTATATTTTTATCTGATAAATATTTTAATTCTTCATCAGTTATTTAAGTTAAAAAAATGATTTTTGATTAATAATTTATTTATTAAAAGCTTGTAACAAACATACAGAAATTATATTGATATTATTAAATTCATTGATAAATGCATTAAATTTATTAGGCAATGTTGTTATAAACTCATCAATCTTTTTGATAGCACAAATACAGCGATGTTAATAAAAAAAAAAAATTTCTATTAATAAGAAAATTTATTTATGGTAAAATCAATATTATAAGATGAAAAACGATCGGTTTCTAATCTAAAATTTTTTTTAATTTTTACAATTCAAGAATAATTATACATTACGCAACTAGTGTAAGAAAATTGCTATCACCGCACCAGTGGAAAGGCGATGCACGAGTGAAATAAATTTTTTTATAGTCTAATACATCACTATTAGAAAGTGTACACATTTCTCTCTACTAATTTCAAATTTATTTTTCGAAGTTTAGTTATCAAATTTTCCATTTTCTTTTTTTCAAATAAATAATTAGCTACAAATGAAATATTAGAATTTAGTTCAAGATGAACCTCCACCTCCTCCCCCTTTCCTGGTATCTGAAAACTAATTGATTAGTCATCATCTTATAAGAAACTAGGTCAAAACTCTTAATTCGATATAAGGAAAAGCTTGTACTTTGAGCTAAAGGTAAATTATATATTCTTAACTCTTTGACAGCTAAAAATAAAAGAATTTAAAAAATCATCATAAAATTTAAATGAGCTTACATTGTTTAATGTAAAAGTTTTGTTTAAAACTTATCGTTTTGATGAAAAAAAATTGTCTATTTTTATCCGACAATTTTTATAAAATCATTTACTAAGCAAATAGTTAGTTCGATTGTTTATTTATTTTTTCCTAATTGATTGTCGAATCTAATTTAGAAACTATTGGAAAATTTATAAAGATATCAAAATTTTGTATGCATCATGTATTATAGAATCACAACTAAGAAATCTGCGCTTGATAAATTATCGAAAGATAAACTAATAATAAATAGTAATGTTGATTAAAAACTATTATTAAATTTAAAAAAAAAAACGATATTTTCCTTATCACATAAAACAATTCAATAAGAAAATTTAACAAAGATAATAAAAAAATTCAATAATTGAATGAAATTTCTCTCCAGCCCACCTCTCATATCAAACTCGATTAGATTAGTTGGATCTATACGTTATTAGCAAAGAGAAGAAAAAAAGAAGAGAAGAAAAGAGTATTGAAAAAAAAGTGCGCCTTGTAATACACACATAGAAGAAGTCGACCCAGTTACGCATCTAATCATGTGCGGTTCGCGGCGGTGCATATAAGCTCCACAGTTTAAAAAAGACGTTTTAGAATGATATTTTTCTCTCTCTCTCTCTCTGTCTATTTCGCGGGGACAGATTACAACTGGTACGTTCCAGTAGTGTTGCGCGCGTCGTACTGTAAACATAATATTAAACGCGGAAGAGCGAGAAGGAGAGAGAGAGATAGAGAGATTTAAATCCCTACTACTTTTTTATATATATGCAATTTTATAAAGCCTAAGTGCTGGCATTTAAAGTTCGGAGTTTATACCTGACGCACGTGTTTCAAAGTGTTGGAAAAGAGTGACGTTGAGAATTAGTTGTGCAAAAGGAAATCCATACTTCTTTTTTTCTTTTTCTTTTAAATTTTAGTTTTTTTTTTATTGGTGTAAGGTGCGATCTGTTCGAACGTCAGGTAATAATTGTTTATGCTTAATTTTAGTGAAAATAATTTTTTTTAAGTGTGATATAATTTGTTTAATTTTGTTTCTTGTAAATTGTTGAATGGTGTAAGTTAAATTTCAACGATTTTTTTAATAATCTTTATGAAGTTATTTCAATCATACTTGAAAAATTCTAAGCTGAATGAAAACAATTTGAAATAATTGCATTTTAAATAAAGTCAAGTGATTCAAAAGTCTTCAGTGTCATACGTGTAATTAGATATTTAAAAACAGTGATTTATTTTTCATACTAATTAAATTTTCAGTAATATAGAGTGAAAATCAATTTTAAATAAATGAAAGAAAATTCTTTAAAAAATTAAAGATTTTTTAACGAATTGCAAAATTATAAAATTAATGAAAAATTTAACAAAGATAAAACAATCAATCTTTAGATTCAGTAAATTTCTCAACAAATAGTATTTTTCCATTCACAGAAAGAGTAATAAAAACAATAATAAAATTGGGAAATAAACGATATATATACATCGCGGTATTGTGCAATAAGGGCAACGAATTGTTCGAAGTAGCCATGTAGCATTATTTTTTCTAATCAGGCTTAGTTAGTATAGCCTTGTGAAAAAGCCTTGTGAAAAAGACTTTGGGCTTAAATTAAATCTGACTTTAGTCCGACTTCATATTTTTTTTAAACAAAATGATGCATATAATGGGAGAAAAAATGTCTAGTCTTTTGTTTTTTTTTTATCAAGTTATTAAATTTTAATTGTTTCTAATTCTTTATCGAAAAACGATGGATACGTTTTTTATTTAAATCTCAAACGTTTTTAGGTAATTATATTTTTTTTTTAATCGAGTAAATTAATAGAAATATTATTTAAAAAAAAGTTTTAAATTCAATGTCAGGTTTAAAGTATAATTAATCTCATTTGTAGAATTAAAAAGTATATTTCGTTTGGAGCGTATAACGCGGGCTTTTAAAAACATAAATTACCATCACCTTGTCTAAGATTTTAATTTATTTTGAAACTTTATCGCGTTAATTAATTAATATTTAAGCATAGGTTTCACCTCGTTGAAACTTTGCGTTTACAGTAGTTACATGTAAAATGCTTGTGATGTTGAAATTTAAAAAATATTTTTATTTTAATGCGTTTATAGAGATTAAATGTGTAACTATATAATGTATGCATATGTATATCGTGGCAATAAAATGAAATTTTTTGAAAGTTGAGTAAAGAGTTTTTTTGACATTAAAACGATCGCTTTAAATAAAAACGAGAGACTTTTGAATTTGTAATTTTACTTGTTACAAATTTGAAAAAAAAAAGTTCTTTATTCTTAAAAGATTAATTATTGTTACATAAA
The DNA here is from genome assembly GCA_017163975.1 of Anastatus disparis. Lineage (NCBI taxonomy): Eukaryota > Metazoa > Arthropoda > Insecta > Hymenoptera > Eupelmidae > Anastatus > Anastatus disparis. The sequence goes on from JAFFSR010000226.1 coordinate 5,057,207, forward strand.
TTCATTTCACCGAGATGTAAACAATAAAAATATAAACAAAGTTTTAATGATATAAACATGAAAAAATAAAAGATGCAAAATAAAAAAAATTTCTCTTATTTTTCTAAATTAGCATATCTAAAATAATTTATATTTATATCTAATTTTTTTTTTATTTAACATCGTTGTATTTACGCTGTCATCATTAGGATGCTAATTAGCGACGGAGGTTATTTCAGTGTGTTTGAGAATAAAGCACATGTAAGGTACAGTGCTGCTTGTATAAATCTGCCGAGAGTAGGATTTGAACTCGGGCCCTTGGGTTACGAGTCCATCACTCTACCGACTGAGCCACTGACGAACTCAAACATAACATAACATTAATAAAATTATAAACTCATATGTAATCCATCTAAATAAAGTCATAAGCATTACATCGCGTGCACTAAAAATAAAAAAAATCTCTTAAAACCATAGTGAAAAACTCATATAAAACATCCACAACTACAATAAAAAACATAAAAAACCAATAACAATAATAATAAAAAAAACAATAGACAAACACATATCTCGCACATTGCGCAACACGCGACAACGAAAATCCAATGCATAAGTTATGTTTCACACACGTTAAAATAAAATGTCAATGCTCCTTTTTTCCCTCTTCATTTCTCTTTCTTTTCCTTACTCTTGGTACATATCACGATATAGAGAAAAGGTAGAAAAGATGTGGGCGCGTACGTTAGTTATCGCTGCAGTATATGTTTACGTGTGTATACATATACACATAATACAATGTATTACGTACGCGTAACCCGGATTTCTTCTAAAGAAGAGAAAAAAAAGGGAAGGAGACTGAGATTCGTCATACTGTTATGTGATAGAAATTGTGCTGTAAATTTTTATGGCTGCATGTAAGTTTTCTATATGGGAATTTAACTTTGCATTTCTCTTCCGTGTTTTTAAAAGCCTTTGATGAATGTCTGGGAAGGTGGATAGATTGTTTCCTTCTTTTTTTTTTCTTATTTAATTGACTTTTTTGGGAGAATGTATGAAAGTGGTATGATGGAACGTTAAAATAGAGAAAAATTATGAAGAAATTTTTTTTATGTAATTTAGTTATTTGCTTTATTAATCAAAATTTTATTTAAGTGACGACCTGAAAAAATTTATTGCATTTTTGTTCATCGAGCTTCTCCTTGTTAAATACATAGTATACTACAAAATACGTGACATTGAACAAATACAAATTTTATGACAGTTATGAAAATTAATGTTTCTGTGAAAATTATTTTCATAGAGAAATTAAAAATTATGAAAAACCTTAAATAAAAATGCATATAACACGCGGAAATTCTTCGAATAATAAAAAATAATGATGATTATAAATTTTATATACTAATGTAGAATAAAAATTTTATCACATTGCATAATTAAAATAAGTAACCTTTATATTAAAATTTCTAATCTTTAAAAAAAATAATTTCAACAGCATTTACATCATCCGTAGAAATTTAAAAGTCCCTCGTGTATTCATTTCATTATCACAAAACTCACCGAATTGTATAATCAAACAATTATCAGGAAATTCTCACACTTCCATCTACAAACATCGAGCGTTCAAAAAAAAAGAAACATAAAAAAGCACCGTTCATTCAAATATGTACACACGCTGGTGTGCAACATAAAAAAAATAAACCTGTTTTAATATTCTCCCTTCCTGTGCTCTCTGCCGTCCATAAAACTATATACGAGGAACTTCCTTAAATGAAAAAAAATATGTATGAAAAAAGAATTTGATATCTCACCGCGACGCTGTACATGATATACATAAAAAAGAAAAAAATATGTCAAGCAAGACGGCACGGGATGTTTGCGTTGTAATGATAATGTATAGAGCCAAGTAGGAAAAGGTAAATGTACTTGGTTTTGACATTTTACGTTTTTTTTTTTATAGCGTAATAAGGCGTATAAGCTCCGTTGAATTTTTAATTTTGACGTACTTGCGGTTATTATATCGTCACTGAAAAATTTTCAAAATAATTTAAACATTTACCGGTATACGCGAGAGTTTAGTTATTCAAATCATGTTTTGCTTCTTTTTTTGGAGAAAAATAAAAATAATGGAGTTTGAGTTTTAATTGTTAATTGACGAATCAACAAATAATTAAAAGTAATTTGTAGATTTATAAATAAAATAAGCTTGCAATTAAAAAGTTTGCCGAGCTTAAATTAATTTTCTATTATTATTTTACAATGTATAAACAAAAAACTTTATAATTACCAATAAAATTGTTAAAGTTTATATTTACAGCATAAAGTTTTTCTTTCAACAACTTTGATAAATCTTTGATTATTATTATTTTAATTTAGTAAAAATTTCCATCACCCACCTACAAGGAAAATCATTCTTGACATCATTATCATCCACAGGTGTTACGAATTAAAAAAAAACAATGAAAGAAAGAAATAAAGAAAAAAGAGAAAAAAAGGTAACAGAAATACCTAAAGTGCATAGGTATATAGTTAAACGTTAACCTACGACTAAGCGATCAAGGGTAACACCACCCACACTTTTCCTTTCTCTACTTAACTTATACACACACTTGAATATTCTCTTTTTCTTTCTTTTTTTTTTATTTTGCCCTCGCTTTATATACATGTATGTATATAACGATGTAGATAAGTCACGAAAGTCGCGTGTTTTAGTGGTAGATGCCCGTGACCAGCCAGTTTCTTGCTTTTTTTTTATTCTTCTTTTATTATTATTCAGTTAGCTAACAGTGGCCAAAGTGTTCACATCGTTATTTTCTACCTTTAAAGCTACTTATTCATCATTTTTGTTTTGTCTTTGTTTTTTTCTTTTTTTTTTTTAATAGCCAGAGTGTTTTAGTGAACGTGAAAAAGATTTTCTTCTTCTCTTTTTTTATTTCTAAATGAGGAATAATTGTTAGGATTTCAGAAGGTCGTATAATTTTAGATTGTAAAGAGAGAGACACGCCGGGTTGATTAATGGTTGCGCGATGATAGCGACAAGCCGTATTACGGAAATTCTCGTGACATTTAGAAGGTACAAGGAGAAAATTGTGAAAGGGAAAAGGTAAATCATGAGATTGGAATCGTGAATGTGAAAAATATTCGTACACGCAAATTTGTAGTTTAATGTGCTGTTTTTCGCCTTTTGTTTTTTTTTAATTGTTCTTTTTTTATTTTGTAATTGCACAAAATTTCAAGAGAAATAAAAAATGTGCATAATGAATTTAAATTTATACTTTTATGCAGAAAAACGTATTTGAATATCTTAAAATAACTAGTGCAAAGTAAGCTTTACGGAATAACCATATTTTTAAATCAAGAGATCACAAGGGATAAAATTTTATAGCTTTGTAAATTCGTGGTTGCAAAAATTTTACTGCGGCTTTTAATAGTTTCAGAAAAATCAATAAAATTTGTTAAACACTTTTATTATTTTTTTAATTTTCTTAATGATTTTGAAAAAAAAGTTTTCAATTTTCATTAAAACTACTAATAACAATAAGTTTTTTAAAAAAAAGTTACTTAACATAAAATTCAAATATTACATCACGTAAAAAAATCCATTTTTATTTTAGTAAATTTAAAAACATTTATTTTCATAAAAATTGTTATGATAAAACTTTTCTCCATTTAAAATTTACATTTGCTTTACTGCATAAGAACACATCATAAATTTATATAACAACGCTGAATATTATGAAATTGACTTTAATTAATTCTCTTTAAACAAAGATATTGATTTATTAATAACAGTAATTTTTTTCCGCATTATCGTCGCGCATCTTTTATTCATTTTATACTTGAAAAACAAAAAAAAAAAAAGAAGAGTTACCTTTTGAACTTTGCTGTGAGCGTAATAGTTATTTTTTTAAACGTATGTTTACCACAAACATTGGAAAATAGAATTGGAAAATAAGCTTGGAATATTTTCAACGATATAAACGCGAATAATTATTGTTCAACGATCTTTTTAGAAAAAGTGCAAGACAAAAAATATCTTTTTTAAAATTAAAATTAAACATTGTTTACCAATTTCAATCGATGATTTTTCAATAACAGTGAAATAAGGAAATCAAGCGGTCGTTTTCTTTTATCACTTGTTTGAATCAATCAATACCATCAAGTTCACAACATTCGCACTGTCATGGATTCTAATATCTTTTTATCTCGTAAATAACTTATGTGACATGCATTTATTTGAATACGCGCTTTACGTTATATAAAGTTCTAAAAATACAATATAATTAATATTTGATTATCGCTAATCCAGCATTAATGTAATGTGATGAATTTTTCTTTGATAAATAATATTCAATTAAATTATTCATAAAATCAATGAGTTGAGATTAACGAGTTCAGCTATAACTGTTACCTTTATTTGCAACTTAATTTCAACGTGAAAAGGAAACGAAAGTCACGATTAAAGTAATCAATTAAAAAAGAAAAGGAGAAGCTTTTTAACTTCCGACGTAAATACCAACAAATTATTATTATAGCACAACATTGATCTGACCAAACGACACTGTAACTTTAAAAAAATTACGCGAGTGCAGACAATACGAATGTACTTAACGTTACTGCATGTCTAACGTAAATACATATGGTATAAAATTTCGTTAAATTATTTGTATACTGCAGAAACGATATTTATTTTTAATGTCGTATTTAGGACAGTTGAAACTTTGTATACGTTCTGTTTAATATTTTGGTGATTAAGCGCTCTGTCATGAATAATTAACATGTTGGAAATTTAATGATATGCGGATTGATGGGACGCGGGTATTGATTGGTTTGATGGATACAAATAAATAAAAAATATTATTTTTTTCTTATATTTCGAAGGAGGCATGTGTTCTTTTTTTATCAGGGAGTTTAAATTTCGATCAATAATAACAAGAAAATAGTTCAATCCAATGTAACGCTGACCATATAAATTTCGCTTTATTACTAATTATTTTTAGTAACCTTGTAATTTATTCAATATTCAAAGTGAAATGAAAAAGTAATCTACTGGTGTTAAAATACTTTTTAAAATTAAACGTCTGCTTGAATACAAAAATCTCATTAAAGTTATTGTTATACATTTAATTGGGACTAGTTCCATTTACTTACTTTCTTGTTTCATAAAATATCTATACAATAAAATAATATATTAGGTTCAATTATATTTTTTGTCAATAAGAAAAAGACACACGAGCTACTTTGAATGATTAAAAAATTTAGTCTGTAACGGAATTAAATTAATTGGGCTTTTTTTTAAATTTTTTTTTAATTTTTAAAATTGAATTTCATACTTAAAAGGATAATAGTTTTTATACTTTTCTAAATGTATCACTTTGAAATAATTTTCATTGTTAAAGTTAAATTTTTATTGCAACGTTACTTAGCTTTGTTATTGAAGTAGGTCAAATTTTGATTAACTTATGAGAATCAGACCAACTAAGCAAAGTTTTTTTTAACTTTGATAAAATTTTATAGAAAAAAAAAATAAAAATTAAGTGAAAGTTGATGAAGTTCGGTATTTTTACACTAAGAAAATTTTTAGAAATTTTAGAAACTAAATTATTTTAGAAATTTATGAATTTTAATGCTCTTTCGACTTTTGATTACAGCACCACGACACTTGTGAATACACAAACAACTGCTATTTGAATTTTATAAAGTTAAATTGCGCCGATATGCTGTAACCAATGCACCAAATACATACTGTAAAAGCATATTCCAGATAAAATTTTTTGTCAAAATGTACAAAAGTAGTTTAAGTAGAAATAAAATTTAAATGATTTTGGCAGTTGTTTTTGTACTTTACGGCTACAGTGTCATATATACAATTTTTTTCGTGTCATAAAATTTTTTTTGTCACTTTGGTTCTATAAATTTTTGTATTAAAATTTTTATTTAAGAATTTACGTAACAGTTCGTTAGTCAATTATGACAAAAAAATCTCTTCGTGCTTCATCTGCAACGCATGAAAATATTACAATTACGTATAATTTCTTAGTTGACAATAGAAAAAAACAAAATATTTAATCGTATAAACGACTGAAATACTAACAATTAAAAATTAAAACTTTCAGAATGAAATACTCGCCTCAGCAACAGCAGCAGCAACAAAAGGAACGTAAATCCGAAAGCGAAATGAGTTCAGTTAACGCAACGCCATCACGTGCAGCATCGGCATTACAGCGCAGCGCGTCGGCAGCATCGGCCGCGGCTAATTCAACATCGGCAGTGGCAATAGCCAGACGAGCATTAACATGCCGTTCATTATCAACTGACATGTTTGCTTGGATGCGCGTATTCAGATTGGCGTCGATGCTACATCAAGTTGGATGCTAGTCAGTATAACAAAAAATTAAGAACACAACCAAAATAAAAGAAAATTCAAGAAAAATTTTAATGAACATTCAAGAAATTCTAGGCTTAGACTATCAGAGGATTTATTTCGTCCCCGTATGAAGAGCCATCACCAAAATAACACCCACACATACACCGTCTGGAAAAATAACAAAAAATTTTCAATCGCAACGTTTTTCATTTGAGCGTTGTAGTTTAAATAAACCAACAAAGCATGAGTCATTCAAAAAATCCTTCATATTGTAAATGCTATTTGTCGTCCGTAGTAAAATTATGAAAATTCATCGTATAAAAGGCTTGTTCTTTCTCTAGTTAATTTTGCGCCCTCTTATTTTTATCATGCGTTGATTTTCTTTGACAAAAATAACAAAAAAAGCGCATTAAAGCGCGAAAAGGTGCTACTTTCATTAAAAATTTTCGTTGAGACTACTTTGTTCATTGAGTCATGATTAATTTTTGGATTTTCAAGTTTAAGAGAGCGTTGAGAAGAATGAGCCAAAATTTTAGTTTCGATTGGTATATGAATTCCGGGGAGATGATGTTTATATATAGTTTGCCATTGATTTAATGTAATTTTTGTAAAGCTTCGAATCGATGCTACAAGTTAATCTGTTTAAAAAAAATCTTTTTTTTTAAATTCATTATGATTTTTGATTGAAAAATCAGTAAAACAAGATTATGTTTACCTGTATAGTACCTACGGATTATTTTCGAAGCTCAAGTGTAAAAAATCTAATAGTCTCAGTTAATAAAAAAAGAAAATCATTGAAATATCCAGTGTCGGCCGTACATTGGATGAGCCTGTAACTGATATTATTGATTTTATCGTTGAGCCAAAAAATACTTTGTGGTTACCATGCAAGTAAACGTTTTCTCTGAATTTTTAATCAACTTATTTACCTTTTTCTTTTATTATCATTAAAAGCTAATATTTTAATTTTATGTTTCAATGAAAAAAAACCAAAAAAAATACAAATGTTTGAACGTAAAATGATTTTATTATGTTTAAATGAAAAATTCGTTTAAATTAAACATAAAGACGACATTATGATATATACATATAATTTGTTTTAGTAACGCAACAAAAAAAGCGTTAAAGCAATTTAAATAAAAATAGAAAAAAAAGAAAAAAAAATGTAATGAAAATCAAGTATAAAATAAAAGATTTTTTGATTGCCGCAAGTGAGTTCGCGTCGAGTTTACGAGCTCGCAAGATTTACGTAGAAAAATTAATTAAAAAAATAAAAAAATGAAAAAACAAAAAGCGAGTCGATTTTAGAGTAATTCAAATAAATATATGATTAAAAAAAATATATATATAAATAAAAGAAAAAAAAATTAATTCGATCGTTAATAGAATTAATCCGCACTCTGGCTGATGATCCTATAATAGAAATTTTAATCGATAGTACAGTAAGAAAAAACAAAAAATCAACAACAAATAAAAGAAACCAGGATCGTAAAAATAAATTGTATATCGATTGATTGAAAAAACAAAAAAATAATATTCCCGCTCCAAGTAAAATGTGCGATGACGAGGTAAAGGGATAAACTGGCATGATATATAATGACGATGCGAGATTCGCATTTATTTTTAATTATTATCGATTTGCGTTCAAAATGTTATCGATTTGAATTTTTATATATATAAAAAAAAACAAAAAGAGAAAAAAATAAATAAAGATCAGCGGATCATCGTTGTTAAATGCGAGAAAACAAAGCGAAAATGTTATAGTAAAAAAAAGGGGCAAAAATAATGATAAAAAGTCAGACGAGAAATGAAGCATCTTGAATTTCAAAATTTAAAATTGAATTTTTCACTATTGAATCTTTAAGGATTCGGTGTCCCTTGGAATCTTTATATGTATATGACATGTATAATATTTCTTCCAAATGTGGACTAGAATTCTTCAGGCGATTCTTAGCGTCAAATTCAATTGATAAGAAAAAAAAAACAAAAAAAATATATATGGAGTTCGGATGAAAAATTTCTTGTTATTGCATTCTGACTTCGGGTGCGCAATTTCCATCTTTTATTGGCTTACATTCGATATTGGCTAACTTTTTTTTTATTCCTGTTTTTCTTATTCTTTCTTTTTTTTGCTTCTTTTTTCTTTTACCGTACGTTATAACATCGAGCGACGATATTGATTTCACTTGGACGATAAACAAACAAAAAAGAAATAAAGAAAGAAATACACACTCTCTATACAAAAGTTTAATTGAAAATCATGTAATAAAAAGAAAATATCCAGTTTACGATAATTAAATTTTTCTTCGATTTAATGATGATGTAATGAATTTAAATTTATAAATTTTTTTTAGACGATGAAGAAGAAGATGTCCTTGTGTCAAATGACATCAATGTTGTCGATCAAGTGAAAAGAATCAATCATTGTGTTTACGATTTTCATTTTTTTTATATAATTTTGGAATGTTGTTATTACAAACGCAAAGCAAAATAAAAACGAAGAAAAGAATACCAAATGCGAGCGGAGACTATGTATGTATGTAATAATGAAAACAGCTTAGACTGCCATGTATAAGAAGTTAAAAAGAAAAAAAAACGTTACTGGAATACTTTCTGTTGAAACAATAAAAATTTAACAAAAAAAAAATAATAATAATAACAAAAAAGCAAGGCAAAAAAATCGAAGAAATAAAACAAAAAGCGAGTTTATCAGTCGCTCTTTAAACTTCAGTATTAATTTAAATTTTATTTTATTTTTTATGTTACACGTGCCATTCCATTAAAGAAGAAAAATAAAAGACAAGGATGATGAGCATAATTTTTTTATTTTTGGTTTATTTATTTCTCATGACAATCTTCCGCATAAGCGGTTACAGAAAAAAAAATAAAAATAAAAATACACCTCCACAATTATAATTATTGTCATATGATTGAAGCAGCGGTGCACGTTTCCTTGTTAAAATGATAATATATATTTTACGACTATATGAAGCAAATCGACTAATAAACTGTTTGCTTTATCTCGCGATGTATTTTGTTTATTTTTTAAGAATATAATTTTCCTTCCCTTGTATTAGATCCTTTTCACATTTTTTTATTAAATTGATGCATTCAAAATTTTTATTCGAATGTCATGACCACAAAATTTTTGAAGCATGATGATAAATGTCAGAAAAGTTTTTTCACTCTAATCTTAAAAACTTAAAAAATAAAATATCCCATGAAAAAATAATTTTCATATAATCATAAATGATTATGTATGATTAAACGTAGCTAACTTATATATGATTAGACTTAGAGTCTGCATGATTATATATAATTTTACTTAGTCTTATAAATTCAGAAATGTTTATATATAAATTTATAGAATTATTAGATGTGATTATGTATAATTATATGTACTTATATATAATCCATTGATCACCCATCAAATAACTTTTAAATATTTTTATTTAATTATGTATAATTGCTTATGTTAATATGTAACTTTAAGTGATTATTTGTAAATACATATAATGATATTAATTTATACATATAAGTTCACCAGTAAAATGACAAATATACCGAATTACATATAAACATTTTTGAGTTTATAAGATTGGGTAAAATTATACTAATTATACATGTTTATACATGATTATACAATTACAGTCATTTATAATTATACAGAAATTATTTTTAGAATGAATCCTGCTTAGTTTCCTATAATTTTACTCTTATAATTAATTATTATTAAATATCAAACTGCATAATAATACTGAAAAAAAAATTTAGATATCATTTAAAATATAATTAGTTGCTGCATTACATTTTATAACCGTTGTTATTAATAAAAATTTTCTCAATTTCTTATTTTTACACGGACAAAATGAATATGATTAAAATTTTTTTCTATTGATTTCAATTTTTGCAATCTATTACAATTTTAATAATAAGAAATATTAAATAAAAAATTACTAAACAAGTAACAAAATTAAATCTCGATATTATACAATAGGCATAGAGAAACATTTCAAAAATTATGTTGTGATTTGTAAAATAACCATCACTTTTTCTAATTCTAATTTTTTTTATTGAAACTATTATTTATCTACATTTAAATTTTCTGATCAATATTTTTTTATTATCAAATAATTTTAACAATGTTTCTCTTTGAATTCACTTACTAGGCTAAGAGGTTGTAGATGGGTAAACCCTAATACATTATCATTGCTGTTGAACAAAAATGTAATAATATTAAAAGAAAAGAAGAGTATGAAATGCTATTAAAAGAAATCTGTTTTTAAGAAGAGGAAATAATTAATATGCATAAATAATTTTATAACATTCCAATAATTTTTCATTTCGTCAAACACAAAATCTGAAAACTTTAGTTTTTTAATCTGTTATTCAAAACCTTTTTTAGCAAGACAGATAAAAAATAAACGCATGAATAAACAACACGAATAAACGTGGAAAACTGCATTGAACAAGTATACTCACTCATGCATAAAAGTGTCATTTTTTTGTTTGACACTTGTCAACGCATAGCAGATTTTATACGAAACTATTACAAAAATTTATCTGAGTTTTAACAAAATCAAACATTAAATTCATACTGATTGCATCATCGCCGGCATTAGCATTACCCAGGATGTACCGCGTGAAGGCTGCTCGGTCGGAATTACATCCCTTAATTTTTTTGTTTTTGTTTGTTTTTTTTTATCAGTCTTGCTAAAAAAGGTTTTAAATAACAGATACAAAAAGTTAAAGTTTTCAGCTTTAATTAAAAAAAAAGAACCAATTTCGACGAATACAGTCAGAATTATGATAAAAAAACTAAAAAAACCTCTTTTTTTTAAAATGCCCATAACCTTGTGAAAAATCATTGCATTTCGATGTTTTTTTTAATTTTTCAGGAGATTCCAAATTTTCAAATTTTGTTGCAAAAACATCCTGAATTAACAATTTTAAAGCCGATTCAATGGTTTAAAGTTGAATCTTTTTTTTGTAAAATTTGATAAGTTTAAACAATTGACAATAGCGCCATCTGTTCTGATTGAAAAATATTTTCAATGCAATAGTTGAACTTTTGACCTTGAATTAAAAAAAAAGGAATAATTTAGGTAAAAATTGACGAAGCTATAACTGTTTGAAAAATGCAAATTTTTTAGAAAATTTTAGGTGACCCGTTAATTGTTGTGCCGAGTGTATTATAATAATTATTACAGTTAAAACTATAATATACTATAATTATTTTACGTTATTATGATTTTATGTATTTTTTTATAAGGGATATAATGTATGTTAATTCCAAAACTGTCCTTTCGGTACCGTTTATTTTGATCTACAATGAATTGTAGAAACTTGAACTTTCATACAGTACTTTTTTAACAAAAAAGTCTTATAAGATGCAGATTATTTCATAAGCGGTTTTTTACATTGTAACATCACATTGTATATTGAAATTGTATATTAACATTATATTATATTATACATTACGTCGGTAACATTATAAAATTACATCGGTAATAATGAAACTTTACACATTTCAACGTTTTTATTTACTCTTCAATGGTAATTCAAGAATTGGATTATTTATGGAGTTTGTAAATTGATTGGAATTAATATTTTAAAAAATGGTAAGTTGAATCGTAAGGAATGAATTTTGGCCATTAATAAAATAATAATCACCTTTATGTTTCATTAATAATTTATTTATTATTATGAGAAAATAATTTTTAGATTTCTTAATGATTTATCAAATTAACTAATGCATAAAAAATCTATGATTAATAATTCGAAATTAATGATGTAAATATATAATCAAAGTCGAATCATAGAAAATATTTTCCAATTTTTTTTCTATTTTTTACATAAAAACTTATTTTTCTCTTTTCCATGAGTCTAACCAATCTTCCTTTATCATATCACTGCCTTTTTCGGCAATCATGATCGTGGGCGCATTCGTGTTTCCTCTTGTTATATTTGGCATTATTGAAGCATCGATTACTCTTAATCCAAAAATTCCGTGAATTCGTAGCCTTGAATCAACTACAGCTTTTGGATCACATATTGGTCCCATTTTACAAGTCCCTACTGGATGGAGTCCTACCGAATGATAGTTCATAGCAACGCATTCATAATATTTTAATTCATTCGACAAAAATTTTTCACATTTAGTTGTTGCTGTTTTGTCAACTTTGAAATGACTTTTTTTAAACGCGTTAGTTTTGGTAAATTTTGAAACTTTTTTCATGCCTTCAACTAATGTTTGGAGATCAACAGGATCCGCTAAGAAATTCGGATGGATCAAAGGTTTTCCATTAACTGGATCTGTTTCGTTCAGTCCAATCCAACCTCGACTCTTAGGTCTTATCAATGATGCCATTACAGTAAGTTTGTTATAGTAAGGAAAGAAGCTATACGTATATTTCTTGCCTGTATTCGGTTCATCATTTAAATAAGTCAAATAAATAACTTGTATATCTGGAACTCCAGGGTTCATCTCATAAGAAGTTTGTATGAACTGAGTAATACCATAGGCTCCAGGTGAATTTAAAGGACTTGAATCTTTGTTAAGCCAATCGAGAGCATCCTGTATCTTATAGTCAATTGATTTAAACGAGACAACATTGGGATTTAAACTAAGCGTTAAAGGACTTGCAATAACATGTTCTTGAAAATTTTTGCCAACCTCCAATTCCTTTATAATATTTATTTTGGCTTTTCGAAGTTCTTTAGCGGGACCAATTCCAGATAACATTAGTAACTTTGGACTATCAATTGTACCGGCAGATACAATTACTTCTTTTCTTGCAAATACTCTTTTTGTAAATTTAGAGCCAACTTTAACGTATTCCACACCAAGTGCTTTTTTGGTTCTTGAATCGATAATAATCTTGATTACTTGAGAATTAGGTTTTACAGTTAAATTTGATCTTTTTCCTCGAATGGGCCTAATAAAGGCGACATTAGTACTTTGGCGAACACCATTCTTTATTGTAAACTGCACTCTAGATGTGCCTATTTGATTTCCAGAGTTATAATCAACTTCTTTATATCCCAATTCTTTCCACGAATTTTGAATAACATCAAAAGTCTTATCATAATCAGGATAGTCGACACCTAAATATCCACCGGTTGCGTGATCAGTTGGATTTCCATTAGAAACTTCCTAGAACGTATATTCTTTTTATTTTTATAATTCAAATAATAGACAACATTGTAAATAAAAAATTCGATCATCAAATTATAAAAATAAAGCTTGCATATCTTCAGCATACGAAGCATGTTATGCTAAAAGTAGTACATTTATATAAACATTAATGCCTATATCCGCAAATGAATTTTAGGAATGATACATTTTACTAACGTTAAAATATACAGTGCATTCCAAAAGTTCTGGGTTATTCGGATAATTTTAGAATGGCTTGAGATATTGAATCGAAATTTTCAGGGCTTCAATAACAAGGTCTATAGCAACAACTCAACAAAAGTTAGACTTCACATAGACATTGACGTTCTTGTGTTAAAATCTAAATATTTAAATGATAATAACTCGGATGAAAAAATCGCAGAGACTTCGGTGACCTTGCGTTGTATTTGTCTCGAAAAAACTCTTTTGAATGAACCTCCACTCGACCCTCCATCCCATTTAAAACTTTTTGACCCCCCTCCCCCGCCTCCCGTCCGCATTAAGGTAGGTACTTTTTCCTTCAAATAATAGATTTTGTTACCTAATTGAACCCCTGAAAATTTTTATTCAATACCTCAATTCATTCTAAAATTATCCGGATGGCTCGGAATTTTCGGAAGGCACTATATTTGTTAATGTTTTTGACTTGGCATAAGATAAATTCTAAAATTAGAACATGAATTTACAGATATAGAAATAAAATATCAATTAAAAAAAGAATCGCAACCACAAATAGTGTTTTATTTAGATAGTCCAAATTTTAAAAATGATATATCTTTGCTAAAGGAAGTCGTGTTTAAATACTATTTTCGGATTTTATGTACCTGTCTCAAATCTTCGGATTTTTTAAAATATGGCAAAACTTCTTTCCAACTCCATCCAGTATTACCAAGGTCTGCCCATTCATTAAAATCTTGTTTATTTCCACGAACATAAAACATACCATTTATTACACTGCTTCCTCCCATAACTTTTCCTCGTGGTTCGATACAAGCTAATGGACTGTTCATACATATTGATGAATTTACTTGAAGACCGTAATTATAATCAATATTACTGCCTGCTAATAATCCAGGATACCCAGGCACATCTGCAACTTCTGGTTCTTCATCTCCTGCTTCTAATAACAATACCTAAAATATTAAAATAAGACTGAAAATGGCAAATGTTTTTTTTCGTAACACATATACGATCTGAGAAATTAAAAAAAAATATGTCTGTAACAAAAATTTTAGACTTTTGTCACCAGTACAGTAGTTAGTGGTGAAAATGTGTTTTTTAATTTTATTTTGTTTTAAATCACATTTTGATTTTAAAAAAGTCTAATTGGTAAATTATTTCTTTGTTGCGCGAATTTTGGTTAAAAAATGTAATACATTTATTCTTTATTTGCTTTTAACAAATAATTGAGAATCTGGAAACGAAAAATTGTAGCTAATGTTATAAAAAAGGGCTGTAAGCTCTTTTCGTTTCTAGACCCTCAATTAATCCAATCTAAATGTTGAAAAACTTGATTAATCCATATAGAATGATTTATTTAACGACAATGAAGTAGCTTATTACATAAAAAATAACTATGGAATTATTCATATCAAATAATCTTAAATTTGGTACCAAAAAAAATTTTGAAAATTTTCATTCTCAAAAATACTACCAATATTACTCACGCAAATTACCCTTATGGAAATAATCTACAGAAAATACTGGAGTGAAATCTGCAAGGTATTTCGCATAAAATATTGCTATCAATAACGTTATTCGAATTATCTGCAATCATTCCTATAAGTTTTTCGTTTTTGATATTATAGAATTTCCAGCAAGATTTTCGACAGTATGTATTTTTTGCAGGAAAACTAACATGTTTATATGCTGATATTTTTATACAATTTTTCATAAAAATAATCTGCATGCATTATAGCAATTATTCTAGTAGGATTTACTATTGTTTTTGACGAATCGCTTGACAAAATTAAGAATTCAGTAATTCCTTTCTTGTGAAATGAAAAACTAAAAACGAGATAAGCGTTACTATGACTCTGCTGAATGAACATCTTCTTATGATTTTATATACGTCTGTTGTTCGAAATTTATAAAAAGGGTTGTAAAATTAAAAGGAATCAAAAATTTAATATAACTGTTAAAACTTTAATAAATAAAATATTGACTAATATATCGAAAAAAAAATAGAAACCATAAATATTATCAAGATCCTTCTCAATTATCTTTTATACGAAACCTTTGAAGCGAATTAAACATAATATGTACAATTTTTAAGCTTCATGAAAAAATTCCAAGTATCATATAGTAAAATGTCAAAATAAATCATTGTAACATTTGAAAATTTAATATTAAAAATATTTAAATTAATATTATATAAATTTAGAAATTGAATATTTTATTTTTTAAATTGAATAATTTAGTAACATTCAAAAGTAAAAGTTAAATAAAAATTTTTAATTTTAAATTTGGCCAAAAGCTATATGAATATTTTGGCTGAATTAAAAAAATTTTTGTTCGTCAAATATTTCTTAAAACAAAATATTTTAATTTTATTACCTTCCAATGTTTTATTTCACTTAAACGATTAGCAATGACACAGCCAGCACTTCCAGCACCAACAATGATAAAATCATAAACACTATGATCAGATTTATATCCGTTTTCTTTTGCACTTTTAAATTTATCATCTTGTGAGTGCCCCAAAATTTGAGTCAAATACGTTATAAATGTTAAAAATGATGGTTGACAGGATGATACGAATACATTCTGAAAACAGCCATCCGTTGTATTAACAGGTGTCCAAGTCATTTCATAATTTGTCTATTCACTTTTTACAATCAAAACAATTTTTTTAATCATCTGTAATATTCAATATAAATGCAAATTACATTTAGATGGCTTATGTTTATATACTAACTTAAAATTAAATTAAAAACACAAAAATATAAATTACTGTTTTTTATCTTACGATCTTATTTATTCTGTATCGACTACTCGTCACTTGTCTTCCAGTCATAAAATTATCTCCTTTTATATTTAAATTCCAACTTTTGTATTTATTTTTTATTAATTCAGTTTACATGGCTTGCGTTTGAACGATGGCTAATAAATTTATGAACAAAAATTTTTCAAATTAAAGTGAATTTCTTTTTTATCTGCGATTACTTGAACAACTTGTTCTTTTTTATCAGCGAAATTTTTTTTATTATTTTGTCAATTGGCATTTATTACCATAAATCATAAAACTTCGTATCTTTATTTTGAAAGTCATAACAAAATATTTGTTTTTTTATTATTTGTCATAATGTATGTGACGTTTGCTTATTTTTTAACAAATCAAAGTACTATATTAAATATTATTATTAATTTAAACAGAAGAATTAAAAGAAATGTAAATTTTATATTTTTAAAGGCAACAACAGTGGAATAAAATATATAATTTATTACAGTTTAAAATATTTATAGAACAATGTCAAATCAAAATAAAAAACTTTAAAACGTCATTATTATGGATTTGTGGTCTTTCCTGCTAATGGTTCCGACTTAAAACGACTAGCAAATTATATTCCAGTATTTAATATTCGATGAAATTGACGAAAACAGAAAATATTGGAAAAAAGTGATTTTTTGACCACTTCATAAGCGTCAAACTAATTTGTATTATTCTTGATGCTATCCATGTATTAAAATTGTCGAAGATAACTTAATTAACCATTGAATACAATTAATTCAATGAAAATATTATTATAAAATATTATATAAAATATTAAATATATGATATGAAATTTTTAAGTCATTATGGGTCATCGTCGAAAATATATATTTTTGCATAGAAAAAATTTTTGGACAGCCGCTTGTTCTTGGAGTAAAAAATTAATTTGAAATGAGATCTAGTGTATGCTTGGTATACGTTTGACAAATGATGTTTTATTTTTCTACAAGTACAATAAAAAAAAAGCGGACTGTAGTTATATACAAATGAGATCAAGAAAAATTTTGTGGATAATGGTTAAATTGCGGGCAATAAAGCAGCCATTTATGCAACAGAGGCAGAACTATGAAAAACGTGAAAACAAGAGTTATTTTTTCTGCCTCTGTTGCATAAAATGCGAGAAATGCTGCTTTATTGCCCGCAATTTAACCATTATTCACAAAATTTTTCTGTTTATTTGGAGATTTAAAAACAATTTGAGATTTAAGATTTTTATAATGGTAATAAAGTACATCATAAAAATATACAAGACTATTTGAAAATGAATCAAACCATTATCTTTTAACTTACAAATTTCCTCAATATTACTTAGAAATATTTTTTCTTTTATGAGAAAAAGGGTAAATTCGATAAAGATTCAATTTGCAGACAAATTAAATCAAATTATAATAAATTAATCAATCATGTTAATTCTACTGTCTTAGAAGTATCACATCACTTAATTCAAGATGATACAAACTTTCTAAAATAAACACAGGTAAACAACGAAATACTGATAATAAAGCTATTTTTTCAATTAATTATACTTTATATCAGGGTAAATTATTGAAAGGTTAAAATAAAATAAAATATGTTTGATTCATTTGGAATATGACTCGATAATATAAAAATCAATCGAAATAAAAAATTAAAAGGATATCAAAACAGATTTATAGTAAAATTCCAAAAATAGTTTAATATCTCAAAACAACTATGTTATATATATTTGAAAACCCGTTGAAAGCATGTTGCGAAATACTGCATGTTTTTATTACATAAAATGTTTTTCAGAAACTGATGATTTAAGCAAAGGAATTATTATTGCAAGTATATCTTTTTCCTCAAATGAATTTGTTTACAGAGTAAATAATCTTATCAAATAAAAAAAATTAGATTTAGTGTACGATGTTTTAAAACTTCAAAATTTGTCGATACAAAGTAAAAATTTTACAGTATTTATTTTTATAAAAACAAAATCGCTGCCAAGTGCTTTGGCGCAATGCTTTCTCATAGAGCTCATTGAGTTAGAGTAATTTGATTTTATTTTTTTAAATGTGATTTCAATGTAAAATACAAGAAAAATATAATTTTTTTAAAAATAAAGAATAATTTACAATATTATAACCAATATTAGGAAGATGATAGCTTTTTAATTGTTAAAATCAATTATTGTATATTTATTATTATTAAATATTTTCACTAGTTTTAAAAATATGTGCATAACTGCAGTGCTATTGTGAAGTTGTTGAAAAATAAAATTCGAACGGAATAGTTTAAAATGATAATTAATTTTTGATATTTTTTTAGAAACAAAATGAAGATTCAGATGTAGCCAAAGTATTATTACACATTGAAGGGAAAAACAATGTTTATTTATAAATTTTTAAAATAATTTCCTTAGTTAAAAGTTTCAAAGATTTACTCACTTATTAAAATTTAAAAATATCTATTAAAAATAGTTAAAAATACATAAAAATTGTTTTCTTTTTAACCACTATAAGAATCAAGTTGAATCACTTCAATATTTATTTGATATTACTTTTCCATGATCTTCAAAATTAACTTAAAAAATTAATATTAATTTAATGTATAATAAAAAAAAAAAATTGAATCAATTAAACAAGAGAAAGTTCTGAAATCATTCAGAAGATAGACAAGTATATATTAATTTGTGGATCGATAAGTACATTTTATTTCAAAACTTACTTTCATGGAAAGTATAAAATAAGACAAGTATGAGTTTGTTTTCCATCTCCTAAAAATGAATTTAAACTTTCATCAAGGGAATGATAATCAAAGAATCAAACAAGAGAAAGTTATGAAATCACTCAGAACATAGACAAGTATATAAAAGCAAAACTGAAATATGTTTTCATAAATTAACAATCTTTTATTTGATAAATAAAACATTTAATTCAAATAAAGCCAGCTTTATTTGTAAAAAAAATAACCATAAACATACTTGGCAGCCCCTCTTCTTTATGGTTTAAAATGCTGCCATTGCATAATTATTTTCAATGATAAATTAATCTTTTAATATCAGTTAAAATAATACATAAAAAAAAATTGAGTATGAAATTAGTACTTTTGCTGATACTCTTTTAATTATTATGATATCATATAATTTCAAAATAAATTTTTAGCATGTATTAATAGACAAACCCTTCATTTTATAAATTTTTCACAGTATGGTACTACACTTATGAAATTTTATATTACTTTTAATAAAATAGTGCCTTCTATATGTCATTATATTATCTTTTTATTATTTTTAATATAATGGCTAATATGATTTACTGTAAATATATGTTTGTAATTAATTAAATGAATAACTACATCATTTACAGCCAAAGGACATTGATGCATATAGAACAGCGTAAAACAAAAATTATTATTATTTAATTAAATTATATAATTAAAATTAATGAATTATAAAAATAAATTATCAATCTATTGGATTATTGCATAATTATTGGAAATAATTATGGCAGCATTTTAAACCATAAAGAAGAGGGGCTGCCAAGTATGTTTATGGTTATTTTTTTTACAAATAAAGCTGGCTTTATTTGAATTAAATGTTTTATTTATCAAATAAAAGATTGTTAATTTATGAAAACATATTTCAGTTTTGCTTTTATATACTTGTCTATGTTCTGAGTGATTTCATAACTTTCTCTTGTTTGATTCTTTGATTATCATTCCCTTGATGAAAGTTTAAATTCATTTTTAGGAGATGGAAAACAAACTCATACTTGTCTTATTTTATACTTTCGCAGAAAGTAAGTTTTGAAATAAAATGTACTTATCGATCCACAAATTAATATATACTTGTCTATCTTCTGAATGATTTCAGAACTTTCTCTTGTTTAATTGATTCAATTTTTTTTTTTATTATACATTAAATTAATATTAATTTTTTAAGTTAATTTTGAAGATCATGGAAAAGTAATATCAAATAAATATTGAAGTGATTCAACTTGATTCTTATAGTGGTTAAAAAGAAAACAATTTTTATGTATTTTTAACTATTTTTAATAGATATTTTTAAATTTTAATAAGTGAGTAAATCTTTGAAACTTTTAACTAAGGAAATTATTTTAAAAATTTATAAATAAACATTGTTTTTCCCTTCAATGTGTAATAATACTTTGGCTACATCTGAATCTTCATTTTGTTTCTAAAAAAATATCAAAAATTAATTATCATTTTAAACTATTCCGTTCGAATTTTATTTTTCAACAACTTCACAATAGCACTGCAGTTATGCACATATTTTTAAAACTAGTGAAAATATTTAATAATAATAAATATACAATAATTGATTTTAACAATTAAAAAGCTATCATCTTCCTAATATTGGTTATAATATTGTAAATTATTCTTTATTTTAAAAAAAATTATATTTTTCAATAATTATAAAAATTATTACTTTGAAATAATTGATTAAGTATTAAACGTTTATGTAATTAATTTTTTTTAATGTATTAACATTTCTTACATATTTTTTTAATAATTACATTATGATCTGTGTTTTGCATAATTTATCATACAAAGTGTACGTCAGATAGACAGTGAAGGTGCATTCGATTCTTGATTTTTTCTTTGCGCATCTAGTTAATTAGGAATTTTTAAATTCCATAAATCATTACATTTCTTTCCTTTTTTCCATGACACTTTTAAATATAATATATAAATATTAGACAATTTTTTATCACTTTACATGTTTATTTGAAGTTTGCATAATAATTTAACGATCGTTTCATCATCTTATAAGCTGCTTCATTTTTAGTATCTCACAGTATTTTTTTTTTCTGAATTTCATCACATCAAAACACTGCACTAGAGCGCGACTGCCATATCGAGGTCAGTCTTGATTTTTAATATCAAGTTGAAGATTTTCACGTTATTAGAAAGAAAAGATGTTTTATCGTCTAGCGATTTATATTCGATTAATTTCTAGATTGTTAATAAAAAATTACAAAAAAAATAAGTGATTATCGTGTCTTAAAGCATCAACTCCGTTTATGTAGTAACGAAATAATCTCTTATCGCGTACAAAGTCATTATTCTCGTATAATCGAAGAGCTGGATGACTGGTGATCTCAGTCTCAAGTACAACTTCATCGGCATCATCTTCAATTATTGCCTGAATCGCACGTCTCACAAGATTCGAGCCAATTTTGCGCTTTCTGTATTTCACGTCGACGGCAAGCATGGCTATATAACCGCGCTTTGTCACTTTTCTGTGAATATCAAATTTGCAGACTATAGTACCTATACATTCCTTTCCATCCATAGTCTATAAATTAAATATTTTATTTTTATTTATTTATTAATTAATTGTGTAAGGGTGAAAACCCATAACAATGACTTCTGGTTGCAAGAATTCAATTACAAAATTGATGTAACAAAGTTAACGTCATAAAGTTTTATTAAGTATATCTATACTTACTCTGTAACCAATGAATAATCAGATGTTGTAAAACGCCCTTTTTTAAATTCAAAATCCCTTCGTTTTAATATCTGATCCATGCCTGCTAGTAAAACACCGCGTACAAGTTCATCAAGAAGTGCGTAATTAAAATCTGATGCTTCCTTTACATTATTTAAACTAACCAATAAAATAAAATATATAACCAACAAAAATAAATAAAAAATAATATAACCAAAAATATATGTCATCATCACATATATATAATCGAAGCGATCGAGTCGAGATATCGAAATTGTGGAAACCGGAAGTGAGATCTGAAGACAAAAAAAAATCAAAAAATTATCCAAAATATTTATATTATTCAATATCTTCAAAATGAAATAATCTTTTAAAACGAAACTTTTAAAATTATGTACTAATTAAAAAATACTTTGGAATTTTGCTTAAAAGTCCTGTATGAAGGATATACATTTCTTATAAGAACAAATCTAATATTTCGAATACTCATATCAATGTATAATGGAACGCGGTCGCTTGTCAGGCTTTTATACATTCAAACTCATACTTGTCTCTGGAGCGCTCCCGCGCTCCTAGATTTTTATTCAAGAAAAATTAGTGAATGTGAGAGATTGATTAGAACATAGGAAGAGAGAGACAAGGATGGATGAAAATAGGGTAAAAATGAGGATCAATCTGAGATAGAAGGACAGGGAGGAAGTGAGGAAGTAAGAAAAGAGTTAGTGAAAGCGTTAAATCAGAAATCAAAACAAGTGATCAAAGAGCTACGCTAAGAAAACTATTTTTTAAAAGCTTGTTTTATAAAGACAGTAGCAAATAACTTGTATACAAATTTCAGAGCAAATCTATCGAGTAGTTTACGTAAAATGGAATAAAAATTAATAATGAAAATTTTTTTTTTAAATTTGCAAAATTTTCTAAAATTAAAACTATGCGAAGGAAATCGGTTTTTAAAAGTCATTGTTTTAGCAGTTAAAAATGATTCCTATGCAAATTTTAAAGCAAATTCATCAAGTAATTTACGTAAAACACAAAAAAATAAAAAATCGAAAATTTTTTTAAAATTCTTAAAATGGCTCTATAAAAAAAAACTACACTATAAAAACCAATTTTCAATAGCTTAATTACAAAATAATAGATAGTATGCAAAATTTGAAGCAAATCCATCGAGTAATTTTTGAGATTTCATTGGCTAAATAAATACCATTTTCTTTTTCAAAATTTTCAAAATGCTCTAAAATTAAAACTACGCTAAGAAAATCAGTTTTCCAAAGTTTGTTTTCTTCAGACAGTAGCGAATAACTTGCATACAAATTTTGGAGCAAATTTATAAAATGGTTTTCATGAATTAAAAAAAAATAAAAAATAAGAATTTAAAAAAAAATTTTAAGATGGCTCTAAAAAAAACTACGCTAAGAAAACCAATTTTCAATAGCTTCCCGCCGAGTTAGCCAAAAAAATAAATTGCATGCAAAATTTGAATTGAAATTTTCGATTTTGCAGTACACGCTTTGTGTTATAATACAACTTATGCAAATTTAAAGTATTTACATTCATTAGATTTTACTTTATTTTTTTACCTTTTAATAGTTACGTTCTATTATTATAAATTTTTACTCTATGATAAAAATCTATTTTAAAATTATTTATAATTGTTTTTAGATTATAAGTCTATATTACTGTTCTTTCATAAAACTTTATTATAGTATATTTACACATTTATACAGAGGAATGATTTTTTTATAAAAATTAGGGTGATTATTTCACTACAATTGTAAGTCTTCATATACCCTTATGTCATTTCATAGATACGTGTTTAAATATTATTTAAATATTATTTATTTATCACTTTTACGTTCATTCATAACAATCTTCAAAATTATTTTCACTTCAATTACAATAAATGTATACTAAAAACATGGAAATGCACTTTCTTAAACAATCATCAGATTTTTTTAACTTATCATTGATACGATGATTTCATAAATAGACACATAAAGTCAATTTATTTATTTTCAACTTTTATCCCACTTCACAGTAACACAGATTTGATAATTCTGAAATTGAGTGATCAATTCTATAAAAAAAAGTGAATTAACTAATTTTAATACATAATATATATATATATATATATATATATATATATATATCAATTTCAAAATGTTGTTTGCTCTAACAAATAATAAGTCTAGACTATCAATTCGCTATTGGGTTTGGAAATTTGCTTGCCAGCGCCACCACGTGGCCCTTTGATAAGCTGTGAGAGAAGGATTATATTGCGTACCCTATTTAATCTTGTGTATTTGTAAAACTTTTTTATGAAGTAAATAAATAAAAATGTAATTATTTGATTATGTTAAATATAACTTTATGACATATCGTTTTAAGGTAAATATATGTCCAGTGCATAATTTATTCGAAATGATTCACAAAAGATGATTGTTTTGGTGTTCATTTTTCGATAGGTTATAGCTTCAGATACTGCTTTAGAATGGTTAAAAATGTAAACATTGTCAGCTAGAAAGAGCCGTCAAAATTTTTTATAAACTTAACTGTTTCATTTATGTACACTATAACATGTGCGATTTTTTCTACAAAAATTCTTCATGTTTCCTTTTTCCTATGCAAACTAATTTTTTTATCTTTTTTTATACTATTTAATTAAAAAATTACAAAATATTAAAATTTTCGTATGCAACCAATGTAATTCTCGAGTAGTATCCTTCTCTCACAGCTTATCAATTGGCCACGCGATGGCGCTGACAAGCAAATTTCCAAACCCAATAGGCAAGTCTATAAGTGCACTCTGGTGGTTTGGAGGAAGATCTTTTGGCGGAAAAGTGAAACTTTGGATGTATATATGATAAATGTAAAAACTTCTTCTTTTAATGTAACTTCTACCAAATTTTAGAAATTTTAGGTCCAATTTTCATTGCTCTATAACTTTTGGAAAAAATAATATTTTTACATGCTGTAACTATTTCGAAAGGATTTGAGTTCAGCTTTCATTTTAAAAAAGTCTGAAGCTCCTAGCTATTAATTCTGAAGAATTGTAACCGTTTGAAAATTTAGTAACTTTTATAGTGATTTTCTTCAAATGCCTAAAACAGGAAAATATTGAGCGTTAGAATCTAGTACTTTGGCTTTTTTCATGTTTTTACATAAGAAGTCATCTTCTAAAATTTGAACAAAATCTGCGTCTCAACACCCTGACACTTTCCTTGTAAAAGTGATATGACAATGTTATTGCAATCTGATTGTTCTGTCAAATATAAGTTTTTTTTATTTAAAATCGCTGTAATAACGCTGCCATTACGATGCTAATTAGCAACGGAAGTTGTTTGAGTGTTTGTGAAAAATTTTTATAAAAATCTATCTTTTCCAAAAAAAATTGAGAGGCGATACCCTATTTTTGTCTTTACTGCCTGTACTAATGGAACTTTGACTTTGCTTTCCAGCGATCTTTTGGAAATAAACTTCTTTTCTTTAACTTTATTTAACGTCGCTGTATTTATGCTATCATTGTGATGCTAATTAACGATCGAGATTGACAATGTGTTTGTGAACAAAACGGATGTAACGTACTGTGGTATGCTTGTATAAATTTGCCAAGAGCATGATTCGAACTCAGAACCTCGAGATTACGAGTATATCACTGAACCAAGTGAGCCACTGACAACCTTTTTTATAGGTTTATTGTTAGGTAGTGTAATAAGATATATGATTCATACCTAGATACCGAAATTACGGTATCCTGAATTTTTTATTTTTATTTATCTCTATATTACGCTTTTTATTAGTTCAAATAGAAAGCTGTAATAAAAGATATTTTAAAAAATTTTTGACTAAAATTTAAAAAATTGGAAAACTGTAACGTCAATGTTTTAATTAAATCTTTTATAATTATTTCACGTAATTTTGGTGAATTAATTAAGATAAACATGTACTGAATTCTCGCAAAATCGGCCGATTTCCGTTCTTTGCCAAAACTTTCATACACAATAATGTATGATAGGACTAAAAAATTCTTTTCAAATTACTTTATACTTACTTGTGATAGAAATTACGATGAAATTATTAATGAGGTACCCTACTTGTTGACCAAAGAATTGTGAAATATTAAAAAACGTAACTCCGTTAGTTTCCACGCGTTGAAACACAAAAGTATTATTACATATCATCCTTGAACCATATTAAAAGTTTATTTTATTCCACTCAAGTGTTTATTTTGCTTTAATAAAAAAGTATATTTACTTGTTTATACCCATTGTTATTCATTATTAAGTATTGATAATTGGATCAATTTCACCCCAAAAAAATAGTAAACTCCGCTAACTCGACATAGCCGCCTTTAACTAAGATATTCATGGAAAGGTATTCATAAGTATTTAAGTTCATATTTCATCTTTATTAAAGTATTATTTAAGTTAAATATAATGCGTAAAGATAGAAGATTTATTTTCAATCGTCATCATTAAAAATTTTTTGTGTAATCGGCTAATTTTTTTAAGAATTTACCATATAATAATATATAATGATTTAAAGTAACGCTAATTTTTGAAAAAAATTGTTGAGTAACATTAAATATATACATTTTTAACTTTATACTTATTTTTATATTCAAAATTCTGAAAATCCATAAAATTAAATAAATAAAAATTTTAAACGATGTTAAAAAATATTAATATAAGGGAATGTAGCATATCGACGTCATAGTATTTAAATTTGATTCTTCATCCAAAAATTTTTATAATATCTTCATATTACAGCCCTGCATTTTAACTAATAAAAAGCATAATATATAGATATTTCGAAAAATGTTCAAACACAGATAAAAATTCAAAAAACTTCAATGTTTGTAACTATGTACAAATCATATACCTTATTACATCATTTTTGTGAACCATTGTTTAGTTTTAAAATATCAACAATAAAAATTGAAAAATCTTATGCGAATTTATAGTCATTTGATGCTATTTTTTATTCTATTGCATAAAATGATTATTATATCATTCTCGTAAAATATTTAACGCTTATAATTTTGATTTTTTTCATTTATAAATCTGTGGTCAAAAACTCTGACACCCTTCTTATGAAGTATGCAACATTGTTATAAGAGATAACGATACAAATTTCTAATTTAAGTTATATAAATTTTCAATATTAAATGTTTAAACTGTATTGATTTTCAAATAACAAAACTGACCAAAATTCACAAAATTTGAAGACATAAATTCTCAATTTAGACGATGATACATTGTGATCGTGCAAGGTATATGACACTACACTAAACACATTTACGCAATGTGTTACACTACAGCCTCATTAATAAGATAATTAAAGAGTGTATTTTTTCCTCCTACCAAATCAAACATACAATTACTTAATCGCTAATTACATAATAACGCAGAAATGGCACTAATTAAGACGTATACGACCCTTTATTCACCAGTCCATTTTAGATCCAATCGTAAATTATTCTTCATAAGAGTATCAAATTTGTATATACTCCAAAATATTTTGAATATTAAAAAAACATAACTGTAAGATTAATCAAAAAAATTGGAAATGCAATAATAGAAAATAAAAGAAAATGAAAGAAAATGAAGCAAACTGAAATAATTTGAGTATTTTGTCCAACTTTTTAAGATATTCAGAAATATTTTGAAAAAATTTGGAAAATTCAGAGAAATTCTAAAAATTTCTGATAAACTCTTAATAGTTCTGAGAGATTTGAAAAATTTCAAAGATTCTATAATACTCTGAATATTAAAAGAAAATAACTAAAATTTGTAAATGAAACTGAAAAACACTTA
Organism: Anastatus disparis; assembly: GCA_017163975.1. Lineage (NCBI taxonomy): Eukaryota > Metazoa > Arthropoda > Insecta > Hymenoptera > Eupelmidae > Anastatus > Anastatus disparis. The sequence goes on from JAFFSR010000226.1 coordinate 5,084,966, forward strand.
TAAAAAATGAAAGAAAATAAACAAACTGGAACACTCTGAATGTATTGTCTAAATTCTCATAAAATTTTTTAAAATCTTACAATTTGTTGCAGTTTCTTTCTAATAACTTTATTTTAAGAACTTATTTTACATATGCTGGTAAACTTAGATTTATCAGACATGTTATACCATAAATTTAGCCTCCGTCGGTATATAGCTATAGTTGATTCATGAGAAAACGTATCATATCAGTGTATGGTAGAAAAATAATGCATGGATATTAATTGTTGATAAACAAATAGAATGCTACTTTATTTAAAATTCTCAAAATTTAATTAATTAAAATAAGTAAGAGAAACAATGACTAAAATGTTAATAAAAGACAATATTTTCTTAAATTTATTTATTTAACGTCGCTGTATTTACGCTATTATTTAGATGCTAATTAGCGACGGAGGTTTTTAATATGCTTGTGAACAAAGCACATATTAGTTATATACGTAACTTGGGAGTACGAAGGATGAATACAGGCGAGACTAAAGTGTTTGTCGCTTGAGTAGCAGTTGGTCGAGGGCGCGCGAAGCGCGCCCGAGACTGACTGCTGCTCAAGCGACAAGCACTTTGGTCAAGCCTGGATTCAGAATCCTTCGTACTCCCAAGTTACGTAGATAAGTTTATGTCGTTGGTAGGCCGTATGAGGAACTATAAAAATGATTTTTTAAAATTAATGATATATGTTTTATTAAAAAAAAGTAAATAATGTCATTATTTACTTATTTATTTTACTTATTAACTGTTTAACTTTGAAAATTTGTTGAAACAAAACATTTTGTAAAGTTAAGATTTTATATGAATTTGTATGAGCATTGACATATCTAACGACATTCTTTTGTTTTCACTAACCTACGAATCGATGTCACTCGCGTCATATACGGCCATGCTGTGCGATATCTCGATCTGTCAATACTCCTTTAGGGAGTATAGAGCTGTTAATACTCCCTTAGGGAGTATTGACAGAGAGAATATCGTCGAGATATTAGCATGAACGTATGCAATGCCTATACAAATTTAGCGTGGTCTATAGGTATTCCACCGAATACGGCCTACGACGACATAAATCTTATATACAGTGGTGCTGGTATCAATCAACTGACGACCTCGCTTAGACTATTTAAAATAAAAGCTTTTATGAAAAAAATCAAAAGTTATATTTTTGTTTTTGTTATTAAAAATATGATAAAATAAAAATTTCCTTTTATGTTTAATAAAGTTAAATTTTTGTAATATTTTTTTTTATTTTTTAGACATTAATTATTCTTGATTGATTAAAATGTTATAATATGATTTCAATTTAAAGATGGCTTATTAATTATTATTCTAGATAACAAATATGATGTTTATAAAAAAATCAAACATGATTTGAAATAATCTGAAAAAGATAAGTTACGGGATAATGGAATTTTTTTAAAAAGTAGACTTAGTAACGATAGGTCTCATTAAAAGCATAAAAAAATTAATTTTGTACGTAAAAACGTAATTAAAATTTTAATATTTATTTACTAATATAGTGAAAGAGGAAATAGATAAAAAAAACATCACTGATTTAGTAATAGCTATTTTTAATAATTATATATTTTTTTCTTTTTTTTCACGTATAAAAAGTGTAATATATAATGTGTGTGCTTATATAATAATAATCTTTAAAAAGTGTTTAACAATATTTTTAAATCGTATATATTTTAAATAAATAATATTTAATGTCGTAATAACTTATATAAATCTAAAATAAGAGTATTTCTCTTTATGTATTCTTAATTCAATATTATGACTTAAAATAATGAATAGCGCAACTTAATACTCAAGACAGAGAGTTTCGACATTTATCACACTACTATAAATTAAATTATACACGGTATTAACATAATTAAAAAAAAAAGTACTTAACATTCGCACGAGTATTTTTTTTTTCGTTTCTTTTCAAACGATATTAATAATTAGACATTATCACGATATAATCGTATCATATACAATTACGTAACTATACAATATAGAATTTTTTTTAACGTCGCTGTATTTATGCTATTATTGCGATGCTAATTAGCGACGGAGGTTTCTCAGTGTGTTTGTGAATAAAGCACATGTATCTTATACAGTGGTGCTTGTATCAATCGGCCGATCCATCGCTTCACCGACTGAGACACCGAAGACCTCCTTTTATAATATATAATAAACTTTGCATTAAAATTAAACAAATGTACAATTTATAAATTCACAATTTTCATTTTGGTTCCCTTAATTTATTAAACGAGAATGATATGTTGTATTATTGACTTCGTCGGTCTCGTTGTCCGATGCATCTGCTGTGAGCTCTAAACGTTTTTTCAAACCGCTGTCAAATTTGTTTAACTGAAAATTAAGAATATTTTTTTATTAGTGATGTTTATTTTAAATCAATAAAAGCATTTGCTGGTATGATCTACAAGATTAGACGAATTGAATAGACGATGACTTATGTGTTTTTGAAACAACGATAATGATGTAATAAAGTACAATTCATTTTAATATTATTTAATAAAAAAAGAAAAAACTATTTATTTACTTTATAAGTATTGATAAATTTAATAAACAAATAACATAATATTTTTTTTATTTTATTTAACGTCGCTGTATTTATGCTATCATTACGATGCTAATTAGCGACGGAAATCGTCAATGTATTTGTAAACAAAGCACATGTAACAAACAATGGTGCTTGTATCAATCGGCCGAGAGCGGGATTCGAACTCGGGATCTCGAGATTACAAATCCATCGCTCTACCGACCGAACCATTGACGACCTCCAATGAAAATCATAATATTAAATTACCGTTAATTTTTAAGGCACTAAAAATCCATATAATAGAAATGTTTACCTTAGTACTCGACATTTCCGAAATGGGGTTCGCATATTCATGTTCGCCCGGCATTAAAATGGAACTTGAACTTGTCGTCGAGGCATTGTTATTGTTTCTTCGAATAAATGATGGATTTTGAAAATGTATACTGAAAAAATTAATATACAAATAAATAATAATTATTAAAGATATAATCAATTTAAATACTTATTAGTCTGAACCAAATAACTAATTACCTAAGGTCACGTCGTTTAAAGAAACCAGGTCGTTTCTTTTTGAGGTAGAAGTAAACAGCAATCATCAATGCAAAACTAACAAATGTCACAGCAAGCCCGGTTATTGTGCCTGAATTTTGTTGTCTTGAACTGCTCTGTACTACCGTTTGAACACGCTGAACAATTGGTGGTACGTGAATACGTTTACCATAATCTTGTGCACCAAGTGGTAAATCATCCTCGAGCGTTGCATCGTCTTCTACGCAGGCTGTATTATTTTTCATCGTTGCTGGAAAACCATTTGCACAAATACACGTTGGCTCGCCTTTTCTCATAACGCACATGTGATCACAACCTCGTTTCTTACACTTATTTTCACCTAAATTTATGAAATTATTAATAATTTTATCTTTTTATATCTAATATAATGTTTTTATTTTTCATAAAAATTAAGTTTTGCTTTCTCATAGAGAAAGCATTGTATCGGTAAAAAAATTTTTTTTCTATTTTTTCATTAATTTGTACATATTTGAACTCGGTGAGTCGAAAAAAGTGGTTTCCAGAAAATGTCTGTATGTATGTGTGTGTGTGTGTGTGTGTGTGTGGATGTATGAATTCAGTTAGTAAACTGTATCTCGAGAACTACTCGATGGATTTGCTTCTAATTTTGCATGGAATTTAGTTTTGTGACTAACTTGCTGGGAAGCTATTGATAATTTGGTTCTTCCAACGTAGTTTTCATTTTAAAGTTTTAAAAAAAAAAAAAAAAATTCGATTTTTCGTTTTTTGGTTTTTTTTTGTTTACTACTCGATGAATTTGCTTCAAAATTTGCATGGAATTTATTTCTGATTGCCCGGATGATATAAATTTTTAAAAACTGATTTTCTTAGCTCAGTTTTAATTTTAGAGCATTTTGAAATTTTTGAAAAAAATGTTTCTATTTATTAAGCCAATAAAATCTTAAAAACTACTCGATGGATTTACTTCAAATTTTCCATACAATTCAATTTTTCGATTAACTGGTGCGGAAGCTATTTGGAATTGGTTTTCTTAGCGCAGTTTTTTTTTTAGAATCATTTTAAGAATTTTTAAAAAATTTCGATTTTTCATTTTTTTTTGTATTTTACGTAAACTACTCGAAGAATTTGTTCGAAAATTTGTATGGAACTTTATTTCGACTGCCAAAATTATTAAAAATTTTGTAAACTAATTTTCTTAGCGCACTTTTAATTTTACAGCATTTTAAAAATTTTTTTAAAAATTTTTATTTTTAATTTTTTTCTATTTTACGAAAACCATTTGATAGATTTGCTCCAAAATTTGTATGCAATTTATTCGCTACTGTCTGAAGAAAACAAGCTTTGGAATACTAATTTTCTCAGCGCAGTTTTAATTTTAGAGCACTTTGAAAATTTTCAAAAAAATTTTTATTTTTCATTTATTTTCTTTTTTGCGTTAACCATACTATAAATTTTCTCCAAAATTTTCATACAATTAATTCGCTATTGTCTGAAAAAAATAAGCTTTTGGAAACTAATTTTCTTAGTGTGGTTACAATTTTAGAGAATTTTAAAGATTTTAAAAAAAATTTTGATTCTTCTTTTCTTATTTTTTTTTATTCTACGTAAAGTACTCGATAGATTTGTTCTAAAAATTGCAGGGAAATTATTTGCGACTGCCAAAAGAAGGGAAATTTTCAAAAATTGATTTTTATAGCGTAGTTTTAATTTTAGAGCATTTTTAAAATTTTGAAAAAGAAATTTTGAAAAGAAAATGTTATTTATTTAACCAGTTAGATCTCGAAAATTACTCGATGGATTTGCTTCAAATTTTGTATACCATCTATGTTTTTGTATAACTAGACGGGAAGCTATTGAAAATTGGTATTCATAGAGTAGTTTTTTTTATAGAGCCATAAACATGAACTGTATTTATATATAAATATGATTGCATTTTATAAAGATTAGAAATTTTGTTGTCATCATTCTTTTTATTACTACATTATATCATTTTTTCAATAGAACAAATTTTTTTGTATTACTTGATGATTTAAAATAAATTATAAATGTTGAAAAAGCAAACAGCTAGCATATATGTTCGAAATTTATAAAGTACAATATGAGTAAATATTAATGTTAGACAATTTTTTAATATTAAAATCACATTTAAATAAATATAAAAAAATTAATGAAACTCAAAGAACTCTATGAGAAAGCATTCCGCCAAAGCACTTGGCAGCGTTTTTTTTTTATTATAAAAAAATATTGTATTTATTCATTTGCATGATCACATATTATAATCTTAACCGGATATTTATTCAAAATATTTTTCATATTCCGTACTATTTGTTTGATATTTAAAACAAAAAAGATTGACAAATATAAAAAGTTTGAACTAATCGTTTGAAAAATAAAAATTAAAAAAAATCATACCTTGTGGTTGTCTTGAAATTTGAGATAATACGAACAGTCTATTGAGATAATTATTTCCAATTAGAATCATGCTATAGGTCTTATCACCATATAATTGACGTTTCCTAAGTACTCCATTACTTGTTTCCGTTTTCCAATATAATGAATCTTCATAAAAATATAATCCTATTGGTTTTGTCTGAAACAATAAATTATTTATTTTATTTAATTTTTATTTAGTTACTAATTTATTTTAAGATTGACTAAAATTAAAAACATTAGAACTTAATATTGTATAATAATGAGGTCGTCAGTGGCTCAGTCGGTAGAGCGATGGATTCGTAATCTCGAGGTACCGAGTTCGAATCCTGCTCTCGGCGGCCGATTGATAGAAGCACCACTGTACGCTGCATGTGTTTTATTCACAAATACACTGATGACCTCCGTCACTAATCACCATCATAATGATAGCATAAATACAGCGGAGTTAAATAAAATTAAAAAAATAAATAAAAAGACAATATCTTACAATAAGATCGGACATAATAATTTGTCGATTATCTCCATTAAAATCGACACATTCGATGGTCGTGTAATAATTGTCTGCCCAATATAAAAGTGACCTGTGATGATCAATTGTTAGGCCACTGATGATACCAAGATTTTCATGTACTATAATTTTTTGATCTGCTCCCATTAAATCTGTTCTTACGATTTCGCTAGTTGGTGGCTCAAAGATTTTCCATAAAACTTGGCCCCAGAATAACATTCTGCAATTTGAAAAAAAAATTCAAGTGTAATTGTAAATAAAATAAAAGTAAATTATTTATTACTAACTAATAATAACTTTATTAAAAAAATTTTTTAAAAAATAGTCATTTGGAAAAACTTACTCTTTATTAGGTTCAATTGCTAAGGCTGTCACTCTAATCTTAGATGATGTAATATGTACAATTTTCGAGCATGTATTGGCGTCTATATTACAAGCCTAAAAAAAGTTTATATTCCACATTGAAATTGAATTTAATCTTAGTTGAAATTTTATTATTTAATAAAAATTTATATAAATACCGTAATGCTTGGTATTTGTTTACTATCGTAAAAGTAGACATTATCGGTAACCCAATCGACTACTAAAGTTTCTGGTCTGCCAACTCCGTTTGTTGCGGTTGTACGTTGTTTTGTGTCTATGTTCATTTTGTTAACAACTCCAAGAATTTCTAAAAATCAAATATTTCCATTAATAATTGAAATCAAAGGCTAGATCATTACAAATTTATAAATTATTTAATATTTGTATCTAAATAAAAATTTTAATGTTTAATGCAAAGTTTAATAAATATTACCATTACTCCAGTAAATTGTATTTTCTCTTGAATTAACGTCTAGACCAGATATTTTGACACCAAGCTCTCGGTATAAAACCGTTAGAGAATTAAATGAAGTTGACAGTGACAACATTCTTACTTCATCTTCGGTAGCAGTAATTATTTTTACTACTGGACCTGTAAATCAACAACAAATTATGTAAAACTTTATCCAAAATGATAAAATAACTGTTCAAATAGCTAAACAATATTGTTTTCATAATAATTTTAATAATAAGAATTTCAATAGTAAAATAATTTACTGTAACAATAATTTTGATAATAATTTTAAAATTTTTAAGAAAAAAGTATAATAAAAATCATACAAACCTGTAGCTTTACAAGATATCTGATTGAGTCTAAGTGCGAATCCTTCAAAACAAGAACAAGAATAGGAACCTTCACGATTAGTACAGATTTGAGAACAGATATTACGTTGGCACTCGTCAATATCAACGCATGATTTGCCATCTGCTTCTAATTGATAACCATCTCGACAGCTGCAAACTGGCCCTGCAGGAGTTTTATGACACACATTTTCGCAGGGGTTCGTCTCGCAAGCTTTTTCTGTAAATTAAAATTTTTATTAAAAAAAAAAAGAAATTTTCAACGACTTTATTAACTTTTCTTCTATTGTATTTAACGTCGCTGTATTTGTGCTATCATTGTGATGCTAATTAGCGACGGAGATCGTCAGTGTGTTTGTGAACAAAGCACATGTATCTTTTACAGTGGTGCTTGTATCAATCAGCTGCCGAGATCGGAATTCGAACTCGGAACCTCGAAATTACGAGTTCATCGCTCTACCGACTGAGCCACTGACGACCTCATATACAAGTTTATTATATATAGGAGATAAAAGCTTTATTTACCGCATTCACCGCCTTCATCGCTACCATCAAGACATTGTTTCTCGCCATCACAAGCCATAATAAGAGGTAAACAAAAGCCTGATTTGCAAGCAAATTGAGTTTTTGAACAATTTATTGGTGGTAAAGGTACCCAATGTGGACCAAGTGAATGCATTGTTGTTGAATCACAACTCAACTCGTCTGAACCATCACCACAATCATCAGCCCGATCGCAAACCCATTCCAGAGGTATACAATTACTATTGTGACAAGTGAACTGTGTAGCAGATAAACAACGACCACAATCGTGCTCATCATCTCTCATTGGACAGTCTGCATTACCGTTACATCTATAGAAATAAAAAAATTGAAATAAATATTTTTACTTTAAATTATTGAAATCTAATCCATGAGAGATGGATTTGAATGAATATTTATTATTTTGATTATAAAACATCAATAAAAATTAAATACCTCAATTTTTCAGCAATGCATAATGTACTGTTTTTACATCTGTATTGATCTTTTGTACAAATCAATGCCTCGAACTTAGTACTTTCTTGACAATCAGCCTCATCTGAATTATCCTCACAATCATCAACGCCGTTACAACGGAGTAAAACATCGACACATCGACCATTTTTGCAACTAAACATGTTCTGGCCACACTCGGCTGGTTTGCACGTTTCATGTTCATCTGAACCATCATTACAATCGATCTGAAAGAAATGGTAACTCATAATTTTTTACAAACATAAAGGCAAATATAATTTTCAAAAAATAAATGATGATTATTAATATTTATTAATATTTTTGAGAGGTCAACATTGGCTCATTCGATAGAGTGATGGATTCGTAATCTCGAGGTCCCAAATTAGAATCTCGTTCTCGGCCGATTGATACAAGCACTACTGTATATTTCATGTGCTTTGTTCACAAACACACTGACGACCTCTATCGCTAACTATCATCGTGATGATAGCATAAATACAGTTATTATTTAACGTCGTCGTATGAAATGTACAGTAGTGTTGGTATCAATCTAGAGGATTCGAACTCGGGATTTTGAGATTACGAATCCATCACTCTATCAAGTGAGCCATCGTGACCTCGCTCGAAAGTAATTTTGTTTATAGGTCAGAATTTTATATTTTGCTTCAAATGTGATAAATAATTAAATTATTAACGAGAAAGTGGTGTTAAAAGTTTGATAAAAATGATACATTGATGAAATAATTAATGAATACCTGTCCATCACACTCCCAATTCCTTGGAATACAAGATCCAGAATTACATTTGAATTGAGAATCATCACATGTGTGTCCACTGCAATTATCTTCATCAGAAAAATCATCGCAATCATTCATACCATTACAAACGAGATATTTTGATATGCATTTGCCATCACGACAACGATATTCCACTGAAATATAATAAATATGACGTTATCAACATATAATCATTTATCGATTTTTATACGATCTTTTGTATCAATTATTAAATGAATGAAGTAAAAACATGTTAATCGTACATAATTTATATTTAAATAAATTTTTTTACTATTATTTTACAAATCGAGTTCAAAAACAAAATACTTTCTTAAAAACTTAGGAAAATAACTTACCACTACTACAAGAATGATTTTCACAATTTTGTTCATCAGAATGATCTTTGCAATCAAAGATTGAATTGCATCGATCAGTTTTCTTAATACATTCGCCATCATGACAAGCAAATTCATCAGGTTGGCATTTGGATGAAGTTTCAACGCAATCTTTTTCATCTTCCCCATCAGGACAATCTTCGTAACCGTTACATCTATTTTCAAGAAAATAATACGTTTAGTATAGTTTACGTAAGAAAATTAAAATAAACATACATACTTTTGAATTTTTTTAATGCACTTATCATTTTTTGAGCATTTCATCTCGTCATCCGAACATGAAGTTTTCTGTCTGCAAGTTTTTTGATCTGTATTGATGATGAAACCAAAAGGACACGCACATAACTGTAATATGCAAGGTTTGTTAATAATACTTTTCATTTAATTTTACTTTATTATAATAAAAGACATCTGAATAATTTACCCTTTTAGTGGAATCCGTAACAAGACAAATGTGAGAACAATCTCCATTATTTTTGCGACACGGATGTGATTTACTAGTATGAATACCATCGATTGTTTGCAATAACAAAATTCCATAGGTGTTCGTAACATCTAAATATTTTTATGATTAAAATTTATTTTCAATAAACCTTATTTTAAAACAAATAATATAAATGCTTACTTAAATTAAGGCCTTTATTTCCTGGAACATGTTGCTTTTTATTTGCCCAATTGAGCCGATTAGATTTATGCGAAGTCCAAAAAACTTCATCATCAAGAACAGCTATGTTTACGGGAGATGTGACGCCAGTTCTAAAAAGATTTCTATTTTGACCTTAAAAAAAATAAGATATTTTTCAATAATTATATCATTAAAAAATTTACAAAAATGAATAATGAATCAGATTTTACCGGATAACTACTGTATATAGTCGTAAATAAATATTTAACTTATTATGCAGTAATAATCATATGAAATATTATTTAAATTCAAACTACTTAGATTTAAACTAATAATACATTGCTTCATAGTAATCGATAAAATCAGAATTTAAAAAATTTAAAAAAAGAACCTAAAGTATCGATACTCTCAATGCGACCTGCGCCCTCATCAGCCCAGAAGACACGTTTTGTATCTAAATCATAGGCCAATGAAATTCTAGGACCTATTAATCCATGTTCGATTAAGTGGGTTCTTGAACCTAATCCATTCATTTGTACCTTGTCAATGTGATAATCATTATCTGCTTTGAATACTACGAACATGAGGCTGAAAAATTATCAGAATTCAAATACAAGTACTGGTGTATATTGTTACGTTTTCCAATTAATATAGATAACAGTTATTTGAATATTTAATATAAAAAATTTTTATTCTTATTTAAATTCTAAAATACTAAGAAAAAATTATTTTTATTACTAAATAATACGTTAAAAGTGCCATTGAAAATAAAAGTATATTTTTTGTTAAGCTTACCCTTCTTCGGGCACAACAACCAAATCATACGGATTTTCGGTAAAGGTGAATTCAGTCTTTTCTCCAGTGGTCAAACTATGAACTTCTATTTTCTTTTGTACTGTATTACTTTTGTACAAATTATTGCCAAAATTATCGAAAGCTATGTATCTGACAAGCTCGTTGACAATTGGTAAAATATGATTGATGATACCGGTATGAGCATCAATGCGGAAAATTGATTTATTCATTTCATCTGCCCCAATAATTGAATCTATAAGAACGTAAATATATTTAAAGTATTGGTAATATGTTATATGTATTGGATATTTTAAAGTTTGGTTAAAAACAAGGAATAAGTAATAAAAATAATTAATATGAATGATAAATTTTTTTAGCAATAAAAATTTAGGTAAAGTTAGAATTTAACAAATCTAAATGATTCTTTTTGATTATTTATTTAACGTCATTGTATTTATACTATCACTAGCGACGGAGGTCGTCAATGTGTTTGTGAAAAAGCACATGTAATGAACAGTGGTGCTTGCATAAATCGACCGAGAGTGGGATTCGAACTCGAAACCTCCAAATTATGAATCTATCGCTCTACCGAATAAGCTATTGAGACCTCTATTTTTCATTATTTAAAATGAAAAAATCAGTTGATAATTTTATTGATGTAAATTAATGCATAACGCAAATAATAATGCCAAAGTAAAATTAATTTGTTAATAAAAAATAGATGATGACATTAAAATAGGAGAGAAACTCATTAATTCTGTCTTTGATCATTTGATAAAATTTCACAGAAATTACATTTACAATTTTATTAATTTATTGTACTTATTTATATCCATAAAACAAACAAATAAATAAATCTCCTATTTTTGTTATGTAAATAAAATAAATGAAAAATTCTAATATGTTGCATCGTTATCGTGGTTTTAAAAATAAGTAAGTCATATCATCTATACGTACCACCAATCGAGTCATAAGTTATTGCGTCGATATGATGTGGAGTGACACTGGCGCTCATTCTCGGTTTCCCCAGTAGCTCATGATAATAGTCGACGATTGTATTTCCAGCAGCAATAGCTATGTGCTTCCGTTTAGCTGAGTCTGTCGATAAGATAATATTGAAAATTATTCATTTGTCTTACATATTTAGCCTATTTTTTTTTTTTTTTTAATTAAAACAATAAAAGTATTAAATCTAACAAAAATTTATAACGATTTCTAATGCAAATATTTTGTAATATTATTATTTGCTATTTATTTTTTTATACCTTTGCACGTATGCTTATCTTCGTTTAATTCTTTATCCAATGTACAAGCACAACTATATGTCCTGTTAACTCCCAAAAGACATAATTGTGAACAAGGTTTTGTAACGCATGGATTGTTGTGCTAAAAATAAATATAAAATTTTAGTAATACATATTGGATAATAACTTTGTTAAAAATTCGAATAAATTAAGTGCTTGGCAAAAAATATTGCAAGTATGAAAATAATTATTTAAAAAAGATATAAAATCATTAAAAAAATTCTAACAAAATAAAAAATTTACCTTTATTTTTAATGTTGAATGATAAATATGAATTCCATACATCGTTTCATTTTTCTGGAATAGAGTATCAAAATCTTTCCCGGTGAATTTATTGCAGGAATGAATACTATTTGTGCTCCAGTCACTCCAGTACAATAGATTTTCAAAAATAGCTATTGAGTACGGATGCTTTGCGACATCGTGTAAGACCGTCTGAAAAAATATTTTTTATTCACTAATTCAATTGATAAAAAAAAGAGTAAAAAGGTATAATAAAATAATTTTTATAAAATTTTAAATAAAATAACAATGTTTTGTTAAACAGAATCACATTCAAGTTGATGAAAATAAAAATATTTAAACTAACCCTTCGATCATGACCGTCAAGTAGAATTGACTCGATGACTTTTAATTTAGCATCAACCCAATAGAGACGCTTGCTTGGATAATCAATGGTTAAACCATTTGGCCAAGCGATATTTTCTTTAATGAAAAAATCCCTATGCGCTCCATCCATGTTTGCTACCGATATATGCGGATGCTCTCCCCAATCACTCCAATACATTTTTCTACGTACAAATCATTATATATATTTCATTAAATTTTCTTTATAGTTTTTTTAAGCTTTAGTATATACAACATTTTTTAAATTAACTTTTAACAACAGGACTTTTTCTTTTTATCGTTAATAATTCTTATTTTTTTGTTAAAAAAACATTTATTAATTAAAATAATTTAAAGTCATTGTTCATATTTATTATCAACTAATTATTTTTTTATCTTTCATTAAGATTTTTAAATTATTTTGAAAATTAAATCATTGAATATAAATTAATTTTACCCTTCGGATGGCAATAAAGCGATTCCTCTTGGTTTTTCGGTAGACTCTTTAATTATCACCGTGCAAAATTCACCATTGTTGCTACAGACTCCAATGTGTTTAAATCCGCTATCGGTGAAATATATATTTCCCGCAATCCAATCGACAGCTATATCTTCCGGGCAACCGAGACCTGCAAATTAATAAAGAACATTTAATATTAATAGAACTTTTAAAAAATACGAAAATTCTTAATCGCTACGTCAAATGAAAAAAAGTCTTATAATTTTAAATGAAATTATAAGTCTTATTTTATTTAAAATTTATATTTTATTATTTTTATTTTTTTGACGTCGCTGTATTTACGCTATCATTACTATACTAATTAGCGACAGAGGTTTTCAGTGTGTTTGTGAACAAAGCGCATGTAACGTACGTGAGATTGGTCGAGAGCGGGATTTGAACTCGAGACCTCGAGATTACAAATTCATATCTCTACCTACTGATTAGGAGAGTGTCATATCTCGGGATCACGAATTTTGCTCAAACTTCGAGATAAGTTTTCGAGAAAAGCTAAAGTTATAGTTACAAACGCTCAATATTTCCCTAGTTACAGGCAATCAAAAAGAATCACTAAAAAAGTTACTAAATTTTTAAACGCATATAGTTCTTTAACATTGATAGCTAGAAGCTTCAAAGTTTTTTTTTATATTAAAGCTGAGCTCAAATCCTTTCGAAACAGTAGTTATAGCATATCAAAATATTATTTTTTCTCAAAGTTATAGCGTAATAAAGATTGGACCTAATTTCAGCTTTTATTATTAATTAATGTTTTAAAAAGAAAATTCAGGTCCAATCTTTATTTCGCTATAACTTTAGGAAAAAATAATATTTTTATTTGCTATAATTACTATTTTTAAAGGATTTAAGCTCAGCTTTAATTTGAAAAAAGTTTCAAACTTATAACTATCAATGCTTAAGAGCTATAAGTGTTTAAGAATCTAGTAATTTTTTTAGTGATTTTCTATAATTGTCTGTAACTAGGGAAATATTGAGTGTTTGTGACTATAACTTTAGCTTTTTCCATATTTTATCATCTGAAAACTTACCCCAAAGTTTGAGCAAAATCCGTGATCCCGAGATGTGACACTCTCCTAGTGAATCACTAAAACCTCAAGAGATGCTCAATCGAAAATCTTTTTAAAAGTAAAAATGAAACAAAAATAAATAGTTAATTAATTACCAGCAGTGACAATAACTTCTCGCTTAGTACCATCTTCCAGAATTCGAAATATTGCTTCATCGCCAAGTTGAATATCCGACCAATAAATATAAGAATCGTCAACCGATACACCCACAACATGCTGCAGATTATCGACAATTGGAACTTTTAATTTTGATTCCAGGTAATAGCCACGTATCGATGTTTTGGACGCGTAAATCATAAAGGCTTCGCCAGCTGTAATTTTTCAAGAAATTAATAATGTTTTACAATAGTTATGTAACCAATAGAAAAAGAAAAATAAACAGTGTATAATTGCTGAACGGAATAATAAATCTTGAAAGTTTATGCGCAGAGAAAAAAATATTATTGATGAGATAAAATTACCAATTAATGCACTATCAGTTTTACAAATATAAATTACTTGCTTATCTTCGTTTTTATGTGTTTAGTTAAATGCTAGTGAAATTAAGTAAGTTTTGCAATGAAACTGTTAAAAAACATAACGATATTTTTAGAGTTTTTAATCATGCGTGTTCAGCAATTTTAACGTGAATCTTATCTTGTTATAACTTTCTCTAGTTTGTAAATAAGTTTATTTAATAATTGATGCAACGTAACTATTTCTTGGTTCTTAGTTATAAAAATTTATAATTTTTAAAATATTTTCACAAACTTATATGATGGCTTTAGAATTATTTTTTCAAATGGTACATAAAAAAATTTTATAATATTCTATATTTATATTTAATTAAATTAGCCAATTTTAAAATACTGCACTAATTTTTTTAACTTCTCTTTTAAATTTGTGTTAGCAAAATTATGAATATATCTCAAGTACCATTTAATTTTTCTAATCAACAGTTACCGCTTATTAAGTTAAAATTTCTACTCAATGCATCAAAATATTTGACTTTACACTTATATAAAAACTAAATATAAAACTGTTTCAACACAAAAAAAATATTATACTATATAAATCACCGCCAGATTTGCAATTTTTCCCATCAGGTTGCAGCTCGTAACCCATTTCGCACGTGCAGTAGTACGAGCCAATGGTATTACGACAACCTTGTGCGCAAATACCATATTCCATACACTCATCTTTATCTGTAAAAAAATGAAAAAAAAAAACGAAAAATAAGAAAATTAAATATACTTTACCATCAGTATAAGGCACAGCTTGTACATTGATAATTGTAATTGTTATAAATATTATGAAAATTTTAGCAACTTGAGTCTCCATTGTTTTAATGATAATAAACGCGCTAGTTTTCTCAATTAAAAGAGGCTTCGCGGACACATTATCAGCGTCGACTGAATTCAGTGCGAAGTTATTTCTCTCTTTTTAAGTTAAAGAGTAGGGGGATGTAAAACGTCAAGAAGCTACTTATTTTCTTTTTTCTCTTAATATAGTTACTCATTGCAAAATTAGATATAGCAAAAATTTTTAAACGTTACACTAACGTAACATTATTGATGTAATGATAAAATTCAAACTCACCCATGCAAGTATTATTCTTAGAAATTTCAAAACCATCTAAGCAAGAACATTGTGGACCCTTTGGTGTTGCTGAACACTTTTGTGAACAAGTGTGCGTTGTGTTGCATATCATTTGTGCTAAAAAAAAAAAAAAAAAATATTTTCACTCTTTTTTTTAATTTATAATTTGTTATTTTAGAATATATTATATTTTTTTAGTTAACGCCGCTGTATTTATGCTATCGCTGCAATGCTAATTAGTGACGGAGGTTTTCTCAGTGTGTTTGTGTTACGTACAGTGATGCTTTTATTAATCGGCTGAGCAACTAAGATTTCTTAAAATACAATAATTAACAGATAAACTTTCGTTCTTATACATGAAAAAATCTTTTTTACTGTATATTTATAAATTTATACAAAGAGAAATTTTTTTTTATAAAAATTATGGTTATTTTAACTGAAATTATGAGATTTCACATACTTTTATGTTAATAAATAGATAAGTGTTTTAAATTTTTTTGAACACTTTTATGAAATTAAAAGTTTTATTAATTATTTTTACCGTAATAGCAGTAATTATTACAGAATTTATCTATAAATTTCATCAAAATAATTAAGATGAACTGTTGCCATAATTTTTATGCATATTTTTAAATTTTGCAAAAAGTATTCTCTCAATGTACGAAAACATTATACTTGTATTTTAAATGATTCCATTGTTTCTTTGTAAATAAAATAAATTTATTTTAAAAAATGTCATATGATAAAATAGATTAAGAATAAATTTTACCTTTATAACATTCCGCTGGATTTTCATCCGAATCATCGCCGCAATCATCCTTACCATTACAAGTGGCTGACAGTGAAATGCAACGTTTATTGTGGCATAAATATTTGCCTATTGTATTGTTACAATCCTTAGGTTCGATAAATTTGATATCTAAAATTTTTAATTCAGAAGGTTTTTTTAATGCAAAATTATTTATCATCGTAGGCTTGTTTTTAGTACTTTTACTTAAGGAGATGTAAAACAGACACAAATATTAACTTTCTTTCCATTTTATTGCTGAATTTCCAGGAAAGAAATGCATTAGTTTGTCGTATGGTTTATGATGTTTAGGGTGGGGTTCGATTTTTCGAAAGACCGATATTTTTTTGTGCTTAACGTAGAATCTCAAAATTTAGAATGATGCTATTGATAACATTCATTTAAATTATTTATAAATTTCATTTTCAATTCATGGCTGCAATCGAAATTTATTTATTCGAATAAATTATAATTGATATTTAGAATCGTAACACGTACATAGAGCACTATATAATTATAAAATATTTCGAAATTTCTAATAAAATCTTTTGACAAGTATTGAAAGAATATACAAAAATATACTTTTGAAAACTCTATTAGAAATTTCGAAATATCTAATCATAATATGGTGTTCTGTATACTTGTTACTATTCTAAATATCAATTATAATTTATTCGAATAAATAAATTTCGATAGCAGCCATGAATCGAAAACGACATTTCTAAATAATTTAAATGAATGTTATCAATAGCACCATTCTAAATTTTGAGATTCTACGTTAAGCACAAAAAAATATCGGTCTTTCGAAAATTCGAACCCCACCCGATGTTTATTCAATTAAATTTTCGAATAAATTCATTCATTAGTTTCTAAGATATTCAGATTTCCGGTACAAAATAAAAAACTTTTAATAATTAATATTAGAACCCAAAATTCTCAATAACTAATGAATCAATTCCTTTAAAAATTTAACTAAATAATCTTCATGGTACATTCTATAAATTGATGCATTTCTTTTCCTAAAATTCTGCAATAACATGGAAAAATAGTCAATATTTATGAGTATAGGTGTAGTGTCCATTTTACATCTCCTTAAGAATATGTAAAAATCAGTATTATTTTCACTTTATCCATTTCATTTGTTTAGCAAATAGTTGGAACTATAATTTAAAATAAAATTATTCAAGAGTTTGTCAGAAGTGGGTTTTCCCGATATGAATTAAAAACAAAAACATCTGAATCGAAATTCAAATTTAAATTATCTTAGCTTATCATGTTGAGAACCTCAAATTCTCCGTAACTAATAAAAGTATTTATTTGAAAATTTAGATAAGTTATGTTTATTATTCATACTATGTATTAGAGCATTTTTTTCGAAGATTATTTATTTGACTGTTATTAATATAAATACTGATTTACGGATAAATTAAAAATATTACCGAAATTTCAGTTTTTTTTTTAATGAAATAAAACCTTACCGCAATTCATCTCATCGCTCTTATCTTTGCAGTCATCCACGCCGTCGCAAACCCAATTTTGATCAACGCAATGACCATTTCCACATTGGAATGCGTTGCAAGTTTTCTTAAAAGAAAAAATCTATTTTCATTAATAATGAAAATAAGAAAATAAATGTTTTTATTTTTTAGGCTTCAAATCAAACGTTTAATTATCGTGTTTTTTCAATGAAATTTAATTGAATTTTGTATTTCATAATTCAATATTCAAGAAGATTTAATAATAATAACACATTGGAATTTCAATTGATAGTATATTGAATTTTAGTCTTACACGAATAAATTTTCTTTTATTAAAGTAAATATTAAGTAGAGTATGAACGTTGTTAAAATAATATTTACATATAAACTATTAATTATGCTATCAATATTTCAACGAATAAGTTAGATATTTAAAATTACTAATTTTGTTTTTTAAAATAATTCAACCTATAAGTTTCTACTAAGTCATTTAAATAAACATTTAATCCACGTGTACTTACATTTTTATAACAATCTTCCAATTCGTCGCTACCATCAATACAATCTTTCTTATTATCACAGAACTCATCCATAGGAATGCAATGAAATTTATCATGACATTGCCATTCATGCGGTTTACACGCTTCTGCAAAAGTCTGAAATTAAATTTTATTATTATTTCATATATAATTATTATTATTATTATAAAAAGATTATTTATTATAAAAACAATTATACCGGCAATGGTTTTCCGCAATCCTCTTCATCTGAATTGTCGTTACAGTCGTCTTCTCCGTCGCATTTGAAAAGTGTATGGATACAGCCACCGTTTTTACATTTGAAAAAATATGGGGGCCTACATTGCGGGTCTGTGAAAATTAATATTCATTAAAAAAAGCCATTATTTTATTGAATTTAATTGTAGAATAATAAATATCTAACTGATCAAACTAAAATATAGACATTTTCTCACTTAGGAATAATTTACTGATATACAAAATTAACCAATTCATGACAATTATAGGAATGTTTATAAATTTTAATCTAAGATAAAGTTTATTTACATCGTACATCGTCAGCGAATTGAATCTATTTACTTGTCATTGCGTTATTTAGATTAATTTCAAAATTTAATAAATTTAATGAGTAAAATCATTCTTACCGCTTGATGATTCAACAAATAGTATTAGCCCAAGTAGGAAAAATGCCAAAAACCGTTTCAGCATGATCTGTAAAACAATACAATAAATATACTGAAAATTTCAAATTTTTCTTTTAAATTAAGTACAAAACATAATAATTATTTTTTTTCTAACGAATTAATGCGCATTATCCTTAAAAATTTGCTGTCTTTTTTTTTCACGCGATGTCACATACATATATATCGTCGTATAGACTTCCTGCATCAACAGAGATAAAAGCGCAAAACCTTTTATACAGTGTACATGACGATAATGTGGGGAAAGAGTATTTATTATATACATATATATGTATATAAGCGTGTACGTATATACGTCCCGCGGAGGGTTAATGACTCCCGACATCCCGGAGCAATAGCGGCATCGTTTAAGAGAGACGCATCGCAATTTCATGATTAAGATGATGAGAGGATCGTTTTTTTTTTCATTGTATT
Organism: Anastatus disparis; assembly: GCA_017163975.1. Lineage (NCBI taxonomy): Eukaryota > Metazoa > Arthropoda > Insecta > Hymenoptera > Eupelmidae > Anastatus > Anastatus disparis. The sequence goes on from JAFFSR010000226.1 coordinate 5,104,737, forward strand.
TTTAAGCTTTTCGTGTAAAATGAACAAATATTATTAAAGTTTTTAATTTTATGAAAATTTTATTGTATTTTTATGGTTTCTCGCGTATCATTTATTTGAAACTTTTATATTTTTATAAAAAGAAATAACTTAATCAAATCAGAACTGATAATAGTGTCCAGTTAATTTATTTAATTTAAATTTTAAAAATTTAGAATTTTTAATTGATAACACTTTAAACGTTTATTTTCGTTAATTTTGTAAAGTTTAATTTTGACCATCAAGAAAAGTATTGTAATTTTAGATTTATTATTAAATAAGTATTGATTCCATTGTTACTAAATAAATAAAAAATTGTCCGTGAATGTGAGTCAATGTGAGATCACGGAGGCTCAGTCGGTAGAGCGTTGGATTCATTATCTCGAGGTCCCGAGTTCGAATCCCAGTCTCGGCCGATTCATACAAACACCGCTGTACTTTACATGTGCTGCAGTTCACAAGCACACTGAGGAACCTCCGTCGCCAATTAGCATTGCAATAATGGCATTAATACAGCGACATTAAATAAATAAAAAACAAAATAACTACGGTATAAATATGAGTTTTAGTAATCATGTTATTTAACTGAAATTAAGTAAGTAACTCGTAAATCGGTTTAAAAATGAATGGACACGAAAAAAAAGTCTTTGAAAATTTAATTCTCAACATCCTATATAGATCTACGTCAGTTGACAGATTAAATTTATTTTAGGGTGCATTAACGAGATTATTTTTTGGATCCACAAATTGTTTATAATTTGAAATGATTAAACCGTCCGAGGAAGCATTTTTTTCAATTACAAAATTTACTTTTATATCGTGATATTATATTTGCTTTTTCAATAACGGTTTACTAATTATTATAAATTATTTAACGTCGTTGTATTTATGCTATCATTGCGATGCTAATTAACGACGGAGCTTTTCTGCGTGTTTATGAACTTCAGCACATGTAACGTACAGTGATGCTTCTATCAATCGGCTGCCGAGAGCGGGATTCGAACTCAGAAATCCGAGATTACGAATCCAATGCTCTACCAACTGTGCCACTCACTGGCTCGTCAAATCACTTATACCATTACGGCATTCAACAAGTAGAATTAATTTTTACTTCTATGAGCCACGAATAATTCTAAATACAAAACGCATTTATAAATTTTAAAAATTAAAGAAAACATACAAACCGAAAAACTGCTCGAGTTTTAAAACGAAAATCGAAACTTACACCAACATATATAACTCAATCACATAATTCTATTTGTTTTGTATCTAAATTAAAAGCTTTTATTTGAAAAGCTTCGTAGGAATTCTAATATACTTTAATGATTAATCGAAAACACAAGCACAAACACACGGAAAATTTGAATAACGCACTTTATAAACCGTGTGTATTTAACTTTTACAAAAGACAATGAAATCGAGAGAAATAATATTATCTTTGTGTATGATATAAAAGTGTACTCAGAAGAGTTTGAAACATCACTGAATTATCTCTCATATTGTCCCGCAACGTATATATCTATATATCCCAGATGTTAGATTAGTGTATATACTAGGTAGATAAGCGTATGCACTTATACAATTTAAACTCTAACTCCCTATGAGCCCTTTTAATACCGAGAGTAGTATATAAGCACGTTATATACCATGTCTCTTATTTTGCTTTTAATGCTTAACTTCGTCAAACCTATCCGTAATTCAAGAGAAAGAGATGTATACACATGATGATACATCGTTAAGCAACAAGTTTAAATAAAAATTTTTTTTTTTTTTATCTTTTTTCAAACTAGAATATTATTAATTTTTAAAAAATAGATGAGCTAGAATCAAATTGTTAATTATTTCCATTACTTAACATCGCAGTATTTATGCTAGGATTGCAATGCTAATTAGCGATGCATATGTAACGTACAGTGGGGCTTGTATAAATTGACCGAGAACGGGATTCGAACTCGGGACCTCGAGATTACGAATCTATCGCTCTACCGAATGAGCCACTTACGATCTCAACTATTCATAATTATTTCACGTGAATTTAAATCAACAAACTCTTAATATAAATGTGACTGTTGCTTAAAGTAATGGACAAATTAATTACGTTCCATACTAAATATTATGATAAATCAACAAATTTCAAGTAAATTTTGAATGTTTTGTTTACTATATTACTCGCATATTTCGAAAGTTATAATTTATATTTGAGTAATAACAATTTAAGCAAAATTATTTTCAAAGAGGAAATGTGATAGTGCTTTATTTGCTATTTTATTTTTTATTTTATTTAACATCGCTGTATGCATGCCGTCATTTCGATTCTAATTAGCGATGGAGGTCGTAATAAAAAAATATATTTTAATTAAAATTTTAAACTATATATAAAATGTACTATTTTATTCTTCCTTTTCGAAAAAAAATAAAAACAAATCAAATGAATTTCTATTTTTTTTTTTATTAATTCTTCTTTAACGTCGCTATATTTATGCTATTTTGTAATACTAATCAGCGACGGAGCTCGTAAATGTGTTTTTTGTGAAAATAGCACATGTAACGTACAGTGGTGCTTGTATCAATCGGTTGCCGAGAGCAGGATTCGAACTCAGAATCCCGAGATTACGAATTTAACGCTCTACCGACTGAACCACTCATCGGCTCAAATAAAAATAAAATAGAATATAATAATTAATTAATAATACAAAATTACTGTTAAATAAAAATTATTTCTTAGAGAATCAAATTAAAAATCAAATAAAATTTTCTACTTTAACTTCCAAAACTCTATATTATCATATTTTTACGAAATTCCGGCTAAATACAAAATTGTTTTTAAAGTATTAAATGAATACTCAAATAATATTTCTGGTATTTGTTATTGTAAACAATCGTAAGACTTACATAAGTTTTGTCGAATTGGGATTAATACACCTGTTGCTCTTGGTACTAAATATATTTTTTTAAAGAAAAAAGAACAACTGACACTACGCGAACAGATAAAACAAAATTTAAAATATTACTAATTTAGAATTTAAGGGAACCGGTTTAATTGCCGGCAACTAAAGGACTGCCGGGCAGCCAAGTGAGAGTTATAAAGCTTTCTCTGCTTTTGATAACCAGCGAAATTTAATTATGTGTTGTCTATACACAATAAGAATTTATCAAAACGCGACGACTGCCCAAACCAACGTCCTTTGGTAGACTGATTCAATAGTCATTTATATACGTATACATAATATAAGTATATTGACTTCTTCAGTGGCGCAGTCGGTAGAACATTGGTTCATAATCTCGAGAACTCGAGTTCGAATCCCACTCTCGGCGCCCGATACAAGCACCACTGTACGTTACATGTACTTTGGTCACTTATACACAGAAAACCTCCTTCGCTAGTTAGCTTCGTAATGATACCATAAATACAGCGACGTTAAATACACGAAGAGAAATAGTGTTGTAATTTATTATTTATTGATTATTGAGTATTGTAGTAATTATGTAGTAGAATACATGAAACTTAATGCAATTTGTATGAAGATTAACGCATTTTACTGAACTTAAGCTATAATATACATGAATTTTAATGCAAAAAATATGCAAAACATGTACATTTACATTAAAAATCATGTACTTTGCAGCATAATTGCTGTAAAATTCATTAAAATTTTTATACAAATTACATTAAATTGCATGTATTTCACAACACAATTACTGCGATAACTTAAATCATTTATCACATTCAATTTCATGTCATTTTTGTTAGTGTAATATAGATGGTTTCATTGGTAATAATAATAATCCCACGAAAATTAATCTACAAGCTGCAGTGATGATCAAGCTGTAGCATACTATGATATTGCTGATCTTGAATCTCTATAAGTACCTTCAAGATTATTGCAGCTTCAAGAAAACAATTCGAGACCCTAAAATTAAAGATAACAATTGTTATTAATTTAGATTCTGTATATACAATTAGATTTCTTAAATTTAAAAATAAGATCTATTTAATATTATTTAATCATACTAATATTATTTAAAATCATAAATCGATGACTTATGTATTGAAAAAATAAAAGTTACACAATATTTTACAAAGACAATGTACGTTCTTACAAATATAATTCAATTATATTTTATAATAAATTTGAAGTTCAATAAAAAAAATCAAGATTTATTACATCTACTTTACAAATATATAAACATTTAGATTTTACTATGAGTTAATCGATTTATGCACATCAAGTGTATAAGTCGATAATTCTATATTATAAAGTATTTTCGCCGCTGCTGCTGTAAGTTTCTGTTCTAGGGGGAGAACATGGCTATTTTGGCTAAAAATTATCTAAGCATTCGCCGGAAAAGAACTAAAAGACAGATGAATTGACTTTAAAGTTAACTAAATTTTAAGTTAAAGTAATAATTAATTTTGTTGAGATTTAACTAAATGTTAGCTGAAATAAAATTCAATTCAGCTAATCTTAAGCTAAATAAAGTTAAATTTAGTTAACAGTTAGCTAAATTCATCTTCAGTTTAACTTATTGTTTGCTGATAGTTAGCAACAATTCAAATAACATTTTGCGAAATTTTAGCTTGACCTAAATTTAATTTAGCTCAAATTAAGTTACAATTATTTAGCTTCCTTTACTCACCAACCCACGTTCTTATTTTTCATTTGATATTAATGATATTGTCTGTTAATTAGATTATAAAATTAATAATTTAACTAAAATCGTATATTTATAAATAAAAGAAAAAAAAATTTTCATCATCACATCTTATAAGACGAGGTGGAGGGGGGGGGGGAATTGTATAGGGAAACGGTAAAAGGTAAGCGGATTTAAAAACTAATCATAAATAGAAAATCTAATTTATGCTCAAAAAATCAAAAATTAATGTTAACTATAGTACAAAAAACCATTAGCAAAAAATATTTAATAGTTTTGTTTAGGCTCAAACAAAAATAAAAAACTAATGAATATTAATATAAAACTTATGATTTTAATTATAATAACAAGTGATGGTTGGTGAGCAGTGCAAGCATAGGGTACCTCCCTAGTATGTTTAAAAAATGTTATAAAAATAGTTTGTTTAGAAAAATTCTATTGATACCCTAATGGAAATCGGTTTTGCTAATAACTGTTAATAATTAAAAATAATTGCTAATAACTGCAAATAACTGCTGAAAGCTGCTAATAACTATTATAAATAGTTTAGTTTGAGACAGAAGTAGCGGTTATTTGCAGTTAATAACAGTTATCATCAGTTATTAGCAATTATTAGCATTCATAAGCAGTTATTTGCCATTTCATTAACAGTTATTAGCAGTTATTTGCATTTATTTACAGTAATTTGCAATTTCTTGCAATTATTTACAGTTATCAACAATTATACGCATTTTAAAAAATTTTTTAATTTTTTATGTATAGGAAAAAATTTTCAAGACAATACATTTTTATGCATAACTATTATTAACTATAAATAACTACAAGTTTCTGCAAATAACTACAAAAATCAGAAAATAATTGCAAATAACTGCAAGAATCCGCAAATAACGGTAAATAACTGCCAAAATAAAAAATAACTGTTACTGTTATCTTAATTTTTTAAAATTGTATTGGCCAAAATTTTTGCGCTTATAAATGTTAATAACTGTTAATAACTGCAAATAACTATTATTAATTGCAAATAACCACTACTTCTGTCTCAAACCAAACTATTTATAACAGTTATTAGCAGTTGCTTGCAGTTATTAGCAAAACTGATTTCCACTAGGGTATTTTTATTTATAAATTAAATAAATTTAAAATATGTTATTATTTAAGTAAAAAATAACTTTATACAGAAAATATTTTTGAAAATAAAATAAGAGAAATTTTGACGATTCAATGATACGAATAAAAAAATTATATAATCTCTAATAATTCTTATAACACAATAAAGATCAAAAGAAAATTACTTGGAAATTTTGAATCAATCACCAACGTTTATTCGTTTTCTTGTGCAATCAAATAATTATTCACGTGCTTAACTATTATGGACATATTCTGACTGTTATAAACCATCAATAACTGTCAAAATTATATTTTAAGGGGATATGAGATACCGAAATTATAGTTTTTTTAAATTTTTTATTCTGAGTTCAAAAGTTTTAAAAATATTTGTATATTACAGCCTTCTATTTCAACTAATAAAAAATATAATATAGAAATAGATTGGTAAATTTTTAAATAAAGATTAACAATTCGAGAAACGGCATTATCAGTTACAATTCAAAATTTATATACTTTATAAAATCACCTTTAATTAACATTTTAAAAATTGGCCGAAAAGCGGTTATATCCACAAATACAAAAGTAATATGGACAGATATTTTCTGTACTAATTTTGGGGAGACGTTTATGGGAGACATTTCCAACAAGAAATCTAGAATACTTCCTTGCGTCCTCTACTGCTATAAAATTCCGTAAGCACGTTTTTGTAAATATGCCTTAAGGCACATTTACAAAAACGTGCGTACGGAATTTTATAGAGTCCGCCAGAAAGTACTTCCGATATATGCTAGCAGAATGCCTATCTAACAGTTAGGAGCGAGCAGTCTAACTGAATATCTCTTCAGAACCTGTCTTCAAAATTACTAATAGGAAACATCCTTTTAATACCTCTTCTATATTCGTTGGCTATACTGTGCAGAAGGCGTTAGACATTTAATATTTTTTCTATTTACCTCTAACACGGATAGTTTTGACAGTTTTATTATTGGTTTCAAGTCAATATCGTAAAAGAAATATAATAATATGTCGAACAATAATACTAATAGATATCATGTAAGTTGTATTGAATTTTATTTAGTTATTTTCATTTCTATATGAAGTCAAATGTTTGACTTAAGTTAAAATATTGTTTAGTGTGTTTTTTATTTGTGAAACTTATTTCTTAATAATATTTATTTTTATTTTATTTTCTTAATTTAATGCAACGACAAGTGAACAATTACTTTTAATCTATCATTTACATCTCTTTATGTTGTAAAATTGATCAGTTTTTTCTTTTAAAGAGGCTCGCTAGGCTAGGACTGTATCATGTTTTGCGTCCTTCAGTTACACTTATATTATTGAAAATTTTCATAAATAAATGCACTCTGATTCTTAAACATAATTATTATTAATTTAAGAACACAAACTATTATATAAAATATGCTGAGAAAAAAATTTTTCTTTACGAAAAGCTCTTTATTATTAATTATGCGTCGCAGCATTATCGCGCAAGCGCAGTATATACAGACCGATATTAGGACTGTGTTCCGCATATGCTTTATGGGATTGCGCGTCAGTATACGCAGTAGATTTTTGTCAAGGAGCGACGGTAGCGCAGGGGCTAAGGCTCTTGGCTCGCGCTCTAGTGGACCGGGGTTCGATTCCCCGGGAAAATTTCGGAAAAATTTTTTCGAATTTTTATGCGGGGAGTAGAACCCGGAGACCACGAAAAACTTATTTACAAAAAGTCCCATTGGGCAAAAAATTGTATTGTTAAAAAAGTCCCATTGGGCACAACTGGATATAAAAAAAAAATATATAAAAGATTACCTGGTGATGGCCGAAAGACAAAAAGCCAAAGTGCTTGTCATGGCCAATAAAAAAGTATAAGAAGATTTTTGTCATCCTAAAAGCATGTAGAACACGGCCTTCATCGCTTACCCCCTTTTTTTAATTACATTGCGATCCTCATAAAAAAATAGGATATCCTATTTTTTTATGAAAAACTATGTATATATATATATATATATATATAGTTATAAACTACATAGTTTATTTTATAAATAAAATTTAATTCCAATGAAATTTGTAGTTCGATCATGACTTTTTCACAAGGAGTTTGTGTATATGAACAATGATTTCATACATTCATTTTTTTTAAAATTCTATAATTTTTTCAAATCAACGAAAAGATGCGAGTTTGAAGACTACTGGTTCAATGCTTCATAAAACCTTTTCAATTTAGAAAATCACACGGGAGACTATTGAGCCTCCTTAAATCATTTAATTACTGTAAATAACTTTCTAAAACTTATTTGGTTCATTTTTTTAATTAATATAAATCAAGTATTAAATATAGTAATCTCAATTACTTGTCGAGCAAAAACTATGTAGTTGACTTGAATAAAACCTAAAATTAAACATATCGCTTTAACCCGTCCACAGATACCCATTCATCCGCTAAGTGAAGCTGAACGAAAACGGGAAATTGCAGATATCAAGCAAGAATTAGAAGATCTACACGCATATTGTAAGAACTTGTGTAAAAAGTACGACATTAATCCAGCTAAACAGGAACTTGCGCAGCAGCCACAACTCCGTCCCCAGGAATCAAAAGATTACACGGAACAAATTCGTCAAAGTAAAGATTTACAAAGAATTTCACGACTAAATCAGTATGCTCGAGAAAATGAACATAAATGGGCAAAGAAATAGTATTGTAATTTATTATTAATTTTTTTATTTTAATAAATCGAATGATTAATAATGCCATTAAAATTATTTTTCAATGATGTATGCGATCAATTTTATAATTCTGGAAAAATTGACCATGCTGATATAGAGATGGATTTATTAAATTTTACTTTGAACTTTAAGATTCTTTGCGTTTTAAATATATGATAAGTATGTTCTTTACATTGCATTTATTTCTTTATTATAACCTGATCAAACTTAAAATATTATTTTTGTCACCATCAAAAAAAATTTTTTATGTCTGTTTTTTTAAATTTTAATCACTAATTTTGAAAATTATATAATTAAGATTGAATTCTATACTGCATCCTCTGCATCAGTCGAAAATGCAAATTTGCAATAAAAAGTAAGAACTATAAAAGATTCTTATTCAAAGATAACATCATTTTAATTTTTTTTAAAGTCGAAAATAATTAAACTAAATTTTTTCTTTTCTTTACACATATCGTTTAAGTTTAATTTACTTTTTTTGCTTTCACAATTTTTTTTATAAATACTCCAAAACCTAACGACTCTCGAAGAATTGATAATAATTGGACAATAATCGCAATACGTCACAATTCAATCAAGTTCGCATGGACGTCTACAAATAATTTCCAAAAGTTTTGTTACCATTTTCATTATTACAAATTTTTTAGAAGCTTTTTTTTTCCAATAAATTCGTTGATATTTCAGTCAAGTTCATCATCTCATCGATGCTAACTAGTAATATAATTACTGTAATAAAATACTGTATAGATTGTTAAAATTATGTGTTTGAAAATGCAAATATGCAAATTAGCGCAATATTTTGAAGTAATATTTGATTGGTGTGACTAAATAATTTATTTGAATCAACCAAAGATTTTGTTAATTTTAAGAAATATTTATTCAAATTAAATAAATATTTTTTCATTTCAAATAAATAGTTTATTGGTTATACACAAATAATTTATCGACTCAAATAAATATTTATTTAGATCTAAAAAGCTCAATATTTGAATTTAATGAATATTTATTTAACATAGATGAATATTTTATTAATAAAACTGAATGATTTAATTTAGATAATTTTTTATTTAAACCAAAAAGAATTTAATTATTTAAATCAAATTAATTTTTTTTAGTTAGTATATATCGTTAAAATTACTTAGTCAATTCAAATAAGTTTTTGTTAATACTAGAAAATCCATGCGCGCAAGCGCGCCCTATATCTAATCTAAATGTATATAAATTTTTAATGATTAACTGTTAATATAGTGTTATTATTTTCTGTTCATTATTAAATAATAATAATTTCATATCTACTAATATCAGCATCAGTAAAGAAATTGATGTTATATACTAATGTATCAGAGCAGTTTACGCGGCATGAATGAATTTATAGACACGGAAAAATTCGAGAAAAATAAATCCCATTTAAAAGATATATTATCACTATATTCATTTTTTTATTATCATTTTAAAAAATTAAAGAAATAGTAAACTTTAAAATTATTTTTTAGACATTTCTATCTTTCAAAATTTAAATAACGTACATTATTACAAAGTCAAAAGTTATTTTACAAATATATAACTTTTCATACACATAATTTTTAATATCAATCTAATGTATTTGATTTTCAAGATATATCTTAAGAGAATTCCAAGATCGATCTCTGGACATAAGTAAAATTATCCATGATTAAAAACATATAAAACGGACACCACTACACCTACACTCATAAATATTGACTATCTCCACATTTTATTGCAAAATTTCAAGAAAAGAAATGCATTAGATGGTATAAATTTTTAAATAAATTTATTCATTAGCATTTATGAATTATTAATTTCTGGTACCAGAAAAATTTCAATATATAATATTGGAATCCTAAATTCTCAATAACTAATGAATGAAGTTATTTAAAAATTAATATTTTCAACAATATGAAATCCATAAACTATATAAAAAATAAAATAGTTCAAATCAATTCTTAACGATATGTATATCGTTCCTATTTTTAAAATACAAATAAAAATAAAAATTCTAATTTATATTTTCTTAATTATAGTAATTATATCATTCTTTCAAACAAAAGATTTTTAATTTTATTTTGCAGAAAAACTGTTTATTCTAAGCGTGATTCAATTTTAATTTTGAAATTGAATAAACAAACTTTTAAAAATAGTACATTTTAGGCAAATATTATACTATATTGAAAAAAAAATTTTTAAGCTGTCAATCTAGAAATATTTTATATACTAAATTATACTATCGAAATTGTATTATTTATCGGTTTTTTTATTATTTATTTTAAAATATTCCGAAATATTTTGAATCTTATTTTAAATTTACCAAATTACTTGCCAGACTCATAGATAAATATTTTATGATATTGTTATAAGCTAAAAAGTTCATAACATCTGTATTTTCTAAATTTATTGCTTAATATACTATTTTATAATATAATTTTTAAAAAGAGAATTCAGAAGTAAATGGCATAGAATTGTTACCATGTTCTAATTTGAAATATACAATAACAAATGAATATAGAGCGGTACTTCGCACTCTCGACAACTTCAAACAAAAGGAATTTTTGTAAGCGGAAGTTAGCGATGTTTATACTAATAATTTTATTTAAAAAATCAAACTATAACTCAATAATTATAATTTAATTATTTTATCAATGATTTTTATTATTAAATTCTAAATCGATGATTTTATTTAAGCATATTATAGTAAATCAAATCTCGTTTTTATATGCCAATCATATGATTCTATTCAACGCACCAATCAAGTTCTTAGTATAAAATGTTTCACAACATCCGGCCATCGTTTTTTTAAAAGAGGATAACGAAATTTTTTTTTTGAGGTATGTAAAAAAAATGTACATTGAGCGATAATTGAATGCTTTTTTGTTGAAATATTGATATGATTAATAAAAATTCTGTACAAACTATATTTGCTTTAATCATAACTGTCAGAAGAGATTAGTTCATAAAACTTTGACAAAATTTCCCATTTTTCATTAATGTTTGAGTGGTTTAAAAAATCCAAAAGTTAAAAATAAATCAATTATAAATTTATGCACTTTTTTCAAAACGTATGTAAAGTTTTGTTCAATCATAATTTTAGTATTCAGCATTTGAAGTTTCTAATTTTAAAATCCACCAAATTTATTTCAATAGGAATGCATATGCGTGAAAATGTTAATGTAGTTTTTATTGTAAATTAAGTCATTGTAATTTTATAACATTTATTCAAATAAATAATGTTTTTGCAATATTTTAAAATTAAAATCAATATTTTCTAAAACAAATTTCTTGAAAGATCAAGACAAATTCAAAAAATGATTTAATTTATCAATGATTTTTTTTTAACTGAATATTATCTTTAATCTTTATTTTTTTGTTTAATCACATAGCTAATATATTTGGATGATTTGATTTTCGCGAGTTAGCAGAGCGCTACGCGGCTTTCCCTATTTACTTTGAATTTGTGATGTTCAAAGATTAAAATATATTTCACTTGTTTATTGTTGAACATACCGAAATAAAATTAGCATAAAGCGGTCTTTAAAAAGACCTTAATGGTTCTTTCAGTTTTTAAACATATTTTTCATTCCTTATCTCAATATAACTTCTAGGTAGATTTTTCGATAGAAAATAAAAAAATTATTATATTACAGTAGTGCTTGTATAAATCGGCTGAAACAAGGATTCAAACTCGAATTCTAGAGATTATGATCTCGTCGCTCCACCGACTGAGACATTGACGACCTCTAATCATTTATTTGCATTAGTTAGTTGAAAAACATAGTGACGGGGCTGGGGTTGGCTATAAAAAACAAAAGACTGTGCAAAACGCTTGCGGAGATGCAGGTAGAAGAAATCGAAACTTGACAGAAGTGCCTGAACATTTGTAATTGTCAAACATTGTATAAAATAAATCGACAAGATCTACTTTGTGTTATAACAGTTTTCTTATATCTTGATATTTATCAATAAAAAAGTGCAAAATGCCTCGTTGTTTGTTGAAATGTATGATGCGTTATAGGAGACATGATAAATCAGACGATGGTAAGTACGGCACACAACGGATTAAATATAATTTTTCGATTAAATTCTTACAATGACTTTTGATTAAGAGATGCTAATTTTTTTTTTCGTATCTCAAAGGAAAATAAATACTCAAGATTCATGTTTAGTATCTTATCATAAACGCATTATTTGTATTGTGTTAACTAACGATAACGTTTTATATTTTTTTTTGTGAAATCTATTAACGGATTTATATTTGTGCTTATATTTTTTGCTTTTAGTCCTTTCTTTCATAAACAATAATTTTTTTTAACATTCATTTTTCAATTAAAATATATTTGTTTATATTTATAAAGTTTCAGTTGTACTTTTTTTTCTTAAAAGTATTTTTTTTTATACATGATTTAAAAATTTTGTGTTAGTCATAATTTGATTCTTAAATTTTCTTATTTAAAATTTTATTACAGATACAGATTCAGCAGTGCAGCAAACACCAGCTGTAAAAGAACCTAAAAAAAAGAAAAGAAGGTACAAAGATGGACAAGGAAAAATAGACAATATCTGGTCATGGTCAAATTTACCAATTGTTACTCGATACAATTTTCAAAAAAATGAGAACATTTTGTGGCATCCAGAATCATCGGATAACATAGATTGTTTCATTAACAATAACAACAATCCAACCAACGAAAATTCATCTACAAGCTGCAGTGATGATCAACAAGCTGTAGCATACTATGATATTGCTAATCTTGAAACTTTAGAAGTGCCAAGATTATTGCAGCTTCAAGAAAACAATGCTATGGACCCTAAAATTGAAGAGAACAATCTAGATTCTGTATGTTCAAATAACATTCAAATACAAAATGTTGTATCTGTTGTTTATTCGTCTACTAGCATGAAAGAAAATGAAGCTGTCAAGTCATGTGAAGAAGAGAGAAGTTGTTCCGAACTTGAAGGTACACCAAATCAAAAACGTAATAAAACTATGCATTATTGTCCTTATTGTCATAAAAGTTTTGATCGTCCTTGGGTGCTGAAGGGACACTTAAGACTTCATACTGGAGAGAGACCATTTGAATGTCCAGTCTGTAATAAATCCTTTGCTGATAGGTAAATTGAAAAAAATTTTTATTATGTATTAAAAACAAAATTGTATGTCTATTCGAAAATAAAAATTATTCAGTTTAAATATTTTTACAGATCAAATTTGAGAGCCCACCAGAGAACTAGAAGTCATCACCAGTGGCAATGGAGATGTGAAATGTGCTTAAAAGCTTTCTCTCAACGCAGATATTTGGAACGTCATTGTCCAGAAGCATGTCGCAAATATAGGATGTCACAAAAAAAAGATTGATTTATTTACAATTAGATTTCTTACATTTTAAAATAAGATATATTTTATTCAGTAAATTTTTTATATTATATAATTATATTAATATTATTTGAAATTATTAATAGATGACTTATACACTTGATGTGCATAGATTAACTAATAGTTATCTAAATATTCGTATATTTGTAAAGTAGATGTAATTATTTTCTAAAGAATAGTTTTCTGAATCTCGATTTTTTTAATTAAACTTGAATACTATAAATATTTATTACAAATTATAATTGAGTCATATTTGTAAAAGCGTATGTTGTCTTTGTAAAATATTATGTGCTCTCTATTTTTTCACTATATATATATATGTTTAAAAAATGTAATAAAAATAGTTTGTTTTGAGAAATTATATTGATGTAATTATGAATGTATTAAAAAAAATTTGAAATATTATTTAAGTAAAAACATGACTTTATGTAGTAAATATTTTTAAAATTCGCGCTTTATTTTAAATTTATGTAATGTTTAATCACAAAATTTTATAAATATTTCCTTAATATTTAGAATTCTAAAAATGTATGGAATAAGAAAGATTTTAATGGTTCAATCATACGTTAAAAAATCATATAATCTATTATAATTTTTTTTAATGCATAAAGAAAATAATATCAAAAGAAAATTGCATGGAAATTTTCAATCAATCACTATCGTTTATTCGTTTTCTTGTCCAATCAAATAATTAGTCACGTGTTCAACTATTTTTGACATATTTTGACTGTAATAAACCGACAATAACTGTCAGAAGTAAATTTTTAACTAACATTTTAAAAATTTGTTTGCAAATTATTATTAATTATTAAAAAAATGTCTACCTTAAACTAATTTTAATCAACTTTTAATTCATTAAGTTATTAAATTAATAGGCTAAATAAAAAAAAAATTAATTTAAAACTATATTCATGTTTAATGATAATTGACCATCATAAATTGTCATTGTCAGTTACTAAAAACATTTTAGTCCGGCGTTTTTCCGCCTCAGAAATTGACGCACGCGCAATAACTTGTACTTTATTATAACCGTGTGTGTATCATATAGATGATATCAAAAGTGAATTAGAGAGAATATATATCCTCCAAGCACCCAGTTCAGATATTCCTATTAAAGCGTTTATATAGAAAACAAGGCCTCTGTGTGTATACGCGATAAAAAGAGAGAAAATTATTACATTAAATAGCTTATACCCTTAAATTATATAAAAGCGCTTTTTAAATTACAAAAGCACGCTGATTATTAAATTGTCTCTAATCAACAGTCGCCGAGTTGAGCAGCTTTGATAGTTGGGGATTTAAAAGAAAAATTTTTAAACATCCTCGCTACTGACGCACTGCGTTCAACGTCGTCTTCGACAGGTAGGATTTTTAAATTATTCTATTTAAATTAATATTTTTTTCTCATTTTTGTTAATAATGCGTAAATGAGTAATAGTAAAAATTTTTGGTTAGAAATAAGAAATATTTTTACATATCATTATCTAAGTAAATCTGAAAAGAAGCTATAGAGATTAGCGTATTTAAAATTATCTTTGTAATCATTGTTATTCGCATATAAAAGAGCCCATATTTCTGCTTGCTGGAGAGTGAAAGACAAAGATAGACAACAGGACGCGCGCGCGACACGACGATAATTTTCTTACTCACGTTTTTTTTAAATGTCCCATCAATATTTCTTTTTCATTTAAAATTCATTAATTTTTTCGTTCATTTTATTATAAAAATCTTTTCTTTTATTATTTTCATATCTTTTAAACATTAAAGAAACAATAAAATCAAACGAAAAACGCTAATGAAAGTTTTGATTCCGAAAGTGCGACAAAGACAGTGATATAAAAATTTTTTGTAGTGGGGATATACATGAAGAGAGATAGAACGAGGTGAATCGAGAAAGAGAGACTTGACATTGGGACGGCCATTTTGCCGTGGTCGTTCGCCCGGAATAGTATAACGCAGCTTTATACAGAAAAAAATATCAATTTTAATATTAAAAGCAATAGAGGCGATCTTTACGATTGTAGTGTGTGTCGAAGTTTTCGAATAGAAAAATATAAAACTAGAAAAAAGTTGAAATATAAAACAGCAGTTGATTAAAACGCGTGTATTATCTCTTTTCTTCCAGGATAAGGCTATTTATCGAGGATTGTTAACCATCCGTTTATATAGCAAGGTAAAGATAAAAAAATATATATATATCACAATAAATATATACGTATAATAATCTTAAGGGGCGCGCCCCGGTTCGCAACACCAGATTGCGTTATTTTTTTTTTTTATTTTTTTATTTGTCTTTATCTTTTTTCTTTTGCATTGGTTTTGTTCTATCTTGCATCTTGAATCGGTTTAAGGATGATTCTACAACATTCAAGTTGCGTGCAACGTATTAACATTTTAACAAACGTTTGATTTTAAATATTTTGTTATGTTACACGACGCGAAATCATTTGTTGCTGAAAAGAGACGCTAAAGCCTTTTAAAATCTCTGTAGAACATAAGCTGCGGAGTCAACCTGATTCTTTTATCGTTCCGTTCTTTTTTTTTCATATGTGTATAGGGGCCGTGTGTTTTTTTATTTTCCATCTCACTCTATCTTTTTTCTTGGTGCGTATATACGACGAACGATGACCGTTATTTCGGACGGCTGAGCATCGAAGCGGCGCGCTTTCGAAAAGGGGCACGCGATTTCTTTTCACTTATATACATATATATATCATTTTTTTTTCGTCTTACTGTACCGAGATTTAATGTTACAAGACCGGTTTCTTTTTTTTCTCTTATGACTATAGTTTTCCATGTTTCGGAACAAATACCAAAAAAAAAAACTAGAGGGAGGAAAAAGGAGTATGCTTCATTTTATCTTCGTTTCTCTTTCTCACTCTTTTTTTTTTATCTTTGTAATACATACGTTGCAGGTGTGTTAAAACGCGACGCTATAAGTTTCTTTCTTTCTCGTAAGTTGCCTAACATACGGTAAGGATTAAACGTGCGATTTTCATAATGTATTTTTCCCGAAGTTTCTTTGTAGGGTCTTAAAGTCGTTGATTGTTTGTTTTGTTTTGGAAAAGAAAATCCTCGTGACCGCAAAGTAAAAGCCTCGTAAGCATACATGATGAAATTTTAATGGCTATTTAACTTACAAAGCGAGAGAGTTAGGAGAAATCGCTCTGATTGTGTTTAATATATGTTTGTTTGGTATACGTATGTTATGTATCAAAAAGTTTTAGTTACTTTTATAATAGATTGATATAATTAAAATTATTAATTGAAAATAGTGTTCAAGCTAAATTGATTCCTTGTACAAATTAAAATAATATAACTTAAAACCAATGCTATTGTGAAATCATTATGTATTTCATATTTTCATTGTTGGATGAATATTTAAATTCATTACTTTGTTTAGTTTTTTTGTCAATTTTTTTTTTTTTTATCAAATATTGTATTGTGTATTAAATTAAAAAAATTTTTTTGCTTATAATTTTTGAACATATTGAATATAAAATCTTGATGACTAACGCTATATATTAACTAATGAATTGAATATTTATTAATAAATATTTGTTTGTCGATAAAAATTATTAAACTTTGTTATAATTATTCTTTATTTTAAGCTCTTTAAATTTAGAAAATTCTTAATTCAACAATTTCAATTTAAATATAATTTGTCCTAGAAAATTTTTAACTATTGTTTAAATTTAATGTTATGTATGAATTTAATTAGTCAAAGTATTCATACGAAATTTCGATTGATTATATATAAAGAATTATTTGAAACTCTAGAAGCTTAAAACTCATTATTTTGATATTTATGTTTTTGATGTAAACATAAGATTTCAAAGTCCTCTCTAGGACATTCTTATTATTTTTACTTTAGGTTTATCATCTACATATAATAACTATTAATGAAATTCTTTTCAATCCATCAATAGTAAGAATTGAGTTATTTTGACTTTAAATTTTTTCTTTTAATTTAATTCTAACTTATTTTATAAATTAATATAAATTATTTGAGAAAACATAGAATAAAAAAATAATTTATTGCAAATAAAATTGACAATCAGTACTTGAGTTAACATATTATTTTTTTATTTGTGCAGAAGTTAGAGACACTGTATTCGCTTCAAGATGATGACCGAATCACATATAACCAATCACGTTATGAATTCGGGTCTGAGTTTAAAATCAGATCTAGAAAAAATGGATGACGTGGGTTGGAAAGCTAAGCTCAAAATCCCACCAAAGGACAAACGTATCAAGACAAGTGTAAGTATTTTTTGTTTAATTATGATACTAATTGAAGTCATAATTAATTAATAGAAATTGATTGTTAATTTTTAATTTAATCATCATAAATAATATTTATAATTTATTAGCTGCAAATAAATTTTTTGTGATAAAATTTTTAAATTTCGATGATTAATAAGTTCTTTGAATTTTATATAGGATGTCACAGATACTCGAGGCAACGAATTCGAAGAATTTTGTCTGAAACGTGAACTTCTTATGGGGATTTTTGAAAAAGGTTGGGAGAAGCCCTCACCCATTCAGGAGGCCAGTATTCCAATTGCACTTTCCGGCAAAGATATTTTGGCTCGAGCCAAAAATGGAACAGGTAAAACTGGAGCATACTCGATTCCTGTACTAGAACAGGTATGTACATTTTTAAACTTTTGAAAAAATGATATTCCTTGAATAATTTAAATAATTATTCTTAATACTAATTATTTTCTCTATCCATAGGTTAACCCCAAAGAAGATGCTATACAAGCGTTGATTATTGTGCCTACTAGAGAGTTGGCACTGCAGACATCACAAATTTTGATTGAGCTTTGTAAGCATATGGATGTGAAAGTTATGGTTACCACTGGTGGCACTAACTTGCGTGATGACATAATGAGGATTTATCAAAAAGGTAAAAATTTTTTTTCATTTTTAATATTTGTTAAGAGATGAAAGAATTCTACTTTACATGTTTTATGTATTATTTCAAAAATATAAGTAAATTATATTTAGTTATTATTCAACATAAAAAACAATTTTTATAATCTCTTGCAAATCTGAAAATATAATATAAGTATTTAATATTTTTTTAATTAAATTGACTAGTTACAGTGATTATTAATAAATCAAAAAAATTATTTTTTTATGTAAGCTATTTAATAGTTCTTATTATTAATTTTATTGATAAGTAAATTTTATTTTAAATACTATTTGAAAATAAGATTTTTAATGTATAATATTTATTTAATATTAAATTTATTTTGTTATTTATCATTGATTTTCTTAATGATTATATAAAAGATAATACCTTTATTAAAAACTGTGAAGTACCATTTTCTCTCATTAAATGATTTTTTAAATACTCTTTTAATAATATTTTTAATAATTATTTTTTATTCATGAATTCAATTTTTTATTTATTCATCAATATAAATTTTTAATTTCAGTGCAAGTTATCATAGCAACACCAGGAAGAATTCTTGATCTCATGGATAAAAATGTTGCTAATATGGATCATTGCAGAATTTTGGTTTTAGATGAGGCTGATAAACTTCTTTCACAAGATTTCAAAGGAATGCTAGATCACGTGATTTCCAGGTAAAAATATTTAAAGTTTAATTATACAAATATTATAAAATCTCTTATATTTAATTATATTTAAGTTAATAAAAATTTAATTAAAATTTTTTTAGATTACCACAAGAACGTCAAATCTTGCTGTATTCAGCAACTTTCCCATTGACGGTAAAACAATTTATGGAAAAGCATTTGAGAGATCCTTATGAAATCAACTTGATGGAAGAACTAACATTGAAAGGTGTAACGCAGTACTACGCTTTTGTGCAGGAACGTCAAAAAGTCCACTGCCTGAATACATTATTTTCCAAGGTAAAGAGGAAATAATTTTTATGTTTAGATTGTTTTTTTTTCTATTCAATTATTAATATATACTGATCGTTTTGTATTTCAGTTACAAATCAATCAGAGCATAATATTCTGCAACACAACGCAGCGCGTTGAGTTATTGGCAAAGAAGATTACAGACTTGGGATATTGCTGTTATTATATTCACGCTAAAATGGCGCAAGCTCACAGAAATCGCGTATTTCATGACTTCCGTGCTGGACTTTGCCGAAATCTGGTGAGTTCACTTTTGATTATTTGTATATAATTAATTAAACTTTTAAATTAATATAAAAATTACTGTTTTCACGAACCCCACAAGTTATTTAGTAATGTTTAAATTTTTTATTTTCTTTAAAATAGAATAATAGAATATATACATAAATATGGTTAGCATAATTATTCTTATTAAAAACTTGATACTTATACTGATCATCTATAATTAATATTAATTTTATTAATATATGGATAAATTAAAATTTTAGATCAATCGATTCATTTTCATTTTTAATTATGTTTCTACTTTTTCATAAAAAATTAAAACTAAATCTTGAAATATTTTGTGATATTTTATATTGCATACTTTTGTAATTTAATCTATTATTTATTCATAATTTTGATTTTTTTAAATGATAGACTTCTATAAAGTAAAATTAAAAATAATATTAATGAAATAATTTAATGTAGGTCTGCAGCGACTTATTCACACGTGGTATTGACGTTCAAGCTGTTAATGTCGTGATCAACTTTGACTTTCCGAAAATGGCAGAGACATATTTGCATCGTATTGGTCGTTCAGGAAGATTTGGCCATTTAGGTATTGCGATTAATCTAATTACGTATGAGGACCGCTTTAATCTGCATCGCATCGAACAAGAGCTTGGAACTGAAATCAAGCCAATTCCCAAAGTGATAGATCCAAGCTTGTATGTGGCGAGACCAGACGACAATAATAGCTTAGAGGAGGGAAATGTGTCTAAGTAGTTCCAAAACACAATCACAATCGAGTCTTATAATCGCTCAAAGCAAATATAAAAGTGTATCAAGTGATTGTGACTTACAAAAAACTAATAAGAGCACGCATCATGGTATGCATTGAACTTTTTTGAAAAGTGAAATAAAAAACGTTTCGTGTTACTTAAGTCTGAGGGATAATCGAAAAAGGGTAAAACGTGTTTTTTTTTCTTAAAGTGGACTAAAAAAGATAAACTATTAAAGACAATGTCTGTCAGTGCTACAAAATACAAACTTTAAATAGGCAATTTGCGTATAAAAAAAATAAAATGCAAAATCATGGAGAACAATTATAGTCGTAATAAGCAAAGAAAAAAAAGTTACTTGTAAATAAGGTATTATTGAGCATGAAAATAATCATTCGCTTTGCACTTGGTAAACTCAGTGATTGAAGTGATTGGAGTGCCAGTGCGAGTCATTCTTTGTATATACATACATTTAAATGTACATATACTATTGTAGTGCAAAGTCAAGCTATAATCCAAAAAGTCTTGTTGCGACGAGTGCAAAGAGAGAGAAAGTAGATAAAACTATTAACGAAAAAAAACATCGATTACTACATTATCATGAGTGTAAATATAATATGTCAAAGAATATTTCATGCCATTTTAACATCGATTTTTTATATATTCACACATAGCTTTGATCTTTAAGTTAACATGAAGGTATGATATATTGAGATAACGCATAAAAGCAAAATATCAATGACCAATTGTCAATAATTAATGTCAATCCACACACATATTATACTATATTTTACGCTCTAGCATTATAAAAATTACCGATTATTTGTAGAGGAAGAGAAAAAGCTGTAAAACCGTGCTGTAGTCGTCATGTGACCGTGGCTTGACTTTGCCTACCTTAATACTGTCAACACAACTCTGAAATTCAATCAGTTTTTCGATTCTCTGTGAAGGAAAACTAAAAGATGAACTACGAAACGAAAAATAAAACTTTATTTTCCTGATACAGAAAAACACCAATGATTCTCGATTTTTTTTTCATTTTTTTATTTGGATAATCAATACACAATCGGATTTTTACGGTACTGTGATTGAGTGTCAGAGGTTGTAAAATTGACTAGTTTTATACATTATTTTTATAAAGTAAATTGGCTGGTGGGTACATCCTATTTTTTTAGTTGTAAAACACATTGAGAGACTTTATGCTTATGCCGCATGCGCATCGTTTATATATACACTTAACATTATGTTCCATCGCAGAGTACTTTTTATTAGTGAGAGAGAGTATAAGAGTGGCGAAGAAACTCTTACCTACATTCGTATAAGAAAGTACATATGCATATTCACGTGAACGCGATTGTCGAAAGGGGTGGGTTGCAAGAAAAATGTTTGAAATACGGAAAAAGAAATTTGTTAAGATTACAAATTCGCTTTGTAAAAAAAAATTATCAACCAACCACTTGCTTTTGTAGCATTTGCGCAAGTTTTTCGTTTTAGAAATGCTGTTGAAAAATGAGCGATAAGAAAAAAGCTCGGGGAATGTTACGAAATAAAAAAAGTCAATTTGTAAAATTAACTAGCGTTTCTTTTTTCTGTAAGATATTAAACTTTTTGGGTATATAGAGCATAAAGCCTCTTAATTTTTACACTATATTGTACGAGTTACACAATCATAAGACCATTTTTGCGCTTTTTATTGAAAAGTTATGTAAATGAACATATTGCAATCTCAACAATTTAAAAAAATACGTGAATAATTGAAACATTTCAAAAGATTATCCTAAAAGAAATCAACGCCACCAGCCAAAATGACCTAGATTTATGTGAATAAGAGAAATAAAGAAAGAGAGAGTGGAAAAAAACAAATTTGCAAGTAACCCCGACATTTAAATTTCTCTTTTTCTTTTTTCTTGGTTTTTTTTTTCTTCACTTTGCGTTCGAAGACGATTTTTCGCTTTCAACGTGAAAGCTCTTTTCCTATTAATAAGCGGATGGCGTGCAATGGAGAAACGGTTTAAAATGCCTTTAGGATTGTAATGTGATTAGCGAGCGAGAACATTCTCATTTAAATGAAAAAACGGAAAATTATTGGAACAAAAATAAAGAAATTCGAGGGAAGGAAGGGAAATATATACATTAAAAAAAATCAATTGAAGTGAATAAAGAGGAATTGATACTTCAAAAAATGTGATATAATTGCTGTATACATGAGGAACGAAAAAAAAAATTCGAAATGATTGAATTAAAATATAAAAGCACAAAACAGGGGGGACACAATAACAAACAATAAGATGAAAAGTATAAATTAACTCGATGGCGTGTTTATTAGTGTCCAAATGAATTTTATGAAACGGAAGTTGATAAAAAAATCGATGAAGAAAGACGTTTCTTGTTTTTGTTTGTTTTTTTTATCTTTTCGTTGATTTCACGCGCAAAGCAATTTAATCGATTTTCTTGTAAATATATTATTGAGTATTGATAACGAATAAAATCTACATTAACATTTTCACATACACATACACGTCAACTCACACAAACACATATTCGACTGACTCATATCTTTGAGTTTTGTTGGAGTAAAGACTGTATAAATATATATATATATTAATATATACGATTATAAGTCTAAATGCATTGTAAACCGTTCGTAGAGCACGTTCAATCCTCCTTATGTCTCTGCGAGACATCTATCCGAGTTTCTTTAGAGTGAGATTTTTGATGTACGTTTACGAATATTAATGAAGATATCTAATTTTAAAATTCTTTATAAATCGAATACAATCCTTTGAAATATGAATTCCTATTAAAATAAATTTGGTGGATTTTAAAATTAGAAACTTCAAATGCTGAATGCTAAAATTACGAATGAACGAAACTTTACGTACGTAAATGTCTTGAAAAGAGTGAATAAATTTATAATTGGTTTATTCGTAACTTTTGTATTCTTTGAAATCACTCTTAGAAAATTCGCGTGAATCCATTAATTCGAACGGCTGTGTAATTTCTCGTCCATTAAACGTATGTCGCTAAGCGTAAAATAATAGGCGAAAAATGTTTCTTTTCGATAAAAATAAAAAAAATACAGAAGCAAAGCGAGTTCAGATCAGGCGAGAAATTAAATTCAGTCGCTCAACGAAGTTGTCCAGCACGCGCTAAAAATTGCAAAATTCCTAGGAATTTGTAAAGAGCGCGCGCATGTATGTTTAAAAAAAAAAGCCGCTTAATCGTCGAGTATGGATATAAAAATTCCACAAGCGCGAAAGTGGTGCAAAGAGAAAGTGTCTAAAACAAAAAAAAAACAATAAAAATACGGCGCACAGTGCATTGTGCGTTTCTGTTATCTTCCGCGTAAGAGGAAGGAGCAAAGGAAACTTTGCAAACTATGTAATCGGCCGAACGTTTTACAAAGTGTGTTTGCAAAAGTGTGTATGTTGGAATGAAAATAAAAGGATGAAAGTAAGTGTGAACTTATATGCAAGTGATTTTATATAGATGGTATGAGGGCGTACATTGAGTAAAAGCAAAGTCTTTATATCCGTCACTTTTCCTTTTATATTCATCAGCAAAATTTCTGAATCTTGTGCTAACCGAGATTTTTTTCTTAGTCTTCTGTTTGTTCGTTTTTTAATCATTCATTCATTGTACCAATCTATTATTTTTCCTGTCTTTCCTTCCCTCTATTCTTAGTTTGCGCCATCCGTAGTTTGTAAATTTTCGTTAACTAATCTTTTTTTTCGACAAAGTGAAGATTATGTGATATCGCCTCGAACCTTCACGGCGGTACGTTTAATAAAATAGAAGCCCTTGAGAATAGGCGTGAAATTCGTTGCGTATATAATGTAAAGCGAGTTGAATATAAAAAGTACAATCGAGTTGACATCAGTTAAATACAATTATTAACATCCAAACATTAATGAAAAATGGGCGATTTTGTCAAAGTTTTATAAACTAGTCTCTTCTGACAGTTATGATTTAAGCAAATATTTTGTACGGAATTTTTATTAATCATATCGATATTTCAACAAAAAAGCATTCAATTACCGCTCGATAATGTACATTTTTTAAAATATATACATACTCGCATTGAACAGCACTTATAGCAATTTGTCAGCATGCATTGTAGAACAATGCCAAGTATAGCCTCGAAATGATAAGATGCAAATCCCGTTGTCGCAATCCTTTAAAATTTAAAGATTTGATAAAAGTCTAGAACAACAATAAAAATATAAAGGATTGCGTTGACGTCGATTGAATTACAAAGTCTTTTCTCGAGCGAGTTCAGAGAAAAAAATTCCACCGTATCTCGAACTAAATGAAGGTGAATGTAAAACATAACGATCTAATAATTGGATAAAAATTTTTACAGAACGATCGTTATGTTAAAAAGAGTTAAACATCGGCGTGAATTGTAAGGAACTTTGTGCTACATCTGAGAAAGTTCCCAAGCTCTTAGATTAAGTGGCTATGTCGTACGAATAGCAAAAATGTTTTTTTTTCGTACGCGCGAAAGAGTAGATTCAAATTTTTACTGATAGATTTGTAAAGAATGTTAAGGACTGTGATTGATTTATCAATATGGAATGTTGTTAGTAGAGCTTGTAACTTACTCTTTCGTGTTATTTTAATGTGGCTAACGGGAACGTTCATAACACGTATTGATAGTGTTTCATGTTATGTTGGAGTATACGTACTTTGATTAATTAGAAGTTGGTTTTAAAATCTGGGTTTGGAGACTAGCACTCTCAGTACGAGCTTTGATCGTTTTTAATAAGTTAGCAAGTAAAGGTACCGAAAATAAAAAAAAATTATAAAAAAAATATCAGTTATAATAAGAATTTAAAAGTTATTCTTTTTCAAAATTTGAAACTCAAACCGCCGGCAATCAAAATTTTTTTCTGTTTTAAAAATTAGAAAATTTTAAAGAAAAATTTAAATTTAAAATTAAATACAAAACGTCAATGTATAAGAAGCTATTAATGAAATTCCGGTTTGTGTATTCTTTTTCGACAAAATGATTTGAGAATATTGTACCTTTTGAAATATCGACGAATTTATTGAAAAAAATACTTAGTAAAAAAAAAGCTTCTGAAAAATTTATAATGATGAAAATGGGAACAAAAATTTTGGAAATTATGAGTAGACGTCCATGCGAACTTGATTGAATTGTGACGTATTGCGAAAATTGTGCAATTATTACGAATTCTTCAAGCGTCGTAAGGTTTTGGAGAATTGATAAAAAAAATTGTAAAAGCAAAAAAAGTAAATTAAACTTACACGATATGTGTAAAGAAAAGAAAAAATTTAGAAAGCCTGCGTCTCTTAGCTTAATAATTTTCGACTTGAAAAAAATTAAAATAATGTTACCTCTGAAGAAATAAGAATCTTTTAGAGTTCTTACTTTTTATTGCAAATTTGCATTTTCGATTGACGCAGAGGGTGCAGTAAAAAAATTTAATCTAAATTGTATTATTTTCAAATTTATTAATAAAATGAAAATTGAAAAAAAATGAATGAAAAATATTGGGACACGATGTTATTGACCGTAACAAAGATAATTTTCAAAATTGTACAGGCGAATTTAAGTTTCATCAGATAAAAAAAAAAAGAATGCCCGATATAAGAACTTGGAAAAAAAACTAAAAATAAAGTTTTTTTATTTGCATTAAAAAAATTTTTGTTACTTGAATTCGTCTATATTTACATTGTATAAAAATTTAAATTTGTCAAAAAAAAAAATTTTTTTAAGAGATAGAAAGGCTTTCATTCCTCAATAAAAAAACAATCAGATCAACAAAAAACTTGATGTCTATTTATTTTTTTTATTCTCCTTTAACGTCGCTGTAATTATGCTATTATATTATGCTAATTAGCGACGGAGATCGTCAGTGTGTTTGTGAATAAAGCACATGTATCTTTTACAGCGGTGCTTGTATCAATCGACTGTCGAGAGCGGGATTCGAACTCAGAACCCCAAGATTACGAATCCAACACTCTGCCGACTGATCCACTCGCCAGCTTTATTTTACAATTAATTATAGCATTCCTTTTTTAGAATAACACAATATCTTTACACCTTTCGATGTTAATTATTTGTATTATTAAAATTACAAAGCATTTTGTTAATTTCATAGTTTTTTAATATAATTTGTTTTCAAATTAAATTAGTGCTATTATACATTTTAACCACAGCCTTAACTAATTTTATTATTACGTATAAAACATTTATTATATCTAAAAATGATAAGCTCATTAATAGCATTTAAACCATATTATATGTATTAAATTTAACATGAAAATTAAATCAAAACTATTAACGATAGAAAATCAACTCTACCCATTGGATTATAGTATATGATATGATAAATTTCACTACAGCAAGTTACATCGAACTATATATTATTTTGGAAACTCGATTCTACGTGTCAGCTTTGCATTATTTGATGTTCAAGAAGAGAGTAAAATACATCCGTAGAATTTACTACAAACATCGTGTTTGCTTCTGCTTGTCATTGATAAGGCTTTAACCCGTTGCATTGTAACTTTCCCTTCTCTCTCTCTCTCTCGCTCGCTCTTTCTCTGGAAAATCAATATTCCAATATATATGCTCGTGGGTAAACAAGAAATTTGGGAAAATCATAAGATACCACATGGTTTAGATCGTAGGATTCAGATAGGATATAATAAATAAATAGTATATTTTAAATATTTGATGAAAGCTTTGATTTATAGAGTACAGACGACTCATTTTTTTAATATTTATTATTGTTCAAGATAAATTTTTAAAGTAGATGAAGGGTTAATTTAGCCAGACAAATTCTTTAAATCATTAATTAATCAATAATTTTCGTAAATTTTTCATTATTCTTAACAAAATGGAATCAATTGTGAAAATGATTCTAATGCTGCTAGGAAATTAACGTCAATCAGATTTTTGCTGAAAACAATAGCTAATTCTTTTTTTTCAATTTCCATATAAAAAAATAGAAATTGCTAAGAAAATTATTAGGAATAAAAAATAATTTTTAAAATACTTATCGACCGGGAGCGGGATTCGAACTCGAAACCTCGAGATTACGAATCCAACGCTCTACTGACTGAGCCACAGACCGGCTCAACATACCCCTATCAAAACCTTCCATAAAAAAACAAACCAAAATAAAAAAATAACAGCATATTAACCTTCATTAAAAATATCACCCCTTTTTTTCTAATCTAACATTATACACCCGTGAACGTCCTTGGCCTCACGAAACACATACTGAAAAAAAGCATAAAGGATCCTAATTGGGATAAATAAATAAATTCACGTCTCACTCTTTTTTAAGCTCGCTTTAGCCATTCTAGTACGCTAATTAAAATCATCCCTACACACGCCGGACAGAGATAGAAAGCCCTAGGAGCTCACGTACTTTGAAATTCGCGTCTCGTTTCTATCTCCACCTTTCTCTCTTTATATCTTTCTTTTCCCAACGTTTCGTTCCACGCGATAAATTAACTCAACCTACCCTTGTACCTATATATACACGTATACTTTCACTTACATTTTAGAATTATGTGCACATAGACATGTGCAAAGAAAGAACACATATAGTAATACTTATACGTGTTAAAAAGAATACTGTAGTAATGTGTACGTATATGTATATGCACACTTACACATTGAGCCTGGTCAGAATTTTGGCTGGCTGAATTTATATATTGTCGCTGCTATATGGTACATATACGTGAAAGCTGGCTTTTGGGAAAAGAGTAAAAGCGAATAGGATAAATATAACCCAGTGTGTACGTGCGGGTGTATGAGCGCGTACGCGAATCGTGTATATGTGTGTGTATTATTTCGTGAATTCGTTTCGCTATATACCCGGGCGCTGGGCGCAAAATCTGCCACGCGGTGTATGCTCCTGCTGTATGCGGTTTTCTCACCAAACTGTCAGATAGAGAACTAACAAAATGAATTTAAATTTTTTCTTTACTATTTTTTCTTCTTTTTTTTCAATTTTTTTTTTAACTACTGGATTTTCGAGGTGGTTTTTGTTGGAAGTATATGGGTGCGAAAATTTTTGAAAAAAGGATTGTAGAGATTAAAATAAGATTGAATTTTTATGGATTCGTTATGAAATATTGAAAAAATCAGTTTTATTTATTTTTTAAAATTTTTTAAAGCTTAAAATGTTTATGCTTGTTTTTTTATTACTTTGCAAATTTTTATATTCGATTTTAATCAAATAATACGTCAAATAAACATATTTGAGGTTTACAAACCTCAAATATACTATAAAAAATTATATATTATAAAAAATTTGAAAAAAATAAGTAAAACTAAATTTTTCAGTATTTTGATATTTTTTAAAATTTTATTTAGCGTCGCTATGTTTATGCTATTATTACGATGCTGATTAGCAACGAAAGTTCGTCAGTGTGTTTGTGAACAAAGCACACATATCATATACAGTGGTGCATGTATCATTCGGTAGCCAAGAGCAGGATTCGAACTCGAGTTCCCGAGATTATGAATTTATCGCTCTACAAACTGAACCACTGACGACCTCTTTAAAATTGATATTACTTTAAAAAAATATACACAAAAAATGTTATAAAAGTTTTAAATTTCGACTGTAAGATACAACAAAGATTTTTATCATTAAAAAGAAAAATTAAAAATTTTATCAAAAGTATTTGAAAAATGAATGAATTCTGTTCTGCGAGGTAAGAATTTTGACTAGGTAATTTTCTTGCTTTTGATAATAACCGTAGCTGTGTCCGGGCGATAAGACTGATCGTGTTTTCCAAGTTTCTTAGGATTAAATGTTTGTGCAAATAATCTCTTTAAGGTTTTCTTTCTTAATAAAGAGATGCATTATAAAAAATTATCAAAATTAAAACCAGTTTTGAAATTTTAAGTAAATTTATAAATTCTTCTTTTTATTTCATAATGCAAAAATAAGTGAAGGAGCAAACCTAACTTTTAAATAAAATATAAATAAGACTTTTTTTGATACGTAGAATAATGTTCCTATAAAATTTTAACGATAATATTATTTTTTGTCCAATTCAAAAAATTTTAAAGTTCTTTTATTTTAATAAATATACGAAAAAATTTATTTAATTTTTTAAACAAACATCAAACGTTAATCTTGAACGGTATTTTAATATCTTTAGTTTGAATGTCCATTAAAGTATTTCTGGTAATTATTTCAAAGTTTAACATTACACTCTTATAACGGTGTTTTATCAAATCATCGTCGTTTTTTACTGAAACTAAGGTTTATTTATAATTATTGTACTACGCTTTAACAGCTTTTTAATCCAACATAAATGAAACGCATCATTTTCGGGATGTACCGCAATAAAGATTAAATTTTTTATGATTGCACAGCATTAGTCATCGCGTATTGTTAAAATAATTTCCTTGTTTCTTCAAATTTCATGTTCTTATATAAGAGCAGAACGTACAACATACTCGTATAACTGCCAATAGATTTCCATATATTTTTTGTGAACTAAAAATGAGTAAAATAAATTGTTATAAATACTTGATTTTGGGTCTTTTGAGTTTACTGTACGTTTCAGCAGAAGGTAAATTTTAATAATACATTACAAATATAGTGGAAAATAAAATTTTTTTAATAATTCTGATCTCATTAATCTTTAGATACTAATAATGGAGAGAAAAATGAATGCTATCAAGAAATAAGATTTTACAGCGAATTGAAATGTAAAGCAATTTACAAAAACAGAGGTAATCGATGTGTTGGTAGTTACGATTGTTCTAATTTAAATAACAGATCGTTAAACAAATGTTACGCGTACGGTCATGCATACGCCGTTGATACTAATCTCTCAGAGGCTGATCAAAGATTGTACAATTTATGTAGAATGGGTTGCAGGTGTATAAAATTTCAAAATAATGAAATGTAAGTTTTAAAAAAATATATTAAAAATAATAAAAATTGCTTTTATAAAATTAATACCGTAAAGGACGAAATTCCTGATCAGGGCGTAATTTCTGATCATTATTTATTATAAATCATAATCTATAAGATTTTAGTAGGAAAAACTTTTTTTTAATTTATGAGATAAAATAGATTGAGCGTAAGAAATGCTTCGTTTGTGTGAAAAAGAAATATACTTTTACTTTTTTACATGTAAATATGTGATCAGAAATACCTCCTAAGTGATCAGAAATTACGTCCTTCACGGTATTTATTAATTGATAAAAATATATTTGCAAAAATTAGTTTATAGAAATTGTTTAAATTTTAAATTGATCTATAATAATCATTATTTATGTTTAGACCAAAATTTTATTGCGCTATTGTCGACTGTTTCTTTCCACCTCCGAGCACAGGATGTTACAGAGTGCAAGATTTAAATAGATGTTGCGGTAGCGAAGTGAGATGTCGTAAGTAATAATCAATATTTCATTGAGATTACAATGAAATAATAATAATAATGGATTAAATTGAATTGATAATTTAATGTTCAGCTAAGAACACTGAAGAAAGAGGAAAATGTACAGTTGATGGAAATACTTACTTGGAAGGACAAATATTTTATCCGAAAAATACTGACTGGAAATGTTTGTGTACTAGAAAATTCAAAAGTTTGTATCTAACATATAAAAATTATACCATTATTTATCTGTTCTTTTTTTATAAGATTCATAAAATAATCTTATTAAAATATTATTAATTATATGTTATTTTAGATATTACAGGAAAGGCTATTCCTTCATATTGCAAAAGAACAAAATGTGGACTAGAAATTGATTATCCTTTGGAATTAAAAAATTATTGTGCTCCCATATACGAAGCCGACCAGACACCAATTTATTCTTGTCCTTATAGCTTTAGATGTCGTAAGTAAAAAATACATTATCAAATTATTCATCGATCAGAATTTAAATATTTTTTAATTAATTTACAGAAAATTCTAATGATACTGTTATCCATACAAACCCAGAGCATCCACCTCAAAATGGTAATATTTTAATCGACGTGATTTTAAAATAAAATGAATTTATTAAAAAATTAAATTTTCTTTTTAGATAAAAACGTATGTAAATTTGGAAACTTAAAGTTACATGTCGGAGATCGTTTAAAACAGTCTAATCAATCACCAGATGAATGTGTCGAATGCGTTTGTAAGACTCCACCTTTCTTAACATGTTATCGGATTCCGGATGACAAATGCAAGATTGAATCTATTATAAAAGATAAAGCATAAATCTACTTAAAAAATTTTTTATTTAATATTGAAATTTAACAATAATAAGAAAATTTTGTTTTCTGTTTTATTTAACGTCGCTGTATTTATGCTATCATAGCGATGCTAATTAGCGACGTAGATCGTCCATGTGCTTATAAAGAAAGTACGTGTATTATTGTATACAGTAGTGTTTGAATCAATCGGCCGAAAGCGGGATTAGGATTTTTAATTGTCGCTACCATCAAGTATAGATATTAATAAACTTTAATCTATAATAAAAATATAGAAATAAAAAGCTTTGTCCTAGAATTGTTAATTTTTCCTTTATGTCGAATATTTTTATTATAAAATCAATCAGCGTGACGATTTTTTTGCAATACTAATTTGTAAATATTGTTTTCATACTATAGATTGACTTTTTCCTTACTGTTAAATTAAGATTAAATATTTGCATGAAATTGACGTCAGCTGTTGCTTAAATAATCACCAGTTATTGTAATGCTTTGTTTTTCCTTATGACGAATAAAAAATTTATCGTTATTAGTCTTTTTTTTATATTTTTATAATTTTATTATTACTAATTTGAACAACAATAGATTTATAGTAATGCAATTTTTTAAATTTTAATGTCACTGTATTCATGCTATTATTACGATGCTAATTAGCGACAGAGGTTTCTCTGTGTGTTTGTGAACAAAGTGCATATATGTAATGTACTGTGATGGTTGTATAAATCGGCTGAGAGCGGAATGCGAACTCAGAATCTTAAGATTACGAATCTATCGCTCTATCATACTCTAAGAATTTGTAAATACTCATAGAAATAGGAACTTTACCAAGTAAAAGTTAGAAAAAAAGAAATATAACTTTAATTACTTAAAGTACACCTATTTTTAAAAATTTTAATGTTTTATGAAAATTCCTACTCTCAAATTATGGTAAAGCTGATCATTCACCATAGTTTTATCAATGACCTAAAATTAAAAAACAAAAAATTTATTAAAGCTCTTCCGACTCGTGATTTAAACCATCACCTATAAAAACAAACTTTAAAAAACAACAGCAACGTTGAGCAAATTAAATAAAAACATTCATCTTGCATTCTTGTGACTCGCTATATTACTTGATGTTTATTTTTTTACTTTTTTTTAGCTCAGCGTATGTTTTCTTTCATTCACAACCGTATACCGTGAGAGAAACACGAAAGTCGTATTTACGCTTTTATTTACTCTCGTTTTTCACTTTCAGAGACTATATACCCACAGAAGCTGAATTTATATAAGGGGGAGGCTACACGACCCAAATGTCGGACTTTGTTGTTGAGAATAGATTTTCATTTTTTTTCTAAACTTTTTTTTTGAGTTTTTTTTTTTTTTGTAAAACTATTTTTTTTTATTTTTGTTTTTTTTTCAGGTTGTCGATTTACGAAATAGATTTAAAAGAAATTTCAATGTTTCGTATCGGGGAAGTAAACTTGAAAAGCTCATTTTTGACATTGGAAAGTTGCAGATGTATATTTACGTTTGCTGAATCGATTAAGATTTCATTTTAGATATATTTTAAATCGCAATGGTATATATGTAAAGCAAAGGTTTTCGGAACTAATATTAATCATTTTTACCATATCGATTTCAGTTATCTATGCAAATCTTTTTAAAAGTAATGTATTGAAAAAATTATAAGTAGTTTATACAAAGTGTATAATACCTTAAAACTTTATTAATTGTTATAATTTATAATAGGCAAATCTTTTCAGTAATTTTCACAAAGTCAAAAATTCAGTAACCGTGAATATAATTCTAGAGGACACGAAGTCCATTTAATTCCCAATATAACTGTCTAGTGTACACCAGTCTAATTTAAGAACAAGCTGTAAAAAATGATTGCTTTTTATGGTCACATAAAAAGCTTTTTTTTCATAGTTATCTCATATTTATTGGGCAGTATTCATTGACGAATTTCTGACCAAGATAAATGTTTAAGATAAAAATAAACTATAGAAGTTAGAGATAAAATAAACCTTTTATTAGTTTTTTTCATAGAATTTTTTTCGGCACAAAAATTAGTAAGTTAATGTTATTTATACGAATCATTTTTAGGAATATTTTATGGATGGAATAAAGGCCTAAGCCCTGTAATAAAATATTCATATTAATTATTTATTTGTTTTCACAATGTAATAACAAATATTTAACGCGGAATTATATCATTACAAAATCATCTTAAAATAAATGATAATAATTAAATAATAATAAATAAAAAATAATTATAATTGACATATTACAAAAGTGTCAATGTCAATTTCAATCAATGACATTTTATTTTTATTTTATTTAACGTCGCTGTATTTATGCTATAAATGCGATGCTAATTAGCGACGGAGATCATCAGTATGTTTGTGAACAAAGCACATGTATATTTTACAGTGGTGCTAGTGTCAATCGGTCGCTGAGAGCGGGATTTGAACTCGGAACCTCGAGGTTACGAAACCATCACTCTATCGAGTGAGCCACTGCCGACCTCTATATTAATGACATATAGTTATTATATTTATAAAATTAAAAAAGTCAATTAAAATACAAGTGTTTATTGTATTATATAGCAAACACTTAAAATAATTATTTTTTTTTACTTTTCTAGTGCTGTGCAGATAATTCTTTATCAACATTTCTTTATAAGAGATCATAATCTCGAGGACCCGAGTTCGAATCCCGCTCTCGGCGGCCGAATGTTAACATTTCTTTATCAGTCATATTTAAATTGAGAAGATGCTTTTTACCTTTAATTTTAACTTTTCTAAATTGAGAAGATTATATTTTATGAAGTTTCGCTGTTATTTTTCGTGTTTCAACAAAAATAACTTGAAACAACTAACAAGAAGAGTGCATTGCATTTGTGTCTCAAGTATTCTTCTAACTTCAGGTTATTTTTTCCTTGTATAATTACAAAAAAAATCCGATCTGTTTGACATAACATTCAATTTTTTTACAGTGAATATATTATTTCTTTGTTGTTATGACTATTAAATATATCAACGTTGGATTAATCTAAATTAGCATAATCAAGTCGATTACTTTGATTGTCACTAAAATAAAATACTGATAAATTATTACTTGAATTTGATTCATTGATATGAATTCAAAATTATACTCTCTGCCTTCTTTTAAAAGATTTTCCTACTCATTTTATTGATAATTATTTTCTTGTTATTTAACATAACTTGTATGTTCTCTGAAGTCACTTTCATTTCACGTATTTAAAATATTTTTGGCTATATCTACTTTTTTAGTCTTAAATTTATAGTTTTGCGTTTAAAACGATATTAAAAACGCGTATTGTGCTTTCCATTTTAAAATTAATCAATCTACTTTACTTTTTTTCCTTTAAAACACGAACGGACAATTATTTTTTAATCGAAGAACTTATAGTATCATGTAGGATTAACGTACAATGCTTAAATTTTAAAAGTTACAAACTTGCTTGTTAAAATAACTGTCAAACATTAATGGGAAGAAATTTACAAAAGATGATTATTATTAGTCAAAAATATAGACACCGTAAGTATCATATCAGCATTACTTTTTTTCCTTATAAACGTAATAAAAAGCAGAATAAAGTTTATACTTGAAAAAGAGGTGAGGAAATCGATAACAGTGGTGAATTGGTCTAACGTGCATTTGGCCGAATAAAACACTTCTATTCAGCATACTTTTGCGCACTGTAAATCACGTCTAAGAAAGCATTGAAACATGGTATTTCTTGTTCTTGACGATTTATGGAAGGCGTGTATTGTCAGGCTATGATTTACAAAACCCTCTTTGCCAACAGTTACATTTTAACCAAAAAAAAAAATAAAATATAAATATCTGACATATAATTGTATATACATATATACACTTACATGCACGTGCACACGTGATCTGAAATACAAAATTAACAATGTTTAAATAAAAAAAATCAATTAATGTATCTGAGAATTAAGTATTGTCAAAAATTTTTTATTGTTAATCTAAAAGTTTTAAAAATATATCCTTACATTTTATTTTAACTAATAAAAAGCAGATATTTCAAAAACATTTTCAATAAAATTAAAAATTCGGAAAACTGTTATATCAGTTACTATTTATAAATAATTTTCTCTATTACAACACCTTAACAATAAATATTTTGATTGTAATATGATAAATTTTACATAGCATAACGTATGCATTAATTCAGTTGCAAACGCTTAAACAAACAAATTTGTTGTTATACAGTTACTGCATAGTTTCGTAACAAACGAAATTCTATTAAGGTCCATCGAGACCTACGATTTGATTATCCCGAAAATTAGTGGATCAATACTAACGCGATTAATTTCTTTAATATAAATTATTTGATTTGGCTTATTTTTTTTTCTCATAATCAAATTTAAAGTTAATTTAAAAACAAATGTCGCCGAATAATTGTATAGAATCTATTTTAAGTAAATAACTAAATATTTTAAATACAAAATGATAAATGAAATTCAATATAAGGCCATTAAATTGTAAAGATATAGATGCAACTTATTAAACGATTTTATATATATCACTTATAAAATTATCTGATTAAATATTTTATAACAAAAAGCCAATCATTTTTGTATTATTATCTCACACTTTTTCAACTAAATATAAAAATTTAAAGGTCATCGGTGGCTAACTCGGTAGAGCGATGTATTGGTAATCTCCAGGACCCGAATTCGAATCTCGCTCTCGGCAACCGATTGACACAAACACCACTGTATATACAATATATGTGGTTTCTTCACAAGCACACTGACGATCTCCGTCGCTAATTGATATCCCAATGATAACATAAATACAGCAGTGTTAAATAAAATTTTTAAAAAAATTAAAAATTTATCCAGTATTACATTGTACAATATTACAACATTCCTTTTTTCTTATCTAGTAAAAATATCCCAGACGACCTAAATGTTTTTTTATTTGTCAAGATTATAGTGGAAAAAGGTGGTTTTTTTAGTGACCCTATTTGGATGAAAAAAAAAAGATATATAGACAACCGAGGGAAAGTATACATATTTCAGCCTCAGAGTTTTTTTTAGTTTTTTTACATACATAAATTTATTTGATGATAAAAAATTACATTCTAAAAATATGTGATACAATGTCTTAAATATTTTTTAAAAATTATTTAACGTTGCTGTATTTATGCTATCATTGCGATACCAATTAGCGACGGAAGTCGTCAGTGTGTTTGTGAGCAAAGCACATGTAATATACAGCGGTGCTTGTATCAATCAGCTGCCGAGAGCGGGATTCGAACTCGGGACCTCGAGATTATGAATCTATAGTTCTACCGAGTGAGCCACTGACGACCTCTCACATAATGAATTTAATATTATTAATATTGTTATTTACTTTTATCAAATATAAATTATTTATAAATTACATCATATAAATTATCATTCCGTCCATCTGATAAATCAAATTCACTAAATTTTCCAATTTCCTATTCCGTATAGCGACTTAACAAAGAATTAGATCAATAAATGTTTCATCATTAGAAAAGCGCTTAATACCAACAAATCAAAGATCAACAATTACATTATCACGTCTCTTTCCGTAACCTTAATTTATCAAATATAAACGCATATAAGATAAAGTAATCTTTCTCTGCTAATAGAATCACACCTTTTAATCTAATAAACCAACGAATGCATCACACAGAGGTAAAGCCATATGTGTATATATGTACACATATTATATATCCCAAGATATTAATTTTCCCTTGTGAACAAACACACAACAATATTCATCTCAAAAAAAAAAAATAGATAAAATAATAATACGTGCTCCAAGCATGACAGTCGAGCTTATGGCCCCTTGTCACTTATATAAATTGCGTCATATGCGTTGGGTTAATATTACCATAAACTATTTCAAAGTTATATATTATTTCAAAATTTCAATTTTACCTACAAAATTTCAATTTTATTTAGCATTCATCAAATATTGAAAAAAACGTATCAAATTTTTCTCTCATACTCTAATTATTGAAAATTAGCTTAATTTATTTGCTTTTTTTATCAATATGGAATTTCTTGCCTATTTTTAGATTAATTTATTTATAGAGGTCGTCAGTAAGGATTGGTCATCTCGAGGTCCTAAGTTCAAATCCCGCTCTTGGTGGTCGATTGATACAAGCAGCACTGTCCCTTACATGTGCTTTGTTCACAATTACATTGAAGACCTCTATTGCTAATTAGCATCATAACGGTAGCATAAGTACAGGCACATTAAAAATCAAAGGTTAATTAATTTAATAGTTTATTTCAATTATGTATTTGATTTCAATTGAAAATTTACCTAACAAAATAAACTATCATAGATCATTGATATGAAATATTATTAATTTTCATAATTTCATTTAAGAGAATAAAATGATTTTTTTCATATTTTATATCAGTATTAGTTAACTGTAAAGTTTTTACGAAATTTAATTTTTTTTCTTGCAAAGAAAAAATAATGATAGTTTAACATTTTTTATGGACAATCAATCTAAAAATAATAAATCAAATTTTATTATTACATTGAAATATCGAATTTACATCATCTTTTTTTTTATTTTTTTTCGAGCGGGATTCGAACTTAAAACCCCAAGAGTACGAATCCAACGCTCTACCGAATGAGCCATAGACCGACTCTAATTTATATCATCTTATCTTGAAACAACTCAAAATTTACCTTCCCACGCCCAATCTTCAAAATATTCATCACTTGAATAACCTTTAAACATCAACCCTGCAATATCCAATGCGTATATGCACGATAGACGATAATTCGCCTGCGTAAACAAGAATACGAGAGATACCGCAAAAGCTTCTGCTTTTCAACGATGATATATTGCACATATGTGCTTGGTTAGTGTATATGTCAAACCAATAGTGGAATTTATAAAAGTATTAACTTACTACAATATTCCAATAAATCAGATTAGCTTTAATTATATGACTTTCCGTTTATACGGGTTTTTTATGCGATCGTTAGGTATTAGTTGTATGTATATGTTGATTGTTTTATTACTCAACGGATTTTTAATTTTAAATAGGCTTTTTTTAAAATCAAAATTTTTGTAAATTTTACAATCGATGAAACGAGTTTAATGGAATTTAAAATAATCTTACTATAATTTCGCGCTCGTTTCATTACATTAATTCGATGGATTTGATTTTTAACTTTAAATTATTATCTAATGCTTACAATATAAAAGTTTTTTTTATAGAGAAACTTTTTTTTAATTAAAAAAATATTCTGTGAAGAAATCGTCAGTTGCTCACTTGGTAGAGCGATAGATTTGTAATCTTTAGGTCTTAAGATCGAATCTCGCATACAATACATACGCTTTGTTCACAAACATAATCCCCATCGCTAACATTGCAATTATGGCAAAAATACAGCGACGTTAAATAAAATTAAAAAAAAAATATTCTGTGCAAAACTTTCATGTTAAATGTTAGTCATAAATCAAGTACCGTAAAGGACGTGATTTCTGATAATTATTGATTAAAAATCATAATCTATTCAATATAAGATTTTAATAAGAAAAGCTTTTTTTAATTTATGAGAAAAATAGATTAAGACTTAGAAGTGCTTTGTTTATATGAAAAAATAGGTGATCAGAAATTACGTCCTTTACGGTAATTGGGTAATTTTAATTTGAAATAAGTAGTTTCTTTCATATATGTCAATTTTATTTTTTATTCAATATTCGATAATTATTAAAAACGTTTTCAATACAAAAATTTTATTTAATTAAAAATTTGCTAAATTCATTCTCTTTTTAAAATTTTAATCTACAATATAATTCTAAAAAATCACAAATTATTTACTTAAAAATACTTATCATTAAAGGTAAAATAAATACAATTAAACACGAAAATTGCGCTCAACGCAAAATCTTTGACACCTATAAATTATTATAAAATACTTTTTAAAAAATCAGTTTAATTCAAAGTAATCTTCTAATTTTCTTCCCTTTTGAACATTCTTTGTTCATTATGTTAATGGTTTCATTATACGTAGCTTGAGGATACATCTCGAGAAATTCTAAAGCGACACCGTTAGTCCAGCCAAATCCAGTTTGTGGCTCGTATTCGCCTCCACCTCCGCTACAGCCTAGATTTTCTACATCGTACTATAAAGTGAAAAAGAAAAAAAAATGTATAATTATTAGATTTATTTTCTTATTTTCATTTTGTTTTAATTCTTATTTGCATAAAATTAGAAGTTCATTTTAAACAAATTAACTGCTTTGTTTAATAATTATTTAAATTGTTAAATTAGAATAAGAAAATTAACACGAAAATATGAATTAAAGTTGATTATTAATGATTTTCTCGCAAAGATTAGTGCGTCAGCAATTTGTTAAAAGCAATAGATTGCTGACGTCTTCGTTTCTGTGAATTAAAAGTTTATTATAATAAAATGAATGATTTTTTAACTATCTTCTGTATTTTCTAATTTCATATAATTTTAAGGACGTATTACCATATCAACAAATTTTTACAAGCAAATAAATAAAAATAATATACACGCTAAATGAATTGGAATAAAAATTCATTCCAACTTTAAAATTTCAGCAAAAGTTTCACTTGAACATAATGAAATCCTAGATAATCATAATGTAATTCTGAAATTCAATTGAATATTCCGGTAAATAAAATTAAACGTTAAGTGTAATTAAATAATTGTATTTATTACGCATTTACCTTCTCGTACATTGAACGATTGTTGGTAAGGAAACCACGGTAATTACTGCCAAGCCACAGAGTAGCAAGCCTCTCAGCTAAATATTTGGCAGGTACGTAATCTGTATTACGAAGTCCTTGAACTACCATAGACATTGTTGGTGCCCAGCCATTTGGGAAGTCCCATTGTTGACCAGTTATGTCTAATGACGATGGTATTCCACCTTTAAGATTATATGGAAATTCTTAACGTTAATTTAATCATGCATGAAACATTTTTTTACTACACAATTAATTGTTCTTAGTAATAAAACTCTTTTAATATTAATCAACAATTTTTAAATTAAATTTCTATTTTTTTTTAATAATTGAATTCAATAAAAAAATTTAGTTAAGATTTAAAAGTTTTCTATCATAAAAGTTGACTCGAAGTTCAGAAAAACTTCATTGAAGTTTCTTTTAAATTTTAACTCAACAAGTTACTGGATAAGATTCTAAAAAGTTATTTATATTTTTTCCTTGTCAAGGAAAATTAATTCACGAAAATTTCGTCACGTTTAAATAATTTTTTTAAAATTCTTCTTTAACGTCGCTATATTAATTTATGCTATTTTGTAATGCTAATCAGCTATCGAGCGCGTAAGTGTGTTTGTGAACTTCAGAACATGTAACGTACAGTGGTGCTTGTATCAATCGGCTGCCGAGAGCGGGATTCGAACTCAGAACACCAAGATTACGAATCCAACGCTCTACCGACTGAGCCACTCACCGGCTCATGTTTAAATCATTTTAAGCCCAATTATAAATTTTTCATCATTAAATTTATCACGAGCTATTTAATATGCTCGCAATTATACTTTTATTTCAAGATTTAAAAAATTTAAACCAATTAGCTTATAACTTACCAATCTTAATAGCTTTCATACGTTTCAAGTACTTAACAGCTCGTTGACCGTACTTTGCAGATTGATTAGGATCGTAACTTCGTGTGTAAAGTGGAGTTAAATTTGAAGCGTAAAAACGGGTATTTTGTTTTTTGTTTAACATGTTAAAGTCATACCAAGTGCCGTCGGTTTCATTCCATAATATTGTTTTAATAGCTTCTCTATACTGAAGGGCTATTTTCTCGTAATATCTTGCTTTCTAAAATCATATTTTATTTTAAATAATATTTATATTACAAACGTTTGTCTTTGTGAATTAAGAAAAAAAAATAGAGCTAATAAAATCAGTTCGATAATATTGTAAAATGATAATGAAAATAATGGAAATTTTAGTTTCATTAATTAAAAAAAATAGTTTGGTAATAATGCAAAATCGTATTTTAAATATTAATTTAAATAGCGTTTCAAATTTTTTTTTATAAAATTTGACAAAATATTTACTTATTTCATAATGAAATATTTATATTAAAAAAAAATGTTCATCATTCTTACATCAAGGTTACCAGCAATATGATTTAATTTGGCTAAAATTCTAGCATTCTTTTCAATAAAAGCATTAAGATCAACTGGAATGATCATTGTGGTTGACATTTTTAAAAGATCCGTCGATACTTTGCCATCATTCTCGAACCAACGAGCTGAAAAATCCCAACCTGTTTCAGCACCTGCTTTAATATTTTCATAAAAATATCTCTGCCTTTTATTGCCTTTTAACGCTTCATAAGCTTCGTAATCTTCGCTGGTAAGTATAAAAAAAGTATGAAAGAAGAAAAAAAAATATACAAGAAAAAAAAATCACAATAGCAGGATAAAATTATTTGTAAAAGTATTCAAACTTTATTCATTTTAGAAGATAGAAGAAAGGATGTAAAGAAAAAATAAAAGTACAAAATGCAATATACCGGTAACTTTCAGGACGAGGATCAGAACTTGTAACAACGTAACGTGCCATTAAAAATGCGTCCATGTTATTCTTTTTAACCAAAACCGTTTTATTTTCATGCCAGTACTTAAATTCTTTTTCTAATCTCGGAAGTGCGGAAAGTGTAAAATCTAAATCTCCAGTAACTTTGTAATATTTGTACACCTGGAAGAAAATTATTACAATTTTTAATCTTTTTAGTTTGGTGAATTCAAAAGTTTAGTGTCTCGCAGGCATTGGATTAAGTCCGCTGTTAAAAAAAGACGAAATTTAATGCACATAGTTTAATTTTCAACGAAATTCGTCCATAAAATTTAATGTGTTTCGACCATCAAAGTATATTGAAGTATAATAAGTGTGAAATTTGATGCTTATTAA
Source organism: Anastatus disparis (assembly GCA_017163975.1). Lineage (NCBI taxonomy): Eukaryota > Metazoa > Arthropoda > Insecta > Hymenoptera > Eupelmidae > Anastatus > Anastatus disparis. Next base: position 5,147,695 of record JAFFSR010000226.1, read on the forward strand.
CACAAATTCAATCCTGATTTGTGTAAAAATCAATATTTTACTGCAATTCTGCTGTAAGATTGCATGAAATTTCATGTGATCCTATAGAAAAACTATAGTAATATATATTAATCGTTATCTAAATCGTCAATAAAATTTTGTTTATAAGCATTAATTTACATTTTTATTACATACCACTGTAATGATGTAAATAAATTCTATTATATGTATAAATTTCGTTAAAAATAAAAGTATACATGCATTAAATTTCATGTGACTTTGGAAAACGTTAAACTTTTTTGACTCGACATTTATATTTCTAAATTAAAATTTTATATTTTTCTAAATATATATAAAATCTCTGTCTAATAATAATAATAACAAAATATACTGGTTTAAAAATTTCCGATATTAACTTTATGCATTTGTTCATAATATAGGATATAATAATATAGGACGCATGGTATATATAAAAATAAATTTTCTAGTAAAAATGTTAATTTCAAACCATTTGTGACAATAATGGCGGCTGGCTTCTCATAAGATAGTAAACACGTCCTCCGTTAGGCACGAAGCCATAATTGTCAACCATGAAAAGAAAGTTTTGTATCATTCCTTTTGCGGTTTCTCGCAATCCTGATATCAGGAGACCATTAATAATCCAATAACTGTCCCAATAATAGAATTCTACGTAAAATGAAAATATAAAGCCTTAGTAAATCAAACGAATATTTAAATCATTTTCAAACGTACAATACCAATAATCCATTCGGTATTCAGAACAATATAAAGTTACTTTTACATTTAAAAGAAAAAAAACAATCAATTAAAATGCTTCAAAGTAATAATCAGTGACTTTTTTACTATAAAAGGGTTATGATAATTTTAACAAACCTCTAAAACGTCCACCAGGTACAATGAAAGTATTGTTAACATAAATGATACTATAACGTTTTGGATTGCGTTGAACATCATCGCGAATACGTCTGGCCAATGTTATCCATGATTTATTCAATTCTTTCGCCCAACTTTTATAGTGATGATCTTCAATTTTATTAAGTATCAAAGGATTTTCATGCCAATCAACAAGATCAACATTTTCTAATTCGTCAACGTCTGAAAATTGTTCTTCCACAAATTTACGCACGTCAGCTCTGGTTGGACAGTGTGTTGTTTGATTGATTAAATTGTTGAAACTAGTATTTTTTTTTAAATTTTAAAAACGAAATTTTAATTTTAGATTTAATAATTCAAGATTAAATTAATTTAATTACAAATGCATTTATGTACTTATTTAGAGTGACATCTTCTTCGTACTTCTGAGCTAAATCCACGAAACTTTTACTGTCTTTAAAAATATCGGCCATCTGTATTGTATGTAATAGGTCGCTATCGCAGTATATACGACTGTAATGTAATTTGCAATAATAATTAATATTTTAATTAACATCCACAACAATGAGAATAATTTTTTTTTTCGTTTAACATTGCTGTATTTCAGCTATCATTACGATGCTAATTAGCGACGGAGGTCGTTTCAGTATGTTTGTGAACAAAGCACGTACAACGTACAGTGGTGCTTGTATCAATCAGCCGAGAGCGGGATTCGAACTCGAGTCTTCGAGATTATGAATCCATCGCTCTACCGACTGAGCCACTGTCAACCTCAATGAGAATAATTATTTGTCATTATATTTGTTTTTTAGCATTAATTTTTTAAAGTTTCTTCATAATTAAAAAAAAAAACTACATTTATAAAATAAAACATGATTTAGAATGAAATTTAAATGTTCAAAATTTCAAATGAATTATTAATTATTTATAATACCTATTGCAATAATTCGGCAGACGAATCTGGGGTACATGAACAAATATTTTATCAGCATTTGTTAAGTTTTTGGCTATATGATAAAATAATAACAGCACGATTAAATAATTGCAATAATTAAATTGCATTTGTGTTTGTAAAACACAATAAAACTTTACAAATTATTAATATAATAATTTAGAAATAGAGATAAAAACCGATTACACAATTTATATTAAAACAAAATATTTAAGCGCGTCAATAACACAAAATTCAGGAACGTTTAGCCTTCACATACCGACATCAATCGTAATACTAATATTATATTCATATTATAAGTTTAACATCTACTTGATATTTGTATACAGATCTATGTTAGTACAATACAATGTATAAAAGATAAAATTAGAAAAATTTTATTTTGTTTTTACAACAATAATGCAAAAATTTTAAAAATCAACGTCGAACAATGCAGGGGAATTGACGTTAATTTTAATAAGAATAATACCCTTTTAACAATTGAAATGCAAAGGGCTACATGGCATTATGCCGCGTAATCATAAAAGACCAATAATTAAAAGCAAATTTTACAAAGGTTCGCATATCGTAATAACGACGTATAGAATATACGTATAATAATACAAAAGCGTTATGTGTACGGGAATGCATTGGCTACTTATTAATTTGAAATCGTTATGTTTACACAATACTTCGAATTAATAGTGTAATTGTTTACGATCAATGTTGAATTATTATTTGGATCTATTCAATATTGTTAAGTTTAGACATATGTATATCTTTGATTATTTGTATAAGATTAAATTGATTAAATGTAATATCATGTTAATAGAAAGTTTAAATTTAATGTTTTTTTTTTAAATAGAATAGAGATAATTTAGGAAATCAGAAATATATAATTATATACATTTTATGAAATTTCTAAAATCATTTGCTTGATTTTTTTTATCCTTTAATAAGAAAAAATTACAATCGTTGAATTGCGTTTTGTTTCAACTTGATTTTATGTAAAACTTACTATTTATGTGACAGAAAATAACAGATTCATGAACGGTTAGTTTATAAATACGTGTTTGTGAATATTATAAAATTAATAAAACAATAATTTTACTAAACAGTTTTACAATTTTCACTGTCTAGTTAATTTCACAGAATTTTTTTCAACGATAACTATAATTTTTATATTTTAATATTGTAATTTTTAGAGGATTACAAATAGTATAAAATATCTAAATGTAAAATTTTTATGTTTGTGCATGAATAGCATTCTTCCTTGATAAAACAACATGGCAGTAATTTTTACTCTTATACTACTAAAGTACTCTTTGTTACGAACTGAAAATGTAAAGAGAGAAAGAGAAAATTTCAATATTTTGGATGAAATAATTTACTAAAAGTAAAAAGAAAAATAATTAATGAATACAAAATAATTGAAATTTTAAAAATAAATAAAAATAAAATAAAGTGTGTATCTTGAGGCACGGCAAGTGCAAAGCCATGGCTGCAAAGCATTAATGAAGTAAAAATCTCAATATTGTACATAGTTCAAGTGGCGAAGATTACAGCACGCACGAGTAATGTCTCGGGGCCGTCCAGCTGTTCAAGATACACACTAGGTTGAATTGAATATCAATATAGTATATTACGATACATGTGACTTAAGTGGCCCATTATTGCACGACGTGAAGTTATTGCCCGAGCGTAGCGAGGGCGATAATCACGTCGTGCAATGGGTCACTTAAGTCTCAAGTGTCGTATACTATTTTACAGCACAAGTGGCATAAATCCGCCGCATTACACGTGTATTCTTAAAAATCAATAATTAACAAAAACTATGCACTCCACGAATGATAAATCGTAAAATAAAAACGAAAACTGTAAAAAAACAAATACTAGGCATTCTGTGAATGATGAATCGATAAACTATAAATAAAAAAAAATTGAACATTTCATGAATGATAAATCAAAACAGAAAAAAATAAAACTATAATTTCAAAAATTTACTTAAATTGCATGATTATAATAATACAATAATACTACTCCTGCGTTTCACATGTTACACTGATATTAACTTTAGTTTTAATTGTATCACACGTGCTTATTATTGTTATTTGATTTAAAAAATGTACCGGCACATTGGTGGGGGTACGGAACTGCATCTTATCCGACCGGCGAAGTTAAGCAGCATTGGACGCGCGGTTATTACTTGGATGGGTGACCGCTACCTATGTAACTTCTTTGATCGATTAGGTTTTTTTTCATTGTCAACAATGTGTGGATAAGTAAGAGATAAATGTTTTCGGTGTTTAAGCCTACGGAATGCGACATAAACACTGAAAACAATTTTCGATTACTGGGTGATGTTGGAGCTCGTAGTAACATTCTCATAAAAATTACTACGTTATTATATGTATGACTTTGGTAGCACATTATTGTATAGCATGAAGTTTTCCGAACATAGTGTGCAATAATAGGCTACTTAAGTCACAGGCAGCTGTGTATCTAAATGCGGATTTAGGACACAGTGTGCTATAAAATAAATTTGACGATCGATTTCTATTTCTTCCTCTTGGTATCTAAAAGTTTTGTAACCATGTAAATGTTTATGGCGTTGCTATGTTACAATAAAATTACCTTGATTATCCATGATAAATCATTATTCTTCTTCTTGCACTTGATTATTTTATATCTGAGTTTTCAATTTGTTATTAAATAAAATAAAATTCGTATAAAAAATTTGCATAAACAATTATAAATTAAATTCAATCTATTAATTTATCAGATAACTCATATGAATTAATTAAATTTATTGAGAATTTCATACCAGCAGCGGCAAAGATAATTTGCGTAGAGTGGCAATAGTCGTAGCTGTATGTGTTTAATTTCAAAAACATAAACAATCATTTTTATACTGCATTATAATTTATATATGTGATAACCGCAATCGAAGGTTTTAATTTCGATATTGGAACATCTAATTTTATAGTAACTTTCGTAACTACAAAATGATGTTATTTTTTTTGGGTGGATAACTGGCGCAATGTTATCCTAGTTTTTGAGTCACTGCCTAGCAGTAAAACTCGGGTATCAAGTTCCCGTCAGTCAACGTATTCTGTATTTTGATTATTTAGGACGCATATATTAATTCCGTTTTTTTTTTATTTTAGGAAAACTAATCAAATTTTATTATGATATTTCTTGTTGCAGTTACTTTTATTTATTTATTCAGTTATTAATAATTAATTTATAAAAAACGCAAAAGAAAGATATTTCTAATATTTTGTAGATTTGAAATTATGCGAATTTATTTTCTGAATAAATGTGTTAATTCTTTAGCTTCCATATTTAATCGATAAAATTGATTTCGTTCTAAAAAGTCATTAATAACCGAGTCTCTCGTGAAGTGACCGGGCTATTTTAGAATGGCTTTCCTAATTAGATTTTTGTGTGCTACCTATCGCGCGTTACTAATTTTATTCGCAAAGGTCTCTCCTTAAGTGACCAGAGCAAACAAAAGTGTAACAAGATTTATGAAAATGTGATATGAAAATTTTAATAGATAGAATTAAATAAAAGTAACTCTTTTCGACACTATTGAGTCAATAATAACTTAGTCTCTCGTGAAGTGACCGAGTTATTTTTGAATGACTCACCTACTTGTTTTTATTTTGTAACTACCCTACGCGTTATAATTTGAATTCATAAAGGTCTCTCCTTAAGTGACCAGAATAAATCGAAATTATAAAACTACCTTTAATTTTATTATTACTTTTCTTGGGTACGCCCGTCCCAAATGTATTAGAAATATTGTTGAGATGTCCGTTGTGCTAGTTAGTCGTTGCTTATTTTTTTCTTATTCTATTCATATATTTTTAATTTGTGTGAAATTATTTCTTATCAAAAAAAATTAATATACAGATATCCTTTAAGAGGAAAATTTATTTTTTTATCAGTCAATACAAATATTCTTTAAAAGGAAAATTTTCTTTTTATCAATTAAGGTTCTTAGATTTTATTTTAAATAAATAAAAAGAAAAGCAAAAAATCTGCGTCTCCTTTTGGTTTCTATTTTTAAATAAAAGAAAGATTTTTATCAACCAAACAAAAGTCTCTCCCGAAGTGACCAATGTTCAGCTGATATAAATTTCTTGTAAAGTTTAAAAATACTCGGTCTCTCGCGAAGTGACCAAAGATATTTTTAAACCTTGTAATTTTTCAAGAAATCCAAAAGTTACAGAAATGCAGAAAATAATTGAAAATAAAATTTTATTTTATAATATAAAACTCAAAAATTAGTTGCGCCTTTGGCAATAAAATTTACTACTAGCCAACAAGGAATATTATGGTCTCTCGTGAAGTGACCGTAATATTGACTCATTGGTTAGTTTATGTTTTCTTTTATTTCATGAAAATTTTTATTATTTATTAAACAAATTAATGTACAAACCCTTTAGGAAGGAATTTTTCCTTTTATTAATCAAAATTCTCTAAATTTATTTTAAATAAATGAAAGAGTCTACGTCTTCCTTTTTAATTTCTATTTTAAAGAAGAGAGAAATTTATAACAACCAAACAAAAGTCTCTCCCGAAGTGACCAATGTTCAGCTGACATAAAGTTTCTGTGAGGTTCAAAAATACTCGGTCTCTCGTGAAGTGACCAAAAATATTTTTAAACCTTGTATCTCTTCCCTTTCAAGAAATCAAAAAGATAAAATTATATGCGAAGTCAAAATAAATGACGATTTTATTTAAAGGTGAAAGAATACTATTTAGAAAAAAAAGTTCAAAATTATTAACTAGATTGCCCTTTTGGCATAAAAATTTAAGTGCTAACCAACAAGGAAATATTATGGTCTCTCGTGAAGTGACCGTAGTATTAACTTGTTGGGTTAGTTTATGTTTTCTTTGAGTTTTTTTTTATTTGATTGTATAATTATTTATGTTATAAAAATTACTTACTTTTAAAGGAAATGAAGGGAACTCCTTTTTTTAAAAAAAAAATAAAAAGATGTTATTTAAATTTTGATTTTATTTATTCAATAAAAAGAAATTGTTTTACAAAATTAAACAACTACCTTCGGATTTTATTTACTAATAAAATTATAACTCTAAGTCGATTCGAGTAACAGAAAAATAAGTAAAAATTTTAAAAGAAATCCTTCGAATTATAATGTGTAAAATCTATTTTTAAAGAAAAATTCAAATAGTAAGTCGCGATAAAAATGAGAAAAATCTCTAAGTTATTTTGAGGAAAAATATAATGAGTAAGAAATTCTAAGTTCACGATAAAAATGAGAAAAATTTTCTGAGTTTGTTTAAGTAAAAAAATTCTAAGTTGATTTGTAAAAAAAGAGACAAAAAAAATTCTAAGTTGTTTCGAAAAGTTGATTTTAGAACAAGAAAATTCTAAGTTTAAAAAAAATAGAAAAATCTGAGTTTGATCTCGAGAAGTGATCTCGAGCAAGAAAAATTAAGGAGTGTGAGTGCATCGATCTGTCAGGCCCCTTATATACCTAAACAACTAACGTTGTAGCATACTATAAGATAATCTTCGAAACTATCTAGTAATTTTCTCCAATTAGAGAAAATTGTTTTTCTCTAACGCTTTTTTACATAATTTCTATTGGCCTTTGCTTTTCTTAAGAGGTCAGAGAGGGACCCTTAAGCCCTCCCAAAATTTGAACTTTGGCCTTAAGTAACGTGTAAGACGAAGAGAGAAACTAGGGTGTAGAAGTTTTTCTTGCAACAGAGGGGGTATATCTGGAAAGATATGCCCTCTCCTTAGAGAAAGCCCTATTTTGTCTCTTGATCTTTTACAATTTTTCTTAAATTATTAAAAATCATTATAATTTGTTATTAACTAACTACGGTCTAAATTAAATGTCTCTATAATATTGCAATTAAAATTCTCTTTAGAACGATATAAAATATGCCTATTTTTGCTAGAATTTAACGTAAAATAAAAGAGAAGTTGATGTAATATTTCTTTGTTATTTAATTTTACTTGCAATATTATTTGACATATACGTAAAATTGCAGTTTCTTATGAATCGCCCTTTGCTAATAGTTTTTATTTTTATTTATTTTAAGTAAATTTTTCTTCTTGTGCTTTTGTTTTTTCTTGACATTTTCTCTTAGCTTAATTGTAATTATTTCTATTGCTTAGAAAAAAAGGGGAACAATTATGACCGAATAATAATAAGATTAAAAAGGAAAATCGTTTTGTTTAAAAAGTTAAAATAAAATTTGAAAATAAAAGAATGCTTGCAGGACCGTACATCTAAAGAAGCGAGGTTTTATAGCTTACAGATGTGCGTTGTTATAAGTGCATGCATCCTTTAAGAAATCAAGGAAAGAAGTTAAAACAGAAATATTTTAGGCTAGAATTGTTTCCCTTTATTTACTTAATATTGTATATTTTTTCTTTATCTTTATATAAAAATAATGATTAAAAACAAGTAAACATTATTTGTTAAAACCTTTTATGCATCTAATTTTTTTTTTTTTATATTGAAATTCGCTATAATGCGCGTATATTAATTAATTAATCTTAATTATTATTAAATCTATTTCCTTATGATTATGATTAAAAGTAAATTATTTTGTAAATATTTGGAAATAAAAATTATAAAATTTTCGTCGCATAGAAGAGAAAAGTTTGGTTTTCGTTTCTATGTGACATGTGTATCATACATACATACATATATATATATATATATATTGAACGGTCTTCGTATCTGTTCGGTTTAGGAATTTTTATAGTTTTCAGCTGTACCGATAACTAAGCGCATGTTCGTTTTTTCTTCATCTTTGGAAAAATAAGATGAGAACTATGAGAAAATAATTTTTAAATATTTTGTATTTTGATAAAATTCAGAAATGTTTTATTTAATAGAGATTTTTATTATTCCTTTTACGCATAAACAGATACAGTGATTGTTCGGTTTTTACCGTAGACGGCCCGAGTGATTTCCTATTATTATTGAACATGAGTAATAAAAATTAAATTTTGCGTGAATGTAAAATATAAAAATTTTAATTGTTTTAATCCGATTACTATATATAAATGGATGTATACCTTGTTTACATAATTGGGTATATCCATTCATATATAGTTATGACCGTGCGTATATACACATATATATGGGTGTATATAAGTGCATATACACTTGCCGAGCTGGCCCGCCTACGGTGCATACACGCTCAAGAGCTTCGGCTCCTTAGTCTTTTATTGCCGTTGTTTTCTTTTTGGGGTTTTCCCTTGTACTAGTATTATTTCTAATTAGATAGATAGATATTATTTTATTCTGTATAAGAGTACAAAAACGTGACTTAAAAAATAATTTATAAAATAATTTTCAAAAAAAAAGAACTCATTGGATGTACTTGACATCACACCCCCACCCAGAAACGCTTGCTAGGAGGAAAGGGTTGACGAAATAGGAAGCGTGACCCTGAGTTAAAAGTCTTAGGTTTTCAAGCTACGGTGTTTTGATTCACTGATCTAAACTGAAGTAAGGTTTGTTCATTCTTTCCTTACTCACATCTGTAGTTTCTGAATTTCTTGGTTTGACTTTAGGTGTATCCTTTTGTTGGGCTGCTGCTGAAGTTTCTGCTGCCTCAAGATCTATCGTTTCCTTAGGAACAAAGTTATTATCAGTTGCTGGTTTTCCAATGTAGATTAGGAAATGCGTTACGGAACTCCATATTGCTCCGACGAGATGTATCGACCATCCATATACTGCATGTAATGCAATACCTTGGATGATTATGTCAATGATCATTTTTGTTATTTGAATGATCATGAGGATCATAAATATTCCAGCACTGGCTGTTCCAAATGTCATAAATTTTAGCCATAAACGGTTCCAAGTGCTGTCAATTATTTTTTCGACTGCGTCTGCGTTTAATAACTTTAATATAGACCCTTCGTTGTCTGCAACTGGATGTCCTCGCATTTCTCTTGCTATATCATTCAAAATTGCGGGTCGTTCGACTGGAAACATAATTCTTTCTCTAAGTTGATCTAAATCTGATTCTGTATATATCCCACTCGTTGCTAGTTCGGCAGGACTTATGTAGTTCCATGTAGGCTTGGAATTCGGTTTTAATACTACAGGCGTTACGGCTTCAGTAGGTCTCGGCATGATTTTATACCAAGAATCACCGACCAAGTAATATGATGGTAAAAGCGCGTTACATGGCATCCTCGTTCCTTTAGTTTTTAAAACATGTGTTCTTGGAGTTAAGAAGTACGTTTGGTTATTCCGCTGAACTTGTAACTCGGCATAACACGAATCACCATGTTCAAGCTTAACTTCGACTGGTATGCATTTTACAATGTGAACTACTTCGCCAGCTACAACTGCCATGTAGCCCGGTCCCTTCATAAGATCGAAAGCAAATTCATCCGGAGCTTGAGTCGCTAAAGACAAGGATGTTTTTAATGTCTTACGCTCTAAGCTACATCTCTGAGTCACAACATCTCGGTATAGTTCCTTCAATTGGTTTCGTATATGTTTTTCGACGTATACGAATTTTGAATTTACATAAGCAAAGATGTCGAGATTGGAGACGGAGACTCCGTTTCTTTCGGCAAAACTTTCCCCTCTAACGGTCTCGAAAATCACGAGCTTGGGATGCTCAGTTTTTATAATAGTATACCCACATACGGTTTCTTTTCCCTTAAGTGTTAACGCGAAAGTAATGTCTTGTGTAGCCAATGAGTAAATTGTTTGAAAATTATTTTCGCCATGATCGAGCATTTTGTTGGCATGACCTTCGTATAGTACACTATAGTGCTGGAACTTACACACATCACGTGGTACGGGGTGCCAGAATGTGTGTCCGCCTTCAGCATCTATACAACTACTATCGGCTAAGGTGCATACTGTGCCGGAGCGTAAATGTATTTTATCGTTGTTTAGCGATACACGAGCTATATATTCATTCAAGGTTATCGTAAGATAACCCTGAACTACTACGGAAGACCAAGTTCCGTAAGGATCGGAATATCCCGCTCCGTCACAAGAACCGTCCGAAGTTAGAGAACCTGCCAACAAAACCCCGTGTGTTACAGTATTGTTTACCTTAACGCCATTAATTATATGTGAATTTCCTAACTTAAAGGTACCTGACCGATGTAAATTTTCGCACGCACTTCTACTTATATCGTAAATATAACTAGTTTCGCCATTGTGTACGATAGATACATGCGAATGCATGCCGCAATGATAAATTGTTCTGTGTATTTCGAGTTTGCACTGTCTCACTATGGTATCTTTAAACTCGTTGACTTGTAGTAACTGGATGTATTGACGGGTAACGTTAATGGATGTATCTGGGATATCGCATTCTCCCACGTCTTGTAGCGACAACGTCGTTACGTTCAAACGCCTTGACCCACAATCGTACCCAATTAACCCTTGGGAAGAATGGATAATGAAAAGTAATGACAGTATTAGGCTCATCTGTAATCATACAAAGGATGTTAGTTTTCTAGATTTGTTTTATTTTTATTTTTGTTAGGTTTATTGTTGTTATTATGTTCGTAATTTAAATGAGAAATTTTTAATCGATTCGCATGTACGACCTTACCCTTTTTTAAAATTTGAATACGTATGTTATTTTTATTAATTACTTCTAAGATTTTATAAGGTCCTGCATAATGATTTCCGAATTTTTTCGGTTTGGGGCCGCTTTGTAGGAAGACAAAGTCTCCTACTTTAAAATTCCGCGGATTTAGATGTTTATCGTAGTATTTTTTTGAATTATGTTTAGATTGTACTAAGTTATCGTAAACTAACGTTCTAATACTATTTAAACGTGTTACTAAGTCTATTATATATCCCTTATATGTAGGTAAGAAATCTCCTTCGCGAAGTGGATCAGTTGATGGCAGTCTGGCTAGACGTCCGAAGACAACTTCATACGGTGTATGTTTAGTACTCTCTGATATGCAAGTGTTATAATTTAACATTGCGATTTCTAGCCATTCGTCCCATTCGTGATCTTTGTTCGCGTATTGTTTTAAAAATTCTATAAGCGCGTGATGCGATCGTTCAAGTGATCCGTTCGACTGAGGGTGAAAAGCGGTGGTTCTGATTCTTTTTATTTTGAATCGTTTAGCAACCCTTCCCATCAGTTTGCTGAGGAAATTGGATCCTTGGTCTGTTAAAACCATTCTCGGTGCTCCGAACGTGCAAATAAATCTTTTAATAAAAGAATCGGCTACCGTAGATGCTAATGTATCTTTTAAAGGTATTGCTAAAGAATATTTGGATAGTTGATCTTGTATGGTAAGTATATACTCATAACCATTTTTTGTAATTTGTAATGGTCCAACTATATCCATAGCTATCTTATCAAAGACCGTTCCTGGAGTGTCTGTGATTACCATAGGTTGTTTTGTTTTAATACGAACTAATTTTTTTAATTGACAATCTAGACACTGCTGGATTCGCCTTTGTATATCGTCCTTTAAATTCTCCCAATAGTACTGTTGTTTAATACGGTTATGAGTCTTTGAAACTCCCCGATGTCCGCCTATTGGTGAATTATGTAATTCCTTAAAAATCTCGTCTCTTTTCTCTACAGGTACATACTTTAGTGTCCCTTTACAGACGAAAATTTTTATGTTTAAACCCTTAAAGATTGTTTTAAGTATTGTTATTATCTCAGCCCAAGATATACCTTGGATGTTTTCGTTATAAGCTAAGCTAAAACTTTTTAATTCAAACTTAGTTAAAACATCTTTAAGACATGATATTGTCCGGTATATATTATTTTTTAGGGTTATTAGTGATTCAGGGCGTTCCTCTTGAATACACAAATTAAAGTAATACTTATTATTTGGCCTATTTGTGAGATTTAAATTACCTACATCGAGGTTAGGTTTAATTTCAATTTTATTATTTTCAACCAAAAGCTCGGCTCCCTTATCGCAAGGTTTGCCCAATTTATTAGTGAAATATACTATACTATCCTTTCGAAAATGCACAGGTTCTTTTAAATCGATAATCAAACATCCCGTGTTCGTTTCTTCAGTTATGGATTTTTCTGAATTAAACGATTCGGTGCCTGTTCTAGATGCAATGGATGATTCTTTATCAGGCTCTTTTAAATGATCATGTTGAAACTGACTATTTGTGATTAAATCTGATATTATTGAGTCGTTTTCCTTCGTGTTCGATTCGTTTTGGACGCTTATTTCACCGTAGTTATTTTCACTTTTGTTTGCAGATTCAGTATCTTTATTTTGATTACTTTCTCTTTCTTTTTCCTCTTGTTCTTGTGCTTCTTTACGTTTTTGCTGCCTAGTTAAAATGTTAACTGCGACAGGTTCAATTGGGTTGCGTGATAATGCGTCCGCATTTAGATTCAATTTACCTGGTTTGTAAATAACTTCATAATCAAACTCTGAAAGTTTGAATCGCCATTTCTGTACTCTTGTGTTTAAATCTGCTGATTTAAACCAGACTAAAGGTTGGTGATCTGTTATAAAGTATATTTTTTTCCGTATGTATATGATCTAAATATCTTACTGCAGTGTACTAATGCCATTGCTTCTTTTTCATAAACTTCGTAAGATAATTCAGGACCACGTAAAACGCGAGAGGTATAAGCGATCGGCTTATCCTTACCTATCTCACCTTGAGATAGTACTCCGCCTATAGCATAGCCTGATGCATCAGTTGTGATGTTGAATGGTTTGTCGAAATCAGGGTATGATAGCAAGGGTGGATTACAAAGAGCATCTTTTAAAATCCGAAAAGATTCTTCGGCATCTTCGCTCCAATTGAACTCAACTTCTTTTTGAAGGAGTTTTGTTAAAGGTTTAGCGATTCGCGCGAAATCTTTGATAAAACGCCTATAATAGCCTGCTAAACCTAAAAATTGTCGAATATTTTTGACGGTTTTTGGGCGAGGAAACTCCTTGACTGCCTCAATCTTTTTAGGATCGGGACTCATGCCGTTTCCGCTGAGGATATATCCTAAATAGCAAACGCTGCTTTTGAGAAATTCGCATTTGTCAATATTTAGTTGCAAGTTCGCTTCCCGTAATCTTTCCATTAGCAATTTCATCTTGTGATCGTGCTCTTCGATTGTATCGGCGAAGATCACTATGTCGTCGATGAAACTAAATAAAATTTTGCCTTGAAGCCCTTTTAATGTCTCATCGATGAATCGCTGAAAAGTTGCGCCCGCGCATTTTAATCCAAAAAGTCATACGAACGTATTCATAATGTCCGTAAGGTGTGCTAAATGCGCTTTTGTGAGCATCTCGAGGATCTAATAAAATTTGATGATATCCGGACGCAAGGTCCATCGTGGAATAATATTTATGTCCACCAATTTGGTCGATTATTTGCGTGATATCTGGCAATGGATATACGTCATTGATTGTTTTTTCGTTCAATGCGCGAAAATCTGACACAAGTCGCCATCTAGGCTTCCCATCAAGACCAGGTTTCTTCGGCACGAGCCATATAGGCGAATTATAAGGTGAAGATGATGGTCGTATTATCCCAGCATCAAGCAACTCTTCTACTTGACGATTTACTTCATCCTTTAAGGATATCGGAAATTTATATTGTTTAATATTTACCGGTATATCGTCAGTAGTAGGGATACGATGCATAACTGCACTTGCGGCTCCTAAATGCTGACCTTCCAGTAGGAAGCGATCTTTATTATTCTCAATTAAATTAAGTACATACTCCTTTTCTAAATCATTGAGGTGATCTAGTCTCAAACGATTTCTTAAATTTATATCACTCGTTTGAATATTATATGCTTTTAAAAATGGCAATTTCAATTGTTTGTGTTTAAAAAGCTCATAAAGCTCTTGAGCTTCGTCTGTAGGCATGACTGGTATATTTAACTCAGTACTTATTTCGCCTTGAGTGATATAAAAATTTCTTTTAATTTGTTTAACATCTTCATTAGGTTCGTCAGCGACGGGAATTACCGCAGTATTAAAACTCGCGTAATATTCCTTTAAAGTACTAAAATCGTCAGTTTCCGGTGAAGGTAACTGATTTTCATCATCAAGATTAGATGTTTCATTATTTGATTTCATGCTTGTGTTCATTTGAGTACTGTAATTCGTACTTAAACTGTCTCTAGAATTAGATTCAGTATGCAACAGGTTACTTTTATTCGTAATACTGGATAAAGTACCCTGAGGATTTAGAAATTGTTTATTTACCAAGATTTTTAAATTTTCTTCATCTTTCATCAATGTTTCTGTGACTGATTGTATTTGGTTAAACCTTAATACTGCACTCTTATCTGCAATTCTTATAGTTTTATTTTTGTAATCTACGATTGCACCTGTCTGAGAGAGGTATGAGGCGCCTAAAACTCCTTCGCATGGGACTGCGAAGTCGTTAGGTACCACATGAAAAATTGCGCTTTCGCCATACAATGTTATTTCAGTTGTCCCAAGGGTTGTAATCATACGATTACCAATCCCCTTGAGATATACCGCCTTGTCTTGATCTATTATGCACTCTTCAGGTAGCAGGTAGAGCTTAATAATATTAGCTTCAGAACCGCTATCAATCATCATCCTCCCACGCGTTGAAGTTGGGGGATTTAAAATATCTATGTATGGTAGATAATTTTCTTTGTCTGAACTACCTATATTTATGATACTCCCAATTTTATTATTAAAAAATGGGTTTCCGTTTTGTTTAAAATTAATAACGTGCTCGCCCATAAAAAATTGTTTCGATTCGAAGTCAATTATTGCTCCCGTTTCATAAAATAATTGAGAGCCTAGTAATCCACTAAATGGTATTTGAAAGCTGTTTTCTACAACTATGAATGGCACTATATGTCCTAATAACCTTAATTTAACTGTACCCAGTGAGGTTATAGCTGTTGCACAGATTCCAGATATGATTGTTATGATACTTGTATCAATTTTATCATTTTCAGATAGCATTCCCTTCTTAATTATATTAACTTCAGATCCTGTATCTAGCATAAAATTAGTTATGGCTTCGACTCCAGGTATCACGAAGGATATATATGGTATTACTCTCTCTAAACTTTTTAGTTCAACGGTATTAATTCGGACAGTAGCCCGTCTACTTGCGTTAGGTGTGCTGAGCGCGTTTCTTTCTTCGGAGTCTCTCCTGTCGCACTCTTGCCAGGAAGACTCTGGTGGTTTTCCGCACGCAGTCTTTCATTTGTCATTCTTTTTCGACATTCTTCTATAGAATGTCCTAATCTTTTGCAATAACGGCATTCTTTAGTATTACCTAAAGGTTGACTTCGGCAATTTATTGCCGCATGGCCAGATCTTTGACAGATTTGACATCTTTCTAGCATTTCGCCTTGTTGTATTCTGCAAGTACCGGCAGTATGCCCGTTTCTTTGACATATTTGACACGTTAATCTATTTCTCGCGTCAATTTGTTCGTGAAATTGATTAATTGCACCTCTACGTATGTAGCACGTACTTGCGCTATGCCCTGGTCGAGAACATAGTTGGCAAATAACATTAACAGACGTTATGTCCTTATTTAAGTTGCATTGCTTCGCGGCATGCCCCTCTCTATTGCACAATTGGCATATTAATTTTGGTTTGAGTAAGTCCTTGCTGTGTTGAAAGCAAGTTTCTATATTATGCCCAGGAATTTTACAGTATTGGCACACCGGACTAGATTTTTTTATTTGTTCGCATTTATTGGCTTCGTGACCTTCTTCACGGCATATTTGACATGCGAATACCCTTCTTTTGGGTAAGCTCTTAAGTTCATTTTCTTTTCTTAAAGCTTTCTGCGCTGCGAGCTTGCGCTCGGCAGTAATGGCGTTCGTGACTATATCATTGACATTATCGGCATCTTGCAAACGCTGTTCTATTTCAAACTTTAACCCGCGTTTAAAACAATCTATAATAGTTGTTTCTATTCTAGTCCTATATGGAGCATCGGCTACCCCATTATTATTTATTTTATGGGCTTCGATGATTTTGCTGCCTATATCACGAATTCTATTGGCGAAAGATATTACACTTTCGTCGTCTTTTTGATATTCATTCCCTAAATCTCCCAATAACTGTGTTTCAGTTTTGGCTGGCGCATATATTTTTTTTAGAAAATCTTTTAATTCGTCGATCGTATTGAAGGTTTGCCCAAGCAGTGCTTGTCTTGCTTCTCCTAACAATCGACTACGTATTAATCTAGCAAGATTTCCTTCGGCTGCAGGATCTATCATCAATTTAGCTTCGCTACAGCCTTCTAAAAACTGGCTAAAAAGAATATTGCTGCCATCGAACTCTGGCACGACCTTAACAGCGTCTTTTATAGATACTGTTTGGTTAGCTGGCAACGCAGCAGCTTGCAGTCCTAAGTCACTTCCAACCATTTTGATTTCTTTGCTATCACGCGGCTTTATTTGGGTTTTATTTATTATAGTTTTATTTATTATAGTTTTATTAGTTAAAGTTTTATTGTCGTCCGAGCTAATAGAAGAGTCGCTAAGTGAATAATTAAGTGTTTCACTTGGAACCCTTTCTCTTTTTATATTTAATCTGTCTCGTTCAGCTGGAGTGCTATGCGATCTTCTTGGTTTTATGGGGAATGTTAAACCCTCAGGATTAATCTTTAAATCAGGGTCCGTTTTTGTTTTATTTCGCGTAACCCTTTGATGTGACATATATGTGTGACGGTGCGATTAACTCCACGCAACGCTTATATATGCGCCTGAGTTCTGAATTTTTATTATTTCAATAGGTTTAATTGTTTTAAAAATCTTTCCGCAAGATTTAATATAATCGGCGATTCCTGCGTCAATGTAATATCCGTTACTATCTTTTTCAAGATAGGACGCAGTGCACCAGCCGCGTTTAATTTGCTCGATATAAGCGTTTATACCGTCCAAGTATTTTGAATTAGCTTCGAAGAATGTTGAAGCACTAATGCAATCGTTTTCGGCAACCAAATACTCGTATTTTAGGTTATCTACTGTTATCGTTTTTAATAATCCTTTATTTAAACCGGAATTGTGATTAAAATAAATTTTAAAATTTTTTAAACCTGATTTTTCAAAAATATTTACTATGTTAACGGTTGCTACGAAATGATTTTCTAAAAATACTTCGAATGCTAAATCTTCTAGCCTCATTGAGCTAAACACTACAGTAATCAATTTACTGTTTTCTTAATGACAGGTTAATGACTTGCTTTGTTAACCGCTCAATTCATTATATGAGTAAGGTTTAAATCAATGTAAAATCATTATTTTATTTCGTTTTTACATAATCTATTATCTTTTCATCATTAATTTATGTTTTAAATTAATTTTAATTAATAATAACTAATACCTTGTTTTTTGCTAAAGCTTTTAGATACCTTGGCGCAAAAACGTGTAGGTAAGAGTTAGATACCTGTAAGTTAAAATATAGTAAATTAGTAAATTAAACAAAAATATAAAAGTGAAAAGAATTATATTTTAATCCTGTTATTTGTTTATTATTAAAGATTTAAAGTAGGAAAGTGTATTTTTAAAATAAATAAAAAAAAATTAATAATAAAAATATAAATATTTACGTTAGTGGTTATAGTAATTCAAAAAATTAATGATAGGTAAAAAAAACAACTGACGTACTACGTCTGTAAAATAGAAACTTGAAAAGATCAATAACTTTGAAATTATAAGAAAGATATTAATTAAAATGATTATGTATATCTATAAAAAGTGAATTTAATACTAAATAAAAATAAAAAAAAAATGACAGAGCGTATTTCCACTCTTTTTATAATAGAAAATTTTGGGAATAGGGTTAATGGTATTAGGTTTTTTTAATTAACAAAACTATATGAAATTTTATTTTTATAATGCAGAAGATGCTTTATTAAAATTTAAAAAAAAAGAAATTACAAAAGCATTATTTAATCATACAATATAAGTGCGATTTTTTTATTCCTTTTGTTTGTTATTTCCTTTAATAAAGTTTTTGATGTTGAATTTTTCGCGTAATTCGATTAACCTTAGATTATGCTCTTTTTTTACGCATTCTCGGGGCTCACGTTTTTTCTTATTATTGAAGAAATAAATTCCTTCTAACGCTTTCCCGTCAATTAAATAGCGATAATCGTATTGTCTAAGACTAAACCGCTGGATCTCTTTACAGTGTAAGGCGTAGAACTCGTCACTTTTGGATGGTTTGTTTCTCACTTGGAAATCATATTTGTTATCAACTGATTTTTCGGTGTGATAAAACCTCTTCTCAAAGCAATTAAAACAACCTTTCTTTGTTCTAATTTTGCACTTTGAGCATCTTAGGTTCTCACGCGTTTTTAATTTATTGAATTTCCTTATAATTTCGCCGTTTTTAATCACGGCTATGTTTTTATTTATTTTTTCGATATTTTTTATTTTCAATGATTTTCCTGGTTGATTGACCTGTATATTTGCCGTGTCTTTTAATGCATTATCGACGTGATCAGATGTATCGGCTTCAGGGCTCTGTTCGCCCTTTTCTAACCCGCGCTGAACGTTACAACGCCAATACTCAATATTTTGAGGCGTTATATCAGATAACTCTAGAAAGATTCCTCTTTTTGCCAGCTCCTGCTGGATGTAAAACGCGTCGCGATTGAATTGTCGCTTTCTCTTCGCGCTACTCTTCCTATTACCTTGATTATTACGCGCACGGTATTCCACTAAAAACAAAAAAAGAAAAGAAAAGTTAAATATTTTAGCGGTCGCTTTATTAATATTATTTTTTCTATATGTGTAATTAAATAGTATATATATTTTTTTATATTATAATAATTTTAAATTTCTACATTGACTTTTTCGGGCCCTTAACCATCTCTCCGGTTTGGCCTCCAAATGTGATAACCGCAATCGAAGGTTTTAATTTCGATATTGGAACATCTAATTTTATAGTAACTTTCGTAACTACAAAATGATGTTATTTTTTTTGGGTGGATAACTGGCGCAATGTTATCCTAGTTTTTGAGTCACTGCCTAGCAGTAAAACTCGGGTATCAAGTTCCCGTCAGTCAACGTATTCTGTATTTTGATTATTTAGGACGCATATATTAATTCCGTTTTTTTTTTATTTTAGGAAAACTAATCAAATTTTATTATGATATTTCTTGTTGCAGTTACTTTTATTTATTTATTCAGTTATTAATAATTAATTTATAAAAAACGCAAAAGAAAGATATTTCTAATATTTTGTAGATTTGAAATTATGCGAATTTATTTTCTGAATAAATGTGTTAATTCTTTAGCTTCCATATTTAATCGATAAAATTGATTTCGTTCTAAAAAGTCATTAATAACCGAGTCTCTCGTGAAGTGACCGGGCTATTTTAGAATGGCTTTCCTAATTAGATTTTTGTGTGCTACCTATCGCGCGTTACTAATTTTATTCGCAAAGGTCTCTCCTTAAGTGACCAGAGCAAACAAAAGTGTAACAAGATTTATGAAAATGTGATATGAAAATTTTAATAGATAGAATTAAATAAAAGTAACTCTTTTCGACACTATTGAGTCAATAATAACTTAGTCTCTCGTGAAGTGACCGAGTTATTTTTGAATGACTCACCTACTTGTTTTTATTTTGTAACTACCCTACGCGTTATAATTTGAATTCATAAAGGTCTCTCCTTAAGTGACCAGAATAAATCGAAATTATAAAACTACCTTTAATTTTATTATTACTTTTCTTGGGTACGCCCGTCCCAAATGTATTAGAAATATTGTTGAGATGTCCGTTGTGCTAGTTAGTCGTTGCTTATTTTTTCTTATTCTATTCATATATTTTTAATTTGTGTGAAATTATTTCTTATCAAAAAAAATTAATATACAGATATCCTTTAAGAGGAAAATTTATTTTTTTATCAGTCAATACAAATATTCTTTAAAAGGAAAATTTTCTTTTTATCAATTAAGGTTCTTAGATTTTATTTTAAATAAATAAAAGAAAAGCAAAAAATCTGCGTCTCCTTTTGGTTTCTATTTTTAAATAAAAGAAAGATTTTTATCAACCAAACAAAAGTCTCTCCCGAAGTGACCAATGTTCAGCTGATATAAATTTCTTGTAAAGTTTAAAAATACTCGGTCTCTCGCGAAGTGACCAAAGATATTTTTAAACCTTGTAATTTTTCAAGAAATCCAAAAGTTACAGAAATGCAGAAAATAATTGAAAATAAAATTTTATTTTATAATATAAAACTCAAAAATTAGTTGCGCCTTTGGCAATAAAATTTACTACTAGCCAACAAGGAATATTATGGTCTCTCGTGAAGTGACCGTAATATTGACTCATTGGTTAGTTTATGTTTTCTTTTATTTCATGAAAATTTTTATTATTTATTAAACAAATTAATGTACAAACCCTTTAGGAAGGAATTTTTCCTTTTATTAATCAAAATTCTCTAAATTTATTTTAAATAAATGAAAGAGTCTACGTCTTCCTTTTTAATTTCTATTTTAAAGAAGAGAGAAATTTATAACAACCAAACAAAAGTCTCTCCCGAAGTGACCAATGTTCAGCTGACATAAAGTTTCTGTGAGGTTCAAAAATACTCGGTCTCTCGTGAAGTGACCAAAAATATTTTTAAACCTTGTATCTCTTCCCTTTCAAGAAATCAAAAAGATAAAATTATATGCGAAGTCAAAATAAATGACGATTTTATTTAAAGGTGAAAGAATACTATTTAGAAAAAAAAGTTCAAAATTATTAACTAGATTGCCCTTTTGGCATAAAAATTTAAGTGCTAACCAACAAGGAAATATTATGGTCTCTCGTGAAGTGACCGTAGTATTAACTTGTTGGGTTAGTTTATGTTTTCTTTGAGTTTTTTTTTATTTGATTGTATAATTATTTATGTTATAAAAATTACTTACTTTTAAAGGAAATGAAGGGAACTCCTTTTTTAAAAAAAAAATAAAAAGATGTTATTTAAATTTTGATTTTATTTATTCAATAAAAAGAAATTGTTTTACAAAATTAAACAACTACCTTCGGATTTTATTTACTAATAAAATTATAACTCTAAGTCGATTCGAGTAACAGAAAAATAAGTAAAAATTTTAAAAGAAATCCTTCGAATTATAATTGTAAAATCTATTTTTAAAGAAAAATTCAAATAGTAAGTCGCGATAAAAATGAGAAAAATCTCTAAGTTATTTTGAGGAAAAATATAATGAGTAAGAAATTCTAAGTTCACGATAAAAATGAGAAAAATTTTCTGAGTTTGTTTAAGTAAAAAAATTCTAAGTTGATTTGTAAAAAAAGAGACAAAAAAAATTCTAAGTTGTTTCGAAAAGTTGATTTTAGAACAAGAAAATTCTAAGTTTAAAAAAAATAGAAAAATCTGAGTTTGATCTCGAGAAGTGATCTCGAGCAAGAAAAATTAAGGAGTGTGAGTGCATCGATCTGTCAGGCCCCTTATATACCTAAACAACTAACGTTGTAGCATACTATAAGATAATCTTCGAAACTATCTAGTAATTTTCTCCAATTAGAGAAAATTGTTTTTCTCTAACGCTTTTTTACATAATTTCTATTGGCCTTTGCTTTTCTTAAGAGGTCAGAGAGGGACCTTAAGCCCTCCCAAAATTTGAACTTTGGCCTTAAGTAACGTGTAAGACGAAGAGAGAAACTAGGGTGTAGAAGTTTTTCTTGCAACAGAGGGGGTATATCTGGAAAGATATGCCCTCTCCCTTAGAGAAGCCCTATTTTGTCTCTTGATCTTTTACAATTTTTCTTAAATTATTAAAAATCATTATAATTTGTTATTAACTAACTACGGTCTAAATTAAATGTCTCTATAATATTGCAATTAAAATTCTCTTTAGAACGATATAAAATATGCCTATTTTTGCTAGAATTTAACGTAAAATAAAAGAGAAGTTGATGTAATATTTCTTTGTTATTTAATTTTACTTGCAATATTATTTGACATATACGTAAAATTGCAGTTTCTTATGAATCGCCCTTTGCTAATAGTTTTTATTTTTATTTATTTTAAGTAAATTTTTCTTCTTGTGCTTTTTGTTTTTTCTTGACATTTTCTCTTAGCTTAATTGTAATTATTTCTATTGCTTAGAAAAAAAAGGGGAACAATTATGACCGAATAATAATAAGATTAAAAAGGAAAATCGTTTTGTTTAAAAAGTTAAAATAAAATTTGAAAATAAAAGAATGCTTGCAGGACCGTACATCTAAAGAAGCGAGGTTTTATAGCTTACAGATGTGCGTTGTTATAAGTGCATGCATCCTTTAAGAAATCAAGGAAAGAAGTTAAAACAGAAATATTTTAGGCTAGAATTGTTTCCCTTTATTTACTTAATATTGTATATTTTTTCTTTATCTTTATATAAAAATAATGATTAAAAACAAGTAAACATTATTTGTTAAAAACCTTTTATGCATCTAATTTTTTTTTTTTTTTTATATTGAAATTCGCTATAATGCGCGTATATTAATTAATTAATCTTAATTATTATTAAATCTATTTCCTTATGATTATGATTAAAAGTAAATTATTTTGTAAATATTTGGAAATAAAAATTATAAAATTTTCGTCGCATAGAAGAGAAAAGTTTGGTTTTCGTTTCTATGTGACATGTGTATACATACATACATATATATATATATATATATTGAACGGTCTTCGTATCTGTTCGGTTTAGGAATTTTTATAGTTTTCAGCTGTACCGATAACTAAGCGCATGTTCGTTTTTTTCTTCATCTTTGGAAAAATAAGATGAGAACTATGAGAAAATAATTTTTAAATATTTTGTATTTTGATAAAATTCAGAAATGTTTTATTTAATAGAGATTTTTATTATTCCTTTTACGCATAAACAGATACAGTGATTGTTCGGTTTTTACCGTAGACGGCCCGAGTGATTTCCTATTATTATTGAACATGAGTAATAAAAATTAAATTTTGCGTGAATGTAAAATATAAAAATTTTAATTGTTTTAATCCGATTACTATATATAAATGGATGTATACCTTGTTTACATAATTGGGTATATCCATTCATATATAGTTATGACCGTGCGTATATACACATATATATGGGTGTATATAAGTGCATATACACTTGCCGAGCTGGCCCGCCTACGGTGCATACACGCTCAAGAGCTTCGGCTCCTTAGTCTTTTATTGCCGTTGTTTTCTTTTTGGGGTTTTCCCTTGTACTAGTATTATTTCTAATTAGATAGATAGATATTATTTTATTCTGTATAAGAGTACAAAAACGTGACTTAAAAAATAATTTATAAAATAATTTTCAAAAAAAAAGAACTCATTGGATGTACTTGACATCACATATATAACCAAATTATCAAAGCTTATATTAAAACTTCACAAATTAATACATATGAATATGAATTAGGATTTTTAAATTTAAGTTTACTTCTTTTCTATCACTACACTTACTTTTACTTTGTATTATATTTTAACATAAAAATATTCATTGTTATTGTCCTGAAAATTCGAAATTGATAAATTATTATTTTCATTGTTTAAGTTTAAACCTTTAAAATTTATCTTAGATACGTTATACTTGTATTTACATCTTAGACATTTTCAAATTCACGTTATAATTTCCCAAATTTCACGTCTATTTAAGTATACATCTCAGTTGCATCGTAAAATGGTTTGGTTTTTATCTTAAAAACTAATATCTTAACAGACAATTTTGTAAAAATAATAATATCTTACAATCATCTTAAAAAAATCTCAAAAATATTTTAGTTGCATCTTAAAATGATCTTATTTTCATCTTAAAATCAACTGATTCTGTCAAACATAATCTTACAGTTATCTCAAAAACCATCGGAAATTGACGTCTCAGAGATCTCAATAAGATATTTATAAAAAATTCGTTTATGATGAGTCTCGATGAGATCTCGAGATGATCTTAACTTTTTAACGCTTAGTGAAAATAACGTTAAGTACAAATGATCGGAGCAGGCACAGTTCATTTTCAGTACTTTCTTTGTCATTTTCGTCACACCGTTTGCACCGAACGCGTAACGCTAGCGTAGTCACGGAGAAGGGCAACTAACAAGCAGAGAGTTTTTCAGTGTAATTGCAAACATTGTTGTCGATTCATATTCTACCTGAATTTTGGAAGCTATTAAGTTTGAGAATAAGGTTTAAGAAGGTAAGGTTTAGTTCCAGGTCATCAAAACTTGCTATTAATTTCACTTCATTTTCATTTTGTTCTATAGTTGCCGAGTACATCTCCTGACAAGTTACTAATTAAAACAATACTTTCACACTGTCTACAAGATTTATCCTTGAAAAAAATTGGTAAGTCAGAAGATTTTAATATTTATATTTGCAAATTTTAAAAAACAGAAATTTTTGAAAAACATAATTTTACTTGTCTTCCCTTAAATAGTTCTTTTAACATCTTTACATTATCATTTTTTATGTTGATGTGATAATAATTGTTGTAGATACTTGATTTATTCAATAATTATATGAAAATAGTTGACTATTTCATAAAATAAATAATCTTAACTACGTAAGAGCTAAAATTTGTATATGAAACTAAAACAGCATTCTTTTTTAACCCTGGTAGAAATTTACTCTAGATCTGCCTAGTTTTGTATGTTAAATAATCGAGGCCTCGATAAAACTAGACAATTTTCTATCAGGGTAATATCATTTTTTTCTAAACGCTTTTCTTATGATAATAGTATATTATTCATCTAGGGAGTAAAAACGAAAAATGTCTTAAATCGTATGTAAATTGTCACCCGAGCCGGAGGCAAGGTAATTTGGAGGGGGTGAGGAAATTTCAAGTAAAATTTGATGTACTCGTTTTTAACTTTATTCCGATGTGTACTGATTTTGAACTGCATTTCGATGTGTACTAGTCTTCCACTATAGAATGATGTATTTATTCTTTATTTTTTTCTGTTCATAGCCATTAAGGGCAAGCATACGCTCTACTATACCGGCCGAATTTATAGAATCGAAGAATTTGCTACCTGGTAATGGTCTATGTGCACGCACCACAGGCCAATAAAAAAAGAAGAAGGAAGGAAGGAATTGAATAATTCACTTTGTACGAAAACTAAACATCGGAATGAAAAATAATTTTGTTATTTCCGAATTTATAAGTATTAGAATTTTCCGCTGTACATTTTCATGAAACAGGATGATCCTGAGAAGGAAATTTCATTTCGATGTACAATTTTCAAAAATAGTAAATTCTTAAAAGTCAACAAATTTTTTTATGAATTTCTAAGGTTTGTCTATTCTCCGTTCTTTACTATCTGAAAATAGAGTGAAAAGAAAAATTCATTCTGATGTCTAAATTTTTTACAAAGTGAATTCTTCACTTCTAGAAATTCGGCGGGTACAGTAGAGCGTATGCATGCCCTTAATATTTAGATATTTAAATAAATAAAAAAACCTTTGTTGAATGTAAGGACGATACTAAAAACGCCAAAAATTGAAAATTAATTTTTTTATTATTTATCAGTCTAATAAAATTATCAATATACAGTCGACGATCTGAGTTCGACGCCTTTTCCTCTATCGGCTCGCTCGTGCGTTACTCCTATTCACTGCTTGAAAGAATTTGTTTCCAAACATTCTGAGTCCCACCGCCACTCTATGCAATTTTTTAACTTATAAAAACGGGTTTGTTAGTTTAATTTTTTTGTTTAGAATACAATAAATGTTTATTGAAATAAAAAGTAACAAAAAAAATATAATGTATAATTCTCATTCATATTTACTACAAAAAATACAAAAAATATATAGTGATACATACTGCTTATTATCAACATAAAAATTATAATAATTAAAATAGATATATTTATTTTATTATTCATAGCTAACGTAAATTAAAAATTAAATAATATATTATTTATTGATGTACTAAATACTCATTTTTATTATGAAAATAGAACAAAATAGGATTCATTTTATCTTTTATTTATAAAAAGATTACGTAAATTTTCAATTAAATAACATTTTATTGATTAATTAAATATATCTAGTTTAATTTTTATATTTTTTTCAGTAAATATAAATGAGAATCATGCAATCATAGTTTTACAAGTGGCTTATTATCTCATATAATTTTGAATATTCAACAATTATAAATTTTTTTACATTAATAAATTTTAGTTTCCATAAAAAGTGTCAATGTTATTAAATGAACGTAATACTGAACATTTTTTATACTAGAATTTTAATTATCAAAACACATTATTCACAATTCAAAAAGGATTCGCACTGTCTGTAGTATTTATTGATGTTTTATTTAGATTTAATTATTATAAAGTTGCTTAAATTATTTATCAATGTTTTACTAATTTTGTTTCAGAAATGATTTCATACCCCAAGATAGAAAATTCTGTAGTTTCTTTAGGTAATGAAGTATGTTGGAAAATTTCTACTGATTTCTCACGTAAGGAGATTAGAGAATCAGAAAAATTTTTTGTCAGTGACAATTATGATTGTATATGGAAACTATCTATTTCTCGAGATCAAGATGAACACCTTTTGTATCTTACACTTGTAAAGTGCAGATATGCTAAAATTAGAGTCAAGTGTGTCTTAAACATTCAAGCTCATGTGGAAGAACAAGTCTTAGATTTTTGTACGGGCGCGAAAAAAAAAGTTCATTTTTAACAAAATCAAAACCATTTGTAACAAAAGGCCTTTTATAAAATAGTGCGAATACTTTTGATCGCTCTGACCAACCTGCAGTTCATCTTATATTATATAAATCGACACCTTTATGAAAAGCAGTTGGTGCAGCTGCATGACGAGTAGAGTGTGCAAGACAATTTTTAATCGATTTGCTAATCGTCTGTGTACTAACCGCATGTATTGGTTTTTAAATAGTTATAAAAAGTTGGTTACCATTATTTCTAATTAATTTAGTCTTTTCAATATACTTTAACAATAAAGAAACAACGCACAAATTTGGTTTGCTTACAAATAGTGGTAACTGTAAAACTGGTTGGAGCTTTCCAGGACCGGATGTCTTTATCAATTGCGGTATAATTATCTCTAGGCCATCAGGTACTTTTCTAATATTATTTAATTCAATTTTTGTTAATGTTTGCGCTCTATGAGCTGTACTTAAAGCTAAAAGCATTATTGTTTTATAAGTCAAATTTTTTAACTTAGATACATCTAATTTTTCTAAATAGTCTAGAGTCTAGAACTACTGAGACATCTCATATATAAGTCAAGTATATCTTCGCAAGTATATTTTAGCCTAGGTGGTATTAGTTTAAAAATTCCTTTCATAAATCTAGTTATACTAGGATGTTCTCCGATTTTTTCTTTGTAATTAAGGAAATAGCGCTTCGGCACGAATTTAACGTGCCATGTGACGCTCCAGCCTTAAAACGTTCTGTAAAGAACCTTAAGAAAAACTTTAGGTTAATGTTATAAAAGTTTATATTTTCTTCATCCGAATAGTTTTTCCATTGTTTTAAAGCACTTCCATATTGTTTTAGGTTAGATTTACTTATTGAAGACATCATTACATCCAATGATTCTAAAGGTACATTTCTATTTAGGAAAGCTGGCCTGATACTTTGCTCGCAATTAAATATAGGTGGGCTGATCTAGAGTGAATCAAGATCCTGCATGGAGAAAGTAATAAATTAAAATTTGTCTTAAAAACTATTGGTTCATCAATAATTAATTTTTTAAACAAAGAAAACCATGTTTGACTTTCCCAGTAAGGTAATATAACATCATATGCTCTTTCATGTTTTATTTTTGTAAAAAATTGTAAATGCGTCGAAATTTTTCACATTTTTTATTATTAAAAGAAGCAAACAAGTCAATACTAGGTTGACCAAAACGATTACATATATATTGAAAATATAAATAATTTAGTTCCCATTCTGTGTCTAAATTTTTAATTCTAGATAATTTATTTGCTTTTACATTTTTCTTTGAAGGGATGTAAGATGCAAACAAAATTTTTTTCCTCAGTTCAGCCAACTGCCTAAATTTCTCTTGTTAATTTGCAAAAATTATCAAGTCTAACACCACCTATTTTATTAATATATGATATAGCTGCTGTGTTATCTATTCTTAGTAAAATTTGTGAATTCCTTATATCGAAAGCTAAATTATTCAATGCTATTTTAACTATTAATAGTTCTAAATAATTAATATGAAATTTACATTCTTCCACCTATTTATGTAGATAATGCCATTGTCCGGTATTCATCAATAGTTTAGAACCTCGGAGTGCGGATCAGTTCTACACTGGATTGGATTAAACAAGTTACATACACTGTTCAAAAGGAACTTGCTACATTGAGATCCCTAAAATTATATAAGCATCCACTAGCTCATGATACAAGGAAGCAGTTTGTAGAGTCGCTTATTTTTCTTCTGTTTGATTATGCTGCAGTAGTGAATGCTGACTTCATTCACTCTTAATCTTCATCTTCATAGAGCATCCAACGCATCAGTAAGATTTGTACATGGACATACATATAGGTAAAAGAAGCTGCGTCATTTCCTATCATCCTTCTTACTCCCAAATGGCGTATATAAGTAATATATACATATTAGTTACATACGTACCGAGGCGTATTAAGGAGACTTATCGGCAAGACCAATGTTTGTTGCTTAGGTAGTAGTCCGTCGAAAGCGCGCTTCACACGCCCGAGATTGACTACTGGCACTTACAACGGCATAAAACAATCTACGCAACATGTGCCAATATTTTCCCTTCCTACGATACTTGTTGCGTATATTACTATTATGCCATCTAAGGTCAAATGAAAATTTAATTTCTATATTATTTTTTTTCAATCATATTAGTTGTGAAATGGGCGGAGCATATAACCGCTTCAGCTGTTCACTTGTTTAAGGCTGAAGTGTTAACCATATCCCCACTCTTCTCTTTTAGAAAGAGAAAGTGACTATTATCTTTTTCTTTCTCTAACGCTACAGGTCTGCTATCTTTGGCTAAGCTGAAGTGTTACCTGCGCTACACTCATTCTGTTTCTATTGAATTTATATTATCCATTCTAATTTATGAAGGTAAGAAGGTAAAGTTTCATTCCAGGGCATCAAAATTTTCTGTTAAATTCACTTCATTTTGAATCCATTCTAGTTATCGAGCACGTCTGCTGACAAGTTACTGATTAAAACACTACTTTTTCATTGTCTACAAGATTTATCCTTTAAAAAATTTGGTAAGTCAAAAGATTTGAATATTCATCTTTGTAAATTAAAAAATTTATGTTAAAATGTGTTCAAACATTATCAAAACTTGTAAAGGTAATTGTTATTGATTTTATATGAATATTATATATAACAAGTTTATCAAGATGTTGCAAAATTTAAGAATTGATTACCCAATTTAATAATAAATAAATATTGTAATAGTAAGTTACGTTAAGTAGTCCATTTTTGTACGTCGTGCTGTTGGTGTCCAATCGAAGCGATTTTTAATGTTATTAAAAATGAACATGATTATAAAGATTTTTTATAATAAAATATTAAATATCAATTATAAAACACATTATACGCAGTGCAAAAAGGATGATAACTCTTTTTCTTTTTATAATAAATCGTATCGCATGTAGTATTCATTGATGTTTTATTTAGGTTTAAGTATTATGAAGTAGTATGAATTATTTATCAATATTTAACTAATTTTTTTTCAGAAATTATTATTCACTCCAACGTGGAAAATTCAGTAGTTTCTTTGGGTAAAGAAGTATATTGGAAAATTTCTACTAATTTTTCATATAAGGAGATTATAGAGTCAAAAGAATTTTCTATGAGTGACGGATATAATAGTAAATGGAAACTATCTATTTGCCGAGGTCAACATGAAAACCCTTTGTATCTTTCGCTTGTAGAGTGCAGCCATGATAAAATTGCAGTTGAGTGTGTTTTATACAGTCAAGCTGATACAGAAGAAGAATGCTCTGAGTTTGGTATAGGAGACAAAAAAAAAATATGGGACATTTCCATACCATCTGTTCGTACTTTCTTCATAATATGTAAGATTGAAATATGGGCAAGTGGACAAGAGTCAGACCGGAGAAATATTTTCGTAGCAGATCTTTATGCAAATAAAAGTATCACATCATCAGAAAAAGTATCACAGAATAAAGCTTTAATATTAAATCAATATGAAGCTCTATTATATAATTCAAAATTTAGCGATGTGAAGTTTGAAGTTTTTGGAACAACGATTTATGCCCACAAAAATATTTTAACAGCTTGTTCCTCCGTTTTCACCGCGATGTTTGATAGTGATATGGAAGAAAGTAAGAATGGTGTTGTTCCAATAGAAGATACCAGTGTTAACATAATCAAAGACATGTTGCGATTTATTTATACAGGAGAAGTTGAAAATTTAAAAGAAAATGCAAAAGAATTGCTTGTTGTAGCCGACAAATATGCACTGGATGATTTGAAATCCATTTGTGAAAGTTCTCTTTACGAAAATTTAACTTTTGATAATGCGGTTGAAATGCTTAAATTTTCTGATCTGCATAATGCCAGTGATCTTAAAAATTTGATTATTGATTTTTTTATTGAGAAAAAATCAGTACTTGCGACTAAAGATTTTGCTTCATTATTTCAATCAAACTTAGATATTGCACTTGAGGTGCTCCATTCATTTAGCGAATTCTTAAATTCCGGGATAAAAATTTGTTAGGGCTGCCACACTTGATCACGAGACCCCTATCCGGCAACCACACGCAGACCAACAGTGGCGTGTAATGGCCACGTAAGGCTGTCAGATCTTTCATAACCTCTTACAATATAAATATGTATTAGAAAACTTCGTGAACTCATGGAGTAAATTTTATCTTGTATATTAATGTTTCAAATTGAAAATAAAAACAAAATTGCATTGTATACATATTTTTATTAAAAAAGTACACAACATACCAAAATAAATATTTTTACAGTCGAAAATCGGTATGAGAAAAATGAGATACTGAAAATATTGTGTTAATTTATATTTTACACGGTGAATTCCTTTTTAAAATAATTTCACATAAATTCTATGTATTAATTGTGCTTAAGTATGGAACACTTGAATAAATTTACCTAATTTTTGTGTGTATTTTATGTGTAAATTAAGATAGAATCTGATGTGTGTTTTTAAGAGCATGACGAAACTCCTCCTCTCCAATAAGAAAATTATTTCTAAAATTCAACTTGGTTGCGGACGTGAAATCTTATTTTTTAAACATTTTAGTGCTTTTTGCAAGATTTAAGGGGTCTACCCTAATTAGAACCTTCAATAAAAGACAGTTTTTCAGAATTTTTTAAACAGTTTTGTAATAATATTGATATAAAAGTTGTTACACTGTATTAATACACTATCAAAATACATAAAATAAAATTTTTTTGTACATTTTAGTAAGTTTTTATACATAAAAATGATAGTTCAAAAAAAGCCCTAAATAAAAGGTGTGTCCGTGCTGTTGATGAAATCTCTGAGATGGATGGTCTGAAATAGAAAAATTAAACGGCGTTAGATTCAGTATGTTAATTAGGGGTGTGCAAATACTCGAATAATCGAGTTCGAGTCGAGTCGAGTTTTTTCTTCGAGTTCGAGTCGAGTACTCGAAATCCTTAAGTACTCGAAAAAATACGAACTACTCTAGTAATTCGAATTACTCGGATGGCTCGAGTTACACGATAGATTCGAGTAACTCGGATGACTCGAGTTACTCGATAGGTTCGAGTAACTCGGATTACTCGAGTTACTCGAATATAATACTCGACTCGACTCGAAGTTAGTTTAAAAGTTATTCCAATATTCTTTCTAAATAGGCGGATAAACAGAATTCACAACAAGTTAGTGAAAATAAAGAGTAAAAAATAATTTTTTCCGTATAAAAAAGAACTAATTACTACATAATAATATAATCTAGTTTTTCGAGTTGTTCGAGTAGCTCGAGTCATTCGAGTTACTCGAGTCATTCGAGTAACTCGGGTTATTCGAGTAACTCGGGTTATTCGAGTATTTCATATTTTTTCGAGTAACTCAAATTATTCGAGTAGTTAATATTTTTTCGAGTAACTCGAAAAGTTCGAGTTGATACTCGACTCGGACGAGCTAGAATCGAGTCGAGCTACTCGCACACTCCTAATGTTAATAGCTATAGCGCATATTGAGCAATTTTTTATTTTTTGAAAATTTACAAAATGGCGGACAATTTTCGAAAAAAAAAAGAAAACACGTTTTTTTTACTGTTTTTGGCAAAAGAAAAAGAGTTAAAATTTTAAAAAACCCTCGATATGCGCTATAGCTGTAGTAGTGCAGAATATGTGATAAAAATTCCATAAGGATCGATCGTGTGGTTTCGGAGATTTTATCAACAAGGCATCGGAAAGAGCGCGCGATACCTGACCAAGCGGAGCGGATTAGTGCGCGCAGGTAGCAAAGTAAAGGTCGCTCAAAAGTATAGTTACACTACTCCGATTCTTAGAAAATTTTAGTATGATATTTCTACATATGTATACTTTCAAAAAATGTAAAAAAAAATCGAATTTTTGAAAATTCTAATTAGGGTAGACCCCTTGAGGGCAGGCCAAACTCTCTATCTTTCTCTAATCGTGTTCTCCATCTTTTATATGAATACTATCGGTTTTAACAAGGAAAAAATAGCAGCCCCCGCTAGAAATTAATATAATGAGTAAATTTTTAAATCATATAACGAAATAATTTATCGCGTATTTTTTTTTATTAAGTCGTGTAGTTTTGTTATTGTCACCAACTAGGAGAGTAACCCTTGTTTGGGTCTCGGATCTTGCTGTAACTTGGGGAAATGTTTTTATACATAAAATAATGAAAAAAGCCGCGAGCATTCGGTCTAACGCTCGATCATTCCAAGATTATAAGCTATTTTGTTCAATTTCTTTGAAAAATCATTGTTTATAATATTGAATATTACTCCCCGATGGGAGCCTCTAAGTTCATTCTGCAAAATTCTTGTAAAAGTTGAGATAAAATCCTTTTAATTAAAAAAAAAAAACGCATTTAAAAAGCTCAACCCGTTCAAAAGTTATAGCAAAATGAAAAATATGAAAAAAATCAGCAGAATAATTTTATGAAAATTTAAGTTTAATTTTATGCTAATTTTATAACAATTTTTATAAGAATTTTTGTTTTCCCATAACTTTTGAATGGGTTAAGCTTTTTAAAGGCTTTTTTTTTAATCACAAGGATTTCATCTCAACTTTCACTAGGATTTTGTAGAATGAACTTGGAAGCTCTTATTGGAGAGTAATATCCAATATTATAAACAATGATTTTTCAAAGAAATCTTTAAGTCTTAAATATACATTAAATCTTAAAATAAAAAAAAAACTAATTCATTTTGAGGAACTCTAAAATTCTTTTTTTTTAATCTTTTTTAACGTCGCTATATTTATCCTATTTTTTAAAATGCTAATCAGCGACAGAGCTCGTAAGTGTATCTGTGAAAGCACATGTAACGAACAGTGGTGCTTGCACGATTCGTCCGCGAGCGGGATTCGAACTCGAAACCCCGAGATTACGAATCCAATGCTAATTGGTTTTGGCAGACATTAGAAAGAATATTTTTAAAAATAGAATAAATAATAGCTTTAAAGTTAATATCAGTAATTTTTCTATTTAATCACACATATGTGTAATTGTTAATAAAAAAAAGTTTTTTTTTTATGTTTAAAGTTTATTAGGTTTTTAATCTAATAAAAGATGGATATCGATATCTCGTGCAACCGGATTCATTACTATTTTCCTGATAAATTAGTAGGCAATGATATTAGGGATTCAAGTCCTTTTACTTTGGGCCCAGATCAAGTAACATTTAAATATACAATCAAGAATTCTACAGTTGATGATAGGCATTGTCGGAATATATTTTTAACCTTGATCAGTATGCGTAATTAAAATGGTGTCATAGCCAAAATAACTGTTACACATTGACCCGACATTCCGTCTCCTGAATCTTCATACGTTTTTAAAATAGGCGTACAGAAGTATATCTGTTCTGTTATTAATTCGGCATTTGTAACAAAAATTATATAAAAGATGTCGCTAGAGACCATTCCTAATATAGGTAACAATTGCATATGTGCCTCAGCTAAACATTTGAATCCTAAAATCCATGGATTTTACAGAAGATAATGTTATTGATGCACTTAAATTTTTTTATATATTAGACATAGAATCCAATAAAAAAAGCCGCGATAAAATTACACATAATTTCAAAAATAGCAAAAATCAGGGAAGCTTTTTCAATTTTAAAAGTTACAAATCCTGTAATTGTCATGCAACAGATTACTACTACAAAAAAACGCTGCCAAGTGCTTTGGCGCAATGCTTTCTCATAGAGCACATTGAGTTAGAGTAATTTGATTTTATTTTTTTAAATACGATTTTAATATAAACGTCCTTATCCTCTGTATTGAAGGCTGTCTTAATACCTACGAAAACTATATGAATTTTACTCATTCTTACTTTTGCCATTTGCATAATGTGATTTTATGATGCTCTAAAATTAAAAATGCGTTTATAAAATTAATTTTCCCAAGCTTCTCTTCTTAACACTATAACCAATAACTTGCATACAAATTTTGGAACACTTTCATCGAATAGTTTACAAAAAATACCAAATAATTGAAAAATAAACATTGTTTTAAAATTTTCAAAACGCTTTAACGTTACAACTACGCTAAGAAAACCAGTTTTCAAAAGTTCATTTTATTTAGGCAATCGTAAATAATTTCTATACATAATTTTAAGCTACTTCATCGAGTAGTTTACGTAAAATACCAAAAAATAAGTGAAATTCTATTCAAAATTTACAAAATGCTCTAAAATTAAAACTGCGCTAAGAAAATAAGTTTTTCCAAGCTTGCTTTAATTAGGCAATAACAAATAATTTGTATGAAAATTTTTGAGCAAATCAATCGAATGGCTTTTGTGTAATAGAAAAAAAATGAAATATGAACATTTTTTCCAAAATTTTCAAAATGCTCTAGAATTAAAACTGCGCTAAGAAAATAAGTTTTCCAAAGCTTGATTTATTCAGATAATAGTGAATAATTTGCATAAAATTTCTTGAGCAAGTTTATCGAGTGATTTTTGTGCAATAGAAAAGAAATTAAAAATAGCAAATTTTTTCAAAATTTTCAAAATGCTCTAAAATTAAATGTGCGCTAAGAAAATTGAAGAAAATTAGTTTTCAAAAGTTTATTTTATTTTGACAATCATAAATAATTCCCATACATAATTTGAAGCTCCTTCATCGAGTAGTTTACGTAAAATATAAAAAAAATTAGAAAAATTTTATTCAAAATTTTCAAAATGCTCTAAAATTAAAACTGCACTGAGAAAATAAGTTTTTCAAAGCTTGTTTTATTTAGGCCATTGCAAATGATTTCCATAAAAATTTTCGAGCAAATCTATCGAATGGTTTTTGTGTAATAGAAAAAAAATGAAAAATAAAGATTTTTTCCAAAATTTTCAATATGCTCTAAAATTAAAACTACGCTAAGAAAATAAGTGTTCCAAAGCTTGTTTTCTTTAGACAATAGCGAATAACTTGCATACAAATTTAGAAGCAAATCTATCGAATGGTTGTCGTAAAATAAAAAATAAATGAAAAAAAAAATTTTTTTTCAAAATTTTCAAAATGCTCTAAAATTAAAAGTGCGCTAAGAAAATCAGTTGGTAAAAGTTTTTCTTCTTTTGGCAGTTGCAAATAATGTTCATACAAATTTTCAAGAAAATTCTTCGAGTAGTTTACGTAAAATATCAAAAAAATGAAAAATCAAAATTTTTTTAAAATTCTTAAAATGGCTCTAAAAAACGCTGCCAAGTGCTTTGGCGGAATGCTTTCTCATAGAGCTCTTTGAGTTTCATTAATTTTTTTATATTTATTTAAATGTGATTTTAATATTAAAAAATTGTCTAACATTAATATTTACTCATATTGTACTTTATAAATTTCGAACATATATGCTAGCTGTTTGCTTTTCATAAATTTTCAAGAGTTACTCAGAAATTAAAAGAAGTGATCAAAAAGCTACGCTAAGAAAATTATTTTTTTAAAACTTGGTTTATAAAGACAGTAGCAAATAACTTGTATACAAATTTTAGAGCAAATCTATCGAGTACTTTACGTAAAATGGCAAAAAACTGAAATATGAAAATTTTTTAAGAAAATTTTAAATTTTCTAAAATGGAAACTACGCTAAGAAGATCGGTTTATAAAAGTTATTCTTCTTTTGGCAGATGCAAATTATTCCCATGGAAATCTCAAAGCAAATTCTTCGAGTAGTTTACGTAAAATACAAAAAAAATTAAAAATCGAAAATTTTTTCAAATTCTTAAAATGGCTCTATAAAAAAAAACTACACTATGTATACCCATTTTCAATAGCTTCCCGTCTAGTTATACAAAAACATAGATGGTATACAAAATTTGAAGCAAATCCATCGAGTAATTTTCGAGATCTAACTGGTTAAATAAACAACATTTTCTTTTCAAAATTTCTTTTTCAAAATTTTAAAAATGCTCTAAAATTAAAACTACGCTATGAAAATCAATTTTTGAAAATTTCCCTTCTTTCGGCAGTCGCAAATAATTTACCTGCAATTTTTAGAACAAATCTATCGAGTACTTTACGTAGAATAAAAAAAAATAAGAAAAGAAGAATCGAAATTTTTTTTTAAATCTTTGAAATTCTCTAAAATTGTAACCACGCTAAGAAAATTAGTTTTCAAAAGCTTATTTTTTTCAGACAATAGCGAATTAATTGTATAAAAATTTTGGAGAAAATTTATAGTATGGTTTACGCAAAATAGAAAATTAATAAAAAATAAAAATTTTTT
This sequence comes from Anastatus disparis, assembly GCA_017163975.1. NCBI lineage: Eukaryota > Metazoa > Arthropoda > Insecta > Hymenoptera > Eupelmidae > Anastatus > Anastatus disparis. Next base: position 5,185,360 of record JAFFSR010000226.1, read on the forward strand.
TGAAAATTTTCAAAGTGCTCTAAAATTAAAACTGCACTGAGAAAATTAGTTTTCCAAAGCTTGTTTTCTTCAGACAGTAGCGAGTTAATTGCATACAAATTTTGGAGCAAATCTATCAAATGGTTTTCGTAAAATAGAAAAAAATTAAAAATAAAAATTTTTAAAAAAATTTTTAAAATGCTCTAAAATTAAAAGTGCGATAAGAAAATTAGTTTAAAAAATTTTTTATACTTTTGGCAGTCGAAATAAAGTTATATACAAATTTTCAAACAAATTCTTCGAGTAGTTTACGTAAAATACAAAAAAAATGAAAAATCGAAATTTTTTAAAAATTCTTAAAATGATTCTAAAAAAAAAACTGCGCTAAGAAAACCAATTCCCAATAGCTTCCGCACCAGTTCATCAAAAAATTGAATTGTATGGAAAATTTGAAGTAAATCCATTGAGTAGTTTTTAAGATTTTATTGGCTTAATAAATAGAAACATTTTTTTCAAAAATTTCAAAATGCTCTAAAATTAAAACTGAGCTAAGAAAATCAGTTTTTAAAAATTTATTTTATCCGGGAAATCAGAAATAAATTCCATGCAAATTTTGAAGCAAATTCATCGAGTAGTAAACAAAAAAAAACCAAAAAACGAAAAATCGAATTTTTTTTTTTTTTTTTAAAAACTTTAAAATGAAAACTACGCTGGAAGAACCAAATTATCAATAGCTTCCCAGCAAGTTAGTCACAAAACTAAATTCCATGCAAAATTAGAAGCAAATCCATCGAGTAGTTCTCGAGATACAGTTTACTAACTGAATTCATACATCCACACACACACACACACACATACATACAGACATTTTCTGGAAACCACTTTTTTCGACTCACCGAGTTCAAATATGTACAAATTAATGAAAAAATAGAAAAAAATTTTTTTTACCGATACAATGCTTTCTCTATGAGAAAGCAAAAAACTGAGCTAAGAAGATCAATTTTCAATAGCTTCCCCCCAGTTAGACAAAAAAATAAATTGCATGCAAAATTTGAAGCTAATCCATCGAGTAGTTCTCGAGATCTTATTGGCGTACTGAATACACACACACACACACACACACACACAGACATTTTCTGGAAACCACTTTTTTCGACTCCCTGAGTCTAAATATGTACAAATTAATGAAAAAATAGAAAAAAATTTTTTTTACCAATACAATGCTTTCTCTATGAGAAAGCAATTAACATTTAATTTTTGTATTGAAATAAATTTCTTAATATAACGTTTATTAAATCCTTGATAGTTTGCTTTTGAGTTCCACAACTCAAAAGCAAACTTTCTAAATTAAATAAAAGCAACTCCGTCATGCTTAAACGATTAAAAACTTAAATACAAAATTTAAGTTATATGTGTGATTTTAACTGTTAAGATGCGCGCATTTCGCAGAATCCAAGTCAGTATGGCTTAACAGTTAATGAATCTTCTTTACTGTAAGTCATTTCTTTTCTCAGTGTACATGGATAAAGAGTAGCCTAATAAAATACACTAAGTTTCCATGATATAGAAACGTACTTTTAAAACTTTTGAATACAATATTAACTTGGAGCTTCCGTAAATTATAGAAAGCCAGACTAAGGGTTAAGAGAGAATTAAGTTATGGAACTTACAGTGAATGCACTGATAAGTACCTCTATTGACAGACAATAGTGTGTCTTTTCCCTTCAAAGCACTTCTCCTGAGGCTTCTCCTTTTGAGAGTTATATATAATGTTATTGTTTTCATTACCTTGTCAAGCATATTTTTCATTATTTTTGGTTGATCGTTTCGAAATATGCTACCAAAAAAAATATTTTTTTCTCATGCGTGCTGGGTAAGTGGCCTATTGCGCATGCGTTTTCGGGGTGGTAAGTAGCTAATAGCGCGCGCCGCGTGTGTTTTGTCTTTGAAGCGTGTGTTTGAGTAAAAAGCGTTAGGTTATAAAAAATAACGTCACGCAAATCCGTTAATTAATGAAAAAAAGAAAACCACGATTTTGTTTGTATATGCAGAAGCAGCGTCGCGCGGGCGAAGATGATAGGAGAGAGAGAGAGAGAGAGAGAGAGAGAAAGAGAATGCTTTATCGAAAGAAAACAAGACACGCCAGAACGTGTTTACGAGTCAGTCGTACGGCAGATATGAGAGAGAGAGAGAGAGAGAGAGAGAGAGAGAGTAAAAGAATGCTATACCGAAAGGAAACAAAACACGCTAGAACGTGCACGAGTTTCTATGTACGAGTCATTTGTGTGCTAGCTTCTTGATGAAAGTTGTTGGCGATGCAAAAAATAATATTTATATGAAATGTTTTTTTTTTATTTACATATTAATTTTTTTAAATGGGGGGCTTCGCCCCCCAACCCCCCCTTTCCGCGCCCTAACATGTCACTCTCTCTCTCTTACACCCAGCACTTATGAGAAAAAATAGTATGTGAATCTCGTTCGGTTTAGTTGACTATTGCGCCACTCGGGCAATGGCGCTACTCGCTACGCTCGTGCGCCAGCTTGCCCTCGTGCGCAATAGTCAACTAAACCTTACTCGTTACACAATATACTATTATATTGTTAAAACAATTACGAAGGAATAAAGTTACGGTACAAATTAAGTTGAAGATATAACTTTTAATATTATTTATTTACATTAGGTTTTTATTATTCCAATGTATTTTGATTCAAATTTCTATTATTTCATTTTCTTATGATTTTAAGATAGAATTGTATGCTTTATTTTGTTTATAATTATATTATTAGATTGTAAATTACATAATTATTTATTTTGTAATAAAATTAAAAAAACAACGTGAAATTTATTAATTGTTACGAATTTTATTTTATTATTAAGCGACTAATATATAATTAAATTATAAAAAAGGCAAGAAAGCGTCCGCGACGTGGATCGAACCCCGGGCTCTTGCACGACAGACAAGCGCTCAAACGTTGAGCCATTCCTACCGATGCATTTTCATTTCTTTGGTCGCTTCATATTCTATAAACTGCATACTTGCATTTTTTTCTATATTCGCTATTATACGGCACTCGTAACATAATATTTGTTTTAAGATACTGTTTTTTCACAAAAATTACTAATTCAAATCAACAGAACTAAAATTAATAATGTTATAAAAGTAAATTAATCGTTGAATGATAAAGATCAAAGATTTATAATCAATATATGTACAATAGAAATCAACAAAATACAATGAAATCGAAAAGAAGTAAAATTAGACTTATTCATTCATTGATTAGAATGAGATAATAATTTTATTGTATAAATTTTTTCCAAATATAAAAAATTTTTACGGAAATTTCTAGATAATAAATTGTTTATTTTTTTTATTAAATTCATTCTAATCATTAATTTGAATAGTTAATTGTAATAAATAAAGTAAATTACAATTTTTTAAAAAATATTTTATTTTTTGCAAACTATATCAAAGTAACTATTTCTAATAATGTTAAATATAATTGTAAATGTTTATCGATATAATTCATTAAATAGATGAGTATGAAACATTCCATATTACAGATATGTATTTATGAAGGTCGAGAGTTATAGATGTCCCATATAGATTGTATATAAGTTCCTGGCTTTTTGGTTGTCGGTCTTTTTTCAGTTGCTCTTTGCGTAATGTGACGTTCATTAAAATCTAAAATAAAACATTAATTTGTTTAACATTTTAAAGCAGGAAACTCGTATGTTATTATCAGCATAAATATTACCAAAAAGTTTGCCATTCGTTGGCTCATTTCTTTCGACTGAAGACGGAACTGTAACTGTAATGTTTAAGAATTTTTCTTAATATTCAAAATAATTTTCGTGAAATTGACAGTAATAAATTAAAAAACAATTTCATTGATATATTTAATTTATATAATCTGTATATTATAGTCTGGTTTACATTTAATTTATTGTTACATTATAAGAATAGTTAAATATTTTTGTATGAAAGCAAAATAAAAAAATATCACTCATATTATAAAGTAAAAATACTCTTATCGTTACAACTTACCGATTTTAATGTTTTCATCTCGCACGTCATTTCCCAAAGGTTGGGCTTGAGAGAACGATAAGCAGCAAATCAACAAAAATCTAAAAAAAATGAGGAAGAAAATATTGAAAAATTTTATAATATAAGAATTCATGTTTGAGAATAAAGAAAATAAAATTATTAAATTATTGCATAATTAGAAAGTTAAATAATTTAAGTTACAGTGATAGTTTAAACGAACTACTTAATGTTATCTTAAACATAAATTTCAAAGTTTGTTAATCTTGAAAATATAGTTGTTATTAAAAGGATTCTTTATTTTCCATCATCATACTGTTTTATAAGTCTACTTAATTTTTTTAATAATAATTGTTATATTTTTTTATATATCTATTAATTAAGGATCTCATTAAACATAATCATTAGTTTGCATAAAATTTTTTTAAATGAATTTAAAAAAAAAAGATTAAACTTTGAATACTTACAAAATTGTAAAATGCGACATTTTTATTTTTTGATAACTTTACTCAAAACAATCTGAGCTAGAACTGAATTTAAAATTTGTTGAATCTGTCTAATGTATTATTTTCAACACCAACATACTTATATTATCATTCACGAGTCTTGATATGATAATAATATTCATTATTCGTTTGTTTTATTCTTTCTTTGTGAATCAAATAAAATGTTTAATAAATTCGTATGCCCGCATGACATTTGCAAATTAATAGTATTGTTTTTCAATTTGGCATCGTGCACTGTTTGCATTGGTTATCTTAGAAGTATTTTTTAAATAGGGTAAGTGTGCCAGTTATCGTTGCCCTCCCCGACTACCGTGCTCCTTCGATATTTTAATACATTAAGATAGGTTTAAGCCTTAATCAATAATACAAAAAAAATTTTTTAATATTTTTGAAGTATAATTTAACTATTAGAAAAATAAAAATTTAATTTATCGAGGTTTTATATTGTATAAATAATGTTTGAAATTTTTGTAACGTGATTTATGCGTTTTTAGTGCGCGCGTTATCAAAAAGCTTAAGGATTGCATGTTTAATTCAATCATTTAAAGTATTAAAAAATGTATATTAATAATATGTACATGCATTTTACTATAATAAAATACTTACAAATTTCAAAAAAACTTACAATTTGTGTTTTTAAATTATTTGTTATTATTTATTTATAAAATATAGAACTGGAACAGATTTAAGCATATGATTCAATTATCGTGCACGATAACTAAACCAATTTTTTGGTATAATCTTAGTTATCGTGCCCTCTAACATGTGAGCATCGAAGAAAACATAACCTCAAAAAAATATAAATCGACGAAAAATGCACGGTATTCGACGCTCGATATTTGGTTGAGGGCTTGCTTACTGACAAAACGCATTTAGTTGGGGGCGCGGAAACTGACACACGGTATATAGAAATCTGAAAATTGAGCAACACGGTATTTGACGCATGCATCAATTCTTATATTTTTAATAATATTTTAAATATTTTTCTATACATAATTAATCATGCTTATTAAATAAAAGATGCTTCAACGTTTATAACTGATATCAATAGTTATCAAGCATTAATAGAAAAATCTGTTTAATTTGATAAAATCTGTAAGAGGTTACGTTAAACCCACGGTAACTGGCACACTTACCCTATTTAATTTTTTATGAATACACGTGGATAATAAATGTTAATGGAAAAATTAATAACACATTTTATTATTTACTAGTGATAATTTACCTATTGTTACTTTTCATGGAATTTATCTGTTTTTTCTTTTTGTAAATCTACATTCTCAAATATTCAATACTTTAGAAGTAAATGATAGAAAGAATATACTAATAGAAGTAAACATAAAAAGAATTTTTTTAAATATTTTTGTATGAGGTTGTCAGAGGCTCAGTCGGTAGAGCGATGGATTCGTAATCTCAATGGCCCGAGTTCCATTCCCGCTCTCGGCAACTGATTGATACAAACGCCCGCTATACATGTTACATGTGCTTTGTTCACAAACACACTGAGGATCTCCGTCGCTAATTAGCATTGCAATGATAGCATAAATGCAGCAACGTTAAATTAAATAAAATTAAAAAAAACATAGTTTATAAATGAACGCGGTTATAATATTTTGTTAATAAAAAAGATATTGCTAAACGAATAAAATACTGGAATTTTTTTGAATTTTCATTCAATTTTAATTAACTAAAACTAATTTGCTTTTTTATGCTCTTTTTAAAAGATTTTAAAACAATTTTCACTATACTTTTAATGTAAAAATAAAAAAATGTAATTTTCTGCTATAAAAGCATTAACTTTATGACAAATTTTTACGATACTTTTCAATGAAAATTATTCAAAGAATGAAAATAAGTTTTGGTTAATTAAAATTAGATGAAAATTTAAAAAAAAGATTCTAATAATTTATTAATACTTTTTTCAGTCATCAATATCTTTGTTATTTGAAGACAAAAGATTACGAAACTGATTTTCTTTTATCCTTCTTCACAAAAAGAATCACTTTAATGAGGTCAAATCCTAAAAGTGTCTTTAAATAGTACAAAATCTTCTGAGCATTACTATTAAAAAAAAAATTGATAATGAATATCATGAAATAAAATAATTTTATTTTAAGTTTTAATTGAAAGCTTTACTTTTTTTTATGTATGCATACAAAAAAGTAATATTTAAAAAAAAATTTATTTTCTGATTAAAACAAATGTTTGATTGAAAACCTCAATAGGTTAGCTTAAAAATTCATAAATCGTTAAGATTCTAAGAATTATCTTATAATCATTATAAAAATATTGTTAGCGACACGAAGATTAAAGTCTATTTTTTTAATAATCAGCAATGGCGTAATGAAAATATTATTTTTACTCATTAAAATTGGAAATTTCGAAACTATAAATGTTAATTACATAGTAAATAAATATTTGAGAAATCATTTATTATTAAGTAGTATCCAATTAGCCTCTTAATTACAGTTTTGACAACCTGACTTATCTTTATTACTAATTTAACCAAAAAGTCAGATTGGTTAACGTAATTAAAATTTCAATCGTCAACTCTGTTCTCATGAAATGCCTATTGAATAATTATTATCTTAATGTCGTTGATATAAATAATAATTGAATTGAGTATGATTTTGAAAAATTAATCTAAATAAAATTGATAGAAAAGAGGAATAAAAGTAGACAATAAAATTGCAACTCACAGAAGAAAATAATGCGTCATCCTTGTGTATCTGGACTCAGTGCGTTATAGACTGAGCTAAATAAACTATAGTTTTCTTTTTTAACAACTGCATTATCACCGGTATTGTAATTAACATATCCCGTTTAGTATTCCACGTATATATATGTATATACATAATAACAATATGAGTAAGAGGAAATAACGTTTATGAATAAGAATCTTCTTTGAAACGTTGATAATTCTTCATTGTTCGATTTATTTTTATGGTGAAGAAAAAAGTAAATAAATGTGAATTATTGTTTATATTCATTTTTTTATTATTTATTGTATGCTGATTTTTATTTAATTATCACAATTACAAATGATTCGCTCTTATTTTTTCTTTTAATGAAATTATGAAAATTTTATCATTTTCCAATGTTATTTTACAATTGGTAACATAGATAAAGTTTATTATCATGTTTTTCATAAAATTTTAATTCAATGTATTTCATAATGATTACGTTAATGCTGAATCAAGAGAAAAAGCAATTGGCTTAGCAAAGATGCCAATATTTATTTTTCACGAGATGCTGGCATCGTTTTTAGATCTGTTCAAGGTCTCTTACGAAAAAAACGAAAATATAGATCAGTATATTTTAAGTTACTCTCTGTCTTGTTTCACAACATATATAACAGTGTGAAAAAACTTATTCACGATGTTACTTCATAAGAATTATCAAGTTTTTTCATTCATCGTCAGCTTATTGTTTATTATTTTTCCTTGTATCTCATCGGCTGGTAAATCAGTTATCTAATACTATTGAACAAATAAGCTCTTTTTTTTATTATTTATTTACGTTTCATCATTAGCTCGTATTGCGTAATTTTATTGCTTAACGGGATACTTGAGTATTTAAAATAATATATGAAAAAAATGTTAAATATTTATTTAATTTTTTTTAAAATTCCAGTGCTGAAGCTTAAAAATGAAGGGGAAATAATTTGCATTCCTAATGCAACATTTCATATAGACTGCAACAGGTGCAAGTGTAGTCCAACCGGAATGTCAATAGACTGTACCGATTGGTCATGTACAATTTTACAAATTCCTCACGATCTTCTCTTAAGTAAGCATAACAGTTTTGTATTATTATATTTACAAATTAATGCCAATGATTAATTGTATCGACATTTTTTTTCTTCATATTTATTATAAGTATTTAAAATTCAAATGAGACAATGAAAATTTATTTTAAAAAAATAATCAATAGCGGTAATGTTGAAAAAGTTTATCGATTGATTTATTAAATTATTTAAAGTTAAAATTGTTTGATATCATAAGTAAGGTCATGACGTCGATTTTTGTTATGATAACAAATTTAATATTATCTTTAAATTTCGTTTTTGAAAAGCGATTAAAAATTCATTTGAATTTACAAAGGGGATTCAAGTTGGTTCAGAAGCGTTGGGTAGGGTAAAAAGATATAGACTATGAAAAAATTGTATACTTTTTACAATTTTCAATTTGTAAGCCATTACCTTAATTTTTTTATTTATTTTTCTATTTTATTTAACGCAAATGTATTCATGCTATCATTTTGATACTAATTAGCGACGGAGATTTACATGTGTTTGTGAACTTCAGCACATGTAAAGTACAGTGACGCTTGTCCGAAAGCGGGGATTCGAACTCGAGCCCTTGAGATTATGAATCCATCGCTGAACCGACTGAGATACTAAAGGCCTCTACCTTTATCTTCATTTCTTATGATATCACTGTATAGAATAGAAATATAAACGTATGATGATAAAAATATTTAAAAAATCATTCAAATCGAAAAAAATAAGCATTTATTCATTACTGTTTACAAATAATATATATATATATATATATAACATTTCTTATTTGTATTCTTTAAATATAAAATAAAATTCTATTCCAAAAAAAATGAATTCAAAGCACATATTTTATTAGCCATAAACTATCATAAAATTGAAAAAAAAAATTCTTTAGACATAAAATTTGTTCCATCTCAGATATAACAGTAAATTGTTGGGCAGGCGAGATTTTCTTAAGCGATAATTTAAAATGCATATGCGCATCAACTGGTGACTATGCCACATGTAGTTCAGCTTATTATGAGCTTGCGCATAATTTACGTCCAACAAGCGGCTCAATCATTTCATTAGAAAAATCAGCAAACGGCAAATGTACTCCTGGCCTTGTATTTAAAAATCAATGTGATACATGCATTTGCAGCAATGTTAATGATGAATCAGCTGCTGCTTGCTTAGGTATCAAATGTATTAATGGTTACGGACGTAATAAGGCTGGCAATTGTATGTATATTATATATATTTATTATAAGTTTGATACCCTGGTAGAAAATTTAACATAATTTCTGCTCAGTTTACTAACTAATGCCCAGATATTTTAACAGAAACTGCCCAGATATTTTAACATAAACTGCCCAGAATATGTTGAACAATTATAATCGATATATAATCTCATGTAAAAGTTTTAAAATGAATTATACTTGTTTGGTACAATTATTAACATTTAATTAAAATATAGTTATTTTGCAATAATTGTTAATCAATTATTATATTTTAAATGTAATATAAAAAGTTTACATGTGGTCTACGAAAAAAACTAGCAGTCAATAGGTAAATGCGCACGCATGATTTTCTTTCTCGCTCCCGCACAAAGCGAGGTCGTTGTAAAGTTAAAATCAGCTGTTTTTTCGGAGCACGTCTAACCTAAACGGAATTTTTTTCTTAAATTATTGAGAAAATAAGTGTAGTTTAAAATTTATTTAAAAAGTAAAATGGAAAATAGTAGAAAAAGACGTCATGAAAAATTAAAAGAAAAACAACAAAATGAATATGTGCAGGAATTTGGTGAAATATTAAATACAGAAAAAAATTTTAAACTAAATATAGAAGAAAATTCAACTGATTTTTTTGTTGACAATGAAAGTGATCACAATGAATTAGATTTAGAAGATTTATCTTTCTCTGATTCTTCTATTCTAAATAATAGTAATAATAGTGTTTGTAGTGAAAGAAGTACTATTTCAAACTGTGATGATAGCAGTAATAATAGTTTTTGTAGTGAAAGAAGTACTATTTCAAACTGTAATGAAGATTTTGTATGTGAAGTGATAGATCAAAGAGAAGTACAGGAAATTCAAGAATGGGTAGTACGTAATAATGTGGCACACGAACACGTAGATGAACTTTTGAAAATTCTACGTTGCAGACTCTTGCCATCACTTCCAAAGTGTACAAAATCTCTTTTGAAATGTAATGTTAATCCTAATAAAATTGAAAAAATGACTGTGAGTAACAATATGGAAGGAGAATTTAAATATTTTGGCTTAGGAGATCAATTGATGAAAAAAGTCAATGTACAATTACACAGTACAAATATCTTAGAATTAATATTTAACATTGATGGTATGAGTCCTTTTAAATCTAGTCCTGTGTCTGTGTGGCCTATACTTTGTAAAGTATTTATGAAGCCAGATTTGTATGAACCATTTCCTGTAGCCATTTATTCTGGAAATGGTAAGCCTAAATATTGCTCAGAATATTTAGAAACATTTATTCAAGAGCTCAATCATCTTCTTCGACATGGAATTGTTATTGAAGATAAAGTATTCGAACTCAGAATAAAATTTTTTGTCTGCGATTGTCCAGCTAGATCCTTTTTAAAATGCATAGTAGGACATGTTTCATTCAATGGATGTGAGCGATGCAAAGTAAAAGGTCAAAAGGTAGATGGAGTTACAGTTTTTCTACAAGTCAATGCAGAAAAAAAAACAAACAAGGGCTTCAGAGCATTCGAGGATCCTGACTGTCATACCGGTGCTTCTCCACTGTGTGCAATCAACCCTCCACTTGATTTATTATCACAGTTTGTACTTGATCCAATGCACCTTTTATATCTTGGGTGCACGAAAAGGATGCTTGAATATATTTTATCTACATCCACTCATACAATCAGATTAAGTGCCACTTTAAAATCTGAATTGAAACGCAGGACAACTTTAATAAAAACTGATATTCCTGATGAGTTTCCTCGAAAGATGAGGTCTACAGAATATTATAATAAGTACAAAGCTGTAGAATTTAAATTTTTTTCCTTATATGTTGCTCCAATTGTTTTAAAAAAATTGCTTCCAGATAATGTCTACAATCATTTCATGTTATTTACTACAGCATGCAGATTGTTATCTGGCACAAATAAGAATCATCATATCACAGAAGCAAGAAAGTATTTAATACAGTTTGTCGAAGAAGCATCAGCTTTATATGGTTCAACATTTGTATCGCTTAATATACATAATTTGATTCACCTTCCTGATGATGTGGAAAGTACTGACTGCTCTTTAAGCGAGTTATCAGCTTTCCCATTTGAATCATATTTGGGAGGATTAAGTGCACTTATTAGATCACCAAGGCATATAGTTGCACAATACTGTCGTCGTCTTGAAGAAAAGGATACATTTGTGAAGAAAAATATAAGTATTGCTCCAGAACTGGAAATACTTGTAACTAGAAAAAAGGAGATATTGAAAATAAAATATAAAGGACTTATACTGTCAACGAAACATCCAAATAATACAGTTTTACTTAAAAGTGGAATAGTTGGAAAAATTTGTAAATTTGATTGTACAAATAATAAAATTAATTTTGTACAAATAAAAAAATATGCAAGAAAGGAATCAGTTTTTAAGTATCCTTGCGAATCTTCTAGCCTCAATATTTTTGAAGTCAGCAAACTGTTAGATAAGATCATGTGCATATCTGTACATAACATTCAAGAGAAGCTCATTAAACTACAAATAAACTATTCACAAGTGGAAGAAAAAAGATTTTTCGTGGTGCCTTTATTACATTAAAACTAATTGGGCATACAATTTATATATTTCAACACATAATTAGGTATTATAAATGTAATACTTATATTTCCCTTATATTTTTTACCACTATCTAAATAAACATTAAATTTAAAATCATTTTTCTATTTTTTGAATTTGCTCATTTAAATGAAAATATATGACAGTACTCTGTTTACTTTTGCCTTACCTAACCTTACCTTAACCTAACATGAATTCATAGATTCAAATTTGAATTTTGATTTCTAGGAAAAACAATAAATTGAATAATCTAATATTATATGGTGTCAACTTTTGTTGTGGATTTAATTTACAAATAATTATTATCTTAACAAATTATTTTAAAAAATTGTTTATTTAAAAAAGTTAATAAATAACTAAAATTTTTTAAAATTAAAAAAGAATTGTTTTTAATTAATTTACAATAATATATAGTCAATCATAAAAATTTAACCTAAAAAAATAAAGTTTACTATTGTAACAAATAAGTGAACAGTGATTATTTAAACTTTGAGCATGTCGGACAGTGATAGTGAGTTGCCTTTTGAGCTTCAGCAGTACAGTTTAGTGCGTTTTGTACACAGAGGACGAAAAGAAAAATTGAAAGTGTGGACATCGTCCCAAGTAAATGGTTGGATTATGATAAAATTAGAGCCAGATGTATTACAAAATTTATGGATGGACCGTACGCTGAAGAAGATTTAGAATTATTACATTCTTTGGTAATGAACAATGTAGATGCTCCAGAAGATTGGCCAACATTTCCAATAGAACAAGTAGGACGAGCTAGTGAGTACTTACATAAAATAATAGCAATTAATTTATTTTAGACTTTTCATAAATATATTTTCATTCTTATACATAGATCAAACTATTATCTTCTTTTTCTAATAAATTTATATGGTGTGTTAATATATTTGTATTAACTTTATTTAATTTAATAAAAAATTTTAAGAATATCATTTCAGTTTTTTTGCAGAAAAATTTAATAAAATTGACATGAATTTAAAAAATTGTTTTAATTATAATATATTGAACCAATGCATTATTTTTATCATAAAATAATATTTATATTTAAAGATGTTTCTTGCAAATAAAAATTAATTTTCAATAAATTCAATATTTTATAATTTAAAATTTATAAAAGTTAATTTTCAAAGTATGATTATTATTATTTAAATTGAATGTTTCTTTTTCTTTATTTTGACAGCAGAACATTACTTTTTGTATTAGCTTTTAACTGTTTGATGTAACCAAGTATATAAACATTTATATAATTACACGATTAAGCATGCTTACAATAATATAACTAAATAATTTATTTTTTAGAAACCTATGAAGAAGGTCTAAGAAAATTAGAATATTTAAAAATTGATGAACATGTACTGACAGTAACATCAGAAAATAGTGCTTCAGAAGCACAAAAACACCTCACCAAAGCTGTAAAACGTAAAAAACTTCAAGCTGAAGCGAAGAAATTAAATACAAAATTTTCATCAACAACAGAAAATGAACTTGAGAATAAATCAAGTATTGAGGAAGGTATTGCAATTTAATAACTATTTTTATGTAAATATTCGTTGCCTAGTTTATGTGTATATTTATATAAATGTTTTTTTTTCTAGATTCATCTACACTAGTTGAACCAATTTCAAGTGATAAAGAAACTTCATTAAATTCAGAAGTAATGGACTTATCGAAAAATATTTTTGATCAAACAACAAGTAATCAAGTTCAACCTCAAATTTCAATCAGTCAACGTAGTACATCTTTTGTACCTGAGCTACCATCTTCATCTCTTGCATCTCAGCGATCATCTATAACAGGTTAAGATAAACTATAATCATCAACTACAAGTAATGCTTCAATATTAGTGTTACTTTAATATTTTTTATTTATTACAGGATGCGCTGAAGTAAATTGTATTAGTTTCGATCAAGCCATTAATGAGGCATCTATTGTAAACGTTGATAGCATTGTTTATAAATCTGGTAAGGAATATTTTTAGTAACCAGTCTTAGTTGTTTTTGAATTATACATCTATAAACATTCAATTAATTTCAGAGTTTGAAGCTGCTGTTATGATGAAACTGGATAGCATAATAAAAAGACAGGATGAGATTGGAGAAGAGATTGGACATTTGAAAGCAGCTCAAGATGCAACATCTAACTTTTTAGCAGACAAAAAGGTTGCAGGGAAATCCAATAATTTTGAGGCAAAATATCAAATTACATTGCCTTTAGATTGTTATCAAGATTTTCAAACTTTTGAAGAAAAGTTAAAGGGTGATAAATTTTTTAAAAAAGATGTTGTAAGTTAAGATTTTGTATATAAAAAATTACTAATAATATTTCATTTAAGAAATACTTAACAATTTGTTTATGTTTCAGTATTTAGAGTTAAAATCTCTTACAGACAAAGATTTAGCTATAAGCAAATCTATTGTGAAGATGTTGAAAAAATTTCTCTCTAAAGAATTGGCAAAACAATTCACAGCAATTAGGTCATCAACAATCAACAAAGAAAAATATAAATTCAAACCAACTGAATTATGTAAAATGATAGATGGTAATTCCATTAGATTTATTTTTTTATTATTGTTTCTATCAGATTAATTTTTTTATTGTTTCCATTAGATTAATTTTTTTATTATTGTTTCCATTAGATTTATAATTTTTCATTATGATAAATTTATATAATTACAATCTAATTTATTGTTTTTATTTACAGCTGTAATTACAAAAATGAGGTCTGAAAAATCATTGATCACGGAGCCAGAAGATTTGAATAGTTCGTTAACAGACGTTTTTACTAACGTAGCTAAATGGAAAAATTAAAATTGAACTAAGAATAAATATTTTTATTATTTTATGTAATTATTTATATATTATTAAAATATTATTGACATGTGATGTAAAATTTAAAATAAGTATTAAGTAATAATGTTTTTATTCATAAAGTATTTAAAAGTTTTATTTATTCACAAACTAAAAAAAAGAATGTAAAAATAATTTATTAAAAAAATACATGCGTTCATAACCTTCAATTATTCTTTTTTCACTTTTAGCAGAATCTGGGCAGATTCTGCCGAGAAAACGTCGCTATTAGATAGGCTTTCTGGGCAGAATACGTCAACAGAATCTGCCCAATCAATATAAATTTTAAGATATTCTGGGCAGATTAACATTCAATTTTCTACCAGGGTATTAATTTGCATAAGTGATTAGTTTTATTTTTTAAATAATGCGAAGGGTTCTCATACATTTTTTTTAAAAATCATTCGGAATTATAGAAAATAATTATAATTTTTTTATATTTTTTTGCTAACAAAGATAGATTCATCATGCTTAATAATGACATTCTTTATAAATTTATCCTTTTGACCCTGATAATAACAAAAATTTGATATTTTTTCTAATAGCTAATAATATACTTATTTTTTTTTTGTAACAACATTAATTAACTTAATAATAATAACTTTTGATATAAAAATTATTAGAAATAAAATTAACAGAAAAATGATAAATCAATTAATTACGGTACATTTTATTTTAAAATAACATAACAGCAAGCGTTTCGAGTAACTAAAAGATATAATTACTTAAAACGAAATTTTAAATAAATTCAATATTTTAAAAATAGAGTCTATATTAGTAAAATTTTCCAAAAAAATTTAGAAAGCAGAGCATACGTACTACATTAGATCTAATTTTATTTCAGGTAATTATGGAGTTGATTACAACCAGAAATTGTGTGTTCCATTCTCAACTTTTTCCATGAACTGCAATCAATGCATTTGCAGTAGTGATGGATATTCTTTTTCTTGTGATTCATTCCCTTGTCTTGGAGTCGAGATGCGAGACGATCAATTACTAAGTACAATTTAATTTTTATTAATTAACAGAACTATTTTATTTTTTTTCTCATTAAAAATTTTTTGGAATTCAAAATGGAATCTCGAAATTAAAATAAACTAATTATATAATTAAATTATGTTATTACAATGAATTTAATAATTTAAAATTTAAAAAGTTAATTTTTTTTTAAATCACACTTTGAAAAATAAAATTACAAATTATTATTTTCATTTTGAGTTAATTTTCCACAAAATTCTTATAATTTTGAACAGATTAATAATTAAATTTTAATATAAAAAACATACTAAAATAAAAAAGGTAAATTAAAATTGTACAAACAATTAAAAAGTCTTAACATCTGTCGTCAGACATAACTTTTCTCTGCGAACCTGATAATATCTTCCTTTACAACCGTCACGAGTGTCTTTGCTCGAAAAGCGGAAAATATGCGATGTGCAGTGTGTCGCATTATGACAAGAGACAAGAATTTCGTGAGTCCAATAAGAAAGTTTTCTCGATAGCTGAATTTCCCGAACTATGTACGCCTGGTATGACATTCAAAGACAAGTGCAACATTTGCATTTGCGGAACAAACGAGAGAGCTTCTTGTACAAAGATTGATTGCGATATCAGTTGGAAATATTCGACTGATAAGACAAATTTTATAATACCTCCTAGAATAAGTAGGTTTAGCGGAAATTTTATTTTCTGACTATTAATATTTTCCTATTCATTTTAACTATTCTCTCTTATTTCAGTTCCCAAACAAGAAATTTGGAAGAAGACAAAAAAGAATTCTCGATTCTGCAATAAAAATGCAGTATCTATGTATTGCAGATATCTCGATTCATATTAATGACAAAGTTTAATATATACCATAAATGTAATATAAAATTCATGTATATTTAATAATAAAGTTATATTTTTAAATAATATAAGAAAGAAATTATTTTAATATTATTTTAATTTTTTGCTGACGTTGTCAATTATCATGGTTGATTTCTAATCAAATATATCATACAAGGTCTTCAGTTGCTCATTCGGTAGAGCGTTGGATTCGTATTCTCGAGGACCCGAGTTCGAATCCCGCTCTCGGCCGATTGATGCAAGCACCACTGTATGTTTCATGTGCTCAAGTTCACAGATACATAGACGACTTCCGTCGCTAATTAGCATCGCCATCATAGTATAAATACAGCGACGTTAAATAAAATAGAAAAAAATTTATCATATATGAATTCATAGAATCTTTCAAATAATTGAGAAACTTATTTTAAATAAAAAAGTTTAATCACACTTATATTATATAAACAATTATTTTTAAAATTTATTATTATTCAACGCTGCTGTATTTATGCTATCATATTGATGCTAATTAGTGACGGAGGTTTTCAGTGTATTTGTGAACAAAGCACTTGTATTGAATACAGTGGTGCTTGTATGAATCAGCTGAGGGCGGGATTCGAACTCGGGACCTCGAGATTTCGAATCCTTTGCTCTACCGACTAAGCCGCTAACCCTTTCTAATAATCAATATTTGATTTCTATTTATTATAAAAATGATTAATCAAAAACTAATTCTTTCATTTAAAAATAACTCATTAATAATTTGAAAATTAAAAAGATATTAATTAATCAATATATTAAATAATTGCATAAAAAAACCAAGTTTCAATATCATATTAAATATATAATTCGAAAATCAATATTTATAATTTACGCAATATTACGTTTTCTTAACGTCTTTTTCCTGCTTCATGGATAACATACTTGATACAAATTGACGTGGTTATCAGCTAGTAAAATTACTCATGGTTTTTCCTTGAAACACGAGGATTAAAAAAAAACATAAAGAATGAAATACATATTCCAGAGAAAAGCTGCTTTAGTTGTAAGAAGTTGAAGGATGACGTAGAAATTGAGCATTAGTGTATACGCTTAGAAAAAAAAGGTCTGTTTAGTATAAACTAGTAAATCTTATTTTCTCTTTTTACGACATTTTAAAACAGCTTTCATTTGACGCATAAAAAATTTTTAAAACTTGTTGACTCAAGTTTGTGCTTTACTCATTAAAAAATAAAACTGTACTTAGCTTAATATTGTTAGAATTTTGGTGATACTATAATTTTAACTGTCTTGAAAATTTTATATTTTTTTAAAGAGTTATTCAAGAAATACAAATTTTTAGAACAGTGAAATAGAATTTCATCGTTGACGTGATTTGACAAGTAGTGATTATTAATGAATGAGAATTAATAGTTTTTACCATAATGAATGAGATGAGATGAGAGAAGGTGATAATTTATTGAAAAAAGGTTAATTAGTTTCTATTGTTTCTTTTTTTGCGGATGATTCGATAAAATTTCATTTTTATTTTAGCGCTGCATAATAAAATTTCTTTGTCTTTTAAAATTGTTTAGTTTGTTTTGAAAAAAAATGTGTTCCTTATAATCAATTCAAATGAAAAGAATACTAAATGTACATTATGATTTTAGATGTACTGAAAAATTATTTTTATGTACTCATATATAATCATGTAAGATTAAAGGTTGTATCATATATGATGAAATATGACTTACATGGTTCACATGACTATTTATAATTGCATTTAGTCTTATGAATTCAGAAATATTTCTATATAATTACAGAAAATTATTATATTCACTTATGTAGAATTATCAATTGATCATCCACTGGAAGTTCATATTTATATTTAATTATGTGTGATTAATAATTCAAGTTGATTGTGCAGAATTATTCATAGGCACGTATAATGATACTTGTTTATACGTAGAAATTTATCAGTGAAATAATAAATATCATATCGCCTGTCTCCTCGAAGACTATCTTGCATCAGTTTTCACTTTTTTAGCTACAAACGTGAAATGTGCAAATAAAATTTAAAACTTAAATTGTTACAATAAACTTAAAGTTTCTTTATTCAAACCTTTTTATGTTTTCATTTTTTCTAATAAAACATTCAAATTGTTGCAAAAAAATATATTTTTTAATGTTTCTTTTCGTAGAAAAAACTAACCTGAGATAAATATCCATACAGGATAGTTTTCATGGCGTTTTTGTAGGTGGAATTATTTTCGTGGCAAATGCTGATAGGGGATAATTTTCGTGTCATTTTTTAGTTAAGATAGTAAATTCTTTATTATTAAAAATTTGTAATTTAACGTAATTACAATATTTATTTATTTTTAATATTTTTTTATATTTATATATTCACGTTTTCTTTAGATGAGAATTAAAAATTTTTAATTTTGATAAAAGGAGAAATATCTTGAGTTTTTTTTGTATCAATTATAAATCAATTGTAAATCTTGAGGTAGTCAGTGGCTCAGTCGGTAGAGTGATGGATTCATAATCTCGGAGTCCCGAGTTCGAATCCCGCTCTCGGTCGATTGACACAAGCACCACTGTATTCAATACAAGTGCTTTGTTCACAAACACACTAAAAACCTCCGTTACTAATTAGTATCACAATGATAGCATAAATACAGCAACGTTAAATAAAATTTTTTTAAAATTGCAAAATCGTCTGCATATTTTCCAATGTAATTTCATCATGTTAATTATTTTAAAATAAATCTTGTTCACATAATTATGCCAATATTTTAATAAATCACTCTTCTGAAAAGTTAAAAAATTTACACCAAAGTTGTGAAACATGATTGCATCGTTATTTTACAGCACACACGAAATCAAAATTCACTCAAAAATATTTTGCATATATTACTATTTGAAGCACATCACAAATAATAATCATTTTACTTTTTTTTTAATTTTATTTAACGTCGCTGTATTTATGCTATCATTTAGATGCTAATTAGCAACGGAGGCCGTGAGTGTGTTTGTTAAAAAAGTACATGTAACTTACAGTGGTGCTTGTATTGGCCGCCAAGAGCGGGATTCGAACTCGGGATCTAGAGATTAATTAATCCATCACTCTACCAAGTGAGCCACTGACTACCTCAATTATTTTACTTATCATAACAAAAAAAAGCATACAAACAATTTTTCTTTTTCCTAAAATAAAATATTTCATTAATCTGCCTAACACTAAAAAACAAAAATGATAATATAACAATGACTCATTCAAACGCATATATCCTAAAAATCTTCCTGTCACATATGATTTGTAAACTTGTTTTGCCACAACATAAAATAACTTTGACTTTAGATCGCGCATCCTTTATCTCTAAACTTTCTCGTTATACTATGCCATTGTTATATTGGTACACACGTTGTGCATATAACCGTAGTTTTACTTATAATACAAAAACAAAAGCACACCGAGTTCTTTGTCAAATACGATGTATATATAGTTTTCGATAAACTAGAGTAACGTGTGTCACATATATATATTTTAAAACGGATTATCAATTGGTTAACATCAGTGAAAACTTTGTTTTTAGAACGTTTACGTCTATTTGTATCGTTAAAATGAAAACTTTCAAAACTCATTAATGGAATAATTGATAAAATTTTTGGCCAATCTAAACGGCAAAGTGCATGAACGATAGAAAGTTTAAATTTTTATATGTAATACGTATGTAATTTAAAATTAAAACGGGATTCCCGTTAAAATTTATGCCCCACTTATTCGAGTGATGATATATAATAATGCGAGTGTTGCATTCTTATTTAAACTAACGCACAAGACGTAGCTCATAGACAGGAAACAGTCAGTTTTCAGACATCGTCTCACGACCTTCGCTACTAGTCTTTTTTTAAAAACGTGTACATAATGAAACTTATTATTTTTACGTTTTCTTGCATTTTGGTGAACTTAATGTTCGGTTAGTTTTAGCATTGTGCTTATTAAGTTTTTTTTCAAACGTGTTTTTGCAAGCTTATTATAATTTTGTTTTCTTTTGATTTTTTATATAGCGGAATCAATGGCTCGAGGAATTCATTGGCAGGCTCCTAGTACGTTGCAGTATTATCACTATACAGGTAAAACATAAGATTCATTGTTAAAGTGATTTTTTTTAATTCAGTAGTATTTATATTTTTTATTTAGTATACGTTTTTATAAAAATTTTAAATTTTAACTTTCAATGGAAATAATTTTTACAAATGTTGAAATAAAATATTTTTTGTGTATTTATAATAAGAAAACGTAAATAAAAAGAGTGTTTAAAATATTAAAATTATTGTGCAAGTAGACAATTTTAATTATCGAAAATCTAATCAATATGATTTTAATTATGGTTCAAAGTTCATTTCTAATTTTAAAATCGAGAGGCAGATATTACCCATCGATTATTTAAATTTAACTTCAATATTTAGATCAAATTGGATGAAATTTCGATAATTTTAAGTGTTTCAACATAGCAAATGAATTTTTTAATTGATCAATTTTTCGAAAGATTAACAACAAAATTGAAATACTACTTTTGAATATATAAGAGAAGTAATATGAAATTCATGAGGAGAATTCTGATTTTTTTTCAAAGTAATCAAGTCAATTTTTATGCATCATACGTATCTACATGAACTTGTAATAAAAAATTCGTGAAACTTTTATCATATTAAAACTAAGCCGTATATATAGTATTGGTCTTCTTGTAGTAAAAAATATGTACAAATTTACCGATAAATTTCGATTATTTCGGTGGTCTTATGTATAATTGAAAATTTGAAAACATTTTTATAGTGTATGATGCAGAATAATGAAATATAATTGAAAATAAAACATTTTTATATCTCTATTCTATTTATTAAAATTTTTTTTTATGAAAGATTGCTATTAGACAAATAATAATAAAAATCATTTATTGACATTTAAAAATAAATTCAACTTGTTTTTTTTTAAGTAGAAAGAAGGTATGATAAAATAAACTTATCATTTCGTTTATATTACTGATCACAAAAATAAAAAAAAATAATAACAATAAAAATGAATGTCTACTTAAAAATACAAGTTGAATACCAATAAAAAGTTTCGTTAAATTTAACTGTAGTTAAATGAAAATTGTATTTTAACAAATAATTGTAAACTTTAGTTCCAGTCATGGCACATAATAATGTGCAGCCAAAAAGTTTAGAAGATCAACCGACAGATGCACCTACAATGAAAGTTAAATCAATGTATTACAGTAAGTTTCTATACAAAAAAGCGTTAGCAATAATCATTTTTTAAAACAAACATTTTATATAAATTCAAATTTTCATCTTTCTTTCTCTTTCAAGAATACACAGCGTGTGTCGCGCGTCACTTCCTCATGAAGGATTGTACTCTGTGCTTCTGTACAGATTTGCCAAACGTCGCAGTTTGTTGGGACAACACTGATGAAGAATGTGACACGACTAAAAAAGAAGTTGAAGAAAATGCTAACGCCGTTAATAACGATCCTAACGGAATCTGGTGATGATTGTACATTGTTTTTTTACACGCGTGTGATTATTGGTATTGAAAATACCAAATGTAAATAAATATTAATATTTAATGCTAGTATTAGGTGAACTTGTTTCACTATTCAATTATTTTGATATTATTATTTCGAAATAATCATGGATAAAAAAAGAGCTTAAAATTAATGAAATGTAGTAATTTTGTTAAATGTATTTCAATATATTAAAAGCGACTGACAGATAGTTTTCGAAAAAAGTTTTTTTTTGTTAATTATTTATAGTTATATTTTTAGATGTAAAAGAAATCAATATTAGATAGTGGATATGATATTTGAATTCAATTTTATTACTCAGTACAAAAACTTAAAAAATTTTTTAAACAAAATTTTAAATAAATCAATCTAAAAATTTATTAATCAAAATTTTTTTTTAAATTTTGTTTTTTAACGTCGCTGTATTTTAGCTATCATTTCGATGCTAATTAGCGACGGAGGTCGTCGGTATATTTGTGAATAAAGCGCATGTAACGTACAGTGATGCTTGTATCATTCGGTCGAGACCGGGATTCGAACTCAAAACCTCGAGATTATGAATCCATCACTCAACCGAGTGAGCCACTGACGACCTTATTAATAAAAATGTAATTTAATATTTTTTAAAGAAAAATATATCGAAAACATACACATATACATTTTATTAATCCAAACAAAACGTTGTTTATTTCATCATTAATATCAATAAAAAATATCAAATTTTCGTAAGATACAAAAGGCCTTGACATTTAATTTTCCATTTCGACAGGCGTCGAAAATTTTTTTGATGAATTGATTACTCCTTAAAACTTTTTTTTCCAATAAATAACTTATAATTAAAAGACGGAAAAGTCGTCGAAGGGAGAATCAGTCGTTATTTTATCTTTCGATCAATCAAATAATCCACCGTAGGAATGTTACGCGCATCGAACCCCCTAAACCACACGAAAACCATTTCCCGTTAATTTCTGCTTTTGAAATAGCTAATTACTTTTCCAACGCGACGAATTCGTACCTGAATTCTTGAGCATTATCATCAAAATTTCAAAGTACTTTTCACATAATGTTTTTGTTGGATAATCATTTATGAATAATAAGCGCATCGAAGTTCGTAAATGAATATTAATGTTATTATTTTGGCATATTTACAGTTATTAAATTTATTAAGTTTGCATCATTGTTATTATTATTGATAATAAGCTTCTAGAATATTGTTTTGTTTTGGAGGTTTAATTTCATAGATTTATGATAATTTAAAAAAAATAAAATAAAAAATATTTTAAAATACAAAGAATAAAAGTTTTTCATTCAAATTCTCATTTTTTTTATTTAACGTCACTGAGACCACTAAATATACTGAATATTATAGGTGTTTAAAAAATAAATTTGGTTTTCATGAATGTAAATAAGTAAATAATAATAATATGAAGATGTTGAGCAATCATGTTAAACAGAAAGACAAACAATTCAAGAAATTAAACAAATACTTATTCAATTGATAGATATTGTATCTATCTATATAAAGACTAAACAGCAAGCAAGTCTTGCTTTTATTACGTTTATTCAATAAATAATATTGCCTATAAAAATTGAGTAAAAATATAAACTTCGAATATTTTAAAAACTTAATGATTTTAAATTTACCCTGGTGGAAATTGAAACGTTTTTTTTACCATTTTTTGGCCAGTAGAAATGAAAACGCTTTTTTTAGCATTTATTGGCCATTTCTTTGGCATTATTATTACTAATAACCTCAAATTTTTATACACACCATTTTTAATGCTCACATTTCTACCAGGGTAGTGTTGCTGTATTTATGCTATCGTCCCGATGCTAATTAGCCCAGAGATCGTCAGTGTGTATGTGAACAGAATCGTCAAAAAGCAGGATTCGAACTCGGAGTCTTCAGATCATTAATCCATCGCTCTAACAATTGAGCCACTGATGATCTCTTTTATTCAAAATCTAAAATTCATTTTTAATGTTTTCATTAGTAATATTGAGAACCAAAATATTAGAGTTTAAATGGAAATTAATCGATTTTTCAATATAGGAAACCCATCCCTCATGACTAATTTCTTAGAGCCTTTTTCTTTGTACTCTGAGAATAGCGCTATAAATAGTCATAAACTTTTGATTACAATAAGCTTTCGTAAAAGTCCTGGAAGTATGAATAAATAGTTAACTAGCGAGTAAAATTTTATTCCTTTAGTAAATTAGCATTTAGCACGAGATCGCACAATTTTAGAAATTTTACTCGTACACGTGAAAAAACGCCGTTTTTAATCTTTCTTTTCCAAGCGCAAAATGAGTATTTAAACGCTAATGCACAAAATCTTTAATTTTTTTTTGCACTTTGTTAGTAATACTTGCCTTTATTCGTTTGCAAAATTCAAAGTGATTTTCAGTATACAAGCATTTAAACAGCAAGTACTTTAATGTGTTAAATATAAGGTAATGTTACAATTATACTAAAACAATACAGTGATAGTCTTTGTCAAACAATTGCTACATTTGCTACGCGATGTACCATTCTGTAATGTTACCTAAATTGTTAAAGCACACAATCGTTACAGAACAATCATGCAAATTACATTAAAAACTTATTCGGCATATAAAATTTTAAAAAATTTCAGATCAATGTTATAAAGTTAGCCATTCGTTTCTTTTTAGAATTGCGTACTAGCACCATAAACTCTTTGAAACCAGATTTTACAATCCTATAACCATTCAGCTTAATGTCTTATTCCATGCTTTACGTATATACAAAAAAAAAAGCCCGCTTCCCCTAACATGTTCTCAAAATCGTTCGACTAAACGACTCTGAAATATCATTACTCTCACGAGGATACGGAAAAAAAAGTAAATAAAGAAAAAGAAAAAACGAGAACTATAAATTATTGCACGTATAGCAAATATCACCAGAACTCGTCTTTACTTAAGTTTTTCTTTTTTTTTATTTATCCCTTGAATAATATAGAGATGTTTCGCGTGTATTATATTTTTCTACATTCCTTGTGAGCCTCATGATAATGAAAGAAAAAAGAAGAAAAAAAAGAAAGAAGAAGAAGACAGGGAAAGAATCTTACTTTTTCTCCGTTAGCTTTCTATATAGGAGTGCGCGTTGGCACGCAATTTGTTACATGTAAGGCGCGTAAGCTCTTAACCTAAGAAATGTTATTAGCCGCGACATTCTCGTCACGGGCTTATACTATGGTCGACTTGGGAACGATAAAAACTGAGACTCGTACGCGACGCTTCTATTCTTTTTCTTCTTCTTTTTTTTCTCTCTTTCTTTCCCTCATTTTTTCTTTTATTTTTTACCACAAAAAAAAAAATAAAAAAAAAAAAAGGTTAAGTCTTGGGGGTACAATGACGATCGTAGGCTAATCGAAATGCAAATTGACGACCGTAGGTCGCCCTCGAGGCGGCAAATTAATCGTGTCTGACGGAAATTTTGCTTGTGGCGTTTAAGAGAGAATTCGAATGGGAAATTTTTTTTTTTTAAATTAGAACGGGAGTTACAATTGACTTACATTTTTTTATGTTTTTTTTTTGGTCATAAGGATACGGATAATGAGAGATTTGATAATTCTATAAATAAATCAAATGAAAATTTTATTAGATGTGGTTCATGGATTAGTTTTTCAAATATAATTTCGTGCACTTTTAGTAATGCTGTTTATATTTTCTCTTTCTTAAATTAAACATATAAATTTTATTATTTATAAATACGGTAATTTGAAAATGCTTATATTTTAAATATTAATGATGAATAAATTTCAAATACTAAGTTTAATGCATTAAAAAAAAAGTAAAAATTTAAATGTACAATGATTTTGTCGTGACACACTTTTTGACAGGAGCTAATGTAAACTTTTTTGACATTCAAGTACACACGACAAGGTAACAAAAGTTTTTTTTTCACATCTACTTTAGATTATACAACTTTGGCTATTTTGTCATCAAACTTTAATAAAACAAAAGGTATAACTTTTAATTTAACTCGAGAGATTGCATTAGTTTTTCATATTTCACGCGAAGGAAAAGAAGTATACTTGTAAACCATGCGGAATAGTGACGTTTGTTTATGTAACGTATATAATGTTGACATTCCTTTTTTTTTGCTTTATTGAAAAGTTTTATTTCAGGAAGTGGAGGCAAAAGAAATTCAAGTATAAATAAATTTTTTTTTTCAATCACGATTTTGATAACGTTTTTGAAACATGTGATACCCATTTTATTATATTAAAATCAATAACTCTGAAAACTGAATTTTGAAAATATAAAATTAATACTATCGCTTCCTGTTTCTAAAATTAAATTTTTATTTGTTTCATAACATTTCCGGCATACCTAACGACCACAAACACTTAGAATAATTTAAGCTTTTTACCTCCTTTATAAAACTATTAGCACAAATCTCTCGAGCAAGCAATCCCCTTAGTTTAGAGATTAAAACAAGAAATAGACTGGAGAGAGAAAAGAAAAAAGATAATAGAATATCACTGGAACACAAATAGCTAGATGATATTTTAATTTTATTAGATATTAAGGTCAAGCCAAAGTTGGTACATGTTTAGTTTCTTACTTGATATACTTGGCAACACTTGTGCGGATTGCATGACTACATATAGCCTCTCTCTCTCTTTTTTTTCCCTTCAAACTTCCGGGCATCGGTTATTTTTTTTCTCCTCTTTCTCTGACGTGTATGAAACTTGGCGCTTTAACAATCCTGGGAAGCACCAAAACCAAAACGAGAATTCCTATATGCGCAAGCCTAAATGTAGATCTCGCAGTTATCGATCAGACGAAATTTCGTTACACTTTCCTTAGACCCTTTATTAGCTCAAAATCATGTAATATAACTCTGTTACTGATTTTAATGTTTTAGAATTTATTGGATTAAGTAGAGAATTTCGCCTGCATTATTTGTATTTACGTACAGTGTCAAAAATAATATTAAATTTAATCTAAAATATTAAACCAGCTTCCAAACTTTTCATTAAAATTAATAATTTTACTGTAGTTTTAATATAAAATTTAAAGTAAAAATTGAAATTTCAATAATGTATCAGAAACAAAATTCATTTTTTTTAACAGTGTAGATAAGTCTACGATGAAATAAGGGCATATTGCAATTCATTAAATGTGAAAATACGTTTTAATTATTTAATCAAGCCGTCAATACAAGTCTGAAACTTCCTAATTACATTATTTTCATTCGCGTATTTTTAAATAAATCAGACATCCTCGTTGTATGAAATAAATGCATACATAACACTTTAATAATCGTAAATTGCTTTTGAATTAAATAAGAAAGTTATTAATTTAAGTAAGTTTCAATATACAAAAACAAAGCATTATTTTTATTTTGACTATTGATTTTTTTAAAGAAAAAATGCATTGAATTTTATATTGATTACATCAAATTAGAAATAATTTTTTTTTTGTAAATACCTTAAATTTCTAATACTTTTGTTATCTAAAATGAATTTATTTCTTTTGTAAAGTGTTAAATTCTTTTAAATTTTTAGACGGCTTTAGTTTCGAAGCTAAGATTATTCCAGTAGTTCCATTCAAACTTAAACTTTTATTTTTCATTACAAAGTACAGCATATTAATAATTACATGAAATTCACAATCAAGTACAATTGACAAATATAATAATTTATATTTTTTATATTTTAATTTTAACTGAAATTCGTTGAAACAAATTACAATAGAATAAAAAAAATTCTTCGAGGCTTACCTAATTAATACTTTTAAACAAAGTTATCGAAATCGAAATAAAAATACTCGAATCTGCATTATTCGCACTTAACTAAAGTTCAAGTCTATGTAAGCCTCCAAAAGCTAAGAGTTAAATCAACACACCCTACATATATACATATTCCTCTTATTGCTCTTCCAATTAACTTCTCATTAATTAAGACAAAGGAATCTAAAGAGCGTGTATATATATATATATATATATATATATATATATATATTTATGTCCTCGTAGGCCGTATTCGTGTCAGTATGTAAAGAGCATGCTAAATTTGTATTGGCATCCCATATGTCTCAGACGCGCTCCTCGACTTTTTGCAAGATTTATATGTCTTCCTGAGACATATTGAGACTCAATATGTCTCAGGAGAAATCCATATGGCATCACCGATCCTTCTATGTTTCGTTCAATATGTCAAAGAGCAATCATATTGAACGTAGGTTAGTGAAAAAAAATGACTCGCGCTTCGACAGCAGCCATACTCATTACAAAATGTCAATCTAAGAAACAAAAGAAAAAATCAATAGAACTAAAATTTTATTTTAAAAGTATTGAAAAAAAAGATTAATATTTTCAACTAATAAGTTATAGTTCCTCATACGGCCTACTTCGGACATAAAATCATCTATGTCCTTTGGCCGTTTATTCAGGTGGAATCTGAATCTCGAACAATGTTTGCCGCTTGAGCAGAAATCAACCTCGGGCGCGCTTCGCGCGCCCTCGGCAATTTCAGCTCAAGCGACAAACATTGTCCTCGATTCATATTCCACCTGAATACGGCCAAAGGACATATATAACTAATATATATATATATATATATATCACTTATACATAAACATATGCACAAAGCTTATATGTTATACATGAATATCATTGATGAAGTGTAGGCAGAATGTTGGCATCACTTCTATTATGGTATATAGTATATATGTGTTATAGATAATCTTTGATGATTCTCACGTCATCGGCTGATCATCAAGAGGAGAGACAGAGGAAGAGAGAGGATCTCCTTACATAAGACCAATATGGTATTTGAATTTCATTGTTTTAGCGTGTGTTAGTAGTCGATGATGTGTGTGCTTGGGGGGATATAGAGAAGATCTGGTATATAGAGAGAGTAGAATGACATACTATTGGCATCCAATGTGATGCTGCTGCTCCTGCTACCTAGAGAGTATTAAGGTGTGTACATACAATGTCATTCATGGTCATAGTCACATTCAAGGCTTTCACCCTATCAATACCTTATATAGTGTAACGTTTCGTATGCCGCTTAAATCCTCTAGTATAAAGCTTAAAGCTCTTTGTCTTTGTTGTAGGTGTAAGCTTTCATCAAATAATGTTTATGCAGTTGCTTATGAAAAAATTTGATTTTTTCAAAACATTTTTCCAACTTTTATTGAATATTACAATTAGATAATAATTTTTTTATCTACAACATTAAATAATTATGGAAATAACTTAAAATATTTGAATATTTGATTTTAATTTATCTTAATATTCACTGTTTCAATGTTAGTAACCTATTGAATCAATAATATAAAAATAATTTTATTAATATCGCACAACAAACATTTCATCATAAGTGATAATTAATCTGGTATTTCAATATACCTCATACATGAGAATTTCAGATTTTTAATTTTTATTGATAAATAAATTAAACTCAACACAATTCTTCATCATAAAATTTAATTTAATTTAATTTTTCTCTAGTATTTGTGAAAAAAATATGTTCATTGTTAGTTTTAAAGATATTAACTCTAACTATACTTATATTTCTTCGAAAGTTCACGTATTATTTTCAACAAGCTGTTATTTTGGAAACTAGAACTATTTTCGAGAATAAAAAAAAAATATGTGAAAACATTTGTTTCGTTGTTTTCTCGTGTTAAAAATCTTTGGACGAAGTTTCGCTGCAATTTTAAAATTGCAAACAATAACCAAAGAATCGTGACACATATAAAAATTACATCTTTTACAAAAAAAACCAACCGAAAACTGTAACGTTAAATTCACTGGAACAGGAAATTCAACCCTTTTTTTTAACTCTAGTGGATAACAGAATCCTTTTTCCATGTCCCAAATTCTAATCTTCAAAATTCTCCGAGTTTCAAAATTTAGCATATAACATTTTATGTACTATTTTATTTTTTTTTATACTTTACGAAAGATTTGATTCTATGTAAAATGATGCTTTTAACTATTATTTCTTTATTTTACTATGATAATTATATTAATATTCTTATAGATATAATAAATAATAAATAAAAAAAGATTTTTAATTTTATATTTATATTAAATTCAGAACTCTCTTTTTCTATTTATCGAACTATACATAAATTGTCATATGGTAAATCTCTTAAACATAGTACAATTCCAAATCAAAAAAGAAAGGACAAAGAAAACTGCATAGAAGAAAGTACATAAAAAACTGTAGAAAACAAGAGATATTTAGTCGCATAAACACAGAGCAATATCGATTGCGATGGCCAATTAGGGCTAAAAGGCCCTTCCTCGGCTTAGCAGGCGGGAAAGAGACAGAAAGAGAGAGAGAGAAACCAAGAGGTACTGTAAGCGAAGTTTCTGCTTCGTACGGCGTCTTCTTCACTTTGCCTCCGACTACTACTACTTGCGCCAATCTCTTTTCATTGCGGTATATACTACTGTGAGATACACTAAAAGTACATTATACACACATATATCTATACATACGTGTTACACTATATATGCACACGTGTCACATGCATACACGTGAGTTACAAAGCTATTTTTTCCCTCTCTCTCTTTTTTTTTCTTCTCATCCCTTCAGACATACGCTAGACTTATACGTATATACATACGTACGTACATATATATATGTACACATATCTAACGTCGTGAAAGCATTTTGCTCTGCATGGATTCAGATGCAAGTGGCGCTACACATCGTGTACACATGAATATGAATGTTCGTATTGTTTTGTACATAGCAGGTGTGCGGCACTTTTTTTTTCTCATTTCGCTGGTGTTTTTAACCGTGTATGACTTAATTTTTTGCTTTGAATTTTTATTTTTTTTATTTTTTTTATTTTTTTTTTCAACTCAACCGGAATTGTTTGGGAAAATATTTTTTTATTGTTTTTTTATTCCGTTTAAAATTTTGAGTTGAGATTTTTTAATTTAATTAAGTTATATTACATAGTGGAAAATCAAAAGTAGAATAGAATTTTAATTTTTGCTTTTGTTAGGACTTGATTAAAAAGTGAGGAAATGTCTTCATTTTATTTAATTTAATTATTGCCAAATTTGAAATTCGTCAAATATATAACGGTAATTAAAAAAAGTGAATTGAAGTATTTTCAAACGACTATATTTTGAGCAACAATCTACTATATTTAATTTTGAAAATTAATTACGTTGACAAATTTTAAATTTAAAGCAATTAAAATTTGTCAATTTTCCGAGCACTTCGCTAATTTACTAATTAGTATAGTATTACGTATACGTATGAGACACATGAGAATGAAAAAATAAAATTTTTATTTTTGAACCGGCGAAAATTAAGGTCAACCTAATAATTGCAATTTTTATTACTACTACTTCATTTTTCATTATTGTTTTAATTGTCATTAATTCAGTAGCAATGCTTGACTACAAAAAAATATATATACACATATTTATATTTTTCAACGAAATAAAATAAGGCCAACCACGTAATTATAGAATGTTGTATTTTTTTTGTCTTTTACTGCTTATTTTTCGCGCTACTTCACTTTCTACCATAATATTTAATTTCTGCTAATTAAATGCAATACTCGGGCATTGTGGGGTGAGAGAAAGAGCGAGAGAAAAAAAATGTAATTTTTCATTGGAATTCTACTAAAGCTTGGGAATATAAGCTTTCGAATTATTTTAATCCACATTGCCTCTTGTTTTTTCTTTATGTTGCTTATTGCCTTAATTTTCTCTTCTCTTTTTTTACCTTTCGCTCAAAACCATCCTCTTTCGTCATTCTCGTTTTTTGTATTTCAGCACGTCTCGTCTTACTTCTTCTTAGCTTTTTTAATTTGAATAACAGCATTCTTGTAATTTGAGAAATTAAGAATAGAAACAAAAGACGATATTCTCGAGAAAATTTAATAAAATAGGTTTTATTTTTTATTCATCATGTGTCGTACTTACTTGAAAATATTTTTTTTTATATTTTAAATTGAAAGTAAACGAAAATAGTTTTTAATCCTTAAAATAGAATTTTGAAAATTATACGAAGAATAGAATATCATCAGTTGAATTTCGAAAAATATGTAATCTAAATGCTGCCACGTCATTGAAAATTGAAACCAAATTCATGAAATTTTAACGAGAATTCAAAATTTTAGTGAAAATGCATATATATGTGATTTTGAATTTTATCTGAATAAACGTTACATAAAATGTAGTGCACTAGAATTTTGAGAAATACCCAAAATTAATTTAAAAGCAGACTCAAATATGGAAAATGAATAGTTTAAAAATAGTTTATTTACCAAATCAATTATTTTGAAATTAAAATTCTCGTGATTATTTTGAAAGTACATGAAAGTGGAATGAAGTTTTAATTAACTCAGTTTGCATCAACATTTATTGTGCGTTAAAAAACTTCTATTTTTCATTCAGGAGATTTAAAAATATTTTTTTTTACTATTACGTCAATAGAAGTCTTATGATTTTATTAACAGTACTGATTCGACCATACAAATATTTCAGTGGAAGAATATCGAATTCAAATTAAACTAGTACTCTGAAAATTAATAATCAATTATTTTAAATTTTATTAATAAAATACGACTGGATTTACGTAGATAATTCAACGATCAAATGAGAACGTATTCCAATTCATTGAGTGTTTAAAATAAGTTTTGGAAATCGTCAGTGGCTCACTCGGTAGAACGATGGATTCATAATCTCGAGGTCTCGAGTTCGAATCCCGCTCTCGGCAGCCGATTGATACAAGCATCACTGGATACTATATACATGCTTTGTTCACAAACACACTGAGAAATTCCGTCGCTAATTAGCATCGTAATGATCGCATAAATACAGCGACGTTAAATAAAATTAAAAAATAAAAATATAATTAGCCTAAATGTATAGCAATCACAGGATTTGTAACTTTAAAAATTGAAAAAGCTTCTCTGATTTTTTTACTATTCTTGAAATTATGTGTAATATATTTTATCGCGCCTTTTTTATTAGATTCTATATCTAATATATAAAAAAAATTCAGTGCATCAATAACATTCTCTTTGATTATTTAATGAAGTCGCCAATATTTCTGGAAGTTCCTAATTACATTATTTTTATTCGTGAATTTTCATACATACCAGACATCCTAATTGCTCGGAATAAATGCATGTATAACATTTTAATAATCGTAATATGCAATTGTGTGACGTCAGATGTATGCACTCAAATTTAGCGCATTCGACGGGGTTTCTATATATGGGTCTCAGACGCTTTGTTGAATAATCTATAGATTTTAATGTAGCCCTGGAAGAAAATTGACCATATTGTAGGCATAATTGCTGGTCAACAAATGTTAAAATGGCACTTATCTAGAAATTCTAGAAATGATATAAAAAAAATTTCTAGATAAGTGTCATTTTAACATTTGTTGACCAGCAATTATACTTAAGATATGGTCAATTTTCTTCCAGGGAGTTGGAATAAGGCAAATAGACTTTATAATTTTAAAAATACTTTTATTTCTTAAGATAATTAGAATGAGAATAGTTTAACGCTTATATGGAGCGAAAAAATGATTGCATAAATGGCTCAGTCTTTATTGAACTTTAAATTATAATAATTTATAAAGAACTTGGTATAACTTTTATTTGGTAAATGCTCAAATCTGAATACTGAAAATTTAAAAAAATCGCTGGATAAATCTTTGTAAACTTGGAGAAGGCTTAGACTTAAATATTAAAAATTTAGAATCAAATCACTTGTAATAGTTTTGCATCTAAAGACTTTATTCAATATAAGTTTCGATTTTATTTTGTTAATCTTTGGTTAATATGTTGGAGATATGACTTGACTTAGTCATTTATCCCAAAGTATTTTATGATTTTCATTTAAAATCTTTTAAAAGCTTCCGTCTCCAGTTGTTCAAATGATAACTTTGACTGTCAGCTTAGGGCGAGGGATGAATATATGTTTCTTGTATATTTTCTATCATCTCCTTTTCTCTCTCTTTCTAACATGGGACCAAAAATTATTAAAGATTTACAGAATAATTATTAAAAAATATATGCATTGTCTCATAAGATTAACGACTTTATATATTTTTGTGATTGCTTTACAAAAATTGTGTCGTTAGATTTTTAATTTTGTTTGAAGATAAAGAAAAATAGTTTAAAGAAAGCTAAAAAAATTATTGTAACTTTTTCTTATTGGTATCTTATTCCATGGCCTAATTTTTGATAGATTTTTATTCCAACAATATTTATTCTGTGATTCATTGATTCCTCTGCTTGTATTTTGAAATCCCTGCCCGATTTTTCCTTTCAAGTGTTAGCATTGTATTTACGTGATGTTTTGATGATTTAATAGAATCGCCAATATATCATTAATTATAGTCTTTTCATTCATAATTTTTCACATAAACCAAACGTCCTAACTACGTATCTATACAATGATTTGTTGAACGTTATACTTATTTACAAATTATATAATCAAAATAAGTAATTAATTTGCTATAAATGTTATATATTCTTTAGCACTTAGTTTATTCAATAAATGCAATTTTTTTTTAAATAAGTCTAAGTGAAGTCGTCAATGGCTCTGTCGGTAGAGGAATGGATTCATTGATTCGTTCATTTGTTCACAAACACACTGATGATCCCCATCGCTAATTAGCATCGTTATGATAGCATAAATACAGCGACGTTAAATAAAAAAAAATTAGTCTAAGTAAAAATAACGGTAACTTTAAAAAATTATGAAATTCCAAAAGCACTCTCTTCTTTCTTAAAATAAATGTATGATAAATAATAAAACAAGAGATTTTAAAAATTCTATCTTTGAAAAAAAAAATAACTCACCAAGTAATAATTTTTTTTTTTAATCTCAAGGCATATTCGTGCAGTGTATGTATCCCTCGCTTTTTTTCGGTGCTTTTGATTCATTCATGTATATATCAACTTTAAAAAAGACGAGTCGTGTGCCCGTCGCCGTCGTCGTCGTCTTGTTAGGGAAAATAGCGCGAGCATGGAATATAAGGACAGGATAAAAAAACTAAAAAGAAAAAAAGAAGAGAAGAAAAACGAGAGGAAGATAGAAGAAAAAGCTTCTTGTAAGAGAAAGTAAGAAAAAAGGAGGACGAGGCATATAAAAGCCGCATTTATTCAGCATGTTCTTTCTCTCTTTCTACAGCAATATTCTACAGTCGTGTAAGAAATGCTGATTTTCAACTTACCCACTCTTTATATCTTCTCTTCTTCTTATTTTTTTTCCCTTGCTATTAACCTCTCTGTCACTCTTTTCCATTTTTATATTTAAGTTTTCCACTCTTTGTCTTATTTCTTTTATTTTCTCTCTTTTAAACAGTGTATATTCTCCTTGTCTCTTAAATTTCTTCTTTCTTTTTTTTCTCTTTCGTTTCTTCAGTCTTGATCTACCCTTACCTTCTTCTTCTTCTTTTTTTTTTTTTACATTCGTATCTTTCTTCGTTGAGTTGACCCTCGCACGTATACTTTTTCCTGCTGCAAGTTTGCATAAACTTTTAGAAGAGCACATCGAAATGTTAGCAGCGTGCGGTTCGCGACACGATGTTTATCTTGTGCTTTAGCGAAAGCTTTTCTTTTTATCTCATCCTGCGTTTCTTTATTTTTCTCTTTTCTAGCTTTTTTCTTTCTTTTTGTCTTTCGACTACTGCGCGAGGTAACTTTTTTTAAAATTACATTTTTTTTCTTAGTTGGCTTTTATTTTTTTGTTTTCATACAACATTTGATGTAAAAGTATATCAGTTGAAAATTTGCTTATTGAAATTAAACCGATACAAAATCGTCTAGTTTACTTTGTAAATAAGCTTGACTAGTTTCATGTGGTGTCTAATAAGCACGTTTTTGAAAAATATTATACAAAAATATCAGCAGAGACAAAAAATATAATTTATTTGTTTTAGTAATTAAGTCAAAATTTTAGAATAATGCAAGTAATTAGTGTTGAAATCGTTATTTCAGGTGTTGTTTCAAAAATTAATGTGTATATTTGTACACATCCACCTGTGAAAATTTCTCAATTAAACTTTATCAATAAAAATAAATACCAAAAAAGTATTCCAAATTTTCAAAACTTCAAGTTTTAAAAGTTACGGGATGATGCAAAAATAATTTGAATAATAAATTATGATAACAACCTATACAAAATCCTTTTGAAATTGACGATAGTCTCTAACAAATCTACGAGCGCATAAAAAGCATTAACCCAGTATAATACGATTCTATCTCATATAATTACAACGTTTTCACACAACGCTTTTGATTCTTCCTTTAGAAAACTACAGTGAAACTCATTTAATAATTCTAACGGCATCAAATGCGTTATATAATAAAAGAGAAAAAGCAACTCTTTTTTTTTAAATGAATCAATGAACGCGTCCTTAATTCACGTAATAGAAACGTCACCCCTTTTAAATAAATCATAGAAAACGATAAGCCAACCGTAACAAGAATCTTGATAACGTCTCTCTCTATATGTGTATGTGTATGTGGCTGAGTATGTGTGTACGTATAGTAACCCTAAAGGTCCTCAACCTTTACCATTCTCTTTTGTAGTAAAAGCAAATAATCACTTACGAAAATGTTTATTTGCATAAGGTGAACGAGCTTGGCAATTGCCTTGGCTGCTTTTTTTTCGTATATATATAACGTGCTCTTGCTCGTCGTTCGCTATATTCCTAATTCTTACATTTAGGTAGACGAAAAGAAAGTCCAAAAAAAAGAGAAAAGATGAAAAGAGAGAAAGAAAAAAAAAGAAAATTGAAAAGAGTTGAAAAAAAAGAAAATTGAGGTAAAGTGAGTGAGAAAGAATGGCATAATAGAGAGAACGAAGAATAAAAGAATAAGAACAAAAAAGAAATATAATAAAGAAGTATAAAAATGAAGAAATGAGAAAGACAAGGAGACAAAGAAAAAGAATTGAAAT
Organism: Anastatus disparis; assembly: GCA_017163975.1. Classification (NCBI taxonomy): domain Eukaryota; kingdom Metazoa; phylum Arthropoda; class Insecta; order Hymenoptera; family Eupelmidae; genus Anastatus; species Anastatus disparis. The sequence goes on from JAFFSR010000226.1 coordinate 5,222,651, forward strand.
AAAAAGGAAACACAAGACTTTATAAAAGATATAATAAAAAGAATAACAAAGATAGAGACTGTAAACATGGAAAAATGAATATAAAAAGAGAAAAAAAAATAGAAAAATTGAAAGTATACGACTAAACGAAACATAGATAATACAAGAGAAGAAAAAAAATTAGGGGAAACCCCCCTTCGTTCCAGGGCCTAATCCCATTCGTCTCAACCCCGTAAAACACTCTTACACTTCTTGTATACACATATATAGATAGATCTATACAAATACACCAAAGTAATATCCCAGCAACATAAACCGACTGTCCTGTTCTCTTGCTTACACGCGTGCTTGCAAAAATAAAAAAAAAAAGAAGAAAAGACGAAAAATCCCTTTTTTTCTATCCCAGAAAATATACATATATAAGAAAAAAGGGGCTCCAAGCAAGAGAAGAAAAAAAAAAGCAATCGTCAAACATAATGAATGATCCAACGTTCTGGATACGTTGCCACGTATATAACCTAAAAAGCTTTCTAAAAAAGGAAGCAAAGAATGAAAAGAAAGAGAGAGGGAAATAAAGAAAAAAAAAGAGACAAAGAAACACAGAGAGAATGTGTGTAAAGAATAAATAGAAAGCAAACAAATAGAGGAAATGATACGAAAAGACAGAGAGAATGATAAATAGAATAGACTTGTTAATATATAGTATATGCTATATACATGAGAGAATTAGATGTATGAGTAGAAAAAAAAGCTTGCATATTTTCGTATACAGAAGCGTATGTGATAAATATGTAATGTGTTAGTAAAGAGATTATTTTGATGAAAATTTTCTTGAATCTTAGTTATACCATCGAGTAAGGCTTTTTCTTTGACGAATGGATGTATAAAAGAAATTTTTTATTAAGCTTAGAATAATAAAATATGAAGTTCGTTTGGGAAATTTATATTTCATTAGGTGCGTGGAAATGCATGCGGAGAAATGGAATTTTAAAAAAAATTTATTCGGCATAAGCGGAGTATCTTCTTTTTTCATCTTAAATTTAAATAACTTATCGAGGAGATCGATCGCTTTGATGAAACTTTGTTATCGCGAGGGCTATGGCGCTTGAGAGTTTTTAAGTGCTTCTGTAAACAAAATGTAAGGAATAAAGAAACTTTTGAAAATCAGTCATTTTATAGGGATAAATAAATTTTGAAGTATTTTCTTTATAGATATAATATCCAGTTTTATTATGTGAATTTATCATGAATTTTGATAATTTTAAGAATAAAAATGATTTGCTATGACGTAAAATATTATTTATATCGTTATTTTATACTAATGTCTTTTGAATTTTAGAAGTAATATTTAAACAATTTTACGTATAATATATTTTTTAATCGATTCAATCAGGCATTAAGATTTATAAAAACCATAATTAAATAATATTTCTTTTTAATGGCTCGTAAAAAAATTTCAAATTCATCAATAGTAATGTAATTATAAGACTACTTTTTAAAAGTAGCTTTTTGAAAATTTTTTTTTTTTGCAAAAGAGCAGATAGATAATGCATTTTATATTGAAAAAAAAGAGTCTTAAAATGCATTACCTGCATTTTCTATCATCGATAGACTAACCTTTAACGGAAATTTTATACCGAAACAATTTTATTTCTCGATTTTTTTTTTATAAAATTTTCCATCGAAACTTTTATAGTACTTTTAAACAAGCTGTAAAGGTTTTATAAAGTTACAAGTTTATATTTCTTGAAAAAAAAAATTATAATAATTTATTCATAAAATTTTTTATTATGTTGTAAAAAAACATCATGGTATCGGTGATACTTTAAATCAATACGTTCATTATAGGTTTTTAATAAAAAAAAAGTTGGCTAAATGTTGTCTGTGTTTGCAAACAATTAAACATCGAAATACATTTTTAAAGTTGCGTACTTTGCATTAAGCACGGATATAAATTCGATGATTTTTTTTGTTGTGTACTAAATATTTAATACCCCGGTAATAAATAAACTTTTCTATTTTGTTTTTGCTTGAAAATTTTAATTAGTTTTAAAAGTAAAATTAAAATAAATTTCGAGACTAACTTTAATTGCAAGATTATTTAAAAGTACATAATTTAGGCTTTACGGTTGAAAAGTATTTAAAAATACACATCGTAGAATTTAATTGTGCACCCAAGATTAAACAAGTAAATTTTAAGATTTTAACACTATATGTTATTTAAGTTTCATAAGAGTACTTTAAAACTGTTTTTTTTTCCTTATTTTTTTTAAGCATTTGTATGAAACGCTGTGTGAAGGAAACGGCGAGGATGGAAAAGTCAAGAGAATATTTTCGTATACATTTCAAAAAAATTTTCCAGAAAAAGAGTGCTTAGGATACATGTTTATATGCTTTGTGAAGTTGAGACTGCGACCTGAGAGAGAAAGGATTAAATAAATTTAACTTAAGTTTTAGCAGTAACATAAGATTTAATTTATTTCTCTTTCTTTTGTTTTTTTTTTTTTGCTTCTCTAAATTATGTTAAAAAATTCAGTAAAAAGACTTATTAACTTTTTCTTTTAATAGTTTTTCTTGAATTCGAAAAAATAAATGTTTTATAATTATGCGAAATGTTACAGAATTTTTTAGTTGAATAAGATAATACAATATTTCAATTTTTCTTTTAATATCATGCTTATAAAATATAACGTACTGAAAAATATTTGAATTGATATTTTTTACGTTAATTATTGTAAAAAATTATTAATAAGTGTGATATTCTATAGTTCTTTTACAAAAATAATATTTGATTATTGCGACAGTTTCTTTTCTATTACTATTCAATACATTTTTCAAAATTGCAGCTTAATAAAGTTTTAAAAATTTAATTGAAATTCACATTATTTTCTACAATTTTAAATGGATATCTACATGTTCAAATATACTAAAATAAAAATGATTACAATGCAATTACCAGCTTTTATCAATTAAACTTTGAAACTATAATCCTGATTTAAGTAAAAAGTAACATTACTGTAAAATATATTGAAAATGTCTGAGCATACAACAATTTAAATTCACAATAAATTTTATTTATATCTTAAAATGAATTAAATATTGATTCATACAATAGGTAAACAGTATAAGTCGTCAGTGGCTCATTCGATAAAGCGGTGGATTCATAATCTCGAGGTTCCGAGTTCGAATCCCGCTCGCGGCCGATTGATACAAGCATCACTGTATATTACACGTGCTTTGTTCACAAACACGCTGACGACCTTCATCGCTAATTAGCATATCAAAAGGATAGCCTAAATACAGCGATGTTAAAAAAAAAAATCATTGACGTTTCAATTTTTAAAACATGATCCTAAAAACAATTAAAAATTTATTTTCAACATTTTTTTTCACTCAAGTAAAGAGTTTAAGAAAGTCGGGAAACAAGAAAAGCAGAAAAATGAGAGCAGAATAAAAATTTTATGTTTTTATTTTAAGACGGACGTGGAACAGAAGAAGAAGAAGAAAAAAAAAGAAAAACGAAATAAAATTAAGTCTTAGTAAAGACAAAGTAATCAGAGATGCAAGAAACAAGAGCAACGTAAAAAAAAACCGGTAACTTCGTGTTTTCGTAGTTTGTCGTAGAAAACAAAACAGAATGCAACCGTGTATACTTAAGAGTACACAGTGTAATATGTCTCTGTGTTGCAAATTTTTTTCCATCGATATCTCTTAAATGGTCACTTAAGAAATTATGTTAAATTGTCAGCAATAGAATGACGTTAATAACTATTAACTCGTTAACACCGAGACTATGAAAAAAGTGAAAAATTTAATTCAAATTACTTGGGAAATATTTTTTGGCTTTCAAATAAGGAATTTTCACAATTTATACTTTTTGCTTTCTCATAGAGAAAGCATTGTATCGGTAAAAAAAATTTTTTTCTATTTTTTCATTAATTTGTACATATTTGAACTCAGTGAGTCGAAAAAAGTGGTTTCCAGAAAATGTCTGTATGTATGTGTGTGTGTGTGTGTGTGTGTGGATGTATGAATTCAGTTAGTAAGCTGTATCTCGAGAACTACTCGATGGATTTGCTTCTAATTTTGCATGGAATTTAGTTTTGTGATTAACTTGCTGGGAAGCTATTGATAATTTGGTTCTTCCACCGTAGTTTTCATTTTAAAGTTTTTTAAAAAATAAAAAAAAATTCGATTTTTCGTTTTTTGGTTTTTTTTTTGTTTACTACTCGATGAATTTGCTTCAAAATTTGCATGGAATTTATTTCTGATTGCCCGGATAAAATAAATTTTTAAAAACTGATTTTCTTAGCTCAGTTTTAATTTTAGAGCATTTTGAAATTTTTGAAAAAAATGTTTCTATTTATTAAGCCAATAAAATCTTAAAAACTACTCGATGGATTTACTTCAAATTTTCCATACAATTCAATTTTTTGATGAACTGGTGCGGAAGCTATTGGGAATTGGTTTTCTTAGCGCAGTTTTTTTTTTAGAATCATTTTAAGAATTTTTAAAAAATTTCGATTTTTCATTTTTTTTGTATTTTACGTAAACTACTCGAAGAATTTGTTCGAAAATTTGTATGGAACTTTATTTCGACTGCCAAAATTATTAAAAATTTTGTAAACTAATTTTCTTAGCGCACTTTTAATTTTAGAGCATTTTTAAAATTTTTAAAAAATTTTTATTTTTAATTTTTTTTTATTTTACGAAAACCATTCGATTGATTTGCTCCAAAATTTGTATGCAATTAATTCGCTACTATCTGAAGAAAACAAGCTTTGGAATACTAATTTTCTCAGAGCAGTTTTAATTTTAGAGCACTTTGAAAATTTTCTAAAAAATTTTTATTTTTCATTTATTTTCTTTTTTGCGTTAACCATACTATAAATTTTCTCCAAAATTTTCATACAATTAATTCGCTATTGTCTGAAAAAAATTAGCTTTTGGAAACTAATTTTCTTAGAGTGGTTACAATTTTACAGAATTTTAAAAATTAAAAAAAAAATTTTGATTCTTCTTTTCTTATTTTTTTTTATTCTTCGTAAAGTACTCGATAGATTTGTTCTAAAAATTACAGGGAAATTATTTGCGACTGCCAAAAGAAGGGAAATTTTCAAAAATTGATTTTCATAGCGTAGTTTTAATTTTAGAGCATTTTTAAAATTTTTAAAAAGAAATTTTAAAAAGAAAATGTTATTTATTTAACCAGTTAGATCTCGAAAATTACTCTATGGATTTGCTTCAAATTTTGTATACCATCTATGTTTTTGTATAACTAGGCGGGAAGCTATAGAAAATTTGTATTCATAGTGTATTTTTTTTATTATAGAGCCATTTTAAGAATTTGAAAAAATTTTCGATTTTTAATTTTTTTTTTTGTATTTTACGTAAGTTAATTGATGAGTTTGCTTTGTGATTTCCATGGGAATAATTTGCATCTGCCAAAAGAAGGATAACTTTTATAAACCGATCTTTTTAGCGTAGTTTTCTCTTTAGAAAATTTTAAAAATTTTCTTAAAAAATTTTCATATTTCAGTATTTTTCCATTTTACGTAAAGTACTTGATAGAATTACTCTAAAATTTGTATACAAGTTATTTGCTACTGTCTTTATAAACCAAGTTTTAAATAAATAATTTTATTAGCGTAGCTTTTTGATCACTTCTTTTGTTTTCTGAGTTACTCTTGAAAATTTATAATAGTACTACTGAATTTAATTACCGTTACTAAAATTGACTACTTGGATTTACCAAGCTTAGTCGTGATAAAAAGATATCCACAAGATAACAAAAATAATAAATTCGAACCTATGTATGAGGCTAGCTAAAGTCAACAAAATTAAACACTTTAAAAGCTAACATTTAACCCAAACAAAATGTTGAAAAGGCAATCAACTAGCATATATATTCAAAATTTATAAAGTACAAAATGAATAAATATTAATGATGGACAATTTTTTTATATTAAAATCACATTTAAATAAATATAAAAAAATAATGAAACTCAAAGAGCTCTATGAGAAAGCATTCCGCCAAAGCACTTGGCAGCGTTTTTTTTAATAACTTAGCTGTCAAAACTATTTTAGGCTCATAGAATAAAATTGAAAATAGTAGACTTTGATCCAAATTTTTTATTATATTATATTTTACTTATAACATAAAAATCGAAAAAAAATTAAAAAATGACATGTGACGTATTCGACATATATATGTAGGTAACGAGTTAAAATAGGTATTTTTTAGAATCAATAGACAAGAATTTTACTTATTAACGTAAAATAATAATTTTATAAAAAGTAAATTAAAATTAGACATAGAATGGTTAATACTTGATTAAAAAAAATATCACATTGACATATTTGAGGCTATTCTTTTTCATGAAGATAAAATTTTCTTTGAGTTATTTTTGGGATTTTTTCATACGTGTAATATAAAGTTACGATTAAAAATTCTAAATAAGCAAAAAAGAGGAATTTTTTAAAAATCTATTGTCAATTTGACCCCGTTTTATTACGCATGTACGAGCACACGTATATACGTGTAACTGCGTACGTTTTAAAATTTTGTTTTGCAATTTTTCAAAGTACCAAGATTCAAATGAAAAAAAAAATCTATATATAAAATTGTTTATGAAGAGTTTTTATTAGTTGTAATGTAACATACATTTACAAAATTTCAACGTATTTTGAATAAGTTATTTCGACGTTACGAAATTTCTCATTAAAGTTTAAAATAAACTTTAAATTGCAAATTTTGCAAAGTTTGTATGCGCTTTAAAAAAAAATGAATTTTTCAGTAATTTGTTGTTTAAAATTTATTCCAAAATTAAATAAATACATTTATAACAATAAGATCGGGCGCGTAATGAAAATGCATATTAAATAAATTTAATTGCAAATAAATTACAGATATTCAACAATTATGCAAAAAAAATATTCAACTTAATTTATATATAAACCACATCAAATAATTTTCTAATATCAATGAATTCCTCAAAAAGAAACTGTCGTATTGACTGAATACACACTCGTAGAATACCTAAAATTAAAATTAATGAAAACATATTTAGTGTCCAATTTATTTTTCAAAATTAAAATTTAAATTCGCCCGACACTTTAGATGTACTTGCATTAACGTCCCTTTTTTTCGACACACGAGCGTGTTGTTTTAAATGAATTTGTTATTCAAATTATTTCAATTACACCTATTCTTTGACGCAAAAAAAGCCCGTATTCAAAGCAAAATTTGCTTATATCCAATATAATATTTAAATACTTTGCAGTGCGAAAATAATCTATACGTCTGTATGTTGAAATTTTGTTTTAATTTTAAATTAATTAAACATGGATTAATAATTAAAGACATATGTTTTGATTATTTTTTAGAAATTCATTTTGTAGTTATTATTTTTGTACTCTTTTATGTAGAAAATAATAAAGCATTTTACAACTAAAGAGTAAAATTAGGTATAGAATTTTACTTCCAGCTCAACTGCTGTCATTTTATTAACTTGAAAAAAGGGCTGCATTATAGAAAAAATATATTACAAATTTGCTACAATAGCGCGGGTTATGATGCTATTTGTTAGTAGTTTATACTTGCTTTTTTTCTCTCTTATTTTCATGTGTCTGTGTAGCAAAGTTGATTATACATATGTATTTATATAAGTATACGAGTGTATTAAAATTTGATTTTCTGAATCATGAAAATATTTTATTTCCTGATTCATTCCGACAAATTTTGACGTTGGAAAAATTTTTCATTTTTGTCTCTCTTTTCTAAATAATAAAGTGTCGAAATGAGTAAAACTTTATAATTAGACGATAAAAACCTTATAACAACTTAATATAAAGATTAAAAAAATTATTAGAAATTCAGGAATAGGAAATAATTTTATCATTCTATCAATCGATTGAAAAAAAATTACTGATAGTATTTGTATGAAAATTTAATATTTTGTCTAGTCTTAAAAAATAAACAAGTAAACGATAATCTTGAGCTTTATAATAAAAACGCAAAACAATCAAATAATAATAAAATAAAGACTGGAATCGAAATTAACATTTTGAGGTAGAAACAGTGAAAAAAAAGAAATACAAGAAATAAAAAACAAATTATATAGACGGAGTCATAGTGAAAAAAAAATTTAAAGCAAAGTAAAGAAAAATATCGAGATTACGAGAGGCAACGAAAAAAAGTAAAGTCTACTGCATCAGACTCTTGTACGTTGTGTAAAAGAGAGTGAAAAAGAGAAAGAGAAGGAAACATCAATTCTCGTACTCATTCTCTCTCCTCTACAGTTCTTTTCTAGCAAACTAAAAAGTGAGACACAAAATTGCAACTGTTCGTATGTATATGTATATAGTTTAAACTCGTGTCGGGTGGTTGGTGCAGCTGCCAAGAAAAACTAATCATCCAGTGCGACATTCGGTATATACATATAGGAGGGTCGCGAGTGAGAAAGAGATGGAGAATATTTTCGCTTACGAGCTCCTCGACATTCATTCTCTCTTTTTCTAGTGCGTTGTGTACCACCCTCGCTTTTACACACATTATACACCCATACACAGAAGTGTATACATCTATCTATTTTCCCCTATCGTAATCCAGCACACATAGTGCATTTAAGCACTCGGCCCAACGAAATAGAGAAGCCGAAGGGTGCTGCTGCTGCAAAAAAAAGGTATAGGGAATTGTATGGTATGTTACGTATGTACGTACGTACGTTTGTTCGTTCGTTCGGCTATATACACTTCGTTTTTCTTTTTAAAAGGGGAGGAAGTTAGCCTTTCTATCTCTCTTTTTCTCTTTTCCTTTCTCTCTTTCGATTTTACATCACCCTAACTTTTATGTATACATATATATAATCATAGATCCATGAACACGATGTGGCGTGCGCCCAGGCCTTTGCATGCTTCGATGGCGAGCGACAAAGTTTCTTTTATATGTAACTGACTGCATAAATGTACAATATGTAGGTATATATACGTATATATTAACCAAAATTTTCGAGAGCGCAAAATTTTCTTACTCGGTGACGAAAATAGGAAATCGTAAATTTACACGTGGGTTATGGATAGTCATGAATTTAAATTGTATTCTATAAAACATTCCCTTTTTTTTAACTTGATCGTTGTTATTTTTTTTATTTTTTTTCATTTTCGAGTTTTATTGAGAGTCGGTGTTTGTCAAGGAAACATATCCTCTTTGATGTGATGGGGGGAAAAGGGGGGAGGGTGGAGGCAGGTGAATGTTTTACGTAGGGGAGACATGTTTTAAAAGGGGGAATTTTTATTCGGCGTAGGAAGAATTAATCAATCCTATCGTGTGTGCAAAATTCATTTGTATTTAGTATTTTAATTTTTGCTTTAAATTATTTTAATAAAAATATATCGTTATTAATCTAGAATATCGTAGTCCAAAAACAAAAATTATTATGCAAAACAATGTTTTATTTCGTTCGTTTATTTTTTCGTACATTTAGTACTTTGTATTGGAATAAAAGAATGTTGTTACATAATTGTGCATACAGAATTTTATTCATATACTGAAATTGTTTTACAAGTTTCAATATTTTAACGTGCTTAAACTCAAACAATAAAAAGAAAAAATTACATATGATTATAAAATTAATTGTGTAATTCAATTTTATTTAATGTAAACTGCATGACAATAAAACATTATTTAACAATTTCATATAAAAATTTTAATGGTTATTTCTTTGATTTTGAACATCTCATTTAATTTGCATTAAGGTGGCTCAAGCGATTTTTTCTAAAAAAGTGAAACTATTCAAAATTTGTATTAAAATATTCTTTATATCGTAATATTTCGATATTTATTTTGAAAAATAGAGGTTGACGAACTATTTTTAAAGAAAAAGGTGTTTTAATAATTGTAATTAATACATGTGCTCTTATGGGACTGAATCATAAATTAGGTTTTACGCTAATATAAAAAAGTACAAGTTAAAATAAAAATTATACACTTATAGTTTGTTTCACGGAGATCATTTTTCAAGAAGAAAAAAAGGACTTGACGAAGAAATACAAGAGAAAATAAATCTAAAAGAATGCGAAATAGAATTTGCTACACATAATGGCAGCTTCTGCGCATGCGCGTCAGATACAGACGCCATACGTAAAGCTAACGTGCATTCAGAGTGCTCGAAACCAACAAAACAGCAGGGACGTACCATAGTAAAACTTGTAATGAGAAACAAAACAAAAAATTTTTTTTCTTTTTTATTACTTTTGATTACTTAAAATTGTTTTCTTATCATAAGAAATAATCAATAATACTATTTAATTAGTTATAATAGCTCTATCAATAAAAACATTTTGATGTCGCAGACAGGGCCCCGCTTGATACGGCACCAAGCGCTTGAGCCACCTTAAATATGAATTTTAATAATAATTTTTATAGTTTGTTTAAGATTTTACAACAAACATGGAAACTTATTTCTACGCCTTTTTTCGAAATATTCTAAGCTTATGACGAAATGTTCCTATTATCACATTGAATATTGTTTTAGATGATATTTTTAGAAATAACTCAGAAATAATTTTATATTACAGAAGACACTTTTAATATAATTATTTACTGATAAATCTAAAAGATACCTATATTATCAGAAAACGTATCTTATGTAACGTAAAATTATTTATAATAATAAAGTTCATTATTATTATAAAATGTTTTATGCGTTTTATTCGATATTTATTAATGCATGCAATAAGGTTATTATACAAAAAATTAAATATTTTATTTAAATACCTCAATTTTATTAATTAAATTATAAAATACACATCGTCGGTTGAGTATTTGCACGTTTATTATGTACTTAATCGTGAATTTTACGAACATATTAAATTAAATAATACACTTATCCCGTACTTGAAAATTGAAAAAAAAAAATTTTGAAAAGTAAGTACCATTCAGATTTATTAGTAAATATATTTAAATTATGATTAAAATAAATTGGTTTTATATAGCATTTAACGTACTTTAAATTTACAAGAACATTGTAAAGATATTGGGATACAGATTTTTTTTTTATAAATGTAGGATACTTATCCTTACATGGAATTATGAAGAGGGCCGTGTCCATTCAGTCTGACACTTCATTTTTTTAAAAGTAATGAGCTATTTTATTTAAATTTTAAAATATAAAATTTAATTTTTTTAAAGGTAGATAGCTTTTGAACGAGTAATTTTATAAGATTTTTACGGAAACAATAAAAACGTTGAGATCAAAACTTTATAATTTAAAAAAAAGTTAAAAAAATTTTTGATATATTAAGTTTAACTTTTATATAATTTTTGTGTTTTTTTTTTCATAGAATTTGAACCAATTAGTGTTTTTCTACTCATCATTATTACAAATATTATATATACGTTAGGATCTTGTTTATGACTAAATTAATCGAGCTGACCTTATATTACACTTGTGATATCTCAAAATAATTATAATGAAAATCGCACATTTTTAATACTTTTGATAAAATTACAGAACTTAATTGTCATTGATTGTTATTTTGTTATTAACATTTAAGAAAAAATTTAGAATTAATTATTGTTATTGAAATTACTATTAATTATTTTTATTTTTTTTTAACAATATCGAATAATGAAAGTAAATGAAAGTAACAAAAATCCGCATAAGCAGTTTAATTTCAAAAGTTCGTACGATAACAAGAAATAATCTTTAAAAATAAACCCTATGTTAAATTTTATACAAGCGTACCGTATAATTAACAAATAAGTAATAAAAAATGATTTTTCCTTGACTAGCTACATGCATAATCAGAGTAATTAAAAATCGTTAAATTAATCGCTGATTTAATTGGCTCAATGACAGTGTCAGAAGCATTTTTGCTTAATTAAAGAAATTTGCTCTTTTTAACAGCAAGTATTTACAGCAAGCTCATAATCAATGAATACAGATCAAAGTAAGTATTACAAAAATCTTCAAAGTATTCATCTTTATCTTTTATTGTAAAAATCGCTACTGAAATCTTAATTATAAAAAAAGGAAAAAAAACGATCATAGTTTTGCATATTTTTTTCTATGAAATCATGAATAAAGGATCATTGAGATGTCAAAACAAATAGTGTCAATCGGTACACTTCTTCAGTCATTGGGATTTATCTAGAGGTCCACTAACATTTAATAGCAATATACTCAAAGACACGCAATTACAAATCGTTCACATACATATATTCGCACTTGGCATTTTCCTCTCTTAACACATACACTCACAGCCACATGCACGCGCACACGTACACAGCCACATATCCACAGTGTGCCAAAAGCATTCGATACCTCGAGTCCAGCAGCGCAGTGGGTGCGCGCGCTTACGGTTACGGGGCGCCGCCGCTGGCTTATACTACTAGCTCTATATACAAGTGGGACAAATAGAATAAGAGAGAGAGAGAGAGAGAAAGAGAAAGATATTTCGGTGGCGAACACCCTGCGTCGCTCGTATCGCTAATACGTATATGTATACACACACATATAGATATATGCTAACATGCAGAGAGGGGTTGATTCTATGATGGTGGTCGTTCTAACTCTCTTTCTCTTATGTGCACTTTCGGATAAGTTTAGTATAAGAGAGGAAAATACACTAGAGTAGATATGGTGAGAGAAGGATTATACGCGAAGCGAGAAAGATAGAGAAAGAGAAAAGTGCTCTGAGGGATGTATATACATACAAGTGTATACCAGAGCGCTCGCGCGTTCGAGTCAACGACACACACGGATTCCCTCCCTCTTTTAACTCTCCCTTTTCCTTTTTCTCTCCCTCTTTCTTTTTCTCTCTGTCGCTCTCTCTTTCCATTCTCTTACCCTACGTACATACACACACACACACACACACCAGTGTATATAGCCCGTAGGAAGTGCAAGAAAGACGGATGAAGCAATGTGTAGGAGTACTTGATAATATAAAACGAGATGGGAAATGAGAGAGACATGGATAGTGTAAAGATGTACGTGTGATTGGTAGCAAGATAGGGGATGAAAGTGAGAAAGAGATAGATACATCCAAGAAGTGGGAAAGAAAGATAGACGACCAAGAGAACTGGAGGGGAAAATTGATGAAGAAGGGTGCGCCCTACTTTGCGCCGGCGTTAGTCAGCTATCTTTCTTACTCTTGCATGTCCACCCCTGGGCTATGTACACCACCTGTCTCTTTCTCCTTCTCTTAGAAAAGCATCGTGCTGTTATTACTAGTACTACTACTACTACTACTACCGTTTCTCCATCTCACTTTAATTCTCCCTTCTCTGGTATATATGTCCCCTCTCCTTTTTTTTATCCAAAGCAAGGCACAAGCGAGCCAAACCAAGCCGAGTTGAGCGCGGCCGTTCCCTCAGCAGCCGCCGATGCGATATAGAGAGAGTGTTACGTTCGTGCGAGTCGTGTGCATTGTTGTATAGCTCTCGCAATTGCTCCAGCCCCCTCCCCGTCAGAAGTGTGTCTATGTGTACGTGCGTTTACTCCAAAAAAGAGAGAGATAGAGTTAATCAACTAGGATTTCTCTCTTTATATGAGAATTGTGCATACATGTGCATTCGTCACTTTGCCATTCTATCAAAGTGACTTGTGGGGGCTAACTAACGAGAGTTTCTTCTTTCAAACGCGATGAGATAAAAACTCCGGAGAGTTCCAGCACGTAAGCTAGTCGAGTCGAAAATCTCACTGGCGCTCAATACGTGATATATGTATGTATATGTATACATAATGTAAAGGAATCAGTGCGCGAATAATAGTGCTCCAGAAAAAAGATTCCATTTTGGACCACCCTCTGTAAGTGGTACTGCTGCTGTTAAGTGTTTTTTTGAGAAGTGTTTTTCTTCTGATAACTGTGAATCCGTTATACTGTGTTAATTGGTTTAAAAAAATAGTGCAAGCTGATTACAACATTAACGAATTATTATTTTGTTGAAAGTGTGAAAATAAGCCCTAGTTGTACCAGATATATGTATACATAGCTGTCTTAACGTTTCGCAAAACATAAAATATCTATGGTTAAAGCGTTTACGTAAGAGTATCAAGTTCGACCGTTTCGCACACACCATAAAAGTGTATACGTATTAGAGCGCGCGCGCGAGCTTCCGTGTGCCTGTATACATGCCACTCTTGGTTTTATGTGTGATATAGTCTAAAGGCATCGGTCAGACATACAAGAGTGCATCGTACGCTCATGACAGTGTATAGCTTATAGATTTCTTTGAGCTTGAGCAAGCAAAAGGCGGAAGAGAGAAAGAAAGAAGCCTTTAAGCTTGGATGAAAATCGTCGTAGTCGTCGTCGTCATCGTTTCCATGTAGGTCGAGCGAATTGGGAGCAACGAGAGAGAACCGCCACCGCCGCCACTACAACACCAACACACTTATTCTTTGGAGAAAGAGAGGCCGAGTGCAACGTACACCTCAGGCACATATCTCTATATAACGAGAGTGTGGCTTAAGAGGAAGTGAAGTGACTCTGAAAAAAAAAGAAGAGCAAGAGAAGGGGTGTCTTTCTTGTACGAATGAGCGAGCAACATAGTCTTAGTTGTTTGACTCTTGTATTCATCATCAACCCAACACGAATCCAGTCATTAAAAAACAAGGAAAAAATTATCCTTGAAAATTCTATGATTAAGAACCATGAACAGCAGCACAGTCTGTTACGAGGCCATTCCTCGGATGTTGAATGAAACACCTCCTTATTAAGGAAAACGTTAAGTTAAGAATAATAATAACTTAAAAGGCACAAAAAATTATTTAAAAAAAAATGAATTTGGGCACAGTGTCGTTGGTGTTTTGCTTGCTGCTCGTTTGTTCTGTGCGGCTGGGCCGTGCCACGGGTGATAAGTGCGCGAACGTGTGTACATGCAAATGGAAAAGTGGTAAGCGCACAGTTGAGTGTAGGAATCGGGATCTTAAAAGGATACCCGACGGTATCGATCCAGAGACTCAAGTACTCGATCTAAATGAGAATCATATCGGTACTTTACCCAATAATATATTCGCCAAAGTGAGACTTACCAATCTTCAGAAGCTTTATCTACGCAATTGTGATATTAATCGAATAGATCCACAAGCGTTTCATGGACTTACAAATCTTGTTGAACTTGATCTTAGTCACAATGGATTGACTTCAGTGCCTAGTTCTAGTTTCACTGATACGCCACTTTTAAGGGACTTGGGAATGGCATACAATCCTTTAAGTAAGATACCACCACATGCATTCGATGATGCACCTCTTCTGGTTAAGTTGGATCTTTCTAATACACAGCTTACGGACTTGGCTTCTAAAAGTTTCGTAGGTCTAGAAATTTTGGAAAGTTTAAAACTTAACAATAACAAGCTTCAAGTTTTACCTACTGGTACATTTGCATCGCTAAATAAACTAACAAGCATTGAACTTCACGAAAACCCTTGGATCTGTGATTGTCAGCTTAGAGAGATGAAATCTTGGTTGGTGAAGAAAAATCTTCCAATGCCTGTATCACCAGTCTGTCATCAACCTGAACAATTGGCTAATAAATCTTTTTCTGAATTAACATTTGACGACTTTGCTTGCAGACCAGTGATGGTACTAGCCAGCCGATATGCTGAAGCTACCATTGGTGAAAATGCAAGCATAGATTGTTCAGTAACAGCAATTCCACCAGCTCGAATAAAGTGGATTTGGAATGGTAAACAGTACACAAACCATTCGTTCGTTAACACTTACCAAAGAATTTTGATTTATGAAGAAGGGCAGTTTCGGAAAAAAAGTACTTTAGTGTTAACTAATGCTCAAGAAACAGACTCATCAAATTTCTTTTGTGTCGCAGAAAATCAGGCCGGTAGTGTTGAAGCTAACTTTACGCTTCACGTATCCTTACGAACTGCTGGAATATCGACGTTAGGTTCTAGTCAAATAGCTGGAATATCAGCAGCACTTGTTGTGTTAATTTTATTCATTTTATCAGCGATTATGATTTTATTTGTTCGATTGCGAAAGATACCGCAAAAAGACTTAAAAACTCCAGCACCAAACTCGGATAATCTGCCACTAGATGGTTGTAACAGTAGTAATCAAGATCCAAATAATCCTCAATCAGCCACTTCGACCGTTAGTAGAAGAAAAGTTGAGGAAATTGAAACGACAAGCTTCAATGAGGTAAAGACAAACAATTCTGCATCATTGATCAATCATAATTATGTGCAACGATCAAATGCTAACCTTGTCAACGAGAATCATGACTATTTAATCAATCGAGGTTACGAGGAGACTACAACAACGCGGCTTCAACAACCAATAATAGCTGGACCATGCTATTCATCGCAGTCGTCGTTGATGCCAATCGACAATCCGGACCTGATCCGTGACACAAGGCGAGGTTCTAACGATGAAGCAGCCATGCCTATAGGTGGTTATGCTAGTACTGGTGAATACAGCAGGGTCGTCGACTTAGACGAAGGCAAACTCCTTTATTCTGAGTGCCTCAGTAATTGGGAAGCTATTGCCCAGAGCAGAGAACAGTTAGCTTGTCGACCTTCAGTTTCTGTAAATCCTTACTCAACACTTCCTAAAGATGCTTCTGCTCAATTAATGGGTGATAATGTTATGTTGGCACCGTCTCCTAAGCCTCAGCATCAACATCAACATCAACAATATCAGCATCAACATCAACATCAACAACCATTACCACAAGAATCATTTCCACCAGGTGCCAAGCAAATTCGTGTCTGGCAAAAGGGCGTACCAGTTCTACCACCAGTATCAGCATTTAAACGAGTAGTCCTCGGATCAGCCCGAAGCTCACCAGATGAGGGTTACCAGGAAGGCACAGGTACAGATGTCTAGGCAATGTTGAAATCTTCCTTGACACTTCCTCGACGCACGCTACGATGACAAGAAAGGTTCACTGACGATGATGATGATTTCGATTAAATTAAAATGTGTTGAATTGTGCGCGTACGATATTCAATCAAACTTCGAGTATGATCTAACGATAATTGATTTTCAGTTTAGTGTTTCATTAAAGTTCAGAGTGATAACAACATTGTGTGAAAAGAAGAGTACGTATATACATCAAGTGAAGAAGTCAGAACAGAGGATGAGGAAATACATGTAGTTTCCGGTTGGTGTTAGAAGCCGGATGAGAAGCGCTTCACTTGTAGTGTGTATAGGTGATGTTCAATGATGCGCGAAATGAGTCATCGTCGTCGGTTTTGAAAAGACATTGAAGAGAGATAGAGACACACGTCATTTGACAATGTCTCATTGTCTCGGGCATAGTGAAAGGCATCGTGTACATCGAGAGGTATGTAGTGAGGAGAGTAATGTACGTGCGCTCGAAAAGACCAGACAGAGAGATTGAAATATCGATAGGCGTGCACTGTGTGTATATATATATGTATATTCCCCTTTCTGTCTGGTCTTTTGTTATTTTGAAGAGAAAATCGTTTCTCTGTGTATGCGTGTAAAGGAAGACGATTGTCAGGAAGAAAGGTTGCGCACCGATTGTCGGGCGTGTTGATTTGCAAAGCCGATACTAACCGTGACGGTCAGTTGAAAATAAAAATAAAATAAAACCAAAGATTTCTAAAGTACGCAAAGACTGTTAAATGTTCCAAGAATGTATAGGTAGATCGTAAGAGTGAATCAATTAAGAAAAAAAAATAAGAAGCAATACGTGGTATTCACGTATACTATTACTTCGAAGTCGTATATATATAATCGCGTTATCAATGACTTTTTTTTCTACTTATGTACGTTATTTTTAAAATTTATTTTCGCGTCATTGGATTAAGCGAAAATGAAAAAAAAAAATACAAATAATAATTATAATAATAATAATGATAAAACAACAAGGTATATAGTTCGACTGAAATAATGATTAAAATGTCGTACTGTCTTGTAAATAAAGTCAAGACTGTCAGGGATTAAATTGCCGTTGAGACTCTGACGTGTTTGATTTTTCTATAATTGTTTCGTTCCCCTTTTTACCATTAGAGAATGTTCAGTATTTGTAAAAAAAAATAAATTAATAAATATTAAAATCGTAGTAGCTGTACAGTATATCGTAATGTGATTTTTAATAAACAATGTTTTCTCGGTTTAATGGTTTTCATCAAATTATCGATGTTAAAAAACTTATTACATTAAAAGAGGGAACGGGGCAATAATTTTATCATCGTATTTTTTAAGAAACAACATTACAACTTTTTGCCCTATTGTTCTTTGCTCATTAAATCAAGAAAACTATTATTTTTATATTAATTCCTGAAGATTTTTCAAAAAAATAATATTCGTTTTGAAAATCTATATATACTAAGTCATTATTTTGTAGATTGACGCGCGTCTGAAAATAACTTATTATACAAACCACGAATAACCTAGAACGAGATTTTTTTTCTATTTACTCGCTTTTATTCTGCTGTGCATTGTTCTCTGGGTTAAAAAGAGTTGGTTGATGCATGAATAAATTTTTGGTACGACCTTTACTTTTAAATTTTTGTCCGTACCTTCTTTTTTTTAACTAAAAAAAGAAAATTCAAGAATTTTTGATATCAAAGTTGTTAAACTATAAAGTTTCCAAAATAAATGTTGATTAATGTTAAAAATAAAATAACAACAAAAATAAAATTCAAGTGTAAATCGCGTAATTTGAGAAAAAAAGTACTGAAAAACAAAATTCCTAGACCTAATGATGTCCCAGTTAAAATTTAAAAAAAGTACATCCTTAACTTACATCCCAAAACTTCGGGAAAAAAAATATACGCGAGAGCAGATTTAACGGATAAATGTCACATACAAAAGTTTTTCGGAATACTCACACTGAATTTTTCATATTAATAAATTCAACTTTCCTTAAGTGTCAAAAACTACCTCGATAGAAAAATTCGAATAAATGACATGATAAGCGGGACGAAAAGACTATGCAAAAAGAGATAAAAAAAATAAAGGATGAGTAAAATAAAAAAAAATGATGAATCCAAACCTATTGCTTTCGGTTTAAAGCATGCAATCTTACATGTCTCGGTGAGCTTTAATACGGTGCAAGCGCGCGACGTCTTTTGTCCGCCTTCTATATAACGACGTTCGCCCTTTACGATTGATCGTATAACTTGTGTTAAGGGTCGACTGCTGCGCATTGCAAACCGATCGACGATTTCACTATCACGTGCTATGGTCACATTAGCCTGACAAAAAAAAAGAGGAAAAGAGAATATTATTCTGGCAAGATATTCACACTCGTACTATGCGCGACTGAGGGATCCTATATACAAACATATAGAAAGCGGCTTTTATTGACTTTATACTCACTGAAAATATAGTCGGTTATATCTGGGTATATGTCCATTACGTATAGTTATGTGTTCGCACACATAACATACACGCACATGGACATGAACTCATACACACAATGACACACGCAAAACACACACTTATATAAATTTACTCATACACACACACACATACACACGTGTGTACATATGCATATGAGTGCAAACTAACAATCGTCCATACGTTCGTACGTTGCAAATGTTAAAGTAAAGTAGGTGCATTTTCAAATTCGTGCAGCTCTTTTTTACACATTTATACTTTTCTATTTTTTTTTCTCATCCAAGCAAACATTTTCATCGATCCAATTGAACATACGTTCCTAAAGTTAACTTACATTTACATCTACTTTATTCGACTTGTAATCATACACTTATTTTCAAATTGAGAAACTCAAATTCACATTTACCCTCGAAATTCAAATATTTTAAATCCGCACCCACATAACTCATACACTCTTACTTTTGCGTATATACGTACATACTAAAACTCACACTTATGACGTTAACACAAAAAAAAATGCGAGCGAAAAAAAAGGTAGAAAGAATTCAAACTACTTCGTAGTTTAGATAGAGAATTTAAGAGCTGAGGAATAGGAAATAGTCGTTGCAGGCCGTAGTGATATTTGCATTTCAAAGGTTCACGAGTAGCAATCTCGATTTTAACGATTGTTCGACTGTTCACTGTGCACATCGCACGAATAAAGGATGCTATATAAGAGAGAGAAGTAGGAATGAAAAAAAAGGAATATATACCATTTCTGTATGCACATGAATCGCTTGGACAATTCACGAAATTTCCAATGCAAGCTCTTCTTTTTATTTTCTTTCTTCCTTTTTTTTTACGTAGTACGTTTTTTCTTCTTTTTTGTCAGTGTTGGATTTGTGTTACTTTGACCTCTTCTTCATTATCGCAAAGGGACATGAATATCGAGGTTGTGTGTTCGTTTGCAGTTTCTTTTTTTTCTCGTTTTTTTTTTCCTTTTTTGATAGCAATGCTACTATTACTCACTCCATCGAACTCGGCTTTTTGGAACGCAAAACGCTTTGTAACGACAATGTTGGAAGTTTTTAGGTAAGCCGATGCCGTTGTATTTGACAAATGTATGCCTATACTTCTTTGTATCGGTTTTGACATTTTTTTTACAGATCAATAAAAATTTCCATTGGCTGGAAAATTTTTGTTTTTTTTTGTTTTTTTTTTGGAAGAGCTTAGTCGAAGATTTAACGATACTTTTTTTTGTTAAAGTGAACAATGTTTGCTGTGCATAAAAGCTTTAGAAACGATAAAATGTGACAAGTATATTTATTGAATACTTTAAAACTTATTCATGTCTAAGCTTACAATAATCTCTAAAATACCATTAATGTTTCAATAAAAAGTCTATTATATTTCAATTTTTATGAAAAAAAAAATGAAAGCAAAATAAAAGAAAGTAAACTTTACATATCCGTGAGTTTCTAAAACCACAACCAAAGAGGGCAATTTAGCTGCAATAAAAAGAACCACGCGATCACGGTACAAGTTCTCATTTTTTTTTTTCCTTTTTTTTCAAACACCGAGACTCGCTTGTTCTCTTCGTTCGTTCGTGAGGTCGAGAGCGTAATCGAGGAAAAAGCCTTGAACAAGAGAGAGAGAGTCTCGATATATACTCTCTCTCTCTCTCTCTCTCGTGTATACACACACAAGGGAAAAAAGAAAAGAGAATTTGCTGTTGCACGAACATTGCCTGTGGTATATATCGCACACGTGTCATTGCACATTCACGTTTAACGGGGAAGAGAGAGAACATTGCGCATTGTATGAAAAAAGAGAGAGAGAGAGAGAGCAAGAGGGAGAACAATTGGATATAAAAAGAAAGGAAAAATAACGAAAAGGGGAGAGAAAATAAGAGATGCAATATATAAAAAGATTAAAAAGAGAAAGATGGCTTAATATAATGAGTTTTATTTACGCGTGTATATATATATATATATATATATTATTGAGAATAACTATTGATGAAGTATATGAGAGCCCACGTTGGATTTATTATTGGTGTATCGATGTGATAGATAGAGAGGGGTGAAGAAGAGAGACAGAGAGAGGGTAATAGCATACTTATGCTTGTGTATACAAAATGCATTACGGGAATATCGAGGGTTAGTATATGTACCACATGTGAATTCGTTCGCATGATTAAACGGAGAGGGGGGGGGGCTATATACGATTCACCGACACATCGATATCAATTCGTTCGTGTAATCATTTCGACGATTATTTACGCATATGCATATACAACGGTATAAGAGCACATATATGTATATATTTATAAGTGCCGGGTCTATTCGGTATATACGTATACAAGTTTACACACGTATATTTATACTCATAATTCATTTGACATTTATGCATATACGCGTTACAACATTCTACGTCACAGACGTAATCATTTATGTATTTATGCATCCACGTACACATACACAGACCCGCGGATACTCCATAAACTTTCATTTAAATGTATTACAACGCATATGGTTAGTCTACAAATTTTGACATTCGCAGATACATTTGTACGCAACTTTAATTTTTCGCGCGCGAAACATATACGCGTTGATATAATTATAGATCATTAATTTACATATTGTTAGAAATGTACAAATGTACGCGATGAGCAGAAATATTTTAAAGCAAAAGTACTAAAGCGACGATCGAATATATAAATCGATAAAATCACTTATGTGCTCTAATCTCTCGTATAATTAGAAACGCGTATATACTCGAGATATAGTTTCCAATACCAAAGAAGCTCTTTTTGAATATTGAAACGGGGGAGTCTTTCTCGTACAACAATGTTATATGTATATGTGTGTATATATATATATATAGTTTATCTGACCGATTAATGCTTTGAAAGTGGAGGTTATAGGTGGCTTTGGTTATAGGCATCATTGTAGATTTTGCAGTCTGATCACGTATAGGGATTTTGCCTCGCTCACTCTCTCTCTCTCATACTTTCTTCCTCTCGCTCGCTCTCTTTCGTGCTTTCGTTCTCTCTCTTGTTTACTTGTATGTTACATATATATATATATATATATATATATATATACAGTGCGTATATGTGGCTTGATTTATTTTTCCTTTGGCAATTGATATTGATATTGATATTGGTTATTGGCGTTGGCTTGGTAATTTTGAACAATAGATGATCGGCGCTTTCACATTGAAGGTCCGAACGCACACACAACACGCAGCAAAAAAAAAGAGAGAGAAAAAAAACTTGACGTTATAAAGCTATAGGGAATTTAGAAGCTTTATTTATTTTTCTATCGCCACTATGTTATAGCTTGGTTTTATATATTTTCTTCTCTTTTGTTTCAATTGATGCTTTTTGTTACATTCAATGAGCTGGGAAATAATATATGTTACCTTTGTGTATACTTTACTTTTTTTTTTATGATTGGTGAATCAAAATTTTAAATCCGCTATCTTTACCATAAAAAATGTACGTTTGTATGTTTTTTAAAAGAAAAATAAACAAATAAATTTCCAACTACTTATATAGTTATTATTATATCTTAATAATCTAATTGAAAATAAAATTGCAAAGTGAAAACAGAATACTTTTTTTTTCTCTTTTCTTAAGAGCGATAATGCACCATTGTAAAGTTGCTATTTTTTTTCTCTTCTACTTTCTTATTTCTTTCGCGTCGCGCGAGCTTTACAATTTCCAGCGTCTTGACATTTAAGAATCGCGTTTTCTTTCTTTCTCTTTTTTTTCTTATTCTGGAAAAAGAAGGTTGAGTTTAAAGGGAGAAAATAATAAAATGCTTCGCGTGCTACGGCTTGCTCACTCTTATTTCTAACATTTTCGTGAGCGCACATTATACCTATGGGCTCGCTCTCTCTTTCTCTTTCTCTTGGCGCTTTGTATTAAAACGACACTCGAGCTTTTAAGTGCCGCAAGTTTCTTCTACTCTTAAAAAGCGATGGGAAAAAAGCATGAAGATTTTTCTTCTACTCATTCCATTTTCTAAAAGTTTCTCTTTCTCCCTTGATTTTCTCTTTTTATTTTTCCTCTCTGATTTCTTATTTTTCCCAAGCTTGTTTTTTTTTTCTCTCGCAAAAGAGAATTTCGCTTCGTGCACTTTTGACGCGCGTAAATTCCTTCGGGCTTGACTGATTCTACTTCAAAATGTTAGAAACATCGTAGCTCTCTCTCTGTATACATACCTTTTTTTCAAGTTCGTAAAGTACACGCGAAAAACGCTTTAATTAAATTTGAGAAGGAAAAGTTTTATGACATACTGCCAAAATAAAAAGAAAGACACACAACCGTGCAATTATATCGCGAGCGTTAAGACTATAAGAGTCACGTTATATTTAATGAAAGTGAAACCAGAGACACTACCGGTTACTGCCATGCCATATCTATATATACGATTGTAATTATAATTGCTACTCTTACGTGAAATTATTTCACGTTCGTATTGTACAATTTTAAACTTTTTTTTTAAAATTAATTTTCTAAAATTTATATCGTAAATTTAACGGATTAATTGAAAAATTTATCGATTTTGCGCGAAGGAATAATAAATCATATTTTATTCGTACAAGAAAGTGCAAAACTTCTTTTAAGACTGACATTCAATAAAAAACACATACATACACTCAAAAATAAATAGAAAATCAATTGAATTGTGTAGTACACAGAATTAAATAAATAATTTCACATAAAGAATAACCTGAATTATTAAAATACAAACTAAAAAGAGGGGGATTTTTCAACTGAACACAAAAGTACGTACAACATCTAACTCGGGAAAGAACAAAGTATAATAAAGAAAAAAAGAGAGAGAGAGAGAGAGAGCAAAAAAAAGGAGTGAAGAAAACATAGTCGACCTACATAAGTATTAAAATGTTCACTTCGACATATACGAGCCAGAAAGTTTTGCTCATATGTCTTGTACATCTTCTCCTTACTTGTTCTCTTCTCCAGAGAGAGATAATGCACGTACGACCAGTTTTCAGCACCTACACACATGGATATATATGCTCTTTTCTTTATTTTTTTTCCTTTATCACGTTCCAAAATGCCCGTTGCGCATATATATTTTCTTATTCGTGACATACACACTCGTACACACACAACAAGGACAACCAAAACAAGCCATTATTATTCATCTTTGAACAAAGATATTTTAGCCCTTCGAGGGCGCGAACAACTTCTGAAAAGAAGAAAAGGAAAAATAAAGGGAAATATGAATAGAATAAAATATACCACGCACACGTAGCGGGCATCAATTTTTCCATAAGACTTAGGGAGAACGAAAAATAAGAAAGAAAAAATCTTTCCCTTTATTCCTCTTCTTTTTTCAAAGTTAAAGAAAATTTTCAACTTCATTCTTCTCTGTTCTCTAGCAGGATAAGAATTATCCATTAATCACGTTCGATCGTAAAATAAATAAAGTCTTAAAGTCTTGCGCTAATGTTTAAAAATAGTTCGATCGGTCAGTTTCCTCTCTCTCTTTTTTTTTTGTCGATTGTAATAGCAATTATCGAGAAAAGTCATTCCCGTCTTTTCTAAAACTCGATTGGTAATTGGTATGTCAATCACAGGCTGTTCAATCTCTCTCTCTGCCGGTTAAATTTCGAAAGAGTTTCCGATTGATATTAGACGTTATTTAAACATATACCCTATTTTGTATCGTGTTTCGAAATACTAAAAGCTTCAATGTAAATACTCAAAAAGAAAAGTATTACACTTGAGTATTTCATACTCTGGAAGATAAACGATATCCTTGAAGCACTGCCAGAACTATTAGGTGAACACTTAAAATTCTTTCTTTTGTTTAATGTTACTTAACAAGTGCACAGTTTTATTTGTTCTATAAGTTTCTTGTTACTTTCTTTCTTTCTTTCTCTTATTTTATTTTAATTAATAAAAAAGTGAATAACTTACAAAGTGTACACAGTGAAAAAGTAATCAACATCTGAAATCTGATGCACTGAGATTAAAGTATTTTTCAATGCTGAATTGTCTTGTAGAGTTGCGTGTTACGTTACTAATTAAAGTGCTAAAGCTTGTACAAGATCCTTTAGTTGTTTTTTTTAATTTAAGTTTGCTTTTATACTGCGATACGGTTAAAATACGAAGCTTGCATTAAATTTTTATTGCCTGACGTATTGTCTCTTTGCTTAACATAATATCGAATTTATTAATATTCAGAAAAATTTTCTTTAATAATTAAGCGTTCGGTAACTTTGTGTTAATATGCGGTTATCGA
This sequence comes from Anastatus disparis, assembly GCA_017163975.1. Lineage (NCBI taxonomy): Eukaryota > Metazoa > Arthropoda > Insecta > Hymenoptera > Eupelmidae > Anastatus > Anastatus disparis. The sequence continues at coordinate 5,248,228 of JAFFSR010000226.1, forward strand.
TTAAAAAAAGCTACCGAAAGAGATAAAAATTATTTTTATTGTTGTTTGTATAGAGTAAAAATAAACAAGCGAATAGCATTATTTATTCTTTCGAAGAAATGCGTATTGAATTATTTAGCGAATAAATATTGAAAAGCATTTTTTTTTACTATTTTTTTTCCACATGTTTTGTTTATTCATTGATATATTTACTCAACCGCGTGCATGGAACAAAAAAAGAGAACTGAAGGATTCGTAGTATAAAGATGATTAAAAGTTTGACTATGCGATTCGGTTTTATGTAAATTATTGATTTTTAAAAAAATAGAGAAAAAATTTTTCATCATTAAATATTTTAAATATTTAATAACACATGAATATGCATCTAAAATATTGATTATAAGAAATCAATATTATAGATACTATAAATACCCATAAATATAGTTCAAAATTTTTCATGGTATAATAAAATTATAATGACTATTGAAAGAACTAAAATTTTATTTCAGTGTAAAAATGTTGAATTAACGAAACTTTTGTAATGTCAATCCTAACGTATAAAGCTTAGATAGGTAGCAATAAACGTCGCAAATGTTATTCTCAAACAATAATAAAGTATAGACACGATACAGATTTATGTATGCAAGTATAACTTAGCAAATGGATTTTGAAAACAATGATTTCAAAAGAAAACAAAATAAAGATCTTGTACAATGTCTTTAATCTTTCTAAATTCATAAATAATATAGTGAAATAATTTTTATGAAAAATTAACGATAAAGTAGAATAATTTTAAACTACTCGATGTCGCCGCTTGTTTTGTTAATTTTTTTCAGTTAACTGATTTTTTTGTTATATTATAGTATTTAAACGATGTGAAATATAAAAATAAATGCTTATTATTTATAAGCAATTAACCTCACAATCCCCATCAACTTTTCTATGAGTAGCTAAATAAAGCTTCAAGCACCTGCACTGTTTTAATTAAGTTTACCCGCTTGAGTTTATTAATTTTAATTCACGCGACTAAATATTTATTCCAAGTCTTTAAAATATTGGGTAAAAGAGAAAAACAATACACTCCAATTTTTAATACAATGTAAACTACAAAACTATATTCAGCATTTGAAATTTCAAAAAAAAAACATAGAAGATTAAATAAAAACTCATTTCTAGTGCAAGCACAGAAATAACAAGGTTTCCTCCGTTATTATTATTCTTTTTTTTTCATCCTTTCAACCACGAAACAAAAGAGGCAAAACACGGAAACTCTCGTTTGCTCATATGCAGTACACCGAATTATACCCTGACCATGCACAATGATTTTTCTATTCACAATACTCCCTTTCCCCCCCTATGTGTCTGTATGTCTGTTACACGAGTAAAAATGAAGAGGAAGTCGTTTATCGACAAGGATCGCGATCGGTAATAATTTTTTTTTTTTTTTTCCTAACACGCGTCTAGTGCACTATCGAAAAAAAAGCAATGCAACGAGCGAGAGAGGAGAAAAAAAGAATTGGTTACGCGCATTGCTCTTTTCATTTTGTTCTTTTTTTTTTTAATCGGACGATCTCCTAGTTTTTTATTTAGTCTTTGTTTTTTCATTTTTTTCCTGTTTTTTTGTTCGGAGTATGAAAAAATACATACTCAGCGGAGTGGGCGTCAAGCAATCTGCTTGATTTTACAGTTGAGTTTTTATCGGATAGTGTTTGTGGTGTACTTTAGTTTTGACCGGAAATGATAGAGAAAAAAATAATATTCTTTTATTTATCACATCGGCATGTATCCGATATTTCTGTGATTAATTTTGACAATTGAAATCAATTGTTAAAAAAAGCAATCTCTTTCGGTAATGAAATCGTTAATTTACAATCAAATATATTTATAATTTAGTGTTGGATTAAAAAGAAAATCTTATAATTTTTTTTTAAATTATCTTTATCCTTCATAAGTAGTATTTAAAAAAATGTCAATACATATTTTGTAACAATAGATTTATTTCCAAAAAAATGATGTCAGTTTAGATGTAGCATATCGTTTTAAACATATCTTCTTAAAAATACAAGCAATAAGTTTTGAAATATAAGTTTCATATTTCAAATTTTGCGTTTAAATCATATCAAATTTCATATCATACGTTTATTTATTAAAGAACAAAAAAAATTGGACTTTTACACCTAAACAGTGTATGTGTCAAAAATTTTTGATTTACGATATCAGAAAAATTAGAAGAAAAAAAAATTGTTTCACACATTTCATATTTGTAAAAAAAAACAGTTATTGCGTTAGGTGATATTCGATTTTTCGAAAAATCATTAAAATATTGTAACATCCGTCATGAGGCATCTGATAAAAAAATTAGTTCCTGAAATCCTTGTCAATCCATCAATTTACCGCGTCAAAATCTTTTAAGCTTTTAAGTAAAATAAAAACTTAAAAAGAATATTCTTGACACGATTCATATTGATTTACAAAAAATATATCAGGTTATCAACTTCTTATCTAAAAAATTGGAACAAAAAAAAAAGAAATTGATTTTCAAAATTCATATCCCTAAAAAAACGTATCACGTAAAAGCTTTCGAATATTTACTAAAAAAAAAGAATTTGAAAAATAAAATTGTATAACGAAACTCATATCCACGAGAAATCGTATTAGGTCAAAATTTTTTGCAACTTCAATCGAAAAAAAAAGTTTGAAAAAATAAGTTGTTTCATGAAACTCATGTCCGTAAAAAACGTATCATGTCAAATATTTTATTCCTCAGTCGAAATAAATTCCAATCAAAATTATCCATATCCTTAAAAAAACGTATCATCTTAAAAAATTTCGTTTAACTTTACGTAAATCTTTAAAAAAAATATCAAAAAATAACATATATAACACCTCAAAATTAAAGAAAATGATAAAAATTCAACTGACAAATGTTTATCAAGATAGAAAATTTTCTATTTGCATATCAACACATATCATTGCTCGATTGCAAAAAAAAATTAAAAAGCCGAGTGCTCGACAATACAATTAAAAAGGAGGAAATTTTCCATCGAGATTCGGGTCCTCTTCCACTTTTCTTCCCCTATTTTTTTATTTTACTAAACGCGCTCGTTTCGTCGAACTAAAAATTCTCGCGGTCTTTTCCTTATCGATCGATTTTTTTTTCTTTCCTTATATTTCCCTTGATTTTTTTTTTCTTCTTTTCTTGCTCACTTTTATATTTTACCTTTCAAGCTCAAACCCAAGAAAAAGCACAGCAGAAGTTTATCGAACTCTAATTGCGCTCATACACCCTAGTGATTATTGGGACGAATATCAGATAAAAAGAAAAAGAGTCCTTTTTACGGAAAATTTTATGAAAAAGAAGTTTTCATTAAAAGAATAAAGAAAATAATTAAAACAAGAAAATTATTGAATTCAATTTCCAAGTAAATTATTCGTTCATTGTAAGATGAAAATTTACTTCGAAATTTAATTGAATAGTATTTAATATTTTTGGAAAATAATTCTTTTATTTACCTTGAAAGTTTTAAGTTCTGAAAAGAATAACGAGCGCAATTCGAGAATTAAAAGTAAATAAAGTGTTTGAAAAAAAATGTGAAAACTCGAATAATTATAAATAGTAGTTATTTAATAAAGGAAATATGAGCTGAACGCGTTTTATTCTCTTTTATTTTAAATTTTATTGAAATGTCGTTGCGACGTAGATAAAATTATTAGATTGTACGATATATATCTAAGAAAGAAAAAGCGTATTACGATGAATATTTTGTTACGATTATGTATTGTCATCGTAACAAAACGTTCAAAAATCATTTTTCGAAATTTATGTACTTTGATTTCAAGGTAATCCTAGCGTATTATAATATCGATGTAAATTATTTTAAACGAAGAAATAAAATTTTGTTTATATCCGAATGAAAAATTTTTATATCTCCAAAATAATATAATTTGCATTATTTGATATTCAATAAATTAGTTCAATTTTTTACATATTTTTTAAAAAAATGAAAAATTGGACCATCAGATATTTGGTAATGATTTGATTAATTAAACGTGTTAAAAGTATATTCGATCTTTGCAATGATTATGATGCTATGAAATTCCTAAAGTTGAATCAATGTTTTCCGAAAAACGTTTAGTTTCAATTAAATTTAATTTCGTGATTTAACCTGATCACTGTAGCTATTAATTTTTCTATGGATTCGTTAAAGTCAAAACTAAAGTTTCGAAAGACATTGATTTGACTAGTCTGACGCTTAGATTACCTTAAACTGATAATTAAATTTACTTGTTAAATTTTTTTCGACGTACGAAATGACTATAAATCAGCGAAATGTATAAAACAAAAAAGTTCAATTATTCTATTTGTGTAACATTTACAATATTTAATTTACGTCTTTGTAATTTACAACTTCAGTTTCGTTATTCTTTATTTAAATTCATTAAATCGAATGAACGAGAATAAAGAATAACCTTTTTTGTAAAATAAATAATTAAAGACAAAGAATTTTTAATTTCAAAAGATGAAATGAAAAATTCAATTTCACTGAATTATTCGCCAGAAAGGTGAAAAAAAATCGATAAAATTCTCTTTAATAAATAATTAAATTATTTAAAGTACTAAAATTTTCATCGAGATAAAAAATAATTAATTTCACTTGACTCTTAGAAGTTAAATTTAACAATAAAAAAGAGAATTAAATTCTGAAAAAAGAAATCAAGCGACTATACCGAAAATCAAACATAAGCACTCGACATGGCCCTCCGAACAAAAAAAAAACTTTATCAAAATAACTAATCATCAAGAGGGTTAAACCTCGCATGTACATAATCGAAAAAAAAATCTTGTCAAAAAAATCAGTCCGAGCTATATACGTCGCTGCGACATTTTTTTTTGTTTACTCCTTGCACATAAAGATAAATAGAAAGCAAAACGAAAAATAAAATAAAAGAACACGAAGAAAAACCTTGGTGGCGTATAAAATAAAAAGTAATATAGTGTATATGTACGAATAAAAAAAAAATCCCAAAAAATAAATAAAAAAAGGAGAAAAGAACGCGTGCTCTCGATTATGCGAGAAAACGCAAAGGCTGATTAATTATTGCGCGTCTGGTTGGACGGTCGGAGAAATTCGTCTAATAAATGAGCGATAAATAAAAAATAAAAGAAGAAAAGGTATGTGTCGCACTCGTGAGGTTTTTGATAGCACGAAAAGAAAGAGAAAACAAAAAGGGAGAGAAGACAAAAATCACTAAAAGAAAATAACTGCGCAAAAAAGAAAGACGCGTTTATAAATAGTTCGTATTTATTGGAAGTGAAAAAAGAGAAATAATAAATAAATAAATAAAAAAGGCAAAACTTGAAGCAAAGATGTTAAAGATATGTACAAATGTGTAATTTAGTGTTGCAGAAAAATTTAAAATTAAATAAATAAAGTATGACGATGAGAGACTGTACGTTCGTTCATTTAAAAAAAAAAAAAATAAAAGAAAAGAAAATAATTCGTTTTTTTCCGTTTTACTTTGCAAAGGTGTACGTGAGTTTAACTGTCGATAAAATGAATTTATCAAGATGTATGTATATGCGGAAGCGTGATTGCAACGATTGTGTTGAAAATAAAGAAAAAATTAAAGAATGTATTTAACATTGCGGATTATTAAAGTGGAATCTTGTTATATGACTGTTTCGATATTTCAACTTCCTCAAAACGAATGAAAAAACTTTAATTTTATATAGTTACCGTGAAATATTTTTAATATTGTACATACATTTCATTGTCTTATAAAAAAAATTAACTTTTTCCAACCAAAAAAAAAAACAAATAAAATTTAAAAAACCATCCGTAATTTGATTAACATTAAAAAGAATATAAAAGAAAAGAAAATATAAGAAAAGAAGTAAATTATCGAAACGGAGCATATCCTTTTTCCAAAGCGATTTATGGCGTATACAGTTTAGATACCAAACATAGACGTATATTTCCAGGACTCACAAAGTGAAAAAAAATAAAAAAGGAAAAGAAGAAAAAATTGAGTAAGAAAAAAAAAATAAAAACCAACCAAATCACTTATTTCGAGCGTGTACATGTTCACGATTATACGTATATTATCATGTAAGCGAGCGGAACAAAAAAAAATAAAAATAAATACGTTTCTGTAAAAAAAAAACAATACTTACCTAAAGAAAATGGCAAAATGATATTAAAAAGAATGAATAAAAAAAAAGGTAACGCAATTTCGAGCGAAAGAAAACGAATTTATCGATTCTTTTGCGAAACGCGAAGATCCTTTTTTGACTGGTCGATGATGCATTACTTTGTAATAATGTCATTCATTTTTTTTTTGCTTTTTATATATATATATATATATATATATATATATATATATATATATAAATGTATAACACGTAAAAATCCATCCTCCTATTTTACTACCTTTTTTTCACGATAACGAATTTATATTGGCAATCAATTTCAGAGCGGAAAAAATTGTCAGTTTCTTTTTTTTTGTTGACATTGGTTGTTCAATTTTCTTTTTCTTCTTTTTAGTTTAAGTAGTATATTGTGTATAAGAAAGAATAAAAAAAAACAAACGAATGATTTCATATGTCACTGTATTATTTATTGCGTACATATTATATACATACGATGTAATAAACAACTATTATATTTGTAAAAAATTATATGTGTTATTTCATTTTTTTCATTCACCTTCTTACCTGCCCTTATTGTTTATCTTTTAATTAATTAATTTTTATTTTATAATTACAATTATAGCTATGATTCAAACATTGGATGATACAACACCTTTTTATAGTTCTACTGGTTAGAAATTAAATAATTTTGAAGTTTTTTTTTTATTAGTTTACAATTTACTTTAATAAGTCTAAATTTATTTGAACAAGTTTATAGCATTGACAAAAATAAATTCTAACATTTTTATTTACTCAGAGCCGGTCTGTGGCTCATTCGATAAAACGATGGATTCGTAACCTCGAGGTTTCGAGTTCGAATCCCGCTCTCGGCTGAATCATACAAGCACCACTATACATTACATGTGCTTTGTTCATAAACACACTTACGAGCTCCGTCGCTGATTAGCATAACAAATGGCATAGATATAGCGACGAAAAAAAAAACCAACATTCTTATACGTTTTATAAAATATATTTATTTTTATTCTAGAAAGAATTAAATTAATTTAATCCTATTTATATGATAACTCGTTCACTAAAGCCAATGTTAAATATACCAATAACATTTGGAATACCTTTACTAATATACTTTGATTGAAAAAAATAAAGATTTGATTAATATTTATTATGATTTTTTATATTTTTGAAATATAATTTATTGAACATTTAAAAAATTTTTTTTATCTCTTTGTAAATTATTTTTATTTATATATAATTTTACAAATAAATCTAAAAACATTCTTATCGCAATAAAAAATTTTATTATAAAAAAAGATTTCAGTATAAATGTTTTTAATTGTCCTAGTATTCGTAAATGGATTATTGAATAACAATTTATTTATTAATTGAAAGCCGATTATTTATTATTAATAAAAAAAAGGTAGGTCATATCAGATGGTAAAGTATAGATAATAAAAATATAAAACTATGATTCTATTTTTCTTTTTATCTTCATTATTTACAAGTTTTATTGGCTTGATGAAAAAAATATTAATGATATAAATGTGATTTTTTAACAAAAGAAATAGTTTATTAATATTCCATAATATTTTTATTTAATAAAATGACTGGAAACATTGAAATATGTTAAATTTTTTTATCACAAAAAAATTGTTTTTCACAAGACTGAAAATAAAATGCTTACAAATAGAGCTACAATTTAGAATTAAAAATGCATTACTTTTTTGTTTTTTTTTTCTATAATGGAAATAAATTTTTTTTTATGTATTAAAATTTTTTAACACAAAGTTGACCCGAAAAATCTTTTGAAATATATCCTGAAAAAAAGTAATGTGAGAAGCGATTTATACAATCAATAAAACGTAATATAAAAAAAAACTGAATTCTATTCATGAAATTAAAAATTGATTATCGATTGACCAGCAAAATTTCATAGATGAAAACTATTTGTCTCCATCCACTACTAAACATCTACACATTTCGTTTTACGCCCACTCAAACAATCAGTGTTAGAGAAGCGGCTAAACTGAGTTCCCGTTTGATGGAACACATACAGACATAAATACACACACACACACACACACATAAATACACGCACACACAGATATCTTGTGGATGGGCACTTCTAATTCAGAGCAAACCTTAATTAAAGAGAAACAATTATTTCGAAAATCAAAGTCAAGGAAAATTCAACTTGAAGAGTTTCAACACATCTCTTGTTAACTATCTGAGAAACAATCTGATAAACTAAAGATAAAAATAAATTGTAAAGAAAAAGAAAAGACAAAATAAAAAAAAAACCCCACGTATAAGATAAAGGTACATTGGAAATAAAAGAAAAAAGAGAGGAAAAAAAAGTATAACAAAAGTCAAGAAAAAGAGGCAAACACATATGTTACGCTGCAGAGGCCAGCTGCAAACTTGTCGCAATAAACTTTTCTTCTCTTCTCTTGCGCTCGATGAAAATCTTTTCTCTGTCTTTCTTTCTCATTGTGTACTTGCGGACAAAGTGGTATAGCAACTGTTACTCCCCTCTTCCCGTCCTTTTTTTTCTTTTTTCTTTTTCTTTTTTTTTTCAAGAAAAGCATATATAGAGAGAAAGCTTAGCGTCTTTCTTCTCACGTCCCTTATATACTTTTACGTTTGCCTTTTATTGTTCCTGCCTTTACTTCTATACACGCTCCTTTACATCATCCCCTTGCGCTAATAAAGCTGACGAGTGCGAAAGTCCAATGCTTTGCTTTACTTATATAATATAGCGAAAGAAGAAAAAAAGAAGTAAAGCTTTTTTCTCTTATGTATTTACTTTCTTCTTCTTCTTCTTGGTCATACTTTTTCTTTATTTTTCTTTTTTTCTTTTTCGGAAAATTTTCCTTTATTGTTGTTGTCCTTTTGTTCGAACTTCTTGACAATTGTCTCTTTTTTCTTTGAACAAGTTTTTTGTTTTGAGGAAAAGCTGAAGAGCTTGGTTACATTGATGAGTTCACGAGTTAAGGATATTTTTGTATACATATGTAATGTTGTAGAGTCGGTCTGCGGCTCATTTGGTAGAGCTTTGGATTCGTAATCTTGAGATTCTGAGTTCAAATCCCGCTCTCGGCAGCCGATTGATGCAAGCACCACTGTACGTTACATGTGCTTTCTTTACAAACACACTATTTGATAAATTTACTGTAATAAGAATTTTCAATTTAAAAAAAGTAATATTCCATTTTTTTAGAAAATCAATTTAGGAAAAATCAATATTTCATCATTTTATAAATAAAATACGCTAATCATTCGTAATTTAATAAATAAAATAACAAGAGATATATTTCTATGAAGATTATTTTTTTATATACTTTTAATTATCATTATAAAAATCTTAATAATATATTATCATATATTTTTCACTTATTTACCATTTCTCTTTTTATAAATATTAAATGATAAAAAATTTGAAAAAGACGACTTTTATCAAGGTCATATGAGACTTCCAACATAAAAATTAAAGTCAAAGATCTAAAAAAAAATGTAATTAAAAAATTTAATTAATAATCTTTTTACAAAAGCTTTACAACAGTACAGTAATCATCAAAAATTTTAAACCATGATTTTCTTTTTCGCTTTATTGTATTTAAAAATAAAAGTTAAGAAAAAGCCTTTTTTTACCTTTTCATTTTTGTAATTAAGTTTTTTTATTAAATTATTACGTTTGCTCATTTTCAATTCTGGCCTTATAATTCTGATAATAATTAACTTCGCCTTACACATATGTGGTTATATTGTTCTAATTTTTCTTTTTCAAAATGGAAAATTTACATTCCTTTTACAATAATTAAATACTTAAGAGGAGTAATTTTTTAAACTGCTAATTTTATTCATATTTCAATGGGGACTAGAAGAAATTTCTTTCAAGTCTACATTTTCGGAGCCCCTTGCCTGCTGTGATTGGAAATGTTTAATCTCTTAACAGGATCAAGATGACCTTGAAGAGGCAATTACTTGACATTCTATTAAGGACATTATATATTAATTTATTCTTATTTTGACCCCGATATGAATTTATTGTTTTGAGGCCTCAGTGACTCATTCGGTAGAGCGATAGATTCGTAATCTCAAGGTTCGAAATTCGAATCCCGCTCTCGACATCCGATTAATACAAACACCACTGTATACGATATATGTGCTTTGTTCACAAACACACTGATGATCTCCGTCACTAATTAACATCAAAATGATAGCATAAATACAGCGACGTTAAATAAAATAATTAAAAAAAAAATTTTTGTTTGAATGAATTCATTAGCATGGAATATATTGTGATTGTGCAATGAATGAATATGTCTAATTTTACTTATTTTCGATTTCATTGTATTTTGTTGATTTTCATTGTACATATATTGATTATAAATCTTTGATCTTTATCATTTAAAGATTAATTTACTTTTATAACATTATTAATTTTAGTTCTGTTGATTTTTATAAGAAAGATTATGTAACTTTTTGTGAAAAAACAGTATTTTAAAACAAATATTAATAAATTACATGTTGTTTTTTAATTTTATTACAAAATAAATAATTATGTAATTTACAATTTAATAATATAATTATAAACAAGATAAAGCATACAATTCCATCTTAAAATCATAAGAAAATAAAATAATAGAAATTCGAATCAAAATACATTGGAATAATAAAAACCTAATGTAAATAAATAACATTAGAAGTTATATCTTCAACTTAATTTGTACCGTAACTTCATTCCTTCGTAATTGTTTTAACAATATAAAAATACTTTTTTTCGTAGTATATTTCGAAATGATTAACCAAAAATAATAAAAAATATGCTTGACAAGGTAATGAAGACAATAACATTATACATAAATTTCAAAAGGTGAAGCCTCAGGAGAAGTACTTTGAAGGGAAAAGACACACTATTGTCTGTCAATAGAGGTACTTATCAGTGCATTCACTGTAAGTTCCATAACTTAATTTTCTCTTAACTCTTAGTCTGGCTTCCTATAATTTACCGAAGTTCAAGTTAATATTGTATTCAAAAGTTTTAAAAGTACATTTCTATATCATGGAAACTTAGTGTATTTTATTAGGCTATTCTTTATCCATGTAATAATAATACTTAAATTTTGTATTTAAGGTTTTAATCGTTTAAGCATGATGGAGAAGCCTTTATTTAATTTAGAAAGTTTGCTTTTGAGTTGTGGAACTCAAAAGCAAACTATCAAGGATTTAATAAACGTTATATTAAAAAATTTCTTCCAATACAAAAATTAAATGTTAATCTGTTGCATGGCAATTACAGGATTTGTAACTTTTAAAATTGAAAAAGCTTCCCTGATTTTTTTACTATTCTTGAAATTATGTGTAATTTTATCGCGGCTTTTTTCATTAGATTCTATGTCTAATATGTAAAAAAATTTAAGTGCATCAATAACATTAACTTCTGTAAAATCCATGGATTTTAGGATTCAAATGTTTAGCTGAGGCACATATGAAATCGTTACCTATATTAGGAATGGTCTTTAGCGACATCTTTGATATAATTTTTGTTACAAATGCCGAATTAATAACAGAACAGATATACTTCTGTACGCCTATTTTAAAAACGTATGAAGATTCAGAAGACGAAATATCGTGTGCATGTGCAACGATGTTTCTTGATAATTTCGTGTATTCTTGATTGTATATTTAAACGTTGCTTGATCGGGGCCCAAAGTAGGACTTTAATCCCTGAATCATCGCCTACTAATTTATCAGGAAAATAGTAATGAATCCGATTGCATGAGATACCGATATCCATCTTTTATTAGATTGATAACCTAATAAACTTTAAACATAAAAAAAAACTTTTTTTATTAACAATTACACATATGTATAATTAAATAGAAAAATTACGGATATTAAATTTAAAGCTATTATTTGTTCTATTTTTAAAACTATTCTTTCTAATGTCTACCGAAATCAATTATAATAAAAAATATTAATGTTGCAAATAATTTGTAATACACATAAAGTTATCATAGAATTTTAGAGTTCCTCAAAATTAATTAGCTTTTTTTTTAATTTTAAGATTTAATTTATCGATATTTATTTGACCGAATATATCTTATTGAAAATATTCTAAAATACTTAATATTTTAGTTGTTTACCTTATTCATTCGATCAAGATTTAAACCAATAAGAGAAACTGGTCAGGCACAGAATGGTTAAGTTACTTTGTCGGAATTGCAATAAAACTTGTCTCCTATATATAAAGATACAGCAGATTGTGACAATACTTCATTGATTTTGAAGAAATCAAGGAATATCTAAATAAGATAGAAAAATAGAGAATAAAAAAGTTATCTCGTCATCATTAAATATTTCATTAAGATAATTGAATATATTTTTGAACAGTAAAGTAATTTAATAGAAGTGATATAATAATTAATTGAATCAGTGTAATATATTCTTCTTTCAGTCGAAACTTGATAGAAATAATTGAATAAATATATTCGGTTTAATAAATATTTCATTAAAATAATTTAATATCCGATTTTACGTTGCAGTCGTTTCATTTAAGAAATATAATATTTTCTTGACTCACAAGGAGAGTGTTTCACCTTCGGGTCACCGATTGGGCTCAAATTTGGGAAATGTTTTCTGGATGCAGAAACATGGAGAAAGCCAAAATTTTAGAGGCCAACGCTCAAAATTTCTCTAATTATAGGCCATTGAAGAAAATCACGAAAAAAGTTACTAGATTTTCAAATGCTTATAGTTCCTCAGCATTATTAGCTAGAAGCTTGTACCTTTTTTTAAATGAATTTTTTTAAATTCTTTTAGGCAGTGAGTAGGGGTAACGTACGAGTGAGCCAATGGAGGAGAAGGCGTTGGGACTCAGATCGTCGACTGTATATTGATAATTTTATTAGACTGATAAATAATACAAAAATAAATTTTTAATTTTTGGCGTTTTTAGTATCGTCCTTACATTCAACAAAGGTTTTTTTATTTATTTAAATATCTAAATATTAAGAGCATGCATACGCTCTACTGTACCCGCTGAATTTCTAGAAGTTAAGAATTCACTTTGTACAAAACTAGACATCAGAATGAATTTTTCTTTTACGGGTTACTCTATTTTCAGATAGTAAAGAACGGAAAATAGAAAAACCTCAGATATTCATAAAAAAATTTTTTAACTTTTAAGAATTTACTATTTTTGAAAATCGTACATCGGAATGGAATTTCCTTCTCAGGATCATTCTGTTTCATGAAAATGTTCAGTGGAAAATTCTAATTACTTACAAATTCGGAAAAAACAAAATTATTTTTCATTCTGATGCTTAGTTTTTGTACAAAGTGAATTCTTCGATTTTAGAAATTCGGCCGGCATAGTAGAGCGTATGCATGCCCTTAATGGCTTTGAAGAGAAAAAAAAATGAAGAATAAACATCATTCAATAGTGGAAGACTAGTACACATCGAAATGAACTTCAAAATCAGTACACATCGGAATAAAGTTGAAAACGAGTACGTCAAATTTTACTTGAAATTTCCTCACCCCTAAAAATTACCTCGCTTCTGGCTCGGGTGACAATTTACATACGATTTAAAACATTTTCCGTTTTTACTCCCTAGGTGAATACTATACTATTATCATAAGAAAAACCTTTAGAAAAAATGATATTAGTTAAAAAAGAATGCTGTTTTAGTTTCGTATACAAATTTTAGCGCTTACGTAGTTAAGATTATTTATTTTATGACATAGTCAACTATTTTCATATAATTATTGAATAAATCAAGTATCCACAACAATTATTATCACATTAACATAAAAAATGATAATGTAAAGAAGTTAAGAGAACTATTTAAGGGGAGACAAGTGAAATTGTGTTTTTTAAAATTTGCAAATATAAATATAAAAATCTTCTGACTTACCAAATCTTTTCAAGGATAAATCTTGTAGACAGTGAGAAAGTAGTGTTTAAATTAGTAACTTTTCAGGAGATGTGCTCGGCAACTAGAACGAATCGAAAATGAAGTGAAATTAACAAGTTTTGATGACCTGGAACTAAACCTTACCTTCTTACCTTCGTTTTTGCTTACTAATAAAAACAATTCATCTCCAACAGGTAATAAATTATTCTCTAACTTAATAGCTTCCAAAATTCCATATATACATATATATATATATATATATATATATATTAGTTATATATGTCCTTTGGCCGTATTCAGGTAGAATATGAATCGACAACTATGTTTGGAATTACACTGAAAAACTTTTTGCTTGTTAGTTGTCCTTCTCCTTGACTACGCTAGCGCCACGCATTCGGCGCAAACGGTGTGCCAAAAATGACAAAGAAAGTACTGAAAATGAACTGTGCCTGCTCCGATCATTTGTGCTTTCACTAACCAGCGCTTTACCATATGCTCGATCAGCGTAAGGGAAACTCAAATCTGAGTAACTGCTACTCCGATTACGCGTATACCTCAAAACGTAACGAATCAGAGTAGCACATGACCTTAAAGGTTACAGCCCTATTGAAAATAATCAGCTAAATTTCCAGGTGGATTATCCATTTGAATATCCAGGTGGATCAAGTTGGATAGCACTCTGATCTTTATTTACCTGGATGCAGCTAAAATCCATTTGGATATTTTTTACGAAAAGTAATAATTAGGCTTTATAAGCCTCTATATAAAATAAAAATACTATAAATAAAAGAAAATTAAAAATTTCATTCAAATTAAAATAATTCAGGAGGATAATTCACCTAGATATGCAAGTGGATAATTTACTTGGATTTTCAGATATAATCTATAATAATGATTTTTTTACATATATATATATAGTGCATAAATTTTGCGTTAAGTATAAGAAATTATGTAAAAAAAAAAGTTCTATTTTTTATTTCTTTTCTTATGAGTTTTAGACTTTTTCTTATTGCGCACATTCTTCTTTGACGTAATTTTTCTTTTCTTTTTTTTCTCTTTATTTAATAATTTTGTGAAAGGATGAGCAGCAGTTCGAGCCATATACAATTTTTTCTTTGTCCCTACTTTTACTTTCCATACGTGGGTTTTTTGAATGCCGGCCAATTTAGGGGTCTTAAGCCACTCTTTTATTTTGCTTTGCCTAAAATCTTCAATATCTTCTTTTGGCAGTAAGATTAATTTAATAGCGTCAGTGTTAGGTTGAACTTTTTTTACAAAAGCATTTGCATCTTGTATTGATTCAACATGACAATTTTGAAGATTATGTCTGGTTGCATAGTGTTTTACTAATCCACCGACGCCATCAACTGCACCTTTCCCATGCCCCGTAGCTGAAAACAACCATTTTTGATTGTTAGAAGCTTTTTTCATTTAATGTTTACATTGTATATGGCTCGAACTGCTGCTCATCCTTTGACAAAATTATTAAATAAAGAGAAAAAAAAAGAAAAGAAAAATTACGTCAAAGAAGAATGTGCGCAATAAGAAAAAGTCCAAAACTCATAAGAAAGGAAAAAAAAAATAGAACTTTTTTTTTTACATAATTTCTTATACTTAACGCAAAATTTATGCACTATATATATATGTACAGCACAACACCTATGAGTTGCATAAAAGCTATGTACGTACAAATATATATATATATATCTGAAATGCGCTTACTCCTGAAATATTTGTTGTATCTATGACGTATTTACATTTATGTAAATATGAAAATTTTTTCTCAATTTTTTTTATATCTCTTACAAAACCAAAATATTCCAAATTCCACACCGATGAAAATATAGGTCTTAAGGCCACCTATCCATAAAAAAAATTTGAGACAAAAAAATGGCTTTTTTGAGAAAAATGCATTTTTCATTTTTTACAAAAAGTGCAATTGCACTTCCGTTTTTTTGTTAAAAAAAATAAAAGACGGTGGAATTAAAAGAGCATCCTCTGTAGCATTGAACGAGCCTAAATTTATTTATAAAGATCACTACAGGGATGAAAACGATTAAAAAAAAAAAAAAATTTTCGATTTTTGAGAATTGAAAATTTATAAGTCATTTTTAAAAAGTGCATAAAAACTGCATTTTTGATGATATTGAAAAATAAAAAAATACGTATACGCTTATTTTCAAAGTAGAATAATATAAAAAAATTTTAAGCAGTTCGGAGAGATAGGTGCAGTCGGTCTGCATGATTTGAGATGGAATCGGTCTATATTGATACTCATATAATTCTCAATTATTACTTTTCGTAAAAAATATCCAAATGGATATCTGCTGCATCCAAGTGAATGACGATCAGAGTGATATCCAACTCGATCAGAGTGATACCCAACTCGATCCAAGTGGATATCCAGCTTATTATTTTCAACAGGGAAGCTGCGTCGATAGTCTATCAGTGTAATGATATTAAAATTCTAAATACAAAGACGTACATCAATGCACAAACGAACTGGAAAAACAAAAATAAATAAATAGGTTCAGCACAATTTGACAGATTTTTTTAATAATCTTGTACACTTAACGGAAACATATTCTTCGAGTGTGCTTTTCCTGTGATTTTAAAATCACGCGATCTTATTGGATGATTCCATGAGGTCACTTATTTTTATTGGAAATTTTTAAATCAAAGAAAAAGAACACTCAATGAATATGTTTCCGAGTGTGCATGGTTAAATAATCAAGTAAAAATTTCAAATCAAATCAAGTTCAGCAAGGTTCAAATTTTTTTTCTTCGCAGCCTTAAAAATAACACAATACTTTTTGAACCTGGATTCTATACTAAAATGTTTAAAGGAATCCAGAGTTTTTAAACCGGGTTATGACTATTCCAGATCTTTCCAATCTATTCAATATTGGTCTAGAAGATGAAGTGTCATGCTTCATCTTCGAAATAACTATTTCTTTTGTTTATTAACGTATTTTACAAGAATATAACTGATTCTTGAATCTTTATTTGTCGATTTACAAGAATTATTTGTTACGAATATCTGATTATGACAAGATATTTTTTTTCATTATAAAGGTTTGTAATAATTACAACTAATGGAACTTTTATATTATTTTGTTTGCCTAAAATAAAAATAGCTCCATCGAATATCTTTACATTAACAAATAACTGGTATTTATAACCTCGTTGTAAAATAATTACCAAAATTAATTTGAATTTGTTTGCGTCAATATAAATAATAATATTGCAAGGAATGTTTATTAAAATTCGTAACTTAAATATCTCATTTTGATAACATGTAAATTCTTCAATCAACCCAATTATTGACATTCATAATAAAATGAGCTATTTTAAAGTTTCAAAATATGAATTCATATACTACATAATAATTACATAAATGTCAGTTACAAATTTCAAAAATAAAATACTTCTACAAGTTTATAATTTTTGATCATTTAATTTCTTGATAAAATTGTATTTCTTGACTTTGTTTATTATTTTGAAACGAATAAATAATTAATATATTCATTCTATTGTTACTAGTTATTTTATTAACCACAGTATTGTCAAGAAAATCAATAATTATTGAATTTATATTGCTTCACTTAGTGTAATGTTAAAAACATTAATCCAATTTTTCGTTTGAAATTTATTGACTTGTAGAATTATTTGTTGAATTATACGTTATAAATAAAATTGATACAAAGCATTAACGTCAAAAAGTTATAAAAATAATTTCACATTATATATTTGAAATCATATTAATTTATAGTAATATTTTATTAAAATAAAATCTGATACTATCATTAAATTAAAAATATAAATAAAAATGATAAAAGAATGATTAAAAATTCAATAATCACTTTTCTATAATGATTAGTATTTTGATAAGAAACACGATATGTTTTTGTTTTTAAGTACACAATTTGAAAACAGATAAAGTCTGAACTAACTTGATCAGTATACATTCTTCGCTTGACAATTAATGTTTTCGTCGCTGCAACCCCTTCAGCTAATCTTGCGTCTATATTATAAGCTTCGTATATTTCTATTTTCTTTTGTATACTCTCTTTGCTCTCTCTCAATATATATATTTGTGTGTGCATTTGTATACGTCCGTGTATCTGTGTGTATCTGTGTTTTTCTTCGGAGTCGCATACGCTTTGCAACACCCTCAGGAGAATAGAGAAAGGAACGCAAGGAAGCCCGAATATTACACTGAGATTGCACCTCGATGCTTTTGATTTCTCATTCTTTATCTTTCTCTTGCTTTCTCTCTCTCTCTCTCTCTCTTTCTATTTTTCCATTGTTATAAATGATACCACTCGAGAAAGGGAAAAAATGATCTGTGATTATTATTTTTTTTTTCTTTGTAAAGAGGGTTTGCGTATACATATATATGTATATACGACATTGTAATTAAAGAATAATCCTTCACGCGTAAAAATTGTTAGCTCTGCATAGAAGCATAGAAGTATTGTGATTTAAAATTTTTCATGATTTTTATTGTTGTCAGTTTATTCGAATTCTGATTGGTTTTTAAAATTAAAAAATGTATTATTCTGAAGGATATCTTTACGACGGTTTAAGCCGTTTCAAGCAGGAGAACCGAAAAAAAACAATTTTTTTTTAATGGTTTTTTTATAAAAGATGTTTATAATGCATTGCTGATTTGTGTTATTTATTAAATTTTATTATTGCGTAAGAAATTTCTGCAATTTACATTCGTTAGCGTTCTAAGTACATCAATTTTAATCAAAATTTTCAATATATTTTGTATTTTATATAATATATTTATATTTTTCATATTATCAATGACGTGTCATATTTTAGATTAATCTAAATTTGTAATAAAAAAATATAAACTTTTTCATTTTAGTTAATTATAATTTTATCACAAGGTTGTCAGTGGCTCAGTCGGTAGAGCTATGGATTCATAATCTTGAGGTTCCGAGTGCGAATCCCGCTCACGGCCGATTAATACAAGTACCACTGTACGTTACATATGCTGAAGTTCACAAACGCACTGTCAATCTCCGTCGCTAGTTAGCATCTTAACGGTAGCATAAATACAGCGACTTTAATTAAAATAAAAGAAAAATAATTTTATCTCATTCTAACCTCAAAATCGCAACTTCTTTGCTCATTTTCGGCTCTCATGAGCTAAATTACATTATTTACCTCTGGTGTAAAGGCTTTTTTACGAAACTCGATACATCCTCGCCTTCGGCTCGGGCTGTAAACTTCTCGTTTAGTAAATCCAGCCTTTCCACCCCAGGTAAATAATGTACTATTTTCACCAAACTATATGGATAAATTTTTACCGTGAAAGCTTATGTTAAATTTTTAAATTTCCATTCTTTTCTTTTTGATTTGGTCAATGACCTTGTATTTTTAAAACTGTTATAAAACACTAATAACTTATACTCCCCTTGATATTTTTTTCTAAGTATCTTTAAATTTCCTTTTCAAAGCGAAAAATCTAAAATAAAACATTTTTTATTTTCACTGATTCATTGATCTTAGATAAAAAACACATATAAACAATAGAAAAAAGTCATTTAATTCCAAAAAAAGATATCTTTATGACCATAAAAGTCTTTACGAAGATAATATCGTAGATAATAAAATAAATAAATGTAAACTCTATCTTTATTAAATTTTTATTCCCATCAACATAATAATCCCCTGTAATACCATAAATCGACGTAAACGATAAGATCAACAATAACGGCGTTACGTTCGTCTATTTTCTATGCCAGCGTATAATGCCTTTGTTTTGAAAGAAAAGCAACCGCAATGACCATTTATATACCAAAAACAAAACTTTTCTTTTTCTTATATTATATTTCTTATATAAACCCTCGAAAAAACTATAAGGAAAAATCTGAAATTTCTCTCTCCTCTGCATCAAAACCAATTTCCTAGTTTCTTCAGTATCTTTCTCTTTCTTTTTCCTTCTCTTAGAAAGAAATGAGAATAAGGAAGAAGAGAGAAGAAAAAAAAACTACAACGGACACTTAAGGCAAATCACAAAAAGAAATCGTGCACAGCCGTCGTTTGTCTGCGGGCAAAAGAGAGTATAAGAAAAAGAAAAAGAGGAGAAAAAAAAGAAGACAAAGACATATCCCGTTAGTGTATACGAGAGAGCGTGTGTGCAAAAACAGGAGAAAAAAAAATACTACAGCGAGGGTTAGAGTAAGAGAGAAAAATAGAAAGTAAGGAATGAAACAAACGACGAAGGGTTCATTTTCGCTCCAGGGGGATGAAATATACACACATAGAGAGAGAGAGAGAGAGAGAGAGAGAGCCAAGTATATATACGCGTACGGCAAATCTACCACTGATATAGCAGCAGGACAGTAGGAAGAAAAAAAAATATACACTTCGCATGAGCGGAGTTCTTAAGGGATACGAGCGACAAGATAAAGAAAGCGTCAAAACGATAAAAGAGAAAAGGAGAGAAAGAGAGAAAGATGAAGAAAAAAGTTTTTTTTAGAAAGAAGGTGTATAAGTAAGGAAAAAAGAGAAAAGAATTTTTTTTTCTCTCATGTCGTCGGGAGCTACAGAAAAAAGAAGGAGGTAGGAGGAGGAAAAGGTGCGAGAAAAAGCGACGTAGACTAGTGAATTGTATATAGTTGAAGGGAAGTGCGCGAAGAGAATAGAATAAAGGAGGAGTAACGTAAGTTAAGACAAATGATTGTTTTAGTAAAGATTATTCTTACACATATACATACACGCATAGATACGTATATACGCAATATAATGTACAAGACGATATAAATTGTCATGTGCAGATCTTGAAAATTGCCGGGATAATGTTTATGAAGCGACGTTTTAGTGGTTACTTACTTTTTTCTTTGTTCTTATTTTTCTTTTTTCGTCTCTGCTTTCACGACTCTTAGCATTTTAAGAACATTTGTAAAATGTATAAGGTTTAAAAGGTTTTTTTATTTTTTCATGCTTTACTTGATCACATACAAAGATAATTTTATACCATTTAAACTTTATGTATAAAAATAATTTTGATATTATTTAAAAATTATGAAATTTGAGAAAAATTTCTTTTTTACTGTAAACAGAATTGATAATTATTATTTATTTTTAAACTAGCACTTAATTAATATTGTAAACTTATTTCCCTTGCAGTTAGAAAAATAAAGAATAATGTTTCAATTTTAAGTGTCATTCCAGTCTGTGAGATTATTCTTTAAACTTTTTAAGCATATCAAAATCAGATATCTAATAAAATTGAAATTTATACTTTTTCATCAAATGTTTTGTTCAAAATACATCATTTAGAATTTCAGGTACAATTAAATATTAATGATTAAATATTATAATAATATCATATGTGAAATTATTTGATTGTAGATAAAACTTAGAGAACCTTATTATCCACTTTCACTTCAAATAAGAAATTCCGAAGAAAATGAGAAATTAATGGTTTTTGAGGTTTATTTTTTTTGAGGTTCGAGGTTGAAAATATCTGAAAAATGTTTCTGTAACAAGATCAAGTAGAATAGCCAGAATTTTATCAGACAAAAAGGCATCTTTTAGTGTCTTGGATAGAAATTTCAAAGTATATACTTGAATTAAAAAATTATTTTATTTATTCAAAATTATTTGTATGCGTTTAAACAAAACATATAAAAACCAACTATTTCGCTTTGGAATAATTTTTATATTTTGGCATTTTATTTTTGATTTATGTAATTGTTAGATAAAAGTAATAAGATTATTGAAATTTCTCTATGAAATAAAAATTAGAATCACCCTCCCCCGATATAAAATCGTTATAAATAAAGTACAAATTTAAATTTATCCCAAATTTATTTACAAATCAATTTATCATTTCTTTGCAATGATCAATTGATGATTTAAACTTTACCATTCTATGTAAAAGAAACGTTAATTTTTCTATACTCTAATCGATATAAAATATTCGATAAAAAGAGAGTACCTTTCATTGAAGTTTAGACCAGGTTAAAGTCTTATTAAAAAAGGTTTAAAAGTATAGAAAATACATGTTTTATAAGTGTGTTTGAAATAAAATTTTTTTTTCCATTATTTGTCCAAGAAAAGCAATAAATTCTGTAGAACTGTGCATTTCTATTTAGAACAATGTTGTTTTAAAACAACTAAAGTTAAAAAGATATTGAATGAAAACGTGATAAACTTTTTAATAATTGTACAAAGTTTATTTTTTTTTACTTTTTATTCTACACATTTTCTCAAGATTTCTTAAACATAAAAGAAATCTGCTATATAGTTAAAGCAGAGTAAAGTGGTGGTAAGGAAAAAGAAGATAAAGTGATAAGAAACACGTGAAAGATAAAGGAGGAAAAAAAAATACGTTGTAGAAGAGAGAGTATGTGTATGTGGCTTGAGGCAAATATAAAAAAGTTTTAGAAAAAGAGAGGAAAAAATTCTTAGATTATGTTGAGAATAAAGAAGAAAGAAAAGGAAGTACACTGTAAAAGTACAGAAAACAATTGAATGTTAAAAGAACAGAATAATAAAAGTGTGTATGCGTTATGAGGATAATAAGTTAATTGAAAAAGCTCTTTTTTAATGAAAATTTATTTTTGCAGTATTTTTATATTAATTACAATTTATTATTATAATAAATCTTTGTAGACGATAGGATTATTTTAATGAGATATTATCAATAATTTTATTATTTTCTTTATTATTATTCCTTTTGTTATCGACTTAAATAAAAACAAATTGCAAAAAAATGTAAATCATCATGAACTTTTCTTAAACAATCTTAAAATAATCTTGAAATAAAATATAAATAAATATAAAATAATGTAAATATTCCAACGCATCGAAGTCAATGTGCTATAAAATAAAATAAAAGTACGTGTTGAAAAAAGTGCAAAGTTACTCTTAATCCAATCGAAACTCAAAAGTCCGTATAGACAGTGTAACAAAAGTCTATAAAAAATTCATGAAAACAAAAAAAAACAAAAAACTTCAAAAAATTTTCACCCTCTTAAAAAAAAAACACGCACTCACACCTACAAAAAAAAGAAGAAAAAAAACTTCACCATGAGAAAGAGAGGCCAGATGTTGCAAAAATATCCATAAATTCGTTACGAATCCAATATTCCGAAATCCTTTTGAAAAAAAACTTCCCACCCATCGAAACCATACGCCTAGACTCTTTTAACAGTAAAGAAAAAAAAAGACAAGAGAGTAGCTCGTATACTCAAACCTCGACAAAAATTTTCTCTTCTCGCCAAAAAAAAAAAAGAGGAGAGAAGAATATCGGTAGAAAATGCTTGAAAGAAACGAGAGAAAAAGCTTTCGCTCCACTTAACTCATCTCCTTTTTAGTTTCCTTTTTTTTATACCTACAACATACAAAGTTTTTTCCCGTAGCGTAAAAAGGAAGAAAAGAAGAAGCATTGCATACAACGTATAATACTTTTCCTTGGTGCAATTGAAAATGTGAAAGTTAAATAGAATCAGTCAAACTCGTTTAAAAGACTTTTTTTTCGAGAACTTTAAAATTTTTACCTCCTTTTTTTTATACTTTCCTTTTTTTACCTTGTCATCTTGACGTGTAACAAGCCTTTTACGATTATGCATATTTTAAACTAACCATTGTATACGTTATATATATATATATATATATAGAAAAATGAAGTGGCCTTGGCGCTTGAATATGATCATAACGTTTTCTATTTTCTTTTTCTTTTTTCTCTCTCTCTCCTTTTCTTCCGCGGCGACCTGCTTTAGTTTTGCAGGTTGCCGGAGAAAAAAGGTGGGATTAATTTGTGCAATTTATTGCGTGAGCTTTGTTAATACGGTGTGCATGATTTTCAGGTATTGCAGCGTTCTCATTTTCCTTATTCTTTCCTTTTTATTTTCTAAGTTTACGTGCTGATTTTTTTGCTGCTCGTAAATGGAATAATTTTATTTATAGGTTTTTAGATATTTTGTATATATTTCTTAAAAATATTATGTTGAAAATGCTGATTTTAATGCGGATTGCGCGAAAGTTATTTCACGAGATATAGCAATTTTCACCTGCCTTAATCAAAGTGTTGAGAAAAATAAATTATAAATTTAGAGCTTGCCTTTTTGTTTAATCGTTATTGTATGATTAATCTAATAGATTAAAGTAAAAGAGGTCTGACCATACCCTTTCATTTTCTACTTATTGATATCCTTCATAACTCAACGTATTTTAACGTACTATTTTAATCAATTTTAACTCAATTTTGTGAGTTTATTTGAATTTCGTTAAAATGTAAGGAAGGTTTACTTTTTGGAAACTACGTACAAAAGCTTTATTTGTGTTGTGAACAATGCTTATGATAATACAATAAAGCTGTCCCTTGAGACTAGTAAAGATAATATCCTAAAGAGATTATTTAACTTTGAATTTATTTTCATAATATAATTTTGATGGCATGGATTGGACAATGATCTGATATTTGCATAAATTGTTATTTTTC
Organism: Anastatus disparis; assembly: GCA_017163975.1. Lineage (NCBI taxonomy): Eukaryota > Metazoa > Arthropoda > Insecta > Hymenoptera > Eupelmidae > Anastatus > Anastatus disparis. Next base: position 5,272,751 of record JAFFSR010000226.1, read on the forward strand.
ATAAGCCTTGGATATAATATCGAGCTAAAACATAATACAAGTACCTGTGTAACAAATTTAAAATAAAAAATTCAAGGAAGTAAGCGAGCTTTCTTATATCCTTATAAATATATTAATACCTAACAAGTCGTATGACTATAAATAAAAAAAAAGGAAGTTGAAGAAGAACCACAGGTATAAACACAAATAGACACACGCACACATATATACATAAAATTGTCAATTTTAACTCAACACGTGGAGACCATATTACATGTATTAAGATCCTCTATTAAATCTTAATCATAAGATTTAGCCGATAAACTTTTTCTTCTTTCCTCTTCCTTATACTTTATACGTGGATATAATATACAAAAACGTTGATACTTTGAGCTCTTTCAGAAATCTTTATAATATATCTATATATATACCTGTTTCATTTTCTTGCTCTCTTTTTTTTTATCCACATATTTATCGCGAGACCTTCTTTTCTTCGCCGCGCGTGTAGCACCGATGTCAGACTTTCTTCTTTGCCGTCTTTTTAATCTTTCTCACTCCTCGTCTCGCTGGGAAAAATCAAGCCAGAGACAGCCTTGAGGCTAAATTTTTGCCTGCTTTTCAATCGATATTTGTGTGCGTGTGTATTTATATATGTGTATGCGTGTATATATAAATGTAAATATGTATACATGTATATGAAGAAGAAAGAGAAGAAGGAAAGGAAAGTAAAGGTTGTCCAAAAATACGTGAATCTAAGGGTTGAATCAAAAAAGGGATGGAATAGGTGAGAGCTTGGAGACTTTTTTTTAAATAATATGGAAAAACGAAAGATTTTAAGAAGGAAACGGATAGGTGAAATAAAATTGTTTTGTAGATTGGATTGTAGATTATTAGAACGAAAATTATTAAAAGAATAAAATTATAATCTACCGTTGGGAGATGAATATTAATAGTAGTCAATTTATATCTTCCATGGTAAATTAAAGGTGAAAAAGTAGAAAATAAATTAGGAAAAAGAATCGAAAGTTAATATTAACAAAAATTAATAGACGCAAAATATTATTTTTTTTTTTAAATGACAATAATCAATCACTACACTGTAAAAAATTTTCTATATTTGTTAAAATTTTTTCTCTCTGAAAATTTTTTTTTGAAAATTTCTTTTTTAATATACACAAATATTGTTTGTATAAATTTTAACAAAAAAACAAATCGTGTCCCGGATAAAACACTTTTGTGTGTCAAAACTACAGAAAAGTTTTTCTTGTTAATATTTTATTTACGAATCAATTTTAAAATATTCATTATATCTCTTAATTTTACTAAAAAAAAATTAACTCAATCAAACACACAGCTAGCAATTTTTTTTTTGTTTTACTTAACGTCGCTGTATTGATGCTATTATTTCGATGCTAATTAGGGACGGACGTCGGTGGTGTGTTTGTGAACTGCAGCACATGTAACGTACAGCGGTGCTTGTATCAATCAGCTGAGAGCGGGATTCAAACTCGGAACCTCGAGATTACGAATCCATCACTCTACCGAGTGAGCCACGAAGACCTCATAATATTTCTAATATTGTGCTTGGATTTAATTTGGCAAAACTAAGTTCTATAATTAGATACATTATTTAATCAGCGTAGATAAATGCGAAATCCTAAATAGAAATTCATTTAAACTGAGAATAGCGTTAATTAAGAGAAATGTAAAGAAAAAAAACATTCAGCGTGTCATGGAACAAAATGTACAAATATATAAATATACATTGAAATTATGCGTAATTGTATTATGACAAATAATATAAGATAATTACGCGGTTTTAGTAAATATGATTTTAATTATATCGAATAATTAATAATTTCTAATGATGCAACATTTTATATTACAAACAGTACGTTCATAAACTATATTAATCAATTAAAATCACCAGTTTCATTTCAATGTTCACTTAAATTTTAAAAGCTTACACTGTATGCAATAATAAAATGGTTAAAGTCTGCAGAGATAATTTATTTTCATATAATCATCATAATTTATTAAGCGAATAAATTAATAATGTAATATGATTTTTAAAAAGATTGTGAAAATTATTATTTTTTTTTTTTAATAATTTTCATGTCGAAACAGGCACTAAATTTTGAAAAATATTGGTAGATCAATCCAAACTAATATGTTTTATTAAATTTATGCTTTTTAAATTTGGACGCTTTTCATAGAAATTATGAAAATTAAAAAAGATAAACAGGAAAACTTTAACAATAATTAAATATACAAACCGCAAACAATATGCATTAGTTTAATTTTCTGTACAAAAGTCTCGATTAATTAAGATCGCATTTATCGAAATGTTTGCGGAATGGAAATGCTTATATTTAATTTTGTTTTTCTTGCCAAGAGTTACAATCTGTTTTCTAAATTATGCCATGGAATGGGGTTATAAGAAAATAGCATTATTAAAATTCAACCCATGTTTTTGGTATGTCACGCACTGACAATGAATTTACTCATGATCAATTTGGCAAATTTAGCAAAAGTCCTTGAAGTTTTCCAGCTTGTTTAATTTTTTCTTTTTTTTTTGAAAATGATATAATATTGCAAAAAATTTTTATTCTATTATTTCGATCAATTTCTCACGATGAAATGAAAAAAAAAATTAAGCTTTCAGAGTTCTGAATAATAGAATACATTGAATTTGATGGATTGACACGTGTCATATTCGAAAATGAAAATGGTGTACTCGAGGGGTAACCATCGAGTACGAATCATGCAGAGTTAAGTGGCATTATTCAAAGCGATAAAATTTCAAGAATGGATTGCACGCTGATTGCTAAAACTAATTGTTAATAATTTACAAAAAAAAAAGGTAAAGAAATAAAAAGACAGACAGCCGGAAACAAGAGAATCATAAGATTAATAGAGACTCTGGAGAGTAGGCCAAAGAAGTAGTAAAAAGAATGAATAAAGTGAAAGTGAGAAAAAGTATAAAGGAAGAAAAAGAAATAAACAAAAAAGAAAATAGAGAGAGAGAGAGAAGGAAAGAAATATATCGCGTGATAGTGCAAAAGAGTCATAAAAAGGGAAGATATATGAAACAAAAGACAGAGATGAAAGATGAGAAAAAAGAAAGTTTCTAAGACACGTAAATCTGGTGAATTGCCTGATATTCCATTTCCACTTACTCATTTCGATTTCTTCGACCCTTTTTTTTCTCTCTCTCCTACTCTTCGTGTCGATATCTTTAAGTGCTTTAGTTTTCAAAAAGTCAGTGTTCAAGTACCTTATTTTTTTTACTTATTACGTTCTCTCATTTGATAATAATTCTTCGTGTTAAGACGTCATTTTTAATAGTTACAATAAATTCTTAAATAAAATAGCAAACTTTTGAACTGATTTTTTAATTTTCTGATTGAATTGGATTTTTTAAAAATCAACATTGATTAATTTGATCATATTAGTAAATTCAAATGTACTTTTTAATTTACGATACCTCATAAATTAAATGTTAACTTCAATCATTTCGTCGTAATAATATTTTTCAATTATTTTTAAATACATATATACTTTTTAAAGAAATTTCAACATTACTTTTCAGTATTATGTTTATAAAAACTTTGTATTCTTACAAGGTAACAAATTATACTTTTAAATTTAAAATTGCAGTTCCTTTGCATCATGCACTTTTCTTTTCTAGATTTAATAATATATGATTTGATTTCACGTTGTTATATATTTTGTTCAAGTAGCATATCATGTCTTGTAAGAGTCTTTTTACATTCGAAAAAAAATAAGAGAAAATTCAGAATAGAATAAAGTATTAAAACAATTTATCTATAATTAATTTAATCTTTCATTAGTCCAAGGGCAGCATTTTTACCGAAGCTTTTTTTACTTATTTTGATTTGCTGAATCCAAATTTTTTGGGTAGGAAGTCTAAAAATGGCGCATTTAAAAATTATTAACAATTATTATAAAAAAAATTATGAAAATGCGTTTTTTGCTTGAAAAAAAATTCAAACTTTGCGATTTTTCTGCGCTGATGCAGTGCATTTTAGCAAAACATTCATAATAACCTTTTTTCAACACCTGGCCCGAAAGTACTACTCTTTTACATAGTGCCAAAAAAAAAGTAGTATTTTCGGCCCGGTGTTGAAAAAAATCGCATTTTCGCCACGGGAAAAAAAAAGAATGCCTTAAATTATATGTTTGCCCCCCTCGCCTTCGGCTCGGGTGACAATTTACATACGATTTCGGACATTCTTTACTTTTTTTCCCTAGGTGAAAAATATACTATTTTTGTTCAAGATAATCTAAAAAATATGATAAAATTTTTTTTCAAGCAGAAAACGCATTTTCATAATTTGTTTTTAATAATTATTAATATTTATTAAATGCGTCATTTTCAGGCTTTCTACTCAAAAAATTCAGATTCAGCAGGTCAAAATCCGTAAAAAAGACTTCTAAATGCAGAAATAAATGTTTATTTTATTTAACGTCGTTGTATTTATGCTAGCATTACAATGCTAATTAACGATTAAAGTCTCTAGTGTGTTTGTGAACTTCAGCACATGTGACTTACAGCGGTGCTTGTATCAGCCGAGAGCGGAAATCGAACTCGAGACTTCGGCTTGTGAATCCATCGCTCTACTGACTAAGCCACTGAGACTTCATTTTCATTGGACTTTATATTCGGTAAAATAAATTACAGGATAACATGGCAATACGTTTATCGATAGCAGTCGAAGAGAAGACGTGCGTTAAGCGTATATGGCATGATTGAAAAATCGAGAATATTTATTTTTTTATATAATTTTTAATAACACTCAAGAATATAATTACGCCAGGCAAATATTAAAATTTCGAAGTTTGTGAATGTCATAATACGTAATAAATTTTCATGCTGAATATCATACTTAAACCAATTAAACACTTGGATTAAGTATAGAACTTAACCAATCAAATCGTTTAGGGGCTTCGACTTTAAACTGTTCTTTTTTATAATTTTTTATATGGGAATAAAAATTAAATCAATTAATATCATAGATAGATATGACAAAATGACGAAAAAATTTAAAAAAAGGAAGTGATATTCATTATGCAAAGTTTCTCAATTTTCAAATTGAATTTGCAAATTAAATTTTAATTAACTCGCTAAATCAACTTTTTCATTGCAGCATCCCTCAAGCCCCCTTCTAGAGCAAAGTGAAAATTCCTTTCTCTCTCTCACGCTGTCTGTCTCTCTTTCTTTCTCTTTCTCTCACTTTCTCGTATAACCACGTACTAAGTCCGATCGCAATTGCTTTAAAACCCTTCTTTCGCATCCACCATCACTTCTAATTTACTTCACTTTATACACACACACACATCTAAGCACTTACCCACATGTACACATCCACGCACACACATTCACATACGCAAATATGTACGCGCATACAAACACATACATATTCTTCTGTTTATTTGAATTCATTCACACTGGCTAAATCTTCAAACATCTTTATCTTATTCAGCCACGATGTTTAATCTCATTACTCGGCTTATGCTCGCACACACTTTCGTGTATATATCATTTCTCCCTTCTTTTCTAACATTACAATTTTTTTTTCTTCTTTCATTTTCTCCCTTTTTTTTTCTTACATGTATACATCACCCCTACTGCGTGTGCACGTGCTTTTTACCCTTTTGTCTCATAGTCGTCAAGTGGACTCCTGGCAGAGGCAAGGAGAGAAAGGGAATGAAAAAAAGAGAAAAGTAGCAAAAAGAAACGCGTATACGTGACATACGCGTAGATCATTTATTTTCTACGTCTATCAAATACCATATACACATACATATGTATAGAGCTCTGTGTATACACGTATTTACTTGACGGTATACTTATATATAAGGAGGGGTTCAAATAAGTCACGTTCAAAGAGTATCTATCTGTCGTTGCTCGTTCAAGAAAAGAAGTATCTACTTTGGCAAAATATAAAGAGTGAAAGTAAGAGATGAGAAGGAAAGAATGAAAAAAATAAAATTTCAATACGCACGAGTCGTACATTACATTCATCCTCGTATTTAAGCACGAAACGTATAAAAGAGATGAGTTGATTAATTTTTTATAAATCCTAGAATACACACAGAAGCAAATAGTTAAAGACCTTTTTCTTCTTTCACGCATAATAATCTTTTTTTTTTCCTTTTTTCTTTTCAATCGCGTTGTTTTTTTTTCCTTTTTCTTAACAAAAAAGTTTACGGCAAGATTAAAGGGACGATAAATTTCTTTAGAAACTTATTTGAGTTACGACTTTTTATTTTTCAAAGATATATATTTCTAAAAGTACGTGGTTAAGAAGAAAAAGAATAAATAGTTTGTGGCTTTAGAGAGGCTGTAAAAACAAAATTAAATTTTTAAAGCTCGCCGGTATTGAAACAAATTTATTAATTTCTTCTTTTTTTTTTTAATTATTAATAATCGAGCAGTCAATAATGATTAAAATTAGCTTTGTTGTAGTTAATTTCGGAGTATTTCGTTAGATATTAAAAGTAATGTGTTATCTGTAGATTGAAACAGTTTAAATGCTTATTTAAACGTCAATTTGTTTAATCGAATTTCTGGATTGTTCATTTTTAAAATTATGATTTTAAATAACCGACTATTTCGTGACGTAAAACCAATAATTATGAATTTTAGACACTTAATAATACTATGTTAATGTTATATGCAGGGACAAAATTTGACAGTTGAATTTATATTTATTCGCGTGAGGATAATGCAATTTTAATACGAAAATTTATTAAATTTTTCGAGAAAACGATATTTATAAATTCAAGGTTTTGAAAAAAAAGAAATAATATAATCTTTCTTTTATCGATAATAAGAAAGAGAAAAAAATACGAACACGAACTTTTCATGAAAAAAGATCATTGAAATTGTAATATGAAACAAGGCTTCTGAATAAAATAAAATTTCACGACGGTAACGTAGTTTAAGCGTTTTTATACAGCTAAAAACTTATAATTGCAAATTACAGTCTAAGAGAAAATCGAAATTTATATTAAATCACTCAAAATTTCTCATTAAATTTCATTAATTCAAAATTTTTTCGTGTTGAAAATAAAAAAATATTGTAAAATTATGAGTGTAATGTAATAAAGATCAAAATTTAATCAATAAATTTAAAAAATAATTTTCAGCCGTTTTTATACTCTTTCTTTTTTTTTTTTTTAATTTAACGTCGCTGTACTTATTCTATCATTAAGATGCTAATTAGCGACAAAGATCGTCAGTGTGTTTGTGAACAAAGCACATGTAAGATACAGTGGTACTTGTATCAATCTACCACTGAGAGCGGGATTCGAACTCGGATCCTCGAGATTACGAATCCATCGCTCTACCGACTGAGCCACTGACGGCCTCAGTTATGAATTAATACTTTTATGTCTTAATAGAAAACTTGAATTTTTTTATTAAGAATCAATCATACCGCCCTACTCATAAATGAAATTCTTTATTTATTATCATCAGAGCCATTAAGAAAATGAGATATACTTTTTTCTTTCTAATCAAAACTTTCATATATTGATTCTTAATAAATCAAATATTTATGTACCCTTTTAAATTATTATCTCAGAAATTGAAGACAATCATAGTTGCCATTAATGATTTTCTGATTATACTTTTGCAATAAGAAAGATGTATTCTTACCTTTTCATACGATGGACAAATTCATATTCGTATTAGATTAATAGATTTAATAAATGATATATTATTTTTTGTATTGTACACATACACACAAAAATGAAGAAAAAATTATAATTGAATGAAAAAAATTGGATCAAGTAAAAAGGAAAGGAATAATAAATGGTTTTTCTTTACTTTTCTTAATTTGTTTCTGTTTGAATTTATTATGTGAATTTTTTAATGTTTTTTTTTTTAAAGTAATTATTAAACAATACATTTATTATTCTCTTTGTTAAACACACAAAAAATGCAATCAATGTAAAGTCTAATTCCAATAAACAACATCCCAACCGTACTCAGTTAGCTTCAAAATTCTTCTCCCCTTTTATAAGCTTTGTAAATTACCTTTTTCTTACATCGTAGCTTGAAAAATTTTTCCAAAGCAGATGCAAACGACTGCGAGTAGTATTACGAACCCTCTTTAAAGTTTTAAGCACAGAAGCAGAAAAAAAAAGAAACAAGCCCCAAACGAAGAAGAAAAAAAAAGGCAGCGTAAAATATCAAGATGGGCCTTGAGGGTAAAGTGTTAAGCATCGGTGCTTTAACTTTATTTACACAAAAGAGAGCATACACATAATCGTATACATTTGGGTATAATATTTAGAAGCGCGACATAGTTACGTAATGTCTTTGCATAAGTATCGTCAATTTCAAACCGAATATAACAGCACACAGTGAGAGAGGGAGAGGAAGGTGAATCTCGAAAACATTTTAGATTGGGTTAATTCGCAATTTGAATTCGCTCGATGCCACTATGTACGTGAATCTGTATATATATAAGCAGGAGGTATACAGGTGCGATTGATATGCATATATGTATATCTCTGACTGTATCTGAGAGGAGAAGGAAAGTTATATTATTCATGTGTGTGTATGTGTATCAGGAATAACAAGCGATATTTCGACGATTATGGCAAATTAATTATTGGATTATAAAGCTTGCAAATATCAATTGGAATATTAGAAAATTATTGAGGATTCGGATAAATCCGTTGATCATTTTATTTATCTTTTTTGTTTGATTTCGACGCCCTGCTGATTATATTTTAACTTTATTAAGTAAATCTAATATTTTCGAACAAAAATTTAATTTTCTAATTATTATAAAACCGGTTACAAGCTCATAAAATTTCAGCCATTTTTATTGAGATGACTAGTTATCTCGTTTGAAAATGTTAAAAAAAGTCATTTTTGTACCAGAGTATTATTATATTACTAAGGGTTGAAAAATGTAATCTTTTTCCGTGGATTACTTTATTAAAAACATGTATAAGGATTTCACATATGAATAGCACATTCAATAACAAACTCAATGCATAAAAAAATTTATTCAATGTAGGTAAATAAATTTCAAAACTGAATTACTATTTTTAAAAATTTTTTTTAGTGAAATACCTTTTTAACTTTAATATTATCGTGATAAATTTTAATAATCATCCTTCATTTATTTGCAACAATTCTATTATTTTTTGCGAAAAATAAAATTATATTTTTTGTTGAAGATAATAATAAACAAGTCCGTCTTATATTTTAAAATTCGATAAATCAATCGTTACTCTAATAACACACTTTTAAGAAAAAATCGATCAGTCTTACAAGTTTGTTGAGAAAAAAAAAATAAAATAAAAAGCTTATCTACAATCAACTTTGAGCCTTTGCAATTTCATTTAAAGTCTTTTAAGAAATTATCAAAGTCAAGTCGTTATTTTTTTTTTCTTTTTTGAAGCCATTGTACAAGGCTTGGTATCGAAAAACGCCTACCCAAGGGTAAAGGGCTTTAGGGGTATTTACCCGCATTAATAAATCATTCGTCTCCTCCTCCTTCTCTTCTCTCCTTATATACTATCCCCCTTTTTGGCTATTGGAATTGAGAAAATCTTTCTCTTTCTCTCTTTCTATCTCTCTCTTTCACTTTCCTAAAGTCTTAGACTTTAATATCTGAACAAAAGGCAGATAGAGTCGCTAGTAGATTAAAAGTCATTTCGTTGTGATTCACCGCACATTGATAATTCTTTAAGTGTTAAAAATATTAAATTATTATTATCTGTTACTAGCTTTTAAATATTTTGCAAGACTATTTTTTATTGCATCAGCAATAAATTTTCGCAAAAATATTTTTAAGCCTAATATTATGATACACTGAGAGAAATATTTGAGTAAAAATTACCACAGTCTATGGTAATATATTTGCTTGAAATATCATTAAATCTCCTATGTTTTCATCAAATTTCACCATTTGCTTTGGTAATTTTTAAATGGTAGTCACAACATTACTGTAAACTATTGTCATTTTCACAAGAACATTTTTTCTCAATGTGCATTTTAATAAAAATCAAATCCTACAAATAATATCGTTATTTTAATAAAGCGCATTTGCATATAAACGAACATAGTTCGTGTAAAAAAGTTAAATAAATATTAAAAATTCAGCAAATCTTTTATACATCATTTGAACAACTAGCAATTCACCAAAACTATAGTTTATTTCCATTTGAATTTGAATAAAACGAACAAATTTCCCTACTATCTCATAAAGCCAAAAACCCAGCTCGAACAAAACTTTATCTCTTTCTCTCTCTCTCTCTCTCTCTCCTCGACTTCAGTTTCACGAAATAATTTACTATTCGAAGAAGAAGTAGAGTTTATTCAATTGAATCGATTTGCATATTCGATAAGTAAAGGTTTATATATGGAATGAGACTATAACGTTTGAAGATTTACCTTTTTTCTCTTTCTCTCTCTCTCTCTATATATATATATATATACAACGTAGAAACAAAATCAAACAAAACTATTGAAAAACAAGACAACAATGTTGGATATACAAACCGAGAGAGAGAGAAAAAGAAAGAAAGGAAATAAAAGCATTGTGAGACTTTATCAAAATGACTTTCGGTCTTTGTAAAATTGCAAGAAATTGACGTCGTTGCTTCATTCTTTTCTTCATGCAAAACTAATGCTTTTTTTCTCCGTGAGATGTACAATTGAATAAAATACGCTTAAAGTATGTATTTTTTGCATTAACGCGCAGATATTAATTGTTTAATAAAATATCTAAATATTAATTCATTTATTCCTTTTTTATATTTAATAATGTGAGGAAACTTAATTTTAATTGATATCCGATAATCGTCATTGTTATCTTGTATATTTTTAGAATGTTTAAAAAAAACTAATATTGGTCGTAATGTTGTTTAAGTAAATAAGCTGAAATTTATAAATATTACTTCTATAAATAGCAGCTGTAAGAAATAAAAGTTCGTAACGTACAGTTGAAGTTTGTTTGTAACTTATATTTCAACTAAAAAATTTATATTCGTGTAATGTAATAACGTAGCATATACAAACCTATATTTTGTTGGGAACGAAAAATTTTATTTTAAAATTTAAAAAATAGCGAATTAAATAAACTTTTTTGCTCTATATCCAAGTGTAGCAGTGCAGGAAATAGTTTGAATAGTAAAGCACGATAAAATTAAATAAAAATTATAACATCTGAAGATTTAAATTATCGATAACATTATCTCTTAATATCTTATCTGTATTAAGATCTCATTTCTTTTTTATAGATCTTGAGTACTGAATGAAAATGCGCAGAAATATATACTTTATTTTTAAAAAATATATAACGATTGAATTCTAATTGTATCTTAATAATGATTGTTCAATATTTTTAGTATATTAATTTACCTTGAAATTTCAAATAATGTAAATTTCTTAAATAACATTAAAAGATTTTTTTAATTTAACGTCACTGTATTTATGCTATAATTGCAATGCTAATTAGCGACGGAGATCTTCAGTATGTTTGTAAACAAAGCACATGTAACTTACAGTGGTGCTTGTATCAATCGGTCGAGAATGGGATTCGAACTCGGGTCCTCGAGTCTACGAATCCATCGCTCTACTGAATGAGCCACTGACGACCTCAAATTAAAAGATTTAAATATCATAATTATATTTGTCAATCAAATAATACATACTGCATTATAACGTTATATTAGAATTAACGTTTTAGCAGTAATTATACAATCATAGACATTTTCCATTGTCATTTTGAATAATCCTGCAATAATAAGAGCAATAAATGCTTTATTATGGTTGAAAGTTTTCAGCCGCAATAATTAAAACGTCATGTAAACATGAAATGTCTAATAAATGATATTAAATAAATAAATGTACAATATGTACTAATGTTAAGTCAATTGAAATGTTATTATAGATTTTAAATAATTTGTACTATTAAAAATTTTAATAGACATTAATGTGGTACAGTTATAATTTTATCGATATTACTATTGGAATTTTCAGTTATAAAAAGAGACGTTAGCTTGAATCGACGAAAAAGTACATTATTATTATTTATTAACTTCGACTTATTTTCTATATACTTCCGAATAAAAATTTATTCTCACGAGATACAACGAAATATATGACATATATTAAAATATTATTATTTTTTTTTTACATTTAATAAATAAAATTCTATCGTAAATAAAAAAAAAGTTATATGTATGTTAATTTTTCAGTCGATCACATAATTCACGTCGACGATTAATCGAGCATAAATACCATCTCCAAGAAAGACATAAGTATTAAAATATGTAAAAAAAATATATATATACGAAATTCCACGTATACACATTTTCTTTATTTTTTTTTCTTTTTTACTCTCTTATACATATATTTGCGCATGAAAAAGCTCGAGGAGGAAAAAAAAGCTTTAGCTAACAGCGTACCTAGGGAAACACGTCAATGCTTGCGTTACTCGTATGCTCTTACTTTCTCTCTTTTCATTCTTTCTCTTTTTCTTGCCAATGAACCGCTTGAAATATTAAGCGGGGACAAAGACCCGAGAAAAGAGGAGGCCTCTATATACTGGAAACATGTAGGTGTCGTTTAGAAGGCTGGTTTACACTAGAAGGGGGAGCTTTAAGTATAAAAAGGTACTAGTGCTTGTAGCAACATGTAAACTTATATATAAAATGAGAATTGTAAGTTAAGTTATAGATTAAATTCTTGGCTATAGATACAGACGTTATGATGTCTTGTTATACTTTACTTTATATTACTTTTGCAAGATACTGCATATATTCTTTTTCATCGCTTTTAAAAAAAATACGATTTTATAGAAATTATGTTTTTATAGAAAAAATTTTTTAGTCATCGCGTGCTTTTTTATGTTTAAAATTATGAAAATTGAAAAAATTATATCACGTCAAAAGCCGAATAAAATCCTGAATTTTTTGAAATTCTTATCCTTATGAAGTATGGTAATTTTAATACGAGTATACTTTTTTGTAAATAACTGATAAGTAATAAAATGCATCTTATCTAATACATTTTCAATTAAATACTTTAAAATATACGTAACACTATAATGCACATTATATTGATTTTAATTTTATTAATAATTTTAATATTTATCTATGCAAATATAAATTTATAATAAACTTTATATTTGCATTATTCATTAAAGAAATAATTTAATATAGCAAAAAATAATTATTCATAAAAAAAGCTTTTATATAGACCATTGTAAATACGCGGTGAATTTTATTAATGCAATATGTCAGAAATTTGAACCCTGTACTTCAAAACATTATGAAACTATAGCTATAATTAGTTACGTGTTGTATTTTCACTTATATGATTATTGAATAATATAATAATCCAATGGTGGTTTACTTTAAAATTTTCATGTAATTTCATATTTTAATGTGAGCTTTCAGTGGCTCATTCGGTAGAACGATGGATTCGTAACCTCGAAGTCTCGAGTTCAAATCCTTGTCTCGGCGGCCAATTGATACAATCACCACTGCACAATACATATGCTTTGTTCACAAATAAATTGATGAATTCCGTCGCTAATTAGTATCGTAATGATAGCGTAAATACAGCAACGTTAAATAAAAATTAAAAAAAAAATATTTTAATGTGACCTTAATATTAATTATCATAATACTTGCAACAAGAAAAATTTTTATTATTTATTACAATATGATTTTGATGAATTTACAAATAAAATTCATATAATTTGGTCATCTGGTTAATGTGATATTTAATATTTGCTGTATTGATTTGATTTTTGACCTTTTATCATGATTCGCAAATAAAACGAGTGAGTATTTTCGTCATTGATTGGCCCAATGATGTAATTTTCATTTTGAAGTTAATTAATTATTCGCAATGAAAAACTTTAATTAGTTATAAAAAAAAATTAATGTGATTTAAACTATTTACATTGATTGAATAGCAGGAGCTTGTGGTTTTCATGTAAATCCTAAAAAAATTCAAATCATATCATAGTTATTAAAAATGTTTGTAAAGTAAGTACTAAATACGAAGCGAATTTTTTCAATGTAAGTAGAAGAAAAAATTCATATTTTTTAAAAACTTTGCATATTTAATTTAATTTAAATACTTTTCTGAGAATAGAAATTAAAAAAATTTCTTTATTATTGAATAATGTAAATTATTAAAATAAACCTTTATAAGCTCAATTAATTTAATTTTTATTTTTTATTTTATTTAACGTCACTGTATTTATGCAATCATTGTGATGCTAATTAGCGACGGAGATTTCTCAGTGAACAAAGCGCATGTAACGCACAGTGGTACTGGTTAAAAATCGGACAAGACCGGGATTCGAACTCGAGCCACCAAGTTACGATTCCATCGCTCTACCAAGTGAGCCACTGAAGACCTGTTTGTTTTTGTTTAATTAAATCTATATTAATATTATCATTATTATTGTTTCATTTCCTTGAAAATTAATTAAAATAATCCACGAAAAAAATCTTTGTATAAAATGATATTTTTACATTAATTAAAAATATTGTTATGTATATCTTATCTAGAACGATTAACAAAGAATTTCCGGTATAATCAATAATTATACATACAAAAATTCTTTACGATGTTTATAAACATTGAAAAAAATAAAATTAATTAACGAATAAATGAAAATTTTATCAATAAATTGAGTATAGCTAATAACGTGTATCACAATGTCACGACAATAGATTAAATCTTTGTTTCATTTATCAACAATCAATTGATAAAATGTTGATCTGATTTTTTTTTCTTACTTTTTAATGTTATCTGATATGACACAGTTTTCCTAACACATTAGAAACTTATAGTATAAATAAGCTGATGCTTAGAAATATTTACTATTATTTATAAAGATGGCTTTCAAGTACATAATTTTAACTTGCCTTCTGGCGGTAGCTCAGTCTGGTGAGTAGTGCAATTTCATATTTAAATATTAAGTAATAAGTAAAATTGAAAAAATAATTGAATTATTGGCTTTGTAGCAAGTATTTCTTTCTTTTTATTTTTTTTACAAAAATTTCAATATCTACATTCATAGTAAGTGAACGAATTTAAGTTCAAGTCAAATGATGATTGTCTTATATTATCAATAAAAATATTTTTTTTTTCATTAAAACAATCGTTAATTTCATTTAAAGAATAATTAGAGCACTAATAATTTAAGTTCTATTTTCTTTATAGTTCCATACATCGGCCATAGTTTACCATTATTGGGAATAAGTCGAATTGTCGGTGGCGATGATGCAAGAAAAGGCGAATTTCCTCATCAAGTCTCCTTGCAATGGGGACCATCGTCGGGATCACCATTACAGCACTTTTGCGGTGGTAGTATTTTAAATGATCAATGGATCCTAACTGCCGGTCATTGCGTTAACGCTGTACCCTCGTACGGTTATTTCTGTGTTAAAGCTGGCAAACACAATATCAAAATTAAAGAACAGACCGAACAAACGTCCGAGGTGTTGAGAAGCTACGTTCACGATAGATATCCAGGGTAAATAATAACATTAATTTGAATATTAATTTATTATAAGAGTACATTTATTTAGACGTCATGATTATCATTTAATTTTAAATTTCTAATTGACGATCCAATTTATATTGCTATAAATATTCCGGCGTATAATTAATTTTTACTTTCTCGCTGTTAATTGTGCATAAATAGTAATCAGATGAATATAAATTTATAAATAATGCATTGTTCCTTGCGTTTGAAAACGGCTCCTCAATTAAAATAATTCAATGGAAAATTAATTCCTCCCATCATAATTAATCATATGAAAAATTTATTTCGTGTATATTCGCACATCATTAAAAGCTTTGATAATGTGACGTTAAATAATGAACCTTTATAATATATTGAATTAAATATTTATAATTTATAAAGTTAGGAAAATAGATTAATTTTAAGAATTCTATTATTCGAAAGCAAACAATAATTAATTAATGTAATTATTAAATGTCAAATTAAATTTTTAATTCAAGAAAAGTCATATCTGTACAGATTAATATTCAATTTTCTCGTTATTTTAAATTATTTAATCTTTGATATTTTTAGGTCCTTTAATCTGTCAAGAATTATGTACTAAATAAATAAATAATGAAATAAATAAATAAAGATATCCAGATAAAAGAAGAAGTTTTAATCTTTACGAAATTTAAAAATAAAAATATTTTTATTCTTAATCACTTATTTAATAATACATGTTTTATTTTACAGAAGCGTAGCACCATTTGACATTGCTTTACTAAGACTCAAAACACCATTGAAATTAAATGATAATGTTAAAGCGATAGATCTTCCAAGAAATAGCGAACCAAAGGGTACGATACGGCTCTCAGGCTGGGGTTCAACATCGAGAACTCACAATCCTATCTATCCTGATATTTTACAAAAGGTTAATTTGACCATTCTTGATAATGCATCTTGTAAAAGACAAATCCAAGAAATCGCTGGAGAAGCACCAGTCGCTGATTCGAATATTTGTACTGATCCATCAAGGACAGGGCTTTCAGCTTGTAGTGTAAGTATTTTAAGAAGTTTTTTTAATACATAATTTTATATTAAGTTGTGCAAAGAGCATGATTTGATGCTCTGATAATTTTATTAATTTTCATTGTAATTCAATTATAAATCATTTTTAATATATTTGAAAATAAAAACATTATATTTGAATTTATTATACAGGGCGACTCAGGCGGTCCACTTATTAATGTAGACAAAACAACCAATCGTGCTGAAATTATTGGAATAGTTTCTTGGGGAATCATTCCTTGTGGACTTCCTCGTGCACCATCGGTTTATACAAGAGTATCTTCTTACCTTACATGGATAAAATCTACAATTGGCAATAGTCATTAAATACAATAACATCAATATAATAATAATACAATAAAATTTTGTTAAATTTTAAATGATTAATTTTGTTAATTTTGTAAATTTTAAACAAAACATATTTAGTTTTACATATGCTTAATACGTTTAACTCATTATATGAAATACTATTTCTTTTTCACGATCTAATGTATAACACAATGACATTCAAAAGTTTATAGATTTCTTTAATTTATGTATATTAAACCATGTCAGCATTTTATAAAATTTTAGTACAAAATATATTTTTTTAATGATAAAAAAATAATTTTTTTTCAACTTATTTAAAATACTTTATATTTATGGAGATTCTTTTTCTTTCCGTATTTATTTCATTCATTATGAATTTTTTTAAAAATTGAATAAACACTTTCTACAAAAAAATATTAACAATTATTGAAAAAACTAACTTTTGACACAGACTGTATAGCCAATACACCCATAGTATATTTTCACTAACCATAAGCCTAAAAATTAGTATAATTTAATTTTCAAAAATTTAGCTATATTCTACGTGACATTTCCAACAAAAGTATCATATAAAGTTTTGACCAAACGTGGATTGTTCTTAAGAAAAAATATATTAAAAAATTTGGATAATACGAAATATTCCATAATCTCTAACTTTTGAGCCTTTTGACCTATACCTCTAAAATTTATTTATATATTTGCAATAAATTCCCAGACTTTGAGCGATTTTTATTTTTCGATTATGCGAGTTGACGTGATATACTTCATTAATTTTCAAAATACAATGACATTAAAAAAAAGATTTTTAATAAATTTGTATTACATTTTTATTATGATAATTAAAACATAAATTTTTTTAAAATTAAGTTTTTATGATAAAAGAATTAAAAATAAAAAAAATATTACTTTACTCAAATACGAACTTTTCTACCGTAGCTGGCAGCTTTTCCCATCGAACGCTTGAACTAACCTTCATGTTCTTTTCTTTCCTCTATAAGCGATCACCTTGTATATTCTCGAAGCGAACGTTCAAGTTTTACACACTGAACACCCTTTTTCGCTGAGCTTTCGCTTTTTGCTTACCCGTTGACGTGCGGACGAGCACAACTCTTTTCTTTTTTCTTCTTCTTCTTTTTTTTTTTTTATTATTCCTTCTTTCTCACCGCATGCATTATTCTGTGCGCATCCGTTGAATTTTAATTCGATAGAATGTTTACGACGTACTTGGTATAAAAGGCATACAATGCGTATGCTTCTGAATAGATTTTGATAAATTAGCCTTCGGCATGGAGCTGTTTGCATTTTGTGAAGCTGCGAAAAGATGATTTTTCTTTGCTATGTTTATGCTACACAATTGTATACTTTAAATTAGGTCGACAGTTGTATAACGTTGCTATTGAAAATAAAAGAATTTCATTTCATTCATAAATAATATCATTCTTTTATATATTTATACAAAATAAATGAATAAATAAAAATTTTCACATTTCTTACACGATAAATTAATTGCGAACCATCATCATACGTGATTTTGAATTTAGAAGTACGACGAATGATATACTAAAAGAAATATATAGTTAAGGCAAATTAGACTTTCTTTCTTAAAATAACAGACTCATATTGTCAATTATCTTAGTTGTTAAATTCTCAACTAAAAAATTGCCAATGTATTAAAATATTGATAAAAAATAACAATATAATAATATATACATAGAAAATTCACACAAAAATAAAACTTATATGTGCAAAGTGTCGAATATTAAGATCCCATATGAAAATAATTTTTGTGAGAAATTGTGAATAACTGTTAATAATTGTAATAAACTACCGCAATTGAGACATTAATAAGAATTAATAAGAATTAATAATAGTTAACAATAGTTATGAACGCTAAATAACAATTATTAACTGGAAGTCATGATTATTAATAATTATTTATAGTTATTCACATTTATACACATTTATACACATTTATTAACAGTTACTCACATTTTCCAAAATTTTAGAATTGGTGAATAATTTATTATTATTTATGCTTATTTATAATTATTTATATTTATTTGCAATTAGTTACAGTGAATTATAGTTATTAACACTTTCTTACAGATATTTACAGTTTTTCACATTTATTAACAGTTATTAACAGTTTTTCACATTTACAAAATTTTTCGCCTATATATAAAAAGAACGATTATACGTGTGAAAATTGTTGAAAGTGTGAAAAAGTGTTAATAACTGTTAATAAATGTGAATAAATGTGAAAAATTAAAAATATTTGTAAATAACTATAAATAACAGTAAATTATTATTATTTACAGTTAATCATTATTATTATCTATTCGTAACAATTATTAACTGTTATCAACTGTTATTTACTGTTATTAATGTCTCAATTGCGGTAGTTTATTATAGTTATTAACAGTTATTCACATTTTTTCACATTTTTACACAGTTATTAATAATTATTTACAGAAATTATTTCCATATGGGATTATAATAAAAATGTCTCTCGTGCTAACAATTATATCAGTATTATATTAATATCACATCTACTGTGAATTTACAAAATATTTGAGTTTTGTTTTACTTTTATATAAATGGTTAATGTAATATATCTGGCTCAACTATATACTTCTCTCAGTATATGACGAAAGAAATAATTATTTTATAGTTTTAGTATTTTATGTCTTCTTATTTCTTATGAATTAACGTAAATGCAGAATGTCAATATGTCTATCCTCTATCTACATTAACTTTAATTATGACGATATCAGACACCCAGGATCGTTTATCACATAACTTCAATACAAAAACCTCTAATATACCATATGGTCATGATTGTGTATCGATAGATAAACTCGATCGGCGCTTTAATCTTCAGATCAGTCTTATCGCAAAGACATAATCCTGAATGGCATTGATTACTTCCGCGTTCAGATTGATCCCACACTTACACCAAACATAGTCCTGGACATATTTACCGAACTCATCAGTCCATCAATCCTCCACGTGACCAGATTTTTATGCGCAGCGTTATATACATGGCACATAAAAAAAAATTTTTTTTCAGAAAAATATCAGCTGAACCATACAGAGATTTGGATTCAAATACCCAGAATGGAAAACCTATTCGTTCACTATCGAACTTTTATAGTTTTTACGATAGTTATTTATTGAGAAAAAGTCAGGATTTTTGATACAGGAATTCAATATAATTTCAAAATATGTTTATTTTACATATTTATATCAGAAAAGCCATAGCTATAAAATCTAAAATTCAATAATGTTTTGCAACTAATTTTTTATGATTAATATTTTCCAAACAACAAGGCTTAAACTAAATACGTTTATTTAAATTTTTAATATTATTTTACTAATTTTATATAAGATATGTTGAAATCATTCGAAGTAGTATTTTATTATGAGATAAATGAACAGTTTCTGGAAACCTAAAGATCAGCTCTAAAACCAGGACAATCATTAAAATTTAATGGCTATACTTTACCTTACATGATCAATCCTATTATAACTTTTGACGTTAATACTATTGAGCGTTAGTCTCTATAAAGTATTTTCTCTATATTAATATGAAATTAAACATATTCGAAAATTTCATCAAAATCCGTCATTTGGAGTTCTGACTGCTTTTGAAGTTGTAAAAGAATGTTTTAAATCAATTTCTGAAAACTTTTCCTTCACAAATCTATGACTGTATATTCATAAAAAATGCTCAAAAAATCTTTACTTGATTCATTCGGCATAAATTTTACATTTAAAAAAAATCCATAAATAGGTCGATCAGTCGGTAGACTGATGGATTCATAATCTCGAGTTAGAATCCCGCTTTCGGCGGCCGATTGACACAAACATCACTGTATATTACTACGTATGTTTTGTTCACAAAAAAAATTTATACATATTAACATTTTTGGCCCTTTTGTTTCAGCTGTAACAAATATATTACATACTAGTTTTTTTATTTATTTCAGATCAGATTATTCATACAAGGAGTTCGATTTGTTGAATAGTATGAGTACAATACAAAGAAAAGTTTATACGCAATAAAAGACACATAAGAGTGTTAAAACAATTTTGAAAAAAAAAAATGAGAAAAAATCCTTTGCTTAAAATAGATAATGGTTATCCATTATCCTTTATCATTT
This sequence comes from Anastatus disparis, assembly GCA_017163975.1. Lineage (NCBI taxonomy): Eukaryota > Metazoa > Arthropoda > Insecta > Hymenoptera > Eupelmidae > Anastatus > Anastatus disparis. The sequence goes on from JAFFSR010000226.1 coordinate 5,293,797, forward strand.
TCCAAATTTCAACTCGATTATTTCAAGTGCCAACATTGAACGATTAAACAATTTATCATAAGCGTGCACAAATGATAAATAACAAAGTAATGAAATAAATAATTAAAACTAATCATAATGTAGATTTGAAAAATATTTACTATTCAATATAACAATGTCTTCTGGCACTTGAACCAAGAAGTAAGTAAATTCAAAAAGGTGACGAGTTTAAAAACTTATGATTATAAAATAGCTGCTAGTCACGCACATCAACCACAAGACATTGTCTGTACTTACTTTTAATATACTTTTTTATTTTATACGTATACTTTATATTCGTGTTCGTACACCTTCCTTTCTTTAACATATTCATAAAAATCCAGCAGTTTCTTTTAGCAAGAATATTTATTAAGCAAATATGCTGAGCTCTAAATCCTTCAGTCTTTAACCAAAGAAACATTAAAAAAAAGGAAAGAAAAGGATTGTAAATCCGTGCTTCTGGATTACTCTTAACGATATAAAAAATGTAATCGAGCTTTTCTATATAAGCACAGGAAAGCTTCACGAGAGCCAAATTAAATCGTAATTTTCCGTTAAAAAAAAAGGAAAGCGAGACCATGAGCGGATTTCTTGGTAAATCGAAACACAAGAAAATATAAAAAAAAAGTAAAAGAGGTAAAGAGTATATATTCTTTCTTAAATATCCGTAGAAAAGAAACGAAGCGCATTTCACTGTTATAATCTTCGACTCTCTCTCTCTCCTTTTCTCTCTGTTCGCGTGTCTTCTTTTAACAAAAGATGAGAATCTGAACGCTACAATATGAAGCTTTTTTGAAAAGCTCTCGAGGATTAAAAAGAAAACTCATATCTTCAACAAGAGAGAAAGAGAGAGAATAAAGAAAAAGAAAAAAAGGAAAAAAAGAAAAGAAACGTACCCTTAACAAAGTAACTTGAAATATCCCGCTCGCGTTATATACCACCGAGCTCTATAGCATTGGAACACGAAGGAATTTCCCAATGACGCGTGAGAGGGTATACATATAAGCGCGCCCAGGAGCGATTTTTCTCTTTTGAATGCCTTTTTATATGTGTGTACATGCATATATACATACATCTATATGTACATTACAGTGCTTCTTTCGATAATACCAAGGATGATAAAGAAGAAGAAAAAAAAATAAAGAGTAAGTTCAATGGTCCGACAACGGCGCGTTTTTCTACTTCTCTCGATATTCTTTTTCATATAAATTTATTATTTGCACGCTTATATTGAATTTATTTAATATTGCTCTCGTAGCTATTGTAATTCCATACTGATAAATAGAATTTCAAAGGAATTTGTTTCATTTACTTTAGTCTGGTATTTATTGTCTACATTATTAATTTGTTCCGTGACAGTTAATTTCACTAGGTTTTATTGACCTTTAATGCAAACTTTATTTTACTAATTTTATATAATTGTTTCATTATTCTTAAAAATTTATATAAAAAAGCCTATATTTAACATAATCGTTTTATTGCCATTTGAGAATATTCAAAAAATATATAATGAGCCGTAAAACGAGCCAACTACGGTTTAAAATTTCTCAAATTTAATTAGTATTAATGACAGGAAGATCGCTATTAGTTTTTCATTTACTGGGGAAGGAGGGGGGGACATGTTATCGCGAGTTATAATTTTGAGCAATAAATATAAATTATCAAATACATTATAGTCTTACGAAATGATGCTATGCGAAAACGATAGTGCAAATGCGATGCTAAACCATAAATTTAATTTGCTTATATGGGGAAATATTTAAAGCTCATGCATATATACGCTCATCTGATACGGGTCTATAATAATTTTATTAAATATAGTCAGTTGCGCAGGAAATCGATTGTTAAAATTTAATTTGGTGTTAGAGGTATAGTTGATGAAAAAAATAGCTAATATTGGCAACGTGTGTTTTATTAAAAGAAGATTTTAATAATTTAATGTGATAAAAATCTCGACTTATTACTTTTTAATTCAATAAAATTTAACTAAATTTTTTCCTTTTTTTATTAAATTATGAGAAATTAAAATTTTTTTTTATTTTGTGCCGAAATTAATTTAATTTTTCAATTAACTTTCTACATTTTTACAATAATTTTTACATGAGTTCGATGTTTTTTATTACACGAATGTAAAATTAATCCTGAACGAGTTTACGTTTGTTAACTTTTTTCAAATTTCATTATTTATTAAAAAGAAATGAAAATTCCATCTAATTTCGTCCTGAATAAAAAAATTCGAATTCTTTTATTAAATCAGAACATTTTTTAACATATTAAAAATCATATACGTGAAATCGATATTTATTTTTATTACAATATTTAATAAATTGCTAACAGGCGAGTTTATATTTGTTAACTTATTATATTTCAAATATTTCTTTCATATGTATAGCCGAATATTTTTTGTAAATTACCATTTGAAGCATCATAAAAGTAATTCACGTTACTTTCCATAAATATTTACACATTACAATACCATCTCTTCAAAAATCATCGCAACAATTGTAAAATTTCCCCATTCTCAACTTGTTACCATGTAACACCATAATTTTCAAAAATTTAATTCGCAAAACCACAGAGCTCAAAATATTCACCCATCGCGATTCAAAATTCACGCTTATTTACGAATATCCGCAAAAGGTATTAAAGTATATAAAACGATTTTCTATCGGGAAACATTGATGAAAAATAAAAAAAAAAAAAACGAAATAAAGATAGAAAGAGTATAGATATAGCTCTTTTACACAAAGCTATCGAGGCGCGAGTATGCTTAATTTCCTGTTCACGTACAAGCGAGTCTGCGGTTATTCGTCGTTGGTTTCGGAGGAGAGTAAGAGAGAGAGAGAAAGTGCGGGTGGGCTGGGGTATATGGTATAGCGCATATACGCGCAATTTGCCATGTTCGCTCAATTTGGCCTGGGCTTAGCCGCATACGATGATGTATACTTCGTATATTTAATACCGTTACGATGAGATTTTCCAAATATTCTCATCGCCAGAGAGAACCTATTCGGTATAATTGTTATTACGACGAATGTGTCTGTACTATTTATACAGACTTTAATTAATAAGTTCATTTCTTTTTTTTTTATTTTGTTTAAGGAATTTAATATTTTTAGGTCAGATTTCGAATTACGTTATATTTTTGTATTAATTAATGGGATAAATATACATATTGATTTAGATAAGATATTAATTATTATTTAACATATTTCCAATAATTAAATATTTATATCTGAAAGAAATTATGCAGATATTTGTTTAACGATTTCATTAATATGAAATGTATAATTTAAACTTCTGTCAGTTCACGTATAAATAGAGATTCGTTATACGACGTGGTTACAATGTCCATATGGTGGCTCGAATATTCTGTACAATAAAGTTTTAAATTTCACGATGTTCACTTGCATGCATTTTTTTCTTATTTAATATATCATATGTTATTGCTCGAATAGAGTACACAGTTGTCGAATTTCATTTTTTTTTCTTTCGTGACGATAAATCTGCATATTTTTTTTCAGAAAGAAAAAATTTTGTTTGCAAGCATCATCCCAGATTGGAATAAATACAGAAGGAGTCGTGCAGCTTTCTATTCGTTTTGATAACCGTAAACAATCTGTACTTATAAATCTTAGCCAACTGGTAATTTTAGTAAATTACGCCCACCGCCTTTACGCAGATTTAAAAAGTCATACAATTAATTTTCTAAGTTTCGATTGATTTTTATATCTTTGCGGATTTAAAACTTTATCCATCCGTTAAACATTTAGTATTATTTAGTTAATCCAAAAATTTTTTTCTTAAATTTAATATTAAATACAAGCGCATCTTTTATTTATTTTTCTGTATTCTATTTCTTTTTCAGCACTTATATCCAAAGTTTTGAAAAAAAGTAAATAAAATAAAATAAACGCAGTTTTATGATGCTCAGTATATTCTTTCGAAAAAAAACCGTCCAAAGGGTGTCGTGGACGCAAAATATCTCTCTTTTGAAAAGTGGTCACGAGAGACACAATTGGCCAAAAAGTGAAAGAGATTCTATATCTAAAGTTTTCTCGACAAAATCATCTCTTTCCTCTTCTGTATTTTTTTTTATTTTTTACACATACGCATACGTATAACATATATATACACACATGTGTGTATGTATACTTTCCTACTGTATACATATACTCTCAAAGAAAATCACTCAAGTGCTACTGTGCCTCCTCGAGTTATTTCCTCGAGTTTGCGCTCGCCTCTTGAAGACTAAAAAAAAGAAAGAAAAAAAGGAGAAAAAGAATAAGAGGAATATACGAAGAAAAGAATAAAAGACAGAAATAAAAGCGACAAAGATAGGTGGCTGAGATAAAGTGAAAGAGAACAAAATCGCAATGTGGGTGTACACCAAGAAAATAAAGTGAAAGAATAGCAGTGAAAGAAACAGAGTTGGATATTGATGTGTACGAGATAAGGATTATGATTTAACGTTGTAATAAAAATCACATTGTTCTGAGATTTTGAACAAAAAAATTTAACTTTTTTAATATTTTTCTTTGACTTTTCATTATGGAATTATAATAATGTATTTTACACATACCAGAAGCAAATTAATATATTATATTGCTTCTAAAGACAAAATAAATATTATTTTGAGCTGCACAGAACAAAGATTAAAAATATAAAAAATTTATACATTTTTTGAAAGACAACAATGTCTTTGTTTACAAAAAGATTTTTTTTTTAAATCTTATTTAACGTCGCTGTATTTATGCTATCATTACGATGCTAATTAACGACAGAAGTTTTCAATGTGTTTATGAGCAAAGCATATGTATCTACTACAGTGATGCTTGTATCAATCGGTTGCCGCTAGCGGGATTCGAACTCGAGTCCTCGAGATTATGAATCCATAGCTCTACCGACTGAGCCACTGACTACTTCAGTTTCTAAAAAGATAATAAGATATTATCATGTCCTATTTTGATATGCTGGAAATACAAAAAAAAAAGGTTCTAAACGTCAAAAAAATTCCAAGATAAATTTCAACTGTAAAGATATTAGATGATTCAGGTCAGTAAGTATGGAATCTTAGTTAACGAATTCTAACCCAAATTAATGGTATTTACAAATGGTATATGCAACTGTACACACTACCCGTATTGATAATTTAAATGAAGTTCAGTCGTAGAATTTACTTCCTGTATTTAAAATATATCATTGTAATCAAATATAGATTTAATAAAAGAGAGAGATTGATTAAATTTCTATCAAATTAAAATGAAGCTAATATTTAAAAATTTAATTCTGTATTAATTTTAGATATTAAATTTGAAAAATTGAAAACCATCTTAATTTACAAAAAAAGTTTCAGAAATTTGATTTTGGATTTTCTTCTGAGTTTGGAATAAACTTTGTACATAAAATTATGGTTTATTTGGTCCAAGGTTTGATTTTTTCAAAGTTATCAAACATTTACATTTAGTATTTAGCATTTTCCAGCAGCTATAGATATGAACTTATTATAATGTAAGTTTTGCAAAAAATTACTATAGTGACAAATGCATCAATTTAAACTATTTGACTGTTTGTAAGTTTCTAAATAAAACAGTTGATAAAGATGTTGAGATATGAAAATTTATAACGAGGACCATTGATTCCTTTATTAAGTCATCTTTTAAGTGTCATTGATTTGGCAATATTTTAACCTTTTTTTTTGTATATTAAAAAAATATGATAAATCTGAAAGTGAAAAATCTTTTGAAGCCTTAAATTAGATTAGAATAATAAAGTGACGTACAAAAAATTTGACAAACGGAAAAATAGAGAAAAATATATGTTTATGTTGTTAGACAGAGATACAATATGAGACTGTGATTTTAACAAATATAACTTGGTTTTCAGTGTGTGTAGTTTAATTATTAGCGCATTAAAATGTTTATTTGACTTTAAATTGTAAAAATTATTTTGATTCATATATATGGTAATCGTACGAAACTCAATATTATAAAATATTATTAATAATTAAATCAATATTTTGGAAATAAAAACTAATTGTTTCTCATTTACTCTATTTCAGTATAATATTCACAATAGCATATCAAGAACAAATATCTTATCAAATAAAAAAAACATAACTTTACTTAAAATAAGTTAAACTATTAATAAAAATTAAATAGTTTAATATGAGCGATATTTTAAAATGAGAAATAAGCGCTAAAATGAAAAAAAAAAATATAATGAATACTTACATTATAGACGTTAGGTATGCCATGCCAGAGTTCATGTAATTGTTGTGAGAAAACATACAGGCTGGCTGTTCCGGAAATTAAATAAAGAACACAATGCAAGTAAGAAATACACAAGATCTTCCGTTAGTGGTCAATTGATAGAATATCGTGGTGGAATACTGTCACTGAGACAGTAGCCAAGGATTTCAGTCAGACGGTCATCGGTCTAAAAAGTGTCTGTTATTGCAGCACATAGCACACGAGTTCACCTATACCACAACACCGGTATAATACTAGGAAGCAGCATACTAGTCGTAGTTAGGCTGTTTAGTTAGGTACGATATTATTCAGAAAATACAAAAATTTGCAAAATTTATATATGAATATCACAAAAATTTACAGAAAATGACATAAAAAATAAAGCCTTCTTACATCATTTTATTAATTAGTCCAGGACCAAGGCAGACAAAAAAAGAAATCTACTATTTATATCATTTATTAAATGTATCTAATAAATTTTCAGCATTGAGGTCGTTAGTGGCTCACTCGGTAGAGCGATGGACTCGTAACCGGAGGGCCCGAGTTCGATTCCCGGTCTCAGCCAAATTGATACGAGCACCACTGTACGTTACATGTGCTTTCTTTACAAACACACTGAGAAACCTCCGTTGCTAATTGACATCACAATAATAGCATAAATACGGCAACGTTACATAAAATTTAAAAAAAGAAAATTCGTTAGTACGAGAATTATTGGCATTTCCATTGAAGTAATTTTTTTATTTTATTAGTTGTTCATCATACGAAATTCAAATAATAAAATTCCTACTAAAAAGATTATTTTATGTTGAACTTATTTATATAATATACATAAAAAATTAACTTATTTATTAATAAAATTTTACACTTGCAACGTAAAAGAAATTTGTTCATAAAAACATTTCAGAATTCAGAATTCATGATGATTCTTTTAATTTTGATCGATACTTCTTTTTTTAAATCTTTTTAAAGTTCTTTATGATTCATTATTATATAAAACATTCATGTTTAAAAAATGTATTTCCTACGAACAATTTTATTTAGCATGGAAATTCACTTACATTCTAAAATTTTCCATTAAAAAAATTTATTAGCGCTTTTAAAACCTTTTTCAAATACCTCTCAATTTTTATCATATCTATACACACTCTGTACGAAAAAGAAAATGAAAAATGAGAAAAAAAATCATATATAAGAATAAAAGATGAAAAAATGACAAAAAAAAACAATATTAAAAGGGATGAGTGTAACAAAAAGGTTGTAAGGTGAGAATCCAAAAAAAGGTAAAAACAAAAACTGATATACGTCCACAGGGAGAATCTTGATATGTTTGCAAACGTCAGAGTCAATGAACCAAAAGCTTTAACGATTCTTCGTGCAAAATATATGAAGTGTATAAAGTTTCTACCACCCCAACTGTACACAAAAAAAATGTTCATTTTACACGTTATGATTTAATGTCGTTTCTTGTTTACCAACGGCGTACACGCGCATAAGGCACGTGCCGTGTATTAATTAGCCATAAGTTTTAAAAAAGTGAAGGTAACATCCCATGTTGGCACGTGAATTTCTAATTATCAATATAAAAAAAGGTTCTTTTTTTAATAAAAATATGTAATGTAATGTTAACTTAAATAATACCATCAGTTCTAAGCATGTCTTAATATGTATGTTTTTCAGTTTAATATGAATTATTAATATGAAAATCAAATGAACGTATATTGTCTTTTTTACAATAACATCTTCTAGGTTTCAATATAAAAATTAAGATAAAAAAATATCTGATATTGAATAAATTATCGTTTTTTTATCAATAATCATTACCCAATAAGAACTTTGTTACAAACGAAATCATGAATCTTTGTAAGTTTTAGAATAAAACCTTTTTTTAAAATGAAAATTAAATAGGCTTTGAATATAATTATATTTAAAATCATTAATTCCAATATCCATAATCACATTTTACTTTATGATAAATTTAGTATTCCAAATTTGGAATTTAAAGTTTTTGCCTTACTTATTCGTAGACGACGGATTATCGTGATGAGGGATTTTTATCTTTAATTTTTTAAGATGAGAACAGTAATAATTATTTTAAAAAATAAAGTTCTATTTTATTCAACAAGAGTCAGTTCCGAGATGCTGAAATTTTGAATTTCTATATATGTAGATATAATGAAAACATTATTAAACGTCAATCAAATGTCTCGCGCGTAATAATAATTTACACTAGTGAATAATAATTCAGTATGCTAATATATCTCTATTCACATCTATTATAGGAATTCGTTTGGAATTTCATATGATTTCATTTAATAAAGTGAAAGGTTAAATTAAATTGATATAAACTTAAACAATCATAGATGTTGTATTAAAAACTTAATCCGTCTTATATATGGTCTACTTTTTAAATGTATATTGGAATTTTGATATTTTACTTTTGTTTTTTTTAAACTAATAAATCAAGAAAGAGTATTAAAATTTTAAAAAATGTATTAAGAAAAACTTAAAACTGTAGAATAAAAAGTATTTTTGAAATACCTTGTAATTTGAGAAATGAAAAGAAATGAATGATTTAATTTCCAAAATTTTACCAAAATCAAATATTGTTTAATTTTCTTCAATTTTACTTTTCTCAATAATTGTTCTTATTTTCATCAATTTTATTTTTTTAAATTTATTTCATTGATGACGTAACATACATGACTTTTTATTAAAAAAATTACCGATTTATTACCAAATTACAAACAAACATAAATGCTATTTTCACATAAAAGCTGATGTTATTTTTTTATTTTAATTTGATCGATGATTTCATATTTTTAAAACTTGATAAAAAATCTTGCAATCGAATAAACAATAATATTAAAACCAAAAACTTTATTATGATTTTATCATTCAACGCGTGGCTACTAAATGATTATCAATTGAAATAATAAACGTTTAATCGATTAAAGATAAAAGTTTGTTTATGATTGATATGGAAATTTCTTATTTAAAATTAACATTAATGTTTCATATTGAAAATTAACTAAATTCTAATCACTAAATAAATTAGATTTTTATAAAAAAATATACAAAAATAAATTTATAACAATCTAAAACCAATCCTAACCTCGATTGAGAAAACATTAATTTTTTTGTATTTATTTAACATTGCTGTAATTATGCTATCATTGTGATGATAATTAGCGACGGAGATTTCCAGTTTGTTTGTGAACAAAGCACATGTAACGTACAATGGTGCTTGCATCAATCGGCTGCCGAGAGCGAGATTCGAACTCGGGAGCTCGAGATTACGAATCCATCGCTCTAACGAGTGAGCCACTGAAGACCTCTATCATTAAATAGTAAATACGAGATATTAATCCAATTCAGGAAGTGTTAATTGTTATATTAAAATTTATGTATTTATCAAATCCATTGAATAATTAATATTAATGATTTATTCGCATGTATTAAAAATATTTTTCTAAACACTATTTCAGTTGACGTTATGTATTGAGGAAGTTTGCCTTTGACTATGATTATCATAAAATTAGATGAACAGTTAAAGGTAAAATAATTGAGCGGGTTTATATGACGCATAAATTAGTGATTAACACGTGGACACGTTGCTCGTATATAAAAAAAAAATAAACAGTTTGATATTGAAAATTATTCACGGTTATTCGCTTTGAAATTCATATTGATTTATAAAGTATCAATAAACTATTTTCGTAACTTTCCTTAAAAATAGTTTTTATGGTTCACTATCTAATTGTGAAACTAGCTTCAATTGCTTAAGAGATTGAAATAGTAAATAGTTGAAGTCTTACTTGATTAATTTTTTATGTTTATTATTTCGATTTTTCAACATAAAAAATAGATTTTCTTTTTTTTTTACGTTAACTTATGCCACAACGATATCATAAATGAAATTGTTAACCTAATTAAAATTATCAATAAATAATACAGGATACATTTCAAATGTTAAAAATAAAAATATGTTGGTTTAGCAATTCTCTAAAAATAAATATAAATATACGTTTGAAATAACATGTGACAGTTTATTGTTTAACTGGACAATATTCATACTGACATTATTAATTTCACATTGATTTTGAAGTTTTCAATATTTGACTTTCATTGGTGTATTGATATCTCGAAAATAGCCTTTTGGTGATCTGGAACGACGATCCTAAAAAGAAAATGTTTATCATTTATTTAAACATTATTTAATAATATGTTTTTTTGCCATCTTAACCTCAAAATCGCAACTTGGTTGCTCTTTTTTGGCTCTCGTGGCAAAAAATACGGTTCGCACCTGGTATGAAAAGGCTTTTTAACGAAACTCGTTACGACCCTCGCCTTTGACTCGGACCGTAAATTTCTCGTTTTGTAAATAAAGCCTTTTCATACCCATCACAAAATATACTATTTTCAACTAAAATTAGACTTTATTTCTTCTTCGTTAAATTATAATTTGTATAAATTTTCAAAACTTAATCTTCTACTTAATAATAATGTATTATTGCGAAATTAACAAATGTACTTTAAAATTACTTCAATGAATATTCATTTAATCTGAAATAATACTTCAAAATTGATACAGTCAATATCTATAAAACATTTTGATCCGTATAACATACAATTTATTTTCAACTTTATATAATCAAATGGTATTATTAATTAGTATCAGATTATACGTTTAATTTCTACTTCAGTACACTCTTATTTCCAATTTTAATTTTATTTACAAAATTCATAATGTACTGTAGATTTTACGAATTTGAAAAATTAAAAAATATTAATTAATTTCTGGTAATAATAAAATTTTCAAACATAATTAAATATCGAGGTTTTATAAATATTTAACGACGAGGTTATTTATAATCATAAAAAAATAAAGTATCGTAAAATTTTACCGTTTTTGAATAATTTATGAAATTAAGAACGGGATAACGTGGAAAATTTTAAAACATTAAGAAAAGTTCTTAATACAAAGACCATAAAATATTGAAAAAAAAAAACTGATACCGATCGTTAAATTTCATTACTTTCAAAATTCCGAATGAACAAGTACACTAACATCGTTAAACGCATAAAACTGAATATTAAAAAAAAGCAAAATAATAAAAATGTTTACGTAAACGCTCATTCATGAAAATGAATATACAAATAAACAAATAAAACAAATTCATTTGGTGAGGCAAAATATCAAAAGTTACAACGAGCGAGTTTGTTAATACATCAATATACGGTTTACGTATGCAAAAATCAAGTCATTTATCTGTACGCGAATTACTGAAGCGATTAGTATTCACGGCATAATACGTATAATACCAATGCACGTTTACACAAGTGCATGGCGTGCTATGTGAATAAAGAAAAAAAAAAACGCAGACTAGTAGTAAAAAAAATTGAAGAAAAATAGGTCGACGAGCATCTTCTTCGTTCGATGCTCTTTCTTTCCTCTTATCGATGTGCTTTTACCTTTTTTTCCTTTTCTTTTTCTTATATTTTCATAGAAACGAAAAACAATAGATGTTAAGGGAAAAAAAGTTGAAGAAAAAAAGATAAAATCGTTGAAAAGTAATTAATAAGAAAATTAATGTTTTATGAAAAAACAACCGATTTAGTATAAATGTTTTATTAAATGCACAGCGGTCGAAAGAGAATTGTAATTTCCTCGCTTTTATTTTCTTTTATTCTTTTATCGATTATTGTATTTTTCCCCCGTCGATTAAAGGGTATACGAGATTGTGCAAAAGCTGTACAACAAACTTCAATACTAAAATTTATGTTTTTTTTACTATTTTTTCATCTTTTGCATATTTGAACTTTTTTTTTTGTTTTCGGACAACCTAAAATCTTTTATTATTTAACGAAGAAAGAAATTAGTGCGAATCAAATGAAACGAAATTAAGGTCTTCAGTGGCTCAGTCGGTAGAGCGATGGATTCGTAATCTCAAGGAAGAGGGCTCGAATTCCGCTCTCAGCCGATTGATGCAAGCACCATTGTATGTTACACGTGCTCTGTTCATAAACACACTGACGACCTACGTCGCTAATTAGCATCGTAATCATAGTATAAAGACAGCGGCGTTAAATAAAATTAAAAAAATTAATATGAATCATTAGTGAGTAAAATTTGTATGCTCTATTTTAATATTACTAATATTAAAAAACAAAATCATAAATTTTTTTATTTTTAACTTATATATACGTATACAATTACCCCTGGATTCAGCAATTCTGTTATACTGTTGAGCCGGCTATTCATAAGCTCGACTTCCAATTGTTCTTTGCGTACCTACAAAGTAAGATAAAGAAAAAAATAAAGGATTTAAGTGGGAAAATAGGGAATTGGGTTACTAAAAGTGAGCTAACTTTTAATCCTTAGTCTAGATTTATGCAAATTGGATACTTGATTGAATTCTCAGAAAGAAGTAAATAAAGTTCAAATGTAATTTCATGGATTTTTGCTACAATTCTTTGCTTTTTTTTTTAACTTTAAATGCAGATACAACGATCAGCTGATTTTAAGAGCTCGCATATCTCTGTCCTTTTCTAATAAGAATATAGTTTTTTTTTCGTAAAAACTAATGATTGCACTAAAAAGTAAAGAAAAAGATGAGTCTTATATCATAAAATACAATGTTTTCTTCACTAAAGTAAATTAATTTTTTTATTATATTTTCAAGAAAAGCTTGAAAAACCAAATCATTTATGCTAATTTCTATTTTTAAAGTTTTCTCAAGTTTTTCTTGGGAAAATAAAATTATGTTTTTTCATTAAAGAAAACATTATTTCCACGATAAGAAAGTAGCTTTTTCTTGATTTTTGGCTGCAATCATTTAATTTTTGGCAAAAAAATAAAAGCTTTCAGTAGCAGAGAACAAAGATATACAACCTTTTAAACAATAATCCAATGATAAATTCATCAATTCACACGTTTATTATTAACGATTTTATGAAACAATAATCGTTTAATATTTAAAAAAGCGCTAAAAATAATTCTTAACCGCGCTATTAATAGAATTATTCGTCACAAAACGTTATAAATACAATTAAAAATAGTAACGCATTATTTTGAAAGCATCGATATTTTATATGAAAAAAAAGCAACAACAACACTAACAAAAGTGCCATTAATATCTTGAAAATGTCGATATAAAGCTGATAAATGATATTTATGTTTCAAATTAATGACAGTTATTGAGTATTAAAGTTTGATTGTTGAACTCTGCTATTGTACGATTTATTATTATGCTAGCGCGTCATTTTCGAACTTGCTTTCATTGGAGCAAAAATAGTTTAGTTATATGGATGAGAAACTAATGAAAAAGTATTTGTTCATCAAGAAAAAAAAATAAACGAAAATTTTATTGTACAGATGTAATATAAAAAATAAACTTTTGATGCTGTAAAATTAAATGTACCAAAGGCAATATTTATTTAGAAGAAAAAGGGAACTTAATTATTTTAAAAATAAAAAGAAACGAGTCTCACTTACGACTTTTTTTGTTTTTTCAAGGAAAACGCTTGCCTGCTGAAGCTGTAACATTAAACAATAGAAGATTATTGCAAACATTTTACTTGCTCACTGGACGTATTGGCTGTAAACTGAAAAATACTAAAAAAAAGGGAGAAGAAGAAGAAGAGAGAAAAACATTTATTTACTGTGTAAAATAATGTTATTGTTTCTATTAAACTTAACTTGGAAAAAAGTTATATCTTTAAGATATGAGAAAATAGTACTTGCTTAAAAAAAGATTTCAATACTACTTTCTTTTTATAGTATAAGATTTATGAAGTCATGTTATTACGTATCAAATTCGATTTTAAAACTTTTATTTGAATACTAAATAAAGGAACTATTACAAATTTTATTTTTTTTATTTAATGTTTTCTAGTCATTTTTTTTTTATAAGGCATCAATTGTAAAAATTTACTCGCTTAAAAATATTATGATTTATACAATATTATAAACTATCAACTAAAATGATCAATTTATCAATTATTAGTTCATAAACGCTTGGCAAAACATTCCACCAATAGATAGCCGAGAGCTTTATAGAAAAAATGTAATGTTGTTTTAACTTTAATTCTAACTTAAATGTTTTTGTGATTTATTATAAGTCAATTCAAATAGAATCATATTAAAAAAGCTTTTATTTTTATTAAAGTATTACTATTAAAATAATTAATATAAACTATATATTTAATACTTAAGTAAATAATTTGATAGTAGCGGACATGTTTTATTTAATGTTATTTTAATATTTTAATAATAATTTTAAAACATTAATCAACTAACTATCATATATAGCATGTATATGCGTGTACATGTATATCGAGTACACGTAGATTATAACAGTAATAATGATTAAAATAATTAATATAGTAAATGGCATATTGGTTAGACGATGGCTGGTGTTAACAATGACGCCATAAGCGGTATTATTAGCAAACCGATACAGAGAAACGAATGGGCAAATATTAAAAAATTGGTCAACCGATATAGAAAAAATCAGGAAACATTTCTACCAGGGTTTTTTTCAATTAAATTTGTGAACGAATAATAAGTACGACTATTTCCAGTTCAATGCTCCTTCTCCTTGCATCTTCTTATGAAAATAACTTTCAATCACGTGTAATGTTAGAAAATGAAATCTAAGAAAATTTAACAAAATTACATTGCATTTCAATGATGTAGAAATTTAATAATGTTCCATTTATTTCCATATAGAAGTTTAATAATATTCCATTTATTTCAAGTTTTCTCTCTATCGTCTCTTATTTTATACTAAATTCATATTAAGCATAATAATAAATTTATTAAAATTTTAATGTTACTTCAATATTGAAATTTTTAAAAGAAATTATATTTTTATAAAATTTTACATTAACATTACATTTACGCATTTATTTCTGAAACAATAACATTATCTACAAATTCAAGAAGCAAGAGAAAATGTTTCTCTCTCTCTCTTTTTCATACAGCCGGCAAAACGTATATATACTATCTTTTCATCATTCGTCTCTAAAGCCAAAAGCGTATCTCCTTTTACGTAAGATGAGGTTGACAAAAGCAAAATCCCTTTTGAAAATCTTATCAAAGGGAGTATGTATACATAACCGTATAGCTTCGAGATTATTTAGACAAATAATACTAGATATAGACGTTACATGTACTCACGTGTTTGTTTATGCAATTGTAAACGGGCTTCACTTGCATCACGCTTTCTTTTTTCGGCAAGTTCTGCAATCGAGAATATGAGAAAAATATTCATGTCATTTGTTTGGAGAAAATTTACTTTTCGTTATTATTTTTTTCAAGATAGGAAAAATGAGAATAAATTTAATGATAATGTATACCTTTTGTGCATCGACACGCAGCTCGTTGACTTTTTTTGTGTTGGAAAGAAAAATAGTCCAGCTCTGAAAGAATATTTTAAAATAAAAATTTAAATTATATGATTTTGGTATTGACGATTTTAAATAAAGTTTTTTGGAAATTTAATCAAAATCTTAAATAAAGTTATATACATGCTGAAATGTAAAGTCCTAAATAAAAAAAAACTACATAGGGAGGGGCGACAAAAGGGGGTTTAGAACCCGTCAAAACGACCATTTAAAAAAAACGTATTTTGAGGGGTAACTGGAGTGAAGTAAGTCTTAAAAAGAAAGCTTACGTCTATATATATATATATATATATATATATATATATATATATATATATATATATATATATTTTTTTTTTATTTAAAATGTAAAGACTTTGTATTTAAATAATTGAAAACTAAAAATAGTATAGAGAGAAGTTTTTCATTAGAATTTGAAAAAGTTATCGAGATCCAATATACTTAACGTTTTAAAAATTTAACAATACACAATTTATAACACCCAATATGTCATTTAAAATAAATTTTCATCGTCATATTTAACTTAAATTATTTTCTGCATCAGCTAATAAAGGTCTTATTTTTGATAAAGTTTAGCTAACACACAAGGAAAGACTTATCGAACCGATTTCCGGTTAAGTCAAGAGTACTTTAAGTACTATACCCTATATATATAAAAAGTAAGAGGTCATTGCTCTTCTATAGTCCATTGCCCTTTTTTGTCTTTTCTTTCGATATCAAGTCCCTCTTTTCTTGCTCATAAGGTATAAGAGCCCCCTTTCTCTTACTAGTTGTTTTTCTTTTATTTTTTTTTTGCTTGCACGCATACGTGTATGCATTTTTATACGTAGCGCATGACCAAAAGATGCACGTGCATTATACATACGTACGAGCACATCTTTTTGGGCGCTTTTATCTTAGCATGGAGAATATTTTAAAACGTTTGCTGTTATTTTTTCAACGTTGATAGAAGGAAGGAAGAAAAGTTTCGCAATCTTTTTTGCTCAATAGATTTTCCAATTTTTCAAATTATTCAGGTTTTAGTTTTATCGTTATAGTTTTGATGTTTTCCAAATCATCGCTGTAGAATATTCTTAAATAATTTATAAAAGTTTTTCAAAGGAAAAATGTTTCTGTATTGAACAATGAAAATTATTATACGGTTTCATTACACGGAAAGTTTATTAATAAAAGAACTTTAAAAATTCAATACCTCACTTTTTAATTTATTTTAAGTCTATATATTAAGTCACAAATATTAATTTTGTCGCCCTTATTTCAATATTTCATCGATATTTTTATAAAATAAATTTAAAACACTTTTTTCTTTTTGTGCATTTTTATTAAAAAATTTTTCTTTCAAAAAATAATAATGTTAAAAATTTCATTTTTTAAAACTACTTTTTGAATTTAATTTATTGTGAAAATTCTAACGCGCTCTTCAACTTTTAAAAAGTTTATTCAACTGCGATAATGAAAAATATAAAATTTTTAATATGTACCTCTGTACGGTTTTCATATCGAGAAAATTATAAAAACTTATTCTGATAAAAAAAAATTGTAACTTGTGAATTTTGAAAATGTAATTATAGGATCTTATTCGAAACATTTATAACAAAGTTAGAGTTCGTTAAGCCATTTTGTTAAAAAATCAATACTTAAACTTTTAAAAATGCGTTGCTTTTGATTGCAAATTAAATCTGCAAGTGTAAAAAACAATGATAAAAACTAACCTGACTATATTCGTTATCAAAAAATAAAGAAATTGAAACGTCAACTAGTTATCGAATTAGAAAAGAGAAAAAAAAACTAACATCAAAGCTCGCAATCTTCCCAAAAATTCACTCATAAAGAGCTTTACTATTTTCAACACACATATTACACAATCTATGGATATAAACGTATACTGAAAATATTCATTTCAACTCTGCACACCTCCCTCTCTCTCTCAAAAAAAAAAAAAAAAAATCATCGCTAATCCATGCTGACACAGATACTCGGGCTGTCGTAATCGTAAAAAGCAATCCGTGCGATAATAGTGCCACTCTTGCTTCTCTTCCAAAAAAAGAAGAAAAAAAAATTGCAACATTTTTTTTTGTGTTGCAAAAAAAAGGCATACACACCTGTCTTTTTCATTTAGTACGCGAGATTATACACGCAATATGGGGGTGTGCAGAATTTTTTTTTCTCTTTCTTTCTCTTTTTTTCTGCTTACACACATATAACGACGGCCTGTTGACATACATATTCCTTTCGCTTCGTAAGGCTTTTATATACCTAGACTTGGGTACAAAAAAAAGCGATATTAAAGTTTCGCCAGTCTCTCTAAACCCCCTACGGGCCCATACCCGTAACATCCGCTTCTCTCTTTTTTACTTGCCTCGTATCTTTTCTCTTTCTTTTTTCCTTTTTATATTCTTTTGCTCTCTTTCGTGCCGATTTTTCACTTCTTTTTCTCTATCCTTTTTCTAGTTTTTTCTTTTTTTTTTATTTTCTTGCTTCCAGCCTGTTATCTCTACCTTTATTATTCTCTCTTTCATTTCGAATTTCTTATGGAGATGAGCATTGCACTGACTACTGACTTCACTGACAAGGTATGTAATATCTCCTCGATTCGGATATTCCTTTTCGCTTTAAATTCATGTTTGCTCGTCTGGATTGTCAAGCAAATAATAGTTTAATTAAGAGGTATATTTTATACTTTCATTTATTTGCCTGTCTCTTTTTTTTGTTTACTCCAATTTTCGAGAAAATATGGATGGATTTCCCTGAGGCTTCAAAGTGTAGATTGTGTTTTCGGATATTATTTTTCATACTTTCAATTTCGAAATAAAATGAATAAAGTTGTTTTACATCTATTCACCTAACAGTGAAAACATTAAATATATCAGGCATTATCCAGAATATTTAACTTTTATCAAACTATAATGTAATTACATTAATTTTTTTTTTCTATTAATTCAGGTAAAAATCTGTAAAATCCATTTTCAGTGACATATTTCACATAGTAGTCATCAATCAATAAAGGCAAGTCTATAAAACATTAAAAAAGATTTGAAAATTGCAGTTTCTCTTTGCAAATTGTAGCAAATTTTTATCTTCGGAACATCATAGAAAAGAAATTCTTTTGTAAGCGTTACAAAAAATTGTTTGTATTATAATTTTTTGCTAAACAAAATGAATTTTTATATGATTTGCTTTTTTTTAAATATATACATGCCATTATCCTTGCGAATTTTCAATCTTATAAAGATGAAAATTATCTTATGTCATATATCTAGAATAATATCTGATGACAAATATGTCTCTTATAGAAAACGAGTTATGGTATTCTATTCTCGTCTAAAAAATTATTACTTTAACATTATTTAGGCGTACATAAACAATAGTAGGTAAGTCCAATTCAAGAATGCTTTTTTTTATTTAATTTATTCATCAACATATTTCGTCAGCAGTATAAAGATGAGTTTTTTAATCTTATAACTCTAAATATTATAGAAGTAAACTAAACTAATTTGATGCATAGGTCAACATGCATTTTAAGATTAAATAACTCTTTTTCAATTTGATTTACTAACTCTTTTTTAACAGCACTTTTTCCTACTGCTTTGAAGTACAAAAAATAAAAAAAAAATTTTAAGTATGCTTTAAAGTTTCGGAAAAACTCACATATGTATTAAAAATGTATGAATTCAAATAAAATATCATCGCAAATAGCATAAGTAATCTGGTATAAACTTAAATAAGCATGTTGTATAAGGTCGTCTTAAAGAAACATTTCTTTGCTTAATACCATATCTATTTAATACACTATTTTAATTAGAATGGTTCTAGTAAGAAATAATTCTTCGTTCATTATTTTTTCAAAATAGCCAAATTTCTCATAGGCAATTTCATGTAAATAAATTGTTTATTTAACCATCAATATGTAATAAAGATTACGTATTCAAGTGATTAAGAATCAATTAATTAAATCGCTAATGAACGCAACGTTTGTATTGATTGGTTTTAAATATATTTAAGTTTAAATTTTTCAAATTCTCAAAGTAAAACAATAACAAATAGATGGCTAATATTTATTTTCTAATAAAAGCATCAAAGTAATAATATTTATCTATAAAGTTATTAAGCAACATATACTGAATACTCCTTCACAACAATGCGACGTATGTGTTAAGCTTATGGATGCAGGTACTAAGTGAACTTGCGGTTACATATCACACGAGCCAAGCCTACGGTATTGGGATGCACGGAATACCAGATGACAATTATGTCAATATATATATATGCATATGTATATTATTAATGATGAAATGGCATATAGTATATTAGCAATCGGTGTAATGTCAATATACATAGTCAAACGTTGAGAATGATTATTACATAAGTTCAAAGATTTGTAAGACCTGCAACTAGATTTCCCGGTGGAAATTTAAGTGATGTTGACATTAATGTTCAAGCTGTACTCCGTATATATTAGGATTAAAGATCAATTATTGATGGCATTTATGAGATTCATATTTAAATATAGATAAGAAACAAAATCAATATAAAATATCTCATATATTCTTGTTAAAAATATTTAAAAATTATTCATTTCAAATTTTAAGATTTATTAGAAAAATTTACATTTACTTTCAATAGATTTATTGCATGGACTTATTTACTAATTTCAAATTTAGCGAAGATATTTGAAAAACTAATTCATAGTAGAATAAATCGCCTAATGTTTGTAAATAAACTTTTGATTAATAATCAGTTTTACATTTATGAGAATATATACTGTTGTAACTATAAACAGCTCGATTTTGAATAATTTGGATGAAATTGAGACGGTTACATATTTTTAGAGCTTGCGGTAGCATTTCATAATGTGGATCATAAAATATTGCCAAACAAATTATACTATTATAGGTAAGGATAAAAGTTGATGTGTAATTAATTATAGATTTTTTATAATGCAGGAATTCCATAAGGAACGATATCCAGGCATTTTGTTTTTATATTGTATGTTAATAATTATATTAACTATAAACCTTGCCAAAAAATATTATATTATTTACCAATGATAAAGTTTATATTATCTAAAGTAATGAAAAAAATTAATATCCAAATAAATTTCTTAGTGGTTAGAATCAAATAAATTATTTCTTTGTGTTGATAAGACTGTTTTCATTATATTTGAAAGAATTTTATAGTGTATCAATTAACTTGGGCATTGAAGTTAATAAATATTTAGTGATCGTTTTTTATCATAATATCAAATAGGATAAACAGAGAGATTATTTAGTAAAAAAAAATTAAATATCTTTAAGTAAGATTATAATCTTTGTATTTTATTAGTTAAAAGAATTCATAAAAATAAAAACAATTATGATTTTACATTATCATAAGTATATATCACGTTTTTTTCCAATTTAAAAACTTAAGAAATAATAGTCTGGGGAATGTGCTTGTGTAAATAACTTGAATTTATTGAAAATTGTGTAGATTAGCTTTATAAAAACACGCACTTAATTTAGAATAATTGTTTTCATGGGAATAGTTAAATTTTCAATATAGTGAGACAAAAACTAAATATTGTGAATCACGCAGTAAAACTTTAAATATAGAAGTTATAATAAGTTAAATACGAAACGTTCAGAATAAATACATATGTGCGTAGTGATATTTTAGATGAAAAAGAATTTATTTTTTAATATAATACGTAAAGATTTAAATGATTTGATATTTCATTATAATGAAGAATAAATAAAACTGTTAAAGATAACAAGATTTATTAAACACATTACTTAGCACACATAATTCAAAACATTTCTAGACCCATCAAATAAAACAAATCCCACAATCAAAACAAGGAAAGAAAGCATTAATAAATCTTTGAATAAGTTACAAATGAAACGCTGAGAAATAACTTTTAAAATAAGTTTGAAATTTCTGTTTATAGATATTTATTTCTTGAAAAAAAAGAGAAAAAAAAAATAAGTTATCTGTATCTTGAGAATTGAGAGGGTATTGGAAAAACAGGATAAAATTTTAGAGTCCCCAAAGGTTAAGTATAAAAGGCTGGAAGTGTCAACTCCATTGGTTGTCTATATAATATTAAACTTTTCAAGATTCTTGAAGTTTTTCGAAAAAATAAATATATATTCTGAAAGAAAGTGTATATAAACTTGAACTTTTGAAGAGTGTCATTTTTTATTTTTATAAATATTATAAACCGAGTGTATTATAAATTATAAATGTTTAGTAAAAGATTAATTTAATATTGTAATTATCTTGTTTCTATTTCGTTTCTCTTGAGCATCTGTTTTTTAAACATAATTTAGTTTCGTAAAATCTTTTTAAAAAAAAGCTGTTTCTTTTGTTGAAATCTCACTCTATTCATTTTTCTTATAACGTTTCGCCACTTTTAGTCATTTTTTTTAAAGATATTTAAATGAAAAGAAATGTATATATAAAACGTTGAATGAAAATGTGGAGCTAGGTCAATTTTATATATATTTTTTTTATTTTTTTTTCTCAGTAAATTAAAAACTGTTGTTCGACCTTAAAAGACGATGCTTTATAATCCATTAAACTAAGTACTTCTTTGCTTGAAAAGTAAACTTAAATTGCAGTTATCCGTTGAATCAAAAAAAATTTTTTTTTTATCTTCAACGCCCACGCAAATAAAGCAAACCTTCAATTTCTGTTGCTCTAAATTGTCCATCTAACTTTCTTTCTTTTTTCTTCCACGTATCGTAAAATCTAAAAAGCAAAAAGGAAAACAGCAGACATATCCGCGAGCAATTTCACGGACAAAAGTAGAAGTTACATGTATATGAGCATCAAACTAAAAAGGCGCGACGAAAATTGCAACACAACAAGCCGACCCACACAATATATAGTCCTTCAAGGAAAGCTTTATTTTTTTTTTCTTCTTCTCTTACTCGAAACGAAAACTGAGGATATGACCTAGTTTGATATTTTTTCTCTTTTTTTTGCAGTATCCATCTATATATCTTGCCATCTTTTTTCTATTTTCTAAAAAGACAAGAGTTGCTCGAAATAAAAAAAAAATCTCTTACTCTTTCTCTTTTGAGAGAGAGAGAGCCCGTCTTTAATGGATTTTTACAAAGCTCGGGGAGCGAACCAAGTGTGCATCTCGGATTAATTAGAGCGAGGTTCGAGCTCTCTTTCTCTCTTTTTCGAGGACATTCATCGTTATATATATGTATATATATATATATATATATATATATATATATATATATATATTCTCTATATGCATATATATATTCTCTTTATAGGCTTATCTATTTTCTTTTTTATTCGACTTTCAAGTGCAAGTTAAAATTTTATATAGTACCAAAGTGTGCGCATAGTTTCAGTTTTGACGAATGTTTACTTTCTGCAAAAAATAAAAGAGAAGGAAGAGCTTTTGCTGGAGGGATAAATTTGTTCAACCACTTTAATGAGTCATAAGTGGTGCGTATTGATTTCCTTTACCTTTTCCTTAATTCTTTTCGACTTTTTTTTTCTTTGTATCAAAAATGAGACTATCGATTTTCCACTTTTTCTTTTCTTTTTAAACAAATTGTACGATTGTTCAGCTATGTAAATGAGACATTATTTAAAACGATTCTACTGGATTAGAATGAGGAACTGAAATAATTTAGTATTTCGTTTTTTTAAATTATGTACATACTTTTATTTTTTATTTAATTTCTGTAAATAAGATAAATAAAAAAAATGGAATACCAGATCGTTTACGATCCAACAAAAAAAATCTTATTCTTATCATTGAAAAAAATAAAATCTAGCTTAAATGATTACATTAAAACATTTAATCATCAAACAGTTACTAAATATCATTTCAATTTCACATTTCAAAATAAGTACAAAAATTTTAATGACAACAATGAAATTACTCACCATTAGAGTATACGCAAAAACAACAGTAGTCAAAAAGATTGTGATTGCTGTTATAGCTCCGCAGTAAGGTCCAAAATTTAATAAATTCCTAAAATATCTGTCCGTAACTAAATAGCTGTAAACCTGTAACATTAAAAATTCTTTTCATTAACAATATCAATAAATTCAATATGCGCTTTATTAATAATAGAATGAAGGTATGATCGCGAAAAAAAATGTAAAATAAAATGGAAACCAAAACGCATAATAATGACCGTACAGTTTTTGCTCGTTACCAATTTACACCTTCCCTTTTTTCTTTTCCCTCTCACTTTAAGCAAAAAACTTTAATAAAGTCGATTAATTCCAGCGACTTTACGACTATACCCTTTTTCCCTCCGTATATATATAAAAGAACCATGGGAAAT
The DNA here is from genome assembly GCA_017163975.1 of Anastatus disparis. Lineage (NCBI taxonomy): Eukaryota > Metazoa > Arthropoda > Insecta > Hymenoptera > Eupelmidae > Anastatus > Anastatus disparis. The sequence goes on from JAFFSR010000226.1 coordinate 5,317,780, forward strand.
AAAACTTCGGTTGAGCCCGCAAAAGAAAAAAAAAGAAATAAATAAAAGAAATGTTAAAAAAAAGGAAAGAAAGAAAGAAAAGAAAAAAAAATATAAAAGACTTAACCTAACTATTTTGTTGAAGGTGTGAGAATAAAAGTTGAGAGAGGTAACCTAATTTCATAATCTCACCAGTGAGTTTAAACCGTTACCAGACGAATAGTACTTGTGTAGTCGATTGTCGTCCATATTTCCTTTTTTTTCTCTTTTTCTATTTCTTTATATTTCTACTTGTTTAATTTTGATCTCACTGGTTAACTTTTTGTTACTTTTTAACGAGAATAAATATTCGACATCACCCGTCGATTTATCATTTGGTCGAGCTTAGAAATCGGTCGTCACGATAATTTTGATACATAACCAAGCTTACGAAAAAAAAAAAAAGAGTTGACAAGAGTCAAAGAAAGGTATACGGGATAGAGTGTGACAATAACATTTAAATGAAGTATGCAATGGAAATAAAAAGAAATGAAAGTCAATCGATAAAAAAGCGGGGGCGAGTAAATAGGTATATACAGCGGCATCGTGGAACAAAAAGTTTAAATAAAAACTGGATTGATGTATCGATTGATTAAACGAGTCTGTTTATTCTTTTAATGCTTTGACGACTCCGTCATAATTAAAGTATTGACAGCGTTATTTGATTTTGGTAATTTGTATATTCTATTCTGGAATCCGGTGTTCTGCTTTAAATGTATTGTGAATTTTAATTAAAAATTTAATTATGAAATAAGGAATTTAAGATAGTTTTATTAGTGCAATTAAATTATTGCGTTGACTTGAGGCATTGTTAGCTTGTATATTTTAATAATAATATATAATTATATACGTGAATAAAATTCGTATATTATAATGAAACTAATTTTTAATTAAGTTGAAATTTCTTAATACGCGTAATGCACGCATGGATTAGTTTCAGACGATTTTGTTATTTGCTTTGTTTTTCATAATTATAAATATTCTACATAAATTAAGATTGAAATTATAACTTGATGAATTGAAATGCATACGACATAATTGAAGCGCGTTGTAAAGATGTATATTTAAAAAGCATACGCTTTTTTTTAGAAAAATTACACATTGGCTTGTTATAATCGTTGTTCTACTTTAATTTTTTCAAATTGAATTATGCACTCATTATTCTAAATAGACCAAATTATTTAATATTCAAAATTATAAAATAAAAGATTTAGAATTTCCAAAATGTAATAAAGTTTAATTGAACTTGAAAAATTGGAGTGAAACTTTGTTAAAATTAAGATAAAAAGATGTATTTTATTGTTTTTAAACATGTTATCATATAAATTCGTTTTGTAAAATCGATTTTCATTTTATACAATATAATCTTTGACAAAAAAAATGTATAAAAAAATTAAAAACTTTAGAATAACACTGATGAAAGATCAAATATAATAATAATTATTGATGGAATTCTTTGATGATAAATAGGAGAATTCAATTAATTTTCAATAATATTTTTTTAGTATTCTATTTATCATCAACTAAGCCATCATAGTTTATAAACAAATGAAATCCTTTATGAAACAGTATATGTCTTGAGCCAAATGTAAAATAAAACTTTCTTACTCGCAACTTTCGATACGCACTTAAAATGTTTCTACAATATAAATTACAAACTCTATGAGATCGTCAGTGGCTCAGTTGGTAGAGCGATGGATTCATAATCTCGAAGAATCGAGTTCGAATCTCGCCCTCAGCGGCCAATTGATACAAGCATCACTGTATTCCATACATATGCTTTATTCACAAACACATTGAATATCTCCGTCGCTAATTAGCATCGTAATGATAGCATAAATGCAACGACGTTAAAATTAAAATAAAAAAAAAAAAAATTAAAACGAAATCAAAGGCTGGATATTCAGAGTAAATATTCTATCTACAATTCAACCAATCATATTTTTGCTCTTCGGTATGGCTGCCCCCTCATCCCAGCAATATGACTGCGTTAAACATTTATCTTTTAATTTAAGATTTTTTACGGAATTACTTTCTTTTGTTCGCAACTTTATTAAAACTATTCAACTTCTTTAAAACTAGTTAGTTTTCTGATATGTTGATGTTTTTTCAATTAATAAATATCAAACAATTGATCGAGTATTACAATATATGTATGATAAAAAAAAAGATAATCACAATTACACTCGTCAGAATGAAATATCATTAAAATTAAAAGAAAATATACTAAAATATGCAATAGTATATTACGCAACGAGTGCGTAAAATATGCGATGATCACTTTACGCATTAGTTGCGTATATTATTTTTTCTAATAAGTGCGCAAAATTCTAAGAATGACAAACTTGCGTCTGTGATAGCATGTACAATCTTGTTCGAAGGCTATCAAGATCGTAAAAGGTAGTCGAGGTCGGGGCGCAGGACGGGGTCCAGGGCGGGGAGCCCCGGTGGGGGTGCAGGCGGCGAAGCCCCTGCAGAGGGGTTCGGGGGCAGCGCCCCCCCGCCTCCAAAAAAATAAATAATATTACTAATATAAAAATAAAATTAATAAAACCATTAACGGCAGGCCAGAGTAGAACCTGATATTGACCGAGTAACAATTGAGTTGTTTGTTATTTACTCAAGTATTAATTGGTGTATCTTCAAATTAAAAGTTGAGCGCAATAGATATTATTATTATGAACATCTATGCACAAGAAAAAAAAAATCTACCGATTTGTTTTTGAGAAAAGTAAGTAACGCCAAAGTGAAAGTTTATGTTTATAATATTTTCGCGTTACTTACTTTTCTCAAAAACAAAGCGATAGATTTTTTTCTTCTTGTGCATAAATATTTGTAATAATAATATCTATTACGCTCAGCTTTTAATTTGCAGATTCACCGATCAATACTTGAGTAAATAACAAAAATCTCAGTTAGACAAGGACAGCGAATCCGGTCTGCCCTTAAATTAAAATTCCATGAAAATATATTATTAAAATAATAATTGAGAATTCCTCCCCCTCTTTAAAACAATAAATAAGAAATTATTTAAATGATTAACTCTAAGATTAATTAATAAGAGAGTTCATGTATCGCGAAAAAAATTGTACATAGCACTTTAAAAGAGCACCACAAGAGCTTTCAAATGAGATGTATAAATGTCTGTTATGATGTATAGTTCATGGAATATAACACTTTAAAAATAAAAAATATTTTTTTTAGATGAAATCATTTTACGCACGCTCAAATCATTTTACGCACGCTCAAATCATTTTACGCACGCTGTATTCATTTTACGCACGCTGAAATCATTTTACGCACGCTCGATTCATTTTACGCACGCTAAACAAATGCGTCTCATAATTTGATATTTTATGTACGCAAACGAGTACATGAAATCGAATTTTGCGCACGCCGTTAGAAAAAATAAATATTTCGGTCCGACCCAAGTAATATTTGAGTATTTGAAATACATGTGCGGTCGGCAGAGAAGAAGAAGAAAAAAAACATATGGATTTATATAGGTAGCTGACACGCGCGCTTCGAGAGGACGGGAAAAATCAAGAGAAGCTTGACAAGTTATGACAAATTTTTTTTGATAACTCAGAAGATTCTCTTCAACACACACGAACAAACTCACACATACACACATAAATTTTCTTCTTTCAATTGATCGATCATCATATCTTTATGTAATAAACATAACTATATTTCATGTATACACACGTGCACGTATATATACATTATATATCTTGTCGTTTTCCCCATAATAAATAATTCTATGCACGACCATATATCCTATGAGTGCTTATATGAATTGAATTTCATTATGAATTAATGATAAGGATTTCTCATTTTTTGACAATAACATAACTATACAGAAAGAAAATATTTATCTCGCATGAGAGTTTTACCTATGGGCTCACAAATTTCATAAGTAAGTTCCGGACAACAAAAGTAAATAATCTAAAGAGTTTTAGAGGCCAACATTGCTTATTCATTATTAAAATATACAATTTTATTATTTCTTAAATTCAGCTTATGTTGTCAAAATCAAACGTTCATGTAATATGCTAAATACCTATTTCATTTTTTTTTCATTTATATCATATTTTATCTTCTCCTTTTTGTCAATCCTATGTAGAAAAAACACATTTGTATATCTTCAACTTGAAAATAATAGAAAAAAAAGAATTCAAAATTTAAAAAAAACGTACTCATTGTTAAAAAAAAATATTAAATTCAATGTAAAATATGAAACTAGCTTTCAATCTGTGTCATTAATTTTAAAAATTAATTCTTAAAATTATGATAAAATTATTAATTTTTAGGCAATTTTCTGGTAAAATTAAGGTAAAATTATTAATTTTAAGAATTAATTTTTAAAATTAATGACACGAATTGGAAACTAGTTTCATATTTTACATAAAATTTAATTTTTTTTTTAACAGTGCATTTACCTGATAATGTTAGAGGGCGACGTTATCTTTGCACTAAACTGAGCCTTATTTCTTCCATTATATGCATATATTTCCAGTTCACTATATGTACCGACTTATCACTATTTTTTTTTTTAATTTAACGTCGCTACATTTATGCTATCATTACTATGCTAATTAGCGACGGAGATCGTCAGTGTATTTGTGAACAACCCACGTGTAAAGTACTCGAGATTACGAAACCATCGCTCCACCAAATGAGCCACTGACGAACGCCTTATCACTGTTTAAAATGCTCTTTTATTAAAATTTTAAAGTATCCAACTTATCTATATTTTCTCCTTATTATTCTTATGTTTAAGAATCAGATGAATTTTCTCAACACTTCTTTCTCGTTTTATTAATTAATTAATTAACATTAACTTCCTTATCTTTCTCTGATATCCATCTAATTGTTACAAACAATTCTTTGTTTGCAACTGAAAATATATTAAACTCAATTTAATAAATGGGATTTAATACAATGAAAGTCTATCGCCACTCTCCTACATTATCTATAGACTTAAGAAGTACAGACTGTTACTCCTTTTATGAGAGAAATAGCTCCTATTAAGAAGGAGACAGAAACAAATAATTTTCAAGAGTCTTGCGCTAGCGTATTAGCAATCTGTCAAAAGCTAAAAATAAGCTTAACTCAATGGAAAAATCCAGGTTTTTATCTGGATAAAACAAAGATTAATTTATTTTTCATGAATTTTTTTAGGTAAAAAAAGTAAGTAGGATGACTTAATCAGTAGGTCAATGATTCTACATTCTATTGATTTTTATAAATCGGTTACATAATTATTATGTGCACTTTTAGATGTTTTAAAAAATAGGTATTCAGAAAAAATGACAGATTTGCGACTATGATTTTTTCATTAGGATGAGCTTATTATTGTCCGCTGACAGATCGCTATTGCGCAAGCATGAGTTTTTTAAGCTCCACCCTTAAAAAGTGAATGAAAGCTCTCGTTATTTATTTCTGTCTCATTCCTGGTCGAAGCCACTTTTTCCACAAGGGATCCGATGTCTATACTTTTCATGTCTATGGTTAGAAAAAAATGTTAAATATTTCATGATTTTTTTTTTATTATTTTCAGATCAAAATGGTAAAAAATAAATTTCTCTATGTTTTATTTACGAAAATAAGAAGATGAAATATGATGCGGATTTTAAAAAAAATTTAGCCATTTGTTATTGTTGAAAAAAAATTTTTTAAGTAGTAAATATTTGTCGGTATTTATTTAATTTTCATAATTTTTTACTATAACATGTCAGCCAGTTTATTTTTAAAAAATAAATGAAAATGAATATAAAAATAAGATAACGTTGGCTTAACTTTGCAGATTATTTATTTCGGTTGCCAGAAAATCTACTGAAAAAAAATTTGATACAGATCTGTGACCCGGAAGCGAAATCCTCTTCTCGTCAAATTTAAACAATAATTAACAAGGGACTCGAAAAAATAGGTCATAATGTCTAGAGTTTAATTTCATTTGATATCATTTCAGCTAATTCATTAAGAATTTAACGAATGTTTTCACTTTTTTAATCTTCTTGTCTATAGTATTTTATTGGATTTATTATTTTTTTATAAAATTTGTATTATTAATGGTCGGTAATTCTTATTATTGATTGATTATTGATTCGTTCCTATCAACTATTTATTATAAACAATTATTAAAATCGTTATGTTTATAAAAATCTTACTTACTGAATAAAATTCAAATTCAATTCAAAAAAATTTATTGACAAAATAGATATTTTTTATATACATCTAAAAAATACAAAATTAATATTGAAAAAATGTTAAGAATTTTGAGTTTTATTTTGATAAAATTTATTTTACAACTTTGCTAAGAAATATTTATAAACTTGTCACAAAATATTTTTTTAGAAAAAGAAAATTATTGTGATTCAATTTTATTTAACTTTATTTTATATGTCCTGCTCATATTTCCAACTTCCTTATGATGGAAAAAAATTCGAATCGAAATAAATAAATAACTGCATAAAGTGTGTGAAAAAATGAATATTCATAGCGCATAACATCCTCTTTTTGTATTTTCCATTTCTTTACTTATTCATTTCGAAGGTCGAACGCTAGGAAATCTTACCCTACTTTTCCTTTTGTATAATCGCAAAATCTTTCCTAAAAATATCAAATTTTTTTCATGATTTTTTATTTAAAAAAATTCTTCTAAAGGATGTTGCATCAGAATTCACAAATCTCCACTTTCTTAATTATTAAAAAATCAAAAACAAAAAAAGAACACGTGTAGCGTAATCCGTGATGCAAAAGGTCTATATCAGATATTTCCGGTTGTACATATATTATAAATCGATATTCTCTATCTTAAAGTTGAAAAAATATTCACGAATATGCAAATAAATGAAATAATGAGATGTTTTGTGAAAGTGTACAAATAACAAACTAGGGAAAAAGGTGATGGAGCGTAAATTTTCCCATGTTTTGATAACATAAAAAATTCATAAGAAATAACACGTATTGAATTTTTCAACAATTTATCGTTTTGTTTACTTTAAAAATCAAACAAATCTTTGTACGTGCATTTTTTAAATATTATTTCGTTCAATATTGAAATATACACAAAGGAAAAATGTCTTCAAAGTAAACTATCTATAGTGTAAGGAAAAAAATGATTTTTTTTAATGTCAAAGAAGAAATTTTTAAGTTTTTTCTGTATCAATTCTCGTATCAAAGACATAGTTTCGTTCTGAGGATTGCTTTTAAAATGGAATCTTTCACTGTTATTATATACACTTCAAACAATTTGTTTTTGCTTTGCAAAAAATGAAATAGAAGAAATTACTGAGCGTCAAAACATGCGAGAACGCAGCAGTATTTTACAAATAAATTTTTTCAAATACACAGAAAATTATATGTATGTTGAATTAAAAATTCATGTTTAAAAAGAAAATTTTAAATGAAATTTTAAAATAATTAATAGATTACGCGCAAAAAGCTCAAGTGATAAACTTTAAATTTCCCGAAACACATTATAATCCTTTTGATATTCATAAAGCGATAACTTTGGCAAGGAGCATCTAAAATATTGACGTTCGCGATGTACAAAAACGTTAAAATGAAAAACTTTTTATTTATGAACAATAAAATTTTTGATACCCGCACATTTTGCGCTTGCATTAATAATATATAAAGCAAAAGTATTGAAGTTAAATATGATATAATCAGCATTAATGCGAACGTATAAAAAGCTTTGATATGCGTAATATTTTTTTAATTAATTTTTATACTTTATTAATAAAAAATCCAATGTTTTTATTATAAAAGCTTTGCAATTAATATATTATTTTCTGTTTTATGAAAAATAAAGTTCATTTTATATTTAAAGAACGGAAGTAGGTAATGCTTGAACATACCAACAACTGAATGGAAAAAGAAAAAACAAAATCCGCTCAAAAGTTTGCGAACATCGCTCGTTTTTATGCGATAACCCAAATCTTTCGTCAAAAAAAAAAAAATATCACCAGAAACATTTCAATTTTCATTATACAATAAAAATCCTTCAGTATCGATAAAGTTAAAAAAAATTGTTTAAAAAAGAGAAAAAAAATCGAAACCAAAAATAAAAAAAAATAAAAAAAGAAACGAAAGAAAAGTATCTGGCGAAAGGTTTGATGATCTAAGAAAAGAAAATGTGCGATAAAAGTAAATGCAGTTGCAAAAAGAAATCCGGCACAGTGGACCCGGCAGTTTTACGCAAGCTCGAGGAAGCGTACGCAAAATTCGAAACGACTCCAAGCAAATCGTTGCTGAAAAAATATCTCACGCGCGAGGTCTTCGATAAGATAAAGGTACGAAACGTTGAATTAAACGAAAAAGAAAAATTTTGCTCTAATTAATTACAAGATATTTTTGGTTATGAGAATAGAGAATATTTTCATTACTTTGTGTAACGATGCGCGTGGTAATTAGGATGACAGCATTATCATTGCTTTCTTTGAAGAATTCATGAGGGATTTCACCCAAAAAAAAAGATCTTTTTTTGGGTTATTGGACGACTTTTGTTTGTATATATATATATATCGCGCATTTGCTTTAGTAAGAAGAAAATGTCAAGGGAAATTGCAAAAGACGAGCTTATTTTCTACTTTCGAATGATAAGTTTTCTGAAAGAAAATACTTTGAGTACCTCGTTTTTTTTTGACTGAATTTCACTTATTTTAATTAATTCTTAATTAAAAAGTTAATTAACAAGGGAAAAAAAAGAATTTTAATATTAAAAATATTTTATAAGGAGCTTGAATTAAAATCTTTTTACGTATAATTTCATGAGTATTTTCTTTTCTATGAAATATTTATATAAGATTTTCAAAGAAGAACGTAAATACTTACATTCTCTATTATTTAATTTAAAAAATTTGTAATTACAGCAAAGTATGATCAAACTTTAATCATATTTCAAACCATTCATCGAAATAAAAACATTTGATACTGAAAAATTATTTTTTTAATTATTACAGCAATTTTAATTTCTAAATATTAAATTTTTCAGATAAACAATCCCATTATTCATGAAAAAAAATTGTTCAAATATAATATGGTTATAATTCTCATAACATTTAAAACGATGAGCACTTAAAGAACTTAGCTTTTACACACACGTTCATTTACTGAACTTTTTTTTTCCCTTCTTCTCATAGAGCACACTAACTTTCCTACCCATTAAACTCTCTGTCTTCCTCTCTCTCTCTTTCACCTAGTCACCTTTTTTTACTGCTACTCTAGTCCCTCGCAAGTAGATTCTCTTATCGTCGAACGATTCATTTTCCAAGCCCACAATTACCCCTAAGAAGACTAGCCTTGAGTAGTGCAAATAAAAAAGTCACTGCTACACTATAGCTTTAGCTACTGTTACCTAGAGAGCACACAAAAGAAATAAACGCAAATGAGAAAGCGTAGTCCATAAGAACAAAAAAAAAGGCAATCTCCGTTTTCTTTCTTTTTTTTTCTACATACATAAATTTTTTTCCTTTCTTTTCTTCCAGACCAAAAAAACACGTTACAATTCATCGCTGCTCGACGTCATACAATCCGGCCTAAAGAATCCAGAATCAGGATGCGGTTTATACGCAGCTGATCCCGAAACTTACACCGTATTTGGACCATTATTTGATCCTGTAATCGAAGATTATCACGAAGGTTTTAAACCAACCGACGTACATCCACCGCCGACATTCGGCGATCCAAAAACACTGCCAAAACTCGATCCTGACAATAAGTATGTCGTATCCACTAGAGTCAGATGTGCAAGATCCCTCGAGAATTATCCCTTTAATCCAACGATGACCAAAGATCACTACATCGAGATACAAGAAAAGGTAAGTTACTTTACGTAAGTAACGATACAGATTTTACTAAAAATAAGAAGAAAAAAATCAAGAATAAAGATATCTTATGTGCGCTATGAAAAATTTTGTGTGTTATGTTTAGATTTTTTTTTCTTTTTTCATGATGAAGTACTTTTCTTTTTGCTAAGAAAAAAACTAGGAAAAATAATAAAGATCGTCGTTTTGAGATAGAAAACAGATTGTCGTATTTCTTTATCACCAGTTGAGGAGAGTAGTTGTATAAATATTTTGGTTTTTTTTTCTAACGCGTAGGCTGGTTAAATCTATTCTTTGATAAAATTAAAGGTCAGAGATAAGGGTTGGTTTATTTGTGGAATTTGTAATTTTTCAATTTTTATTTCATAATTTGACTTTTTATTATTAAAGGTATGAAAAACTATTTGGGTTTTGATTTTATTTTTGAAAATTTATCAATTTTTAACGACTAATGAATTATTTCTTCTTGATATTAAAAAAAAATTCTATCATAAATTAATTAACTTTTTTTTAATTTAAAAAACGTTAAATATTAATCACCCACAGCTATAATTAATTAAGAATATTGATTTTAAATAATTGAATTATATTTAAAATTTTACGATATTAAAATATTCCAATGATATGTAAAAGTTAGGTTAATATATTTGGAATTGATAGATAGTCAATACACGTTCAAATAAAACTTTTGGTTCACTTATTGTTTAAAGTCATTCTAAATAAATTTAACCTGAAAAATCATCGATTCATCCTAAAATAAATTATTAGGTAATAAAAATTAAAGTAAGATATAATGATGACCAAAACAAAAATACATTGCAGATATAATATTTGAAATTGTACTAGATTCAAAATGAAATTTCCTACATATGCAATAACTTATAATGTATTATATTTTTTAATATTAAAAAGATAATGTTATTAAAACGCAATCAATATGATCCTTTGTACAATGTCCTTTATTGCATTTTTAACAAATACAATTTTCCTTTATTCATTCAAAAATTCAGGAAATCTTATATTTGATAAATATTATTTTCTGAAACAATTTCTATACATATAGACCAAATAATACATGTAAATTTATATCGTAATAAATGAACAAACCATTTTCACAAACGAACAGAATCAATCAAAATAGACTTCTTGATCAACATTTAGTCCTAACCTGAAGTCAAAATCAATCCCATTGAAATTACTAATAAATTTTTATTAAAAAAAATAATCCCAATTCTGTACTAAAAATTCTATAAATAAAACAAAATACATGAGCCAATAATATCTTATCCCTAAATACTCTTGATCTTATTTGACAATAATACTAAAAATAGTCAGCCTCCAAATTTACTCATTTCCTCAACTTGCTTTTTCATTTGCCATTCATTGTATATACTGTAATATCATTGGGCTTAGTGTAGGTGCGAACCCCCCCTAACGTTTAGAAAAAGCTTTTTATATACCAATCTTTTCTTCCTCAACATTTAGTTACCTCTCTTTTTCTCATTTCTACATTACTTTCTTTTTTTTATATTTTTCTTATTCTTCAATTCTTTTGTCTCTTCCTCCTTTTCTCTCTTGTCTTTTTATAAAAAAATATAAGAAAGAGACAAGATTAAAGAGAAAAGCGCAGATGATGTTTTGATCTTAGCGAAAGAAGTCTGCTTATCCTTATGAGTATTTTTCTCTCAAATCTTTCTTTTTTTCCTTTTTTTTCTTTAAAAAAAAACTTATTGCTTATGTTTCTTTTTTTTTCATTTTCTTAAGTGCCACAAAGCTTTAGCCGGGTTTATATGGTTTTCGTTGAACTGCTATACGTGCGTATAAGGGTAGCTTTTTTGAGGGAAAACGGGAAATTAAAGTTGATAGAAGTGGGATCTTGTAAATTTGCGACGAAAAAGAAGAGAGAGAGAAAAAAAATCTGTTAGTGCTTGAGTTAAATAAAATTCTGTAAATTTATATAAGCAGTTGAATAATTAACGAACCTAATGTGGAACTTGTTCCCCTTTTATTTATTTTTTTCTTTCCCTCGTTTCGTAAATTGTTGATTGAACTAGGTCACGTTATAAGTTTATTAATTAATTATCGCATAATCACGTAATTAAATTGTTTTATTAATCAAGGATTATTTAGCCATTCTTTTTTCATATTAATTATCAATTTTTAATATCCATGCTAAGTCAAATAATTTAACATCAACAGTACAAATAATAACGACCTTCAGAAATGACATCGAACAAATAATTTAAACTAAAATATTCATATACTTAGTAAATTAATGAGAAACATTAAAACTGGACTGCCCCCCCTCGCCCAGCCAGCATCAGTAATTAAACTTTATACCCAACTCCAATTAAAATCTGCATTCGTATATATTCACGTAAATAGCATTAGCATTAGCTATAATATTCACGCAAAATGATACCTAACTACCTAAAACTAATAGCGTAATAGTAGCGCTTAAATTTAACTAAGATATAATGGCTTTAGTGTTAAGGGCTATTGTAAATGATTGAACAATAAGAAACTTTGCTGCTAAGTGTGTCATGTGTGCTCGTTTTTTTTTCGGGCTCGGGTTTTTCGGGGTTGGTATTTATATGGAGAAATTATGTGGAATAATTATAATTTTAAAATTTTATTATTTATCATTTTTAGAAGATCAAATGAGAAATGAGCTTTCTAATAGCATAAACATTTTTTTGTTTTACTGAATCAGGCTCAACTTAAGCCATATTTTCTTATACAAACTTTTATAATAAATAAAGAATTTCAAGTTCCGTGCTTATTTGATTAAAAAGATACTTTAGTAAAAGAAAATATTCTTTGGAATTTAGTAGAGTCATTCATTAGGAGACTAACATAATATTCGATTACACATATAAAAGTTGTAGTATTAAAGTACAAAAGCACAATGGTATATTAAACAACCCAAAGTATTAACTTATAATATCCCAAAAGTTTAGATGACTGTATTTGCTCGGAACTTATGATCTGAAAAAAGGTAACTTGTGAAAGATTTGTGCGTAAACTCGAGAAAGTGAATATAGTTTTTTGTTTACACAAAAAAAAGGAACGAAAAAATTTAACAAGTCGAAACTTATCTTGATCTTAATCTTCACCCCGTGATGAATAATTAATAGATTTAGGAATGATCATACCATGGAAAAAAAATTCTTCTTATTTTCTTATATAAATACTCGCCGAACCTTATAAATTTTTGTGATATTCTTACATGGTCTTCCAATTTCCACGTGTTATATTAATTAACAAGTTATCCTGTTCTAGATATAAAGTTAGAAACTATATGTGTATATAACGAAAAATGACGTATAAGTCTTATAAATATTTCAATTAATTTCCGTGTAAAAATGTCTTTGCTTTTGCGTCATAGCGAAAAAAGACATGAGTTAAGAAATATACTTTTATCTGAAATAAAAGTATTTTTATATATATATTTATATAAATTGATATTTCACAGATTTCCGGTGCACTAAAGTTACTCGAAGGTGAACTTAAAGGACAGTATTATCCTCTCGAAGGTATGGATAAAAAGGTGCAGCAGCAATTGATCGATGATCATTTTCTTTTCAAGGAAGGTGACAAATTCTTGCAAGACGCTAGGGCTTGTGAATACTGGCCAACTGGTAAGTTACGTTTATAAGCAAAAATTTTATTTTATTTTAAAATTTTTTTCACACACTTGATAAAATCATGATTTTCTATTCATGAGTGATGTTTTACTTTTTTACGCAAAATTACACTCTATGTTTTTATTTTTTTTTGGTTGAGAGTTTTTTTTAGTCTTGAACTTCTACGATTAACTAAGTTTTTTCCTTTTATTCTAATCTCTTTTTCTTGTTGTTTTTTTATTCAGCTGTTTAGGAGCGATACTTTTAATTTACCTTTCAATTTTCCCGGATATTTTTGAATAAACCATTATTTTTGTATTGACAAATAAAATTTGTGAAATTGAATTTGTCACTTAAAAATTTTAAAAATTCATGAACTAATATTTAAATATAACTTCCGAACGTTAAAAGCTTCAATCAATAATGTCTTTTTTTATAAAAAAAATAAACTTCATTAATAACCTATTTTTATTTAACGCAAGCTTTTGTTCAGGTTTTTTCTTGATGAAATAAATTAATCAGTTAAATTTTAATATAATTTATTAATTGATTTCATATACATAAAAAATTTGGATGAAAATAACTATTCCTGCTAATATTATTAAGTAAGAGCAATACTTTGCACCCTTATGAAATTAAATTGATTCCAAATGATTTTCATTAAAATGATAAATTAAGCTTAATAATAGAACGCTACGTTTTTCAGGCGTATATTTTTAATAAATCTATTAATTCGATTATTTTAACGTTAAACGAAATGAATATTTTAACCCATAAATAAAATTTATTTAACTGAAAATATTTGACATTTTTATTAAAACTCAATTTTAAAAAAGCTCCATCATTCCCTACGTCTAAAAAGTCAAAATAAGCTTTACTTTCTATTTTACATAAAAAAAGTAAGAAGAACCATAAGACTTCTTTTCTTATCTTACAAAAATTTTTTCTTCTTCTTCAAAAAAAAGTCAGAATCTTTATCGTTTCCTTTCATTTTCCACTTAACTTCTTCGCTCGTGCGCAAGATTCTCCTCTTCATTTCGGAATTGAAAACAATTGAGCTTTACCGCATCGCTACGCGCTTATATATATCCCCTTGATCAACGCTTCTTTTTCTACAATGTTATACATAAGGCTTTTTGGCTTCTTTCTTTTTTTTTATTATTTCTTTTTTCTCTCTCATTCTCGTTAGTTAAGATTGAAAGCGTATACCAAATTTTTAAACGAATAATTGAGTCTGGCGAAGGTAGACCTTTTTTAAAAGATGTTCCTTTGAGCTTGTCTTCTTGCTTCTTTCTTTTTTTGGTCGGGAGAAATGGAGAGTAGAAAAAAGAAGGAATTCATTGAAGGAAAGCTCTCTTATACACTTGTTGAGAGAAATATTGCTCGAGTGAAATTATTATTGGAACGAGATATGCTTATTATATTTTAAAAATATTATTTTCATTTTGTGAAATGGATATAAGATGTACGAAAAATAAATATAAATGGAGATGCGATGTTCGAATTTATAATTTTTTTTAGAATGTTATTTTGTATATAAAAAATATACACGTAAATGTACGGTAATTAAATAATTTTATTTTAATGAATAAGATAAAATCTTTCAGTATATTAAATGAATTTATAATATTTAATTCATAAAATACATATTTTCTTTTTTAAATGTAAATAATAAGTACTTGGAAAAAATTTATTGTCGCAGATATAATCATTTTTAATGAATTCCAACGAAATACTAATATTAATAACAATAATTAATGGTCTAGACACTTGTTAAATCAACTTTTGTAATATTTTACATTATGTAATGCAAGTATATAAAAAAAGAGAAAGAATCTATAAAGTAAAACACATGTTTTACAGAGGAATTTTTTAAGATAAAGTTACTATATTTTTGTTTCGTGTCTCAAATTGTTTACTTTAATAGATCAACCTTACAAAGTGAACGTAAACGTTAAAAATACCGACAATAATTTTAACATTTTGTGTAGTAAAGCAGTTTTGATGTATTTAAGTAACTACAATTATACTTATACGTGTGTATCTTATTTATTTGTGGTTAACGAATCCACCCATTAGAGATTATCCTAGAAATTACGAATGAGCCACTGAAGATCTTTGAAGGCTTTTATCATTTACAAATTAAAGCTTAGCTTTCATTTTTTACCGAAAGTAATTTGTTCCATAAATTATTTGGTAAAACATTAATATATTTAATTAATTTGTATATATTTCTTTTCAACTCTCACTACTTCAGTATTTTTGTTTATACCTAAAATCATACTTAAATAAACAAAACAAAATTAATATCTCAATATAAATAAACTTGTAAACAATACTTTCTACGAAACAGATAAACAAATATTACTTCCAGTGTTACGTTAAACATTTAAATAGAAATTATTTTCCGATGCGTCTTTAATTTATTTTTTCCTTGTTATTTCACATCAGCATATGATATTGCCTATTAAAAATTTACATGTTTTAAAACTAATCGGCAAATTTGTGTACCATAAATAAATAAGATATGCAGGTAAGTATACTCGGAATTACCTATTCAAATATATCAAAACTGTTATGCAATGTTCACATTTTCCAAGCTTGCCCCACTGTACATGAGCACAAGCATTTAATGTTAAAATTATTGTTAGTATTTTAACATTATACATGTTAAGTTTACTTACACTTAACCTTTAGAGAACGGGAAAGCCAATATATTGGCGCAACCCGTGATCGACACTTTACCCAGATCAATCCATAATATAAGATACCTTTTTCATGCGTTTCCTTAGGCTGATAACGCACCCCCCAATTCCCGTCCTTCAATGGTTAATAAGATCGTTTAGAGCAAACAACTTGAGACTCAAAGCAAAAATATTCTTTTCGATAACTTTATCGTGGAAAAATCCCATGATAAAATATGCGTTTTGCTTTATAGATCTTTCTTTTTCTTGTGCAAGGTAGAGCATTCGAATTCATTATATCGAGGAAGATGTTAAATTAAATTTTAAAAAATTTTATATTTAATTAAACATAAAAGTAAGTAACATAAAAACCTGGAAAAATTTATTTTAAAATCAAAATTAAACATAATATAACCAAAATTTATTTTGTTAAATGTATCAAATCATTTTCTATTTTAATGTGTTTAAAGTTTTTTTTTTTTTTTAAATAATTAACTTTTATTTAATTATATATAGTTTATTATTTACTAAAATAAAAACCGTCTGTATTTATTATCAAAAAAATTTAATAAATACTTTTTCTTACTGAATCTTAAAATTTTTTTTTTCAATCTTCCAATGAGAATTGAAATCAAAGTTACTAACCAGTAAAGATCAATCATTTTCAACGATAAAACAAAAAAAGAAAGAAAAAAAAACAAAACTTTTTTATCTTGATCGCATCTCTTTCTTCTCCTCTCGTCGCCTACTTTGTTACTTCTTTAGTTCTTTCCAACCCTTTCTACCTTTACTACATTTTCGCGTAGCGAGCTTTAAATACTGTTTCCTCTTGCTTTCTCATTCACGGTTTAAAAGAAAAAGAATAAAAACCAATATATATATACATATATACATAAGAGAAAGTAAAAGATGGAAAGAAAAGCTGAGGAGAGAAACGACGATGCTGAGTAGAAAATCGGAATTGCCGCTTTGGGTAATTGGATTCGCACGCAGTAAGGCGGCGGACCTTCCAAAGTGTAATATCGCGAATCGCAACTTAAAACAAAGAAAAAAAAAGGAAAGAAGTTTTAAGGAATGAGAAGAAAAAAAAACCATGGAATCTTTTTGTAATGGTTCAACAAAAGTTTCATAGTTTTTTTTATGAATAAATTAATTTTTTTTTCACATACAAATTTCATTCATATTTTGGAAAAAGTGACACAGTAGTTTTTTCATGAAATCAAAAAATTTTTTTAATTTCTATGTGTAACAAAGTTTAAATTTGTTTTCACTTTCATAAGTTTTAGAAAAATTGAACTTTAACAAAATCCAATAAAAATGTTAATTTTTTAATTTGAAAAAGTCCTATAAATATAAATTAAAATATTATTTTTTTTTGTCTACTTCGAATTGGGTATATGTTCATTTTTCGAATAAAAATGTCAATCTTTCTTCTATTGATTTATACTATATAAATAAGTAATAAAAACTATGTGACTAAAAAGAAAATATAAGAAATCTGATATTCAGATTTTTAGTCCTGCAGAGGGAAGTTGACACTTCCAAAAAGTCGACCCTTCTAATATTTCTTAAAAAATGTTCCAATAAAGAAAATTTATTCAAAATAGTTCATGGTGATCAATGAATTCCTATACAAATGATAAAATTAATATAGACAAGCGATAGAGTCAATTTCATAAAATGCCAAATAAAATTTATCTCAAAAAATAGAATTGAAATTATAATATCAATATTATTCCTTGCTTACAGGTCGTGGTATTTTCTACAATGACAAAAAGAATTTATTGGCATGGTGTAACGAAGAAGATCATTTACGTTTAATATCAATGCAAAGCGGTGGTGATTTAGCTCAAGTTTACGCGCGTTTAATCGATGCTCTTAGCAAACTCGAGCGTCACTTGAAATTTTCACGCAACGAACGTTTTGGTTATCTAACGTTCTGTCCAACAAATCTTGGTACGACTATACGTGCCTCGGTGCACATTAAACTACCGAAGCTCGCTGCTAATTTACCGAAGTTCCAAGAAATCGCTGGCAATTATAATCTTCAGGTGAGTTATCGAGCTATTTTGTCAATTTTAATTTAATCTTAGTTTTATAGTGCAAAGAGATAATTGATAGTAAAGGAGGTGAAACATTTCTTTTACAAGGGATGCAAGCTCTTTGTGGTATTTATTTTCAAAGTACGGTATTTTGAAAATTCAATGCTAGAGAGAAAGCAGAAATTTCAATTAGTTTTTTTTGATTTTTCACTTTTTTTAGTTTAGCTTATATCAAAGAATTGGAAGCTTTCAGGAAGCTTTCAGTCTTTAGTCCCACATAGCATGGACGCTTCCAGGAAGCTTCCATGCTATGTGGTCAATTTGTCTTTTTCATCAGCTGTTTTTTGGAAATAATATTTTTAAAGAGTATTTTTTTAAAAAGCATAATTATTGATAATATTTTTAAATTAACAAATTCTTAAAATTAGATAATTTCAAATGTCACTTTAAAAAATAATATCTTCATAATAAAAAAAATAATTGCTAGCCAAACTGGCAAAACGATAATTTAACACTCATCGCTCAAAACAAAGCTTCCTAAAAACCCATTTTAAATCTTCAAAAGAAAAAGGAAACAAGCTCCTTTGCTTTGCCCTAAAAAGTTAAAAATAAAAGAAATCCTTTTCTAACTTCAGCAAAACTCTTCTCGTTTCCTCTATTTTTTTTTCCTTTTTTTTGACACAGGTGCGGGGTACAAGTGGCGAGCACAGCGAGAGCGTGGGTGGTGTCTATGATGTCAGCAACAAGAGGCGACTAGGGTTGACGGAATACGAGGCACTACTGGAAATGGGTAACGGGATTGCTGAACTGATCAGGAAGGAGGAGAGTTCTTAAAAAAAAGAGAGAGAGAAAAGAAGAGAATGACGCTTCACTTTTTTTTTCTTCTTCTGCTCAACTATTACCAAAGAAGACCGATGGACCCTTTACTCGTTCTTTTTTTTCATTCTCTTTTTCCCTTTTTTCTTAAGAAGAGGTAGCCTGTCATGCCCGTTTCAAACGACACCAAGCGATGATGACGGCTAGAAGGTTTCGACAGGAAAAACCTCGTCCATTTCTTTCTTTTTTTCTCGTACGGAGTAAATTAAATTATAAATCATTTTTAAGATGAATTTTTTTTCAAGCTTTCAAGGAAGAACTTTGATTAGTTTAAAACATTGAGAAACAAATATTTTTTAATTTTAGACGAAAAAACCTTCTATTTATTTATTTTGATAACAAAAATTAACAAAATTATATTTGTATTTTATTCATCACAGCCAATACTTGATAAAATAATTGTATTTAAAAATTTTAATAACATTACTGATATTTAAAAAAAAGAAAAAAATAAAACACATGAACTTTGATATTCAACTCTGATTTTCAATTTTAAAATTAAATTTACAGATCTACAATAAAAAGTATACATAATTAAACAATTTATATTTTCAACTAATATTATATGAATGACCCGATTTTTTCCATTTAAAAATTTAGTCTATCAATCAATCAGAAAATCATACCTTTAATTAAATTTATACTTGAAAAATCTAATTGTAAATAATGTATAAGAAATGACGAATAACATGAGATTTATTTTATGACATTAATACTACAGTTTATTATTTTTAAAATATGCTTTACAAAGAAATAAAAAATCTATTTCTATATATTCGGTAATATAATTTTTTCGAGTTCGAATCCCGTTCACGGCGACCGATTGATACAAGCATCACTGTAGTAGATACACATGCTTTGTTTGCAAACACATTGTAAATCTCCGTCTTTAATTATCATTGTAATGATAACATAAATACAGCGACATTAAATAAAATACTCGCATGTTTCTATATTGCCTAGTCAAATTTTTTGCTACAACAAGTCTCTGCTTAAGGCGCAAACTGAACGTAACTACAAAAACAGACACTTATTATTATTTTTATTAAGGTTCAACAAATAAGATATTTAAGGCGAATTCTATTTTTCACCTATTTTCTGAGATATCACTTAATCCTAATTAAAATTATTAAACCGCTATAATTAAATCTTTTTGTTTAATTAATTTAAATTTCGAATTATTGAATAAATAATAATAAATCAAATTGGAAATTAATTATATTTATTCTTAAAGTTTGAAATACAAAAATATCTTCCAGCCGAGTAGTAATAATGTTTTGAAGAACAAAATGAGCTTTATTATAAGTAAATAATTATCTTCTGAAGTTGAGCGTCAAGCAATCAAAACTTGAGATTTTGCGCAAGTTCATTTAAACTTATCTTCCCTCGAATTTGAATGTCAAATATATAGAACGAAAAATAATACATTTTTAAAATATTTTTTTTTCTCAAAACGCGAAACTATTCTCAAAACAAACACCAAGAGCCAAATTTAACTCGCCGAAAGATTTTAATTCATCGCTTACGTACGCAAAAATTTGATTTTGCAACAGTTATGCTCTGATTTACTTTCTATAAAAAATCAGGAAAAAGGGTTTAGATCATAGGTATATAATCTTAAATATTTTTTTTAAATTTAATTTAACGTCGCTGTATTTATGCTATCATTACGATGCTAATTAGCGTCGGAGATTTCTTAGTGTGCTTATAAACAAAGCATATATAATGTACAGCGGTGCTTGTATCATTCGGCCATGACCAGGATTCAAACTCGAAGTATCGAGATTATAAATCCATCATTCTGCCAACTGAGCCATTGACGACCTTTAAGTGAATCGATTTCTTAGACTCTTTATATTTAATTTTTGATAAAAATCCATAAAAATCAAAGTACGATTTTAGGAGAATATTAGCCAAAGATTAATCACACTTAGAAAAATAGTTTGAGCTATAAACGTTTATTATCATATTCTATTGTCAAGAATATAAATTTACTTAGATTTCGATAGAAAGATTATTTACAACTGTTAACGTGTATGTACGATGTTAACATGATAATCCGTTTTTTTCCTTTTTTATATTTGAATTAGTAAATATTCATGGCGATTTTATTGCGATAAAAGTAAAAGTAGGAAACGATGGGTCTTGTAAAGACAATTTTCGATCATTCTTGTTTCATGATAAACGATGACACATTGGAATTTCGTGTGGTAAAGTCAATAATGTATTTTTTGGAAAAATATGCTAGCAATATTGATAATATTATTGAAAAAATTTTATTAGTTTTTATTTATCTTAACATTACGTCAATTTTTTAATAAAAAATACTGTCGTAATAAATTATTTTCTAACGCGTAGCAGTATTTATTATAAAATCGTTTTATTACATACATATATTGCTAATAAAATTGTTAAATTCCATTTAATACATACAACTAAAATAATTTAAAATTCATTAACTTCTTGTTCTCGGTAAAATAAATTATGTTTGTACCAACTTATTTTTTTATAAAATCAATACGAAACTGTTGATCAATGACATCTCCATGGCTCATTTGGCAGAACGTTGGATTCGTAATCTCGAGGTTCCGAGTTTGAATCCCGCTCTCGGCCGTTTGATACAAGCACCACTGTACGCTACTTCGCTGCATTGCTAATTAGCATGGCAATGATAGCATAAATACAGCGACGTTAAATTTTTAATATTCATACAAATTTAACGAGTAACAGTAAAGTTAAGAATAATAAAGACTCGAAACATTAACAATTTCTTTTTTATTATTATTTTTGATAAAAAAAAGAAACTGTTAAGGTTTTGAGTCTTTATTATTCTTGACTTTATCGTTACTCGTTGAATTTGTATGAATATTCCATAATCTTATAAATTTTTCCATACAATTTTTATGATTTAAAAGCGTAATGAGGATTTGTATTCACGGCACGTCATAGAAATTGTTTATCAACGTAAGTTTAAAAAAATATGTAAAATTCAAAATTTTATTAGTTTTGAGTCATAAAAATATCGTCCAGATTAAATAAATTTCTTTTTCTCGCGTCATCAAATAAAGTATTAATTTTTTTAAAAATTTTTAAATGACGTAAAATTGCATTTAGATTTTTGATACTGGAAGACCTTGGCTCTACTTAAATTTTGACCAAAGGAAAATTTTCAAAACTATTTAAGTTATGGAAGGAAATGTTTAAAAATTTTTTAAATATTTCCTCAAAATAATATTCCGTTGTTTGTTTCATTTTTTAGAGGCATAACTGTTTATTTTGTAAACAACTAATTCTTTTCCTTTGAGTAAGTTTTATGATGTTTTAATAGTCTAATATTATGTATAAATATTACCTGTTCATGCATAATATTGAATATTACCTAACAGTAGTTAGATGATCATTGATGTAAAAATAATGTCTTTTTAGATAAACGTAATTAAATTCATGAAATTATTTAACCTTGGAAATTCGGATTCACTTGAGGTAAGGCATATTTTAATATCTTAAAAATTGTCTACTGGAATAAATCAATAATTTTTATGAGACCTCAGAGGCTTGCCCGGTAGAACGATGGATTTATAATCTCAGCTGATTCATACAAGCACCACTGTATTCAATACAAGTGCTTTGTTCACAAACACATTGATGATCTCCGTCGCTAATTAGCATCAAAATGATAGCATAAATACAGCGACGTTAAATTAAAAAAAAAATAATTTCATAAATTATGGTTCAATAAACTTTTTTTATTTATACCTAAGAGAGTAATGTAAAAAAAATATTTTTTTTTTTAAATAATATTTTATTTTAAATGATTAATTATTTAGTAATCTCATGTTTCTAAAAAATTCAAATTTATATATGTAGATGTATATATTTTTTTAATCTTTTGTATACTTTGACGTCAACCTTTTTTTAGGCTCATAAAAAATATAAAAGTAGTTTTTCATTAAAAAAAAATTCAAACTAAGAAGTGTTTTTCAGTATATAAAATATTTCAGACTGTATTTCTTGATCTTTTTATTTGATTATATTGTTCTGTTTCTAAAAATATGCCTTCAATCTTCTGATATCTCTTTTTTATTAGAGTTTGAAAATGCGTAAGAGAATAATTTTCTAATATTTCAATTCTATTTTTCTTTTCTATTTCCAGCTGTGATAACTTCAATCTTTTTGCTTGAGTTTTTCAATAACTAAAGAAGTATAATAATATAAATTTTTAAAAACATTATCTCAATTTTATGTGACATACGCATTAGTATTTTAATTTAATATGTTCTTTTTTATTAACAATTAATTTATCATTTTGATAAGCATCTCAGCAAAATAAATGAAAAATAAATTATTAATATGATTGTACAATAGCCCACTATCCATTTAGAATCGGGCACAGGTTTCAAGGAAATTACTTTCCAAGAGCTCATTATGTATATGAAGTGATTGACTTATGATCTAAAATCTATGTTCTACTACATATGCAAGTTTGCGAATAAAACATTTTTTTATATAAAATTTTCTATTTCTCAAAGTTTATAAAATAATTAAAGTTAAAGAAACTCTATAAAAAAGTAAATATGTAGATGAAAAAATAAGCAGTTTATTAAACATCGAAAAATTATTATTGTGAATAGAAGTCAGATCTGTCATAGTCTTTCTGATGAGTTTATAAGATAATACCGAGATAAAACGCATTTATTTTGGCTAACATTTAAAATATTTTCTTAATATTTCAAAAGATTTCACATTAACTTTATCAATTTGAAGTATGATACACCAGCCATTCTCTTCAAGGTAATCTTTTTATATGAAATCTTTGATTTTTCATATATAAATCGGTCATTTAATATTGTTAAGAAAAATTAACATTTTATTGATACTTTCAATTATTTGTCTCTAAATTTTAAACTGTTTGGAATGTTACTAAATGATGTTTTTAATTTTTAAAATTCTTTTTGCCTTTTAAATACACTCAATTTAAGTATATTTCGAAAACATTATTTAACGAAAATAAGCAGCTGACACGTTTTAGATTATGCATACTTGTAAAAAGATTTTATTTATTTTTCATTATACTTTCAATGATTTGACGAATACTGACGAAATTTATTTACCCAATACTGGTATAAATCGAGCAATGGTGCACTATTGTGGGCCATCATTGTCAAGCAGCATAGGTACAATAATAAAAGCTAATATTGATCTGTTCTTGTCTGTTCTTATCACAATAGTGAGCTATTAAGAAAACGAATATTATTTAAAATTGCTGAAAATTAATATTCTATCTGCGTTGCCCTATATAATAAGTAATGTCGATTTTCTATAAATCTATATTGTGAGGTCGTGAGTGGCTCAGTCGGTAGAGCGATAGACTCGTAATCTAGAGGTTTTGAGCTCAAATCCCGCTCTCGGCCGATTGATACAGCCACCACTGCACGTTACATGTGCTGAAGTTCATAAACATACTTACGACCTCCGTCGCTAATTAGCATCGCTATAATAGCATAAATACAGCGACGTTAAATTAAATTTTAAAAAATCTATATTGTTTAAATAATGTTTTTTTTAGCATCTTACGTCAAATTTTAAAACTTTTATCATGCAAGCGCTGTAAAAATTGAAATTACTTAGAATAATGAAAATAAATTGTATAAATTAACTTTTTATAATAGTTAATATAGTAACTTATTACTATAAATTGATTTTATGATAATATGATACCTAACAATAAACTTAAATGCACAGTTAATTTAACCAGAAAATTAAATTCACCTGTATGTAGTCAAGCATAAAGTTAAGAAAGCTATTGTAACTATATAAAATGAGCACGCAAAATCAAAAGGGTCAAACTCAAATATCTATGAATTGCAAAATGTTTGTATCCTTAAAATATAAAAAATCAATGCGTTAGTAATGCAACGTATATTTACAAATTTAAGTCCAAAATAAAATTAAAAATAATCTGTAAAATATAACCGAGGAAAAGAAAATGATAAAAATTATATATTTTAATAAAAAAAGGTTTGAATAAAAGCATTTTGTGCAGCATAGGATTGAATCATATTCCTTTTTTTCATTTGACACATACTTCCTGGTTTCAAATCAACCTTTCAGTTCACATCTTCTATCGTATATCTCGTGACAGAAGTTAACCAATCGTTCGTCTACTTCAGTCTGGGATCATAATTCTATTTAAAGATGAACTATTATGATTACCATTAGTTAATGATCATTTAAGGAATACATACATTTTATTAATTACAAAATATAAAATCTTCTGAAAGTAAAATTCGCTGTCATAAAAAAAAATTAGAATTGTATATTGCTGTAAACGTAAAATATTCAATGAAAAAAATTATGTCGTCAACGAAGCATGTAATTTATAACCATTTTATTAAAGATTTACTATGATATTTTGTAATACAAAAAAAAGAAAAAGAAGAAGAAGAAGCAAAAAAACGGAACTTAACAGTCATCCATGACGTAATGATTAACGATTACATTCTTACAATACAGTGCATCGATAGAAGTTTACTAAATCACTTAATTAGATACAATCGGTAATCGATTACTTAGAAAAATGTATTATTTTTAAAAATAACACTAGAAACATTGTAACGAACATTCTAAGCATTAGTATCGTACGAACGAATAAAACGCGACGAAGAAGTACATTATGATAATGACATTGATATATGTTAATCGATAAATAAGATCGAATCCTTAAAAAGTCTGACAAAAAAAATTATTTAAAATTTAAATTCTCACAAGATATACACGTAATAAAAATGTGGCAATGAACTTTTCAATTTCTTGCTACACGAGAATATTGTGAGCAGGAGATGAAAGAGTTAAAAAAAAGAAGTTATTATTTAACGTGACTTGTTCAAATATAAAGTCTTCATAGATGATGACCTCTGTGATTTTTTTTGTGATATTCTAAAGAAATATAAATATAAAAAAAACATCTCACGTATTTTTGTTTTAATTTCCGGTATATTCTCTCGATTAGCAAAGCATATATATTTAAACATCAGATATGCCGATTTTTCAAACATTTCAGTACTGACCGCCGGAGGTTCATAATCGTCAATGTTGCGTTAATCAAGGATATATTTGTTTACAAAATTTTTCATCGACAAATAAGAGTAAAGTAACAGTAGGATTTAGAAAATTTGTAACAAGTGCGTACAGGAAAATTTTTATTTATACTGACATGAAAGTTCAAGTTTACGTTTTGCTTGTGCTATGCGTGTTGCCAAGTTATTGTTTGAGATTTGAAGATATTTTGCCGATCAGACACGATGTTGTCAAAGTGAGAAATGAGGATGAGATGCAAAAAGCTGGAAATCGAAATGCAGTTCTTGATTTTGTAAGTGTATATTCGTACGATTTGTTATAAATACAACGATAAAATATAGCATAAATTATGGAATAAACGCGTCAATTATTATGGATCTAAGCCGACAGAGTTATTTACCCTGTGATTTTGTTTTATTTTTGTTTATTCTTATGATTGTGCTATTTCGTTTGCTCGTGTACTTTTACGAATTTAAAATATGTTATCAAAGCTGATTTTATTTTATTAGTAAAATACTATATGAAAAATAAGTAATATAAAAATACATAGTAACTGCCTTCTTTATCAGAAATTAAAAATATCTAAAATCTAAAAACATTTAATACACAAGGTATCAGTGGCTCAGTCGGTAAAGCGACTACTTTATATTACTTTATATTTTATGCATCTCTTGTATAATAACGATTAAAATATCAATGTATTATGTACAAATATTTACTAGGAGAGTGTCACACCTCCGGATCACGGATTTTGCTCAAACTTCGGGATAAGTTTTCAGATGATAAAATATGAAAAAAGCTAAAGTTATAGTCATAAATACTCAATATTTCCCTAGTTACAGGCAATTAAAGAAAATCACTAAAAAAGTTACTAGATATTTAAACGCATATAGTTCTTTAGCATTGATAGCTACAAGCTTGAAACTTTTTTTAAATTAAAGCTGAGCTCAAATCCTTTCGAATCAGTAGTTATAGCATGTAAAAATATTATTTTTTCCCAAAGTTAGAACGTGATAAACATTGGACCTGATTTTTCTTTTAAAAAAATTAATTAATAATAAAAGCTGAAATTAGGTCCAATCCTTATTACGCTCTAACTTTGGGAAAAAATAATATTTTTACATGCTATAACTACTAATTCGAAAGGATTTGAGCTCAGCTTTAATTTAAAAAAAGTTTCAAGCTTGTAGCTATCGACGCTAAAGAACTACATGCGTTTAAAAATCTAGTAACTTTTTTAGTGATTTTCTTTAATTGCCTGTAACTAGGGAAATATTGAGTATTTATGACTATAACTTTAGCTTTTTCCATATTTTATCATCTGAAAACTTATCCCGAAGTTTGAGCAAAATCTGTGATCCGGAGGTGTGACACTCTCCTAGTTAGTCAATAACTTTTTTTTTATTTTTTTATTTATCGTCGCTGTATTTATGCCATCATTAAGATGCTAATTAGCGACGGAAGTCGTTAGTGTGTTTGTGAACAAAGCACATGTAACATACAGTGGTACTTATATCATTCGGCCGAGAGCGGGATTCGAACTCGGAACCTCGAGATTATGAATCCATCACTCTACCAAATGAGCCACTGACAACCTCAGTCAATAACTTTTCAAAGCGATAAATATGTTTTTTAATTACGCTAGTCATACCGTTTTAATTTTTTCACTCATTCATCGTGTCAATTTCAATATTATGATAAGATTATGACACTGAATAGAAGCAATATAAAAAAGCTAACGCGTGAGAGATACTTATAGTAGCAAAATTTAAATTTTCAAGAACAGTATATTTCAATTTTACAATCCTATTTATAATCACTCTTTTCATAAAAAAAAAATACCTGCTCATAAACTACTTATAAGGAAAACGTTAATCCTATTCAGCTTAGATGTTGTCCACTTTGTAATACTCAATGAGTTTTCATAGTAAAAATTCTAATGACACTTAATTTTAAAAATATTCATAGATCGTTATTGATCGAATGCATACAAAGTATATAAATGTATGTATGCAAATACACATCTCGTGTATAATGACAAGAAGATATACCTAAAAAAAATTAAAACTCACGAGTATAAATCCTGAAACACAGGTTCCATTATTCAGCTTACAAAAGCATATATTACATTAGTTGAACGAGATCTCGTATTTCGTAACGTTGCTGTTCTCCTTGTAAGTCCTTAACGATGATAAAAACTTGAATTTTAAACGTTTTGCGGATTAAGGAAGCTTACTTGAATATGGAATATAAGAAAAGACTATTATTTTTAAATAAAACTGTTTAGTTAATTACTCATTATCAAATAAAATAATTACTTGTATATTCAAATTTTTAATATTGCGATAAATAATCACTGAAAGTTCAAAAAATTATACGGTTTTCCACTCTTTTTAACCAACACCTGAAATCATTAATTTTAAATATTTTTATAAGATAAATAAATAGAAATCTTATATCCAATTAAGAAAATAGGTTCAATCAATAAAGAAAACCCTTTGGTTAATTTGTTTTGCCAAGTTATATCTTAATTAACCATCATAAAACAATTAACGTACATAATTTAAGTCGGAATAAAATAATATTTCTAATTGTTTACTTAAACATAAATTTTTTATTATTTCACACGACTATTTTCATTGATAAATTAATCTGTTACTAATTCAATAAAATAATTTGTCATATCTGAACTAATCATTTTATCTACACTAATAGTTCTATTTTATCCTTATACAGATGAAAAATTTATTATTTTTCATCTGAACAAATAAATTAACGCAGCTAATGAAAGTTACTTTCGTATCGAACGATTCATTATAAGAATCTTTTTATTTAATTTAACGTCGCTATATTTATGCTATAATTGCGATGCAAATTAGCGATGGAGATCATCAATGTGTTTGTTAACAAAGCACTTGTAACGAGTACAGTGGTGTTTGTATCAATCAGTTGCCGCGAGCGAGATTCGAACTCGGGACCTCGAGATTACGAAGCCATCGCTCTACCAACTGAGCCACTGGTGATCTCGGGTTTCTAAAATTTATTTATATTACAAAAATATTATGATAACTTATTTTAATAATTCAAATCACAAAAAAAGCAATACAGATCGTCTTATTTTTAAAATATTCTAACTTTTGATATATTCAAAATCGATAAATGAAAAAAAAAGAACACTAATTTATTATTAAAAGACCGCAAAAACTATTCCGAATATTTGAATTTCGAAATAAAAAAAAGGGAAAGAAAAAACTCGGAAAATACTATAAGATAAAAAAAAGGTACAAGCCCATGTATTTCACGTTAGCCATGAAAATCCCTATTTTGACAGTAGCCGTCCACAATGTAGCTTTTATTTGTCTCTTTTGCTATCGAGTATTAGTCCGGGAGTTGAACATCAAAGTGCGCACAACAAAACAAATAAAAAAAAGGAAAAAAAAGAGTAGCAACAGTAAAAAAAAGTAGCGCAAAAGAAGATCTTACACGAGCATGTTATCCATATGTATCCTAAACAAAAGCAGTAGTAGCATAGAAAAAAAAGGAAACTTTAGGTTTATATACCCATAGGAAAGGCTTTACTCCCGCTATATAAATTCCAATGTTTTTCTCTATGTACACGTTACAGATTGGACTTGTCGAGCGTCACGGTTATAAAGCTGAAGAGCACAAGTTGACGACAATGGATGGTTATATTTTGATACTGCACAGGATTACCAGCAGCCCCTTTAATCCAAATTCAAATAGATTAAATAAACCAGTTGTGTTCTTGCAACATGGACTGTTTCTTTCAAGTGACAGTTTTGTTTTAATTGGACCCAGTAAAGATCTTCGTGAGTAACAAGGGCTTTGTTTATATTACTGAAGAATTTTTTTTTTATTTTTCGTTACAAACATATAGCCACAAAAAATTTTTTAAATGGAAAAAAAATTGAAAAAATTTTTTTTAATCTTTCTTTTTAACGTTATAAAAAAGAATTTTATTGAATCTCTAGATTTTCTATTAAATTTTGAATATTCACAAATTTTCCATTTCCTTATTAATTTATTTAATATTTTAAATTTACTCTTTAAAAATGTAGATTAAAATGATTAATTAGCTTTTCTTCATAGATTTTTTTTCATCGTACGTATAAAATTTTTAACGACTTTGTGTTTTTTTTTAAAAAGGTCGCAGAAAGGAGCTTTCAATAACAAAAATGAATAAAAAAGTTTAAGTTGTTAATTTATAAATGTCATCTTTAAAATCAATCAGCTTTTAGTGACGTAACAAAAACCACAATTGCATTTCACAATGTCTATTTTTATTAGATTTCTTCGATGAAATCACGAATATTCGAATTATAAAACCACATTTTCAATTATTAATTTTCAATTTAAAATATTACAATTTTTATAAAACTATATGTATGCTCCTCAAAGTAACATTTTAATATCTAAGAATAGAAAAGCAAAAAAGTAAATAAAACAAAACAAACTTTGATTTGTAATAAATCATATATTTATTCAAATTCTAGAAATTGCCCATGTATATACTCATGTACCAATTTCATATTTTCAAACTTTGAAAATCATAAAATTCTTCTTTTATTTATTTTATATATATATATTTTTCTTTTTTTTTCATTTTTATTTCTATTTATAGCATACCGTCTAGCAGATGCTGGTTACGATGTATGGCTTGGAAACGCCCGGGGTAACACTTACTCTAGATCTCATGTTTTCTTATCACCGAGGGAGAAAAAGTTTTGGGAATACAGGTATATATATGTTATTTTGTATTCTAAATTTTTTTCCTCATATATATATATATACATATTGTCCAATGAATAAAAAAAAAGATTTTATAAAATACATAGTTTAGAAATACTATTTTTATTTTCATATATTACTTTTCCTTTCAAGCATAGAAAACCTTTTTTTTATTTTATTTAACGTCGCTGTATTTATGATAGCATTACGATGCTAATTAGCGAAGGAGGTCGTCAATGTGTTTGTGAACAAAGCCCGTGTAAAGTACAGCTATGCTTGTATCAATCAGCTGACGGGAGCGGGATTCAAACACGAGTCGTCGAGCTTATAAATCCATCACTCTACCGATTGAGCCACTGATGATCTCAAAATAACAAAATTATCTAATAATAATGAAATTGATGAGCCGGTCTGTGGCTCAGTCGGTAGAGCGTTGGATTCGTAATCTCGAGATTCTGAGTTCGAATCCTGCTCTCGGCTGAATTATACAAGCACCACTGTACGTTACATGTTCTTTGTTCGCAAACACACTTACGAGCTCCGCCACTGATTAGCATTGCAAAAATAGCATAGCATAAATATAGCGACGAAAAAAAAAAAAAAATTTGTTTATCAATGTTTCTTTTTTTGTTGTCATAGCTATCAGGAAATTGGTTTAATGGATTTGAGCAGTTCAATTGATTACGTACTCTCGGTAACAGGTCAGCAAAATCTGATTTATATTGGTTTTTCTATGGGCACAACTTCTGCTTTTGTACTACTATCGGCATTACCTGAATATAACAAAAAAATTAGTCTCTTCGTTTGTCTCGCACCAATTGCCTTTTGGCATCATTACAAACAGCGTGTACCAGTTTTCATGCAATTACTTGTTACCAGCGCTGAAGCTGCTGAGGTAATGTATTTTAATTAAGTCTATATATAATACTGTTGTCCTAATACTTTGTACGGAATCTTTAATTTGATCTTGTCTGTTAGTCAGAGAAAAGAAGTTTATAAATTATTTTAAGCATTTATTAAGAAGTGTCTTTCATTGTTACTTTAAAAAATTATACAACTTAGACATCCTTTTTTAATAATTAAGACTTCCTCTCCTAAGATAAAACTAATGTAAACCACGGGACAGCAAATGTTTAAATCATTTAAATTATTTTTTTATCGAGAATAAGTATTATTTAATTTTTAACTGTCTAGACCATTTTACCTATTTAATCTTAAAGAACTGGGTTGTCTAATAATCCTTATCAATATAGATTTATGTTCTTTTTTAGGTATTCAGCAACACATATGAATATTATGAAATCATGCCACAGTCAACATTCATGACGAGTTTTTCTAAAAATCTATGCGGTGATTATACGCCAGGAACACAATTTTTAACATGCATGGCATTCTTTCAATTGATAGCTCCGATGGCTGATATGTCAAGATTTAATACGGTAAATTTTAATTATATATTTTCAATTTTATCATAATTTTAATTTCTATGCTGATTTTTTAATAAATCGCTACTTTTCAGAGTGCCTTCCCAACAATATTGTCGCATTTTCCTGCTGGTACTTCTATTCAGTCGATCATGCATTACTTACAAAATTTGTTAACCGGTGACTTTCAAGCTTACGATCATGGTCCTAAAATGAATTATGCGAAATACGGGAGTAAGATACCGCCTCGTTATAATTTAAAACGCATTACTGTTCCTACTGCTTTATTCTTTGGGAGTAATGATTATTTTTCTACAGTCAAGGTAAGAGCTTTTTAAAAGTATAATTGCGATTAGTGTTTAAAAAAATAGTTGTTTTTTTTAATCTTATTATATTTATTCGGTTGAATTTTTTTTCTTACCGCTATTTAATTTTTTTATATCATTCAATAAGATATCTAATTATAAACAAAATAATCTATTATGATCTTTTACTGTAATGTGTTTTGGATTGTTTTTTATTTTTGACTAAAAGAGGAAAGTTTTTTGGTATTATAATTTTTAATCTAAAAAAGAATATTTAAATATTCAAATCATTCACTAATTTAAATAAAAAATAATTTCATAAAAATTTTCAACAAAAAAGTCAGTTAATTTTTTATGAAATTATTAATAATTATTTTAGATTTAAATACATAATAATTTTTTTCTTACTAATATCATAAAAATTCATAACCAGAAAAAATTTATTATTTCAGGACGAATACCTCTTGGCGAAATCTCTACCAAATGTCATACTGAATAATCGAGTACAAGAAAGTAAATTTAATCATTTGGATTTTCTTTGGTCAAGAGACGTTGATAAATTAGTAAATGATCCTCTGATGGAACTTTTAAGTCAACACACATGCTGCAATGATGTTTAAGCGATAGAAATAATTTATTTAGTAAAATTCATGTTATATTACATCGTGATTACATAAGAAGTAGTGATTTCAAATATAACATTTTAATTATTCGTCAAAAACAATTAAAATATTTACACTGAGAAAAAGATTTTTTAGTTTCAAAGAAACGTGTGTTTCAATAGTGCCAAACACATGATTTCTTTAAATCAAAAAAAATTTTTTATTTTCAAAAAAATATTTATTTATTTGAATTATTTTAAATTAGATATATTTAAAATAAATAAATATTTTTTTGAATATAAAAAAAATTTTTTAATTTAAAGAAATCATGTGTTTGGCACTATTGAAACACACGTTTCTTTGAAACTAAAAAATCTTTTTCTCAGTGTAGAGAATATTTAGAATATTTAAGCTGTTAAATGTTATTTCGAATTCATGTGAAAAAGTCTTCGAGAGGTGTGATAAGCAATGATATTATAGAGTAAATTATTGTTAATTGTTTTGTGATTTCAGGCATTGTAACAGAGAAAAAAACGTGTCTTAAAATAGTTATTTGTATATATGTATATAGAATTATCGTTTAAGCGGATGTTAATTGTAAATTAGAAATTTTTAAAAATATAAACTGTTGATTTTTTATGCAATTTTTAGCGTCTATTTTTTAATTGAGATTTTTTTATATTTACCTATTCCTGACAGAGGTCTTCAGTGGCTAAGTCGGTAGAGCGATGGATTCATAATCTCAAGGATCCGAGTTCAAATCCCGCTCTCATACAAACACAACTGTATGTTACATGTGCTGAAGTTCACAAACACACTGAAACAACCTCCGTCGCTAACTAGCTTTAATGATAGCATAAACACAGCGACGTTTAATAAAATAAA
Organism: Anastatus disparis; assembly: GCA_017163975.1. Taxonomy (NCBI): domain Eukaryota; kingdom Metazoa; phylum Arthropoda; class Insecta; order Hymenoptera; family Eupelmidae; genus Anastatus; species Anastatus disparis. The sequence continues at coordinate 5,351,904 of JAFFSR010000226.1, forward strand.
AGAAAAAAACATAATCTATGAAAAATATAGATCAAATTTCTCTTTTCTTTTTTTTTAGCTTTTTAGATGTTAACGCATAAAAACTATTTTAGAATCTAGTAATAAAATCGGAAATAGTATAATATTACTAAACATAAATAATACAATACTATTAAACGAAGTATAAAAATATTAAATTGCTATAAATTTCTTTTTTATTTTACGAATGAGAAATGAAGAAATGATAAATTTTCTCTTTCTTATATTTAATCATTAAAAAAAAGTTAAAAAAAAATCATAAGTGAGAGTTGCGTATAAAATTAGCACGATGAGTAATAATAGCAGGAAAAAGGTTTATTTTTAAAAGTGTAAAATTTTGATTTATGATAAGGTAAAGACCCCAAAACGCGATCACTCTACGAGAAAATGAAGTTAAAGTGAATAAAAATAACAAAAAAAAGAATGATTTAAACTCAATTCTTTTTTATTATTATAAAGAAAGGTTTTAGCTTTAAAATAAATACGAAAACAAATTTTTTATATACAGAAATTTAATGTAAAAGGATTTTTAAAACCATTTTTTTAGATATATATGAAAAGTTGATCACTAAAATCTGCATTGATTTATTCACATTTAAAATTGTATTTTCAAAAAAATTCGATAATTTTATATTAAAAAATATATAATTTAAATTTTCTTTTCATACATTATCAGTAATTAATTAATTTATTTTTGGTCATTTATTGCGTACTGATCGCGTTTTGGGGTCTTTACCTTAAAGATAATAATTTTTTTTTAATTTTATTTAACGTCGCTGTATTTATGCTATTATTACAATGATAATTAGCGACGGAGATCCTCTCAGTGTATTTGTGAAGAAAGCATATGTAACGTACAGTGGTGCTTGTATCAATCGGCCGCCGAGAGCAGGATTCGAACTCAGCACCCTGAGATCATGAATCCATCGCTCTACCGAATGAGCCACTGAGGCCTCTCACAACGATATTGATGTTTACAGAAGCTTTTGTCAAGAGACTAAGGAAACAAATATTCAACATAGTGACATTTTTAGAGAGTACAAAAAAAAATAAAAACAAAAAAAAAAGAGAAGAAAGAATATCTAACAACCGTCGACTAGACGATTCTTTCAATGGCCGCGTAAACGCAGACTTTTTTTCTCTCTCTTTTTCTCTCACTTTACATCTCCACCCGTAAATATCACGTTTGCTGAGAGTGTGACAATAGCACGTATGTTCGTATATTTCGCGAGAACGACGAGAACGACTCATAAAAAAAAGAAAAAAAAAAAACTGAAGAGCTAGCATAGGACGTGGTATTTGGCAGGTCGTCTCTATACTACAACTCACTTTTTTTTCCTATTTTTTTTTTGTATTTTTTTTAAACTGGCGTTTAGAGCGTTTTGTTGTCGATTTTGTATACAGAATAAAATACTGACGAGACAAAGATGTAGAAAAGCTGAGCTTTAGGATTTCGGGGATTTCGTGAGGTAGTACTAGCTCTCTTTTTTTTATTACACACGGAATTTTATAGATGTTTAGGGATGAACACAAAAAAGCAACAATAAGGATATATGTTTGAAAAAAAATGAATTTTAACAATTTTTCATTTTGAATAATTGTTTTCAAAACGATTTGTAAATATTACATAAATTATTTACTTATTTTTAAAAATAAAATAAAATTAAAACTAATAAAAATTGCTTTATTTATATTGCAAAGAGTCGTCAGGGCTCATTCAATAGAGCGATGAATTCGTAATCTCGAGATCTCGAGTTAGAATCCCGCTCTCAGCAATCGATTGATACAAGCATCACTGTATTCGGTACATATGCTTTATTCACAAACACACTGATAACTTCCGTCGCTAATCAGCATCGCAATGATAACATAAATACAGCGACGTTAAATAAATTTAAAAAAATATATTGTATAAATTAATTTTTTTTTTTCATTTAATGTCACTATATTTATACTATCATTACGATGCTAATTTATGACGGAGATCGTCAGTGCGTTTTTGAAAAAAGCACATGTAACGTACAGTGGTGCTTGTGTCAATCGTCTAAGAACGGGATTCAAACTCGAGATTACGAGGCCCCATCGTTGTACCGACTGAGCCACTGACGACATCTACTGTTCGTAAAGTGATCGATCTAGTCCTATGTCCTTCTTGAAGTTTTATATACCTAAGCTCTATAGAATTTTCATCGATACTACAAAATCGTCAGTATTGACGAACAGCTCGAAGCCGCGTCATCATAAATTATTTTTGAAATTTTCGCCAAGCCGCGTATACGTATTAGACTTTTGTACGAAAGTTTATAGAGACAAATAGTTTTATTTGTTATTTGATTAACGGTTTCTCGTTAGTTATTTCTTTGGACATTAAAAGCTGTATAAAAAGAGTTCCACATGTCGATCTTAAGGAGAACCGGCTGTAAGTTATTTATATACAAATATCGAATTATTTTTCATTTTTAATTCTATTTAAAGTTTATTTTAAACCGTATGCGTTACGAAATGTATAAGTGAAAATTTCAATTTTTCAAATAACGTTCGTAACGTTAGAGAAAATAGTCTGTATACAAAAAATTATTTAACGTATTTATTAAGAAGTATTTTTCATTCATGAGACTTCCTTTTTCAAAAATTAATATTTCCTTTTTATAGATAAGTCTGACTTAAACCATTGTATAATAAATTTTTATCATTTAATATAAGTTATAAATTAAATATAAGTATTTTCGAGATGGACGTTAAATAATAATAAAAAAATTTTACATATATAAAAAGTTTCTTCAAATAGATAAGAGATGAGCAAAATATCTATTTAGATGTATAATTAAGATTAGAAAAGATTTTCGTGTTATCCTTTTGATTGGATTATTAGAATATTAATTTTTAAATTTATTATAAAGCACACCCATATCAATTAGCTTTATTCATTTAACAAAAATAAGGTGGTCAGTGGCTCAGACGCTAGAGCGATGGATTCATAATCTCGAGGTCCCGAGTTCGAATCCCGTTCAAAGCTGTTTTATACAAGTACCTCTGTGCGTTACATGTGCTTTTTTCAAAAAAACACTGATGACCTCCGTCGCTAATTAGTATTCTAATGATAGCATAAATACAGCAACGTTAAATTAAATAAAAAAAAATTAATTATAAAAATATTTTTTAATTATTGCAACAAAAAAAACGCACTATTTAGAATTAAAATTTCATCATGATTATTATAATAGTGCTTAATGATTATAAATTTTCTAATAGCGGTTACCCGAAATCACAATGTCTTATTATTTCTGTTGGATTTAAAATTGATTGTTATTGTTGGCTTCATTGTAGGAATAAACAATGCTAATACATTCATTAATCGAATTCAAATTTCTAGCAGTTTTGAAAGAAAAATACTGATTTTATTTGAAAGTTAATCCTTATTTGTTTACTTAACAAGTAGTTTTATTATCTTCGTCGCTAATTAGTATCGCAATGATGACTTAAATACAGTGACGTTAAATATAAATAAAAAAAATCTTAAAGTTTTGCTTTTGAAGCACATTTCTTAAAATTTTGCTTATGCCGTAAGTACAAATCCTACGTCAGCAATGATTTCTTTAAGTTGCTTTAAACAATAGCATTTCGCGTGCGATAATTGCGTGAGGAAAATGAAATATTTCAGAGTAAATAAAATAACTTTTTAAATCATTCACGTAATTCATTTTTCAATCCAATATAAATGCTTTACTTTTTTTATATTATTTAACGTCGCTGTATTTATACTATCATTGCGATGTTAATTAGCGACGGAGGTTTTTAGTGAGTTTATGAACAAAGCACATGTAACATATACAGTGGTGCTTGAATCAATCGGCTCGAGATTACGAATCTATGGCTCTACCGAATGAGCCACTGAAAAACCTAAATTGAATACTTTTATTTTAGCAATATAATAATATACTGTTCAATAAAAGTTTAAATTTTTTTGCTTAAGAATACGTTGTTATCAATACGGTGATACAGATGGTAATTATAGAATGAATACATGTTCAATGTAGACAAAATTAGAATTTTTATTGCTTTATTTTTAAATACTAGCTTAAATCAAAGAACTTTTCTATAGTTTAATATTTTTAAACGTTTAAATAAATTTGCAACCCAACACTTCATATAGTTTAAGAATTTTTGTTACCTAATATCACGGAGGTGTCATAAAGAATTTCTGCAATGTATACTTTTAAGGAAACGTAAATACCACTAAATTGTGAGTAGAACATCAATTGAAAATGTAAGCATAGATAATATAAAAAGAATAAGGTCTAAAAATAAAGTTTTGTTTGTTCCCATGATAAATTTTTATTTTATAAGTAAATAAAATAAATTTCAACAAACAAAACTTATTTGATTTCACGAAAGAACAGTCAGCATAAGGAGATCGCGTTTAAATGTTTACTTGGTAAACATAGTTAAAATCCATATTTCTCATTCTAAATTTTTTTAAATATTTCTATAATTTAAGTTATTATATTTTTACTTATAAAAATAATTATAAATGATACTGCAAAATTCGCCGAACAGTTGTTCGTTGAGGTGCTCGAAAACCGAAATTCGATATTTTATGAGATCCACACGCTTTTAGATAACAAAAACTCTTGAACTACATTTATTAAAACGTTTAAATCCACTAAGCTATGCAAAAGCTCCTCAATTCGTGCTATTATTTATAAATAAAGCGATAAAGACTCTGATTTCGTTTATATATTGATAACAATAAAATTGTGGATCAAAAGCATACTTCTTCTAGCGTTATTAATCTTTAATAAATAAAATTAATTTTGTATATAACGGAAGTTTGCTTAATCCAAATATTTTATATTTTGAATTTCAGTAGAAAATTTTTTAATTTCTAAAAGATATCAATTAGAATTAAAAAGATTAAAATTTTCATTTGTGAAACTAATTTAATATTAATGCTATCTCTGTCTTGCAATTTAAGTTTTAAAAAAAATTTCTGTTAGAGTCAAGTAAAATGTATATAAATCGCATAGACGTATAGATTAAGCAGGTTTAAAATTTTTAATAAAAAATTAATGTTATCAGCTTTAAATGAAAGGATTGTCTACTGATTGCAAAAAAGATTCTGCTTACTGCAAGAGTCTAATATTTTCAGTTTACCATACATGTATTAATTCTATATACGATCAGTGTAATATTTAGAAAGTCCAGTTTGAATTTGCATCAAAAATACGAATTCCGTTTATCCATGCAATTATTTCATGATTTCAAAGTTCAAATTTCAGGAAATTTATATAATGTAAATGCGAAAGCTAGTAATAATCATTCAATAGAAGTCTGATTATTATAATGTTATTCATTCGTTAATAATAAAGTATCAATCATTTTGAAATTTCTATTAAACGAATGTAAACATAAAAGTTAAATACAAATTTACTTAACTGAAAGTAGCTAAGCTCAAAACATAAGCAACTAAAAGTCAGCTAGTTTTGGTCAAATAAATTTCTACTTTATTTTCTCGTTTAATAATAATTTCGTAACGATTGACTCGTTATTGATGTCGAATGTATAATATTCTAATAATCAAATTTCATTTGATTGATCATTAGTACGCGTTTACACTATATATATATATATATATATATATAAATATTCATTTAATTTTGAACTTTGAAATTATAAAATAATAGTCAGAATTAAAAGTATTGGTATTTTTGAAACAAATGGAAAATAAACTTTCTAAATATTAGAGCTTCCCGCCATTCTATTGCCAATATATAATAATTTATTTGTTAAAGAAGAGGCCTCAGTGGCTCAGTCGGTCGAGCGATGGACTCATAATCTCGATGATCCGAGTTCGAATCCTGCTCCCGGTGGCCGATTGATTCAGGCACCACTGTACGTCACATGTGCTTTATTCACAAACTCACTGAAAGGATCTCCGTCGCTAATTATCATCGTAATTAATAGCATAAATACAGCGACGTTAAATTTATACAAAATTTTTTTTTAATTTAAACTAAGATGATTATGAAAAAGGTAGAGGCAATTATAATACTTCGCCGCATCTTGTCGACTATTCATAGAAAAATTTTATTTTTCGCGTATCTTTTATACCTTAAACTTAATATCTGTCAAAGTCGTAATTTTTCTATTTAATTACCCATTTTTCATGAATATAAAGCGTTTATGGTCAATTAAAAATTGTCCATCATTTATCTATCTTGAAATAACGCATGAATAAATTTCATCTATAAAATCATTGAAAATTTGAATATTTAGTTAAAGATTATAGAGGTCTTCAGTGGCTTACTCGGTAGAGCGACAGATTCGTGATCTCCGGGGTTCCGAGTTCGAATCCCACCCTCGGCAGCCGAGTGATACAAGCACCACTGCATGTGATACATGTGCTGAAGTTCACAAACACACTAAAGACCTTCGTCGCTAATTAGCATTGCTATAATAGCATAAATACAGCAACCTTAAATAAAATTTTAAAAAATAGTTAAAGATTGATTAAGAAATTAAAAAACAATATATAATATCTCATTATACACTTGATGATGATAATGATGATACCGCCCATGATAAAAGAGAAAGTATCCTGTATATATGTAAAATAGCAATGTATTAATACATACAGTTAGGAATATTTCTGCTCTCTCGTCAAAAAATGAATAATGCGTAACACTTTTCAAGGTCTTTAAAAACGACGGTATTTTTTCTTTCTTTCTTTTTTTTTTTCATTTCACCTCAAGACCGATCGTTTATTCGCAAGCTTCAAACAATTGGATTTTTAACGTCTACGCGCGAGCATCGTTAGTTGAAGTAATAAAAAAAAATAAACGAAGTTTATAAATAGGTAAAGAGTAACAGTATTATCGAAGGTAACACGAGACGATTATGCTCACATTAAAAAGTTGGGTATTACGTGATAAAATAAAAGTCGCACGCGTAGTCAAGTGAATAGATAAGAAACTTTGTATTTTTTATATCTTGTACACGTGTATATTATTGAAGTCTCTTCTTTACTTTTTTTGCATTTATTATTTACATTTATCACTCCTTTTACTAGTATTCTCTTTGATTCTCGTTGAATGGCAATTAAGAAAGCGATTTATAAATCAAAAGATTATGCTTAAAAATTGCAATAACATCAGAAGTGCGTGAAATAGTACATATATATATTAAAAAAAAAGGTTGAAAAAAAATTTTAATTTGGAGTAACAAAATAGAAAAAGCAGACTATATAAAAGCAACAATGAATTCGGGGATTCTGAAGTTTCTAGTATTTCCAGCTCTTGGCATCCTTTATCGTTCCTTATCCCCGTTGGTCGGTAATGTGCTACCGATTAATTCACAAGTCGTCCATGTTGCCAGTGATGCACGGAAGGTCAACGACATCAAAGGCGCATATCCAGTCCTTGATTTTGTAAGTATATCTTATATTTTTTTTTATTACTCGCTTAACTTCTTTCTCCGTTTAATTTTTTTCTCTCTCTTTGGTAATTTATTCATTGAGAAGTTTGGCAGGAAGTAAGAGTATTAACTTGTCTGACTCGTTTACTTAAGCCAAATTTTATTATATTTTTTAATCTTAAGAAAATTGCGATTTTTTTATTATTAGTTATTAAAATTGTATTTAACAATTTCTTCATTGTAACAGATTAACATTTGATTTTTATGTTGAAAGAAACTCTTCTAAATACAACGTTTCACTGAAATAAAGCAATCAGATAAAAAAAAGGCACGCGCGATGAAATATAACGCTATAATATTTAATTTATTTTCAAGTCATTGAAAGAAATACGATTATTTTTCAATGAATATTAAGCGCTAAAACCACATCAAAGCACGTGTAACGAACGTTACACGCGCGCTTGTACTCGACTGTGTACTGACAATCGCTGCTTATTTTTCGCGAACGTTTATTTTTTCATTTCTACGTCAATTACATTCACATAACCAGCACAAATATAGTTATTGAAATTAACATCTGGCGTATATTGAAAAAAAAATATAAATGTTAATTACTTATGTACACCGAACGAAGAATCTATAAATGGTTTATGCAAGATATAATTAACGTGCCTTTTTATCTTTATTTATTCATTTACACATTATTTACAAAGTCGGCGTTGGTTTAATATTTTATTTAATGATATTCAACACATTTATTGAATTAAGCAGGGGAATTAAATTTTCATTGTTTATTCAAAATTTTCGTACGAAAAATTATAAATATTAAATAAGCCCGCTTTATAATCGTGAATTGTTGCGGAATTATTTTTACCTGTATTTTAAATTTCTTTTAAAATTTCATTAATACGTTGAGAATCATATTAAAGCTACTTAAGAGGAGGAATGTAATAAATGTTATTGGAAACGTGAATTTTATTTCAATTAATTTTTTTACACGAGGTATAATCGAATGAGTAATTTCGAAGTTAATTCATCGAATTAAGCTAATAATAATTTTAAAAAAACAGCTTTAACTATCGCTAATTTTTTATTGGATTGTATGAAGAGTTTAAATTTCAAACAGTTGTGTTATAAAATTTAACTTTAGTGCATTGTCCGCATGATTCAAGTGTTTTATATCAAATTGAGTTTGGGTACGATTTAGTTGATTAAAAAGATACACAATTTATGTGATATGATCGTGAGATTTGAGAAAAAAGTGACGTATTTTAAAATAAGAAATGTTTTGAAAAGATAATGTACCTGATTATGAAGTTATTTTTTATTATCTTTTAATGAAGAAATTTAAACAAATTTTTTTATAAAATTGTCGTTTTTTTTTAATTAGAAGCTTTTATACAATTTAATTTCATATAAAATCTTCCCCAATCCTTACTAAGAATAAATAAAATTAATTCTTAAATACACATATTTAAAACCATGTAATGCAACGTGAATATTTAAACATTTAACTATTGTTTAGCTATTTCTATTTAACGGTATTTAAAATACAAAAATCATACAATTAATAACATATTTTTAAATATAAACAAAAATAAAACGTATTATAAAAATATTCTAATTAATAAAATTGAATTTTTGTGTCAATAATTAAGCAATTTGTAAATTTCAACATGCAATATTTAAATTCGTAAATATCAAGTTTTCGTAATAATGAACGTAAAAGAAAAAAATGTTTAGGATGCAGAAATGCTAGCCATGCGCTGAGTATAAAATTAATTGCTCCAATTTCATTGGGTAACGTTATTTCACGACATTCATTTTAATTACGTATTTTCATTTTTAAAACGTTCAAATTTTCAAGTTCGATAATAACTAATTTTATTATTTTTAAAATAATATTATAAACAATATTATATTACATAATTGAACTTAGAAAATCGAGGCCACGGTGGCTCATTCGGTAGAGCGATGGATTCTTAATCTCGAGGGTCCGAGTTCGAATCCCGCTCTCGGCCGATTGATATAAGCACCACTGTATGTTACAAGTGCTGAAGTTCACAAACGCACTGATGACCTTCGTCGTTAATTAGCATCGCAATCGTAGCATAAATACAGCGACGTTAAATAAAATAAAAATAAAAATTAAAAATAATGATAATACAATTTTTAATTTTGAAAACGTATCTGAAAAAAGATTATTCGATTAATTTCGCTTACAAGTGAATTTGAGAGCAATTTGATTTGAAAAGAAACGTAATTAATTAAAACGATGCATTCGGAAAAAAAAGATATTCAGTAAAATTAGTAGAATTATTAAAATTTTTCATGTTGGTGTGACGTGATTTAAGTAAATATATTATTTAAAGCTTATGCTCGAATGAATATAATTTTGTAAATATTAACCCTTGCTTGTCACACTTTTGTAAAATTGCATACTTGCCACACTAGGGTGTTCAACTCCCTAGCGACAAAAAGCTGTTATAAAAAATAAACTATTGAATATTTTTACTTTAAAATTTTTCCAGAATATCCTGAATATTTATTTTAAATAATCGTACAGTTTTATAGACAAATATTAAATTTAAATATATTAAAAAGATTGAAAAAAGTAAACCTGAACGCTGAAGTTTTTTTTATGTTTAAATACTTGAGATTAGAAAAAACAATACCTAAAGTGTGATTTTGTAACAAAGGTCGAGGAAAAATTTTATTTCCATCGTTTATTTCTTTTGAGTATTATACTATTTACATGCATATTCTTCGAAGCTATTAATATTATTTAAATACTTATAAAACTGAATTTATAATTTCCGTATCTAATAATCATCAACTATTCACATATTATGAATATTTAGAACAAACAATCTCAACGATTATAATTTAATGATAAATTACACAAATATACAAAATTTACATATTTTTATGAATTAAATTTATAAATTTCCTCTTATAATTCAAATGTAAATTTAAAAGAATCTTTAAGCAAAACTTGTAATTTTATTCATTAATCACATTTTGACAATGAAAAATTTTTAAAAATTGTCAAGTTCTAAATAATAAGATTAAAAATCCTATTACAGCTGGGATTGGTCAGAAAGCATGGTTACACAGCCGAGGCTTATAACGTTACAACGGACGATGGCTACATTTTAAAATTACACCGAATAAGTGGGAGTCCATCTAAGCCAAAAGCGCCTGGTAAACCGGTTTATTATTTGCAACATGGTATAGCCCTCTCTTCTGACAGTTGGGTACTTATCGGGCCTGGCAAAGATCTTGGTACGTCAACTCAATGGAATTTACTTTTTCTCTTCTTTTATTTTATTCATCATTTCTAATTATTCATTAATTTAAAATTACTCAAAAGATTTTTTTTAAATTTTGTATCATAATTCATTGGTATTAAATGACTTAAAGTTATTTTATTAATTTTATTTTCGATATGAATATATAAAATTAATAATTCTTTGAAAAAATATAAATATTTTTAACATAATTTTTCACTATCCATCGCTTTACATAATTTTCCACTATATCCATCGACTGAGCCACTGACAACCTCATATAATTTAGTTTACTTCTCTCGTTTGTTATTGTTATGAATTATTATAATTTAAAGAAAGTTGATCTTATTTATAAAAATCTCTAATTTTTTCACAATAAAAAAAGTTAAATCAAACATAACTTCAACAAGCTCAGATTATAATTTATATTTTTAAATTCTTTATGGAAAATATTTGTATTGATTAAAAGTTTTAAGAGAATAAAATAGTTTTGCAATATCAAATGAATTTCTGGTTATAAAATTTGTTTGTTTCTTTTAAAGTAAAAATGAGCATAAAGTATATTAAAATGAGGAAAAAAATTATTGTAATAAGTGCTTAAAGTAGAGGTTGAAACAGTAAAGCAGTTGTACATTTAAAATAAAAAAATGTAAAAAAAGAAAACTTGCGAAAAAATTTAAAAATGTTTCCAATAGAAACTTTTAACTAGATAGAAAATTTGTAATTTGAAAAAAAAGGTAAATTATTGTTGGTGACATTTTTTTTCTTTAGCTTTTCTGTTGGCTGATGCTGGACACGACGTATGGATAGGAAACGTTCGTGGAAATACGTATTCAAAATCTCATACTACGTTGGATCCAAAAAGTCCAGAATTTTGGAATTTTGGGTAAGTTTTAAATTTTAAAAATTTAAAATTTATTTATTTTTTTTATATATGGTATTTATGAGATGAATTTTTGATATAAATTAATTTTTTTGAAGAAATAAAATAATTAATTGAAATTTATTTTCTTTTAATTGTTAGTTATTAATTCAATAATTTTATATTAATATAAAATTATTGAATTAATAACTAACAATTAAAAGAAAATATATTAATATAAAATTATTGAATTAATAACTAACAATTAAAAGAAAATAAATTTCAATAATTAACAATTTCAACTTAATTTGTTTAATAAATGAAGAATGCTGCGGACTAATAACATAAACATGTAATTCTTTTAAAATTGAATTTTAACATTAAGTATATTTATGGTTTTTCAGTTATCATGAAATGGCAACACGCGATGTACCGAAATTCATAGATTTTATTTTAGAAGAGACGAAAATGAAAGATTTAAGTTATTTTGGCTATTCTATGGGCACGACGATTAGCTATGCTATGCTATCATCTCTTCCTCAGTACAACGAAAAACTCAATGTATTAATAAGCGCAGCGCCCGTTGTCTTTTGGAAGCATGAATTGAGGAGATTAATGAGATTCGTTAATATGGTTTTTGATCCATTGAAAGTAAGTTGCACTATTTATTATTTTATTTTTAAATAATTTTAATGAAAATTTTATAATTCTTTTTATGAAAATGACAAACAGCTGGTATATGTGTCAGTATGATAAAAAATAATTATAGATATAATATTAATAGATATATAATAACAACATGAGTTTGTTCACTTATAAACAAGCTGTTTTTGATTTTAAAAAAATTATTAGTGTTTTCAGTATCTAAGAAATCTTATAATAATATTGAGGTCTTAGTGACTCAGCCAGTAGAACGATGGATTCATAATCTCGAGGGCTCGAGTTTGAATCCCGTTCAAAGCTGTTTTATACAAGTACCTCTGTGCGTTACATGTACTTCGTTCACAAAGACACTCAGAAACCTCCGTCACTAACTAACATCCTAATTATAGTATAAACACAACGATGTTGAATAAAATAAAAAATAAAAATAAATAATCCGTATTTTATAAAATATTGATTTTTTTTCTATTTTATCTAGCAATTCCTTGATTTCTTCAAAATCAATGAAGTATTGCCACAATCTGCTTTGTCTGCATATGTAGGAGACAAGTTTTGTTGCGATTCCGACAAAGTAACTCAACCATTCTGTGCCTCGTTAGTTTCTCTTATTGGTTTAAATCTTGATCGAATGAATAAGGTAAATAACTGAAATATTAAGTATTTTAGAATATTTTCAATAAGATACATACGATCGAATAAATATCGATAAATTAAATTTTAAAATTAAAAAGAAAAAAACTAATTCATGTTAAGGAGCTCTGAAATATTGAGTATACGATTAAAATTCTATGATAATTTCATGTGTCTTACGAATTATTTGCAACATTAATATTTTTTATTATAACTTAGCTTTTAGAGCTCATTTAGAAAATATCTGTGCAAATTGATTTCTGCAGACATAAGAAAAGATAGTTTTAAAAAATTCAGTACCTAAAATTACAGGAATTTTCTCGTTAATGAAACAATAGAAATAAAATTTTTGCTCATTCTGTAATTCAATATATAAATAATTTTTAGATTATAATACAAATAATATATTTATAACTAATGAAAAATAACGTAAATGGTAATGTCTTTCTGTTTAGACTGCACTTCCAAGTATCCTCGCTCACTTTCCGGCGGGAACTTCAAAGATTACCGTATATCACTACAATCAAAATTTCAAAAGGGGTACGTATGCACATTTATTTTCACAAAATCTAATGTTACAAATTTAAAAAAAAAAGACTATAATATCATTCTCATTTTTAGATGCGTTCCAAGCTTACGATTACGGTGAAGCTGAAAATAAGATAAAATACGGTCAACTGACACCGCCGGTATATGATTTAAGCAAAGTGACAGCACCTGTTAAAATATGGTATGGAGAAGGTGACGATATCGTTAATCCAGAGGTAATCATTATAAGCACTAAAAGAATTCATAAAAAATTTGATTAATCATCATACTTTCTGCTTACAATTAATTTTTAAACATTTTATATTTTATAAATTATTAGTTTATTCATAATTCAATTTATACTAATTTTTATTAAAGTTGCAATTATTCTTAATTTATTTAACATTACCTTCAACATTAAAACATTTAACTTTATAATATTTAACATGTTAGCTTATTATAAGTAAATTTTCCATATTATCGTCTGGAATAAATATAATGTCAATTTAAAAAGTCCGCTTGAAAAATATGTCAATTCAGCGTCTGGTTGAAGGTGTTAATTCAGCTTTCGTATCAAAAAGGTGTCGATTCAGCGACTCCTTTAAAAATGTGTCAATGCAAAGTGCGATTTAAATAAATACCAGTTCACATATCATTTTTTTATTTCATAAAAATTTAGTTGAATTATGCAGATTATTTTAAAAACATTGAAAGTTATGCTTGTATTTTTATTATACTTTCATGCACACACAGACACGCGCACACGCACACTCGCAGAAGCTCAGATTTATGTACGTTATATCCTGATAGAAAATTCACCATAATGCCACCATAATATGGTAAATTAGCATGTTAATTACCATATTATGGCCATATCATGCTGAGTTTTCTATTAGGGTATATAACTGTATTATAAGAGTAAATGTAATTTTCTTTATTGCAAGTAGCAAAATTCCGTGATCAAATAATCATTGAATTCGTAATAAACGCTTCAAATAATCCATCAAATTAAATTTTTTTTATACCTCAAATATTTATAGAGTGTTGCGCAAAATAAAGTGTTGCGAAAGAATTTATTTTTATGAAGTAGTTTGCTTTTTAACGGACACCGAATGAACAGCTTTTTAAAGTAGTTGCTGAATCGATATCTTTTTGAATGGGATACCGAAGTGACCCCTTTCACAAGTTTTAAGCTGAACTAACATCTTTTCTTTGAGCGAAAGCTGAATTGTCACCCCTTTTATTCGGGAAGAAAGATGAATAAATTACAAAGTAGCCGATGAACAATAAAAAATTCTATACTTATTTATAAACAAACAATTTAACCGTATTCTCATTAATTATTTTCAGGACGTCATGGAACTAGCAAAAAGGTTAAAGAACGTGGTGTACGTAAAAAAGGTATCAAATCCATCATTCAATCATTTCGATTTTCTTTGGGCGAAGGACGCTAGAGAGCTCGTTTACGACAAGCTGTGAAGAAAATGTACAGAGCTCGATAATGTTATTTTAATTTATTATGTTATCTCTTTTTTTAAAATCGATTCTTAAATTTTATATACAGCGAGTGTTAATATAAGATACACCGAAACTTTTTTTACATTAAAAGAATTTTAAATATTATTTTTTTAATTAAAATTGTAAATTAACTTCTTTTTTAGTTATTATACATAATGCTGTAAAATTATTTGAAAGTAGAATCTCAAGCTAAATATAACTTAAAGAAATTTTTAGAACACTGCAATTTAAAACGTAAATAACTTTGAAATACAGTATTAGACAACAAAACAATTATCGTATATTTTCAAATGAATTCTAAAATCTATGTACATAAAACTTTGAAAAATGGAATGTCGACAAATTCCTTCAATAAGAAGAACTCTTGCATGTCTATACGAGAAATGCCAATATTTTCTATATATATAGTTGGAAAGGTATAGCGTGATGCATTTACATTCGTCACAGAGGGAAAACTAATTGCTCGGGTCGAGAAGTTTCCCTTCTCAGTTTTGCCTCTTCTCTCCTAAAATTTATCGAAATGGAAATCGATTGTGTCACTAGTAAAACTCGTTTTCCATCTACACCTCTTATATATGTGCGCGCTTCGAGTCTCATGTACAACGTGTATACGCGTACCTTAAAAAAAAAAATTATTCTCACGCAAAATTAATCGAAAGCTATTTTTTCAAATAACTTATCGTTTATGCAATTTGACTAAATTTAATGTTTTATGTTTGCGGCGAGTACATCGAGAATTTTTGTAACTATATATCAATCATTTTAATTATAAATATTGGCATACAAGAAATAACTTTGTTTTAATTATTTATTGCCTTTTTCCATTATTTTCATAAAAAATTTTCTTAGAATAATAAATTATTAGTAATATTTGGAAAAAATCATAGGTAAGTTAATCCTTACAGTGTCAAGATAATTTTTCAAAATATAAACTACTTTTCATAACTCAATAGAAAAAAAATTTTTTCAAGACACTAATTAATGATAAAGTATTTGAATGTTGTACAGTTAAATAGATATATCTAATAGTCAAATGAAACAAATCAATAATACTTTTGATACCTGATCATATTTAATACAAACCTTTGCGAATTCTCATGACAGTTTCAGCTCTAAATTTATAAAAATAAAAGAACAGAAATATTATGTTAAATTAAAAGGTTTATTAAAAAGATAATTATAATAATGAAATATTATGAAATTCACGAGAGGTTAGTGATACAAGTAAAGGATGACAAGAGTAACAGCCAAAATGAAAAAGTAATAACAGCAGAATTATTATATCTATTTATTCTATTCTTTAAATGTCTACGTTTATCCTTGGTATGGTTGTTTATTCCAAAATGCCTCCAGCTAGGAATCTCCTTATCATCTTCTTTTTCTTCTTTCATATCTTCATTCTTAGTTTCTTTTTCTTCCATCATTTTTTCTTTCTTAATTTCTTTTACTTCTTTCATTTTTTCTTTCTTTGCTTCTTTTCCTTCTTTCATTTTTTCTTTTTTAGCTACTTTTTCTTCTTTCATTTTTTCTTTCTTAACTTCTTTCATTTTTTCTTTCTTTGCTTCTTTTACTTCTTTCATTTTTTCTTTCTTTGCTTCTTTTCCTTCCATCATTTTTTCTTTCTTAGTTTCTTTTACTTCTTTCATTTTTTCTTTCTTGGCTTCTTTTCCTTCTTTCATTTTTTCTTTCTTAACTTCTTTTTCTTCTTTCATTTTTTCTTTCTTTGCTTCTTTTCCTTCTTTCATTTTCTCTTTCTTAGCTACTTTTTCTACTTTCATTTTTTCTTTCTTAACTTCTTTTTCTTCTTTCATTTTTTCTTTCTTAGTTTCTTTTTCTTCTTTCATTTTTTCTTTCTTAGCTACTTTTTCCTCTTTCATTTTTTCTTTCTTAGTTTCTTTTTCTTCTTTCATTTTTTCTTTCTTAGCTTCTTTTTCTTCTTTCATTTTTTCTTTCTTAACTTCTTTTTCCTCTTTCATTTTTTCTTTCTTAGCTTCTTTATTCTCTTCATCATTATCATTTTCTTTCTCGACTTCAGCATCGTCATATTCTTGCTCTTCATCTTCATCATCTTCTTCTTCGTCTTCTTCGTCTTCTTCGTCTTCTTCGTCTTCTTCTACTTCGACCTTAGTCTCTTCTTGCGAAAACCCCTCCTGCAACTTTACTGACAGATTTAATCTATTTTAGCGACCGACGTGGTAAAAGACGCCATTTCCTGCGTCACAGCCAGACTCAAAGGGGGAAGATCGATCGTTTTCTAACGAGTCTCGGGTACTTCCTTTTTCTTTCTCTCTCTCTTTCTCTCTCTCGCTCGCTCTCTCTTTGACCCTTGCACACCCAATCTCTCCTTTTCTTCTTCTATTTCTTCTCTTTTTTTTTACTTTTCTTTTCGGCTTCCTTGAACTTTATATCTCTATCTTTTTATCTTCTTTTTTTTTTAATTCTCCTTTTTTTTGATTCGATAGAGATTTCTCAAAGCAATGCTCCTCTATATGAATTACGATTGGATTTTTTATTATGTAGTTTAATGAACCATATTGATGATTTGCGATTGAGAGAGCGAGGTAAAAAAAAGGAAGGCTCTTTCGCGTTTGGTTTAAAAATTTTTCTTCAATGAAATTTGTTTTATCAATTAGTCATTATTTCAAACTGGCTTGCAATTATATTCAAAATTAATAAATAAAATTAATCATAAATTATTATTAAATTTTTCTTCCTGCTTGTTAATGAGTTTGACTGTGATTCAATCATGTTGTATAAATAAATAATATAGAGCCGGTAAGTGGCCCAATCGGTAGAGCGTTGGATTCGAACTCGGAACCTCGAGATTACGAATCCATCGCTCTACCGAGTGAGCCTCTGTAGACCTCTAGAAAATTAGTATTAATAAACAACAAATTAATAAACTTTGCCAATTCTTAAGTACTCTTGAAAATAGTTATTGCTGTATATATGTACTAGTCAGTCGACGACTTTGAAGTACGCACTTTAATCGCCTGGAGGGCATTTATTAAAGTACCCTGCGACAATGTATATCAAAACAGCAGTTTCAAGTTAACAACTAAGCACGCTATTATAATTTCCCGAATACATTATTTGTTAACGTCAAACTGCATATGTCGGAGGGCTCGTAAATATTCTTTGTAAAATGTATCTTGTTTGATTAGATATTAATGTGCAATAGTTACTTTGACTTTTAATTTCATTTCATTGAATCAATGATTATGATAATTTATCGATTAATACATGCTCAAATTTTTATTACTTAATTCTTATATTTCTTTGATATTGATCGATAAATTTTACAAAACATTAAATCCGTTTGGTTGAGAGATTTTAAAATAAAAGTTAGAGTTAATAAAATCTGGATAAACAGTAATAAAAATTAATCTTTATTACTTGATATTTAAGATATTTCAGTTTCTTAAAAAATGAAAATTATTTTCATTGCTGTTTCGTAATACATGTCTATAATCGATTTTATAATACGGACTTTATATTAGTTTAAAATTGATTAAGCTTATAAAAATGCTCAAGAAAGTAACACTTATAATTAATTCGACTTAAGTGAAGCTTTCATCATTAAATAATTTCAACAGCAATACTTTAAACAAAAAATAGTCTTATAGAATAAATAAAAATCTTTAAGTAAGAAATAATGAGAAAAAGTTAATATTATACCATCTTATTACAGAGCTGCTTAAATTGTTGAGTACTTTGAGCGCATAATGTATCTTTCTGTTTCTGTCGAGAAATCGGTCCGTAATTGCATACCAATGTCTCGATTCTACTTAATTGTTGTTGTTGGCTTTGCTTCTGATGCATCGACGAACCGGCAATGTTCATATTCCTTTGAGTAAACTCATCCTCATGCGTCATGTCAACGTTATAGGTCGCCCGAGCACAGCCAACTTTAGTTACTGTTGGCGTCGCCAACCCGACGACGCCGCCGCCGCCGCTGCTGCTGCTACCGTTGCCGCCATCGTCGACGACGTTCGACGCCTCGCTGAGCACGGCAAATAAATTCTCTCAGAGGATTTGAGTTATGATGGCGCCACGGATACGCGCTCCTGATCTTTATATATGTGTAGAGACACATGTACACCAGCATCCACCCACACACACACTACTTATATATATATATATATATATATGTTTTTATGTAAGTATATATGTGCAACAAAACTCTTATACATACACATTCATGTAGACACTAAAATACAAATTCGTGCAGACTATGATGATAATATAATTTCTTGTTAATTCAAGAGTGCGCGCGCGCGTGCATGTGTACTCGTGTGTTTGGGTTTGTCTGGATTTGTTGGTGTTCACGTGTGCATGTGCGTTGAATGTATGCATTTTTTTTCGTAGGTGTTAAATGTGGATGGTTGAGAGCAACCACACAGAAGCGATCAAATTCGAGGGCTTTTCGCGATTTTGATACGCTCACACGAGTACTCGTCGATTGTTGAGTGGCATTGTGTAAATGCATCTATTGAAATGCTGAAGGGATGATGCTATTTTTTTTATTCTTTCTTTCTCTCCTTTTTTTTCCCTCTATACCGTAGCAGTATTGAAATGTAACGGGCCACTAACTTTATGCGCTGTTTGCACAGATTGATTTATTTCAACGAGATTGATTGCGCGATGGA
Organism: Anastatus disparis; assembly: GCA_017163975.1. NCBI lineage: Eukaryota > Metazoa > Arthropoda > Insecta > Hymenoptera > Eupelmidae > Anastatus > Anastatus disparis. The sequence goes on from JAFFSR010000226.1 coordinate 5,371,475, forward strand.
TTTTATTTTATTTTTTAGTTTTTTTAGTTCCGTTAAAAAAAAAAGAAAATATTGTGCAATATTGAATTTGAAAAAATTTAACGCTAGATACACTGTTATTGATGCTACTATGTTAACAAGAGAGGCTAGAGAATCTTTTTTTTTTTGACATTGTAGAAAGTTTATAATTAAGTGAGAGTTTTTTCTATTACTTGTCCAACCAACCTGCGTCATTATCTACTTATTTTTAATAGCCTTTGCTTAGTAAAAATAGCTTATAACTTTATTCATTATTCGTAAAACAAACTTTTAAATATTTTTTTATTAACGCAGAGTTAAAAATCTAGAAAACCATTCCTACTTTCAAATTTTCAATTTTATACACTGAAAAAAAAAGAATCTATAACCAATGAGAATCCGCTTGGTGGTAGAAGATTTTCGTTTTGTTTTAAACCATAGTAGAATTCCGCTTGACGCTAGAGGAAAATCTGCTTGAATGATATCGACTTCCTTCTAATAGATATTCTGCTACCACCTAGCAGAAATATTTTTAAAGTAACTAAACTTTAATATGATGAATATTCATCTTGATTATAGTTATTAGGTACAACTAGATTTCTATTTGATTAAAGAATTAAGAATCAAATAGATTTTTCCTCTTACTCCTAGATTCTATTTTTTTCAGTGTATTAATCAAAATACGCGTTTCTTTAAAAATAAATTAAAAAATTTTTTCTAAAAAATATCAGTTTGTCTAATTCAAGTAAACGTTTATTTTTTCGGAAAAATTTTTATAATTTTATTTTATTGAACGTCGCTGTATTTATGCTTTTATTGTGATGCTAATTAACGACGAAGATTGTCAGTGTGTTTATGATAAAGCTCTTGTAACGTACAGTGGTGCTTGTATCAAACGCGAGTAGGATTCGAACTCGGAACTCCGAGAATATGAATCCACCGCTCTATCAAAAGAACCACTGACGAACTCTGATACATCTCTTAAACCGTTTAAAGTAATTTCTCTCTTAAAGAAGCTTCCTGAAACTACGTTCTACACCTTTCCATTTTAAAAATAAGAAAAAAAAAGGAAAACTTTAGTCATCGAAAGAAAATAGCTCAACCTACACATATTACCATCAGAAATCGACTTTTGCCAACAAAAAGCCTAGCAAAAAAGAAAAAAGAGCTTTAAAAGAAAGAAAGAAAACGACATCGCATAATTTGGCAAGAAAAAAAGAAGCCTAAGAAGAGACTCGACTTTTCAGTCTCTTCTATATATGAGTTTTGTCGCGCGTATATATACACGCCTCGTTAAATTGTAAATGAGACGTCTCGTCATAAACTCTATGCGGCTCTTTGCATGATAGAGCCGCTCACGTGTATATAAGCGATTCTCTTTTGTGTTTAGAAAAAAAAAGAAGAAAAGAAAAATAGGCGTGATACAACTCGAATTGGTTCTTTTTTAAATGTCGCATCTTAAAAAGGGAGAAAGAAAAATAAAAGATGACTCGAGTACTTTTTTGATAAGAATGATAAGTACGTATCCAATGACACTCGATATTTTCTAGCCGCTTTTCTTTTTCTCTTTCGCCTTTTTTTTTCTTATAATATAGAAAAGCATACGCTTATATGTATACTTTCCTTTTTTTATTCGAGATCATTTCTTAAAGCACGCGTAATTTCTCACTGAAAAGTCTCATTTTTTTTTTCTCCAAAGCTTAAATTGAAATATATGCGTACGGCATAAGTTTTGATGCCTACGAGGAATGCCTCAAGTTTAATGATTTTTTCGCGTGTGAACTGACACGAAGTGCTTCTTTTGAAATGAGCCAGAAATTACTATATACGCGCTGCTTTTCTGCGAAAGCTTTTGAAAGCTTTTTTTTTGAACGATAAAGCGCGTAAGCATTTCAAAGTAGATGCGCATTTTTATGTTCTGATTTGATTTTACCTTTGATGTGTTATACGTGTATGTTTTTTTTTCGCGTAAAATTATTTTTTGTCGCTGCTTAATATTTTTTAGTCTGAGTTTAGAATTAATTTTGTACATGCTTAAGCATTAATTAATTTCTTAGTAGAAAATTACGTATAAAAAATGCAATGGTTAAAGTTATTTTTTAAATTATTATATTTTAAATATTACGTTTTTTAAAATATTAAAAAATATTCATTATTTTTGAAAAAAAATTTCATTTTAAAGCAATTATTGACACGTTATTCCTTTTAAAGAGGTCGTTAGTAATCTCAAAGACTCGAGTTCGAATCCCACTTTTGAAAGCCGATTAACACAAGCACTACTAAATACGATACATGTGCTTTGTTCACAAACACACTGAAAGAACCTCCGTCGCTAATTAGCATTGTAATGATAGCAAAAATACAGAGACGTTACATAAAATTAAAAAAAATAAATATTCGTTTTAAAAGTATTTTAAAGACATCTTTTTTTTAAAGGCTTACCCACGCAAGCACTGTTTCTAAATGTAGAATACGATTTTTTATTCATAACGCTCAGTTACCTTTTTGAATAATTCATTGTTTTGACTTTTAAACTAGATGATACAATTTCAAACAATTATACTTTTTAAACATGACAATTACTCTTTTAGAAATGCTATTAGCAATAATATTAATTGAGATATTACAAGTTTAAAATTTTAAACGTTAAGGTAGTTCTTTACAATGTTTCAAAAAGTAAATTAGTTCGAAAAAAAATACGTATACTGTATTGTACAAAATCCATTTTAACCTTTCTGTACCCGGGTTACAGAAAGAAATTTTTAATAAACATTATTAGTAAATTTTTGCTCTTATACGCAATTACAAATAAGTTGTATATTTTTAAATAATAAGACAGCAATCAAGTTGAAAATAAAACAGGATACAATCATATACATTTTATGATTTATTTAATGATTACAAGAAAAGTATAAGTAATTGAATATTTAAAAGTGATTTACTCGTACTTTTTCATGTAAAACAAAAAAAAAATTTCACAAAATTAGTAAAAAATACTTTTATATGCTTTTCTGAATCTTAGCCCTTTCACATGTAACCGCTGATCTTGGTCCGTTTATTATATGCGTATATTTGTATATAAGTATGAATGTATGCATGTGTGTAATTGTATGCGTAATTACAATTTTATTCTTGAGGTTATTTATTTTTTATTCATTTTTTCTTATTTTGGATAAAGTAATGTTTCTTTTTTTTTCTCTCTTATTAAAGTTTCCGCGTAACAGTTATTAAAATTAAAATGTGCGTTTTAATTTCACGAAACTCCTTTAAGCACATGTGGATTTTTTCGAATCCCTTTATATTTGAAAACAGCAATTCATTAAAATTTTTTTTAATTTTTTGTAGTAAGATAAGTTTTAATGCATCTGTATAATTTCAAACTTAATATATACAGTCTTAATACATAAGTAAATCAACATCTTATATACGAGGTCGGCAGTGGCTCACTCGGTAGAGCTATTGATTCGTAATCTCGAGATTCCGATTTCGAATCCCGCTCTCGGCGGCCAGTTGATACAAGCATCACTGTACGTTACATGTGCTTTGTTTATAAACGCTCTGACGACCTCCGTCGCTAAAGCATCACAATGACAGCATAAATACAGCGACGTTAAATTTTAAAAAATATATATGGATTCTTCATGTGATTTTTTAAGATTAAAACTATTTCTAAATTGTCTATCAGTTCCATCTGATATGATAATAATTTTATTGATTATAGAATTATTTGTCATTCATTAGATAACTTTTTATCACTAGTACCGCATAGGCTGTATCATGTTTTTTTCTCATCATTCATGATTGCAAGATTTTGCGTTACCTTTACTTGATAACAAGTTGTGAAAATAAAAATTTGATCATTCATGTTTTGATTCTCTTAAACAACTTTATTATCAGTTATGACTTAATTTTCATCAATATCAATCTTTTTAATCAATCAATTCTTTTTTATACAGCTTCGTATTTAATATTTTTATAAGTATGTTCGCTTCTAAGTCTAGATAAAAAGTTTTTCTGTAAAATTTAAGATATTTACTGTAGATTTTAGAAAATTTCTATTATCTTGAACTAAAATCAGTAATAAATCTTAAAAAATTACTTGGATAATCTATACAAAATACTGAAAGCTTTATAAATCAAATTCGAAATTATACGAGTACAATGGAACACATCTTAATGCAAAAGAATGAAATTGAAAATTACAAAAAAAAAATAGAAATTGAATACTGTTTTTAATTTTAGTTTTATGTATTACTTCCAAGATCTTTTCTCCCACTGAGATAGAAATATAGATTTTTTTTTTAATTGAATAAATTACAATTCACAAATATAATAGGATTGAAAAAGCCTCATGCGGTTAACCTTTACGGAGACAGAATGGTCACTTTAATGGCGAATTTTTTAACACCACTATCGGCTCTATTTACGACCTATTTTGAATTTTAACGAAGGTTTGGATTAGTTAACAATCCGATGTTGTATAGTAAATAGTTCAGTGTATGCATTGGAAGTATTATGATAGCACATCAAACCTCTTGAACAACACTCGATTTATATAGAAATACGCGTAATCGGGATCAATGTGAGAGAGGGTATTTTTGGTCCTAGAGGAAGCATGGATGAAGTTGAATAAGTTTTAAATTGACACTGTTGTCTCTAGCGATCTCAAAAACTCCCGAATAATAAATATTAATTAAAAATTTCAAAATGTTCAAGTTTTACAAAATTTTTCATGGTATTCTGGCTACTTTTGTGGCTACTTGAAAGACGGGTGGTTCACCTCGACATGTTGGCTCTGCTTATATATCAATTAAGCACATCCATGATATTGATTTTTAACAGGAAAATGCCGGGGTGTAAATGTTAAAGGCGTCTCGTGAAAGTAAAACACGTATATTAATTTCAAAAATTGTCCCCTGAATTTAACATTTTGTTATGCATTATAAGAAATAAAAATCTTTTTTTAAATAAATAGTAATAATTATATTTATGCGTGTCCGTATGCACATAGATGATGAGTGGACTGCAATCAATGGTTACATGTAGAATGGCCAAAATTCACGAAAGTATTTTAAAACAGTTTTTACAAACTAACTTTCTGAATGCTTTTTCGCATTACATAGATAAGTACGAAAGTCAATGAAAAAAGATGTCTTTTTTAATATTTTTTAACATTTTTTGCACGTGTTTAAAGAGGACACAAAAAGTAAGATAAAAAATATTAAGTATCAAAGAATGTTAAAAATTATTAAAATGGTAACTATCGGAAATCTGTGTTTTTAAATGATAAAAGAAATTCTAAAATATGAACAATTTATGCAATTCTAGTGACACAACAAAAGAAAAAGCATGTTTCATCTCATTTTAAGAGAAGATTAGAGTATTTTTATTTTTTTAGCGGTTAGTTGCCTTAGTGTTTTGACACTGTTTTATTTCAGATAATATAAGTCATAAAATGAATGAGTAATAAAATACGTAAGTTCAAATTGCAATTGACAATCAAATTTTTCAAATTGAAGTTCGATAATAAAACTGAATCGTACCAATAGTTTATTTATTTATGTTTTATGTTTATTATAAATCGAGGTTAAAATAAATAACGAGTTTTATGTCAATTACGGTGACAAGTTAAAATGCAACGATGTCAAATTTCAGCGTGCATGAATAACTACAAAAATAAAAAAAAGAACCGAGTTATTATTCATATACTAAGAAAATGTTTTTACGACGAAATTAATTGAAGGCAATCTATAATTTATAAATAAATTTAATAATCATTATAAATTTTGAGTAACGATATTGGAACATTTCTTCTATATACATTCCACTGAATTTGGAGTTAATAAAGAACTACTTTTCGTCAGCTAATGAATTACACAAAAATTATTCATTCATATCGATATTTTAAATCGTAAAAAAGATGTTTAAATTTAAAAAATTTAATAATTACATTATTTAAATATTTAAAGACTCGATTTCAAAAAAATTTCTCATCTTTTCAAATTCTCAAGAACGAAGTAATTTAACATTACGCTAACATAAAAAGATGAAAAAAATAGAAAATGAAAATGAAAAAAATTCTTACTTATCAGGTGCTTTAGTAAGATCCACTCCATCGTACCAAGTCTTCAAATGGAATTCAAGCCTTTCAAGAGTAGTACGGTTACCAATGTTTTGCAAATCGAGCGCGTTAACGTTCTGCAGTACAGCGAATCGTTCTGTGGAGGGATAAACGATGCATGTATAAAGAGCCAATGTTCTTTTATCAAGCAAATTATTAGTTTTTTTTTCTTCTATTTCTTTCTTTTATTTTTTTTTTACGCTTATACAGCCCTTTTTGCGATCAGCTTTTACGCAAATTTGCGTTTTATAGAGAACTTTAGTTTTTAGCATCATATTATAAAAGGGTATGTTAATCTGATCGGTTTCTTTTGCTTGTGCGTGAATTTTTTACAAAGAAAAAAAAGGATACCTATAAATATTGATGAAGTTAGGATTTCAATTATTTTTTTTTTATTTTATTTAACGTCGCTGTATTTATGCTATCATTGCGATGTTAATTAGCGACGGAGATCATCAGTGTGTTTATGAACTTCAGCACATGTAAAGTACAGTGGTGCTTGATCAATCGGTCGCCGAGAGCGGGATTCCAACTCCAGATCCCGAGATTACGAATCCATAGCTCTACCGACTGAGCCACTGACAAGCTCCATTTAAATTTTATAAGTGATGATCATTAAAGTAATTAAATTTCATTTTGACTGTAGAAATGATTGTTTAACACAAGTTTGGTTTAACTAACATTAGGGAATAAATTTTTTATAAAAAAAATATGAAGTTTAATAATAATTATTAATTTTAATCAGATAATGATGATACTGAAATTAATTATGCAATTTTATGATTTGAAATGAATTAGTAACTAATTTCTACTTAATATAGTCGTTAAATGCAAGTCATTAAATTTAATGAAAACTGTAATTGTAAAAGCATTCGTAGATGAATTAAATTATAATGCACTAACATAAATGAGATAATTTTAAAATTAGTAAAAAATTTATGATTTTTCAAGATAATTCATAAACAATAATGAAATGCGAAGAATTAAAACAATTTGTAAATGTTTAATGGTATGTTAATTTATTGCATGTATGTAGAATATTATAATAATAAAATAGCTATTTAGCTTGTTAATAAATTCTTTATGAATAAAAACAACAATAATATATTAAAATAGTTGTATTTGTAATAAAACTATGTAAATAAAAGCCTTAAAAATTTCAAAAATAACCAAATCATTTAAAGTAATTTCCATTAAAAAAATAATACGCTTGAATAAATGAACCATTCGAAAAATACGAATACGCTGCTGCTATACCTTCAGCCAATTATGTATAGTGTGCCTCTCTGACATTTCTCATGCGTACTGCAGCCAGCCACATTGAGAGAGAGTAGAAAAGCAAAAGCGAAAGCGTGAGCTTTTTCAGAGTAAAACGAATAAGCGAGTAAAAGAAAGAGAGAGAGAGAGAGAGAGAAGGTGCAAAAATGTACAACGCCCGCCCGGCCATTAGGCAAGGTCGTTTTTATGCAAATATGTTAATTTGCTTGACTATGCGCGCGCATCAGCATCCACCGTTACTACTATGTGGATATAGTAGTAGTAGTAGTAGTAGTAGCAAATACAACGTCAAAGAGGAGGAGACGGAAGCTTACGATCAATGCCTTTTCTACTATATTTCTCCCTTTCTCTCACCCTTACTTTTGCCGGAAAAGCCGTTGAGCTAATACTATATAGAAGAAAATTACTTGAAACGTAGGTATATTGCAAAACGAGCAATGTGCGCATACCTCCAAAGTAAATTGGTTTGCGGTTTCATTTTCAACGTTTGATAGAATCCGATTTTCGTCAATGTTAGAATCATTCGTTAGCAAGTTATCTATTTTTTTCTTTCTTTTTTTGTTCATTTTCAATACATGTGAAAATTTTACCGGTGTCCCATTATCTGGACGTAATTCTCTTCGTTAGCACAATATTTATTATATATGCAAAAATTAACTGATGAAAGGCAGGCGAAGAAGGATGAAAGATAATGCTTTTTTGGATTATGCAAGAATCGATAGTTTACATTACTAAAGTTCTTTATGTATGAAGATCGAAATGTAATATTATTATTATCTTGAAATACTGTAAGATGTAATTGGGATGGATGGATAAATAGATATTTATTTTTTAAAGTGTTACGAAAATTATGTATATTAGGAATGCATAATAAAACTATGAAAATTTATGGAATAATTGATATTTTTAATTTCTACATCAAACAGAACCAGAATTAATTAATAAATGATGCCTTAAATTAGAAGCTTATTTAAAATCCAGTAGATTTGATGTCTAATCTCAACAAATGAAAAATTCCAAAATTTTGTATCCAAAAGTTAGAAAGAATTTTTCCGTCTTAATACATATGAAAGACACAACTATTTCTTTAATTTCTTCTTTCATCGCTACTTTGTAAGTACATATTTAGCAAAGAGAGCTCTTAAATACTTTGAGCATTCATGCGTATTCATGCGTAAAGCAGCCAACCCCAAACAGTTCTACGAGAAAAGTTAAGATTCTCCACTTTTATATTTAACTTCTATCTTGCTAATGCATTTTACATTGGTTGAATACATCTTCTCAGCCACTGAAAGGCATATAGCAAGACTACCGAACAATGGTCTAAATGGGCGAACAACAGGGCGGTTACGAGACGTTTATGCAGAGCTCATAGTGGTGTATCGACAGAACAATTGTACTTTTAAACTAAAATCATGATGATAACTTTCTAAACATTGAGTTTTGATAAACTTCTTTAGCTGAGTGCGGTTAAGTTCTCACTTTAGAAAAATAAGTCATTTTAATGCATTATTCATTAAAACTAAATCAAAACTTTAAATAGAATCCTATCCTCTTTAATAGTGGATAGGACCTTAGAACAAATGATTTTGATAATTGCTGAGTCTTGTTTGTTCTATCTGTTTTCCTATCCTCTTTCATAATTCCAAAAAATTAAGATATCGTGTGCTCGTTTTCACTGTCTATGTATATCTTATTTATTTTATGTTTAAGACAATCTTTTCTTATGACAATTTATTCTTTTCCATTTCAATATTCACGTAGATATCATATCATCAATTACAAAGGAAAGATTATCATAAAGACAGCTCAATGTTCAATTATACTGTCTACGAATTAGGTTCCAATCACATCTCATCAATTACTCAATCAATGTAGTAGAATAAATATGCTTGTAATATTCATAATCAATAATTTTTTGCCTTATCACTTGGGCATTAAAATATTTGTATAAATCAATTGAATTATGTTGATTGTGAAAATTCTCCAGAAAGTAATATTCGTCCAGACATTATCATCATTATCATTAAGCATCAGATCTGTCTATATACGAAATGCGGAAGTACTATGCGTAGATCCCTGTGGACCCATCTGTAGCGAAGGATTAGTCGTTAATTTACGAAGAAACCTGACACCACTGTCTTCACGAACGAGATCAACATTCCAGGCCTTTTATTATAATTTTATGGAAATAACCCGAATAAACATCCCTTATGGTATCTGTCATGTAAGAATTCTCATTTTATGAAACGAAAAGAGAGCAATAAATAAACGACACTAATATAGGTATATATTGCTAACTTGACCAGGGTAGAAAATACCTTTAAACATTTCCGGTTTACCATCGTTTATAAATTATTTGTTTATCCTACGTAAACAAAATAATAAATTCTAAATAATTATTAAAATATAAAAAACAGTCCTTCTGCCATACTAATTACTGTTTTATTTAAAAGCTTTTAACCTTTGACCCAAATTACGTCATTTTAAAGCAAACGGACCCAGCTAAATCTTAGCTTGTTTAAATAAGTCGTAAGAAGGACCATCACGTAGAAATTTTCGCGTATCTACTCAACGCATGCTCTTAATTAGGCCACGTTCAAAAATAACACACGCAGTTTAAACTTCATTCCTGAATGACCTAGCGAAGAAATATGACGTATAGAGGAAGAGACCATTTTTACAGATGATTAATTTTTTGTTATTATGTATAGGATAACAAAATTAAGATTAATTATTTATGATACAAAGAAAAATGATATTAAAATTGTGTTATTTGGGTGTATAAAGTAATTGTGCTTAAATCAGCATGCTTTAGTAAAGAAGTAGCTTTAACAGTGATAAAATACTGTTTTATCAAACTGTGTAGTAAGTTATACTTTATGCATAAAAATAAATCAAATATATCTTTGGAAAAACGCACAAGTTTCTACTATTCCGTCATGAATAAACGTATTATTTTTCGTGAATTCAAATGTTCCCTAAGTACTAGCAATTTATTTAAGCTCCATATATCGTGGCATAGGTGATGAATGGTTTTGTTACGATTGGTCTATTTATTTGATGTATTTCAATGTAAATATTAAATTAATGTTTACTGATCATTTACTGACTGATATTTATCTAAAATATCACAAATTCCAAAAACCTGACTGATTAAATAGAATAAATCTTATTTTTTTGTTCAATTATAGATTACTTAATCATTAAAAAAAAATAAAGAGTGATAGATTCACAATTTGTTATATCGAGTTTGAATCCTGATTGGCGACGTAATGATACTACAAATAAAGCGACGTTTAAAAAAATGAATTCAAAAGGTGAATGTAAAATTTTAAAAATACTATTATGAATAAAAATGAAAAAAATCATATTCGGTTTTCAATTGAAAATCCGTGAACAAATATTACTTAATCATCAAAAGAGTTAATTTCAAGATACATGTGTGTGTGTGCGTTTTCGTTTGTAATTGTGTATTGGTTATAACTCATAAATAATAGTGCTTCATTGATTAATTACACAGTACATAATAGATTTTATAAAATACAAGTACAGACAAGCAAATGAATTGCACATCGACCATATTTGAAAGATCGCTTCACTGATTCTGTATAGCGTTTTAATGCTCACTGAACTAGATATCATACAAAGAGTTAAGGTGATACGTATACTTCTTTCTTTTTCACTTTTTTTCAAATTCTTCCATTATTAAAATTCATCAATTTATTAAAATTAATTGCTTCTAATAATAAAACCTTTTTTTTTTCAAAAGCTGCATATTTTGATTTGATATTGTTTTAAATTAACCGCACAAAATAGAAGCACAGTCTGTTTAACCTTTATTATCACATTACATTTACAATGATAACAAGTTCCAACAATGCGTACTTCCATGTTGTATGTGAATATAATTTTGAATAGAAACTACATCAATTATCAAGCTAGTTTATAATCAAAATTAATTAATATTATCCTTTTTTTTACCTTTTCTGTACAAATTGCGTTTAATTATACCTGCATAAGCTCGTAGTTTGGTAATATTATTTTTTGTTTTGTTGTTTTTTTTTTTTAATGTATAATCAGAGAAGTGGCAAAGCCCATTAAGCTCATACGGTTTGTAACATTCTGTATAGCCAGAGAAATAGAAGAGAGCCAAGTTTAACCATCGGATAACGATGAAATTTCATTGTACGTGAAGTAACGAAACAATAAACGAGGAAAGTTTTTGGTAGGGTAAGAGAAGGCTATTGTTGCTTACATTATAAGCGAAACTAGCGCTTGCCCATTTCTCGCGTTTTCACGAACCGAATAAACCGTCAAAAGGTAAATGTAAGCTCGAGAAGCGACCTTGTTTTATAGCTCTCTTTCTCTCCCCTATTCCTATCTTTATCCCCTGACTCCATTTCCATTTAATAAAAAGTCAGATGCAAAAAAAAAAGAAATAATCTTTTGCTTGCGTTACATTTGATAATCAAGTAGTCGAGATAAATTTTATGATTCACGAAAATATAAAGTCTCTTTTTTTTTCGTTATTTAGTTTTCTATTTTAACGTTTTAATTTAATTATTATCTTGATGCTACAATATATCATTCGCATACACTTTCGATTTTATGAAAATCTTTATCATCTATTTCTTATTTATAGTAATTATATTTTTATTAATATGTCATTAATCTGTGACTTATGAAATTTTTGTCATATTTCATTAAATTTTAAAAATCAAGCAAAATAAAAAAATTTATACTAATGAAAAAATCATAGTAAGTATAAGAATTGGTAACGTTTGAATTATAAAAATAACCCATAAAACATTTTCAAATTTTGAAAAACAAATCTAAAATTCCATCAGAGTTACATAAGAATTGCAAGACTCGATATAATAGGTAATGCTACATTGCATGCAATACTGTAAAAACAATAAATATATCAAAAAATAAATAACTATAAATATATATAAAAAATAGTAAATCAAATGAAAAAAGGGAAAAGAGTAAATTTTTTAAGAATTATTAATTTTTGGAATATATCAATTGAAAGCAACATAATATAATTTTTTTAACGTCGCTGTATTTATGCTATTATTTCGATGCTAATTAGCGACGGAGGTCGTCAATGTGTTTGTGAACAAAGCACATGTAAGGTGAATTAGTGCTTGTATCAATCAGCCAAGAGCGGGATTCGAATCCGGAACCTCGAGATTACGAATTCATCACTTTGCCGAATAAGCCACTGACGACCTCAAGTTAATATAATAAAAAAAAATAAAATAAAATATTTCATCTACTGCTACAGTAGTTAATGATGTCTATAAAATGAAATTGTAAAAAATAAATAAAAGCAATGTTAATTATCCCAATAAACTTATTATTCAGATGATAATTGAAATGTAACTATTATTCTTGCATGAAATCCAAGTATTTGTAGTCGTAAGAATTACATTAATTTCAAGCTTACTATGTTTGTCATTAGCACAAGAGAGAGAAGGAGGGAGGGGATATGGCAAATTCAATAATGCAAAGTACTTACCTACATCACGAAATACATCTTTATCGTGCATATTGCACTGCAAAACCCATCTGCGTGCAACCCTAGCTAGTTCTTCATCCCAAAACTAGAATATTACATTTTCATGAATATATCTAAATATGTAATAACAATCTTAATTTTTAATTATAGAAATAAATATTTTGTGATTAGTGGATTTTGAAAATTTGAAAAACTATAAATTCTTTTCTTTTTTTGTAATTTAATTTAAATTTAAAAATATAGAGGTCAACGAACAGAAAGCTCAAACAGTACCATGTATTTTCGTTTATTATACTGAAAGTAAAATTAAATTTAATGGCAAATTAAGTACCCCGTGTGTATTCAACTCTTAAAAAATTCAATTATTACGCAATGCATTTAGTATAATAGTACCAAAAAAGAAATATTACCACATGTGGCATGTCTAATGCACTCATCGGATCTTGATTTTTCCAAGATCTTGCAATGGCATTACGTAGTGAATTATGTCTATTTACAAGCCATTTAATTTCTTCAATATCAAGATCACCATTTTCTATATCTACACAGTTCGGTCCTGGATCATCGTACTGGAAATTTCAAATCAATTTTTTGTTGTAAACTATCTTATCTTATTTTAAAAAAAATGATAAATTTTAATACTTGTTAGTGGAAAGTATTGATTTTAGAATTATATTAATTTAGTAGTTTCCCTTATTGTTAATCCCACATTTTGTAAAAAAAGAAAAAGAAATTAATATCACTGCTAAAATAAATTTTATTTCTAATTTGAACTTCTTTTACAATAGTTTCAGAAGATTTAGCAAAAATTTTTACGGGTAAAATAGTTAGCAAAATCGTTCAAATAAATTCCTGACTAATAAAATTTTTTCATTCATGCTAAAACAAGTCTCTTCACATTACATTACACCTATACTTAAAATTTCATTCTTTCTTTTTTTCCTCCTTAAACATTTCTTGCGAGCATGTAATGAGGCTAAGAAAAAGCTTTTTAGTTAAAAGAGGTCAACAAAATAAGTTTTTGGTCACTAGAGCTTAAAAATACATTAATGATAGCCGAGAAAAAAAGAGTAACGCAGTAGGGAAAGTAAAAAAAAAAGGATAATCTATTCGCTAGAGAGAAGAAATTAAAATTCGTTAGAAAAAGAATAAGAGAAATAAAAAAGTTTAAAGTAAAAACTGGATGGCGAGGAAAATTATATGATGGATAAAAGTAAAAAAAAAGGAAAGTAGGAGGCAAAATTAAAATGAAATTAGCAACGGCTATAGTAAAAATAGAAAAATGTGAATAATTTTATCAATAATATTTATAATTCAAAATTCATTAAAAATATTATTTGAAAAAAATTTTTTTTAACGTTGTTGTATTTATGCTGTCATTACTATGCTAATTAGCGACGGAGGTTTCTCAGTGTGTTTGTGAACAAAGCACATGTATTGCATACGTAAGTGCTTGTATTGCGGGATTCAAACTCGAGTCCTCGAGATTATGAATCCATGGCTCTACCGAGTGAACCACTAACGACCTCAAAAATATTATTTCAATATAAATTCAGTTTTACATACTTTACGCTCCATAATTTTGATAATACCATTTTTAATTTTTCTTTTAAAAAATAAAACATAATAAATTCAGAAGCGAAAAACATAATTTAATAACTGCTACTAAGTAGTACCGTTATTAACAAATTTTAATTATTTCAAGTTCTTTACTTACTAAAATATACGAAACACTCTAATAAAAAAATTTTTTAGCTGAAATTATACTAATTGCCAATATAGTATTGTTAATGGATTAATTGCAATGTAAAATAAACATAACATTGTTACAACAAATTTAAAACAAAATTTCATCTCTATTACATGTATTTTAACGTTGTAAAAATGTATTACTGCAATTTGGTTCGTTAAGAACTTCGCTAACTACCCACGTTCGATAGAATATTGATGTTTACTTGTTCTTTTTTTTTAATTTTGTTTCATCATTCCCGTTGAAAAAAAAGCTGGGGGTATTGAAACGGAAATAGTATTAAAAGAAGAAAAAAAAAGAAGTTCTATAAAGTAATCAATTGTGCCGAAGATGATGTTAACTTTTTAGCTTGAATGAACAACGTTAATACGAGGAAGGAAGAAAAATACTTTATCGAATTGGAAAAAATAATCATGACAGTAATAAATAAATACAGCAAGAGAAAACATTAAATGTACGTAATAAGTTGTTTTAGCCATTAACATTTGTATGTATCATTAAAATATTATATGACATATGAATGAAACATAAAACTTTTGTACCCTTAAATATCATGTTTAACAAATACATCAGAGTTTCAAAACTGTTCGACTTTCGTAAATCAGACATACACATGTTTTCTGTATATGATAATTTCACGATATTCAAATAAATTCATATTAAAATATATTTATAATTACAAGGGTGTAATTATTTAAACAATATGCAAATGACTGCGATTCCGTTGTTATTAATTTTGCCATTTAAATTGTAAAATAAAAATATGAACATAGTTCTGTAAATGTTGTTTGAAATTCATGAAAAATTAAAAAGAAAAAAAAAAAAACTTTACAATATATTCAAACTATTCCGGCGAAATTCAATTGCTTTGGAAAATGAATTTTGCATGAAAATTGTGTCGAACGCCGGTAAAATCTATTGTTATATTTACTAAACTATACTAAATTCTAGCGATTTTATAAAAACTATTTTTTTTAAATCCGTTAACATTTACCTGAAAAAAAAATAACAAAATATATGTATTTTTAAGAAAAATGTAATGCGAGTTTTATTTGAAATTATTATTTGAAAAAATGTTTAAAATATCACATTTTTAACTGAAATGATAAAATAAAAATTACATATAACATTGTACACTCAACGATAAGGTATCACATAACCTCGGTGTGGTAATACAATACTAATGTAAACAAAATAAAAAAATTTAGGTTATATTACAAAACATTAACAACAGTTTCGTATGAAATTAATTGAATTTTTAAAAAATCATATTTTTCGTAAAGCAAAACACAAAATAGCAAAAGAAAATATACGAAATTAATGAAAATTACCTACCGGAAAACGGCACATAGTGTGGTTCTTTGAAATTTTACAATAGTCAATGGAATCATCGTCAAATATTGATTCCCCATAGATTTCTTGCTGATCTACTAATGTCGCCGTGCCGATTAAAAACAGCACGGCGACCACAACCTCATTCATCTTGGGATTTGCTTTAACGTCATCCTGTTACACATATATTTATACATATTTACATTCTAATTATAAATTATTTTTCCATTAAGCATACAAAATTGTGCGAAGTTTGTCACAAAAGAGTTTTAAATGTATCGTATCAGCTGCTTATTAATAAATACTCTTAAACAATCGTACTGCGTCCTTATATGATGACAAAAATTTTTTAAATAACAATAAAATCAAAATAGAAATACTTTGGATTACATGCGATAATACTTGTATATGTAGTTCTTTATACTACGCCAAAATGCAGACCAAATCAGTGTTTTAATTTGCTCCATTCGATTGAAAACATATCGTTCATTGATAAGTCCTACGACAAAATCTCACGTGAGATCTCATGCCAATGTAATTTAAAAACTTGTGAAAATATCAAACCAACTCAGATTTTCATTTTTACAATCACTTTCATGTATTATACAGATCATAATTTTCTAATATAATATTCTATTATTATTGAATATCAGGCAAATTTTCAATTAAAAAATTTTTTTATAAAATTTTTTCTAAATCATTACTTAATATCCCATGTAAGGAATTCAAAAAAATTTGTCATGAAACCTTTCAAAGCAAATATCCGCTTGATATTCAATCGGATTTTATCTGAAAGGACATTGTGCTTATCAAAGTCTATGTATTAATAATTTTAAATTATCGAATAATTAGTTCATTATTTTATTTTTATTTTACAATTAAAACTTAATATATTATATTTTTTCCAAGCTGATAGTTTCATTTTTTCAAGTACTGTTATATTAATTTTGATAAATTTTTATTTTTTTTCGAGTAATTAGTTTGATTAAATAACTTTATTATAACTTACAAATTAATTTATAGCATTTTAAATATTGTTCCAATTTGGGTCGGTTTATTTACATAATTAATTCATTCCTTTTTCATAAAAATTTTTTTTACAAAAATACTCAAAGAATCCTATTTAGTTAGCCGAATTAAACAAGAGGTTACACATTTTTTTAAAGGAGTTGAATTGATAAAGAGCTTTAAAATTTCATGGGTTTTTTTTAACTCAAATCTGATTTATCTAAATCCCATGCACAAGCTTTATATGCATCAACTACACAAAAAACTATTATTTTTTACTTTTTTTTTTATTTTTAAATTTTACTAAAAGTCATATGGATTGTATCTATATAGAAAAATGTACAACTTTCATAATGAACGATACCAAGATAAGCTTTGCAAAAAAAAAAGAGAAAAAAAAAGAAAATAAAATAACAATAGCAAAATGCAAGGCTTTAATTTACTCTAGCGTGCATATAGTATATATAGGATATCTGCATAAAAGCATTTTATAATAGGAAACACGAGCACATATCGCATAAAACTCACGATTGGACATATATTCGTTAGTGTCACTACCAGAATACCAATATAACTTTATCTTTATTTCACATTGTTATATTTTTTTTTGTTTTTTTTTTTTTAAATCTATTTACTTGGGGCAGAGCAGTGTAAAAACTCCTTTTTTTTCGTGTAATCTTTATGAGCTTCCTAATACGAGTAAATGAATTGTGCAAGAGTTAATTGATAGCTTTTATTCTTCGCTGCGCTAATGTATATCGCGCCGTGTATATATATATTTTTTTTATTCTCATTTAATTTCTCATCAAATGCGCTATCGCACATATCTGACGAGTTACGAAAGCTTATATATTTAGAATTCACTAATGAGAGAAATACTTTGCATGGCTTGTGTTGCTTAAAGCTTACGTTAAAATATGAAGAGAATGTTAAAACATTGATAATGATGATATTATAAAGCTACAATTTAAACATTTTTGTTATGCAAGCATAATAAACAAGGAATTTTTATGCGATCAACAAGTTTTTATTGTTTTGCTTGTTTATGTTATTGAAATACCTTTGAGTTTAACAATTTAAACTCCTAAGTGAAATTTTTCATAGTTGTTCATTGATTAATTCTACTAAAACTTATTTTCATTAAAATTTAAAAAAAATGAGAACAAATAAAATTTTAAATGACTTGTTATTTTGAAAAATTTAAAGAGTTAATTAGCGATATTTTTTGAAACATAATTGCATAATTAAAATTAAATCACACAGAAAACTCTGTAATACTGTACACACTAATTTTCTGCTCGATAATGTTTATAATGAAAAATTAATAAAGGCTCATATGATACGCGTCGTAATTACTATTTTAAATACAAGTCTATACGTATACTTTTAAATCAATTAGGCAAAATATACTTTTACAGTAGAGATAATTTAATCTGCTTTTAAATAGTTAAGTTAATGTTTAATTATATAATTAAAGTTAATTGTTAAATTAAAATATGGTTTAAAAATAAGAATTTATTAAACTTTATTAATTAAATTTAAATTAATTGTTTAAATTATGGATTTTAATGAGTTTCAAGTGAAAAATAAAAATACTGCAGATCTAAATAAACCAATATTATTTTTAAAATAATATAATAATGTCTACAAACACAGCTGCATAGATACACAAATATTGAAGAAAAGTATACAGTATCATACACATCAATATCAAATATTGGAAACTATTTTCTACTGAATTTCATCATTAAATTCTACTAAAGCGAAATTAGATTTATAAAAGTAATTAATTTATCTCGTTGGTCAAACCATCAATAATTTTAATTTAAACATCACAGTTAATTTCATCGCATTCCATTGAATTAATACCTATCAATGGCTCAAAAATATTCATAATTTTAAACAGATCCACTTAACGCATCGACTTATAATCAGATAGTCAGACAACCTCTTTTACTCGTACGATTATTTTTTACCATGGTATTGCTCGTGTAAGACCACTCTCTAGAGTAACTTTTACGCAAAAGTATAAGAGCATTGTATCTATTGGATTATTTGAACTTACCTGATCGTATGATATTAAAGTCTATTGACAATGTTATTGTTTCGCGCTAGGAAAAAATTATCGAATGAACAAGAAAGAAAATCGTTCTGTATACTTTTTGTCGCAGAATATCCTTTAATCAACGAGTAAAGAAGAAAAATTAAAGTACAAGTGATTCTTTTGAATTTTTTTCTTGAGGGACTGTTGTACTTTACTGTCCTTTTCTAATTAGAAAAGAACAGTGAGATTTTTTATTGCAGTTATTAGTTTTTTGCAAAAACTAATAACTTTAGGCAGAAATATAGCGACAGTCTTATCTTCTATAATAAAAAGAAATATTTTTACTGATAAGAATAAATTTTTTCGCTTATTTTCCAAGAAAAATTGGAAAAACTTAATCCTATTCTCTGATCCTAACCACTAATTTTCTAAGTTTTTTCAACTTTTCTTAAAAACGAAACGATAAAATCAATTTATTATAGAGAATATTGTTTTCCATTGTAAGGAAAGAGGCTATTTATTTATTTATGACTAAATTTTTTAATTAGAAAACAAAAGGCTGAGGTTACGATAAGAATTGAGTATTATAATACTCAATTTTCAGGGCTATTTTATTAGAATTTCACACACTTTATTGAATCACTTTTGAACATATTAAAAGTGGATGAAAAGTCATATAATTCTTTTTCGAACTTATCATCGCATTCCAACTTGACTTCCAATAACCCGACGCTCTTATTATTAGTTTCGGTATTTTGCTCAAGAAATTTCAATTCTTTTATTGATATAAATTTATTTCTATATATCTTAAATATTTCAGAGGTAGTCAGTGGCTCATTCGGTAGAGCGATGGGTTCGTAATCTCGAGGTTCCGAGTTCGAATCTCGCTCTCGGCTGATTGATACAAGCACCACTATACTTACATGTGCTGAAGTTCACAAACACACAGAAACGGCCTCCATCGCTAATTAGCATCGCAAAGATAGCATAAATATAGCGACGTTAAATTAAATTTAAAAAAAAATATCTTAAATAATAAAATTTAAAAACTAAGATTAATTATTTGTTAACCACATTTTTTTTTCAATTTCATGAGTTAAAAATTATTAATTTTTATCCTGAATTATTTAAAAAAAAAAAATTTAAACGTAAAATCCATAATTTTTTATTCGTGTAAAGAAAATTTGAACTTATTTTTAGATAAATATTTATTTTCAGAAATGATATTTATATTTTATTGATTTTTATTAACTTAATAAGAGCATCAGGTGTATTATAAATATATTTTTTTCCTGTTCGGAATACTATTAGCAGATATTTATTAACCGGGATGTTACGTACTACGGAGAGATTTTTATTTTGCTTAAAAGCAAAATGTGATACGTCTTTCAATAACATTTTTTTTTCATAAGGAATGAAGACTTGAGAAATGTAAAAATAATTTTTTTTTCTAAAATTATTTCCAAGGAAAATTATGGGTTTATATTTTATGGAAATCAAGTTGAATCTAATTTAAGTTTGCTTCTTTTTTAATGATCGAAATCATAAAAAAAATATTAAAATATTATTTAGATTTTTTTTAACCGCTGAATTTTTATGGATCACTAAACCAACATCCTTGTGAAACTTATAATATACGATAAAATTGAATTTTCTTCATAAAAATTTTAAATGATTAAGTTTCTATAAAAATTAATTAAACTGCCATAAAAACGTCAATACATGCGTACGCGTGTGTACATTTTTATTTAGAAAATTAATCGGAATTTCATAAATTACAAAACCATCCATTATATCACCAAACAGCCAGAAACTGATCACCCAAAATACCACCTTAACCGTAAAATTCTTACATATACATAATGTAATGTCTTTGCAATGGCGTCGTATCTATAAAAGACATAGTTTTCATTTTCTTCGCCCCCGCTCCTTACTTTTTTTCTTCCTTCGATCCCTAAAGCTCTTGTCCTTAACGATATCGAAATGTGAAACTCCGGGGCCAGAGATACTTTAACGTTTAGTAAAAGTTCTTTTCTTTTCTGTATATACTTTTTCCTTATCTATCCTTCTTTTTTTTTTTTGGGTAATCGAAAATCGATTTCAAGTCTCTCTTTATTCTACGATGATACTTTGGGAAGCATTTTTTAATATGGAAAGCCTAAAGGAGAAAAAAAAGGAAGAAGACCATTAAGAAAGCTTGGGTGCTAAGCAAATCGCTCTATATATGGACGGAGCCGGGGTGGGGTTGGAGGTTATACTGAAAATCATTTTTAGGTATATCAAGCAAAAAAAAAGGATAACCCATTTCATTTGGCTGGTAAGAAAAGAAGGAGTTTTTTATATATATAAGCTATTTTATTATCATCTTTGGAATTATATATTTTTTTTTATTTTGCTCGTAATAAATTTATTCATCGTATAATATAAAAGGTATCAAAGTATTATTCGAGGATAAGAGTATGAGGGCGTTGAAAAGTAGATCACTCATGTTCGTTTTTTTCTCTTTTTTATTCCTTTTTTTAAATTTTCTTAATGTACAAGGACACATAATCGAGAGAGAGAGAGAAAGAGATTTGGGTCACGGACATCGATAAAACTATGGAAGTTGATATTTTTTGTTATGCGATTTAATGCGCAAAAATTTTTATCAGTGCGAAAAAACTTTGTTCTCTAAAGTTTTGAAATATATAATATTAAAATTAAAATAATATTTGATGTACTTCGGTATTTTCATTGTTTTTAAAAATATTGAACAAACGGATGAAAATTTTAGCTTGTATATGCAAAAAAGTAACGTTTGAATTTTTAATTTTATTTATTTAGGGGAAAAAAATGTTTGTACATATCAATTTGAATAAAAATTTTATTTTTGTAAAAATTTCTAGTATATATCTAGTCAATACTTTGCGCTGAATAAAATAAAATGTTTGTTTCATAAATAAATTTATTATCTTTTGTTGAAAAATTATAAGTACTTTAATATTTAATTTTTACTGAGAACTAAGAATTAGAAATACTTTTTTCTTTGTAATATTTAATAGATAATTGATTTCTGCATAAGTTACTATTTAAAAATTACTTCTCTTTTTCATTGTTTAAAAATTGTTGAGTTGAAAATTGGTATTAATATATAAATATTTATTTTGAATATTATATAGAATTCTTTGATGAACTGTATACCATAAATAAAATAACTCTGCAAAAATCTATTTTTCACAAACAATACTTTCAACATCATATGTATAAATATTTATTTTATTCAGTAAATTTTTTATGTTTGAAAAAGAATTTGTTCTAATACAAAATTCTTTCATTTTATATCGTTAAAGAAAATACGAAGATTTTCAATCTTGAAATTATATTCAAATTTTGCTCGGTATTATACTAAATTGACATTTAATATTCAATCTCTTATATCTTTATTTTATACTTGGTATGAAAATAAGAATTTTTATTTCCCTTGAGCATAGGAAATTGGTCCACTTGAAAAAGTTATTTTTCGTCCTCTCTCAAGCTCCAAGTCACTTTCATTCAAAAGCAAAGCTATTTGCACTTTGTTTCTAAAAAGCATAAATAGAAACTGGATATACCAAACCAATCAGTCAATCCATCCGTCTCTATTTCCTTCTTTTTTGCTGCTGCCTTTCACATGAAATCTTTTGTGATGAAAGTAGTAATATATACAGTATCCCTTAACAGTTCTGAAGTATTTTTCTTGTTCTTCTTCTTCTTCTTCTTTCGGCAAATACCGTGACTTTAGAAATTTCTTGAAAATTTATATTTAGAAATTTCCAAAGTGACATTATTACTCTATTGTTTTTTTTCTCTTTCCCTATTACTATTGATATAGTCACAAGCGCGTGTCTACAATTTTAATATTGCATGCAAGCAAAAGCTTCGATCGGTATTGGATTATATTTTTCAGGTCGTGCAAATGTTGGTATAGAAGGTAAAAAGTAAAGAGCAATGAGAAAAAAAGAAAAAAAATTGTCATACAAGGAAATGGGTTACAAACAATCCGATTAATATTTCATGATGATTCGTTAAGTATAAATAAAATTAAATGTACTGTTTTATATATTGTTGATTGTAATAATTAAGTTTCTCATAAATAGTCACAGGAGTAAAAATAGTTTAATTTTCATTTCTAAAAATTCTGCACAAAGAAAATATTTCTATAATAATTACCACAGTAAATTATGGTGATCTCAAGACAAGTTAGCTTGCAGAAATCTTTCACAGTTAACTTTTTTGAATAATCTTATATGAGATTGAAATATTTATTAATTTGTTTCTAAATTCTAACTTCACATTTAGTAAAAATAACAGTTAATAAATTTATAAGAACATTAAGTAAATTTTACTGTTGTCTAGGTAATTTTGTCTATATTTCTGAATAAAATTTATCATGAGGAGATCGTCAGTG
This sequence comes from Anastatus disparis, assembly GCA_017163975.1. NCBI lineage: Eukaryota > Metazoa > Arthropoda > Insecta > Hymenoptera > Eupelmidae > Anastatus > Anastatus disparis. The sequence goes on from JAFFSR010000226.1 coordinate 5,394,958, forward strand.
GCTCAGTCGGTAGAGCAATGGATTCGTAATCTCGAGGATTCGAGTTCGATTCCCGCTCTTGGCCAATTGATACAAACACCACTGTAAGTTACATGTGCTGCAGTTCATAAACACGCTGACAATCTCTGTCGCTAATTAGCAGCATAAATACAGCGACGTTAAATAAGATTTTAAAAAAATTGTAATAATGTTGCATTGTGTGTCATTTTTTGACAAATTTCAAAATTCCATATAAATTTTTGATATTATTTTACTGTATTTTTGTAAGTGCTAATTTTTACTTTAAAAGTTTGATAATTTTTATAACGATGCCCGCTAAATATTCTATAATTTCTGCTTCATCTCAAGATTATACTGATAGTCTTCTAGTGATTTTCATTGCAATTCATAAAGATATTTTCTCTGTATACATACTTGAAAACTAATATATTATTTACTTTATACTAAAAAAAAAGACAAGTGTTTCATCACAAAAAGTGATATTAAAATATAGTTATTTGTGGTTTTCTTAAATTTCCATGATGGTTGTTGATATTAATGTTGTGGCTTTTTGGTTTTGCATTGTGTGGGGGTTATATGGAAGGATAATCAATTACAAATCCACGTGATGTAAAACCAAAAAACCACAAGACGAAGTTACTTAGTTAGACGATACTAAGATGCTAATAATCAGTATTAATCAGACGTTCGTTGTTATTAATTAATATCTCGATTGACTTTTTGTTGTTCTGTTCAAAAGTACAGTTTAATTGAACGTATATACGTATTTTGTAAAAATAAATTTAGTAATAGTGTGAAAATTCATTATGCATAATTTATAATTACCGCATTAAACGGCATATTACAGATTCTCAGATGTAAAAATAAATTCATATTGAAAAAATTTAAATTAAAATTTCTAATAAAAATAAGCTATAAAGGACATTTTATCAAAATTAGTTAAAATTATATTGATCCATGCTCATAATAAATATTGATTTCATGAATTAAACTTCCGATAAAAAATAATTATCTAGAATACAAATTCAGAAAATAAATGCCAAAAATAAATTGATTAAATTAAGTAATCTAAAATGTCAATAATTTCACTAAGTAAAAGATTAAAATTTTGTATTTTCAAAATATTAATTTTAAAAGTATCTTTTGTGAATGATCAAATAAAAATTATCTAATTTCAATAATTTGATTATATCTAGAACATTAAACTTACCTTTAGCTCAAACACAATGCCATTATTAAAATTTCATTAAACTCAATACAATATTCATGTTGAATAATCATATTTTCATTTAATTTCTCATCTATACATATACTTGAATGAACACATTGTGGTATCGGTAAATTCATTAAAACAGAAAACTTATTGACAGAGACAAACTTTTACAATTCACTTGAGTACCTTTACGCTAAAATTAAATTATCCTTTTTCTTATTCTTGTTCTTTTTTTCCTTTCTTTCTTTTTTTTTCTTCATCACTTTATAGGTAGGATAAATTACAATCTCAAGAATCAATATACTAGTTTATACTTTAAATTGAAGTAAACAAGCAAAGCTTTACTAAAGAAATTTTAAATTGGATTTACAAAGTTACTAAGGCATGAAGTTGCTTTGAACCAACGTTTTATTATTCATAACCGTATATATGTATATATATATATATATCGATCAAGGATCATCGTATACTAAATTAAATTCAAATATTATTAGATTAATGACATTTTTATAATCAACATTGTACAAAGTCATTTTTCTTCGGTTTTTTTGTTTTCTTTATTTGACAATAAATGTTATATATTTTCTTATGGCAGATATCGTATTTAAAGATATTTACAATATTAATCTTCACAATAATTCTATTTTAAAGTCCTTATTTCACTTTACAAATCAATTATTTCCTTACTTACATAACCAATAGCTTATTTACGCTATACTTACATTGACAATTCTGTTTCGCAAACACGATAATACATAATAGAAATAACGAATATTCTTAAAAATTAATTCGGCTTAATAAACTAAAATAACACATTAACTCATTAAATTTATAGGAACGGTAATTACGAAAAAAACGTAGAGAATAACCTGGGAATCGTCGGGCCAATGTATCTACCATCTGACTAAATTACCAGCTATTAAATCTACACGTATATGTAATCGTTAAACTCTCACTTGTCCCTTTCGTATATATGCTGGCAGCTAGTACAGTGAAATTAGCTGTGAAAAATCACGCTCGATGCATATATATGGCCACTACTACGGATTCGAGTTTAATAAATAATGAATGAAAGTTATTGAAAAATCAGGATTAAAAATATACAGCCGGTAACAATGAAGGGACGTGAAAAGAAAAACAAATAATAAAATGAAGCGAGAAAGGAGAAAAAAAAAGCAAGAAAACGAACAAAAGAGATGCAAAAAAGCATTTCACTAATAAATGGAAAAATTAAAGTGAACTATCTATCTTCCGTGTGCACGTCCATGTGTAGTTGTGAGTGTGTGTATATGTGTGAGTGCGCGTATGTGTATATGTGTACGGTCATGCATGCGTGTGTCAATGTTTTGAATGCATTTATTATGTGAGCGTTCGTGTATGCGCGTATATATTTATGCATATATGTGTGTGCGCACCCGTGCGTGTGTGTATGATTGTTTGTACTTGCATGGATGGCCCAAATGCAAATATATGTCTGCAAACGTATCGTAGTATATGATAAAAATGCATAGCGAAGAGAGTAAGAGGTGCAAGCAAAATAGAAAAAATAAAATAAAAAAATATATATACATAGCTAGAGCAAAAAAAAACGGTAGGAAATAAGAGACCGAAAGAGATAGGAGAATGAGAAATGGCAATTTTTTTCAATAAAGTCGCCAGTGGAAGCTAACGCGATTCCGATTGCGCCGGAGAGCGAGAGAAGAGGGCTAGGGAGGGGGGCAAATTGTCCTTCGAAAATAATTAATGGACCTAGAATCTCGAGCAAACGACGAGGGGCATTGAATTATTTGTTTCAGTAGACACGATAAAATGATTTTTATTTTATTATTTCAATTGACACAACCTTATGAACGTATATATTAAACGCTAATACGAGAAAAAAAGAAGACATCATCTGTACTTCCATCACACTTTATATATTTATATATATATATACCTATAATGCTTATACTGGAAGGACGTACCTGTAAATCTCGTAAACGTTGAAAAAATAAGCACTGATTTTATTGGATTCGGAAGTAAAATCGCTCGACAGATCGTGATAAATTATGTATTTATACGTATTAAGTGCGATGTATTTATATACTTTATTAAATTGATGTGTTTAAAATTTAACGTTTAATATTATCATTTTCATAAAATAATATTAACAAAGTCATTTTGCAACAGCGATAAATATTTCATTTTATAATTATAATAACGTTGGCTGGAAAATTATCAATGCATAAATATGCTGTTTTTAATAAACAATACAATTCGGTTGATCTAATGTTTGTTTGAATAACGAGGAAAACATAGAGATTTTGAGTTATTTACGAGTTAATAATCGACTTTTAAATCAATAAATAAAATTATTACGTATTATCCAGCTTTATACTCTACTTTTTATTATGATTTCAGATTGAATCTAATTATTCACTCACTATTCTAACTAGGAGAGTATCAGACCTCCGGATCACGGATTTTGCTCAAACGTTGGGATAAGTTTTCAGATGTCAAAATATGAAAGGAAACAGAATTTTAGATCCCAACGCTCAATATTTCCCTAGTTACAGGCAATTAAAGAAAATCACTAAAAAAGTTACTAGATTTTCAAACGCATATAGTTCCTTAGCATTGATAGCTAGAAGCTTAAACCTTATTTAAAATGAAAGCTGAGCTCAAATCCTTTCGAAATAGCACCTATAACATCTCAAAATATTATTTTTTTCCAAAGTTAGAGCGTGATAAATATTGGACCTGATTTTTCTTTTTAAAACATTAATTAATAAAAAAAGCTGAAATTGGGTCTAATGTTTATTACGCTATGACTTTGGGAAAAAATAATATTTTGACATGCTATAACTACTATTTCGAAAGGATTTGAGCTCAGCTTTCATTTAAAAAAAGTTTCATGCTCCTAAGTATCAATGCTAAGGAACTGTAAGCGTTTGAAAATCTAGTAACTTTTTTAGTGATTTTCTTTGATTGCCTGTAACTAGGGAAATATTGAGCGTTGGGGTCTAAAATTCTGTTTCCTTTCATATTTTAACATCTTAAAACTTATTCCAAAGTTTGAGCAAAATCGGTGATCCGGAGGTCTGATACTCTCCTAGTAAGTCATAATAAACTAAAGTAAGAAGCAAACATTTGTTCGAAGAAATATATGCTATACAAATCAATACGATTTAAAACATTAATTCTAAAAATTAAGTAAATTATCCTAATCAATTCTTCTTGAAATACATCGAACCTAAATTTTCAACTAATGTTTATTATCAAATGAAATTAGTGAGGTCATCAGTGGCTCATTCGGTAAAGCGATGGATTTATAGTCTCGAGGACTCGAGTTCAAATCCCGCTCGCGTTCGATTGATACAAGTACCACTGTACGTTAGACATGTTTTGTTCGCAAACACACTGAAACAACCTCCGTCACAAATTAGCATCTCAATGATAGCATAAATACAGCGACGTTAAATAAAAAAAAATCAAATTTCTTGATCCTTATTAAGTTGAATTTACAAAGGCAGTATTTTAATGTTATCTTAAATATTCTGTTTTTTATTTTTATTTAAGAAAATCTTTAAATAAATTTCATTTTTTACGTATTTCAATTAATTACTGTGCTTATCGTATTATTCTTCACAAAAAGAATTCTAAAAACATTGATTAATAGAAGTACGGAAAAAAGTTCAAAGTGAACAAAGAAATCCCTATTGTTGTAAAAATGACGTTAACAAGTAATTCAAGCTTGCAACAAAGACTCTATCCGGAGTCACGCTCAATAAGCTCTAACAAGTCCAGGGTCAAAAGCTCAAAGCTAAACTTTTTCTATACCCCCTCAGATTCTCAACTATTCCCTATCGAAATGTAAAACTTTTAGAATTTTCCTTTTCACTCCGTTCGACCAGAAAAAGAATAAAGAAAATCTTATCGCAAAACCATATCTCACGAAATAACAGCTTAACTCTCCACACCAAAATCTAAACCAAAATCACGAAAACAAAAGATAGATTTCGTCACTGGCCAAGAAAAAAAAGGGGGAAAAAAGAATAAGATATACACTCACGGAAACGCGAGCATTACAATCTAAACAGATAAAAGATAAGGTTTTAGATAAAGGAAGATCAAGGACTGTCAGGACCAGATTCTTTCCAAGCAAGTATAGTGTTCATGTCTTTAATACCACGTGTACTCCATGGTTCAAGTGGATCGGCAACTAAAGGAGGTGATCCTGGCGCTATTGATGCTTCTTCTTCTGCTGTTACCTTAAGCTCTGTCGACTCCATCTTACTGGAAATCTCGTTTGTCTCTTTCGGATATACTCTGTAAAAGAAAAAAAAAAGAAGAAGATTGAGTAAATAGAAAAAATGAGATAGGAGGATTAGTTTCGATGATTAAATATTATATAGATTTATATAAAATTTACTTTATTTCCTTGATAATTTTATTAATATAAATAAAAATTCGATTTTTTCAAAAGTAACTATCAATTTTATATTATTTAAGTTTTGAAAACATCAGAATGTACATCTATTTTATTTTCTTATATTTTACCTTTTGATGAAGAAATTAATAAATTTTTAAGTTAAACATTCGAGTTTGTTCCAATAATTATTACTCGGAGAAAAGTGTTAAAACAAAAATGACATTAGTTTGTAGTAAAGTTATCACAGACTTTCATTATGATCATAATTGTTATAGTTTATAGTAAATTTGTTAAAAATAAAATAAAAACTTCAATTTTTCAAGAAAATTATACCGTATAAAATAGTAATTTTTGGCTAAACTAGTAATGGCCATAGTATATTCCATAAGTTAAAAAATATTTATAAAAATTAATTATATAATATAATAAAGTAATGTATAAACTAGAGCAGTAAAATAACACTTTGCAAGTTTTCAAAATAAAATAAAAATGTATCTATTAAAAAACTTGTCTGCCATTAATATCAACATAAAAAATTAAATAATTCAATGGCTGTCTTCATTAGTGACAGAAAAATGACAATCTATCTTTAGAAAAATTTTTTTAAAGTGGATAAGACCTACATTTAAATTGATTAACTCAATTATCAACAACAATAATATTCTTCTTTTCAATATTTTATTTCTTATTTAGTAATAAAATTAAAATGATCTAGATTATATATATATATTAGAGGTCGTTAGTGACTCATTCGGTAGAGCGATTGATTCGTAATCTCGAGGTTCTAAGTTCGACTCCCGCTCTTAGTCGATTGATACAAGCACCAGTGTATGTTATATGTGCTTTATTCACAAACACACTGATCACCTCCGTCGCTAATTAGCATCGATGATAGCATAAGTACAGCGACATTAAATAGAATTTAAAAAAATAATATAAAATTTTATATTTTATTATGCTATATATTTCTTTTTTGGAGCAAGTGGTGTATATATTTCACGTGAGACATTTTTATTAACTTTTTTCGTCATTCTATAAAACATTTTTTTAAATATCGCTCAAGAAAATTGTCACTGTTCGACTTTATTGAGAATACTCGAAAAAACCTTTAGTAATGAAGTGAGCAAAAATTTTCGGGATCGCAAATGTTATTTTTTTTTTTGGAGGTGGGTTGACAAATATTAAAATTTATGATTTTCAAATTACATTTATATTCAACGTTAATCTACATACCGCAGCTGTATATTACTTATTAAAAGAGAGCATCATAAACATAAATTTTATATATTATATCGTTATGTACGTGTTTTTTATTAAATAAACATAAAACAATATTTTATAGTGTACGAGGGTTGAGAGGCATTGGGGTGGGGATAAAAGAATTCTGAAGACCTGAGTGGTGGAGGATAATGGAAGACGATAAGTGTTGTTTCAAGCAATAAACGACACGTCAAAAACAATAATTTAGAGAAAGAGTTATCCAGTGTTTTAAGGAGCAAGAGGGGGAGAGGGTTGCTGAAGTGCGACTGAAGAGGAGAGAGATAGGGTAAGAAGATGGTAACTCGTAATAAAAGTTTACGCCTATATAAATCAAAAAAATTTTTTCATCCTTATTGCGTGTTTAAAATGACAATATTATGAATTAAAGCGAGTAAATAAATCATTTCGAAATTTAAAATACAATATTTCATATAAAATTATTTACATAAATTCCATTTAAAAATTTAATCAATGCTTTAATGAATTCTTAATTATGTTTTAACGCAATAATAGAGCTTTGAAATTCATTAAATATGTATATTAATGAATACAATCATTCAATTCAATCAATTTTAAAGTACATTAGATTACCTGTTTTAATGAAATTTTTCATGTTATTAATATGAATGTTTAATAAAACGTTATTTGTATCATTAAACAAAAATAAGCAGATTTCATCCAGTTTAAAATTCATTTAAAGTTTGATACAGGCTACTCCACGTAAAAGTTTTAATGATATTTTAGAAAAATATTTTCAAATAATAAAAACTCTTTTAACAAACTTAAAAACGTAAAGATAATGAAAACTTTGAAATAGAAAATATTTTTCTTGATAATTAAAATTATCTTGTTACAATATTTTACTAAGGCAAATAATTTATGAATAATAATTATTTTACCAGTTTTTTAATGTAGAATCAGTCTCAATCCGGTTTTAAAAAGAGTCTTAAAAATGTGGCAACACCGAATCTCCTCGGAAAATGCATAAATCACCAAAGGAATGATTAATAGCATGCATAAAAAAGTGCAAACTCTCGTACAAGGTACAAAGAAATCAGAAAGTCACATACAGGATTATTCAAAAAGTTTAAAAAAATTTAAATTATCAGTAACACAAGAAGTATTGTTAAAAATAACTATTGTGCTGAAATCATTTAAAAATAGTAGTAAATTAATTGTATATTTATAAAATGTGACATGTATTTTATTTGTTTACAAATTCCGATTTAAATTTTTATTTCTTTATTTTACTTTTTTCATTCTCTGAAAATATAAACGCTTGAGATGAACTATCACCAAAAAATTTCCTTGAACCATGATCTTTATCTTATGTTGTTTTAATTAGCACTATTTTGTTGTTTGAAAAAAATGTTAAAATTATTATTTATGTGACTTGCTAGCACGGCCTAAACTTGCTAGCAACGTTAAAAAAAAGTTTATTTTTTTGAAGAATTGGAAAATAGTTTTAGACTAAAAACTGGTCTTCCATCATTCTAATTTTGTCGAAAAATTAATACTTTCCATTATAAAAATGTTATGATTTCTATGAAGGTAATATGAAAAAATATGTAACCTAACAATTTCACCATTATCACTTACATTAACAAAATCCATTATCATCTCATCCATTATGAAATTATTAAAAAAATATCCAAATTTGACCAAAACTCACCGATTCTTAGCTGTCTTAGGTCTTTTACGTTGGTGGTTTCTGCCATTATTATTTGACTTATTGTGTAACATAGAATTCGTTGTTGAGCCAGTAGCAGTTGTAGTAGTAGGAGGAGGAGGAATAGTTGTAGTATCCGGTTCGTTCACGAGTGGTCGGTAACCGGAAATGTTGTCAAGCGACGTTGTAGATGAAGAGCTGGCATTCTCATCGTTGCGCGGAAGGATTGCTTCAGTACTACCACGCTGACAGGATTTCCGTCTGGCTGCAGCCGCTGCTGCCGGGGCTAACCGGCTACTGGCTGATCTGATCCGACGTAGTCGTGATTCTGTACCAAGCTGACTATCGTCTATACATATAATAATTTCAAGAAAAACATTAATAATACCAAATAATTGCTATACTAATAATTTATTAATTTTGAGTCAATAATTTCATTATTACTAAATATAGTAAAAAGTTAAATTTTTGTTAATGAATAAACAATTTTTTTTATTAATAAATAATTGCTATAATAATGATGAATTATTTTGGGTAATCAATTTCGTTTTGTTATTATTTTGTTTTAGCGAAAAAATTGTTTTTGGAAATAATGAAAATTTTTTTTCATCATATAATTTATTAACAATACATTTATTTACTTTTTGATTTAATTATGATTAATTTTGATTAATTTCTGGTTTGTTTTTTTTTCATCAAAATATTAAAACAAGTTTGTGTAGACTTATAACATATTATGATAAAGTATATTTTCCAACAAAGAATTTCTCCTTACTATTTTATTATGAAAAGTAAAAAAAAAAAAGAATTTATATTTTTATTTTTATGGTGCTTTTTTATATTCCCACATCTTTTCACGACTAAAGTAATAAATTACCAAGTTTTACCAAAAATCGTTTATAAAAAGTGAGAATGTATTTGTTTGACCCATATATCTACTTCAAATGTTAAAATATGAAATGAAGAAAGTTTTTCTATTTAAAGAATAAAAGTTTAAAAAAAAAAATTTTTTTTTATTTAAATAGGTCAGAATAACAAAATTTAAATTACAGTATTTTTAATCACGTTAATTGAAGCTAGGTTCAAAGATTTAATTAATAAAATTTTTTTTCAAAATTCAAAAAAACTAACTTTAAATTTAGAAGTTAATATAAATTTTTTTAACTATTTAAATATTAACAGTTTTGACTTATTTTGCTTGAATTTGCTTAAATGAAAACAACTAAATTTTCTTAATAAATTAGAAAACGATAAACTATTTTCAACTATTATTATATGAATGTATTTTGTTGGATTCCAAATTTATATTTTAAAAAGCTATATTAATAAGTAATTTTATAAACGAAAAAGCAATTCTTATATAATTTTAATTGTTATATGTGTTTTATAGTAAATAATTTATTACAGCTAAGTGCTTTGTTATGAAAGGTACGAAATCTTTATAGATACATTAATAAATCACAATATTAAAACTCCAAAGTATTCTTTTTAATATAAAAAAATTTGACAATATTTATCACTGTACATTTTAATCAATAATAAAAATTACTGCATTAAAATCTCAACCGAAACTTTTAAAACGTCCAACAAATACGTTTCTTCTCATGAATTCGAAAACTTTATAATTTTAACGACGCACGTCACGTTATCACGTCAGACAATCAATACCGTAATTTAACTTTAATTAACCTAATTTCAAAGATAAAAAACAATTACTTAAGTATTGTGAAATATATACTTTTGACTAATTAAGTACAACATAAGTGTTCGTATAATTAAACTTCATGTGTCGTATATACGTCACAGAAATGTATATTTATACACTTTAAGTTGCTAGCAGTAAAGACGTAAATATTTGTACGCACTTAAGGATTTTAATGTCATAACGAGCTTTACTACTTAACTTTTCATTTGAAAAATATTTACGAATAAATAACTAAAAGTAATATTTGCTTAGAAGGAATTTTCCTTTTTTTATTCTCTTTATGAGTCTTGAAAAGTTTCTATATTTAATTTCACTTGTATTTGTCTTTGAAAATAAAAGAATATTGCTTTAAAATTTTGAGTTTATTCTTTAAGATTTTTATTTTTCGAGAATTTGTTCTTTTGCAATATTTTGGGTTTTATAAAGTAAATTGTGAAAGAAAATAATGTACGTATTTATTATACTTAACTTTACAAGAACTCAAGCTGACTTTTATCAAACCACTTGAAATTCCAAATTTCACTATATCAAATTGATAGTAATTTTTTAGGAAAAAAATTTTTCTTATAAATTATGCGATCTCATTTTTCTATGTATAAATAAAGCAAAGTGTACGTGTCACTCTTTAATAAGAGTATTACATTTCAAACGAAATCAGAATATAATATTATATTTATTTTTGAGATATTTATGGATTTTTCCAATATTTTATTTACTTTCTCTAAATAACAATATTTTATTTTACGATAAATCAATAACAAATATAATCACTTTAAATAAAAATCTATATTTATATATAGGTAAATCAAAACTATACGTTTCCTTTTTTTAATATTTTAAAAACTAATCAAAAGCTATTTTACATGTTATTTAAATGGATGTTTCTGTTCTAGAATATTATGCATGTTTTATACATGAGATTAGTTTGCATACATGACAAGACTATGTCGCAACATGATGTAAAGCTTTTAGAAAGTATAGTATTTTTTTAACATGCTTGTCATTGAATATTCATTATTGTTAAAGCAAATACAATATCATTAGTTTTTTTATATATTAAATTATGGTATCTATAAGCATTTTAAATAAATTTTATTAATTTTTTCTTTGATAAAAAATGTTTGGACATTTTTGTCGAACTATTAATTTATAACAATAATTAATATTCCTTTAGATTTAAAATTGATGACTCAATTTTTCGTCAAATTTTTATTAAAAAACATTTAAATATCTATAAGTTATAAAAAATTAATTTTTAAAAATGAAAAATAATAAAATAAAGGCAATAAATAATAATGAAGATTAAACTTACTTGCGCATATATCATTATCACTGGATTCAATGAGATATTGTCGTTTACGTGGTTCTGGTGGCTTAGTATGTTGTTGCTGTTCGGGTGGCGCAGCGAGCCCGAGATTGCCCAGTGCTAACCTCTCGAGAAAGCTTGGATCGATATCAGACTTGGCAGTAGCAGCGGCAGCAGTTTCACCTACTATTCGGGCGGAATTTGCTAGTCTTACTAAAGTTTCTTCATCGCATACTGGATCCTCGGTTGCAATCATTAATTCTAATAATGGATCATCACTTGTGCATACCGACGATGCTGATGCTGATGATGTCGATGGTATTATTGTTGCTGATGGTAATGGCGTTAAGTGACTTGATACTGGAGCTGTAACTTTAACATTTTTACGTTTCTTTGTTATTTAGATATGTTAAATGAAAACATTTTTTTATGTCAAATATAATAATAAATTTTTGACATTTTAGTAAACTTCGTTTTTTAAGTTTCTACTTTTATTTTATTAAAATAAACAGTTCAAATTTATCAATCATAACAACTATTTTTAATAAACTTATCATTTTAACCTTGATAAGAATTAATTTCATTTTTACAAATTACTTCATGTTAAACAGTTTTCTTGCAAGCTAAGAGGCGTTCACAGCGAAAAAATTTTTATCATTTTCTGTCATAAGCTTTGACTGAAAATTCATGATCCTAAACTCTTTTTGTATTATCTTCCGTTCGTTTTGAACTGGTCAGTAACATGCAGTAATTTATAAAAGTCTGTAAGAGAAGCAGCGCCGTTTAATTTCATTTTAAATCGACATAAAATCTTCAAAAAACTACATTTTAAATATAGAATCTTTTTCTATATTTGCGATTTCATAAAATTTAGTTAATACACAAAGTACTTAATTCATAATATACAAAACTCGACATGAAGTTTATCGACGAATATTAAGTTAATTAATCGCAATATCTCACAATAGCTTAAAATTTTCTCAATGCAGTAATTAAATGACATAAAACGTTTTACATTTACAATGAGAGAACAAACTTTTTGGATCGCGGATTTCTTTACGATCCTGAAAAATGATTTGATCAAAAAAAAATGGCGCCAGTATTTCAGCATTCAGTTTAAAAAGCTTTAAAAGTTAATCACATTAACATTATATCTAAACATTGTTAGAGAAATTGATGTGCTTTGTGTTTTAAAGAACCATAACTCACAAACCACACGTAAAATATAAAATGTTTTAGTTATCTTCAGTTCTTGTAATGTACAGAACATAATGTCGAAACAAGCTCAATATTTTTTACTATAAAACCATTTTCCGGAATTCCAAGAAAATGTATAGTGCAAAATGTGTATACTCTCTTCGTTAATGAGCAAAGTACTCTGTTTTGTACTTCCAGTAAGCAAAACACATAGCTTCACATGTTGCTCAGTGTATTGATCATAAAAAATATTAAAATTAATTGGGTCTTGCAAACATAAAAAATATCAAAAAATTTGTATTTTGAGAACAACATTAAAAAAATAAACTTGCACAATATTCCAAATTCCATTTTTAAAAACTAAAAACATACATTTCAATATTTTTATTGCTAATTATTAAGTATTACAAGCAATTAAAATTTTTAATTTGTTTAATGAAAACTTTAACGCGCAAATCTTAAAACCTTTAAAAAAAATTTCTCTAAAAATTAAAATGGTAAGTGACTTGTATACAAAAAAATAAGAAAAAAATTTTCCTTAATTACCATTTTTCATTTAAATAATGAAGACTTACATACCAATGTGTAAAATGCACCTTTGTATAAATAAACTCATACGTATAAAGATAACTAAAAGCGAGTGTTAGCAAAATTTTATTTTTTATTAAAGTACTTTAATTACTTCTTTCATAATTTCGTTGAAAATTTTTTCATTCAGATTTGAATTTTTTCGAGACAGCGTTTTTCGTTAAATGAAAAAAAGATATTGTATTACTACGTAATTACATAAACGTCTTCAAGCTTGTAAAAATACAGCCAAAGGCAATACTTTGCTAGAACTTTACTACACTTCGTCTTTACAAGGTTTAATAATCCTCGTTTTTATTCAAGCATCTACCACGAAATGAAGAAAAGAAAAAAAAAAGGAAAAAAAGGCTTAGCGAGAAGAGAGAAAGAGAAAAAAAAAGGAAAAAAAAATTCTACTGACCTCGCATATTTTCTCGCGAAATCTTTCATGAATCAAGGATGGAAAACGAAAATGAGGGGATTACCAGCACGACAGAAAAGGGAAGCTTTTCCTTCCGCACAACGAGCATCCCACAACGTCGTGCTAAAATAAAAAAGTAAAGAAGCGGAAAAAGAAAGTCGCGGCGGCATCGTCGTCTTCCACTACTGCTACGACTACTACAACTACTACTGCTGGCGCCAAACTTTACGTAAAGGGGGTAATTCGGGCCATTTTTTATGAAAGCCAACGGTGCGCGTTAAGAGAGAACTTCGCGATTTGGAAAAGTTCCAAAAACTTCTTTCCTTATACCTCATGGATGATAGTCAAGAAATGGTTATAGCCTGGGTGGAGTTTTTCATTTATTATGTTTATAATTAGCAAATTCAATGCTATCCCATTATTTTGCCGATTTTGGTTAGATAGAACAAAAGACATTTTGACTAAACTTCATTTTTATGAGATTTCATAAACAATTCTCATAAGATAAATTAAAAAGAAATTATTCTTTATTTTGAAAATAATGTTGAAAACAGTTCTCTAAATACTAATTCCTTTTTTAATCAGGATATGAAATAGTTTATTATGATCGAAAAGCCATTTTCTATATAAAAATAAATCAGGAATTCAATTTAACTTTCCAAATGAGATTAAAGTATTAAAGTTATTAAAACCTTAGAATAGTAACAATGACTACATTATTATAAGTTTTCAATAATATTAGTTTTATAGAACATTACATGTATTTATATATTCTTTTTTTTAAATTTAAGATAATGAAAAATCATGGTACTCTCGTAATATCGATTATAATAATTTGAAATTCTATCTAAATGAAAATTTTTATTAACTTAAAACTTTAAATATTCTACTTTGTAATTTAATTTTAAAACTTCATGAATTATTCAAGCGGAAGATAAAATTTATTTATATAATCACTTAAAGAAGTTTCCGTACATATAAATGTGAGTTATAAAAAATGTAATTACTATTTGCAGTTCGTAAACTAATTTTACAAGTAAATTATATAAAGAAAATTCTAGTTTATGCCAGTCGGTAATGTCTGTCCTAACTCAGTTATTACTACTTCTTTCGTGAAAGTTGTAAGTTATTCTTATATGCATAATTCAATGTCTCTTAAAAAAAAATTTTTTTTAGAAAATCAATTTTAATTTTAAATTTTAATTTATTTATTACTGTTAAAGTATTAATTTTCAATTCTTTTTTTGTAATTTACTAAAATTACTGAGATTTCTTGTTCAATAAAACAATAAAAGATTATTACTTATTTTAAATCAAATTATGCATGTAAAATTTTTATTATCTAACAATAAATTAACTTTCTTCTTTTCGAAAGAAACGTAGGAGCCCAGAAAGTTTATTTTCTGTATCTTTTCTACTTCGTATTTTTATTTTCTTTTCTTTTTAAACTTTTTTTCAAGATTTGTTTCAATTCTACATAGTTTTTTCCAGAAAGTCTTTTATAATTTTCAAAACAATTTTTTCAAAATGTATATTGTAACGATATTGTAGAGAAAATTTTAAATCCTACAATATATTTTATAAAAAATGTGCTTTTATTAAATTTATAAAAATTCAAAATTATTTTTATTTTTACATAATTTTAAATATTTCAATAATACTTATTAATTATCAGAAACATCATTATCAAAATCAACTTTTGAATACGAGATAATTTCAGAATTTCAATGTGTATTCATGAACTACGTTCTCGTATCAGCTTTTCATTTACTTTAAATTAAATCTATATATAACTCTTTAGAAGCTTGTTACATTATCTAAAGATCGTTTAGAAACTTTAAACGTGAATTTACTCTTTAAACATTATTAAAATTGAAAAAATAAATAAAATCGTTAATTATATGAAAATATCTTACCAGTAACACATGTAGTAACGGGCACAGGTACTTTAGTTATTAAGGGTTGATCAATTGAACTTTTAGTCTTGATTGTTGTTGTCGTTGTTATTGTAGTAGTGATCGTTGGAATTGTTCTTACACTTAGATTATTGGCAACTGTAGATTTAACCGACAGACTGGCGTCGGCAGGTTTGACAGTAGTAGCAGCAGCAGTAGCAGCATCGACTCCAGGCATATCGACGGCAAAAGTCATGACATCAAGAGCGGCAGTCAATGCGTCGCCAAAACCGGCTGGCGCCGATGTTACTGTTTGTTCCAGAATTGGACTTGAGGTGGAAGAAGAAAACAAACGAAAATTATTTTATCAAGATTTATTATTCTTGCTATTGTTATTCAAATTTTCACTATCGTATTTTCATATTTTAAAACTTTTTATATTTTTAAATCTATTAAATATTTTATTTAAAAGGAAAAACATATAAGCAGACTTGTTCTATAAAAATCAGAAACTTTATTTATCGTCAGAAAATTAACATCTCTAAACATTTTTTTATATTCTAATCTTAAAATGTCTTTTGCGTTACTAAAAAATTATTTACTTTTTTCAATCTATAAATTTTAGTTTATTTTTTTCGAATTTATTCTCAATCTTGTCTTTATTTACAGACTATATAGATTATAGAAAATTTTATCTCAGGACAGGTTAAAAAAAGTACTACTTCACATTTTTATTTGCTTTAATGTTCATAGTAGCACAATAGTGAAGTTCTAAGTAAAAAATAATTTTGCGAAATAGCAGTTTTTTTTTTCTCATCCTTTACCAGGATGGTAAGTTTTACAAAGCACCGTCTAGATAGTACTTTTCTGTGATCCAACTGTAAAAACTTAGTTAAGACAACTTTTACACTTTTCAAGATTCTTTTTTCTTCTTTCATAAAATATCAAAGCTCTTTTAGTGCTTTTTTAATTAAAAAATATTCTAAAAAGAATCGATTTTACTTAAATTATTTTAATGCTTAATTTTTTAATCTTCAATATTACAATATTCTGAACAATTATTATAAATAAGTTTATACTTCCTTTCATAACAATTCCATATATTTTAGCTTAATAAAATCATTTCTATTGTTACTTGGCATCTAAAAATAAGTTTTTAAGTGAGCGAAATCTTGATAACATAACTTTAAACGACAATTTTAAGTGCTCAAATACACAGATCTCGCAGTAAAAACTGCATTCATCGTTAAGTTCCATTTACAACTTATTTTATAATTTAATAAAAAAAACTTTCAACTTCCTAAAACCGGAATGATTGCTCTTATAAAAATAAAGCTGAAAATAACTCAGTAGCCATGAAAAAAAAACATGAAAATAACTTTTTAAAACAATCATCAAGCAAACTGCTTCTCTTCATTAACGCCTTACAAGGAAAAGGGGTACATATAAATTAAAAACAAAGCTCGCACGGGCTTGGAACAAAAAAAAATGAGAAATAGAAATTCAATAAAACGAGAATGCATTTTAATGAAATTTTCTCATTTACTCAACGTAATTAATTTCTTTTTTCTCTTGCCTTTCTTCCTTTTTTTTAATCTTTCTCATTCTTATGCAGGAAAATTCGAATGTATATAGCTGTTTTATTTTTGTTATTCCTACCTGGTTCTGACCGGCGTGGAAAATGATGCACGTCCCCACATGATACGTCGTAGCTCCTCTCCGGTCATACCTCGTTTTTTTAATTCAGCTATCGTTACCTTACCGACTCTCTATGCAAATAAAGAAAAAAAGAGGAAAATAAATTATTTGTTTTTTTTATATATACTATATATATGAAAAACAGCAGGACGATTAATATTCATGAGTCTGTTATGCTTTAGTGGTTCGTAAAAATAAATGAGCTAATGCGCTCGATCGACTAAAGAGGAAAGAGACTTTTAGAATTGTGCAGTTGCTGGATGGATTAATTAATGGATTTTCTTTTTTAATGTACACACACATTAAATAATTCTCATATAATAATTTTCTACATTACTTTTATTCTTCAACGAAAAAAATAATGCACAGTTATTCAGATTTATTCAATGTATGCTTGTGTATGTATGCTAATAATTTGAAAAGATAATAAAGTCGTAATATTTTTCATCATTAAAAGCAGTGTGTTATCAATCAACTCTTAACTCTAGTCCAACTCACTGCAAATACTTGTAGTGTCTTGTTAGTAAATATAGGTCACTGTTTAATCAATTATCTGATTATAAGCTAATGTTAAGATCTCCCAAGTTGTTACTAATATTGATTTACTTTAATAAACTGTTTGTTGCTTCCGAATATTGTTTAAAATAAGATTATTCAAGACTATTTAAGCATTATATTCGTTATATAACATAATTAACATTAAGATACTAAAGATCCGAGCAAAAACAATTCATATCTTATTAAATTAAGGCAAGTTTGCGTAAAACATGATAATTATATTTTGATCTGATATTCAAAATAAACAGTATGACATCGAAATCTCTCTCATCAGAAAATCAATAATTTCTGAAAGTAAGTAGAAAAAAAAATAGAGGAAGCATCTTCCTCACATCTGTGCCGCATCAAAACACGGAGAGAAGGTAAAGTGAGAAACGCTATAAGGTATATAAGCATTGAATGTATTTACTTGATGTACATGCAAATGAGGAATACGAGCTGAGAAATACCGAATATATAGATATATACATTACATGAGCTGTTTTTTGCAGCAGATGGAAATTTGAGCAAAGTAAAGGTAACCATAAGCTTTCGTACGTAAGGTTGAAATTTAATTAAAATCAAGCCCTCCTCTCCCAAAAAAAGAGAAGAGAAAAAAAAAGTTATATAACATAGGTAAAGGATAATGTTTTACCTTCCAATTAGACACTGCTCCTTTACGTTGTTTAGCACGAGTCTTTGATTTGCTTTTAATGACCATTACTCCTCGTTGCTCTGATGCTGGATCGTTTGGATCATCTCCTGGGCCTAATTTTATACTATATTCCTGCAAGTAATTGTGCGCGTCCTTTTGAGATACAGCGCGCTCTAACGATACCACTATTTTTGCCCACTAAAGGAAAAAAGTTGGAAATTTATGTAACCATTATATGAAATGTTTATGTGCTTTGATATAATAATAAGAAGAAGAAGGCGGAGAAAAACACCTCTTTCAACTTTCTCCATTATAAGT
Source organism: Anastatus disparis (assembly GCA_017163975.1). Lineage (NCBI taxonomy): Eukaryota > Metazoa > Arthropoda > Insecta > Hymenoptera > Eupelmidae > Anastatus > Anastatus disparis. The sequence continues at coordinate 5,413,810 of JAFFSR010000226.1, forward strand.
TTATGCGTAATAACACGTGTGTCAAAGGATATGCTCGTAAAAGTGGTAAAGGTTAATTTTTATTAAAATCAACGTTATTAATTATATGTGTTTAACGAGTGAAAAGAAATATCATGAAAATTATCATATTTGTAAACGAATATTATTAAATGAAGAAATAATTTAAAATTAAGTTGCTTGAACATGTTGAGTTTAAATAATGAATAGAAGAGTTTTATCATTTGAAAATTATTGTATTTTATAAAATATGATATAAAATGTTTTCTTTTAAATTTTAATAAAAACATAAGTAATATCTTTTAATAAAATTCATTTCAATATTTTTATTAATCTCAATAAAACGATTTATTATAGTTTTTAATTTAATATAAGACACAATTTTCATACTTTTGTAAAATTGTTTTTCAAAATACTTTAGAAAACATTTAATTATTCTCTTTTTATAAATAATAAAAAAGAGAAACTTTATTGTTAATCTTTCCAAACTACACTCAAAAAGTAATTTTTCCAATGTCACTAGTCGCGCTCGTGATATCTTTTTGATGTTTAAATTTGTGTACATTCTCTTTTTTTTTAAAAAAAAAAAGCAGACTAAAAAATGGGTAATAAAAAATATTCGATTGTGCCTGGTACACATATGTATATACATATTTTGTATATATACATATGCCACTGGTATATACAGATCTATAATCTAAAAAGCTTTGTGAGCGAAGAGAGAAAAGGGAGGAGGGGAGTGCATCACCTGTTTCATCCATTCTTTCTCGCTCTGCTCGATCACGTGCGCATACGTGTTTCCCATCATGGCTATCAGCATATTGAGTAGTAAAATCGGCACGAGGACCATGAAAATGGCGAATACCGTTTTACTCAGATTTGGGTAGGTTGTATTGCTCAAATCTGTATACTGCAAAATAAAAAAAAAAGAGAATGATGAAAAATCAAAGATAAAGTTAGATTTTTATGATACATGTATAGATTGGTTTTCAATAAATTAAAAAAAAATCTTTAAAATATTGATCGATTACATAAGAAATATTTTATTTTATTTAACGTCGCTGCATTTACGCTATCATTGTGATGCTAATTAGCGACGGAGATCTCTCAGTGTGTTTCTGAACAAAGCATATATATATTGCATACAGAGGTGCTTATATCAATAGGCGACCGAGAGCGGGATTCGAACTCGGATCCTTGAGATTACGAACCCATCGCTCTACCGACTGAGCCACTGACGATCTCTTCAAAATTAAGAAATTATTTAACACAAATAATTCAGCTAACGCACTAAATATTGCCAATATGATATTTACATAAAAATTTTAGTTATTTTTCAGTAATACGAAATATTTTTTAATAAAAATACTTATTTTGGTTCATATCAATCGAATTTTCGTTTTAATGAACTACACAAGGTTAATAATCTTATTTTTAAAATTCTTTTTATATATTATCAAAACTTTAAAAAATTACTTCAAAATTAATATTATTTAAAACGTTTTTTGAAATAGGAAGTCAACTAAAATTTCAGAATAAATAAGAAATAAAAACAGAAAAATGTTTAATAAATAAAGTATTTAAAAAAAATTATTTTTCTCGAAACTGTCGCATTGAGCTCTGAAAAAATATGACCGTATTTTATTGAAAAGAATTGAAATTTTAAAAACTATTTTTGTTTAGATTTTTTTTCCCAAGAATAATAAAACTAAAAATAATAAAAATATATAAATATTTCATTTTCTTAACGTTAGATTAAATTTCAGATTGAAAATAATAGATATCTAAAAAAAGAGCAAACAAACAAAGCTTATATACATGTATATAAGAAGAAAAGGTTACAATTCAATAATGAAATTTTATTGTATCCGATTATATCCGTCTAGAATTCAGTTATATGTATAATTGGAAAAAAATACTATAAAGAAGAATTACACAGCATTTTTTTTTTTCATGAAATACAGATTAAATATCCATACCCCCTTTTGTATATAAAATCAGATAAAAAGTTTGTCCTTTTTTTTTATTTTACTAAGCCGTATAACGACCGAAATTTTCAATTTTTTTTCGTATTTATTAATTTATCGAGATTGAACGGTATCGTATTAAAGTATTTTATGACGATTATTTTAGTGATATGAGAATAATACCACTTTAACAATTATTGATTGATTTAAAGGATATTCATTGGTTTTAGTTTTTTATCAAACTGTGAAGAAAATAAGTAATTTGACTTGATAGCTTTTTTTTGGATCCCAATTAATAAAACAAATTAGAATATGTATTATCAGAACATATATCATAATAAATTATTAATAAATTAATAATGCATCTTTTATAAAAAAAAAAAATGTGTTCATCACTTTCTAATATTAGTGACAATTTTTTTTTGCAATTCTTTTATTATACATTTTAATTGACCTATAACGTTGGACGTATAAATACATTTGGTACCTAATTTTTTTTTTATATTTTGATTTGATTCTATATTAGTGTCTTTTTATTTATAATTATATGAATGAAAAATATAAAAAAAATATATTTTTTTTGTCAAACATAGAATATACTTAGAATTAAATGATCTTTTAATTTGAATAAGTCGATGTTTTATGGAACTGTAATGCCCATAAAACATTGACTTATAGTTATAGCTCTTTACGATGCTAAATGCTCAAACTATAAATAATAACAACCATTTTAAAAGCGCCTGAAAGCCTTTATGAAAAAATTACCCGTCAAAATGTAGCTGAATGAAAGTTCCCTTTTTTATTATGCCTATTTTATACAGCTAAAAAATAATGTTCATATTGATAAGCAAATGAATAATTTTAAAACCTAAATAATACGAATAATCATAAAATAAATTATAAAACCTTGAAACTTATTAAATGTATTCAAAAGTTTCTAAAGCGAGAATATCATTGATAAATAATACAACATCTTTATTCGATTTTTTTTTTTAATAAAATAAATAAAATATATAAAACGAAGATACGATACACTATAAATTAAAACAATTCAACGACAAATTGTACAAGTCCAAGTCACAAATGTCAAGATGAAGCCTGGACGATCTCTCGTTGAAATCAGTGAGCATAACAAACATTGTAAACAATGGGCATAAGGATTGTGTGTGTGTGCGAGCATCTAGAAAATCGAAAACGATAACCCAAATATGTCAGATACCCCCTTTCTAGCACATACAATCCTCACCCGCTCTCTCTCTTTCTCTCTTCAGGAAATTACAATGCAACTGCCAGTATACACATATATACAACATGTATATATATATATATATATACAACTGGAGTTTACGTATATAGATTCAGAGAGTGGAAAGCTCGGTGATGTGATAAAACTAATGAAAAAAAATGCAGAAAATTAATAATTTATTTATTTACCATTTGAATTTCGTGATATTAAGCTTTTTTTTTATTCTCTTTAATTTTATTAGATAATTAAAGATTTACGAAAAAAAAATTTATTAAGAAAATTGATATATAAAGGTACTATTCTACGTATAAAAAAATTGAAAAAATAAGTTGTTCGACGAAAAATAAAAAAAAATTGATTCCAGCGTTAAATAAAAACACAATTTTGTTGTTTGTACTTAAGTCCCGTATAAAAATCTGTTCGAAACTATAAAATATCAGTTTACAACTTGTCTCGAGTTATGCAAAAATTCATTACGCCTCGGAGAAATGGCCTAGAAAAAGTTTTGACGTCTTTCTAAAGATTCAGTTTTTGCCTTGAATTTTAAGTTATTAGTTATTTTTTTTTTTAAACTTGAGAAAACTTCAACGTCACTCTTGTAACTTTACACTTCAAATGGCGCTTTAGCTTTATGAAGTTATTGTTGCGAACGTGTTGTTAAAAGCCATTTAGATAATACTACATTTTTACAATAATTCAAACTGAAATTTTATCAAAATTAAATTTTTATTATTATCTTATTATTCAGCCTGAATTTTTGTTACAAAAAACTAAGATAACTTTTTTAACATATAACATTTTTTTCAATTTATCGATTTACCATTTTTAGATATTTTTTGTAGTTGAAAGTAATTACGAAATTAATTATGAATGACAAATAAATTTTTCAATATTAAATAAACCTTTCATCGTCTATTACATTAAATATGATAAGAAAAATTACAGCAAGTACATAATGTAATGAAATATTATTAATTCAAATATGTGAATAATGGATAGTTATGTAAGCAACGTTAATCATTTAAAACTTCATCAGCATACTTTATATTATTAAACTTTTAATACACCTGTTTGCACAAATTTATTCGCTAAATAAACATTAAAATGTTAGATTGTAAAATTTCATTTAATATAACATTACGTTTTAATGTAAAATGTTGTTTTGCAATGTAAAATATTCTTTTGTAACGTGAAACGCTTTTTTTCTCGTCCGTTGAAATAAATTTGATTTGCGTAAAAAGTGTCAAGTTTCCGATTATAAATAAAAAAGGAAAAATCTTTTTTTTTCGTTCATTCGCTAAACTCTTTGAGTGATAAAATCAACATAATGTTTTTTTCTTTGTTTCACTTTAATGAAAATTCATTTGATACTTTGAAAAGATTAAAAGTGCTCTTCTTTTCATGACTTTTGGATGTTGCTAAGGACAAGTTGTTGTAATAAATTCCTAAAGAATATATTCGTTTGATGATTTTTTATTTAATCAACTAAAAGCCCCCTTTTTTCTACAACATTTGTACTTTCTTCTCAACATTATACTTTCCTTTCTCATGTTCTGCTTTCATTATCATTGCATGTAATTACCTTGAGTAAAAATCATTAAGGCTCGAATCAAGCTAAGAGTTAAGTTATTAGATCTTTTTTTTTATCAATTATTTTTTATAGGTTTATCATGTTTTCTTTTGCTTTTCTTTATTTGAATAAATTAATTCATATTATTAACTTTTATGATTATTTCAACAATTTCCATTTCTAAATTTTTTACATATGTTGTAAAGGAGGATGCCAATTAACACATGTAATATAAAGAAACGCGGAAGAACGTAAAAACTAATACATTTATTAAAAATATAAAAGTAAAAAAAATTTCCAAAGAACAACAAGGAGAATAAGTTTTTCATGCAATTGAAATTTATTGTTTTTATTTTTTGTTTAACGTCGCTGTATTTATGCTACCATTGGCGATGGTAATTAGCGATGGAGGTCGTCAGTGTGTTTGCGAACTGCAGCACATGTAACGTACAGTCGCGCTTGTATCAATCAGCCGAGACTGGGATTTGAACTCGAGTCCTCGAGATTATGAATCCGTCGCTCTACCAAGTGAGCCACAGACGACCTCAAATCATAAATGTATATAATAGACACATCAATATCTGAATGAAAATTCCAATGTATTTTTCATATGAATGAAAAATTTTAAATATTTAGTGTAAAATCTCCGATTAGTAAACAACAAGAAAAACATTAAATATTAAATTTACTTATAAATTGTCTATATTTATTAAAACTTCTAGTGCTGTAAAACCAACCACTAAAATTGCTAATATGATTGGAAAAATAAAAATTTCTTCAATCATTTAAAACAAATAATATAGATTAATTAAATTTTTTATACTTTCGTTGTTGAATCCTCTTCGATATACTTTTCATATTGATTGAGAATAATATAAAATTTGATATTTATAACGGTCTTAATTTGAAGAGACATTTAAATATTAATTGCGCATATCCTCGCATTGTTAAATTTTCGACTTTGATACTTAATGTTGAAACGCATAATGAAAAGAGAACAGATATCGTAAATCTCATTCATCTTTGAATTGTAAACATTTGAATTCAAAACATTTAACGTGTTAGGTCAGTTGGAAAAAACAAACTATAATAGTTTATGCATGCGTAAAATACGCTTTTGAACTTACGTATACGTCTGTCTATTTATTTTATATATCTGTATGTATGTGTGTACATTTTGTTATATATCTTTTATAAAATGCAATTCTAACAATCGATATGCAGTATGTGTGTGCAGACGTATGCGTATGTTTGTGAATCAAATGCGATTGAAATCCAAAGTTGGTTACCGCTTTTTTAGGTTTTTCTCATGTATGGATTTGTAGTATAATATAATTAATCGATAATTAATATGCTTGATTTTTTGCCAATATTTTCGAAGTTTATTATTTGTTTTATTAGTTTAAGAGAAATGTACAGTATGTAAGGTATGAGAGAGAAGTAGAATGTTACCCAAGTCCATTTCTGGGCCATGAGGCCGAAATAAAATTTATTATTTATATATTTGTTTTATTATTTTTACGAATTTAAATAATGCTGGATTATTTCAGTCTAATAATTTAAACTAATAATTATTATTCAGCTAAACATAATGTTTACATTTTGGCTCAGATTTGAAAATGCTTTTTTTCTTCGTGATTCAACAAAGATGCAATTTATTTTATTACAAAGTATATACATTACTTTAAAAAAATAATAATAACGTTTTAAATTAGTTAGAGATGTTATAACAATTGTAACAAACTGTTAAATCAAAAATTTGTTTTTTATTTCAGAAGATTTAATTTTTTTTTTCATTTCAGAAAATACAATAAGTTAACAAACAATGAAACCAGAATAATATTTAAAACCTTATAAAATATTTTTTCATTCACCCTTTGGACTGTAACTTTCATTGAAATGAAACAAAAGCACTTTTATTTCGAAAATTTTGAAAGCTTAAAAATAAAATTTAAAGTGCCCGAAATTCGTCATTCACAGGGAGAGCACTCTACTGACACACATTTATTTTATTAGTCAAAATAACACTGGATAACAGCAGGGAAAGTACCGCGTATATATGTACATATTTATCAAATAAAAAAAAAAGAGGGGAAAAAACAACAATAACAACGTAGTGCACCAGCTGGAAGTTTGTAAACGTGCTTTTATCATGCAACTTTGTATATATCGCATAGTAAACTCTAAATTTTTCGATATAAAATTTTTATTTTGCTCTTGCTGAGAAAGATCATTTATTTTGTATAGAAAAAAAACATATAATTTAGTACTGAAAAAAATTTTTTTTTTCTGAAATAACTTTTGATCTAATTTATCAAATGCAAATATTCTGAAGTTTCCACAAGAAAAGATTAATTAATGCCATATTAATTCTTCATAAAAATGATTTTATTTCTAGAAAACAATAATAAAAATATTTTTATAACAGATTCGAAATTACTTAACTATAAAATAAGAATTCAAAATGTTTGAAAAAAATTCTAAAATATTAAAATAGTAAAATAAAAAGTTTTAAAAAAATAACTAATCTAAATAAACTCCAGACTCTGAAAATAAAAGTTTCATTCGCAAATCTATTCGTATAACTCAAACAAAAAACGCGCCGGATCCTCAATATTGAAGACAATAAAAAAAAAGAAATCCCAGCCAGATCGAACAAAGTATAAAAAAGTAAAAAAAAAAGAAGAAGAAAAAAAAAGAGAGACAAGAAGAGGCCTTACGCTGTAATCGCCAAGAGTTATCTGAAATAGCGCCATCCACGTCGAGTGGTAGGAATGATAGAGAGTTTGCTTCACATTTGGAAAGCCTTTGTAGAGAAAGTAAAACGACTGGGAAAAGCCAAAAAGTACAACCATGTAGATTATACCAAATGTCAGCATATCTCCCGTTATCATACTGTAAACCATTGTGACGAAAGGTCCTGTTAATTTTATAGCTCTGAAACATTAACATATTTTTAATTAGTTAATAATTAATTATTAATTCTTGATAATTTATATTTTATTGTTCTCTATTATTTCATATACATGGAGAAAAATGTTCTGGTAAAAATTGCAATAGATTATAGTATGACGTTCTTAAAAACTACTATTATGGTCAAAAATGATCATAATAGATAGTAAAATTTGCTAAAAACAGCAGTTTTCATGATACTTCTGATTCTCGAAAATTTTACCATTTAGTATGATAATTTTGCCCATTACAGCAATCTGTGACAATTTTACCATGAAATACGTAATTTTTACTAAAATATTTTTCTCAGTGTATTTTAATTTACAGTGGTTGCACATATTTTAATGATTAAATATTTATATATGGTTAAAAAAAAAAGTTTTGTATAAACCATAAAAGTGAACAGTAAAATTAAATAGCATACTGAGCGATAAGTTACGTCTTGAAATTGAAAAAAAAACACAAAGAAAAAAAGAATTAAAATAAACGCGAAAATATCGAAGCAATATTTTCCAAAGAATATCGCCAACAGCCGCTCGTGCTACAGCCACGGTACTTTCGACAATATCACGACTAGCATTTTTATAGTATAAGAGTTTCGGCGCTATAGCACTGCACATACACGTACCAGTTTTTCTTGTCATATCGACAATCCAGACCCCCCAAGTGAAATAATTCATCGGCGAAGAGCGGTACGGATTTTAAAAAATTGCAAAAATGAATGAGAGAAAGAAGGAAACAAAAGTCCACAAATGACCAAAAAAAAAACGTTAAAGAAGGAAAAAAAAAGATTCTCGTTTCGTTAGTAATCGGCTGTAAAAGACTTTACGAGGGCGCCCGCATTATTGCAGATATCCGCACATATGCACACGGAAAACCGTACGTATGCACGTAAAGATGCATAGCCACGATAGCAAACTGCGTTTAAACATATGTACAGGTAAAATAACTTGGACGCATTAGGCTTCGTAATATATACTTTAAAAATTCATATATTTACACGTATAAGCTTACCCTAAAAACGTTTTATTTATTCTTTTTTTTACAAATGTGAACTTGCTTAGTTTTATTTGTAAAAAAGAAAATAGTGTACTTGCACATAGATGTATGCGTGTGCATTCGTGAGCGTGCGTATATGCGTATGTGTGTGAGAAAGAAAATGTATTTGTTTGTTCATGCATATATTCTGTATTTGTGTACACATAAAACTTTACGTGAATTGATGTAAATACATATTTGTTCATACAAATGTTGATCTTCTTTTATATATGTGTAGAAAAAAAAGTATGTGTGAAACTATGTTTGAGTACATGCATGCGTGGATAAACATAATAATGTCAGACACGTTTGTATGTATGTATATATGTACGAAAGAGAGAGAGAGAGAGAGAGAGTTTGCTTTCTTCTGCTTCCGCACTTTCGTACTATTTTTTTTTCCTATTTTTTTCCTCCTCCCTTGCTTCTCTTTTCTAAGCGGTTTATTTTCCCGCCATTAAGGTCCTACGTCGAGGAGGTTCCGGTGTGCGCGGCTTGCCGAAAAGCACCGTTTACTATACTGTAACAGACGCACACACACAAACACATACATTTAAAGTATACAGCTCTCTTCGCTCGATAACGAGGGACTACACAGTATAAGCGACACGGTACCCACCCGTTTTCGCGACTTCTACAGATCGTTGCGAGAGAATTTATCGACTTGTGAGAACTTGTGATCTTTTTTTTTCTTCTTTTTTTTAACTCTTTTTTTTCCAGTTGGAAGATTAACTTCTTGCACAGCTTCGTGATTTTTTTTAAATATTTTTTTTCTTCTTTCTCTTATTATTTGGATTTCTTTTTTTTTGGAAGGGGGTTAGTTTAGTTGAATTATTTTACACTTTATGCTCTTATCCTTATCAGAGTGAATTTGGACGCAATTTGTGTCGGTTAAATTTAAGTGCACTCGAGACGCGTATTTTAACGCCCGACTCGCGAGCGGCCGCTTGTATATATACATACTTCGTTACGAAATACTTAAGGGAATTTCAGAACTTGAAATTGCGGCTTTCTAATAATAAAAGACTCTTTAGAAAAGCTTTCTATATTTTATTTGGATTTTTTAATAGTTTTACGCTTTTAATAATTTCCAGAATTATTTATTTGTCTCGCGTGAAATTTAGTTTTTAATCCTTTGAATTAAATAAGTAAATTGTATTTACTGCCATACCTTTTATAGGCTCTTGTTATACTAACAAATTAAAATTTAACGAAAAAGCATAAAATTTTGAATAATAATGAGCCAGTAATTCGTAATCAAGAGCGTCCAATTATTATTATACGTCAAGCAGCGTGCTTTTTTGTTTAAAAAAAAAAAGTTATATTCAAATTTTCAAGCTTTTAAAACTTGTATTTTATAGTAAAAATTATCATACGAGCTTTATGATTATTTACAGTTATGATACCGGTCATAAAAGTCAGGGGGGGCATATATAGCATCGCTTTGCCTCTTTTCATTTCTACTTTTTCACTCTCGTGATATGGTGTTAACGCGTACGCACATCATGAATATACATAATGTGTACACTTTGCTAACTGAAATTTATGAGTTTAAAATTATTATACTAAACAAAATTTTTTAAAAAAACATCTCGCGTGTAGCTGTAAAAAGTTTTTTTTTTAATTCTTTAATATATTTGTATTTTATCATATTATTAATTATGGATATAAACTTTTTTTTCAATAGTATTGTTACACGAATTAATAATGTCAAGAAAAAATTTTAAACTTTTTATTGCGCGAAAGTGTGTTTTAGTTTTACATATTAGATTTTTTCCGAGTTTGTAAAAATATCAAAAAGTCTACTATATAAAAAGGTGGATTCTTGATATTTCGACCATATAGATTTTGCGAATCCGACATGGAATTTTTTATTCAAAAATTTTTCTGTGTCTAACATCGAATTCAATAATTTTAAAACTTTTGCTGAATTTCAAATCCTTTTCATTCGAAAATTTCAAAGTACAATAGATCTATAATATATTTGAAACATAATTTTGCCGAACAATATTAAAAATTTTTCTTATTTATTTTTAATATAATATCCGAAACTATTTATGATATCAAGTTTAAAACAGAATTATAAAAATAAGGTGAAATTTTATTTTTAGCGCACACCTACGCACATACCTAAAAGCATTCTTTCTTTCATAAAAACCATTGCCATTTTATTCTTGGACGCGAAATTAGCTTCTTTGATTTTTCTTAAGGAAACGAAAAGATCTCGTACAGTTCATCAAACACTCCAGCTAACTTTCCATCAAAAAAAAGAAAAAGAAGAAAAAGATAAAAAAGAAGAAGAGGGTCTCACTTAAACTAAAACAAAAATAGACGAGCAAGTAAGAAAAAAAAAGAAAGAAAAGAATTCAAAGACGACAGAAAAGATTTGTTGAAAGCAGCACGACAATATGGGTTAAGATACTTCGATATAAAAGCTTTCTATGTATAAAATATATATATATCCTAAAAAAGCTAGGTATCGTAATCCTAAACCCGCTATGTATACCATTTTAGCAGTAAAAAAAGACAGAGAGAAATAGAAAGAGAGAGGGAGAGAGAGAAAGAAAGAGAAATCTGAATTTCTGAATTTCTACGAACATTAACGTCGGGCCATTTCCACAAATGAGCAAGAGTTAGAAGTAATTTTATCGTCCACCCCTTATAGCTAAGAGAATCCCTTGCAGTCTTGTAAAAGGTTTCTTTCTCTCTATCTCTTTCTCTGTATTCCTTTCTCTGTCTTTTAGTTTTCTTTTTTCTTTATATACACGCTGGATATGCAGAGCATAGTGTCACTGGTTGTTACGTACGAGCAATAACTTAATCGTTAAAAGTCATTGCTTTAAAGCGAATGAAAGCCGGGCTTGTACTTAAAAAGTAAAGCCATGACTGTTAACGTTAGTATTGTAGAATGTTTTGGCATTCAAATTACTTGTGTTCAAAGTTAATTAGGATTTAAGATAATTGGTCTTGTTCAAATTTAATAAGAAATATTTTTTATTAATAATTTATTTATCCCTAAATGATTTTTATTTAATTTTAAAGTGAAAAAAGTTATAGTAACGTAATGTCTTACCGAAATGGTTTTATACTACTGAACTACTTCCAAGTAACTAAAATGTTGAAGTATGCAAAAAAAATAATAAAACGTCGAAACATGAATAAATAAAAGCCAGTTTTTAAAATCAATTAGAAATTATTTTTCTTATTTTAGGCATTGTTTTTACAATAAAAAGAATTAATGTTTCACTAATCGAATACTTAATATGTATACTATTAATATATTTTTAAAAGAAATCACCATAGTATCTTTAACCCCAAGAAAAAATTTCGATAAAATTTTTAAGTTGTATTATTTAAAATAATGTTTCTTTCTTATCAATAATAACATAAAATTTTAGTATAATGTCTAAATACAAAAACTACCTTACACACCATTTTAACAGAAATATTTGTAAAACGATTCTAAAACCTGTGCTTTGTTTTATTAACATATCCTACTGTCTCTTATATTTTCTATAGTATTATACATATTTCCTTTAACAAAGACATGTACAAACACATACGAATTTTCCTTCCTCTCTCTCTCTTTCTCTCTTATTTCAAATAACAGTCACGCTTTATGAATGTCAGTCCGGTAATTTGTATAACAGAGCACTATATATATGTATAACTTCTAGAACCTTGTCCAGGATACGAGGACTATGGGAAATTTGCATAAATCAATCATGAGAAGAGAGGATGACCAGTACAACGATGAGTAAGAGCATTGAGTTAGTGTTGTGATCACGCAAATTTTGTGCCTTTAGAAATTCTGCTTACGAGCAGCAGCAGAGACTGTGTATCTCGAAAATTTTGTTATTGTATACGCACAGCGTGTATCGTGTCTGCGTTTGTATTAGGAAAGGAGAATTGAAACGTGCGTGAGAGATGTGTATCGCGTGTAGAATCGATGATATTTAAAGATAGTTAAACGATGATAGCATATTTAGATTTTTTTACTCTACGTGATTTTGTGAAGCTCAACTTTTTTTCGTGTTATTTTTATCTCTGTTGAAAATTTTTTAAAAGTAGGTCTTTTGTTATTTTTTCAAAATTACGGTACGATTTTGAATAAAACTTTTTAATGCCGGATCTCGAAACGAGACGAAGTTTTAAATGAAATTTTAATACACATAAGTTTTGTAACCTTGAAAGTTGTAAGTTAAATTACAAGCTAACAAGTTGGCAGTCAAAAGTTCTTGCAAAGTTCAAATAGCTCATCAAAATCAATACAAAAGAATTTCCAAAAATTCTGACCTGAATTTTTAATATTTCTTCAACAAATTTATAAATTCTAAAATTATGATAAGATGGTATTTTTATACTTTAATTTCTTAATATATGATATTTCTCTAAAAATTAAAAGTATATTCATACATACAATGACGTATAATATTACACAAGTTACCTTTTTCATAAATCATATCTTTTGAACTTTGTCATCCAAAGAAAAAGTAACAACTAAAAGAATAAGAAAAGCCAACCATTTGAGAAGATAAAAAATTTTAGTATTTGAGTAATTCCAAAAGTTGGTATTGACATAGTGAATAGCAAGAAGAGGAGGAAGAAGTAGAAGAAGAAAGAAGGAAAAAAAATGTAAGTCAATAGTAAAACCAGAAAAGTTTACCACCGACTTATACGTATAGTATGTGCTCTTTTCTATAGAAAACATACAAAAGGTAAAGGTATGCAATTTGAAGGATAGGATTTCAGGCAAGACGGAAATCCGGATTTTAGTTGCGACGTTATAAGTCCGATTGCGTTCAACTATGTGATACCGAATACGTGCTTTTCAACATTTCAGGAAGTATAGCGAACTAAAAGAAGGGGGAGAAAGGTTCTTTAAGTAAAAGTCTTTTTTTGGATTACAGTTTTTTTTTTCTTTTTACGTGAAATGTTTTCTTTTTTCTTCTCTCTCTCCTTTTTTTCCTTGGCTTGTCACTTTGAAAGTATAGGGATTTTTTTTTCTATTTTCATGGACGATAAATTTTTCGAAGAAGATTGAATTTTTCGTTATTATTGTACCGAGGATCATCTGCTTTATGTAACTTTTTCACAGGATTTTTGATTTATGCTGTATTGTATATTTATGGTTTGGATCACGCAATTATGATAAAAAAACATAATACATGCAGTAAATGGAAAAAAAGACAGAATTATAATTTTATGAATTATTTATGATTGTTACATTGAGAGAAATTTTATAGATAAAACTACTGTATTACGTTTTAAATATGAGTTGGATTTGATTTTTTATAAAAATTACTATGGTACATGTAAATTATTATATAGATATAATAATTTTTATACAAAATCATGTCTATTCCACATTCAAAATGAAATATAGCAGTCTCACCCATAGATTTTTTTGTTCATGTATAAATTAATATTCATTTATTGATGTTTACTACTAATTAAGTGAATATGTTAAAAATATTTATAAATATATTTTCAACTTTTATTGTTATTTAGGACGCTATTGAATCTTTATTGAAATTCAGAATAAATAAAATTTTCTTAGTTATTGTAATCAACAAAGTCGTTATTATCATTATTGCGTATAAAAGGATTATAATAAATTTTACTAAAAATAAAGAAAAAAAAGAGTAACTTTGCCTTAACTCTGATTTTGTTTGAAAAAGCATGCATTTTATCATTACAATCAAATGAAACTTCGATACACAGCAAACATTTCTTATTCCATGTGACATGGTTTCTCGTATACAACATTCAACGACACATAGCTCGAAATTCAATTATAAAGCGAGTCAAAGTAACAACAAGAAAAGTTTACAATTCCAACAATCGAATTCCGATATATATATATATAAATATATACACACGACAAAATAGTCATGTGCTATTTACATGTGCTAGAATGTTAAATTGGTAATAGTTTTTAGTTTTTTGTTTTTACCCAGCGAAAAACATCAGCAGAAACCAAGATCCTGGCACGGCGACCACGAGTATGGCATCTTCGGCATGTCTGTCACCAGATAATCGACATGGTATGCAAGACAATATCAAGAGATTACTTATCAGAAATATGAACTTGGCTGGTTCGTGGGTCTGAAAAAATTAAAATTTATATCGTTGTTTTTAATATCGAATAATGAAAATTTATTTTTAAATATTTAAGATAAGGTCAATGTGCCGGTAAGTGGTCAGTCAAGGAAATTTCCAACTTACAAATAGCTTTAAAACTCATAAGCTTTCAAAACAAACCGATATTTATTTATAAAATGTATTCAATATTAGTTTGAACCCTTTTCAAATATAAAGGTAATTTAATTGAAATAGAAAATAATACATTATTTGAAGTCTGGAAAATATAGTAACTGGAAAATGTTGTCATAACTGGACAGTATTTTCGAATAATTGGACAGGCAAATGAAATATAATTATTTGAAAAAATTAGACTTTGTATATTTAGTTTAACTATAAATTAGTAAGGTTAAAAAAAGTAATAATATTATTAATTCTTATTCTATAATTATGAAATATCAATTCACCACGTTTTTTACTGTAACCTTAGCACAATGGAAACAAATAGTCTGGTTGTCACAAGATAAAGAGCACACTAAATTTTTATTTCAAAGCAAAATATAATTTTGCACATTATTATATCAGTAAAATGATTAAATAATGTATTTTTCAACTAATAACAATAAAAAATATCGAAGTGAATGATATTGCAATTTGTAAAACTTACTTTAATTTTAATTTCTCCAGTTACCGGTGCATGTCCAATTACCGTCTCACTTACCCCATATTTAAAGTGATTTTTAATAAATAAATGCTATGTAATGATTACTGTACCATTTCTTAAATTATGTAATTAAAACTAGATGAATTGTTGCAAAAAATAATGTTAATATAAATATTAATTTTTTGCTATTTATTATTAAGAAAAGTGATTCTGAGGAACCCACATTTTGACTATTTTTAATAATATTTTTAAAGTCTTCTTTCTTATAGTTATTTATTACATTGAATCTTAATCTTTGTAATAATCTACCCAATTAACGATTTTATGTATATAAAATATATCTCTATATACTAGAAAAATATATATATTAATATATACGAAAATAAACAAATATTTCAAAAACAGTATACTAAAATCAAAGTTCTATCATTTTAACTATAACATACTGCAAGCTTATCAAGACTCAAGTTTTGCAGTACTTTCCATCTTCTATTACCATTAATTGCAAAAAAATAACTAATGTAATTTTAACTTTCTTTTGCTTTAAAGTAAAATGAAATTTCATTAAAAAATAAGTGATGAAATTAATTAAATATTGCGATAAGCATAAGACTTTTAATTTTCATTAATCACTAACGGCATTTCTAATATACTAAGGCTTATGGTATGGTAAAACGTTTGACGTTAATGTTATAGGATAGACTAGCTTCCCCTTTTAGCATATATTTAGTTGTGACTAATCTATAAGGAAGATAAATTCACTTTGTAGAATATACAACGACGCTTGGGTTATTGAACTTGTTTGGATCATTTAAGATAAAGAATATTGAAAGCTCCTTAATATTAAGTCCTGAATATTTAGCGATTATCAAAATTTAATATTTAGAAAGCTTAAAAATATGATGAATTTTCATTGCTATTTAAAATTTTATTTCAGTTCATTCGTTTGAATAATAAATAATGTTAATAAATAAATATTCTATTAACAGTTATTAAACTCATTTTATTGAAATATTAAGTAATTCTAATACCAGACGTAAAAATAACGATTTTTAAAAATTAATTTGTATAATTTAAGTTTATAATTTGAAAATTTGATAAATTAATAATGCTGAATTTACAAATAGTTTTATGAGGAGTGATCTGTAGATTTAATTAAAAATATGTTTTTAACGAACACTGCTTTAACTTTAATCTCCATGTACATTTTTAAATAGAATGTTAAAAAATAAAAATTCTGCATTTACCATATGATTTCATCATAAAAAAGATCAAGCTAGGACTACTTTAAATAAAATTTTCATAGCTATTAAAAACAGACTAAATTATTATAAATCTAAGTAGAGTAGATTTAAAAAACTTACCAATTGTTTGAAAAACGATATGAAACCAATATTAACAATTTCACCGCCAAGTTGAATAAACAGATAACCCAATACGCCAAGGACGGTAACGTATTCAGCAATAACACGTGCAACGTCTGTTATTTCTTCAGGCCAATCCGTAAGAGTAGCATCCAATTCTTTAGGCCTTAAATAAATAGCGACGGAAAGCGACGCCAGATGAAAGACAAGTATGACAAGTCGTTTTAAAAACTGCAGCTTCAACAACAAAGAAGAAAATATTTTTATATATATGATGTATATACAATTGTCAAAAGCATATACTTTTGTCGCAAACTTTTGTTTTGTCTCTGACACTTAAGTAAAAGACGAATTTTTTGACAACTTTGTTTTCTTTTCTATTATTCTTTATATTTTTTTTGTTTCCTTTTTTTAAAACTTTTATTTAAAGCACGAAACAGCCCGCGCTTGTCTCGAGTACCCAAAGCTAGGCTCATTGTTATTTAAAATTAAGCAATTTTCATGTTACTTGAAAGTTCAGCGAGAAGTTGAGAATCAGTTGACTTATTTACAGTAAGTGAGTTTCAAAAGAGGCGCTTTAACTCTTGAATTATTTCGAACAATATCTTAAAAGTTCATTGACTTTAGATTTTTTTTCTGCGCTTGCGAAATACTTGTTGTTAATTGATAAAAATTAGCTTGGAATACAGGTAATTATATTTATGAGTTTGTTTATTTTTATAGTGATGCGTGTAATGTAAACATGCATTGAATAAAATTACAATTTTTATTAGAAAGAAAGGTCATAATTTTTAAATAGTTGTAAAATACCAATGTTATAGATTTTCAAATTTTTATTCCAAATACAAGAATTGTAAAAATCTCTCTATATTATAGTCTTATATGTCAACCAATAAAAAATATAAAATAAAGATATTTAAAAAAATTTTAAAATAGAGATTAAAATCTGGAGAACTGCAATGCCGATAACCATGTATAAATCAAATACCCCAATAAATCACCTTAATTATTCAGTATTTCATAATTCTACCATAAACTGAAAGTACTCTTCGAACAAAAACTGTCTGTTTTAAAGTCATAAAAAGTTATGCCTCAGCGAATATATTCCTCATATACTCATGAACATAAAAGTTATTAATTGTCCATGATACCCTAAAAGTTCGAGCCTCAAAAAAAAATAAGAAAATAAAGCTCTTGAATAAATAAAAAAAAAATAAACGAAGAAAAACCAAGAGAAAAAGTAATAAACAATAAAGGCTTACCCGAGCAAAGGTCTTCCATTTTTCTTCGAGCAATCGTTGAATGATACCACCGTCCAACATATCCAAATGTTCCTCCTTTGTCCCGTTGAGAATGATAAACAGCGCCGAGTTCCAATCTGCAAAAGTTAAAGAAGGAAAAAAAAGCAAAAAAAAAATAAAAGAGTGAGACGGAAAATCGAGAAAGAGAGTAAGAGAGAAGAACGTCGTCTGTCGTAGATCCATTTGTTAGATGAAGTACAGGGAGAGGAGGAAAAGGCAAAGCTTTCTAGCTATTACAGTTATTGCCCTCTAGGCAGTTATTATCCTTTTTTTTTCTCTTCTTTTCTTTTCCTTTCCTTTTTTCTCTCTTTTTCTCACTGTTTCTCTTCCTCTAACCCACTATATATCGCTTCATCTCTTATCCTTTTGCTATTATATCCTTTACCTTAATACTCGAGTCTCTTGAGCCATTTAATATATCCGTAATAACTAGCCTTTTCGCTGTCTGCAATCATTTTATTATGAAAGATAGAACGAGATGAGACTACGGTATATATATATATATATATATATACGCTCGCTGCGAGGTTTTTTAAAGGAACGAGTTTCAGGAGAAAACTCACGGGAGAAAGAGAGAGAGAGAGACTAAACGTTTAAAAAAGACTACGATGAGAAGAATAAAAGAAGCTTTGCGCTTCTCTTTTGCCCTTAATTTTGATGAGCCGTTTAACCAATTTTGATCAACTACCAAGATCTTAGTGAAAACAAGCGTTATAACGTTTTCTCCTTTAAATTATCTTTATGATTTTTGAATTTATTATTTTTTCTTCTGTTTCTTTCAATTTCTCAATTTTAATTTCTATAAATTGATAAAATTGTTGTATTATGTAACTGCAATAAATATAATTTAAAAAATCTATAAATTTAAGTTTAATAAATTTATGTTTCTTAATCATGTAATAATTAACGAAAATATAGCTCATTTATTATTATATTAGTTCTAATAATTTATCTAATAACTAATCTAATTAAATAGAAAGCAAAAGCTGCATTAAAAATAACAAACAGCGATATGTTAAATAAAGTACTGAATACACTCAGCTAAGGCAAAAGAACGTTAATTATGTAAAAGTAGGTAAAGCTCTACTTTTTGGCTCGACGAATCCTTTTTTATTTTCTTTATGAAAACATAGATCTCTCCCAACTAATCACATATTCGTCACATACCATCAATATAAATCTTGCATCGCTGATAATCTTTTCATTTACTCAATTCACAATAATCTATAGTAACAAATCTTCTTCGGTCCCCTTTCCTCTTTCGAATAATCTTTAATTACATGTAATTTGTCTCTCTTTAAACTTTCACCTACGACGACTAATAGGAAAACACACATTGACGTAAATTCTCGATTAAATGCTTTACTTACTTAGCACAGTATATGTATAGATATTTTCCAAAGATTAAAGTCTCTAAAACCCCCTCCGCCCCCCCCAGTCTCTTAAACTCTCTCGAATCTCTAGTATTGGTGCGCCGTTAATCCTTAATCGTTGCGCCAAAGGTTTTGAAGTTTAAACTTATATCTTCGAGGCATACTAAAAGCTTCAGTTTCGTTGGACAAGTTTTAACTCTACTATATACCTTTATAACATACAATTTACTTGACAGAACAGCTTCTCTTTCATTCTTTATCTCAATCCCTTTCCCTTCGCCCTTGTCCTTTTTCTTTCTCTCTCTCTCTCTCTCTCTCTCTCTCTCTTTTACTCTTATTTTGAATCTTGAAACACGGATTAATTAGTGACAAAGTATTTGCATACATGACTTTGTTCGGTTAGAACATTTGAGCGCTAAGGGATGAGGGAACGATAAAAGCTTTTAAAAAAAAGAGAGAGAGAGATTTACGCTCTTTGACGCTTAACGGAAGCGTGTTTTGTGTTTTTTTTCTTTCTTTCTTTTTTGTTCAGCGAGAAAAAGAAATGAAAATAAAAAAAAATGGAAGAAAATGCTCGTTAGTGGGATTTTAATAGGCGTGTAATTAGCATTTTATGCTCGCGTAGTAGCATTAGGCTAGAATTCGTATTATAAATTAAAATTTTATTTTTATTTTTTAGTTTGTACTCGCTGTTTTTAGAATATTTGATTTATATATTATTTAATTTAAAGAAATATACGTGTGTATAACAAGCGTGGAAAACAAACATTTTATTTACTTTTGATGGCATTTAGTTCGTTAGAAAGGATTTTATGATATTAATCCTTTCTAATGGACTTTGTGAAAAGTTTTTAAAATTCTCAGTTAAAGGTACTAAAATAATGAATATAATATTCATGAAAAATCTTTATCACTTTGTGAAGTTATATTTACTATCTCAATATTTTTGCAGTCATAACATCTATTAATTAATAGCCATGATATATAAATACTACATCTGCATTTTAATTATTGAGAGTTAAGATATTAAAACATTCTTAATTAAGGGGATATAAAATACGAACTTTACAGCTTTCAAAATCTTTAATTCTATATCCAAAAAATTTGAAAATATCTCTATTAGGCAGTTAGCTATGCAAGCTCAGAGTAGATGGCGTTTTGAGCTCTGGCGCTGTCATGGCGGCACATTACTACGTATGCGTGCATGCTTGAGCATATACGTGTTGTTGTGTATGTGCAACGACATGCAACGCACTACTATTACAGAAGGGACTTCCCCCACTACTTTCAGATGTCAAACACACAAGTTTTGTTTTATCTTGATGTGACATCATTGAATATACACGGATAGACTCATAAATGCACTCATACATGTTAACATCGCAAGATTGTCATAGTGAGACCGCCATGACAGCGCTAAAGCTCAGAACGCCACCTGCCCCGAACTTGCATAGCGAACTGCCTAATATATTATACTCTTTTACTTTAACTAATAAAAAACATGACGCACAGATATTTTCAAAAAATTTTAAATGGAGATTAAAAATCTAGAAAATCGTATACCTTACTACATAACCTTAAAATAAAAATTTTATTACATCCGTAATTAATATTAAAATATTGAATAATCATAATTTATAATACAGCATAATAATCTAATAATTGAAAACAAAATAAAAAAGTTTTTCATTCTGTATTAAAAAGTCCAATAAAACTAATTAAAGATTTAACACTCGACTAGAATTGAACTATCGGTCTAAGTTGCAATCAATGCGACAAAAACTTGAAACATAAAAATGAGTATAGTTTACGAGCTTTCTTCTTCCTCGCAGTTTTCCAATTAAACTCTGAATGAGTCGCGTGAATAATTAGCCTCTCCACTTGGAAGTTGAATGAGAGGGCAAAAAAAAAAGAAAAAAAAGGATTGACAGAGAAAGATTTTAATTTCAAAATCTGCCATCTTCAGCGCTGTTTTACGATTCGGAGTGAGCTTGATCTTAGATTTACTGAAAAGTAATTTATGATTGTAAAAATATTCAAAATATTAATAAAAATCGTTGCCAATATATGGTGCGTAACTTCTTCAAATCGAAATTGTAGCTTCTTTAACCGCTCTTGAACTGTATAAAGCATTTCATAAGAATTATTTATGTTGTTCTTACTTCAAAAACATTTACTGATAAATCTAGAGAATCTCGAGAAATAATTAATTACATAAACTGCCCAATAAACTCATTTAATCTATATTAAAATATATTTGTTTAAAATTTGACAACAAACAATGAAAATTTACTGCATCAGTCAAGGATCATAAGGAAATTAATTTTTAGTGTATACAATTTTGAAATTTCACCGAATATAATATTTATCAGTAGGGATAATCCGTTAACTTATTATTATTTTATATTACATATTTTAGAGTTTTAGCATTTTATTAACATTTTCTTAAGTAACCAAAGAACGGCGATGACTATTTAAAAACTTCTTGCCGGAGATGATAGAAAAATAAAATAGTATATTATGCGCGGAGGGGAAAAAGTAGGCTGTTTGCTCCCACGTAGTCTTTTTATATAAGTAACAGTCTATTTACATGAGTGTACAGTTGCGTATATGTATAAATTATACGCTCATGCATGCGCGAAAAGAAGTACGAACTTTACGCTGGGGAATGTGAAAAACTTCTTAATAATTATTTGTGTATATCTAATAATACTAACTAGGTTGAAATAAGTTCAAAAATTTTATTTTCGAAAATCAATAAATCAATGTAAGACAAAAGCATATAAATAAAATAAATGAGTCAATCAACGCTTCATTGACAAAACAGAAATAATAAATCGTGTTAAATCAATATCCATTAATTATTTAAGATACAACGATATATACGCACAAACGCATTATAGAATTGTAATTTAGCATTCAACTGTAATTTTATGTGATAAAATAGTGAAAAAAAAACATATAAAAAGAAATATTTTTTTAAATTAAAATAAATGGAATTCATACGTAATTTTTAAACATTTAATATATATAAATTTTTTGAAACATAAGTGCTGAGTTAAAATGATTATCCTAATCTCATAGAATTCAAATTTTGTCCATGCCCATAATAATCAATATTTTTATGACCAAAATAATATAACTCGCTTTTCATTAGTTTTTTTTAATAGACTTTAACCTTTAGATATTTATTTTAAACCGTGTACTTCTACGGTATTAATATATCGACTTTTACTATGTAATCCTGAAAAACAAGTTTCCTGTATATGCGTCCGTTTGTGTACGTATTTGAAGAAAATCCAAATTTGACCTCCACAGTTTTGGTATTATCTTAGATAAAAGTATTAAAAACAAAAATTTCCAGAGTATTAAAAGTTTTCTTTTGAAACTAAAATAAACATTATTTTAGAGAATATTGCCGATTCAACGAATTTCTATCGAAACCATTAAAATTTCCATTTAATATTAATCTATTATCAGACTAGTAGTTTCTAAAAACCATTCAAATAATTCACTTTATTTCACAGTGCTCTCTCTCTCTCCTTTCCTTTCTTCGTTATATCCCCTATTGCGGAATGGAACAAATCGATTTCAAGTTCTTCTCTCGCTCAAACAATCAGTCTTAATTAAAATCGAACTCTCGGGCTTCTCTGCAAAATGATGCAGAAAACTTTTACCGTGCCAGGTTTCTCTTCAATTTCGTTTTCGACCGCTTTTCGTTTAGTTTTGTTTCTTTCCTCCTCGGTCCTCGTTTCTCGTCATCTCTTTTAAGCTTTTTATTACTTATTTACCTTCCTTTCTTTTCACTTTCCTTTTCGTTTCCCTTTTTTTTCTTATAATTATGTGTATTTTGGAAATTTTTTCTTTTCCCTCTTACCAATATTTACTGGACTGACATTCTGCGAAAAATTATTTATTCTTCATACAAAAGAATTAACTTTGTTTTTATAAACTCATTGTGGTCATATCAATCTTAAGTTATAATTTCCGTTTGACAAATTAATATACGTGTACAGTTCAACGTAAAATATTTATAAATATTAAATATTCCATATTTTTTTATATAAATTTTGTTTTGCAATTTAATATTAAAAAAAAAATGATAATATTTGAATTTGTAAGCACTAAACTGTTTTAAATTTTAGTGTTTCATTTTGAATTATTATTTTATAAAAGGATTTTGTAATAATTTATATTTGATATTATATTTTATTGTGAATTATTCACCGCATTCCGAGTGTGAAAAAAATATATTTTATTTATAATACTTATATTTCGCTTTGAAACAAAAAATTTAAAAATAAGAAACAAAGTTATTTTACAATTTTATTTGACAAAAAGAAAGGATCAATTGTAATCTTCCCGATCAATAAACTTTTGATCAAAGTTAATTATTACGTCCATATTTTATAAGGCTTTCTCAGTATAATAACAAATTATCAGCAACTAAAATCTCTGGCAAACTTTTGCCCAACTTTTCCTCAACTTCACAATAAGATTTTCTCTTTTCAAATAATCCAAACAAAATTTTAAGCTAATGAGATATATTTCCCTCTCCTTTAATAACAACAACTATACCAAGCCCATTGCAAGCTAGTAGCCAATTTAACGAAATAATTTCCAGCAATCGTAATTACGAAAGTTCAAGCATTAAGGTATTTTCCAACGTCTTTCTCTATTTTCTTTCATTTTACATCGTTATCCCTTCCTCCCTTTATATTCCGTTTCATACATTTTGCCCAAGCATCTATCTTTCTTATACTCTTAATTTTATACCAAGCGCTTCACCGTTGCAGAAGTAACTTAAAGTCTTCTTCTTCTTCATCCCTTTTGCCTTCATAATACTTTTATGATGTTCGCATCTTTTGCAACTTCTTCTTCACTTCTTCTCCTTCTTATTCTTCGCCTCCTCTTTCTACTTCTTCGAATTTACCTATCTATCCATCTTATTCAATCTTCTCTTATCCCCTTTTATTCTCCGTCTTTTTCTATCTTTTCTATCTTGTGTATACACCGCTATATGTATATATATAGTTTCTGAGTGACATACGCAATGAGACGAGACGGTGAAGGATAATGGATTTCGGAACTAAAACCGAACGCTATATGCTTCTCTCAGCCCATAAGCTTCTGATTCTATATAACATTAGCAGTATAGCTATATATATATAGGAACGCGCGACAGAAAAGCATGGAGACAAGGCTAATTCCGAAACTTCGTTAAATGCCCCGTAATTACGGACGTCGTTTCGTTTCCCAAGTTTCCTACCCAGACAGACAAAGAGAGAAAAATCGAGAGAGAGAAATCAAGCAAGAGTATTTTTTAATAAATAAAATATCACGAGTCAAAGGAGATAAAGATTCTAGAGTTAATTATTGGAAAATTTTAATCTTGTACTTGATAATTTTTTATGTGATTATATACACAATATGTCCTTTCTTAAGAAATAGCCGCTTTATAACTGAGGAATCTGCAATCTATATACTTCTTACCTCTGTGTATACATAATACAACAACCCATTATCATCTCATATCTTCAATATTTAATGCAAATCAGCTTAACCCTTGAGGCATCTCACATCTTTTTTAATAAACTTTTATCATTTTTTCTTCTTCTTCTTTTTTTAAAGCTTTGCTCAATTAAATTTTTAATCGACGCATTCTTCTTTACACTAACAACATTGCGAGCTTTTATATACGGAGGATGAAAGTTAATATGATTTACTTTAATACGTTTTTAAGCGGATAATGAATTTTTAGAAAAATATTGTATTATGCATGAGGATGAATGTTTAAGTAAACTTGAAAAAATTAAAATTTTTAATTATGTTTCATACAATTAAACCAAGAATAATATTTTTTACGATAAATTAATTAAAAAATAAAAAAATTTCATTTAATTACTGTGATTAAAAATATGTGAATAAATCATATATTTATATTACACTATTGGATCTTTTAATTTAATTAATAATTATATATTCATAGAGAGTAGGGTTAGCAATATTTCTATAATATAAAAATCCCGATTAGCTGCTATAAGTGTTAAAATACAACGAATATGAGTAATATATGATAAACAATGATAAAGTAAGAAAAGAATATTTGTGAACTAATGCAATACATTACTAAAAATTATCAGTTTCATCAGAAAGACTTTGATTATAATACAATGATAAATAACCATCATTGAGGTCTCATCGGCTCATTCGGTAAAGCGATGGATTCGTAATCTCGAGGATCCGAGTTCGAATCTCGCTCTTGGCTGATTGATACAAGCACCGCTGTACGTTACATGTGCTGAAGTTCACAAACACACTGACGACCTCCGTCGCTAATTAGTATTGCAATTATAGCATAAATACAGCGACGTTAAATTAAATTTAAAAAGAATAATCACTAATGCATCATGATGGTCGTGGGGAAGATGTCATTTCATTTTTGGTTGTAGACAGGTGTCATTTCATTCTAATTTAAAGAAGTGCTATGTCAAAAAAAAAATTTTTTTATTTAATCATCTAGTAGACCCCAAGAGAAATTAATTAATTACAAAATTATAATAAATTAAATATATAAATTGAGAAATACAAGCCTCTTTTTAACCTAAAATGAAATGACACCCTTTTTCAACTCTAAATGAAATAACACCTTTCTTCAACCAAAATTGAAATGACACCTCTCTACAACGAAAAATTAAATGACACCTTCCCCTCGAACGTCGAACACTAACAATAATTTAAAATCTAAAATCAATAATTTTGAATTAATTTTAAATGATCCATGTTTTCCACACATCCTATAAGCTGTCCACATAAATTACTACACGTGGATATCAGCAAGATATTTATCTCATATATATTTATAATGAAATGAAGAAGCAATGATAAAAGTTATGAAGAAAAATTATCTTTATATTTAGAGCGAATAAAAGAATTTTTTCAAAATATTATTTTCAATTTTTCAAGCACAAAAGTCCGTGATACTTTGAGTTGAACATATTTTTCTTCGAAATTGAAAATAAAATTCAAAAAGTAGAATAGAATTACAGTGTAGGTCAAATCGAAAATTTTTTTATGAACTGCGTTTACATTTCATGTATTATTGATTATTATTCTTTTCTCTTACAATAAAATGTAAGAATAATTTCAATTAAATTCATTATTATACACATTTTTTAGTTATTTCTCATGTATACGTAATACGGAGAATTTCGATACAAAGAAAGGTTACGCATTGAAAAGAAAAATTGCTTCTCTTTATGATATTCTTTGGAATTTGAAATCCTGTTTACTAAAGCTTCATATTTCAGAAAAATTTATAGAGCGTTAATAATTTAAAGTATTCTATTTGATGATATTAAAAATCCTTGGTATATTTAGAATATAAATTGTTATTGATAAAACTTAATATTGATGCATTAATCTCTTATTCATGTGATAGTTTTTTGGTTTTACTTGTATATGATTGGTTGCTGACGTTTTGCAAACATTGCAGTTTGCTTCATTAAAATTAACTTGAGAATAAGACGGCATTGAGACTCTTATAACTTCTTTGAATTATTTAAATTTTCCACGAACAATTATTTTTCTAAAAATCAGTTAATTTTCCAGCTAAACGATAATTCATTAAACTAATAACGTTCTTAGCTGGAAAGAATATTTCCACCTAAGAACGTTTTATATTCATTTTATTTAAATTCATTTTTATCAATTGATGCGCTTAACCATTGTAAATCTTCTACTTAACAATTTTTAATATAAATATTTCATATTTTAATAAGAAATACTTGCATTTTTCAAATAGTATAATATTATGGTTGTTCATTAACTATCTTAATATATATTCATTATTTATTACATTTTTTACGACTATAATATTCTTTTTTTAAATTGGAACTTTTCACACAATTTAAAAATTTTTAAATTACTTTTTACTACATTCTATTTAACTTTCTTCTTTAGTTCACTAAAAATTATTAAGAAATAAATAATTTTAAAAAAAAATATCACGATTTACAAATAAATATTTATATACCGACTGTACGTTCTCACACGGGGGAACATATTATTAATTAACGTACATGTGCAATACTTATTAGTTCAAATTTACATAAATATTTATAATTTACTCACGTGTATAGACATTAATACAATAAAACTTATATTTCATGTATGCAAGCTTTCATACTACATGTACCCCTTTTCCCTTTTCTTTATAGAAACTGAACGTCATTTTGACCACGCATACGATTCGAAACTTTGCTATTATAACGCAGACGCGCATAAACTTAATTCAAGGAGAAATAGAGAGATATGTATAGGATACTAATCCACGTGTATCTTCAACGTAAAGTATATAGAATATTGACATATAGAAAGTAACAGCTAGAAAGCATCGCCTATATAGGTTTATATACTAGTACGAATTGAAGGAGATGATTTAAATTTAATATAACAAGTGCATATTATATAATTATAGATAGAAACGTACGTACTCGTTCTTCCATCGGGTAGTAATGTGTCGAGTGCATTTAATGGATAAGCCGAGCAAGTAATATTACTGTAGCGCCAAAATTCTCTGGCTGATAATTCCAACATCTCGCGAAATACTTCGGCCCGGCCTAATTGACACGCTAATGTCAATGGTGTTAAACCCGCTGCATTTGCTATACCATTACGTGCTGGTAATTTTGGATGACGTAATGCATAGCCAAACATGTCCTGTGGAACATAATAATGGAAAATGGACAGAGAGGGGTTAAGAGTTACTTGGTTAAGATAATCATATTTTAGAGTATGTATCGTAAGATAGGAAAGGATAATCTGTTAGGAACTATTACTAAATTATCTACGTATTTTTATTATTGTGTACTGACTAGGGTCATTGTAAAGTTTACGAAATGTGTCAAACTTTCAAAATTTTTTTGCATTTAGTTTTCAAACTCAAAAAATTGACACATATTTCATAAAGATAAACTAAATACATTAAAATTGTTACAGGTAATATTAAATTAGACAAAATGAAGAATCATCATTATAAGATATTAAATGGTAGTTAAGAATATTATTATAACTTCTGTGCATATTATAATTATTTAAAAATACAAACTTAGTCCTTACTAAGAAGTTCAAAAAACATTTTTTATATAATAAAGTTTTTTATATCGATGAATAATTAATTATATAATTATCTTTTTCATTCATGACAAAGAAGTAAATTTTGAAAACAAAAGCTATATTAACTCAAAGCAATCCAGTTCATGTCACTTACAGTTTCCCATTATCAAAGATATTATACAATCATCATAACACAAAAATTAATGAAGAAAAGCTCGTACTACTAAATTAGATTCAGGTTCAACATAATTGTAATTCAGTAAGACAATACGAGCTAGATAATAAGATGCTTGTATCTTTAGAAACTTTGACAGAAGTAAAGACAAAGATGTAAAAGTTTTTCAGTTACAACAGACTCATCCTGTAACGTTATACTTAAATAATATTCTATAAACATTTGACAAACTCAAGTAATCGATGAATAGTAAAAACAGAAAAAAAAATTTGAGCTTATGTATTTATATATGCGTACAATGTTAGATAAGAAATAAAAGCAGATGTCTGAGAAATATAGCTAAATTTTATTTACTTATTCTTGTTTTGTTCGTGTGACAAAATGTCACATCGATAATGCTACATTTCATATATTCCAGAATTGGCACTATAGATGAGAAAATTTTCTTATTCCTTCTTTCTCTCTCCCTCGACGATTTGGCACGAGATTCAACGTAATGTGCACTTGGGAAGACGAGTAAGGTGGCGGGCACAGCTGTTTATTTTACTGTGGAAGAGGAGCATTCGCATTGGACTTTTAAATTTGGCCGCTCTCTCTCTCTCTCCCCCTCACGACAATAGAAGAAAAATTTATTTCCTTATGCTTGCAAACGAAAGAAAGAGATGAAAATAAAAATGGGAGAAAAGCTGGAGAAGAGAGAAAAATAAGAGAGCGAATTAAAAATGCTTCGGCAAACGGCCGATTTCATATCGTTTGCAAAGTCAGCATCAGCAGCTTGTGGTAGTGGCGGTATTAGGTAAAAAGCGCGGACGAATTTTATCGGACCCCAAGCGTATCTGCAATTTTTATCGAGCTACAGAAGGAGAAAGCGAGAGAGGAGAGTAGCTTTTATACAGACTAGTAAGATCGCGCAAGCTCGTTCGATTTGAGCTTGAATTGAGTTTTCTAAAAAGGAGGAGCAAGAAAAGAAGACGAAGAAAATAAGGCAGAAAAACCTTTTCGACTGTAAGGGAAACTTCTTTTTTTCAGTAGGTATACCGTCGATTGAGGACTATTGAGCCGTATAAAGTTACTTGGGATATCTTATTTGACGTATGGATACATGTGGCATTTCTTAAGGAATATTTTATTAGTTTATGCCTCGAAATTATGGTATACGTAGGGATTCTTTTTCATCTTTCGTTCTTTTTTTTTCGTAATCAATTTTTTATTGCAAATTTGATATAATAATTTTATGTGACTCATCATTTTTATAAATTTAGATAAATGAAGCGTGTGAAGAACAATTTACTAAATAATTTTAAACTGTTTTAAACTTTTTAAATTTA
Organism: Anastatus disparis; assembly: GCA_017163975.1. NCBI lineage: Eukaryota > Metazoa > Arthropoda > Insecta > Hymenoptera > Eupelmidae > Anastatus > Anastatus disparis. Next base: position 5,443,983 of record JAFFSR010000226.1, read on the forward strand.
TATTTTAATTAATTATAAACTTAGTTTACAACTTAAAATGTTTTAAAGTACTTCAAAAGGCTCACTTTCTTGATAAAATTGAAAAAAATTACAATCTTTTCTCGAAGTAGAAGTTTGAAAATTTTCAGATTAATTTCTGTAAAAGTTTTCAATGTTTTAACTTAATTTAATTTTTGAAAATCATTGTATTTAACATTCAAAAAATTTAGTAAGAAATCAAATTTTTAATATTTTTTATCAAAATTATCAAGATTATATTTTATTTTACAAAAAAATAACTGTAAAAATGCCTAAAACTATTTTCATTAAATTATTTTAATGAATCTTTCAATGGCAACGAACATATTTATTTAAAGTTATTGAACAAAATAGACAATATCTAAAAAAAAAATACTTTTGTCCTATATATGTATATAAATTTCGAGTCGATGTAACCATATTTACTCTTTCTAAATGACAATAAGTTTTCCAAGACTTTAAGTCTCAACGGTTGTTTTGCTTTAGTGATATATCGAGAGCGCAATTTTAAAATCAATCTCGCGACAAAAATTCGCGAGCCAAATGGCTTGGGTGCTCACGTACAGTATATACTCTAAAACGAATATAAAAGGTAGTAAGAAGAAGAAGAAGAAAAAAAAATAAAGAAAACAACATATAAGAAAAGTGGAATGATATTCAGCAAAGCATGCGTTAGAAGAAGAAAGCACGTACACATCGTCCTCCTCGTCGTCGTCATCGTCAGTAGCAGAATATCGAAAAATGTGCTTGCACACACAAACACACACTGGGGGGAATATATAGAGAGGAAAACTTTTCCACTTGTGTCGTCCCATTTAGATGGTTATAGAGAAGCGATGCGCAAGCATACGAGTAGAGTAAATAAGGATAGATGTATAGAAAAGTGAAGTGAGAGAGAGAGAGAAAGAGAAAAAAGAGAGACAAGGACGTGAACGAGTAGTATGATAAAAAAAACGTCTACAAATTTTTCGATTCGAGCACTGAAGATGCCTCTTATCTTTTGCTTCTTTTTGGAAGATTCATGGCACTTTATCCCTTTTTTTTCCACGACTGTAGGAAATTTTGTGGTAATAAGCAATATAGTTGAAATAGACTATTTTTTTTTATATGTTTTTCAAGATATTCGAAAACGAACGAAATTATATACATCTCAGTCACGAATTTACAGCGGAGAAGCTTAACATAAAGAGAATGACTAGTTCGTCATTTAATACATTCTCTATGTAGAAATTTGAAAATTTAATATTTAAGACTTAAATAATAAGATAATTTTGATTTTTTTGTATTGATTAAAATCTTAGAATTTAAAATAATTCATGAAGTTATTTAGAAACATGATTTTATATTTAATTTCTACATTATTATTTTATCCGGTCAATAACTACATGTTTTGAAAATTTTAATTATAAATTTTCAATGAACTAAATCAAATTCTTTAAAAATTATTAAATAATTAAATAAAAGTAGCTAATTATTTTTTTAAATTAAGTTACTTTAATTTTAATGCATTTACACCTAAAGTTCTTACTGTGTAATCACTTGTAAAATTTTACTAATTGAACTTAAGAAAGTGTACAAAAATAAAGAGTAAAAATGTAATTTACAAGTTATATTTTACAAGTTTTCTGCAATAAGTGGAAATATTTAATCTACATAAATTAAAAACAAACGCAATTTCACTTCAAAAAATTTGTTTGATGGTTCATAATATTTTCTTTGATGTTATGATTTATACAATACAAGCGAATAATAACAATTTAACTTTATTTTTAACTTTACTTTTAATCAATAATTAATGTATAAACGATAATGATAATAAAGTTTAAATTAAGATCACATTCGTGAAATTCTAAACTGCATTCAATAATTTTAATTACTATCTTGACATTTTGTTAAACTTTTACCTTCCAATCATTTTGTCTAATTTAACAAAATTATATTTTAATTAGGGATGCAGTTAAATATTTTAAAAGTTGGCACTTGATTAATTTTCAACTTTCTTAGAAAAATTTTGGATTTTGATTAATTAAATAAGCAAGTTTAAATCTTACATACCAATTTATCACAAACGACAACCATATGCAATATCATATTCCCAAAGCTATCTTGTTCATCAGGATGTGCTCCCGAATCCAATAACAAATTGTAAACACTTTCATTGGCACAGCAAGCAGCCCAAGCCAAGGGATATTCACCAAGATAAGCCAAGCCTTCATAATCTGTATACTTTGCTGGATTATCTCTTTGCTGATCTCTTGGTAAAAAGAAACTGCCAATGGCACGTTGCGATACAATAGCACCAGCTTCAACCAAATCTTGAACCAGTTCATTATTAGCATAAGCAATAGCCAAATGCAATGCACTGGCACCAAGATATTCTTCACCTTCAACAACATCAATCGCTAATCTTGGAAAACATTTTAATAATGTCCTTGCAATTCTAGTATGTGCTCTTGTATCACAAATAATTAACACGTGGAGCAATGTTTCACCTAATGATCCTCTATATTGCATTTGCCAACAAGCTTCATGATCGGTCCATTGAGCCAAGGGATCAAAACGTGATAATGATGCTTCAATTGGTAATATAACTTGATCTAAATCACGAAATTTCCAACGTAAATATTCAGCTCTATTGATTGTCTGGCCTTTGCCATCAGCATACATGAGAATACCAAATTGTTCACGTATAACACGTTCAACTTCTTGTTGTCCACCGTGATTATAAGCTTCAATTAATTCACCACCTTTTTTATAATTTGCTAATTTATAAAGAAGACATTGGTCCTCGTCACTTGCTTGGCTGATCACGCGATCGAGGATCGAGCCAGCATTGACCTGACTACCTCGACCTCGACAAGAGCACGCCCCACCCATTCAGACATTTCCCTTCCTCACTAACTTTTCAGGTTGATCATTTAGGGCTTTATCCAGCCCTTTTACTCTTCGTTTCAGCTAATGTTTGGTGACGTTGACCACATTTTATCAGAGATTATAATAAGCTGCAACGAAAATCAAACCTTTAATCTTCTGTTTTCAGCACTTCGAACATTAACGTCTACGTAATTTCATTAAATGGTAAAGTGATAATTAGTTTAAATTATTTCTAAATTATCTGAATAATTATACACAGAATATAATCTTTGTGAATTATTGTTGACCTTAAAAATTCTAAAAACTATAAGAAATATTGAATACACAAAGCAATCTACAAATTTTTTTTTCCTTCAGATAGTTAAATTGATTCTATCAAAAGCAGATATTTGGTTTATTAAAGCAAAATGTGAGCTTTTTGTCAAACTCATTTGAATATTGCTTAATTAATGATCTCTAAAAGATTAATGAACACAAATATAATAGGATGAAGCTTAAATTGCTCAAATAATAATAGAAATATGTTAAATTAAAGATATATCGTTTAATTATCAAATTAGCATTTATGTAAATATATAGCGCAATGTTTTCACTGTTTGATTCTAAATAACTAATTTTGAATATTCATCGAATCAATCCTCATTTCGTGTTATTTAACCGATCGTTGACCATTTATGCATTGTATTTTAATAATATATTTACGATTAAATAATCTAAATAATAGTACTGTAATTTTCATATAAATTACATAATACAAGTTAATACTAGAATAGATAGAAATTCAAATTTCATTGCAGCTTTAAAAAGTACTTTATATATATTGCTGACTAAAGCTCTCTATGAAGCTTGCTTGTAACTATTAACTGGTTCCATTATATAAATTAATTAAAAAACAAATTTATCCCAAAATTCAGATTGAAAAATGATTTTTAAATTTACTTCATTTCAACATTAAAAAATATTTTAAGATACTGTATTTTCAAAATTTATTATTTAATAAAGGTGGCCGTGACTAAATTACAAATGTGAAATTTCAATAAAGCTTAAAAAATTAGTTTTAGATTTGATGTGAACCATCGTCAGAATGTAGTTAATAATAAAATTAATTTAATCAACAAAAATAAATTTTTAAAAAATCAAAATTTAACAAAAAAATGGTTGTTATGTTATCATTCAACTCTGTTTCCACTTCAATACACAAATATTTTTACTAGAAAATGGTTACACTAAAAACTAGATATATCTTGAATAAAAATAATTAATACAGTCAGACCCAAATACAATTGGCCATACATAATTGAACAATGATCACACTCTATTCATCCAAACCAAAATTTAACCAAATCATCACTTTTAAAAAATCGTAGCACCTGGATCAAAATCCATCAGATTTTATTTATTTTATTAATATATATTTCATTAACAATAATTCATCATCATTGAACAATGCTACACAAACAATTATAAACTATTATATCTGCATTCACTATTAGCGCATGCGCCAATTCCAATTGCGTCCAAGGTTAAGATCCTCTGTCCTCAATATTTGACGTTGTACAAATAACAACCAATTAGTTGATACCACTAACATTTTATTATTTTAAATGAAAAGCAAGAGAAAAAACTAAACCAGAGAACAAACTTTATCGTTTAAAAATTGATTTAATACTCGTCTCTCGCTACTTTTTGGGGAAAAAAAATCGTCTCTACAGCAGCGAAGCGTAACTGTTAACCCTCGGCCTTATTTGCACTATAGCAACCAAAATACTTAGTTTACCCCCGCCGCTTAAAAGAGAATCTATAAACAGTAACCTGGTGCTGGCTAGATACCTACGGGGTCACTAGGTGATACTAAGACATGGATGATAAATACAAACTCCTAGTCTATGTATACATTAACGTCTCTACAATACAAACGATTGGTTATTGTGTCGTATAAACTACTGAATCGTTTCTCAAGTTATACGATACATTGAATGGCTTGTATCCCATTTCAGTTTTGTTGATACTACTACTATCTATTATATACCCCAGTGTCAGCGATATTTCTTTCTTTTTTTTATTCATTTTCTTTTTATACTGTTCTTTCCCTTTTTTTTACGAACCAAGGGTCTACGCTGGCAATGCTTATGTGATTCTCGAAACTTGACTAGAAAGGATCGTGCTACGTTCCACTTTTACCTGTTCTGACCTTAACATGCTTTAACGACGATAGTTCGGCCCAGATTTTCTACACCCCTATCGAATCGTTATTCTTTTCTTTACCATCATGTATTATCTCTTTTTTTTTTTTATTTTCTTCTTCTGCTTTTCTCTTTGACTTTTTGCGAAGGTTAATATGTAAGCTCTGTCAATCATATATCTGCACACAGAAAAGAAGAGAGAAAAAAAAATAGCTAGAAAAGAGGAATGATTGATCGATGAATTTTCGGTTGTTGTTTTTAGTTATAGGTATATGTATAGACAGCATGTGCGGTTGCACGTAACGAAAGTATTAATTTACGCCTGTCGATAGACTGGCCAACATTGTAATATGTGTATAGCGTTGATGCATCGCGGCTACATGCTTCGCTTAACCAATGTTTGTTTTAAATTGAAAATTGTATTTCAAATTTAATATATTGTTTAAAAAATATTTTGCTCGAGGACTTGCCTTTTTTTTTTAATGAAATTTTAATCAAACGAATGATACGCTGTGAATTTGATGAAACGTATTTTCTAAAAACTATTTTATTTGAAAGTATAGACGTGTATTTCCAAGAAAAAATAATTTGGTTTTAATTAAAAAAATAAAATTGATCTTTTGTTAGAGTTTCTATTAAGCAGTAGATCAAATAGAAGGGTATAATTATTATTATATATTTAAAAAATAAGTTTTTAAAAAAGGTGTCAAAAGGAAAACTTTAAAAATTTTAAAAAAGTTATAGAACAATTAAAAACCGCTGTTTTCTAAATCTTATTTAACATTTTTAAAAGTTGTAAATTGAAGACCTATGAAATAATCTCAAAGCGATGCGGAAAATCTTTAAAATAAAGTTTTTTCAGAACTTTTAATTTTAATAAAAAGTAAAATTGCGTTTTGAATTAGTTGGTTTGAAAATCCATTAAAATTGCGCATTTCTATGATTACAAATTTCAACTGGCACTTTCATAAATTATCATTTAATTATATTTTATTATTTGTGAATTGACACTATTATAATAAGTTAAAGCTTCATAAATCATAGTATAATTTTCCCTGTATGGAACATTACATTTTGACCTATAACGCGCCAGAGCAATAGAGTTAATTTTAATTTCCAACCATTAACAGATTGATTATGCAAATTTCTCATAATTCTCATTAAAATTTCAACCTCTAGCCATTCATCACTGCCGCTATCAGCGTATATAATACGAAAATATATATTCTCGCTCTTTCTTCCTCATCAACGTTCAAAATTGTTTTTCAAGCTCAGTAGTCAATTACAAAAGTGCTTCATGACAACTTTAGTTTAACATGACTTTTCTCTGATACGCTAATCAATCTCTTCGCATACTTTTCAAATCAATCCCTATATACCTGTCAAAATAACTTTGATACAAAATATTGTTGATTTTATGGAAAAAATATTTTTTATACACGCATGTAAATAAAAAGTGCAAAAATAATGTCAGGTATAAGTCAAAACTATTTTTTTAGCAGTAAAAGTTTTTTTTTATTTCTTCTTTTTTTTTTATACAACAGGTTTGACTTTTTTGGCAATTGCATTTGGTCAAAGTTTATGTAATAGGCGTGCAATTTGTCGATCAACGCAGAAAAAAAATCTGCACGATTCTCCCATAGCAGCACTCTGTATGATTCATTTTTAGCTGTAATTGGAATCGATCCGATAGAGATAGGAGTGAGAGAGAGAGAGAGGCAAGCTTTAAACGAATTTCCAGTGCTTCACCCAATTTTTATTGAATTTTTTTTCTTTTCCTCTATCTTTTTCTCTCTCTTCTTTCTCTCTCGCTGTTGTATCTCGATGTATATATACCCAAAAACAGGAAAATCGATTAACTTGTTGGTAATGTCATTTATTTAATTTAGTTTTAGGAAATTTAAAAAATGTGCGCTTTAACAATTTTAAAATTGTACAACATTTTGTTTTAAGAATACATTGGGGAAAATATTATGATAGATATTACTTATTTACATCGGAAGTGCGGAAACGTATAGTAGCATAAGACATATTATTGTAATAAAAAAAAACAGGAAAAATTACTAATTTAAAACGTTCAAACGTTTAATTAAATATTTTGAACTTTAATTGAATGCTCTAAACTTTACTTTGGAGAGAGTAATTTTTCTTGTTTTTACAGCAATAATGTATATTATGACACTATGTTTTTACGATAATGTTTCTCTCAGAGGTGGAAATTACATTCAATTAAAAAAACATTTAATACGATGTAATGATATTTTTAATAAAGTTTTAACTATTTCTAACAAAAATATTTCATCTCTTTAAAAATTCTGACTTTAAAATGAAATTTTTAAAAAAATCACTTTACATGTCAGAGATATCTAAGCTCGTTAAAATTTATTGCAAAAGCTCTGAAAATGTTGTTAATCATCATTACAATCCTGGTACACAATACCCAAAATCGTAAACCGCTTTATCGTCCTCTAACACGACATCGAACCGCGACATATTCAGTCGTGTCATTGCCGCTGATCCACCGCCATCCCATTCCCAAATCGACGTAACATCATTAAATTACCACAAAATTGACAATACGCTAGTACGTATATCCAAGTTTAAATTTAAAATATTCCTATATACGCTCTCTGGCTCTATAGCCACCAAAATTGTTCGACCAAAATATAGAATGTAGTTTATCGACGAGAAATTTTCTTACATTATAAATTATGTAATTTCAGGGTTTATTTATGGTTTGTAATGCGTTAATCAATAGTGATGTAAGATAATTATTTATGCCAGACAACATAAACAATATCAAACGAATGGATTGCTCGCTGTCAGGGTCATTCGTGAATCCAGATAATTAAAACGATTTTTGCTAAAGGAATACGAATGAGAATCTTTATTTAGTACAATAAATGATAATGTTTGGATAATAATTTGTTTTGCTTTCACATTTGCTTACGTAATTATTGAAGGAATTAAAGTATAAAGTATGCTTACTATACTAGGAGAATCTGTTATACTTAAGAAGATATTTTAACCCTTACTCGTCATACTGGATTCATTTGCACCCCATAATTTTGTGTAAAATTACATTTCTTTTTAAATTTTCTTTGCTGTATTAATTTTTTTAATATTTAATTTAATTTTTTTGGCTTTCTAACCTACACTGTCTTAAAATCTAAACTTTTGAAAAGCTCTAAAAAATCAAGTTAGAATAAATTATTCTATTTTTTATAATGGTTTTCGTCATTGTGGTACATATGATCCTAGTGTGATCATACATGATTCCATAGAAATATAACGAATAAGAATTAATACAATTATATGAATTTGTAGGCTTACTGGTTCCGTCTTAGAATTTTCATACATTACTTTTTTATAAATTAATACTAATAAATTAAGTGAATTTTTTAAATTTCACGCACACTACTATTTTTATTCAACTTTTGTTTATCTTCATTAAAAACAAAATATATTAATATAAACTATAGTATATATTAAAGAATTAGATACATTAAGCTGGAATTGTAAATACGCTTTCAAAAAATTTCACTTTTCAAAAAATAAATCCCGATGTTACAAATTGAAGTGTAATTATAAAAGCTAACATTGAATAAACACTAAAGTTCATTATAAAAAAAATGTTAATATTGAAAAATTTAAAAAAAAAAGAAGCCGAGAAAATTTAACATGAATATGTATTTTAGTTTACAAATAGAATTTGACGAGAAAAATATATATTTCTGCATGCATATACAAATGAAAAGGAATACTAAATACTAGTTCTTGTATTTTGTTTTTTTCTTTTCTCCTCCTTTTTCTTTTATTTATTTTTTTTTATATTCTCTGAATGATAGAATTTACTGAAATATGAAATGTGAAAATAAAGAACTTCAGAAGCATAAGTGAATGGTTTTTCAATCTGAATAAGTGAGAAATTTCAATATTCTTTATGAAGCTGTATTTTTCAATGCATAAAACATTTCTAACTCTTCATTTGAAATATTTTCCACTCGATATACGATAAAAATCTTTTTTATTATGCATTCATAAATAAAAGCTTATTATTTTTATATAAAAATATAAAATACAATATTATATTTAAAACAACAACAAAGTGTATACAAAATTTTTTTTTTCTATTTGCATAAAATTAGCATATTAATTTACGATTTTAAAAACAGATAATCCCTCGCATTATTAAATAACAACAAATTAAAAATTCTAATAGCTTTTTGGAAATTTATTACAAAGGCATTATGTAAAATTAAAAAACATTAACTTATCACCTGCAACGTTGAATTAAAAGTAATTGATAGGTAAAAAACAAATCCTGGCATTGGAACAATGTAACGCTTTATTCAGAATCATTTAAAATTCTTTGATTAAGCCTTACGCGTATTATCAGCAGAAGAAAATATCATTAATTTAATGGTAATTCAACATCAAATAACAATTTAACGTGAACTTACGTAACGAGTAGTAGGAAAACCTCGTTGTTTTACCTATTGGCACGATAAAATTCTTTGAATTGAATTGAGGTCGTCAGTGGCTCAATCGGTAGAGCGATGGATTCGTAATCTCGAGGTCCCGCGAGTTCGAATCCCGCTCTCGGCTGATTGATACAAGCACCACTGTACATTACATGTGTTTTGTTCACAAACACATTGATGATCTCCGTTGCTAATTTGCATCGCAATGATAGCATAAATACAGCAACGTTAAACAAAAAAATTTTTTCACACTCAGGGCGTAAAATTCAATTTCTGATGTCTATTCTTAATGGCTAAAATAGCTCTTTTTTACCCTAGGGCAAAAAAGTAATTTTCTTACAAGCGTGATTGATTTTTTCCCTGTTTCCAATAAGAAATTTACTTTTTCTAACGGCGCATGAAAATTTAGCATGCGCTGTTAGAAAATGCAAAATGAATTCAGTGAACGTAAAATGAATGTAGTTATTATTAGTGCGGGTATTCGATTCTACGAGCAACTCTAATAAATTACTACACTCGACGAGTTCGTGTCGCGTATTAACTCGAACTTGCCGAGTTACTCGAATTTATCGAGTTACTCTAAAAAAATATCATCTACTTGAATAACTCGAATCACTTGAAAAAATATGTATTTGAATAACTCGAATGACTCGAAGTATTCGACAAAAATATGAATTACTCGAAAAAATATAAATTACTCGAATTACTCGAAAAAAAATAAATTACTCGAATTACTCGAAAAAATACAAATTACTCGAATTACTCGAAAAAATATAAATTACTCGAATTACTCGAAAAAATATAAATTACTCGAATGACTCGAAAAAATATAAATTACTCGAATTACTCGAAAAAATATAAATTACTCGAATTACTCGAAAAAATATAAATTACTCGAATTACTCGAAAAAATATGAGCTACTCGAAGAACTCAAGTTACTCGAAAATATAGTTGCTTTTTTTATCAATATTTTCTGTAGAAACGAGTTTTTCGTGTTATTTGATTTATTTGAATAGTCAATAGATTTTCATAAAATTTAAGTTTAATGGTTTTTTTATTTCAAGAATTATTATTTATTTTTTTAGAGCGGGGGGCTTCGCCCCCCCGGCACGTTCTTTGCCACATTTTTATTTGGATTTTATCATATATTGATGCCAATACTTTATGTAACGGCATTAATATATTAACGAATTTATATTTAATGTGGCTAAATTCGACGCCCTTCGTGTATGAAAAAGTAATATGTTAACCACGGAAGTAAAGGTGTTTTTGTCCTCGTCTTTATTGTCACCCTCGCTTCGCTCGGGCGTCAAACTCGACTCGAGCAAAAATCACCTATTTTACTCCCTTGGTTAACAATGTACTATTTTTTTAAATGCTTAGAATCATATTTTTCAGATACAGAAGAAAATTATTTTTACGTTTTATAATCAATCATAATGTTTTTATTATAAAACAATTTTTATGTATAATTTTATTTTTAATGCAATAAATTTTTAGAAAATCACGCTATCATTTGCATTATTAGCCAATGATTTAAATTTTATCATCAGTTTAAATGTCATCTAGTAATTATTTTGTATTATCTTAAAAATATAAAAAACATTTTTATCACAATAACAGCATTAACCTACTTTTGAATAAAAAAAAATAAAGATTATATCTTATTCCAGTTGCGAATTCCATTTTTCATTTTCATATAATTATACGCAAAAAAGTTTACAAGTATGTTCAAACAATCCTCCATTGTGATATTCCAAAAGAAAGATTCTACAGCTCGTTTCAATGTAAAATCATTCTGAATTCGTAAAAATTCCATTATTTTCTTAACCGTCGAATAACAAACAATCGATACCATTACACCCTCAACAATATAACAGCCTAAAATGACTCAGCATTGATATCGATCCTTAAACACACGAAAATAAGTCCAAAACTTGGAAAAATCACGTCAAACTATCCTAATACTCAGCCCCATTTCTATACTGTATATTTAATATTTAAACAAGTGCGATAGACTCACTATAAGGTAGTCCTTTCACATGCATATACACACATATACTTGTACACACACATTTATTCTCTAAGAAAATATTTATTTTAGACGAGTATTTTGTCAAGGAAGAAAAAGGAAAAAAATCGTATCTCTCTCTCTTTTTTTTTATTTTGCCCGTAAGGGATAAGCAGGAAAAAAAAAAGAATTCGCGTTCGCTATACGCAGAGTAACGAAATACTCGATGAGTAATGTATGTTTAAGAGCGTACTTAACGTTTGTTGTCATTTCTGTATATTTCGGAGTCGTATCTCTCGTACTTCTTGTTTGCGATTCAGTCCTCCTTTTTTTCCTTTCTTTTTTTTTAATAATATTTGTAGATCCCCTGATTACAAACGAACTTTTACATTGACATAAGTAAATTAATTTTTTTCTTCGAACGTATATTGAGTTGATTAATTAATGAAGTCCATTGAAGACTTTGATTTCTCCCTTTTTTATGGCAACGTTTGTTCAACATAATTATTTTAGAGTTTATTGATATACTATAGGGTTAACGACCGTACGGTTGTTGACACCCATTGGTATTAGCTTACGAGCAATTTATTTTCATTTATTGATACACAAAACTAATAAGTGTTCGATCATAGCAGTCAAATATTACTATGTAATATATTTTGTGTCTACTATGGATTTTTTATTTAAACATTATTTACTTCACGAGAAACTATCATTAAATATTCTTCGATAATTTGTTTGAATAATAATCGACATTTTTGTGGATAATTATGTCAATTAAAATTATTTAAGCGCCTATATGTATTACATGAATAGATAATTTCCATAACTAATAGTAATCCCTCGAATACCGTATAAACGTGATCAGATAGAATAATTGATAATTAACATGATAATTAAACATTTTCAGTGAACCAACAAACAATTAAAAAGTCAAAAAATCAGCACCACATATATGTATCCTTCGAAGTCATTTAAAAGCATCAAAAATTTACTGCGCCAAAAAAAATTTCGTCTTAATGATTTATAATTATGAATCGGGAAAAATCGCAAATATTGATCAGCAAACAGCGGAACGCTAAAGCACACGAGTCAATGATTTTATATAAACATGGAATATATGTATAACATTAAATGATGATTTTCGGTATGTTATTTCATTCACGATCGAGCGAACAAGCGCGGCAATATAATCTTCAGTCATGATTTTCAATTGCGCCAATCATGCAAAAAATCATTGTCCGCATATACACACGTCAAAAGGGGGAATATAACAATAGTAAGCGGAATTTATGTACAATTGAATAATAATTTCTTGCTTCTTTTTTTTCTCATCGATTTGCATTGTCATCGGGTTTTTTTGAAATTATTTGAAATTTTTAAACATTTTTACTTCTTCCTTTGTGTACTAGTTTTATCATTTTTATGGCAATTTATGAAAAATGTATTATTTGATACTTACTTTGTAACATTGTCCATTATGATATATCCATAATAATGATTTATCATTGGGATAAAATCCTTTCTGGAAAATTAAATTGATAAATGTATTTCTGGATTTACGAAAGAAATAAATATCTAATATCAAAATACTTTAAATAAAAGTTTAAATAAAAATATTTAAACTTTAATTTATCCAATAAATAAATTGTGCATTAGAAAACCATTCTATAAAAATACTAAAAAAGCGTTTTTATTTTATTCATGTTTGTCAATATACAACAAATTTATTTTTGTTACGTAAAAAATAATTCAGATGAAATAAAAATTTGTAAAATTTTCAATATTAAGAGTAATTGACAAAAAATCGTAAAAATTTCAAATGAAGTTTATCTCGTTGGAAATTCCATGTTTACTCTTTGTTTGAATAAATTCACTACATTCGACGTAACTGTCTAAATATTTTTCAAACTCCCCTTTTTTACATTACTTTTCGGAAAAAATTTGATGACATATTTTCAAATAAATTTCTTTTTGGCAAACGCGCTTCGTGGAAAATTCATTTTAAAAATAATATTTAGATTAGGATGTATAGTTTATTTGGAAATATAACTTTTCATTTTGATATTAATTAATAAGTACGTAATTTGAAATATGTATTATTTAATTTCCTTGTATACGGTTATAAAAATTCAAAATTTGAATCTAAATGTTGAAAATTAAAAAATTTTCCGGATTTAAATTAGATTTGACTTATACAATGGTTTATTTTGTATTATATTATAAAATATTTAATATGAATATTAAACATTAAATATTAAATCGCAATACACTTTTCAAAGCAAATAATAAAATATGTGTAATTAAACATTGAAAACAGTACGTTTTCATCAAAAAGCAAATATGAAAATTTATACAATGAACTTCATTTGCTGTATCTTCAAACAAAACCCAACGACACAAAAAAAATAAACGAAAAACCACATCACAACAGCAAACCGCGTATATTTGACAGATGATTGAATAAAGCCATATAAAAAAAAATCGAAATCATATCCTCGCTTTCCTCCGACCGCCAAAAATTGTCGCGTGTTTGAACCTAGTTGCAAAATTCTTATATTTTATAGCGGTAATAACAATAAGAGAATTTTGGTCGCGTTCTCGTTAAAATATCCGCGTGCTCCAGTTTTCTGGCAACAATAAAGAAGAGACATAAGTACTGCGAGGAATTTTATTCGGCATGAAAAAGAAAAGTTTATTCGCCTCGAGGAAATAGTATATTACGCACCAAGGGAGGGAAGGGGGACATTCTAACCCGCGCGTATGTTATCGCCCGAGCCGAAGGCGAGGGCGATAAACGCGCGGGTTAAGATGTCCCCCTTCACTCCCGTGGCGCGTATACAATTTTTTACCATAGCCAAGCCGAAAGTTGTCAACTAAAATTACGTATAACGTAAACGTTATGCTATATTGTTCTACTAGATACACTACACGATATCACACTACACGGTAACACTCGTAATGATAATTCATTAATAAAAAAAGATGTTATGAATTATTCTAATTTTTCATCACACACATTTTTAAAGATTCCATGCTTTGTTTTACTATATACACTACACAATAACACACTACACGGTAACACTCGTAATGATAGTTCATTAATAAAAAAAAAATTTATTATTCAATCTGATAGAATTATTCTTCGATACACTCTGTTTCAATGCACACATTTTTCATCACACACATTTTTAACTAAATAATAATATAATACAATGTATACATATACATTATAATGTATACATTTTGTTTTTTTTGTTTCAAATTTAAGAGATTTTGAAAAAGAAACAGAAAAAGATTTTGATATCTGCCTTCGTTTTGTTCTTATTATGACTTTTGATGAAGAGCAAAAAAGCTAGGTATATTAGACATTATATGGGGAAAAGAAAGAGACGGAGAGATATAACGTATGCTATACTCTGTCGTTAGCACCTGCGCAGAACGTTCTGTTTGCTTCCTGCCCCGGCAAGAATGTGAGACTTTCGGTTGAAGTAGTGGGGATGAAAGTAGAAACTTTCGGGTTGGATATGGTAAAAAATAATTTATTGAAGAATAGCTTGTACCTTCCTTTTATAACGCGAACAATTTTTTATCCTTGAATCAAATGTTTTCGAAAGGATAAGGAAGGTCTAAAGTCAACGTCGTAAAAAGAATTTGAACTTCATTTTTTATGAGTTTACTGATTTAGATAAGAATAAATATTTAGTTTTCTGTATTAGACTACGTTGAAGGGTGGATTTTAATGACATCAGTTGATCAGTTGTAAGTTGTAAATCCAAAGGCTTAATTACGTTGTTTACTTTTCAAATAATTTAATTACTTCAGCTTTAAAATTTCAAAATAAATTTGAACCTAAGCTCGTATACTTGTTTAATAAATCAAGTTAGAAAACTTGAACGTTTAACGAGAACATAGTACAAGCATAATATTAGACATGCTTTAAATATTTGTTTATTTAATAAATTTTGCAAGTTAATATCGTTTTAAACAAACCATACAATATTCATTATAAACAAGAACAATGTTGATTATAATAACAGTGGAGAATCAAATTGCCCAAGTATGAAATAACTAATTAAAATGTCAAATCTAATTATGAGCAATTTAATCGCTCGTTTAAACGACAAAAACTATAAAACTTAACGCTGTTTAGAAGGATGCATATTCAAAAAGCACTTCAAACGATTAATTATTTAGTAGAATCCAATGTTAATATTGTATACCTTCTGCTATAGACACAGAAAATGACGTTGATTATAATTCGAATAAAACTTGAATGAAAGTTTAACAAAATTAATTTGGTTGAAAATATCATGTCTTACTTATTTGATAAAAATGATTTTTTATTAAATATCGAAATTCAGGATGCAAATGTCATTTACCATTTCTTATTAAAATCAAATATATTTAAAGTTTAAACATCGATTAAACTTAAATTTATGATTTAACTTTGCAAAGCTCGTCGGTATATATATATATCGTTAAACAGTATCGAAGTTCAAAATTTCTCAATATCTATCTTTTAGTTTAATAGAATTCTAATGTTTAAAATATAATGCCAGCTATCGGAATGTTACAGATTCAAGAAATTCAAATTACAGTGCCTTTTAAACTTCAATGGATTCCTATTGCACTATTGATCCTTGCCGAAGTTAACTTCGTTGAAATTCGTGCATTGTTAAAAAACATTACGATCGCGTTGCATTGTAATGTTACATTGCTTGCTATCAGTCATAATAAGTTTGACTTTTGTAATTTAAAACTTTGTATTTATTTTTGTGCTGGTAAGTAATTTCAATTTTAATGCACATATGTATTTACATTTATTTCGAACAAAATACCGACGTAAAGTGATAGTTTAATCTTGAAGTGTGATTATAAATGCAATTTAGTTCTTATAATTATTCTCTAATAGAGTGAAATCATTAAGAATTTACAGTTGAGAAGGGAGATATCGAATCGTTCACATTCTCCACTGAAGTATGTGCTTCTATAATTTAATTGTATAACTTTTGGTGGTATTGTACTCCTATTGTTTGATAGTATAACTTTTCGTTATAATGACGAATAATATGTACCAATAATTCAGAAATAATCGTAGTTAAATCTTCTGCGTGACATTTTATTTAAAAAATCAATTTAATGGTCAACGCTGGCGCGAAGAACAAAAAAAAATATCGTTCATTACCTCGTTTCAATCTATCATAAAATTTTCTCCAAAATATTCCTCAATATGCACTTCTGACCCATATTTTCTAAAACTCTGACCACATTAGCATAAAAAGGCTTTAGCTTTTAAAAGTGACACGTACTCGCTTATCCATACATGCGCGCAATCACACGTACACATATACGCCCAGCTGCCGGAAAGAAAAAGGAGAGAATGCGATAACCCATTTAAATGAACTTAATCACCTTTTAAAAAGTATAAAACCCAATTTTACCCTCTTAAGTTAATTCACTTAAGTTTATATATATTTAGTATAAAGGCACATGTGAACCCAACAACTTGAACATGTACTCTCTACCATCAATTACCTTTTGCAAGTGGAAGTCTTTGAGAGTGGCGATATATCCCCCATACTACTACTACCACCCCCTGTCTAGGACCTACTACTTCAATGTTATCACGACACTTGGCCTGTAATGCAAAGAGAGAGAGACAGAGAAAGCACGCGTGCCGTAGAGCTTAATTCCATTTTGCAATTATGCGCTCGCTCAGTACTGATGACTTTGGCGCGCTCTATTGGTGTACACTGTATCGTGATAGATTTGATACGATGTTGCATGTATATATATGCCATCTCTATACCATCGATATATATACATGTATATTCATGTATATTATCCGATTGGTAGCTCTATAGTTTCTAACTGCAAGCCAATATATTCGTAGAAGCGTATTTGATACGATTAATGTATTTTTCATACTTAATTACTTACTCAAGCTTTTCTTTGAATTTAACTATTAATTTTATAAAAATCTATTTATATGCCATCTATAAATTTTAAATTAATATGTACTAGAACAATGATGGTATCTATATTATTTAACAGTTCGATAATTGGACAAAGTAACGAAATTTAATCTAAAAATATTAAAATCGATAGTTGCTTTTACATTTTGTATTTAATCATAAAAAATATCACAATTATTTTAACATAAGCTTAAGCAACTATGCGAAATTGCAACGGTAAAGGAAAAACTTTTAAAAAATACGACCAGTCGTGCAAAGTAAAATAATAGAATTGACGCAAATAATTGCGTAAGATAACAATGATCTCATCCTTAAAAATACAGGCACTGTATTCAATACTGATATTTATTTTTAACTTATTTTTAGATCCCGCGGATCACTTATACAAGTTCTTTAAAGAATTTTATAGCACTGCGGGACCTAAATCCGCACTTAGGTAACACTTTTCTGTTACCTAGGTGGCACTTTTTTACACGGTACAATAATGAATTTACTTAGGTAACGTACGTATATAATAAGAAATAATTTTATATGTAAATTATTTTTTAAAGTATTTTCATAAATAACAATAAGCTGTAGTATATTGAAACTCTTTTACATTAACATTCTTCAAATTAAATAACAATTATAAGCAAGTAAGATACGAGTAAAACTAAAATTGATAGTAGCGTAACATGTAAAGCGAAGAGGTATAGTCATTTCAGCGTTGTATTATAAAATTCTACGGGGAACCCCCTATTACTACACATGATTGCTATTGCTATACTAAACATGTTACCTCCTCACCGCTCCTACGACGCTAATTCATACGTGAAACAAAATTTCAATTTATGACTTCATAGAAGATGATTTTAACAAACAATTTCACATAATATCAATAATATTGATAAAAATTAATTATTATTACACATTTTGAGTATATTTTTGAAATTATATTCTTTTTTTTCTTTTTCGATCTATCATTCATGCAGTGTTTAGTTTTAGTTTATTTATAGTTTTCTTTTCTTTTTTTCGATTTATCATTCACAGGATGCGTAGTGTTTGGTTTTTTATAGTTTTCGCTTTTATTTTTTGAATTATAATTCGTGGAGTGCATAGCTTTTGTTTATTACTGATTTTGAAGAGTACAGATTTAATTTGGCGGATTTATGTCCCACGTGCTACAAAATAGTATACGATACTCGTGACCTTAGTGAAACTTTATTACACGGCACTACGTTATCGCCCTCGCTGCGCTCGGGCGATAACTCCGGCCGTGTAATAAAGTGCCACTTAGGTCACTTGTATCGTAATGTACTATTAAAATACTTGAGCTAGCGATATCAATCCAAATAAGTATTTTCAAGTTGTCCATATAATAATACATTATGTTACGGGGGTGGATAGGCCTTTTTTTACGAAACGAAAAGATTACAGGCCGAGTCGAAAGCGAGTTAAAAAGCCTTTTTATGCAAGATACATACTGTATTTTACCAAAAGTTGAAAAATCGCAAAGATGTTGCAGTTGAGGGAGTAAAAAGATATGATAATTCGAAACTATTAATAATTTAAGATAATCCTAGAGATTTTATGCATAAATCTTTAAATATAGATTTATAATTATATCCAAAGTGACTTTATTACAGAAATAATTCCTTTGTAATTGTGATTAGAAGACAATCTAAATAATTATAAACTCTAATTTTTTTCAATCGCACATATGAAAACGTCCAACACATTTATAGAAATATGGTCAAAAAAGATTATTTAAATACCTTATAACAATAAAAAATAGCTAAAACCAATAGGCTCACTGGTCAAACATAGGTTGCACAACTGTATCTACATTTAAATTTAATTAATTAATTGTAGACCAATTTTATTAATCTTTAATCTGCAATTAAAATATATTTGAATTTTTATAGAGATATTAATTTTAATTCATTGACTATTTCTAGTCAGTCATTATATATTAACCCTTCTTCTATCATATTAATGTCATGATGTCATAGAACATTAAATTTTAAATGACGAATTTTCTCATACTGACAGGAAAATGACTAAGAAAACTATAAGGAGCCTGAAAACAATGTCCCATACGTCGAAGAATTAAGATTTACGTTGGACAATAACAATTTTAGACTTCTTTTTCAACCAATTTTTTTGTTCCTACGACTTATCTATTATTCCGCTTACACAAGTTTTAGCGATAACTCATATCTCTTTCGAACGCAGGACTATTACTTATAACTACTACATTATAACTATATACGCTATGTGCGCGTGACCATGAATCAAGAAAAAAGATTGCATCTTTTTTTTTATCATACCTGCATGTGATTTGTGTAAAAAATTGTTTCTCTTGAAATTTGACAATCAGATACTTATTTGTGGGAATACATCAGACTTTCATAACGGTAAGATTAATTTTTATCTTGATTTCGTTCATATGATTTTTTTTACTTATTTTATGCATAGATTTATGACGTTATAAATACATTTTATAAGGATTCAAAAGTTTCTGCTTTACCTACAATAATGATTTAATTTTCAAAAAAATGTTTTGCCAACTTGGTGCTTTTAAAAATATTTTAAATTTTCAATCGCATCTATTTATTCTTGGCAATAATAATTACTATTGATACACTATCCGTTACCTCATCTCTTGGTAGAATAAAGAAATTCTATGCACACAATTTTAAGAGGAAAATCTCCATATTATTATATTTATATTGTTAAAGAATTTTTTCTTTCATTAAATTACATGCGTCTAAGCAAAATTATGAAGACGCTTACAAAAATAGGTTGTTAATATGCGTGTATGTATATTTTAGCTAAGTCATTACACCAAGTTACCGTCGATGCATAGTACACTAAATTTATATTATAATTTTGTAATTTTGATAGAAGATCTCGAGTAGCCACATATAGTAGACTTATTGTACTAAAGTTCGTATACTTGTTTATTTCAATTTTGAAAATTGGTTCGGGAGAGAATTCGCTACATTTGTTCCTTTTAGACTTATACTGTAATTATTTTATTAATTATAGTGAAATATCGAAGACTGATTAATAATTTCTACTACACAATTTTTAAATTTTTTAAGGATCTTTATTAATAAATAGTTACTTGATTAAAAAATTTTAATGATAATTATAAACAGCCCTTAATGGGAGCTTTATGAGAGTTTTGATATTTTTGCGATGCAA
Source organism: Anastatus disparis (assembly GCA_017163975.1). NCBI lineage: Eukaryota > Metazoa > Arthropoda > Insecta > Hymenoptera > Eupelmidae > Anastatus > Anastatus disparis. The sequence goes on from JAFFSR010000226.1 coordinate 5,464,721, forward strand.
CGAAACTTCCATAAAGACCTTTCGTATTTATTATCTTACTCAGCCTCGATATCAATTTGCCACTTCAAATCATAATCGAATTTACCTAAGAAGAAAATTGAAAAAATTGTCGCTGTTTCAATAATTTCTGAAATATGAACCTATTTTTTTTTTTTTTTTTTTTTTAAGTAAAATGTTTATTAAAATTTAAATTGCATTATTGTTATTTTGCAAAAATATCAAATGCATGGGCAAGAATAAGATATTGTGAATCTACAATAATAATCTATAATTTACTATTGACCCTCGTCATTTTCTACGTCAAATAAATAAATTTGTTTAACGTTCAAAAAATTCAGAAAAAAATCTCCATTTTACTTTATTATAACTCTTAAGTTAATTTTTCTTTTTATTAAATTATATGCGTCTAAGCAAAACTGCGAAGACGTCGCCAAAAATTAATCTTGTTCGTCCAAGACCGGAAAGATATACTGTTAATACATAGAACGCTGAATTTATATTAAAGTCACATAATTTCGATATAAGATCTCAAGTTGCCGCGTATTGTCGACTTATTGTACTAAAGTTCGCGCTTGTTTACTTTAATATAGAAAATCAATTCGAAAGAAGAACGATCACACTTGTTCCTTTTTTATATTGTTATTTGCTATTATTTGACTAATTGTAGTAAAATAACATTGACTAGTTAGTAATTTGTTATTTGAGCATTAATTGTTATTCTTTTGGAGTTTGCATTCTTAAATTGAGTTTATATTTTATATTTTTTTGTATATTTGTGAAATTTCAAGATTTTTTAATTTTATTTGTTTTAATAAAAACAACATTTACCTCTTTTAAAAATAGACTCCTTATTAAAAAAAGAAATCGAAAATAATAAAAGTGAAATACTTTCGAATTTTATTTATCCATAACAATCTGAAATGTTTTAAACATTTTTAATATTTCACGATAAAGTTCAATTTAATTTGATGAAATTTAATAGTTAGGGAAATTTAAACTTTATTCTTGTAGAGGTCGCGCAATGATACAGAAGGCATCATTGCAAACTTTTCAATTGTCTGGTAAAAGCTAGCTTGGTTTACTTTTGGCGGCGAATATTAAAAAGTATTGCATGCTTAAAACTTGAATAAATTAATTGTAATCTCTAGTTAATCGAAAAGCATCGGTAAGTACTGCTTTTCTCTGCAAGAAGATGAAAAGTATTAATTTTTGAATTTAAAAAGTTAAAAATTGTTAGTTTTTGTGGTGGAACAATTTCAGTGCTTATTTTTACAGTAATGACGAAAAATTAACTATTCTTCGTAAAAACTTTTGAAATTTGTTACATTTTTTTTTTTTTTTTTTTGTTTTTTAACGTCGCTATATTTAAGCTAAGCTATTTTTGCTATGCTAATCAGCGACGCAGCTCGTAAGTGTGTTTGTGAACTGCAGCACATGTAACGTACAGTGATGCTTGCATCAATCGGCTGTCGAGAGCGGGATTTGAACTCAGAGCCCTGAGATTACGAATCCAATGCTCTACGGAATGAGCCACAGACCGACTCGTTAAAGCATTCTCAAATATGTGCTAGTTGTCGCAGCGAGAAATGAAATTTTCAATTTATTATTAGAGACGACAATTTCACGTTTATTTATAGTATTATATAACTTATGTATAAAGTCATCCTTTTTTTTTCTTTGACTAAATTCGATGTCAAGAGCTCGTGAGTTAATCCACTTACGTAGGTCGCAAAGCTCTTTAAAAGCCTCATACGCGGTAATGAGATTGCTATTTAAAATGAGTCATCAAAAATTACGCGGAAATTAAATCTATACTATGCGCATATGATATATATATATATATATATATATATATATATATATATATATTAAACTTGATAAAAGTATGAGCCTTTATATAATATATATAAGCTCGTACAGCTACTTGCGAAATAACTATTATTATAACTTATAAAGCGAAGACTACAAAGGCTCTTATCAAACGATTAACGCGCAAACCCCAAACCCAACAACAAGCATCAAAAGCTATACACTTGCGAGTACAATCAATTCTACACGCTTAAGAGTAAGGCAGAGAGAGAGAGAGAGAAGACAAATTCTCTAATGTTTATTCGAGTACCGCACGGTACCATAATCTATCTATACCAAAGTGTGTTTCCATGTAAATCTTTATAGTATCAAAACGTTAAGAATTTTAAAATATGCACGCTACGAAAGTTAAGTACTTAAGCTCTTTCAAAATTAAGTACATATTAGCTTCTGCAATTATTTAAGGATTGATAAAACTAATGAGAAAGAATTAAGATGTAAGTTGAAAATGTGCATCTGAAGTAATTTAATAATTACTTATTTTAAAAAATAAACATTTTTAGAATAATAATCAAAAACTATTGTTAAAAATATATATATACTTTTTAAAAAGGTCTCAAATTCATGTGATATTTAAAATTTATTTATACAATATCGTTTTTAAAAACATTTTTTATCTATTTTTATTTACTTTTTAGTTTTTAGTAATGACTTTTTTACATTCATACTATTTTTTTAATAATTTTTCTAGTAGTTTATTTACAATAAAACCGTTTTATCATTCATCAATCATTACAAAAGCTAACAAAGTAATCAAGCGAACTGAAAAAACAAATTGAAATTAAATAAAAACCTCCACATAATTAAAATCGTTAAAAAAAGAAAATACAAATATAAAAAAACCTAATCGTTAATAGTCTTTAACCCTGTCCAAACAAACTTCCCTTGCGCTTTAACGTTAAAAAAAAGCGAAAGTCAACTCTCCTCTTAATTTGATCGGTGAAACGAACGATGTTGTTTACAGTCACTTAACAAGAATATGAGAAGCTTGTAGCGATAAAAGCTAATCGTCCATAGGTGAGAAAATGATGTGTCCAATGATGAGAGTCTTGGTCCTAAACCAACTGAAACTATTTGATAAGCTTTAAAACATTAATGAACTATGAGGGCCAACAATAGTTTTTAATTATTTTCTTTTAAATCCATTATATATTTATCCTAGCGAAAGATTGAACTTTGCCTTTTCAGAGCTAATTACTTTAAAACCATCAATTTCTCATCAGTTAAACAGTCTCTGTGTGTGTGTGTGTGTGCACACGTGTGATGCAGAAAATTCAACTTCCGTAATTGCTAATTTAAACGGCTGATTATTTGAACATGCCCTGCTGTTTACGTGTATACTTGTTTATATTTTAGTCTCTTGTATGTATCTTTAAGTATATATGGAAATTTAGTAGCTGTGCGTCCTAAATACCTATGTATTTAAGGAGCTTTCGTATATACCAGCCGCGGAAAGGATGCAAAGCGAGGAGCTGGATTTTCGTTTCTCAATTTTACAAAGGTGCTATGCGTGATAAATGTAAAAACTACTAACCCCATTCAAAAAGATTAATCCATGCAGCTTAAAGGTGCGAAATAAAAAATTTGTTTCACTCATTTTTTCTCCGGAAATTCGTGATAAAATCACTTGCAAATTTTATTTTTAAGAGAATTTTCACCTTTCAAATGGCATGAAAATTATTTAAATTTATTAACCTTGGAATTCGATTTTTATTTATAATATATATAATTGAAATTGTTTGGCACTCCTGCTGAAAACAAATAGTAATAAAATAAATTTGAAAAACAATTTATGTTGTTTTTGCGACAAGGCGGGGCATACGAACGGAAGCTCAATTTCCTTAATGTAACTAAATAGTACAGACAGTATTTTTTTTTCTTCTTTAGCGTCGCTATGTTTAAGCTATTTTTAATGCTAATCAGCGATGGAGCTCGTAAGCGTGTTTTTAAACACAGCTCATGTAACGTACAGTGGTGCTTGTATCAATTAGCCGAGAGTGGGATTCGAACTCAGAGCCTCGAGATTACGAATCCAACGCTCTACCACCGGAGCCACTCACCGACTCGATATTGAAAGTATTAATAGCTTTTTATGAGAAAGCTCATGCACTTGATTTTTATGATTATTTTAATGTAAGAGATTTAAACATAAACTTTCTTTCCAAAAATCAATTCCATATAGCAGTATCTAAAATTTGATTAACCGTTTCTCCAATTCTCCATTGGATTAAAATACTGTTTTTTTAAATCATAACATATCATTATATTAAATATATTAGACATAACAAAATACATATAACTAAACATTTTAGATAATTACGTACATTTCTTTTAAACAATACGTGCAGTAGTCATTCTTTTTCGATATTGATGGTACAACTTTGTAATCGTACTTTGCAACACGCGTAAACATTTTTAAGATATAAAATGATTTATCATTATTGCTGTAAAGACTCTGTGCATAATCTGCATCAATAAAAAGTATAATTTAATACTGAAGTTTATGCGTTTATACGCATACACGATCAAATGTAAAGTTTACAGTTATCTTTTTTTCCAAGTAATTTTTATCAAAATCTTACATCTTAGGTTCTAAAAAAGAAACATTTAATTTCAATGAAATTTATATAAAATTTATTCGAGTGACCAGTGTTATTCAATTATCTTTATATATGTTTGTATAGAAATGTTTGTTTATACAAAACTGATTTCTTTGAAACGTATAAACTAGAGATAATTTCGAACGATTCATTGAATATATAGATAAATTCAAATTCGCATTTAAACTCGGATATTTAGTCCACGTGTTTGACGATAAACACGAAATTTCATCATTTAGATAAATATTTTTAAATATTTAAACACTTCAATAATTTTATTTTTAATTCTTATTTATTAATTATAAACTTATAGTTTATGCTCATAATTTTTAATTGATTTTTATTAATCCACAAAAAGTAATAATTAATCTTTATTACAACAAAATCTTCGTACCCATCTTGAATTTTAATAAACTCAAATTAATAATTACGCCAGCGTGCACAAGTACATCCAGATAATAATTTCGTAATGATCAAGAGAATAATTATTCACGCATCTTCCGAGAAATAGAAAAGAAGAAGGTAAGTAATTCATAGCGTACATACGATACAAAACAGGAAATACCGTGTATAATTTACCATAAATGCAACTTAGGCAATTTATCGTGCTTTACTGTAAGTGTCTGAAGGCAAAAAAAGAAATTAATAAAAAAGGTATCGTATACACGCGTCGCGCGATAGCAAGGCGCCATCGGTAGGAAAAAAAAAGATAAGTAAGAAATTCGAATAAAAGAAACTAAAAAAAGGAATGAACAAATCATGACCATCCTCCCGTTGCACAATAAAAGCTCTTGGCGTTTCCTTATTAGCTTTACGCACAAGCGTCTTCATCTTCGCTATCGTGTCTTATGTATATGCTGTTCGCAATAAAATGATAATTTTATATGTGTATTTTTTTTCTCGTGCCTCGTTCGGACGCAGTTGTAAAGGCGCAGCTAGAGAAGTAGTTTTTGTTCTCCTATTTATGAATGTATACGGCGAGATAAAACTTTGTGGCCGAATGGGTTTTACGTTTCATTCGTCATTTTTATCTCCGGAGCATAAGGAGTAATTACCTGGGATATATTATAACACTGACATGTATGCAGAAATTCTTGCGTATATGAGTGATTACTTTGAACGTGCAATTGAAATGCAAATTGTTCTATCACTGAAGTTTTTTTAGTCTTTTTTTTTCTTTCGTTTCTTGAAAGAAAAACAGGTTGTATAGATAATATTTTTTATGTTCTGCTAACTAAAATTAAGATTTCGTTTTATATTTTAAAAACGGGATGTATGATTTACATCTTCCGAAAAGGATCGGCTAATCACATTAGGTCATTTTTTTATTATAAAAATAAATTTTATACTAATTAATTATAGCTTTATTTATTTAGCTGCAACATTAAAGAATTTGAAATAAAAAAAATTTTTTTATCAATATTTTCTAGAAAATTTAATATTTTATAAAACATACTATAATTCATTCTCAGAAAATCCATCTGAATCTAGAAGAATAATCCATTTTCTCCGGATTTTGTGATTAGATAGTTACAAAATAACATACCTGCAAGCGCGTATGAAAATGTCAACGCGTAAAATGACATGCGTGCAGATAGACATTTTTGGAAATTACTTTTTCTAATTTTCAAAATATTAGAAATATGAAAATTCATCCCAATTTTCAATTCCAAATTTGTTATTTTTAAAATACTTTTGCTTTCAGGAAGTAATAATTCAATTAAAAACATTTAAAAACAAAAACTTTTGCTGAAGTTTTCAATTGATATGAAACGAACGTATGAATAAAAACGACCAAACAAAGCTTATTCTGAAAAGTTTATGAAAGCTCTTTTATATTTAATAAAAAATCGTTTTATTCTATACCTATTTCTTATTCCATTAAAAATCGTTATAAATTTAAAACTACTTTGATCTCATTAATACAAAGTAAAATGATTCACGTGTACACGTTTTCACCTTCTATTTCGCTGGACCTCTTTTTTCTATTTCGAACAAAATTTATTGTAAAGCTGGTAATGTCGATTGCATACTTAGTTTATTCAAGATTTGATAATATCTTATCTTGATCGAATTTAATTGATAATTACTATTAAAATTATTATAATACTATTATCTTGTATCTGTGACATTAGCGATGTTGAAGCTAAGCCGCAACCATTTAAACAGTAATAATAAACAGTCAAATTGCATATTTGTTTACATGTTTGAAAATTAGTGTGAGAATTAATTTCCTTAATTTCAAATTTTAATACAATAAGAAAAGATATTTAAAATTAAACATTTTTTCAATCATCAAAAAAAGTATGTAAGAATTGATAATAAATAAACTTTCACAAATTTTAAAATTTAAATTGATAAAAGCAGAGTTAATTTTTATCATTGAGAAAAAGTCTGCACGTGGATTATAAGCTGAGAAAAAAAATTCTCATTATTTCTCAATGTTATACTAAAGACGGATGATCCGATACGCTTATATTGCATTGATTTATCATTTTAATTAACGAGCACTGCATTCTAAGTTATTACAAATATTTATGCACTTTTAAATTCCATTTAGAAGTATAAATAATTTATAAAAATTGCGCTCTATGTGAAACTCGCGAAAGATGCGCAAATAAGCAGGCAAAATTCGTTATCGGCTTTTCCTATAATCGTTAATAACAACTATATATAAATTTGGCATTCAAATAAAATGTAAAGTATAAAATTTTTCACATTCGTTCAAATTCTCAGTAAAAATCCTTCAAACAAACCAATCATTAATTAATAAAAAAAAGAGAGAAAAGAAAATAATTCCGATGAAAATACAGTACTGGGTAAACTGCGATTATATATATATAGGAGAAAAGTGAGTGCGCGTCATTAAGCTCACATGCCTATATAAGTTGATCGTTGAGGACGAGGTGTCGATATCCGATAATGGCGAAAACCAATGCAAAACGAACAGTTTAAAGAAGAAGTAAAAAAAAACAACAACAACGACGACGAATAAACGACGAAAAAAAAAAGAAACGAGAGAAGCTTAAAACGATGCTGTTTGCACTTGAAAAAGAGGGAAAAAAAAAGAAAACCGGAAAATCTAAAAACGAGGAAAAGAAGAAAAAAAAGGGTACACGAAATGCATAGGGGAAGAGAATAAAGAAGAAAAAGAAGAAGAGAAGGTATATAGGAGTGGAGTTTGAATCGAGTCGAGTAAATAATACGGGATTTTATCGGCACCTGCGAGAGAGAGAGAGAGAGAGTATTGAGCACGAGAAGTTAGTATTAAAACTGGCCGTTAGACGCCGGCGAATTGACAAATCGAGTGAAATAATTGCAAACGCTTATACCCACATGTTGCAAGATATTTCGTTTTCCTTTTATTTCCAAACGGATACAAATAATAAAAGGATTCTTTGCGTTAATCTATTTTTTCTTCATAATTTTTTTAACGAGCTGTATTACTCTTTGCAACATAAAAAAGGTGCATAAGAGTTAAAGATTTAAAGTAATAATTCGTTTATACGTTTTGCTATTTAAATAATATAACATTTTAATATTATTAATATTACTCATCTGCATTAGTTAGCATTCCTAATTTTATCATTTGATACAAAAGCATTATGTAAATAAGATAATACCGTTAATGCTTTGCAAAGATTATCATTTTATATGCTATTAACTTTTCATGTTATGTTTCTACAACATTACTGGCTTTTATTATTAACTTGTTCATTATTGAACTATAAAAACTTAAGTACAAAGAATAATAACTTGTTATCTTCAGCGGATCTATGAAAAATTGTAGATAATAAAAGTTAAGTAAAGATTTTTATAAATTAGAATTATAAAAAAAAATTATTAAAAAATATATTTAATTAAGGAAATGTAAAATTGAAGGATCCTATCTTATCAGTTATTTGTAATGTGATCCATAAACATTGTTGCGTTAAATTTCCAAGTTAAAAGCAATGTAGTTTTTACAGAATTTAATCATCCTAAAAAGACGTGTTATCGAAATCAAAATTAAAATCATTCTTACTATCTCGATTTTATAATTGACGTTAAATAAGATGATTTTTTTTCAAATAGAATATAAAGATTAAATACCAAATTAGAAATTATTACCAAATGTCTCATAATAGATATTTTATTTTATATAAATTATTAACAAAGAAAAAATGTATATTCGCGAAAAATAGTTTCTCACACGTGCACTTAATTCGTTATTGATTTTATTTCTAAAAACATATGAAATCCATAAAACTTTAACGAAAATATAAGACATGATTTGTCGCTCGTGTATACTTATTAAAAATTAAATGTGTTCTAAAATGAGCTAAGAAAATTATTGTTCTTTTTAAATCGTTTTGACGAAATCTCTTAAGTCATTATAAGCAATTGTTTCATTCAACAAGAATCTAATAATAGGTATAGAATTTCTTAACAGCTCCTATATATAGAAATTTCGTACTGATAACGTTGACAATTCAGACAACCTTGAATCCCAAATCCAAAATTAGATTGTAAGAATAAAGCAATTTAATTGACAATGAAACGCGTATATCCTGCACTATTATGGATAAGTAAAGTGCAGAGATGATGTTTTATTTATTTTTTTTTTATTAAAAATATTAATTTTGGTCATTAATTAATTTATTATAAAATCATTAATCTTCACTATAAATTAGCGAAAATAGAAAAACAATTTAAAACGCATTTAAAAATAATTTTTTATCAGTAAAAATGATAAAAGTTAAATTAAAAAACATAAATAAAAAGTTTAGTATTGGAAAAACATTTTAAATGTAAAAAAGATGAGTTTCACTTAAGGGATCAAACAAAGTTTTGATGTCTTTCAAGCTATACAAGCACATATTTATACTTATTGGAAAATTCTATGCATACAAGAGTGACTGTAGGAAGGATATTACACTAAACATTTTTTTTTCTTCCTATGATGCATCTCGCCTGTTTTCTTTTGTTTTATTTTTCTTATACGTTCTTTTTATTTATCTCGCGCTCTTCTTCTTCGTCGTCTTTAAACTTTTTTTTTCTTTATTTTTCATTCTGCATCCGTTTTATTTGTGCGCTGGAATTTACTTTTAATATTGAAAAACTAATTGAAATATTTGGATTTTTTCAATTTTTACTGAAAAAAGGTTAAGTGAAGGGTGTGGTCTATTTTGTAAGATGGTTACTCAATTTTGTTTGATATGATGAATAGTAAATAAATAAAAAAATTAAATCGAAAGTAATTATATTCCAGATTTAATTAAAAATTGACAAAATACAATACTAATTCATTGCATTAGTTAGAATAGAAAATAAGAAAAAAATATCGAACTTTTATTGTCAACTTTTAGCAATTTTTTTTTTTTTATTTAACGTCGCTATTTTTATGTTGTTATTACGATGCTAATTAGCAACGGAGGTCGTTTCAGTATGTTTGTGAAGATAGCACATATAACGTACAGTAGTGCTTGTATCAATCAGCCGAGATCGGGATTCGAACTCTGACCCTCGAGATTATGAATTCATCGCTCTACCAAGTGAGCCACTGACGACCTCCAAGATGATCTGCGTATCATTTTATTATCGATAGAATTTTGAAAGGTAATTTTTTTTATCATTTATATTACAGTGTTCGAATTTCATTATTTCTCTGAATAATAATATTGTCCATTGTAAAAATTCAAATTTTATCATTTTCCAAAAAATGACGAAATTATAAGTTCCTAAAATATTTCATTTGTCAAAAATTTTAAATTAAAAAAAAAATTATATGAAAATTGTACATAATTAAAATGAAAAATTTTTTTAAATCATTAAAAAACTTATTTGCGTATTCAAAATTATTCTCTAATCACATTAATCAATCACTCGAAAGGGAAATATAAATCGATTCTTCTCTTTTTTGCGTCACAAAAACCAAGCTGGAATTTTCCTAAAGTAGTTAAACTTAGATATCTATTTTTGCTTATCATATGAGTAGCTTTTCTCAAACTATTATTTTACGCTTTTTCAAAGTGAACTTTCGCGAAGTTTGATATCAGCCGTCGTATTAGTACAATGATTCATACGTTTTTTTAATAGACTTATACATACATTTACTTTGGCTGGTTTCTTTTTTTATTCTTTTTATGTCTTTTCAGTTGGTTAGACAATAAGTCTGTACAGTCATATTGAATCATCGAGAAACTTCCATGTAATTTGTAATAGTTTGATTTTAAAAAAAATATATTTAATATTTCAATTCATTTCTTCATTTGCTAAATTTATTTTTTTTTTACTTTTATCTATTCTAATTAAAATATATATTATAACAAAAGTAATAAATTTAATGATTGTCGTTTAAGTTTTGTTAATTTAAATGTATAATGTAGAGGATCAAATGTTTTTTTAATGCGCAACGAGGTTAATTTAATTTAAATAATTAATCACCAGCCTCTTGGAAATTAACTTAACTTATTTAGTTCACTTCTTAGTTTAAACAACAAAATATAGTTTATTTTTTATTTATTTAAATGATTAATCACTAAAATCTTGGAACATTGAATGAATTTTCAAAAAATTGGTGATTAATGCTTTAAACTTACTGAAATTAAAAAAAATTTATTTAATTCACAATTAAAATCTTAACATTTTTGAAAAATAATTTAACTTATTGAATTTATTAATTGATTATTTAAACTTAAATGTATGAATTTGGACGTTTTTATATTACGTTAATAAATTGATATTAATTAAAAATTTTTCATACATTCGAAATATTTATACTACTATGATCAATTAATCCGCAATCAGAATTATAACGCTTACTACAATTTAATAATATAATTATAAACAAGATAAAGCATACAATTCCATCTTAAAATCATAAGAAAATAAAATAATAGAAATTCGAATCAAAATACATTGGAATAATAAAAACCTAATGTAAATAAATAACATTAGAAGTTATATCTTCAACTTAATTTGTACCGTAACTTCATTCCTTCTTAATTGTTTTAACAATATAAAAATACTTTTTTTCGTAGTATATTTCGAAATGATTAACCAAAAATAATAAAAAATATGCTTGACAAGGTAATGAAGACAATAACATTATACATAACTTTCAAAAGGTGAAGCCTCAGGAGAAGTACTTTGAAGGGAAAAGACACACTATTGTCTGTCAATAGAGGTACTTATCAGTGCATTCACTGTAAGTTCCATAACTTAATTTTCTCTTAACTCTTAGTCTGGCTTCCTATAATTTACCGAAGTTCAAGTTAATATTGTATTCAAAAGTTTTAAAAGTACATTTCTATATCATGGAAACTTAGTGTATTCTATTAGGCTATTCTTTATCCATGTAATAATAATACTTAAATTTTGTATTTAAAGTTTTAATCGTTTAAGCATGACGGAGAAGCCTTTATTTAATTTAGAAAGTTTGCTTTTGAGTTGTGGAACTCAAAAGCAAACTATCAAGGATTTAAGAAACGTTATATTAAGGAATTTCTTCCAATACAAAAATTAAATGTTAATCTGTTGCATGGCAATTACAGGATTTGTAACTTTTAAAATTGAAAAAGCTTCCCTGATTTTTTTACTATTCTTGAAATTATGTGTAATTTTATCGCGGCTTTTTTCATTAGATTCTATGTCTAATATGTAAAAAAATTTAAGTGCATCAATAACATTAACTTCTGTAAAATCCATGGATTTTAGGATTCAAATGTTTAGCTGAGGCACATATGAAATCGTTACCTATATTAGGAATGGTCTTTAGCGACATCTTTGATATAATTTTTGTTACAAATGCCGAATTAATAACAGAACAGATATACTTCTGTACGCCTATTTTAAAAACGTATGAAGATTCAGAAGACGAAATATCGTGTGCATGTGCAACGATGTTTCTTGATAATTTCGTGTATTCTTGATTGTATATTTAAATGTTGCTTGATCGGGGCCCAAAGTAGGACTTTAATCCCTGAATCATCGCCTACTAATTTATCAGGAAAATAGTAATGAATCCGATTGCATGAGATACCGATATCCATCTTTTATTAGATTGATAACCTAATAAACTTTAAACATAAAAAAAAACTTTTTTTATTAACAATTACACATATGTATAATTAAATAGAAAAATTACGGATATTAAATTTAAAGCTATTATTTGTTCTATTTTTAAAACTATTCTTTCTAATGTCTACCGAAATCAATTATAATAAAAAATATTAATGTTGCAAATAATTTGTAATACACATAAAGTTATCATAGAATTTTAGAGTTCCTCAAAATTAATTAGCTTTTTTTTTAATTTTAAGATTTAATTTATCGATATTTATTTGACCGAATATATCTTATTGAAAATATTCTAAAATACTTAATATTTTAGTTGTTTACCTTATTCATTCGATCAAGATTTAAACCAATAAGAGAAACTGGTCAGGCACAGAATGGTTAAGTTACTTTGTCGGAATTGCAATAAAACTTGTCTCCTATATATAAAGATACAGCAGATTGTGACAATACTTCATTGATTTTGAAGAAATCAAGGAATTGCTAAATAAGATAGAAAAATAGAGAATAAAAAAGTTATCTCGTCATCATTAAATATTTCATTAAGATAATTGAATATATTTTTGAACAGTAAAGTAATTTAATAGAAGTGATATAATAATTAATTGAATCAGTGTAATATATTCTTCTTTCAGTCGAAACTTGATAGAAATAATTGAATAAATATATTCGGTTTAATAAATATTTCATTAAAATAATTTAATATCCGATTTTACGTTGCAGTCGTTTCATTTAAGAAATATAATATTTTCTTGACTCAGTGACAATAGCAAAATTACGCGACAAACTACGCGAAAAATTATTTCGTTATGATTATAAAATTTACTCATTATATTAATTTCTAGCGGGGGCTGCTATTTTTTTCTTGTTAATACCGATAGTGTTCATATTAAGGATGGAGAACACGATTAGAGAAAGACAGAGAGTTTGGCCTGTCCTTAAATCTTGCAAAAAGCACTAAAAATGTTTAAAAAATAAGATTTCAAGTCTGCAATCAAGTTGAATTTTAGAAATAATTTTCTTATTGGAGAGGAGGAGTTTTGTCATGCTCTTAAAAACACACATCAGATTCTATCTTAATTTACACATGAAATACACACAAAAATTAGGTAAATTTAATCAAGTGTTTTATACTTAAGCACAATTAATACATAGAATTTATGTGAAATTATCTTAAAAAGGAATTCACGGTGTAAAATATAATTTTACACAATATTTTCAGTATCTCATTTTTCTCATACCGATTTTCGACTGTAAAAATATTTATTTTGGTATTCTAATTCATGTTGTGTACTTTTTTAATAAAAATATGTATACAATGCAATTTTATGTTTTTATTTTCAATTTGAAACATTAATATACAATATAAAATTTACTGAATGAGTTCACGAAGTTTTCTAATACATATTTATATTATAAGAGGTTATGAAAGATTTGACAGCCTTACGTGGCTCAGATCCATGCGCCATTACACGCCACTGTTGGTCTGCCTGTGGTTGCCCGATAGGGACCTCGTAATCAAGTGTAGCAGCCCTAACAAATTTTCGCTCGAGAATTTAAGAATTTGCTAAATGAATGGAGCACCTCAAGTGCAATATCAAAATTTGATTGAATTAGTGAAGCAAAATCTTTAGTCGCAATTAATGATTTGTTCTTATTAAAAAAATCAATAATCAAATTTTTAAGATAGTAGGCATTATGCAGATCAGAAAATTTAAGCATTTCAACCGCATTATCAACAGTTAAATTTTTGTGAAGAGAACTTTCACAAATGAATTTCAAATCATCCAGTGCATATTTGTTGGCTACAACAAGCAACTCTTTTGCATTTTTTTTTAAATTTTTAACTTCTCCTGTATAAATAAATCGCAACATGTCTTTGATTATGTTAACACTGGTATTGTTACGTATAGTGTTGGGAATAGGAATATAATAAAATAAAAATATTTTAACAATGATATTAAATTTATAAATTAGACTGAATTTGCACAAAACTAATTTAGTTTCTATAATCTGTTTAAATCAATAGTCTTTTGAATCAATAGAAAAATCAATTTAAAATAATACAAAATTGTAAGATACTATACAAAGAGTGAGTAAAGAAATTTAACTTGAGTGAGTTTAGATATTACTATAGTATACAGCAAGAGAGTCTAAAACGAATTCTAAAAAGCATAGGCCACGGGCCCTTATATACGTCAAGGAAAAAATGACCCCCAACATCCCGGCTGCTTATCGCTAGTTCCGAGCTTTTGTAGAGCCGTTTGTGCACAAGAACCTTTTCGATTTTGACCGACTAGCTAGTGGCCCCGAGAAAACTATAAAATTTTCTCGTGCACACAGTCTACGTGAAAATCAAATGACAAGACATATCTCATCTTTTCACGTAGAAAATAAATTTGGCTTCCAGGCCATGGCATAGCCATGCACAGAGATCGCCACCAAAATGGTTCTTGCATACAATTGCACAATTTTTTCCGTCCTTTTAGTTTTTTTTTTATCAATTATATTATTATTATTTATTGTTTACTATTCAATTCAATATATTCTTAATAATTTCATTATACCAAATTCTTTTTTGTATATTTTTCTGTATATTGTAATTAATTTTAAATACTTAACTTATTTATTTAAATAACCTAATTAGTTTTGTGCAACTCCCTTCTATTTAATTTATTCAAATGTTCTTTTTATAATACATAAACATCTTATATTTAATACAACAGTCGAAGTATCGCAGTACAACAATTAATTAATAAGTAATTTACTATATTATTCATTCATATAAATTTATGCATATTTTACGAAAATATTTTATTATTTGGTTATTCTTTATTTTAAACATACAATTTTTAGATATAAAAGATTATTTATTCAACCATTCATACTGAGAAATTTTAATAACATTTAAATATAATAATGAAGAAAAATTACATAAGTCTATTTATTACAGAAATCTTATTCAAAAATATAAAATAACAATTTTATTATCGAAATAGAGATTACAAAACTCAAAACAGTCAATCTCAAAGAACTATGTCTATACTTATGACTAATACGATATTCGAATATCTTGAGAACTAAGCTATAGATTTTAAATAATATTCTACGTTACTTCTACACAACTGCTTTATTGTCAAGCTAAAGTATATGTTTATCTTAACTAAGAATTTTATACTTCATAAGAAAGCGATTGTAAACTAAAACATATTTGAAAAATACTTAAATTAGAACTTCGAGTAACTAAATTAAAATTAAATTCTATTCTATCCGTAACAGGTATCTTCTATTGTAACAACACCATTCTTACTTTCTTCCATATCATTATCAAACATCGCAGTAAAAACGGAGGAACAAGCTGTTAAAATATTTTTGTGGGCATGAATCGTTGTTCCAAAAACTTCAAACTTCATATCGCTAAATTTTGAATTATATAATAGAGTTTCATGTTGATTTAATATTAAAGCTTTATTGCGTGATACTTTTTCTGATAATGTGATACTTTTCATTGAATAATGATTTAGTGCTGAAATATTTCTCCGGTATGACTCTAGTCCTCTTCCCCATTCTACTTCAATCTTACATATTATGAAGAAAGTACGAACAGATGGTATGGAAATGTTCCATAATTTTGTTTTGTCTCCCACACGAAAATTAAATTGTTCTGGATGAGCTTGACTGTTTGAGACACACTTGCCTCCAATTTCATCATAGCTGCACTCTACGAGCGAAAGATACAAAGGGTTTTCATGTTGATTTCGGCAAATAGATAGTTTCCATTTACTATTATATTTGTCACTGATAGAAAATTCTTTTACTCTATAATCTCCTTATATGAGAAATCAGTAGAAATTTTCCAACATACATCATTACCTAAAGAAACTATTGAATTTTCCACGTTGGAGTGCATAATAATTTCTGAAACAAAATTAGTTAAATATTGATAAATAATTCATACTACTTCATAATACTTAAATCTAAATAAAACATCAATAAATACTACATGCGGTACGAATTATTACAAAAAGAAAAAGAGTTATCATCCTTTTTGCATTGCGTATAATGTGTTTTATAATTGATATTTAAAATTCTATTATAAAAACTCTTTATTATTATGATCAATCTTAATAACATTAAAAATCGCTTCGATTGGACACTAACTGCACGCCGTACAAAGAAGGACTACTTAAAGTTCGTGTATCGTAATGTACTATTACAATATTTATTTATTATTAAATTGGGTAATCAATTCATAAATTTTTCAACCTCTTGATAAACTTGTTATACATAATTTTTATACAAAAGTAATAATAATTAATAACCTTTACAAGTTTTGATAATGTTTGAACACATAAATTTTTAAATTTGCAAAGGTGAATATTAAAATCTTCTGACTTACCAAATCTTTTAAAGGATAAAGCTTGTAGGCAATGAGAAAGTAGTGTTTGAATCAGTAACTTGTTAGAAGACGTGCTCGATAACTAGAACGGATTCGAAATAAAGTGAATTTAACAGAAAATTTTGATGCCCTGGAATGAAACTTTACCTTCTTACCTTCATAAATTAGAATGCATAATACAAATTCAATAGAAACAGAATGAGAGTGGCACAGGTAACACTTCAGCTTAGCCAATAGTAGACCTGTAGCGTTAGAGAAAGAAAAAGATATTAGTCACTTTCTCTTTTTAAAAGAGAAGAGTGGGGATATGGCTAACACTTCAGCCTTAAACAAGTGAATAGCTAAAGCTATTATATGCTCCGCCCATTTTACAACTAATAATTGAAAAAAAAACTATATATTTTTAAACATAATAAAGAAATAAAATTTTCATTGATGTAGTTTCTCATACGACCTCTGATGGCATAATATTAATATACGCAACAAGCTGTAAGTGCCAGTAGTCAATCTCGGGCGAGTGAAGCGTACTTTCAACGGACTACTACCTAAGCAACAAGCATTGGTTTTGCCCCTTAATACGCCTCGGTACGTATATAACTAATATATATATGAAATTTTGGAAGCTATGAAGTTTCAGAATTAATTATGATCTTACCTTTTTACCTTTGGTTTTACTTACTAATAAAAAGAATTCATAGCTTAATTTATTCTTAAACTTAATGAAATCTTGAAAGCTATTAAGTTTTAGAATAAATTATGACCTGTAGGGGATAAATTCTTTCTGTTAAAAGTAAAAACAAAGGTAAGAAGATAAAGTTTAATTCCAGGTCATCAAAACTATACATATACATATATTAGTTACGTATCCAACTTAGGTGTACGAAAGATTTATATGAGCGCAACTAATGTCTTTGGTTTGAGCAGTAGTCGGTCGAGGGATTTAGCTCGAGACTGACTGCTGTTCAAGCTATAAAACATTAGTCGAGGTCATATTTATCCTTCGTTAGCCCAAGTTCGGTAGATGATTTTATGTTATCGTAGGTCGTATGAGGCACTATAAAAAGATTAAATAGAAATCAAAACCAATATTATGAAGTATAAATTTTCAGACTATTTGTTTGATTTTATTCTTATGAGTAAATTCACTGACTAGAAGAGGATTCCTTGTAAAGAAATTCGGAATGAACAATATTTTTTATTTGTAAACCATATGGTTATAGAATGATATGGTTTTCTGATTTGTCCGTTCTTGAAAGTCCTACATACAACTGTCCATATAAAAAACAATCGATGTACAAATCAATTCTGACATATTTGAATGTTTGGCCTTGAGCCTTATTATAATAACAAATAAAAGTTTGATTGTAAATTAAAGTCTTAATTGGAAAGGTAAATTAGTAGGGATCATTGATTCACGGGATATTAAAGCGATTTCTCCCATTGTTAGTCCTGTAAGAATAATAGTCTCAATAACATTTTTTCACCTAACTTTTATGGTTCAGTACCATTATACAATTTCAGTGGACTTAATATATTGATTCCGGAGTAATATTATAGAAACTACAACTTTAACAGATTAAATAAATTAAAAAATTATTTTAGATTATGAACTGCATTTTCTATATAAACATTAATTGAAAAATCATTTACTAAAAAAAAAAAAAAAATGTGGCAGTCGTGGGACTGGCCGACAGAAGTGATAACTTTAATTATTGTAGGTTGAAATTATTGTGCATGAAATTTTTTTTAAAATGTACTGTTACATTATTATTATAAATATAGTGATCTTGAAAAATATTAAGACTCAAAGAAGAATTCTGATAAATAGTTATTAAACTATATTTTTAAAAAACAAATTGAAATCAATATTAAATATAAACCCCAAAAAACCTTTAAAAAGGTAAAATTACGGCAAGTTAGCTTTAAAAAAAAATCTTTTTCACTATCTCAAAAATAAAAAATATTTTGTCAAAAATTTAAACTAATTTAATAGAATCAACTATAAAAAAATCTATTATATCTCTAAAAAAAGGCTTTAACATTATAGATAATAAAAAAGTGGGCATTTAATTATAACAAAAATACACATGAAAAATTACTGAAATCAATAATGTGTTGTCAAGTTTTAATACGATTTAGAATAATACTTACAAATGATATTGTACCTATATTTTGATGATAATAATGAATCAATAAAAAATTCCTTTGTTAAAAATAAAGTGTAAAAAAAGCCATATAAAATGTTATTGAAAATAGAAAACTATCTTCAACAAAATTAAAAAAAATAATAACTAATTATCGTAAAAGTAAGAATAAAAGTAATATTACAGCTATAAACTTGCCAGGCCCACCCTTTAAAAGTTCTATTTCTTGGTGAACACACATCCATTTAAAACATTTTTTAGGATTGACTTTTTAGAATTTCGTAAGGAAATTCAAAATGAATATTAATTTTCAAAATTTAGTATTCAATGAAAAATAATCTAATTTTATAACATTAATGATATATTTAACTTTTGTAGAGTGGGCCTGGCAAGTTTATAGCTGTAATATTACTTTTATTCTTACTTTTGCGATAATTAGTTATTATTTTTTTAAATTTTGTTGAAGATAGTTTTATATTTTCAATAACATTTTATATGGCTTTTTTTACACTTTATTTTTAACAAAGGAATTTTTTTGGTGAAGCTCTCGAAGTATGAAATGCAAATATTTAATGATAAATCTATTGTTTTATATTGCAAATTATTTGAAAATTTTGGTTAACTATGATTAAAAAAGGTTCGACATAAAAATTCCAAAAGTTATCGAGTGTCATTTTGGTATACTTCAGTCGTGCCTACCAGTTAAATATGTGCCTTCACACACACACACACACACACACACACACAGACACAGACACACACACACACACACACACACACACACACACACACACACACCCACGCACGCGCACGCACACACACACACGCACGCACGCACACACACACATCCATATATATATATATATATATATCGAACAGCAGTCAATCTCGGGCGTGCTTCGCGCGCCCTTTACTGTCTACTGTTCTTGCAACAAATTCACCCCGTATTCATCCTTCTTACTACCAAATGGCGTATATAACTAATATATATAAAAAACTGTTTTAAAAAATTAATTATTGACGAACCAATAATTTTCAAGACAAATTTTAATTTATTACTCTCTCCTTGATTCACCCCAAATCAGCTCACCTATCTTTGATTGCGAGCAAAGTATCAGGCAAGCTTTCCTAAATAGAAATGTTCCTTAAGTAATGTCTTCAATAAGTAAATCTACCCTAAAACAATATGGAAGTGCTATAAAACAATGGAAAAACTATTCAGATGGAGAAAATATAGACTTTAATAACATTAAACCAAAGTTTTTCTTAAGGTTCCTTACAGAACGTTTTAAGATAGGAGCGTCATATGGCACGTTAAATTCGTGCAGAAGCGCTATTTCCTTAATTACAAAGAAAAAATCGGAGAACATCCTAGTCTTACTAGATTTATGCAAGGAATTTTCAAACTAAAATCACCAAGGCCAAAATTTACTTATACATGAGATGTCTCAGTAGTTCTAGACTATTTAGAAAAATTAAACGTATATTAAAGTGCGACGATTCAAAAATCGCGCTAGACATAGTTCATATATTTAGCCGCTACGAGGCGCTACTCCCGCAACGGGAATAGCGAGCTCCATAGCATATATAAGCAAGCCGCCGAGCCAGCCTTTGGACTCGTCTCCCCTTCCATTGTGTAAGAGTGGGATTGCTCGACACAGTGGGAGTTACCTTCACCCGTATTCCTGTCTTAAGCTACGTAAGGGTGGGATTGCCCTACGTTAGCCTCCAACCTCAGTGTAAGGGTGGGATTGCCCGACACTGAATCCTGACAACTACCACCACCTTCTCGGTCGGGGTAGATCCTCCGCTAGTCGATGCGAGTATGCACGACTAGCACATCCCCTCCATGTCTACTTTAAGACTTGGAGGTAACCTTTCCTGTCTCCCTCTGACACCAGCCTGTACCTTATGCCTGTACCGAATGTCACGGAGACACCGCTCGTATTATCCGCCGCCGGTAAAGTAGATTCCAACCGTGCTAACCGTCGATAATATTGTAGCCTGTAAATAGTTTATTTTTCTTTTTACGCTAGTTTGTAACCGATACCGTTCGGAATTTATTAATAATAAGATTGTTAAAAACCGCGCCATCGGTAAAAATAAATACCGACCGCCAGAAAGAGATCAATTATATCTCGTAACCTGTAAATAGTATATCTTTCCTTTTAGTTTGTAACCGATACCGTTCGGAATTTATTGTTAAGTATAATTTTGTTAAACTGCATTACCGGTAAAACTAATACCGACCGCCTAAAAGATATAATTTAATTTTTGTATTATTTTGATTATTCACATTTTTGCGTACCGCCGTTTCCGGCCAATTTTCCCGAGATTATCATTTACTTGATCAACCTTGTATTAGTTTTAAGATCAACTCAATAAACGCAAAGAACATTTATTGTGAAAAATATAAAATGCACGACTCATACTCATTTACCAGTTCCGCTAAACCCGTCCTGTAAATCCGCCCCGTCATTTACCGCTTTAGTTTTAAGATTTGTTATTTCATCAATTTAATTGTTATTTAAACGCAATAGTAAATTTCTTTTTCCTGTAATATTAATTACAGTTAAATTTTTATTTCTTTTATTACAGTTAACTTTTCATTCTTGAACTCATTTTTATTTTTATTAAATTCAGTAATTTCAATTTAGTTTATAAGTTTGAACTTTGGCTTATTCGAACCTCCGACCGACCATCTTCCGGCATCAACCCTCAGGTAAAAAGTGAAAGTCTGATGCCACCGACGTCAACGAGTTGTCTACGGCAACCGCCAGAAAAGCCAAACGTTACAAAAGTTAAAAAATTTGACTCATAAAACAATAATGTTTTTAGCTATAAATACAGTTCATAGAGCGCAAACATTAACAAAAATTGAATTAGATAATATTAGAAAAGTACCTGATGGCCTAGAGATTATTATACCGTAATTGATAAAGACATCCGGCCCTGGAAAGCACCAACCAGATTTACAGTTACCATCATTTGTAAGCAAACCAATTTTGTACGTTGTTTCTTCATTGTTAAAGAATATTGAAAAGACTAAATTAATTAGAAACAATTGGAACCAACTTTTTATTATAACTATTAAAAAACCAATACATGCGGTTAGTACACAGATAATTAGCAAATGGATTAAAAATTGTCTTAATGACAGTGAAATCGATACATCAATTTTTCTGCGCACTCTACTCGTCATACAGCTACATGAACTGCTTTTCATAAAGGTGTCGATTTAGATAATATAAGACTAACTGCAGGTTGGTCAGAGCGATCAAAAGTATTCGCACTATTTTATAAAAGGCCTATTGTTACAAATGGCTTTGATTTTGCTAAAAATGAACTTCAAGAAAATAATAAATAAAAAAAAGCAACATAATATCTACATTATATATTTTCTGAGATACTCTTCAAGATACTCTTTAAGATATTTTTCAAGATACTCCAAATAACTACAATTGTAATGTATGAGAGCAAGGACGCAATATAATTGAGCGATCAAACGAACTTACCTTAAGTGATGTTCGATCGTAATTACATGAAGCCCTCGTTCGATTACATTACAACCCACCCAATATCCTGTCTAATAAAAAATATTTTATTTTCATATTTCATCCCAGCCAAATATAAAACTTTTAGAAAATATCTAAGTATCACTTTCAACTCTAAAAATCTGAGGCTGGAGGTCCCGCAAGAGGCCAGTTAACTAGGCAACGTCGCTTTTGTTTTTTAGACTCTGAATACGTGTGAAATCTCAGTAGACATATAGAAAACTACAATGTAATGTAATCGAGTGAGGACTTTATATAATTACGATCGAACATCACTTAAGGTAAGTTCGTTTGATCGTTCAATTCATTATTTTTCTTAAAAAGGTCTCCAATTGCTCACTCGGTTAGACAATGGATTCGTAATAGTATGCAAAATGCATTAATTTTTATGCAAATTGCATTAAATTTCACGAAAACATACATTTTTATGGGACATACCTTAAATTATTTTACTTCATAAAATTTAATGTAATTTATAACAGTGTTAGCTACATTACCTAAAAAAAATATTTTAAAATAATTTTTTTCGAATAGTTTGGAGATTATTTTTTGCTTTCTCTATAATGTACGTAATAGGTAAATGAAGAAAGTCTGTTGATAATATATTTCAATTTATTTGCTCATTGTTTTATATAATAATAAATAAAGTTATACTTATAACTTTTGTAAAATATATTTTCATAAAAAATTTCATGTCGAAATTACAATAAAAACATACGTAAGAATTTTTATTTCGATGAAATTTACTGTTGATTTTCGAATTCGCTGAATGATTGCAGCACATCAAGTGCGATATCTAAATTTGATTGCATTAATGAAGTGAAATCTTCAGTCGCTAGTAATGAGTTTTCCTCAGTAAAATAATCCATAATCAAATTTTTAAGATCATTGGCATTATGCAGGTAAGAAAATTTAAGCATTTCAACCGCATTATCAACAGTTAAATTTTTGTAAAGGGAGCTTTCACAAATGAGTTTCAAATCATCCAGTGCATATTTGTTGGCTACAACAAGCAACTCTTTTGCATTTTCTTTTAAATTTTCAACTTCATCTGTATAAATAAATCGCAACATGTCTTTGATTATGTTAGCACTGGTATCATTTATTGGAACAACAGCATTTTTACTTTCTTTTATATCACTATCAAACATCGTGGCAAAAACAGAGGAACGAGCTGTTAAAAGGTTTTTATGGGCATAAATCGTTGTTCCAAAAACTTCAAACTTCACATCGCTAAATTTTGAATTATATAATAGAGTTTCATATCGTTTTAATTTCAAATTAAGAAAATATATATTTTATAAGTCTTGAAAAGTTACATAACAATCTTTAATACAAAGTGTTCAGATCTTACACTTCTAACAGTATAAGATCGAACGAATATAGAATCCATGTTAGATGTTACATGGTCGAACATCTAAAAGACAATGAGAGAGCTTGCTTGGGTTCACGCTCTTTTATATTATTTCATAAACCTTCTATGAGGTTCTATTTCTTATTGAAGAATTATATTTTAGGAAATAGAATGTTCCATAACATTTATTTTATATATTTACAAAAGAAACATTTAATTAAGATAAATATATTAGTAAAAGAAACACTCTATTTCCTTTACATTTCAATAGACTATTTTTTATAGTTAATTTTATTATTTATTAATTAAAAAAGCTAATTTTTTAATTAATATCTTTAAACTTTAAATAGAGTAATCATTTTTATACATATTATATAAATAGAATGTTCTATTTATATATACACAATTATTTTAGAAAGTTACATTTTATTATTAACAATTAATTATTGATAATACTTCTTATTAAAAGAAATAGAACATTCTATTTCTATAATTATAATTATTAGATACAGAAATTATAAATTCAATTTTATAAGTGTATAAATAATATCAATAGCTTTGAAGAATATGCTATTAAATAGTATAATACCCTGTTTACAAAATCACATGGTACTTTCTAATCTCAAGTATAAGTTAAGCGAGTAATAAAAAAATATAAAAGATATACTTACAAAATCAAGGACTGGATATTCGCCTTTGATGTCGTTGACCTTCCGTGCATCACTGGCAACATGGACGACTTGTGAATTAATCGGTATCACATTACCCACCATATTCATATTTTTTTAAATTTCCTATATACTTTTTTACTTTTTTACTTTTTTACTTTTTCGCGGTAAGAATATTTTATAATTTTAATACTTCAGATATTTCTATAGCGATGAATGGAAATTCATCCATCAACTTCTGATAATCTTCCTTCATTTGCTTAGATTCTTTGTAATTCTGAATAATGAAGGTTTTTGTCGTTTTAATTTTATCCTTTATATCTAATAAATAATAAAACTTGAAAACACGTATCGCGTTTTCATTAGTTACAAGTAATTTGATTGTAATATCTAATTCTTTTGCCAAAATTCTAATCTCTTGGTTATTGGATATCAAGATGGGTTCTAAATCTATTCGTAATATGACTTTTTTTGTGGAAACTAAACAATCTACACAGCATAAAAAATCCGATTCTCCCGTTCTCAGAACAGATTTGAAATCATTTGGCGATACGTTATTCGGCGAAAGGATTTTAATTTTCGCTTTAACTGCCGATGCACGACGAACGCTAATAAGTTTTATTTTTATATTTCTAACACCAGTATCTTCGTTTTTAGAAAATTGTGTAGAAAAAACAAATTCCGCTTCGTAAGGACCTAGTTTTACCGGGAGCGAATCTATGACGTCATTTTCATCTAGTCATTGTTGTCCATGGAGCTGATTGTCCGACTTCGGCGGCTCATAAATTCTATCAAGGCCTTGAATGTCGGCATCGTCTGCACTTGTATACGAGGGTCGATGCTCACCTTTTCCATTTCCTCCTCCCAAGCGCGTCGGGTCAACGAATCCATGCAATTCGCAGCGATCGAGAGGAACCAGTCGTCCCAGTACGTTACGGGTCGCTTCAGAGCCTCAAGTTGTTTACGATGGCGTTCAAGGGTATCACAGAGGTGTTGTAGCTCTGATGCGCTCTCGTCCTTTATCGGTCGAAGATTGAGAAGGGCATTGATGTGGTCCTGGACGAGAAGTCGTGGATGTTCATATCGGGCCACGAGCATATCCCATGCCGTTGCATAGTTCGACCCAGTTATCGGTAAGGAGTCCACTGCAAGCTTCGCTTCACCACTCACGTATGACTTGAGGTAGAAGAGCCTTTGCACATCGTTGAGATGCGCATCATCGTGAATAAGAGCTCGGAAAGCGTCTCGAAAGACCTCCCAATCTTGCCTCCGTCCTGAGAATGTCGGAACGTTCATCCGAGGTAGGCGCGTGCTGATGGATCCCGATTGTGGTTGAGGTTCATCTCTTGATGAGGATCGAGCCCCTGTTGATGCCGAACCCAGTCGCTCTCGAACGTTGTACATTTTTGACTGTGATTCAATGTAGATATGCTCGATCTCAGCGTAGACCTCATCCTTGTCATAGCCGGCGTCGTCGCTCAAGTTGCCTTGAAGAAGGTTCAGATGGTTGGCTTGGAAGTCGGTCCAATAGGAGTTCAGAAGCTCCAGTCGTATCTGTACCAATCCCATGGTCCACTGATCGTCTGGGAGTGTGGTCACAGTGGTAGTGAAGCTTCGGATCACCTTTAGGAGAGCCAGCTGGGTGGTGACTAATCCTTCCATGGTTGTGCGTATGTCGAAACAGCAAGGCGTTCACGATGAAACAGTTGACGTCTCCAACGACCAGACTTCAATGGTGCGCTTTCAGTTCAGCACTTTGTCCCTATGAAGGTTCCCGCCCTTTGCAGACTTCGCGCGAGCGACGCTCAGGCGGTCTCTCCTCTGTTTGCTCTCTCAACGAAGGTTCTCACTCTCGAACTCAGCCGTCGAGCGAGATTTGTATATTTATGTTCACAAAAGTTATCGCAAATTCACATGTTCAGTTTCAAGCGTAGGTCACGCTATCTCAGTCATGCATTAGACCTCACTTGGTTTTTTTTTCACTTTTCCCGCCTTTTTCACTATTTGAGCCTTTTCCACTTTCCCGCCTTTTTTCACTTTCCCGCCTTTTTCACTTTCCCGCCTTTTTCACTTTCCCGCCTTTTTCACTTTTCCTTTTTCACGTTTGTATTGTGGGAGGCAGTAAGAGCCTGTTATTTTCACATGCTTAATCTCTCAGAGATGGCCATAAAAAGAAACCTTGTAATTATGTCAATCTTACCACTCAGCTAAATCCGGCTCGAAGGACCATTTGTTGGAATCAGAAGGCGTTCCTTTCACCAAGACCAAAAACAAACGCCGACATTCACTGGGAGTCAATGGATACACTTATATGCACAAATGATTCTCACTCTTTAAGGTTCAATTTAGTTCTTTATTGTTTATTAATAACTCACAACAGTAGTAATCACAACTATCAAACGATCAAAACAAAAGAATACAAGGTTAACTATAAGAAATTAAATGGACGCCGATGGTTGAGTGCTGGCTGTTCGCCAGCCCACGATGAACTGAACTGATAGAAATCCACGCGGGGCCTCTTATACGGGAGAGAACAATGGCGTCCTACGAGAAAATAGCGCGCGAGCTCCCCCACTCCACGCGAGCACGCGATCGATCGCGCCCGAAACTGCGACAATCACATTACCCACCATATTCATATTTTTTTAAATTTCCTATATACTTTTTTACTTTTTTACTTTTTTACTTTTTCGCGGTAAGAATATTTTATAATTTTAATACTTCAGATATTTCTATAGCGATGAATGGAAATTCATCCATCAACTTCTGATAATCTTCCTTCATTTGCTTAGATTCTTTGTAATTCTGAATAATGAAGGTTTTTGTCGTTTTAATTTTATCCTTTATATCTAATAAATAATAAAACTTGAAAACACGTATCGCGTTTTCATTAGTTACAAGTAATTTGATTGTAATATCTAATTCTTTTGCCAAAATTCTAATCTCTTGGTTATTGGATATCAAGATGGGTTCTAAATCTATTCGTAATATGACTTTTTTTGTGGAAACTAAACAATCTACACAGCATAAAAAATCCGATTCTCCCGTTCTCAGAACAGATTTGAAATCATTTGGCGATACGTTATTCGGCGAAAGGATTTTAATTTTCGCTTTAACTGCCGATGCACGACGAACGCTAATAAGTTTTATTTTTATATTTCTAACACCAGTATCTTCGTTTTTAGAAAATTGTGTAGAAAAAACAAATTCCGCTTCGTAAGGACCTAGTTTTACCGGGAGCGAATCTATGACGTCATTTTCATCTAGTCATTGTTGTCCATGGAGCTGATTGTCCGACTTCGGCGGCTCATAAATTCTATCAAGGCCTTGAATGTCGGCATCGTCTG
The DNA here is from genome assembly GCA_017163975.1 of Anastatus disparis. Classification (NCBI taxonomy): domain Eukaryota; kingdom Metazoa; phylum Arthropoda; class Insecta; order Hymenoptera; family Eupelmidae; genus Anastatus; species Anastatus disparis. The sequence goes on from JAFFSR010000226.1 coordinate 5,492,714, forward strand.
CACTTGTATACGAGGGTCGATGCTCACCTTTTCCATTTCCTCCTCCCAAGCGCGTCGGGTCAACGAATCCATGCAATTCGCAGCGATCGAGAGGAACCAGTCGTCCCAGTACGTTACGGGTCGCTTCAGAGCCTCAAGTTGTTTACGATGGCGTTCAAGGGTATCACAGAGGTGTTGTAGCTCTGATGCGCTCTCGTCCTTTATCGGTCGAAGATTGAGAAGGGCATTGATGTGGTCCTGGACGAGAAGTCGTGGATGTTCATATCGGGCCACGAGCATATCCCATGCCGTTGCATAGTTCGACCCAGTTATCGGTAAGGAGTCCACTGCAAGCTTCGCTTCACCACTCACGTATGACTTGAGGTAGAAGAGCCTTTGCACATCGTTGAGATGCGCATCATCGTGAATAAGAGCTCGGAAAGCGTCTCGAAAGACCTCCCAATCTTGCCTCCGTCCTGAGAATGTCGGAACGTTCATCCGAGGTAGGCGCGTGCTGATGGATCCCGATTGTGGTTGAGGTTCATCTCTTGATGAGGATCGAGCCCCTGTTGATGCCGAACCCAGTCGCTCTCGAACGTTGTACATTTTTGACTGTGATTCAATGTAGATATGCTCGATCTCAGCGTAGACCTCATCCTTGTCATAGCCGGCGTCGTCGCTCAAGTTGCCTTGAAGAAGGTTCAGATGGTTGGCTTGGAAGTCGGTCCAATAGGAGTTCAGAAGCTCCAGTCGTATCTGTACCAATCCCATGGTCCACTGATCGTCTGGGAGTGTGGTCACAGTGGTAGTGAAGCTTCGGATCACCTTTAGGAGAGCCAGCTGGGTGGTGACTAATCCTTCCATGGTTGTGCGTATGTCGAAACAGCAAGGCGTTCACGATGAAACAGTTGACGTCTCCAACGACCAGACTTCAATGGTGCGCTTTCAGTTCAGCACTTTGTCCCTATGAAGGTTCCCGCCCTTTGCAGACTTCGCGCGAGCGACGCTCAGGCGGTCTCTCCTCTGTTTGCTCTCTCAACGAAGGTTCTCACTCTCGAACTCAGCCGTCGAGCGAGATTTGTATATTTATGTTCACAAAAGTTATCGCAAATTCACATGTTCAGTTTCAAGCGTAGGTCACGCTATCTCAGTCATGCATTAGACCTCACTTGGTTTTTTTTTCACTTTTCCCGCCTTTTTCACTATTTGAGCCTTTTCCACTTTCCCGCCTTTTTTCACTTTCCCGCCTTTTTCACTTTTCCTTTTTCACGTTTGTATTGTGGGAGGCAGTAAGAGCCTGTTATTTTCACATGCTTAATCTCTCAGAGATGGCCATAAAAAGAAACCTTGTAATTATGTCAATCTTACCACTCAGCTAAATCCGGCTCGAAGGACCATTTGTTGGAATCAGAAGGCGTTCCTTTCACCAAGACCAAAAACAAACGCCGACATTCACTGGGAGTCAATGGATACACTTATATGCACAAATGATTCTCACTCTTTAAGGTTCAATTTAGTTCTTTATTGTTTATTAATAACTCACAACAGTAGTAATCACAACTATCAAACGATCAAAACAAAAGAATACAAGGTTAACTATAAGAAATTAAATGGACGCCGATGGTTGAGTGCTGGCTGTTCGCCAGCCCACGATGAACTGAACTGATAGAAATCCACGCGGGGCCTCTTATACGGGAGAGAACAATGGCGTCCTACGAGAAAATAGCGCGCGAGCTCCCCACTCCACGCGAGCACGCGATCGATCGCGCCCGAAACTGCGACAATCACATTACCCACCATATTCATATTTTTTTAAATTTCCTATATACTTTTTTACTTTTTTACTTTTTTACTTTTTCGCGGTAAGAATATTTTATAATTTTAATACTTCAGATATTTCTATAGCGATGAATGGAAATTCATCCATCAACTTCTGATAATCTTCCTTCATTTGCTTAGATTCTTTGTAATTCTGAATAATGAAGGTTTTTGTCGTTTTAATTTTATCCTTTATATCTAATAAATAATAAAACTTGAAAACACGTATCGCGTTTTCATTAGTTACAAGTAATTTGATTGTAATATCTAATTCTTTTGCCAAAATTCTAATCTCTTGGTTATTGGATATCAAGATGGGTTCTAAATCTATTCGTAATATGACTTTTTTTGTGGAAACTAAACAATCTACACAGCATAAAAAATCCGATTCTCCCGTTCTCAGAACAGATTTGAAATCATTTGGCGATACGTTATTCGGCGAAAGGATTTTAATTTTCGCTTTAACTCCCGATGCACGACGAACGCTAATAAGTTTTATTTTTATATTTCTAACACCAGTATCTTCGTTTTTAGAAAATTGTGTAGAAAAAACAAATTCCGCTTCGTAAGGACCTAGTTTTACCGGGAGCGAATCTATGACGTCATTTTCATCTAGTCTGACGGGTAAATATACAAATATCAAATCTGCTTCTGTTCCAATCTGCGTCATTATTGAGAACCTTAAAAAAAAAATAATTGAGGAGCTTTTGCATAGCTTAGTGGATTTAAACGTTTGAAAACGAACAACAACTGATCGGCTAATTTTGCAGTATCATTTATAATTATTTTTATAAGTAAAAATATAATAACTTAAATTATAGAAATATTTTTAAAAATTTAGAATATGAGAAATATGGATTTTAACTATGTTTACCAAGTAAACATTTAAACGCGATCTCCTTATGCTGACTGTTCTTTCGTAAAATCAAATAAGTTTTGTTTGTTGAAATTTATTTTATTTACTTATAAAATAAAAATTTATCATGGGAAGAAACAAAATTTTATTTTTAGATCTTATTCTTTTTATATTATCTATGCTTACATTTTCAATTGATGTTCTACTCACAATTTAGTGGTATTTACGTTTCCTTAAAAGTATACATTGCAGACATTCTTTACGACACCTCCGTGATATTAGGTAACAAAAATTCTTAAACTATATGAAGTATTGGGTTGCAAATTTATTTAAACGTTTAAAAATATTGAACTAAAGAAAAGTTTTTTGATTTAAGCTAGTATTTAAAAATAAAGCAATAAAAATTCTAATTTTGTCTACATTGAACATGTATTCATTCTATAATTACCACCAGTATCACCGTATTGATAACAACGTATTCTCAAGCAAAAAATTTTAAACTTTTATTGAATAGTATATTATCATATTGCCAAAATAAAAGTATTTAATTTAGATTTGTCAGTGGCTCATTCGGTAGAGCGATAGATTCGTAATCTCGAGGTCTCGAGTTCGAATCCCGCTCTCGGCGACCGATTGATATAAGCACCACTGTATACGTTACATGTGCTTTGTTCACAAACGCACTAAAAACCTTCGTTAACACTACTTGTTAAGGGGTGGGGTTCGATTTTTCGGAAGACCGATAATTTTTTGTGCTTAACGTAGAATCTCAAAATTTAGAATGATGCTATTGATAATATTCATTTAAATTATTTAGAAATCTCATTTTCAATTCATGGCTGCAATCGAAATTCATTTATTCGAATAAATTATAATTGATATTTAGAATCGTAACACGTACATAGAGCACCATATAATTATAAAATATTTCGATATTTCTAATAAAATCTTTTGACAAGTATTGAAAGAATATACAAAAATATACTTTTGAAAACTCTATTAGAAATTTCGAAATATCTAATCATAATATGGTGTTCTGCATACTTGTTACTATTCTAAATATCAATTATAATTTATTCGAATAAATAAATTTCGATTGCAACCATGAATTGAAAACGAGATTTCTAAATAATTTAAATGAATGTTATCAATAGCATCATTCTAAATTTTGAGATTCTACGTTAAGCACAAAAAAATATCGGTCTTTCGAAAAATCGAACCCCACCCTTGTTAAGTAAACAAATAAGGATTAACTTTCAAATAAAATCAGCATTTTTCTTTCAAAACTGCTAGAAATTTGAATTCGATTAATGAATGTATTAACAATGTTTATTCCTACAATGAAGCCAACAATAACAATCAATTTTAAATCCAACAGAAATAATAAGACATTGTGATTTCGGGTAACCGCTATTAGAAAATTTATAATCATTAAGCACTATTATAATAATCATGATGAAATTTTAATTCTAAATAGTGCGTTTTTTTTTTGTTGCTATAGTTAAAAAATATTTTTATAATTAATTATTTTTAAGTTAATTTGTAAAAATAAATTTCTCTTTTATTCATTTTTTTTATTTAATTTGACGTTGCTGTATTTATGCTATTAATTACGATGATAATTAGCGACGGAGATCCTTTCAGTGAGCTTGTGAATAAAGCACATGTAACGCACAGTGGTGCCTAAATCAATCGACCACCGAGAGCAGGATTCGAACTCGGATCATCGAGATTATGAGTCCATCGCTCGGTCGACTGAGCCACTGAGGCCTCTTCTTTAACAAATAAATTATTATATATTGGCAATAGAATGGCGGGAAGCTCTAATATTTAGAAAGTTCATTTTCCATTTGTTTCAAAAATACTAATACTTTTAATTCTGACTATTATTTTATAATTTCAAAGTTCAAAATTAAATGAATATTTATATATATATATAATGTGGACGCGTACTAATCCAATATAATGCAGCCCTCCACAACATCCACAGTCTTCACCTTCTTTGATTGCGAGGGACTGAAATCCACGAGTTCTGACTGGAGGTGGATTTGCTGAGGCGGACGATCTCGTGTGGAATCCGCGATTGTGCTTATTGTTGTCCATGGAGCTGATTGTCCGACTTCGGCGGCTCATAAATTCTATCAAGGCCTTGAATGTCGGCATCGTCTGCACTTGTATACGAGGGTCGATGCTCACCTTTTCCATTTCCTCCTCCCAAGCGCGTCGGGTCAACGAATCCATGCAATTCGCAGCGATCGAGAGGAACCAGTCGTCCCAGTACGTTACGGGTCGCTTCAGAGCCTCAAGTTGTTTACGATGGCGTTCAAGGGTATCACAGAGGTGTTGTAGCTCTGATGCGCTCTCGTCCTTTATCGGTCGAAGATTGAGAAGGGCATTGATGTGGTCCTGGACGAGAAGTCGTGGATGTTCATATCGGGCCACGAGCATATCCCATGCCGTTGCATAGTTCGACCCAGTTATCGGTAAGGAGTCCACTGCAAGCTTCGCTTCACCACTCACGTATGACTTGAGGTAGAAGAGCCTTTGCACATCGTTGAGATGCGCATCATCGTGAATAAGAGCTCGGAAAGCGTCTCGAAAGACCTCCCAATCTTGCCTCCGTCCTGAGAATGTCGGAACGTTCATCCGAGGTAGGCGCGTGCTGATGGATCCCGATTGTGGTTGAGGTTCATCTCTTGATGAGGATCGAGCCCCTGTTGATGCCGAACCCAGTCGCTCTCGAACGTTGTACATTTTTGACTGTGATTCAATGTAGATATGCTCGATCTCAGCGTAGACCTCATCCTTGTCATAGCCGGCGTCGTCGCTCAAGTTGCCTTGAAGAAGGTTCAGATGGTTGGCTTGGAAGTCGGTCCAATAGGAGTTCAGAAGCTCCAGTCGTATCTGTACCAATCCCATGGTCCACTGATCGTCTGGGAGTGTGGTCACAGTGGTAGTGAAGCTTCGGATCACCTTTAGGAGAGCCAGCTGGGTGGTGACTAATCCTTCCATGGTTGTGCGTATGTCGAAACAGCAAGGCGTTCACGATGAAACAGTTGACGTCTCCAACGACCAGACTTCAATGGTGCGCTTTCAGTTCAGCACTTTGTCCCTATGAAGGTTCCCGCCCTTTGCAGACTTCGCGCGAGCGACGCTCAGGCGGTCTCTCCTCTGTTTGCTCTCTCAACGAAGGTTCTCACTCTCGAACTCAGCCGTCGAGCGAGATTTGTATATTTATGTTCACAAAAGTTATCGCAAATTCACATGTTCAGTTTCAAGCGTAGGTCACGCTATCTCAGTCATGCATTAGACCTCACTTGGTTTTTTTTTCACTTTTCCCGCCTTTTTCACTATTTGAGCCTTTTCCACTTTCCCGCCTTTTTTTCACTTTCCCGCCTTTTTCACTTTCCCGCCTTTTTCACTTTCCCGCCTTTTTCACTTTTCCTTTTTCACGTTTGTATTGTGGGAGGCAGTAAGAGCCTGTTATTTTCACATGCTTAATCTCTCAGAGATGGCCATAAAAAGAAACCTTGTAATTATGTCAATCTTACCACTCAGCTAAATCCGGCTCGAAGGACCATTTGTTGGAATCAGAAGGCGTTCCTTTCACCAAGACCAAAAACAAACGCCGACATTCACTGGGAGTCAATGGATACACTTATATGCACAAATGATTCTCACTCTTTAAGGTTCAATTTAGTTCTTTATTGTTTATTAATAACTCACAACAGTAGTAATCACAACTATCAAACGATCAAAACAAAAGAATACAAGGTTAACTATAAGAAATTAAATGGACGCCGATGGTTGAGTGCTGGCTGTTCGCCAGCCCACGATGAACTGAACTGATAGAAATCCACGCGCGGGCCTCTTATACGGGAGAGAACAATGGCGTCCTACGAGAAAATAGCGCGCGAGCTCCCCCACTCCACGCGAGCACGCGATCGATCGCGCCCGAAACTGCGACAATCACATTACCCACCATATTCATATTTTTTTAAATTTCCTATATACTTTTTTACTTTTTTACTTTTTTACTTTTTCGCGGTAAGAATATTTTATAATTTTAATACTTCAGATATTTCTATAGCGATGAATGGAAATTCATCCATCAACTTCTGATAATCTTCCTTCATTTGCTTAGATTCTTTGTAATTCTGAATAATGAAGGTTTTTGTCGTTTTAATTTTATCCTTTATATCTAATAAATAATAAAACTTGAAAACACGTATCGCGTTTTCATTAGTTACAAGTAATTTGATTGTAATATCTAATTCTTTTGCCAAAATTCTAATCTCTTGGTTATTGGATATCAAGATGGGTTCTAAATCTATTCGTAATATGACTTTTTTTGTGGAAACTAAACAATCTACACAGCATAAAAAATCCGATTCTCCCGTTCTCAGAACAGATTTGAAATCATTTGGCGATACGTTATTCGGCGAAAGGATTTTAATTTTCGCTTTAACTCCCGATGCACGACGAACGCTAATAAGTTTTATTTTTATATTTCTAACACCAGTATCTTCGTTTTTAGAAAATTGTGTAGAAAAAACAAATTCCGCTTCGTAAGGACCTAGTTTTACCGGGAGCGAATCTATGACGTCATTTTCATCTAGTCTGACGGGTAAATATACAAATATCAAATCTGCTTCCGTTCCAATCTGCGTCATTATTGAGAACCTTAAAAAAAAAATAATTGAGGAGCTTTTGCATAGCTTAGTGGATTTAAACGTTTGAAAACGAACAACAACTGATCGGCTAATTTTGCAGTATCATTTATAATTATTTTTATAAGTAAAAATATAATAACTTAAATTATAGAAATATTTTTAAAAATTTAGAATATGAGAAATATGGATTTTAACTATGTTTACCAAGTAAACATTTAAACGCGATCTCCTTATGCTGACTGTTCTTTCGTAAAATCAAATAAGTTTTGTTTGTTGAAATTTATTTTATTTACTTATAAAATAAAAATTTATCATGGGAAGAAACAAAATTTTATTTTTAGATCTTATTCTTTTTATATTATCTTACATTTTCAATTGATGTTCTACTCACAATTTAGTGGTATTTACGTTTCCTTAAAAGTATACATTGCAGACATTCTTTATGACACTTCCGTGATATTAGGTAACAAAAATTCTTAAACTATATGAAGTATTGGGTTGCAAATTTATTTAAACGTTTAAAAATATTGAACTAAAGAAAAGTTTTTTGATTTAAGCTAGTATTTAAAAATAAAGCAATAAAAATTCTAATTTTGTCTACATTGAACATGTATTCATTCTATAATTACCACCAGTATCACCATATTGATAACAACGTATTCTCAAGCAAAAAATTTTAAACTTTTATTGAATAGTATATTATCATATTGCCAAAATAAAAGTATTTAATTTAGATTTGTCAGTGGCTCATTCGGTAGAGCGATAGATTCGTAATCTCGAGGTCTCGAGTTCGAATCCCGCTCTCGGCGACCGATTGATATAAGCACCACTGTATATGTTACATGTGCTTTGTTCACAAACGCACTAAAAACCTTCGTTAACACTACTTGTTAAGTAAACAAATAAGGATTAACTTTCAAATAAAATCAGCATTTTTCTTTCAAAACTGCTAGAAATTTGAATTCGATTAATGAATGTATAAACAATGTTTATTCCTACAATGAAGCCAACAATAACAATCAATTTTAAATCCAACAGAAATAATGAGACATTGTGATTTCGGGTAACCGCTATTAGAAAATTTATAATCATTAAGCACTATTATAATAATCATGATGAAATTTTAATTCTCAATAGTGCGTTTTTTTTGTTGCAATAATTAAAAAATATTTTTATAATTAATTTTTTTTAATTTAATTTAACGTTGCTGTATTTATGCTATCATTAGAATACTAATTAGCGACGGAGGTCATCAGTGTTTTTTTGAAAAAAGCACATGTAATGCACAGAGGTACTTGTATAAAACAGCTTTGAACGGGATTCGAACTCGGGACCTCGAGATTATGAATCCATCGCTCTAGCGTCTGAGCCACTGACCACCTTATTTTTGTTAAACGAATAAAGCTAATTGATATGGGTGTGCTTTATAATAAATTTAAAAATTAATATTCTAATAATCCAATCAAAAGGATAACACGAAAATCTTTTCTAATCTTAATTATATATCTAAATAGATATTTTGCTCATCTTTTATCTATTTGAAAAAACTTTTTATATATGTAAAATTTTTTTATTATTATTTAACGTCCATCTCAAAAATACTTATATTTAATTTATAACTTATATTAAATGATAAAAATTAATTATACAATGGTTTAAGTCAGACTTATCTATAAAAAGGAAGTATTAATTTTTGAAAAAGGAAGTCTCATGAATGAAAAATACTTCTTAATAAATACGTTAAATAATTTTTTGTATACAGACTATTTTCTCTAACGTTACGAACGTTATTTGAAAAATTGAAATTTTCACTTATACATTTTGTAACGTATACGGTTTGAAATAAACTTTAAATAGAATTAAAAATGAAAAATAATTCGATATTTATATATAAATAACTTACGGCCGGTTCTCCTTTAGATCGACATGTCGAACTCTTTTTATACAGCTTTTAATGTCCAAAGAAATAACTAACGAGAAACCGTTAATCAAATAACAAATAAAACTATTTGTCTCGATAAACTTTCGAACAAGAGTCTAATACGTATACGCGGCTTGGCGAAAATTTCAAAAACAATTTATGATGTCGCGGCTTCGAGCTGTTCGTCAATACTGACGATTTTGTAGTACCGATGAAAATTCTATGGAGCTTAGGTATACGAAACTTTAAGAAGGACATAGGACTAGATCGATCATTTTACGAACAGTAGATGTCGTCAGTGGCTCAGTCGGTACAACGATGGGCCTCATAATCTCGAGTTCGAATCCCGTTCTCGGACGATTGACACAAGCACCACTGTACGTTACATGTGCTTTTTTCAAAAATGCACTGACGATCTCCGTCATAAATTAGCATTGTAATGATAGCATAAATACAGTGACGTTAAAAAAAAAAAATTAATTTATACAATATAATTTTTTTAAATTTATTTAACGTCGCTGTATTTATGCTATCATTGCGATGCTGATTAGCGACGGAAGTTATCAGTGTGTTTGTGAACAAAGCATATGCACCGAATACAGTGATGCTCGTATCAATCGATTGCCGAGAGCGGGATTCTAACTCGAGACTTCGAGATTACGAATTCATCGCTCTATTGAATGAGCCTTGACGACCCTTTGCAATATGAATAAAGCAATTTTTATTAGTTTTAATTTTATTTTATTTCTAAAAATAAGTAAATAATTTATGTAATATTTACAAATCGTTTTTAAAACAATTATTCAAAATGAAAAATTAATAAAATTCATTTTTTTTCGAACACATATTCTTATTGTTGCTTTTTTGTGTTCATCCCTAAACATCTATAAAATTCCGTGTGTAATAAAAAAAAGAGAGCTAGTACATACCTCACGAAATCCCCGAAATCCTAAAGCTCAGCTTTTCTACATCTTTGTCTCGTCAGTATTTTATTCTGTATAAAATATACGAACATACGTGCTATTGTCACACTCTCAGCCTCAGCAAACGTGATATTTACGGGTGGAGATATAAAGTGAGAGAAAGAGAGAGAGAGAAAAAAGTCTGCGTTTACGCGGTTATTGAAAGAATCCTCTAGTCGAGGGTTGTTACATATTCTTTCTTCTCTTTTTTTTTGTTTTTCTTTTTTTTGTACTCTCTAAAAATGTCACTATGTTAAATATTTGTTTCCTTAGTCTCTTGACAAAAGCTTCTGTAAGCATCAATGTCGTTGTGAGAGGCCTCAGTGGCTCATTCGGTAGAGCGATGGATTCATGATCTCGTGGTGCTGAGTTCGAATCCCGTTCTCGGCTGAATCATACAAGCACCACTAATCGTTACATGTGCTGAAGTTCACAAACACACTTACAAGCTCCGTCACTGATTAGCATAGCAAAAATAGCATAGCATAAATATAGCGACGTTAAAAAAACAAATCTTAATAATATATTATCATATATTTTTCACTTATTTACCATTTCTCTTTTTATAAATATTAAATGACAAAAAATTTGAAGACGACTTTTATCAAGGTCATATGAGACTTTCAACATCAAAATTAAAGTCAAAGATCTAAAAAAAATGTAATTAAAAAATTTAATTAAAAATCTTTTTACAAAAGCTTTACAACAGTACAGTAATCATCAAAAATTTTAAACCATGATTTTCTTTTTCGCTTTATTGTATTTAAAAATAAAAGTTAAGAAAAAGCCTTTTTCTACCTTTTCATTTTTGTAATTAAGTTCTTTTATTAAATTATTACGTTTGCTCATTTTCAATTTTTGCCTTATTATTCTGATAATAATTAACTTCGCCTTACACATATGTGGTTATATTGTTCTAATTTTTCTTTTTCAAAATGGAAAATTTACATTCCTTTTACAATAATTAAATACTTAAGGGGAGTAATTTTTTAAACTGCTAATTTTATTCATATTTCAATGGGGACTAGAAGAAATTTCTTTCAAGTCTACATTTTCGGAGCCCCTTGCCTGCTGTGATTGGAAATTTTTAATCTCTTAACAGGATCAAGATGACCTTGAAGAGGTAATTGCTTGACATTCTATTAAGGATATTATAAATTAATTTATTCTTATTTTGACCCCGATATGAATTTATTGTTTTGAGGCCTCAGTGGCTCATTCGGTAGAGCGATAGATTCGTAATCTCAAGGTTCGAAATTCGAATCCCGCTCTCGACATCCGATTGATACAAACACCACTGTATACGATATATGTGCTTTGTTCACAAACACACTGATGATCTCCGTCACTAATTAACATCAAAATGATAGCATAAATACAGCGACGTTAAATAAAATAATTAAAAAAAAAATTATTGTTTGAATGAATTCATTAGCATGGAATATATTGTGATTGTGCAATGAATGAATATGTCTAATTTTACTTATTTTCGATTTCATTGTATTTTGTTGATTTTCATTGTACATATATTGATTATAAATCTTTGATCTTTATCATTTAAAGATTAATTTACTTTTATAACATTATTAATTTTAGTTCTGTTGATTTTTATAAGAAAGATTATGTAACTTTTTGTGAAAAAACAGTATTTTAAAACAAATATTAATAAATTACATGTTGTTTTTTAATTTTATTACAAAATAAATAATTATGTAATGCGACGTTCTTATTCACTTAAAGTTCTATTATACAAAATTCATAAATATGAAAAAGTACATGAAACAATAAATTAGCTACTTAAAAAAGTGTAAAGTATATATAATAAGTCTATTATATGATTCCTAACATTATTCTTTTTTTTTGTTTGACGCTTAGTCAATCATTAGTTGTCTAATTGTATTACGTGCGTCGAAAGGAAAAAAAAACATAATTTTTTTATTTCTTTTTATTACAGAATTAAGAAAACAATGAATCACGTATTAAATTGTTCAAATTATTTCAGCGAATCATTAATTAAATAAATTACAGTCTATAGAACGTTGCAAAGTACATGGCTTATAAATTTCGTTTGAAATTTTCGAGATTACATGAAAATACGAAAATGTACACTTTATACTTTAAACAAACGCTCATTTATTCGAGTCTTTTGGTATATACGTTTTTAAACGTAACTTTAAAATTATTCTATAGAATGTGAATGATTCATTCAGTTGTATGTATACGTTTGGTAAAACGACGCAAAAAACAAATGTCATTAATTTTTTTTTTTTGACTTATTATGACGACCTTCATTTTATTTATTAGGTCATCATAGCTTGCGTTATTTTTTATGAAATTTCATTTGTGCTGCTGTAAATTACAAATTAGATAAATAAGCAATGAGTAAATGTTCATATTTTCATTTTTCGACTACAATACGTTATCATTTAACTTTTTCAATTAACCCTGCGCACTATTAAAAATTAAAATTGATATCAAACTTTGCAATTTATTTAGTATCAAGGTAATTGTAAAAGTTTTGGCAAACTTTTACAAAGCTTATAATAACAGTTAAAACAAACTCGTACACAATTAAAATTAACGAGCAACAATTGAATGAAAAAAAATCAAATTGACTAATGTGCATTACACATAGACTTTTAAAAAAGACTTGAAATTTAATGCATGTAATCTAATTTTCAACAAAATTTGTGCATGGAATTTTATATGTTTCGAATACTAAACTGATATTAAAGTATAATAAAGAGGTTGTCAGTGGCTCAGTCGGTAGAGCGATGGATTCATAATCTCGAGGATCCGAGTTCGAATCCTGCTCTCGACGACCGATTGATACAAGTACACTGAGAAAAATTTTCTTGTAAAAATTACAAGGGAGAATGGTGACGATGGCACAGGCTGCCATTATAGCGAAAAATTACTATTCTACATAGTAAAATTTACTAGAAATATAATCAAAATTCCTATGTTTCTTGTAAATTTTACTATGTAAAATAGTAATTTTTCGCTATAATGGCGGCCTGTGCCATCGCTACCATTCTCCCTTGTAATTTTTACGAGAAAATTTTTCTCAGTGTACCACTGTACGTTACATGGGCTTTGTTCACAAACACACTGACAACCTTCGTCGCTAATTAGCACCACGATGGTAGCATACATACAGCGACGTTAAATAAAAAAAAATAAAATAAAATAAAGTTTATGATCAAGATGGATTTTTCTTTACGTTTTACTATAATTATACTGTACACTGTTAAAAAAATAAAATTTTGCTTCCAGTACAATTATGAAATTTCCATTTTTACTTTGGATTTCATGCAATTTTACATTAAAATTACGGCTAGCTTCCAGTTTTACATTAAATTTGCATTAAATTTCATGTTTTTTTTAACAGTGTAGGATCACATCAAATTTAATGCAAATATGATATTAAATTTGTTTTAAGTTTCCACATTAATTTAATTTTTTTTTTTTTTTAACAGTGCATCTAAATAAGCATAATCAGATATCAAAAGCGAATAATTATTATAAAATCAATTAATTCGATCTATTAAGTCATCTCTGTATTTATTCGTAACTTATAATGACAAAGTTCATCGTGTACTTATATACATTATAAAACTCTCTGCACCTCGATTTATTTTTCTGAAAGAGGAAAAAAAAGGAGCATTCATTAAAAATTGCAGTCACGAGGCTCCTGAGCTTTAAAAAATGCACTACGTTTACACAAAATCCTACTACTACAAGAATTCTTTTTTTTTTCTTCTTATTTCGCCTTTCTTTTCTTTTTACATCCTTTCTTTTTATCGATATATAGTCTACAAGATAAAAGTAAAGTCTTGGCAGAAAACGTTGCCAATGTTTTGTTCTCTTTTCTTTATTTTTTTCTTCTTAGATAGAAAAGTAGTATTGTTCTGGCAAAGATTTGAGCAAAACAGCTGATTAATGTTTATAATTCGCAGAATTGGTAAGCGACACTGCCAAAAGATTGTCGTTGTACATCATTTCGTATTGCTTTTATAAGTTAAAAGGATTTTTGGCTTAGTTTTTTTTTTCTTCTCTTCATTCATGAAAATGTATACGTTGTGTAATCATAGCTCAACCGATCAATACAATGGCGCAATACACTTAGGGATTTGAATTGTTGATAGTTTGAATAAAAATTGCTTTTTGGCTTAATAGTTGTAAATGACATTATACTTCAACAAAACTAATGTAAATAAATATAACTATAAATACAATTAAATCATTAAAATGTTTTTGAAATAAAAATTTTAAAAAATTATTACTTATGAATTTCTGAAAATTCAAATAAAAAGTCTATTTAGCATTAAATTTTTTACTATTGCTCGCAAATGTAAAAAGAAATTGAAACATCAAAATATTTACATTCTCTACACTTTGCATGTGAAACGTTAAGTAACGGAAAATTGAAAAAAAACTCGAATAAAAAGTGACAAGAAAAATGTGTTAGTACGCAAAAAAGAATATCATGAAAAATTCTAGAAGTATTTTCTTTAGTTGATTATAAGGTACCGTTTGACATTAATGGAGTACTATGTGCGACAACTTGTTTTATTTCATCGATTTGTATAATCTATTAGATTAGAATTTTACGTTTACATTACGTGTTTTATCATTAATTAATCTAAATTTTATTTTATTTATTGTAAATTATTTAATTTCATTTATTTATTATTTTTATTACGAAATAATTAATTCTTAAAATTAAGGAGTCTCATATGCTAGCTATAGTTTGCTATAGTTTGTTGTTCATAAAAATCAAAAGTTTAAAAAATTCTTCAATATTTTGAAAAACATTAATTTATACCTGGAAAAAAATGTCTGCAAATTTTTAGTTAGCCTTATCGACTGATTTTATTATTTATGCTCACTTAAAGTTTATCTTTTTACTACTATGAGATACAAAACACGCGGACTTCGAGTGAGCACATATAAAAAAATTAGTTGATAAGACTACTTGAAAATTTGCAGAAATTTTTTTCTAGGTATAAATTAGTTTTTATCAAAATTTTGAAGAGTTCTTTGAACTTTTAATTTTTATGAACATCAAACTATAGCTGACATATGAGACTCCTTAAAATATCCAACAAAAATTTATGATTCTATGAGTTTGAAAATAATTAGCTCTGTTAAAATATGTTGACATGGAAAAGTCTATTTATCATTACTAAAAACAAAACTCTTATCATGTTGACATGCGTTGAAATAATAATCATTAAATAAGGAAAACCAAATGAAAACTAACAAAATTTTCAATCATATTTCTTTAATAACTATAAAACCAAAAAATTAATGCTGATTCTCTAAGCAAAATTATAACTGGTCAAAAATATTAACAATATTATCTATTTTAAAACAATAATATTTCAATTAAATGATATCCATCTAAAAAATCGTGAAAATATATAAAGGAAAATAAAAAAAATTCACTTAACAACTTAACTCAACAGTATAAAATTCAATTAAACATCCTTCCTTCTTAAATAAAAAAAGAAGAAGAAGAAATGAAAAGAAGAAAATCGCAAAGTATTCTCTAATTACGAAACAATGAACAAACTCAGTAAGGACTTGTGAACGTTTTAATACTATATATATATATATATATATAAAATTAAAGTAAGAAAATATACGTATATATATATACATATACGGAAGAAAAGCGGCGCGTAAGTTAACGCATCGTTAGGCATTAAAGCGAGCGTAAGTTGCACACACCAAAAACTTCTTCTCTCGCAAGCGCGGCACGGCCTTGTTACCAGTTATATTATCTACTTCAAAAATCTTTATCTTCCTCCGAAAAGTATCTTTCCATCTCTCTCTTCTTATTCTGCCTCTTCTTCTTCCTTATAACTTGTTATGTGTTTTAACCTTCTCTCCACCCTGCTTGCTGTCTTTTTCACCTTATGACTTGTAAAGCTTATACATTATATATCTTTAGCTTATTTAAATTCCATAACAAACGATGTTTCTTACCTTGAATATATGGGAAATCTATATATATATATATATATATAGTAATAAATAATAAGTGGAGTTTAGTTTCTCCCTTCTTTTAAAGTTTACATTGCAATTATTTAGCTAGTTAAAATCAAAGAGAAAGAGAGAAGGAGAAAAATTGAGATTATTATTAGGTCAAGTAATTAAGACGATGATTACGGTTATTAATTACTTAGTTACGAACATAAAATGATAATTATTTTACTTAGAAGATGAGATAGAGAAGAGAGAGAGTGAGAAAGTGAGTTTGATGTTTTCGTATTATATTTGATGGGTAATCAAGTGTTAGTTAGATTGGAAGTTAAAGCTAGTTAGGTACGTTATTGTTTATTGGTGTGATAATTAAGACATAAGTTTACTTTATTAATTAATGAAGAAACTAGTCATTTTGTTCTTATTGTTATTTTTTTAAATGTAAGGACATTTTTCTAACAAATAAATATAAATTTTGAAATTACAATTATGATCTTTAAAGTTATAATTTTTTAACCAAATTCATTCTAATATTATTATTGATATTTAAATAAATAATTATAATTTATTGAGAATTCTTAACTAAAAACATGATTTCAAAAGTACAATCTTATCAATGACTCTAAATATTGATGTTATAAAACTTACATTATAAGAAAATGTGTGTTAAAACCAATGATTAAATACATGAATAGTACTTGAAAATTAATTACATATATTAAAATTTGTCAACAGAAGTTTCTCAATAATCATCCATGAATAATCATCGAACAAGGGAATTTCCTTGGCTCACAGAATCAACTTTTTCTCGTAAATAACATAAACTTAGATAAGAGAGATGTTATTGCTAATTCATTGTTAAGAAAAAACAAACGATGTCAGGATTACTCATCTCTTTTAACAGTAATCACCGGAAATGATCTAAGAAATTTTTAAGAAAAAATTACCCTTTATTAAAATACGATATTATTTTTATGTGCTAAGTGATGTGATGAAACATACAAAGAAATTAAAAGAACTTTAATGAATAAATTAATTTAAAAGCAAACACAAAATTCATTCCTTTGAAGCCTTTATTATAGTTAATAAAATTTTATGATTTTTTTATAATTTAATACTCTTATATTTTTAACGTTTTAATACTCTTCGATTATATTTTTTCAATAAAATAATTTTTTTTCTACTTTGTTTTGTTTGTTTCATCAATAGATATCATTTTGAAAAATAGTAAACAAATAATATTTATTACTGATTATAGCTTCTTCAACATAGAAACAGATAAAAATATTATTCTAGTTATGTATGTGTTATTAACATAAAACGGATAAAAAAAGAAAAATACCAGGAAGTCGTAATGCGAAAGTCATAAAATTTTCATCGTTGATATAAAATTTCAAGTACCTTTTTCTTCTTTAGTTTATCTCTTTGTTTTAAGTATCGATAATTTTTAAGCCACAAAATTTACGAAAACGTTGATAAACAAAAAAAAAGCTGTAAAATATTATTTTCTTTCTTGACAAACATAGTTACAAATACAAAGCTAAGCTTTGATCAAATATTTGAAATGTATAAATTCTGGAAAAATATTTTTGTTTTTTTTTTCAAGTAATTTTTTGAAATCCTAAAGTAAATGAAACAATAAAAAAATTAATCTAAAATTTATATTATTTTTTCAACAAATTAAAAAATAAAAATTTTATATAGCAACAAGTCTAAACAAATATAAATATGGAAAAACAAAATTTAATTTTTATAAGTAAAATACTTAAAATTAATTTTCAAATTTTTCTAAAATTGATAACATTTAAAAAAACAATAATATACTTTTATTTCTTAATCTCAATATATAAAATCCACAAACTTTTGATTTATAAGTGATCTAAAAAGAATCCATAAAAAAATAATCTAAACCTAAGTTCACCCAGCAGTACTTCAAA
Source organism: Anastatus disparis (assembly GCA_017163975.1). NCBI lineage: Eukaryota > Metazoa > Arthropoda > Insecta > Hymenoptera > Eupelmidae > Anastatus > Anastatus disparis. The sequence continues at coordinate 5,510,851 of JAFFSR010000226.1, forward strand.
AAATCTTAAAAATACCAAGTTTCACTTAAAAAGCTCCAATAAACCTTAAAGGAAACGAGCTCGAAAACAATAAACAGCAGCACCTTTTAAAAAAAAAAGAGTTACTCGAAACAGCCACAATATCTTCTTTTAAAAGAAGAAGAGAAAAAGTAAGGAAAGATATATACGGCACTGACAAGCGGCAAAATTTAGCTTCTCCTTACCTTTATTGACAATAACATTGCAAAACGAGGATAATATACACCACACACGAGGAGAGGCGTATCGCTTCTTTAACGGTGCAAGTTCACCGTTAGAAGATATATACACCCAGAAGCCGTATAGAATTGGAAACTCGAGTTGCTGGCTTTTAGTTGTATAACATATATACACACACACATTATTTTCTTGTCAAAACGATAAACTCATATATATGCAAGTGTTAATTTTTTTACAAAATAAAAAGTTGGGATTATTTAGCGATCGATGGTTTGGTATACGTATTAATTACAATTGTATGTTAAATTTGGTTTTTTTGGTAAACAATATCTATGCATTTATACAATGCATAGATATGTTCTTTGAAACCTACGACAAAAAAATTTATGTTAAAATTTAATAATTTTGTTAGGTGCTTATTTTTTAACTTTTAGCAAACATTTTGCTTACAAAAGTTTGAAATCTTTACCGAACACAAAATACTAATAAAATATTTATAAGTTGAAAAAAGTAAATTTAAAATATATATATCTATAATTAAAAAGATCAATAACAAATATATAAAAGTATTGATTAAAATTATTTATCCAACAAATTTTAATCATACCAACAATATAATAATAATTATCAAACCAGAAGTAAAGTGTTAACAATTATTGACTTCATTAACTTTTAATTTTTTAAACGAAATACTATTAAAAAACATTTTATTTATTTAATCAGCTTAGAAATTAAATTCGATAAATTATACTCATCTGACAAAAAAAAGAAAAAGCATTCACGGCATTATTTTTAAATTTACAAGTTAATATTGTGTTATTATAAAATCAATATTGAACACGGTTCTGTACATATAATATTAAAAACAAACGTAGTTACATTATCAGATAAATCATGATGTAACAAGCTAACGTCATAACAAAATACGAAGATCCAAATGTTAAAGAGAATAAAATATCGTTACACAATTTCACTTGTTCTTATCATAATAATAATGTGTAGTACAGTTACATACACATAAATATAAATATGTATATGTGAACAAACACGAATGTTACATTTTACCGTTGCTGTATACATATCTCTAAAAACGAAACCTTAGAAATTATGCTTAAACATATGTGATGTTTCGTATATACAACTATAAGCTCATTTTGCACGACAAGAAAGCCTTAATTTCTATAGAAAACAAAAAAAAAAACGTTTCGTTTAATTTATTGATTTTTTAAGTCGAAACCATAACTCATTTACACTTGGAATACTTCAAAATAGAGATAATTTTAAGAAAAAATTTTGAATATAGTATTAAACTATTAACTTACAAAAATAAACAGCCCAAAACATTAATGTAAAAAATTTTCTACCTTGAAAATAATTCGTCGAATTCATAATATACTTATAGCATCTTACAAGAGTAAGAGTAGATATAATTCTGAAATGTCAATTATTCAATTGAAAATTAAGACAGAATTACTTTCTGCTTGTTATTTCATTTCAGACGAGAGCTTTCGCTGCTTTATTTATACACGACAGTGCATTAAAAAGCTTCTTATACGTCGATAATTTTTAATGTTACATGAAGTAGCTTAAATCGATGTTGTTTATAATGACGAATAGTTGAAAAACCTTGTAAGGGCTAATAATAATATTCCTTTTGCAAAAAAAAAAATAAAATTTAATTTAAATTAAAAATGTTTTTTTTTTAATTTAACGTTGCTGTGTTTATGCTATCATTGCGATGCTAATTAGCGACGGAGGTTTTTAGTGTGTTTGTGAACTGCAGCACATGTAACGTATACAGTGGTGCTTGTATCAATCGGACGCCGTGGGCGAGATTCGAACTCAAGACCTCGAGATTACGAATCTATCGCTCTACCGAGTGAGCTACTAAACCGAGCACTAAACACCTCTATGTTTATTAAGTTATAACTGATTTTTTTATAAGTAATTTTCTGTTGATATAAATTATGTTTGAAATATTAATAAAAAATAAATATTCTGAAATATATAATTTTTTTATAACATTGTGTTAACTGATACATACATAAATATCTGGGGCTTAATTAATACATATCTGTACATTATGTTTATGCTTTTTTCATAAATGTGTATTAATGAATATAATATTTTTTGTATTTTATAAAATTTAAATCAAAATTTTATAATTTTACGTTTTATAATATGGAAAAAGATAATATATCGTAAATTTCAAATAAATTAATTAATATATTTCTAAAAATATGAATACTTCTATTTTGAATAATATTTTAGAGTCATTTGCTTGGTGTATTTTTACAATCATATAAAAAATCAAATGATTTGTCAAAAATAATAAAAAAACATTATTGAAAAATGTAAAATAACAACAATTTCTTGAATATCTACATTCCACAAATACATTTTCTTTCAAAATTCTAAAAAGTTAAAGATATTCAAAATTAAAGTCTGTCACATCTGTCCTGCATCTATTTCCAAACAAACAATTTCTTAACGCGATCTTTCACAATTCTCATTTAATTTTTCGCATTTTTTCTCAAAGTCCATTCATATTTCTTCACTTTACCAATATACAAACAAAGATACCAGAATATGGAATAAAAAAAAATCAATAAAACGACATCAAGCGAAAGATGGTCTGCATAATTGACATACCAGTGGTTTCTAGAATAAGCAATGGTATTTTGCACTCAGAATTTTTTTTTTTTTCATACGTTATAACATGAGCTGTTATATTAAATTTATATAAAAAAAATGTTGTCTCGTACTCAAGAATTTGCGAGAAGTCTGACGCTTGGTATATCGACAAGGAGCACATACGCACTGAACTTTCATTTTTTTTAGTAATTCTCAACGAGTATTTTATCAATATTGCGAGATCTTTTTTTTGTATGCACGACTTTTGTCTCTTTTAAATATTACTATTTCAATCTTATTTTCGGAATGACTTGCGTTTTTTTTTCTTTCTTTGCAATAAAAATATTCAAATAGCATAAATTTCACAAATATTTGTTTTTTCTTTAAAAAAAATCAATATGATTTATATGTTAAAAAATTCGAAAAAATCAAAAATTGCAACATACAAATTGGCATTTATGTTTCGTCTATTCGGTTTATATTTGTCTTAATTTGTTTGTGAACAAAGCATATGTAACGTACAGTAAAGCTTCCTAAATCATATTTGATTAAATTTTTAATTATTATGAAACAAGTATTCTATAGACTAGTTTTGATAACTTGTCGAACGGAACCAAAAAAGTTTACTTAAACAATACGTAAAATTAAACATATATTTAAAAAATTAAACGTATCTTCAAAACCAAATGTAAAATTGTATAAATTTGTATAAATATATATTTTTACTCAGATGATTCTGAGTCCCCACGTCTAATGATGAACCAACGATCGTTTATTTTCCATTATTTAACGTCACTGTATTTATGCTATCACTGCGATGCTAATTAGCGACGAAGGTCGTCAGTGTGTTTGTGAACTTCAGCACATGTAACGTACAGTGGTGCTTGTATCAATTAGCCGAGAGCGGGATTCGAACTCGAGATCTCAAGATTATGAATCCATCACTCTACCGAGTGAGCCACTGACGACCTCAGATAATTTAAATGTAAAATACTAAATTCTGTCGGAAAGTCTTTAGTTTGATTCTTACTTATGTTGATTATTATCAACACAATGGCTAATATTAAGTAAGCTTATTTCAAAAAATAAATTTTCTGCCAAATTTCAAATGTAATAAAAGTATTAACAAAAGTAAACTAATTAAGTAAATATGGCAAAAAATAGTATATCAAAATTATATTTTAATAATATTCTTACCTTCAACTCGTTAAAGTTTTGAATTGATTCAGATTATTTTTATAAGAATGAAAAATTTGTCTCAGCTTGATCTCCACTTACACAATACTAAAATTTTTAATTTATTTCTAGATAAATCCATAAATTGTTCAAATAAATATGAATAAATTATATTTCTAGATTTTTCTATTTTAAAAATTTTTATCACGCTTTGTTTACGTAATATTTACATATATGTACGTAAAAATTGGTTTTTCCGATCTTTAAAGAACTTTAAAGCAAACTGTGCAAATTATTTCTTGATAACATTGAGTTTGATATTCTGGGAAAAAATGTAAACTAAGGTTTGATAAATCCTAGCGTCGATACCGTTTTAAGAAATACATAAAAAATAGCATATAAAGATAAAGCGTACACTAAATGAGCTATTATAATAGAGAAAAATTTTTTTTTAGTGAAAAATTTTTTTGAACAGTATGAAATAAATGATATTGTGAAAATCTAATTACTCAAAATTTTATCATATCATTTTGAATTATTTACCACCGGGATTAAAAATAACAATTAATAATTAAAAATTCTATAAAATAGCAGGATAAATCCAGTACAATTGCAAAATCAACATCACGTGTCTTAACATAAAAACTAATAATCCACAATTCTATTAATAAAATTGTTTCTTAATGATTTATCACTGAACGGCTCGTTTTTAACATTTTTATTGCTCGTGATATGCTCGTGTATATGTATATATGAACAAACAGAGGAAACTTCATTCGAAAAAGGAATGAAAAGCTTATAGGAATATAAGTATATGTAGCACATTCAAGATTGTACTCAAAATCCAAGCTGCAAATGATAAATAAAATTATAAATGTAATGAAAAATTATTCGTTTATTATACAATGAATACATAAAGTAAAATATTTTTCAAATCAGAATAAAATTTTATCAATGATAAATCGATACATTCTCATAAATATTATCGAATGAAAATATAAACGTTAAATATAAGCTAGACAAATAGAAAACGTAATTACCCTAACAGCACAAAACGTTTCAAAAACGTTTTACAAACGTTTTCTGGTAAACTTATATACGTTTATAAATTTCGACAAAAATACGTATTTAAAACATTTTTAAAACGTTAAATATGTCCGCATATTTTAGATTCTCAAGAGTAATGTAACGTTTATGTAACGTTTAAGAAACGTTTAGAAAACGTTTTCTCGGTGAAAAAATACATTGGCTTAAATTTCCAAACGTTTCTAAAACGTGTTTTAAACGTTTTATTTTTTCATTCAAAAAAATTATTATATAGAGAAAAAAATTTTACCAAATAAAACGTTTTTTAAACGTTAAGGAAACGTTTGGATATTTGAGCTTGCGTAAATTTTCATCGAGAAAACGTTTTCTAAACGTTTCTTAAACGTTCCATAAACGTTACATTACTCTTGAGAATCTAAAATATGCGGACATATTTTACGTTTTAAAAACGTTTTGAATATGTATTTTTGTCGAAATTTACAAACGTATATAAGTTTACCGAAAAACGTTTCAAAAACGTTTTTGAAACGTTTTTGTGTTGTTAGGGTACTCATTGTATTTTTGTAATTAATTTATCAGTGTATCTTTAAACAAAATATTTTGAAAACAAAAATTAAATGTTAATAAATTGATCGGTGAATAATTACAAAAACATTTTCAATCAAAATAAATAGAATGTTATAATCAACGATTTTCTAAACTAGACTAATAAATATGGTAATTAATTACGAAAATCCAAAAAGCATATTTAAAATAAAATATTAAAAATAACTATTTCGAAAATTTATTTATTTATGAATAAAAAATTTAAATATAAACATTAAAATTAAATCAGTCTGACATATATTACATTTAATATACGCGCTACGTATGAAGGAAAAAAAAGCGAAACATTGTGTCAGAGAAGAGGGACATAGAGAGCGAAAGGTGAACTGATAAAAGGGAGATTGAGATTAAAATTAAAAAAAAATATATATACGAAATAAAGATGAAGCAATGACACATTGCATTTCATTTATTATTATTTTTGTGTTACATATTCCGTGTATTTCGAAATAAAAATATTTACATTTTAAAAGCTAAATAGACGCGATGATTCAAAATGAAATATTCCAAACTATATAATATTGCTGAATATTAGTTAAAAACATATCGAGTTTTGTTATTCATTTTTAACAAAATTTTTACAAATAATTTAGAGAAATGTATATCAATTTTATAATAGTTCCATTGCTTAAATTTAATACTTTTTTAAAGCTCTAATTAATCTAAATAAAAATTTCATGCGAAATCGTATCTAATCAATTTTATTGTACAAATCAGATCGGCTGAGCATAGTTTTAGTAACAATATATATCATTAGTTATTCATAGAATTAATGATGAAATGTATTTTCATGCCTCACAAATTTGATAGTAAATTCTAGATAAGCATATTACATAGTTCGTTTTTTTTCGATTCTAATAACAATTTCGAAGAATTATTTTAACAATATATATCAATTGAATTTTTATTTATGTATAACATGTTTTTTTATATTAATTATTTAATTGAGATAGAGATTTTTATTTTATTCCATCAATTCCGGGTATAAATCATACTATTGCATAAAACATTATTTTACACCCTTTATGTAAAAACTCATTAAAATTTAATAAAGCAATTTTAACAGTTATGTCAATTAAAATTTAATTTTTACTTTTAATGCCTAACAATAACATTAAAATTAAGAATTATTATTCTTCTATCATTAAATATGTATAAAAATAATTAACGATTCGAATAATAATTCGTAGTTAAAAAAAAAGATCATGTATTTACAAAACGTTAACATTAAACGTCACGAACATTCCATTAACATTACAAAGTTAAAATCATGTTAGTCTAAATAATGAGTTTAAGCAAAAACGTAAAACCTCCGACTATTATTTAAGCAAGCTTAAGCACAACATTTACATGACTTTTTCAATAAAAATGAAAAAAATAAATAAAATGAATTATCAGTTACAATGTTCCGACCCATGAAATATTTTTTATTTCCGAGGGTTAACCACACCATAAACATAAAAAAATGTCAAAGTTTAACAAAAACCGCAAAATACAAAAGCAAAAAAACAATAGTTTAAATACATGCAGAAAAACTATGTCGCAATGAAAATAAAGATAAGCTAGTAAAAAAGAAAAGAAAAGGGAAAAAAAGTAATGACAAAAGACGTAAAAAAAAGTAACTTAAAAGAGTCAGACACGTCAACTTAAACACTTCCATCATATATTGGTGGTATACCCTTCCCTCCTCTTCCTCTTCTTCTTCTTCTTGTCTCTTCTCCTATACGTATAAAATCCATCTCTTTCTACCTCTTGTACTTCTTCGTTATTATTAATGTACCCAACTAACGTATCCGTAGAAGGGATAGAGTTTTTAATGCGAGAAGTAGAAGGAGAAGCATAGTGTGTGTATATGTACATATATACATATTTTCCTCAGCGGTGGTGACCTTCGCCGTTACTGCCTTTTGTAGCCGGTAGACCAATAGCCGGATCATCAGTAAGCGCTGAGACTTTTGCCCGAGCGAAACTTTTTTTATTTTAATTTCAAACTAATAACAAAGCGACACTTTGTTATTTTTTTCTTTTGTCGAATAGAAAGAAAATTTTGAATTATCGTTTTATTTTCTGAAGATAGTGAATTTAAAATTTAAAAATATGAAGAGTGTTTATGGTGTTGTTCTACTCGCGACTTTGTTCGCGCTTGCGCACGGTTTTCCAGGTAAGAAACTTTATATTTTCCCATCCTCTTGGCAACAAGTGTCTGTTGTTATTTTTACTATTTGATTGTTTGTATACCCTAGCTTTGTAAGGTAAATTCGCGTATGTTGATTTATGGAATTTTTTAAGCTTTTGAAAATATGACGTAGGGATGATAATCACGTACTTGTGATAAATTTTAGAAAGAAAATTCTAGTTATAATTAGTACCGGTTGTCGACAATAAGTATAGTTGGATAAGACTGTTCTAGAAATTATCGAAAAATGAAAACAATCCCACCTCTTAACATTATCAGTAAATTCTTTTAATTTCAAGAATATATTAATTAATTTTACAAAATTGCAATAAGTTAATAAAATAGTACTAGTATTCCGAAATTTAAAAAATATTTAGAAATACTTTATGCGCATGTATACACATGAATTATAAAAATTATTTAAAAACACTTTTTGTGTATATGCACATATGAATTTTAAAAAGTATTTAAAAACATGTTTGCAAAAATATTTGATAAAAAACTTTCAAGGATGCGCGAGAAAAAGTTTCTTTAATTTATCTACGAAAAAAATTTGAAGAAAAAGTTAATTATCATTTAAACATTAATATTTTTTATCCACTGAAATTAAGCTATAAATAACTGACGGATAGAAAATAAAATTATAATAACATTAATATTTTCAACGCTGTTTCCGCGAATGATTCTTGAATCTTTAATGCAATAAATACATAAAAAAATTACGAGCGAATGAAAAAAAAAATAAAAAAAGGGGCTCAACCTGGCCAAGACCTTCACTTAAAAACTAAAAGTATTCAATTTACCTTGTTGTAAAACCGGAATAACAAGTAACTTTTAATGTTTGCCACGATCAAGAAACGTCAAAGGCTTAAATTAAAAGGTCATTTAAAAGTACGTAATTTACACTCAGCAAAGTGTCTATTAATTTTGAAAAAAAAAGAAGAAAATTAATTTAAAAGTTACAAAATTATAACTAGTGTAACAGATCTCCACAATTTAAACTTAAGTTCACACTTTACATTCAAATTTTCTTATTTTTTTTTTTTTTTAAACTTTTGGAACATATAAATTTACATAGCATTTACATACCATTTAACATGCACACATGAGATTTTTTTTAGGATGTCAAAAAAAAATATTGGACCTACATTTTCAATTCTTAGTTTAAATGTTTGCGTTATTTTACAGTTACCTTTTTTCTTCTTCATTTGAAAACTTTTGAGCGTTCGTTAAAAATAAGTGTTACATCAATGTACACATGTACTTTAAAAAAAAAAAAATATACTGTACCGACGCATTCATTACAATATGTTCTTTCAGTTTATCTTTTCAAAATTTTATTTAATTAAATGCATACACACGGTTTTTTTATTTTATATAAAATTATATATTCATTTAAAAATAAAATCAAGCCTGATGTAACATTTAACGACGAAAAGAAAAGGCGTCTCGTAAAAAGCGGAATATTAATTAATTTCGTAGAAAAATTTTCTTAATATTCATAAAGCGTATCCTTAACGTTAAATAAAAAAATAAAAACATTTTTATTTATGACTCATGAGTGACTCACGAGTGCACGTAAATATAAAATTTAATAATGTGCCTTTATTTTTTTTATGTAATAGAATATGTAAGAAAATCATTAAAGTTAAAAATAATGCGTCTTTTGAAAATCGATCTGTGATGATTTCATAAATTGAAAAAAATATCCTTAAAATATGATGTACATTAATTGCAAAAAAAGATGTAAATTTTAAATTGTTTGACAGATTAATTATTAAACATATTAAGATAGTATAATGAAAATATAAAGTACAATACATTAATTTTAATCATGTGTTTATTGAAAAAAATTAAAATTTTTATTTCTTACATTGAAAAACTTGCTGGTGAAAGGTTGTCACGTGTACAAGCACATGGTTTATAAATTTTTTGAAATGTTATAAAAATTCAAAAGTGATACGTGAGCTTTAGATTAGTGATTTCTCACGTATAAATGTTCTTACATTTTACAAAAAACAATAAATAAAAGATTCTAAAATTCGAGTGCATCGTGTACGATTTAAAAATTTATCGCCACAGTATTAAATAAATGTTTTAAATTGTTAAATAAAATCGTATATCACGTCTGATTAAAATCAAAAACACATTATAATTCCAATTAGCAACGATAATTACCTAAGTTATTTATCCAATGAAATAAAATAACACGCAATCTAACAATAAACCTGCTAGAACAAATAATAAAACAATTAACAGCAACTTAAAACCCATTAAAATTAAATAAATCAATTCCCCGAGTCTTACTTGAAATTACCAAGTATAATAAAAAATAAAAAAATACTCCTTTTTTATATAAACTCTCACGTTTCTTCTTCGTCACGTATGTACGTGTATAAATGCACCTGTATAACTGACTTCCGGCTGCACCTTGTTAAGTACGTGTGTATACATGTATAATACGTATAAACATGCATATACATATACATGTGACACAGGATGCATGGAAGTGTTGATTTTACGCAAATGCTTCATAGCGAACTATGTTTATTGTATTTTTTTCTCTCTCTCTCTTTTTTCCTGTTACCTTCAATTTTCCTACAAACGGCAAGGATGAAAGCAATTTGTAATCGAATGTTAAATTTAAATTAAAACAAACACTGTAGTTGTATTTTGCTTTGTTTAAGTAATTGAAATTTCTAATTTATTAACGCGAATGTTTGACTACTATTTTAAGGATTTATTTGGTTTTTCATTTTATGCGTATTTAGAAAATATAATATTGATCTTTGTAAATAACGGTTTAAGATTATACTAATAAATACATTTATTTATCAGTTTATAATAAAAGTCAATTCGTAGTAAATAAACATTTTAAATATCAATAATCATTCGTCAAATCGTAAATAATATATTATTATTTGTATCAAACTTTTGTAAAAGGTTAAATAACCATTTTTGCGATAAGAGTAAATAAAAATAATTTCTTTGACATTGAAATGAAGCGAATGTTTAGAATTTTAAAAGCCTGGCAAATTTTTTTCTAACCATTTTCTATAACGGTACAGTGTTTATTATACATGCCGATGCATATAATCACAGTTTATGCATTGTTTACGTTTTAATGATTATTTTATGCATTACATGAAATTTCAAGGAAAAATTAATAATCTTAAGTTAAAAATAAAATAAACAATATAAAAGTAAAAAAAGATAAATAATTTTCAAGAAAATAAACAACAAATAAATCTCCGAAATTCATCAAACTGTAAATTGTTTATAACAAGCTGATATATGTCATTCAATTATTTGAAAATCGTGACTAAACCACGATATACTTCCATTATTTTGAATTTCAAAAGAATTCATGCTATCAGCAAAAATTCATTTCATCAGAATAAAAAAAAAGCGAAGAGAAAGCATATGTGCAATTTTCATGTCGCTATGTATGTATTTTTCGTCGAACAAAAAAAAAATGACAATAAAATTCGAATCAAACTATGCTAGGACGATGAGAAAAAAAAATAAATAAAAAAAAAGACGAGCTCTTATATGGCAATGTATATAATGGGAAAAGCATTTGGTTTATTTGTAACGAGATTCACACTGAACGATTCACAATCACACGTACAACTATATACGTAGTTCGGGTTACGCTTACTGAACACATTACTTTACGGAAGTACATTCCCCTATAACGCAGGTACTTTTTTTCTGTTTATCTTTTTTTTTTAATCTTGTATACGCATCAAAGTTTTCGGAATTTTATAATCGATTGATTTTGTAAAATAGTCTTTGTTTTTTTTTGTGCTGAAAAATAATTTCAGCTTTTTTTACTATTATGATTATAGATATTTATTGTTGTATAAGAGAATAATAGTTTTTTTTATTGTTTTGAGATTGTAATGAACGAATTATTGCAATGAAAATTTTTTTTTTTACGTATATAATGACCTTTTTTAGAATACTCAGAGGAAATAACGTTCTAGAATTATTCAAAGCATTGTGTAATGATAAATAATTATATTAAATTATAATCATTCTTAATTGTATTTTATACTGTTATTTTTTTTATCTTGTTAAAAGAAATTCCTGGATTTCATTTTGAAACAAAATTTTGATAAACATTCTATGTTTTTAAGAAATTATGTTTAATTTATCAAATTTGTTTTTAATTAACTTTACTATATTTACGCTATCATACACAATGCTAATTAGTTTGTAAACAAAGCATATGTAACATACAGTGGTGCTTGCATCAATCGGCCAAAAGCGAGATTCGAACTCGGGATCTCGAAATTATGAATCCATTGCTTTACCGAATGAGCCACTTTAGACCTCAATTTATCAAATTATTAATGAACAAACTTAATTTTCTTTTTGTAATTTGAAAGCATCGAATATTTGCATGAGTAATTTTCAATTATTGTCGAACTGAATGTAATTCATTATTTATGATAATTATTTAATTATACTTTATTGTTATAAAATTTAAAGTATTTTCCTTATTAGACTGTATATGTACGACAATTCAATTTTGAATAAAGTGATATTTTTAATTATTATTTATCAAATTAGTAGTGTACCTTAATTTGGAAACTTAAATGTTTGAAGTTAACGCGATAAGAAAAGTACTTTTGAATTTGTTTAAAATAAAATGTAATTAAATAATTGTCATAAATAGCAAAATTATTTTCATGTTAACAATAATTAAAAATTACTCATGCGAACATTTAATGCTTCGAATTACAAAGAAAAAAATTTAATGAAATTCAAAACAAAGCTTGTTTAAAACTACTTCGTTCGCATGTAGTAATCTCCATATAAACTGTATAATACACAATACTTGACGGATTTCGTAGAAAATTTCAAATTCAGATTTTGACAAAATCCTGACATTAATTTTGTGAAAAGCTTCCCAGCAATTTTTCTTTGTATGGTAAATTTAAAAATTTCATGTAAATTGTTCGAAGAAAAAAATTCTGTTTGTTTTTTGTTTTGGAATACAAAAGGAAAAACCATATATACACGTAATTTTTTTGTTATCCCTATAACGTACAAAAAACAGTGGCCAAAATTATTTTTCATTAAAAGTATATTTTCTCGGTTATGCCAGAAAGAGCTATAAAACAGAAACGTGCACACGTCCGAGCTATAACGATATATGGCATGCTCTTTTGCTCCTCGGAGAAAATGTTAAAAAAATAAAATAAAATAAAATCCGTATAACGCGTCGCGCTTGGAAAATCCGCAACGATTAAAATAAATTCTTCCAACCACAAGCCCCAAACGCACAGCTTGACGTCTCGACTTTTTCACCTTTCTTAACCTACCCTTCCTAAAAATGAAAAAAAAAATCATCTTCTACCCTCAACAACAGCAAAAAAATTAAATGTACAAAATATAGAAGAACCAACAGTGTAAATAACATCTGAAACTTTAACTTTTCTCTTATACGCTACATTGTTATTATTATTATTTTTGTTTTTTTTTCTTAGCAGGCAACGCATTATAATGACGCGGAAATTAAATGTAAGCTAAGCTGTATTCTACAGTGTGTAAGGATTTTATTTTTTTTCTTTTCGCAAAAAGCGCAGAAGCTTTGTTCTACTTGACATCTCGATTATTTTTGCATCCTTTTTTTGTATGTTTCTTTTTTTGTTTTCTAACTGCTATTGTCATGTATATAATTAGTTTGTTAGTTTATGCGCGTCGGGCATAATGAATTTGCCGTTTTGTATCAGGAAGTAAACATTTTTAGTCATTTTTTGTTTTAAATGCGTTCCTAGTTTTCTAGAACGTTTCTAGTTGGTTATTTCCAAAGTTTTTTTTTCACCATTGTCTGGTAATCCTGTAAAAACTTTTCAAATAGAATTTATTAGCTTAGATATGGGGCATTAAAACGAAAATTCAAAATGTTTGATGAAAAGCATTTGAGAGTTTAAAGGATTTTTGAGTACAGTTAACAAATATTGACTCTAATGGAATGTTTTTAAATCCCAAACTTCATTTGACCAATTCGTCGTTCTATTCATTTTTATTAAAAAGTTTCAAAACAATCCATAAAAATAAATGTTTTTCATACTATAGATACAAGTTTAATTAATTGTAAAAACTATAAACAATTAACGAAGTTCAACATAAATTTTTAAAAATCTTTTTTATTTTAACAATTTTTTTTCTAAAAAAATATTAATATTTATTTGAACATTATTGTATAATATTGCAAAATTTGTTACTCAAATGAACTTTAATATACTCTATTGAATCTTGCAGATAGGTCGTTTATTCATGTTTAAACTACTCTGGTTTATTTTATTTAAACTCATGAATTGCATTAATTGCCATGGCCTTCTTTGAAGTCAATTCATATTTATTATTTATCACTGAAACTCGTTGATAATTTAACGGGTTTTAATAATGCTCGTGAAATTCATCATGAATTATTGCAGTTGCAAATGATTAATTAGCTAATTGAATTATTAAAATTTTTCATCAACTAATTAATCTATTTCTAAACCATTTTTATATTAAAGTTACAAAATAAATAAATATCGGTCCATTTTTAAGAATAATTTTTGAAAATTTATAAAATAGAAGCACTTATAAATCATAATAGTGCAACAAAACAGATTTACAAAATAGTTCTAAACATCACACACATTGTTGTATATATCAATCAACTCAACCATAAAATGAACATTCCATCGCGTACGAAATGAACAAAGTAAATTTAAACTTTTAGCCAAAGTTATTTCATTAAAAATTTCCATTCAGGGTATATTATACGTACTGTAAATTAAAGAAAAAGGCATTATTTAAATGAAAATCATCGGTAACACACATTATTATTCCGAGCATCCAAAAACTCATTCAATCTCCGGTGCGCGCCTACTAAAATCTGCATTTTCATCTTAATACGAAAATTCTCTTGTTCTCTCGAGTTTTTCGCTGGCTTGTCAGAAACGTCAGATTTTACGCTGTCCCCCGCGACACCTGCGCATACTCTATGTCATATACATATACATGCATGTATATATATATATACATATACAGACTGCAGATAAGCATTTCATATGAAATGAATGTCAGGTCAGCGTGTGAAATAGAAGCTGAAGTCGAAGGTTTCCAATGTCGGGCTCGATCATAACTTTTGTGAGAATAATTTTTCTTTATATACTTTGATGTCCATTCCTTTTTATTTTAATCGTTATGCAGTTGAGGCTTTTACGATCGAGATCGTTTTAGATAATTTATCTTATGATCATCATTTTTTTATACATGATAATCAGTTGTTAAAAAATTTTTGGATATCTTATAAAAATAAATTGTTTTCTGCTAACTTTAAGTTTATTTTTTAAACAATTATTTCTATAAATCTTAAAAAAGAAACGTCAAAATAGTTTTAAATAAATCAAGAGCATGGTTATATTCATAAAATTGAATATTGCTATAAATTTGATGTTAGTAAGATGTTAAGAGATATAATACTGTTAATGAATATATTCAACAGAATATTGAATCATCAAAAAATTGTTTTACGATTCGCAAGATAAAGTGCATGCATTAAACTTTTTTATAATGCCAGCAAATTAACATTAAACTATTGGTGGATGCATAAAAACCCGTTGATTATACTTATGTTAACATTAAATAGATAATAATTCTAATGTACGAATTATAAAGTTGATGTTTATCTTGAATATTTGTATGTGTAAAAATTCATTAAATTTTCAACTTTTCTTTGTTATTATCATCTTTTGATATTGTTTATATAAATAAATAAAAATAACCTGTAAAATCTATAATATGAAAATTTAATATTGATATTTGAAATAAAAGGAAAAATGTCAATGTAGAAAATGACCTCAGAAAAAGGTATTGAAACTATCACATCTTAAAAATATAACAAAAATTATCTTGAAAAGTAAAAAACATAAACGAAAGAAATCCATTACTGTAACAATATTCATTTGAAAATCAATCTAAAAAAATGCAATCCCATCAAAATAAATCGTTTTTCTTCTTTAAAAAAAAAGAAGACAAAGAAACTCTGGTCATTCTTAACCAAAAAAAAAACCTATAGAATTCAACAATCCTCTTCTCTTTTTTTTTATTCTTATACCACTTCTCCTTATCGACTTTACCTTTTCTTCTTCCACTTCTTCTTCTTCTTATCCGCAGTGATTTTCCAATCCCTTTTTTTTGCTAGAATTTTCCAAACGATCGAAGTACATCGACTACCAGCCGCGTTTCACATCTTGAATTACACGCGGACAAATTCACCAGAAAGCTAGTACAGTGCTGGTATAACATTATACATATATCGCTGGGGTGCTATAGTAGGAAAAGGGTAAGAAAACGTTAAACCCCCGTCTCTCTTTCTCGCTTGGTCTTATTTCGTCTTCCGTATATATAAGCGTCAAGAGGATTGGATGTGTTTGGCGTTGCTATTGACACGAAGTACGAAGGAGGAAAGGAAAAAAGCGAAAAACCCATAAGATCGATCGGCCTTGCGACACTTTACGAAAGTTACTTTTTCTTCTGCCTCGCTCGCTCTCTTTCCTTATATACAAGTGACGAGCGTTGGATTTAAGGAAATTTTTAAGTTTCTTGATGAAAGATTGAAAAAGCCAAAGTTTTTCGCCGAATTGTTATAAACGATGTGTATTTATTTGAAAATTTTCATCGCGAATAAAGAGAAATGTTGCGTTTTATTGTTGTTGAATTGCTCGACCTTAAGACAAGTTAGAGTGTATAGATAAATAGTGGGACTCGCCGATAAAGCTCGACCACTTTTTATTCAAACTTATAACGCTACAGTTGTGATATTAAACTTCCGTGAAAGTTTGTATTTATTAAATACTTTGTTTGTAATAACCTAATTCGAATTCTAACAATCCTTTAATCGTTTTTTAATCATTTCGCGTGACTTTCCTGGTTTTTCATAAGCACTAAATAATGGGGACAAATTTCAATGACATTTCCTGTTCATTATATGTTGCATTAAAAAAGAAAAACAAATAAACAAGTAAAAAAAATATAAACATAAAAATAATGGTTACAAGGATACGTTTGTTGAACGAGACTCTTTAAAATGATAAAGTATATTTTGCAACAACGAAGCCCGAAATATACATGAGATGATAAAAAATAATTCCTATATTAATATATATAATAATTCAAGCATCACGTTAAAAAATCGCAAAAACCTCGAAAATCAGCGCTCTCAAAGTGGATAAATTATTCATAAAAGTTGCATCGCATTAAGCCAAGAAACCTGACGTAATATGCAAAATGTAGCCACAAACCATGTTGAAAAAAAAATAACGAATAATCTTCCATTTCTTTATTTTTTTTTTTTGTTTCAAAAAAGAAAAGGTTTTATCCGTGATAATGATGTTTGCCGCTCGCGCGAACATCTCCAGCCGAAAGAAAAAGAATGAGAAAAGAAAAAGTGGAAATGCAAGAAGGGAGAGGAAGAAAAAAGGTTCTCGAACAAAAGGGATCGGTGAACAAATACAACGTTAGAGTAAAAGAAAAACTAAAAGAAAATAAAAATGGTTAGAAAGAAAAAGGGAGAGAAAAGAAAGTAAAAAAAGGAATACAGACAGAAAGCTAAGAGAAAATCCGCGAAGGGATCAGTATTAAGGTATAGAAAAAGAGGTATACCCAATACCTTATACTCCAATACTATTGAATGAATGCTTTCCGAAGGATTTGACTTTAACGCAAGAAAAGAGAAGAGCTCAAGTTTTTTCTCTTTTCTTTCTTTTTTTTTCTTTTTATTTCAATGGTAAGACGACGTTGGCTATAAGCTTGCGCAATTCAAGAGGAGCTATTTGATTCTCTTTTTTTTTGGACGCGTGAATGGCGGAATTAATTTTTGCTTTTTGATTTGGAATATTAGGAGTAATGGGGACGCGAGGATATTGAAACTTTTTTATTAATAACCAGTTGTATCAACATTGCAAAAAGATTAATTTACTATTATGATTTTTTCTTTTTGTTATCGAATGTCTTTTTATTTACTTTATGATTCTATAAACGTAATTTCATATAAATGATACCATGTTTGTTGTGAAAGCAACTAAAAATTGTAATGTTTTTCTCAAAGCTTTTAATATTTTTCAAGGTATTCGTAATGCATTGATTCTAATAATGTTACATTCTATAAAAAAGTTAAAAATTTAAAATTCATCAACCAATTACATGCTGGTATTAATAAAATCAATCCATCAAATCCTTTTGGATTTCACTTTTTATTTCTCGTCTATTAAAGAAAGAACTGCGCACGTTTCAAATAATTTTATTTTTTTAACTATATCTCTTTTTATTATTATATTTATACTTTTAATAATATCAAAACGTATTTTCCTCCTTTAAACTTAAATGTATTATGTCCTCTAGTACGTTTGTACTTAAAATGACTTTTCAAGCATTTTCATTTCTCGTAACATAATAATTTTTCTCCCCTCGGTAAATTACTTTAATGATCTTTCAACACATTTTCCAAGATAAATTAATACGAGCGCTGCACCCTCTTAAATTAATATTAAAATGCAAGGAGAGAAAAGTACAAATGATCGATATACGTATACACAAGTGGCGAGTTTAAAGTGAGTTTCTAAAACAGTCAATTTCACATGTACGCAGCGCTTGAGTTGATCGTTATTTATAATGCTTGTTATACAATTGAGTAACTTTATCACTGGTGCGCCCTATATGATTATCTAGCGGTCATCACTTGCAACTTGTTATATATCAATTTAAATAAAGTATGATGTTATTATGACAATGTAGAGAAAATTTCTTACATATATATATCATCGTGTGTGCCTAACTTTTCATTTGAGCGATGATAAAATTGTGACATAACTTGTCTCGTTAAGATTATAAACATGTTTTAAAATTGATTTTTTTTTCTTTTATTCAAATTTTTTTATTGTCATTTTCGCATTTTTTAAATGTATAAAATGATTTTTACAACTGAACGAAGAGTTGGAGAAGAGCTCAATGTGTACGGAAGTAACTTTTTCGTATGCAAAATTTTTTTTTTTTTTTATATATATCTTTTTCACACATGTGTAAGTTTTATTCTTATATTTAATGTAACAGTACTTTGAACACTGCTTATCAGGCCACATTCTAAATTTAAGAAGTAATTCCTTCAAGCTCTAAAATATATTTTAGAAAGATTATTTTACGTTTTAAAAATAATTGCGTATAAAAATATTTTAACAAATCCTTAATTAAATTAATCCAGCAGACCAATATCATAAACACAATAATAATTTTAAGGTTGACATTATTTAGCATGATGATAATAGAATGCTTTTTTGATCAATAGGCGCCTCCTTTATAACAATACTTTATAATATATACACGTAACATGACCTTACTATTATTTTGGTAATAGTATCACTCTTCTCCCCCTCTCTCTCTTTTTCACTCTCTCTTTAAAAAAAAAATATCTTCATGAATAATTCACACCGAATAACTTACGACGTGGACGTATATAGATCCATGCGGGTGCCTACGCGAGAGCGAGCGCGGCAAGATTTTCAATGAATGATATTGAATGCATAATGTTATTAAAGATAATGCGGCTAGGCATTGAATAAATAGAATTCATTATTAATTACCATTTTATTCAATATTTAATATTATTTAAACTTGTACACAATAAGTCCATAGTCGTGTATACACGCAATCAATAATAAATCGTTAAAATTATTTAATAATGCGAAATATTGTTAATAAATCTCGATGAGCTGTATAAATTTCAGAGAATTTATCACGTGATTTATCGTTATTTGTAATACTGTTTGATCAAATATTCCCATCGTACTTTTAATATATTTATTAGGTGTTGGCGGAAAAAAAATTGCTTATCATTTTATCAACTTTAATATTATATTAAATTTAATATTGAATTTTTTCATTAAAATTTAATTTTAAATTAAATTTGTCGTCGTAAAAGATAATTGATTATTTATTTATACATTATACATAAAGTATAGTATGCAATCAATAAAAAAAAACATTGAACAGTTTAAAAAATTCCCAAAAAATCTCTTAAAAATAGAGTATAAAAAAATGAAATGGTTTGATTGTTATGTCATACGTGACACAACAATATTATGGTACGTCTTTAAATGCTACACTTTCTCCTGGTGAACTATAACGTTGGAAATAGAATTTTTAAATCGAATCCATCGAAAAAATGGAACAACCATTATAAAATTTGACACGCGAAAAATTGATTTTTCGTATACGCTCTTTCATATTCGTTGTTAAATTTATTGTGACCCAAATAATTTCATCATTTTTCGTCAATACGTATAAATTTTTAAAATCTAATAAAACGTTGCAAATTCGTCAAATCTTTCAAAAACTTAAATAAAACTAAGAATAATTTCTGAAATGAATTCTCCTACTTGGAAATACTGCAATACCTAATTACTCGAAAATCCATTTGGTCTCATATCTAATGATAAATTAAGCAGCATTATCATTATAAAGCATCCTTATCAAACGAGATGCATTAGTAATCTTAAAACATTCATATGCTGCACAATCAAAAACTCATCAAGACAATACGTATACGTGCAATCTAATATCATTCCATAATATTAACATTCTTTTGACGAGGCATAATATAAATACTGCGGATGATTATTTATTTATTAAACAAAACGAGAAACGTCAGTCTTATCCTTTGACTTGTCTCTCTTCCTTTACCACTTTTGTTTGTATGTATACATACGTACGTATAGGTATACAGATATCGTTGATATTATACATAGCATGAGCCGATTACTAATTTATAATGAAGCGCTTTAGTATTACTCATTAGCCTATTGGAGCATCGTCTCTCTCTCTCTCTCTCTCTCTCTCTCTCTCTCTCTCTCTCATTGAGTATACATTAGTTATACTATAGAACATTAGCGAATATAACAAGGTTTCAAGTTTCAACTATAGTATGTACCTAAACCTCCCCCCCCCCCTCTCCAACATCAAGTGGTCACTTGCGCTAATTGAACCAATTTCATTTTGGAACGATAAGATTATCTATATCTCTCTATATATTTCTCTTAGCTTTTGACTCTTTGGAAGCTATGTATGTATGTCTATATAGGTTGGTTATTACTCTCTTTCTAAGAGAAGATGGACTTGCTTTTGTTGGGATTGTTGATTTGAAGAAGTTAATTGCACAAGATTTCGGAGAACTTTGAGATTAATTGAAATTTAAAAGAAAGTTGGAGAAATAGAATTATAACGAAAATTTTTCTTTTTAAATCTTTAGAATTATGAAACTTCTAATACAGAAATAAGGAGGAGTGATGAGAAAAATTTTCAATTTTTTTATAATATTCTTTTTTAATAATTAAGATTGCAATTTATTTTTACGATGTTATAATTTGAAATTATTATATTATCATTTTCACTTTCGGTTATGCTACTTCAAACAATAAAAATTTTTCTTGTAAAATCAATTAATTTCTCTGCATCCATTTGAAGGTAATATAAAGTATTTTTCGTAACAATAGGTATATCTCACTATTTTCTCCTCTAATTTGTCATTCTATTTCGTTTAACTGTCCCAAACATTCCTAACAAAACGCGTACCTTCATCTCTGCTCGATTAAAAGAATCGCGTTATGATTCTTCGATTAGTTTGCTTCGAGTCACTATTTCGTTGAAAACATGCTTTTTGACCCTTTGCTTTATACGAGCCTATATATCTATAGATACACGTACGTTTAAGGTCGATTCATTGGTACTGATATCCTCGCTGATTGAATTGTACCCTTGCCTCTTTCCATACCCTCCTGGTCCCCTTTCCCTATTTTACTCGTTCGTTTATATATGTATTCCCTGTATTGGCCTGTAGTCTCCTATCTATTATAATCTATATTCATAAAGCGATTGACTTTAATATCACTCGTTATAAAATCAAAGAGTCAAAGAGAGAGAGAGAGAGAGAGAAACTTGAATTAAAAATGTAGTGACGAAAATTAGCTTTTGTAAACGTTTAAATTTTGTTACAAATCATTTTCGAATCGATTGATTATATTTTTTTAAACTGGATTATATTTCGTAAGGAATTCAATTGTAAATTTTTTCTGATTTGCCGATTGTATACGTTAGTTTTCTTATAAAGACGCAAGTCACTGCGAGGCTTAACTGTATGTTTGGTTAAACATTTAAAATTTCATACTTGTAAATCTAAATTGAAAAGTTATTACTTTGCAAAAATCTGACTTTAAGATACATTTTCATGGAACATAAATTATGAAACAATCTCAATAACTTATTATGACACTTTGATTTATTATGAACATACAAAATTTATATTTAAAATCATTAAGTTTACATGATTACATTAATATTATTCAAATAAATTTGCTATTGGCTGTGCAATTATTTAACAGTATTGATTTATCCGCGTAACAGATTCAAAACAACAAGGGCAATTAGTTTTTCTTGAACGATTATTAAATTTTTCTATTACTTTTAATTGATTCAACTTTTGTCCCGATATAACGTCAATGCAATGTCACAATTTCAGCCTTCAAATATTGTCTTTTCAATCAAAAATACTGATTTGCTTTCATAAAACGTTTTTCAATTCTATAGATATATAATATGAACGGATAGAAATATTAAATTAAAAATTCAATGCTGTTGGCTTTGACAATCATTGCTAAATTTTTTATTTTTTGTTTCATGATAAAGTTTTATTTCTTAATTAAAATATTTATTAACATTGAAAATGATTATAGCTTATTTCTTTTGTTTAGATAATAATAATAGCTTGTGCAAGCAGAATCACAGAGATCTCAGTCATTTGATAGAGCGATGGATTCGTAATCTCGGGGTTCCGAGTTCAAATCCCGCTCTCAGCCGATTGATACAAGCACTACTGTATATTACATGTGCTGAAGTTCACGAACACACTGACGATCTCCGTCGCCAATTAGTATCACAATGACAGGATAAATTTAGTGACGTTAAATAAAAAAAAAGAAAAAAAACAAAGACACTTTTTGCCTCATAGTCTTGCCTTGCACGACTCTATCTACTTACAGCAACAAGAAAAGTTCAATCTCATTACTTTTTTTTATTAAATTATCCGTATAATAATGGAACTAAAATTATTTTTAATGATGTACTTTTTTTATAAATATTAAATTAGTGGCATAAAATAGGTTGGACAGATTTTTGATTGAGATTAAAATATTACTTTGTTTTAATGACAAACATGCAATAAATATATAATTATTGAAATAACTCGATAAAATTAAATCATACAATATTTAAAAGGATAATTTAATCAACATATTTTATTAATTATTCATTAATACCATTATTTGTTTACCATTAGTTAATCAATATTTCATCAACGTCAGACCAAACATAGCAATAAAAAAAATGAATGAAAAAAATAAAAAAACTTTTGGAACCCAAAAAAAAAGAAGAAATTAAATTAACGATCAATTCCCAAATCTCAAAACAATAAACATAACCAATGGCCACACATACATAGCCCCAAACATGACATAAACATCAAACTACATATTTAAACATACATCCAATATGCACATCCATCATAGCCAATCGGAACAAACTAGTACAGCTTGTATTCCAATACACTACAGAGTAAAAGAGAAAGACAGAGAGAGACAGAGTGAGGGAGAGTAACTTATGGATATCGCATTATAATTAACGCTCAGAAGGTTTCATGAACGTTATATGTATATAGTTATATCCTCGACGTTTAATCATCCGATGGAGTGTACAGAAGCGAGCAGAACGTCCATGCGCGAGCGTCGCACTGCAACTAATTATTTCCGACTTCATTCGATTCCGTAATTGAAGCTATACGCTAATAATCAATATATACGTGTACGTTTAGTTTATAATAATAGATGTATCATAACAAATAATATTCTTCTTTTTTTTTCAAATTAATAGTTATTTTTTTATTTTATATAAAAAAAAATCTGATTTTTTGTTGTTGTGCGTAAATTGAATAAATATGAATTTTTATTTGTTTATTTTATTTTGTTTGGTTGATTCTCGATACTCGGAGGGAGAAAATATAACGAAATATTTATTCCAATAATTCCAACGCAAATGGATTAAAATTTTTATTTTATTTCTTTTCTTCATATAAATAATTTTAGTTGTTTGAAACGAAAAAATCAAGCATTTTTTATATAAGTAATTTTTTTCATTTTTACTTCCAAAGTATACGAGAAAAATTGAAAATACATGCGTCAATCAGAAAGAAATCATCAAAGTTAAAACAACAATAGAAAACTTAATAAATCAAACATGATAGCACGACACTTTAAAACACAATTGACACACTTTTCACATCTCATCGATAAACAGAGATATCGTACAACAATGAGACATGCTACGAAAGTTCTTTTTTTTCTTCCTCTCTTTCTACCTTCTCTTCTTCGTGTCGCACTTGAATGATCAAACTAGAAAAGAATTGTCGATAATTGCTTCTTTTTTTTTCCTTTTTTTTTTGTTCTTGCACTTGTACTTGTCTTTTCTTGACTGGCAGCGAGAATATAATCGGCCATTAGTATGCTTCCGTACTGTTATAGTTATGTTAAGAGTGACGAATAAAAGGTAAAAAGATAGAGGATAATAAGACAGGAGAAAAAAGAGGATAGATATAGAGACATTAATCGAAGCAGCTAGTTACGTAGATCGAGCTTCTTTTTTTAATGGCTTGCTATTTTCTTAATGATTTACTTGTGACTTTTTGTTCTTATTCTTTTTTTTTATTGTTAAAAAATTTTTATGTATGAGTTTAAAATTGTCTCTAAAAAGTTTAAGGTTATTTTATTATGTATTCTATTAAAATTGTATGTTCGAAATATGTGTTTTAATTTAAATAAAAATAACAGAAAATACATTTGATTAAAAACTTCTTTTTAAAGCTAATGCTGATTATCACTTATTACGTTAATAAAATTAAAATTCATCATAATTCATCTCGACTACTTTATTAATGTCCCGCTAATATAAAAATATACAATAAAAAAAATCTTCTAGAAATTTAAAATTAAGTAAAAAAACTTGCATACTCTCCAAATTAAACTCCAATTTCGTCGCCATATCTCTTGTTTTCGTTTGAACTAATCTCTACAACATTTCTTTTTTTTTTATTTCTATACTTTTCACATATCTTTCATACTTGAATTCGACAAAAATGGCAAAAAGCACGAGAGAGAGCGTCGAAATAATAATTTAGATAGTGAAAATTTGAAATTCCCGCGGGTTAAAAGCATACAGAAATACTTGGAACACCAGCTCGGGCGACCTGATTTTATTACTTTTATGACAGAACATACTTTTTTTTTCTCTTTTTTCTCCTTCTCTTTCTCAGCGTACAAACGAAATTATAATGGAGATATGGCCAACGAAAATTTTTAGCTCATGAGAGAGAGAGTATATATATATACGTACGCGTATTTCTTCATTTTTAATGTTATTTACGAGTGATGCATGTAGAATAGCTTTTTCTATGTCATGTTATTATATCTTCTTCTTTTTTTCTAGAGCACATTATATTTTATTATGATTTTCGGGATATTTAAGAAAGAATGTATAGAAAAAAAAGAAACATTCCTCGTTGTTTATTAATTTTTAATTTAATTTCAAATTTTGTCGCATCAACATTATTAGATTGAATTATAAATTTAATTAATTAAGGATGCTAAATTAGATTTACTGATCTACTTTCGCGTTAACTTAGTTTTGCTTATACTTGTCCTTATTTATCTTTTCGAAAATATATAATAAAAGTTATTTTGAATTTCTCGCAATAAGTAATCAGAACTTACAAATAAAATAAATGATCTAATAATTAGCAAGAAAGCATAAGCTTACATTTAAACCTACAATAAGTTTCTTAATTAATATTGAAATTGATTAATCATAGTAACATCAATCAGAATTAAAATCGCTCGATCTATACTTAATTCACTGTGAAAATACAAAGTTTTTACTCGAGCGCAAGATCTTTCGCGTTAAATCTAAAAAAAAGAAGCCAAGAAAAGAAAACTTTTTACCCCAACCTTTGCTAAAAGATGCAACTTTTTCAATTTCCCAAGATGAAAAATTTTCATCATTTTAAAAAAATAGGGGGCTCTACCCCCACGCTTCTATAAAAATAGCATTATCATTTAATATTCATTCGCGTTATAACGAAGATCTCGATGGACGAGATAAATTATCCATAATAAACACGCGTACACTTATTCTACGTATATACGTAGACAACAAGATTTGTGTATACCATAAACTTATATATAGTATACATACACAACTATGCAGTACTGCTATAACGTTTCTTCAACATTGCGATGAGTCCTTTTCGCTAACGAGCCAAGTTGAAATCAAGTTAACTTGAGCTTTGCTGGTATGTGTATATATACGAGATATCGTAGCAAGACATCTAATAACCCCACTTCCCCCCCCGTTATAGTTGAGTATTAAAAGGGAAGAGGGTAAAAGTTGTTTATATCGTTTTCCTAAAGGTATATCAAATGAAGTAGCTTCTTCCTCATGATAAATGATCGCGTCAAACTTTGCATTTAAAGCTTTCGTCGTTTTACTAATTGCTTATAACGCCAACTTAACATTTTATTTCTAATGGTTGGACTTCACTTAAGTCAAGGAGTTTGTTCTAGTTTAATATGGCTTAATCTACGAGAAATTTATTTCTTTTATTGGATAATATTTTTGTTATTGGTATGAAAATATAGGAAATTATTGGCAAAAATTGTTGGTAATAAAGTTATAAGTAAAAAATAATACGTAAAAAATTTTTTTATCCATAAATAGCCTAACTACTATCAGTTAGTATCATATTAGTTTTGAAAAATCAAATAATCTTTTCTCAAACCTATAGTATCTTGCCCTTATACCCAACCTCGATTATTTACTTTGCATCACTGCAAAAATGAAATCAATATTTTGATTAAAAAATTAATAATTTATTGCTTTTAATTGTTTGATTCTGACAATATATGATTATTTGCATTTGAAATTTATTTGCTTTTTAATTAACTTTTCCGAAGTTTATTAAAAACGTTATGGATATGAAAACATAATTTGGAAAATTTTTAATGCTTGATTAATTTTATTTTTGTTTCAGGTAAGCATTATCAAAAATAACAGTTTTTAGTATTGAAATTTTGCTGATCATCGGCTTCTAGGTAACAAATATTTATTTATTATTTATATTTCAAAGAAAACAAACATTTAAACAAAATCATACAAAAATCTCCAATAATCAAGCCCAAATGAATTTATTTAATTTAATTTTTCTCTCAAATTAACGCTTCTTTTTGTATTATCTTCACTCTCGAATGAAAATTGAATTTAACAACTCGAACTAAGCAACTTTTATCAAGCATCTTAAAACATATTAGCCCCTTTAATTGTCTAGGAGCGATTAACGATTTAATGGAAGTGTTCAATCTCTCACATAATATTGCTTAGCTATAAAGGTAAAGGGTCCGAACTTTATGAGGCTTCGTCTCTTCGTTGTAGCGGAGTCGATAGTGTAATTGGATTATCTTTTGTGACCGAGAGAGAGAGAGAGAGAGAGAGAGAGAGAAAGACAGAGAGGATAATAATTCGCGCGTCTGTTATAACAATTAAGGTTAAACTATACAAAGTATGCGGAAGAGACATCGCACCGCGTATATCGAAATAATAAAGATTTCATTGTTCTACTTTAATAAGCTGATTAAGAAAATTGTTTTGCAATGAATAAAAAATTAGGTTTTCAAAGTTAAGTTTTCGTGATTTTATGATCGTGGGACAAATGTATAGAAATGCAAAAAAAAAAAATTATTATATAAATATCTAAATTTTATTAAAATTCTCTTAACAAATGAGAAATTTTAGTTTTTTTTTTTTTATTTTTGTGTAAACAACAATTTATGACCATTTTCAATAGTAATATTTTGTCATGTCAATATTGGCGAATAAATGGCAATTTTTTGCTGAATCTGCAGAGCTCAAATTTTTCGGTATATTGGTTAGCATCTTATAGGCAAAAAATGCTAATATAAAAATGTTATTCAAAATTTTTGTATTTAGCCAAAAAAATACGCATTTTAAGTAAACGGAGAGAAAAAATCAGTAACATAGCTATATAAAAATTAGGTAAACTGTGGAAAACTTTTTTTGACTAGTTATATAACTTTTTAGTAATGAGTCCTTAATTTTTCAGATCATAGGTAAAATCATAACCTCACTTTTGCCACGTGGCGAGAAAATATAGATTAGTATTTATTCACATTCCTTCATCAATGTTTACTTTTATTGGAATTTATAAAAATAAAAATAATATTAAATTTTGTTAAAATAAAAATATGAAACGCAGTACGAAACGAGTATAAAAATATCGTTTTTTAAAATAATAAATGGAAAATTTTATTAATCGTTTTAAAATAACCTCTAACAATCCGATCACAACTCAAAATATACGCGCGAATATATTAACAAAAGTGATTCTATTAATGATTAATGATAACTTTCAAGAAAAAACCTTAAATGATTCTTAATAGTAATCAAATAGAGCACAATTTGATAGTCTCTACTGTTAACTATCTATATTCAAATAATAGTGGATCAGACTCAACATTTTATTAGCATTTTTTAGCACTATGAAGGTTGAAAAAAACGTTTCATATTAGTTCAAATAATGGCCATAAAACATTCCCATTTTCTGCTCTTCACTTTAAAGAAATGGCCATAAAATGGTAGAAAAAGCGTTTCATTTTCTACCAGGGTACCTTGATAATAAATAAACTACGAATAAAAATAATATTAATTTTAAATTATACCTGTAGCACTCAAAAGAGGATATATTATTAAACATTAGAATTTTGACGTTCGATATTACCAATAGCAACGAAAAACAAGTAATACATAGAAATCAATAATACTTTAATTTAGTATAATGATTTAAGAATTCATTCAACTTTTGCGTTACGAAATAAAAAAAAATAAAAAGAAAAAAAAATATTTGGACAGTTAATATTATTAATAGCCTATTTGAAACTTGAATAAACATACAATGAAAAAGTATAAATAGTAAGTGATTAATGTATTTCGTAGACAAAAATAAAACATATATGAATAATTTAGTGATTCGGATTGATATAAATTACAGGCTTTATTATTTACTTTTCGTTGAAACATTCTAACGAAAATAACTGAAAAATATGTAAATATTACCTAAATACACAAATTAATAAATTGAACGACTAAAATAATCGATAAATAAATAATTAAAAATATCCGAATATAAATAAATTTTCCACGTATAATACCCAATTTGATTAACGTATTAATTAAATGTCAAAGATTTTCTTAAATTCAATATCCAAAAGCTCTCGTATTAAATCAAGCGCAAAATTGAAAAAAACAAAAAGAAATATGTATAGACGCAATAATGTACGCATCCCAGAACCTTATAACAACATGATGACGTGTCCTCTCAATCACATGCATATACGCATATAGATATATGTGTGTGTATATAGTCAAAGCCGTCATGATAATACATATACGCAGTAAGCGGTCATTAGCGCATTTCGCGCTCATTGTTCAATCAGCGAACGTGTGTGCTGTTATTGCACTGGTCATGCTTACCGATGACGTGGCAATTAATAATTATATATACATACATAGAGAATAATACAGAAGGACGATGATTATATACGTGTGTGTGTGCATATATCGAAAGTTAGGTGTATATACCGGGAGGCGGAGGGCTTAAATTAATAAACTCGGGAACCTTATACGTGGAAAATCAAGTTCTCATGTGCGGTTGATCAATTATAAATCTAGAAAATTGCTAGTTAGCTCGATGACGAGTGTCAAACGGGTCAGTTATGATTTTAGATGCTGCAGATTTGTCATTGATTTAACGTTTTTCATTTCACTTGATTTTTACGTTCACGTAATCAAAAATACAGATTTTATTAATAAAATTTACTAATAACGTTCCAACTTTATTTTTTTATCTAATTTTCTTTTTTCTACAAATTAATTTTCGTTGATTGTAAAAACTAATTATTTGTTCGTATACATCAATTAATTGACTCATCGATTGCACCGCATGCTTTTTCCTTATAATGACATTTGTGGATTCCCGGAAAAGACTTTATTATACACGAAAAAATTGCTTGTTATACTCGTTCGCGAATTTCATTTTATCTTTTTTTCTCTTATTTTCCTTTTTTCTGCTTTGATAATGATACTCGGAAATACGATCTTCACATTCCTATTATGTTTATACGATTTCAGGGAATAAATAATTGATAAATTGAGCTTTTTGAGATGTTATTTCAACGACTTTGTAGAATTTCATTTTTTACAATGCATTTTTTCTAATTGTTACTAATTATATGATATAATCAATACAATGTAATTGAAATTACATTTTAGAGAAAATGAATTTTCCAAATTGACAGTTTCATTTATAAAAGCACTTTATTAATCAACCGAAATTGCTTAACGTTTTCATAATTTTTTGCTTCAATTATAACATTTTTTCACTATCCTAAAATGTTGACAAAAAGCTAATAGTCCAATTATAAAGAAATAATCTCCTGCAAAGTATGCAATAAAATCAAACCTAATTAATTTGAAAAAAATAACAAATACTTTAATACTTCCGAGGAACAAAAAAAAAAGAATAAGCATTCGAAAGTTCCAACAATGAACAAAATAGAAATTCCCTTGTTAAAACATCTCCGATAAATGTCGATACGCAAAAGCAATACATTCCCCTCGAAAGAGACAAGTAACCTTATGCTAATGATTAAATTTTACAAACCTGACATATACTACAACGGTATCAATATGCATATAACAACAACTACAATACCAACAACAAACAAACAACAACAACTCGTTCCCTCGTCAATATTACAAACAGCTGACGTCATCGTTATATTCTCCCGTCTTCTTTTTTTTTATATGTATACATACATACATACATAATTGCAAATTCCGTTTTTTTCCCCTCGTTTGTATTATCAAAGCAGTGCAACGAGCAAGGTCGAGGAAACTCTCGTTCCTTCCCATCGCACACAACATATATACACGGTATAATGATAAAAAAAAACAGGAGGATGAAAAAAAAAAGGGTAAGAGAGATAAAGGTGTGGGATTAGGATTCATGGCGTAATAGAAAAAAAAAGGAAGGAGAAAAAGCTTAACCTTCGTTAAAAGGTAATGTTACCAACTAACAGTTAAGGGTTAAAAGAGAAAGAACGTTTAAGTAGATAAAGGGCAAGTTCGTTCAGCCGTGCTTTAATCCTTTTGAAATGTCACACAGCCACTGAGTCGAGCTATAGCTGCAAACGCTTTTA
The DNA here is from genome assembly GCA_017163975.1 of Anastatus disparis. Taxonomy (NCBI): domain Eukaryota; kingdom Metazoa; phylum Arthropoda; class Insecta; order Hymenoptera; family Eupelmidae; genus Anastatus; species Anastatus disparis. The sequence continues at coordinate 5,542,117 of JAFFSR010000226.1, forward strand.
TAACTCTTTTGTTTTTTCTCATTTCTTGTTGTTGTTGTTGTTTTCTTTCTCTCCTTTTTTTTTATTCTTTATTTGCTTTAGCTTTTCCCTCTCTTTCTCTCATTCTCGTTTTTTTTTTTTTTTTTAGTTTACTTGCTTTCTTTTTATTTGTCTAGATTGACCTTTTGCAACCTCTGTTATGCCAGTGGCTACTACGCTAGTGCAGTTATTTTTATTGTAAAGAGCGTTAATTTTTATGTTGAATTTCATGTTTACAGGCTCAATGCGATTATATTAAACCTATTGACGGTTTAAAAGAAGTTTATTGCTAAATAGAATGATACATGGAAATATAATTAATTTTTAAACTTTGTTAAAAAGAGATAAATCGATTGCATTTTTTTAATGAGAAAAAAGCTTATTTTTCATTTGCAATATTAAAACCTGTATAATAACATTGAAGTATTTTTAAAATTTCAATTGAATCACCAAATCACATATTTCCTTTGGTTAATATTTTTAATTATAAAACATATTTGAATAATTTTGTAATTAAAATACACACGGCGAACTAATTTTAATGTAAAAGACATTAATATTTTTAAGCATCATAATTAATATTTAAAAAGACGTATTGAATTATTTAGTGGAATTTTAATTGATAAAATATTAATCATATTAGTAGAATAAAATAATCAAAAAATTTTCTTTCATGAGATTAAATTCATTTTATTATTCTGTTTAAGAAAAATTTCAAAAATTTGAAAATTTAATTCAAGATTCTAATCTAATAAGGCTATAAAATTAATTCATCCTTATAATTTTTAAAAAAATTGCTATTCTGTTATGCAAGATGTGGTTATCTTTTTATTTTTGTCTATTATTACTAGTTTTTGAAAAACATTTTTTTTAATTAGAAAAAGATAGAAATATTCAAGAACCTTTCAAAAGCAAAAATTCTCAAGGAAAAATAATTCAAATATTTAAAAACGAAGATATTAAGAAAAATTATCGCTTCATATAAAAAAAAAGAAAAAAAAGAAGTCAAGACTTATAAGAAACGTCTTGATACCAATATCCACATAAAAATAAAACTTTGAACGATTCTCCAAAAGAGCAAATCAAACTCCCCATTACTAACAAGTCCGCAATAAACAAACCATCGGCAAATAAAATGTCGATCGCAAAATCCCAAAACAAGTAATGAAAAAAAAGAAGAAAAAAAGAGGGTAACTGCGCAGTAATCAAGCTCACGGAAGAAAGATTCATTCAAACATTTACTCATTCAGTAATTATTTGTTCAAGCAAAACAACCAGCAAGTCTACACATCGATCTTTTCTTTTTTTTCTTCTTCTTCTTTTTTAACCATCAAACAACTGATATATCCTTACGATGTGAGCGAAGAAAAAAAAATAATATACAGAAAAGAAAGAAGAAATTAAGTTAGCGATTATGCTAATTTTTCTCCATATATACGCTGTATATACGAAAGAGCCGTTAAAATGTATATAGTAGTTAGACCAGCGTATAGCCGACCAAAATGTTAAATTACACATTGCACGTAAGGTTATAAGCTATACGTATATACATACCCTCCTCGTCTTAACTCATACTCTTTTCTGCTTCTTTTTTCCTTTTTACTCTTTTCTCCTTGATGATTTATATTTCGTGTTATACCTAGACTACCAAGCCTCTCTTACATTGAGCGATAAAATGAAAAAGATTCAAGGTCTTTTATATAAACCCCTAATCTAAGTACACGAGTTCATTTTTTTCCTTCTTTTTTTAGCTGATTACACACACACACAATATATTACTTTTTTCTTTTTAATACTACAATTTACTTTTCTTTTTTGAGTACAAGTTGTTGTACGTGTGGACGGGTGTGAATTGTAGGCTGCTAGGTATAACTGACACTTTTACTAATTTTGAATGATTTCGCTGATGATAGATAATATAAAAAAAAGCGAACGGAAAATAACTAAATATAAATAGAAAGTGAAGCTGAAAAAAAATTTTTTAATCGAGATAAAAATAAAAAATAAATTAGTATTTATTGAATTGATTATGATTAAAGTGAATAAGCGATCAACAAAGTGAATAAATGTGAGCTTTAAGTATTAGATAACCTTTCGGTTACTTTATAGACGTAATCAAACTATTTGATTTTATGACACTCAATCAACTATATTGCATACAACATTTTTAGAATATACGTATTCAACATTCTTTTTAGTGTTTTCATTACTATTGATGCTTTTCATTCAACCATTTCCATTTATTTAATTCGTCTATCGTTATCCTAATGTATCTAAAATTAAATAAAATGTATAAATTCGACAAAATTAAAATCTACAGATTATAATAGCTTCGTATTGAAAATTAATGAAAAATTAAATAAAATGGAAATTTTCAATTTGGAAATCAGATACTTGATAATTAGCATACTATAATTGAAGTATTATACAGTTTCAATTATCGTGAAGCACAATCATCGTATATATCGATTGTTTAACATATTAAACTTTATATAGGATACAATGCTGTAGATACTAATCTTATTTGTAATTGCTTGAATTAGGAATTTTTATCTAAGTAATGTGATCATAAAATTATGTAACAGTATTATAAAAAATTTGCTTAATTCATTGACTATTAAAATAAAATTGCGTGAATTTTTATCATTTTATTAAATTTTTCAAAAAGTTAATTTAATTAAAGTTTTAAATTTTTAAAAAGAAATAAAAATTCAAGATTAGATAAGCATTGTTCATTTAATAATAAGATAAAAATATTAATAAAAATTTATGAGTATAATTAAAATTTTGAACTATATAGTCGAGCTTTATTCAACGATTAAACCCTTAATCTATCTCTAACAAGCAACCGCATTGACATTCAAATATAATCTAACACACGAAGCTGATGACCCTTTTCCTATATATATCCATAGTCATGCGACTTATTCAGATTAAATTTTGAATAAACCCCATTGGCCTGTCACTGACAGATCACATTTACATTGGGATTTTATTTATACTTATCACGTTATCTATACATTCACTTACGGTCAATGCATTCTTAACCTTTCTATTGCTGTTATATATTAAGGAAATAAACGCTGATCCAGTTATTTCTCGTTCCTTTTTTTTCTCTTCTTCTATTTATGCGAGTATGCTGAAAATTTTTTCGTTGTTTACGCAGATATAAAGTCAAGTCATCGATTTTATTGGATTCTTTAAGAAGACAATGAAGAATTTTTCCAGACTCTTTATGGGCGATTGTGAAAATTTCTGTGAACCGTCTGCTTTATTGTTTGTTTTCAAATATTAACATTTTTTCAATTTGAGCAATTTTTTAAACTATTTAAAATAAATATCAAGATGTTATATTGTCACACTATATAATTTGAAGCTAATGTAAATTGAGATTATATTTATTTACAATTTTGGAATTATTTCGAATTGGTTTTTTGTAAATTTAAGATTTTATCTGTTTACAATTATGAAATTATTTCTAATTAGTTTTTTGTCAATTTGAGATTATATCTGTTTACAATTTTGAAATTATTTTTTAGTTTTTTTTCGTTAATTTATTTATTCCATTTACAAAACGTTACATTTACATTATATCTTGGCAACGATCAATTAATGAGAATTGAAAAAAGAAATAAACAATGAAACGAATATTTCCTTTTATATTTAATGAATCGTTTATACTTGAATAATTTATGTATTTTATATCAGCTGACACGCAACTTAACGCTGAGTCAATGTCAACTTTCTTAACTGCTTTAAACCAAAACAAAAAAAAAATTACAAAATAAAAAAAAATCAAGAAAAAATCTCTAAGCTTTTTTAACAAGTGCACGAAAGATCGATAATGTCAAGTTGTAACGTTAAAATTTATTCATATATAATAAAGGGAGAGAAAAACACTTCAACATTAATAAAAATTACAATTCGTAACCACAACTTGTAATTTAATAAAAGTTCAACAACAATTATTTTGTTTTCGTTAATCTTGATTGGATTATAAACTTTGCGTTATTAATTATGATAATGAATAATAGAAAATTAAAACCTGTATAAAATTATAAAGAATGTAATGCTTTAGAGACGACGTTAACAAACGAGATTTAATAAAAGTATATGTTATGTAAAACATTGTTGTAGGCTAAAATGCTGTGAGGGTATTACGGTAGAGTTTTTTTACATGCTTCTGTTTAAAGGAATGTTGAATAAAAAATATCAATATATTATAGGTTATAATATATACTCTAAAGATATTTGAAAAAAACGTGCTAATATTTAATAAAAATTAATTAAAAATACTTTTCGTTGAATTACATCGAAGAAATTGTGAATGCCTATAAGCAGCTTCCTGTACATAAATTACTGTGGACAAAAATATTGTTTTTTTAAAATTATAATAGTAAAATGTTCAAATTTTTAATTTGGAAAATTAAATAAAGTTAATACGAGATTAATTTATATTCAAATAGATAGTTAACTTGCGTCAATCTCAATTAATTTCGAGGCTATGGAAACACAAACCGTAATAATCCACTCAAGGTTCGATATCAAGATGTACTACATACTGTGGATAACGCATTGAAAACTATAATAGATCAAATATTTTGTTCTCAATAATATTAAATTCATTATTTTCAAAACTTTGTGTCATTACGAATATGCAAAATGAACTAATAGCTTTAAAATGATTCAATTTTTTTAAATACATGACTCTCATGTAATGAATACGTACACAGTATTACCCATTCTTACCCTGCATAGATTTGACTTGATCTTTATAAATGCCTTTTTCAAGGTTTTTTATTTACAAAGAACAGTATTTAATTCTATGATTAAAGTCAGTAATAATTAGCTCAAACGTTAAATTTAAGATATATAACTTTAAAATAATAAAACTATTTTAAAATGTTAAATTACTAAAATAAAACGTGATCAATAAAGCAAATCTTAACGTTATGTTTCTTTACACACCATTATCAGCTAAACGACAATATTAATTATTGTTTTAATTAAACAATCCAAAAAAAGCACTGGGAACAAAAAACGACGAAACGACAAATAAAAGCTCAATGGTCAGCAACAAAAATCCTTAGCAAAAGAAAAAAAAGGAAAAAAAAACACGCTCGATAAAATTCAATTCACATACCAAAAATAAACTCGAAGCCCACTAGAGCGTATATGAAAAATCCACGCCTCGAACGATCTGTCGGCGTCGTGTTTAAAACAAATAAAAAAAAAGAGCTAAAATACAAAAAAAAAAAAAAAAAAACGTAACAAGAAGCAAGTGAGCGATCCGTGAAGAGATAATCACCTTACGTAACGCAACTACCAGCCTGACAACCTATACGTTCCTGAAGAGATCCTGTCCGACCGGTCTACTTTATATTCACACACGCTTCTTTTGTGTAAATATATACCTATGCCTATAGGTATATATACTATATTATGTATAAAATGCAGAGTCGTTTTAATGGATGCATCCTGTAAAATTGATCTTTAATTATTATTATATCGCTTCCTGGTCTATAGATCTTGATTATTTTTTTAAATTATATATTACCAAGAAATTGATAGATTATATTTATTTATAAGTTTATTTTTATATCGAATGATTATTAAAGTACTCCGTTATAGCTTAAGTTATTGGAAATAAATTTTTTGTCATTTAAGCGGATATTAAGTGTGACTTATAAATTGATTTCTTCTTATAATAAAAAAAAGTTTCAAGTACATAAGTCTTAAATGTATTTATTTTAATGAAAATTTTTATAATACTTTTTTTTTAAAACAGTTTGAAATTTCAATATTTTAATAAACATCAATGATGAACAATTTTAATTGAATAATTAAAAATTAAATTTTATTAATAACTGTTTATTCGTTAAATATTTCAAATACAAAATAATTTGAATTAAAGTTATGATAAATTTCAAAGTAAATGTAATAAAATATATTTGTATAAACGTATTAAAAGCTTTAGTTTAATAATAAGGAAAACTTTGATCATGACAGTGTGTATTACATAACTTGTATGACAACGTTAAGGTAAAGGTAAATAAATAAAAACTTTGTAACATTACATGTATAACATTACAAAAAGGTTGTATCATTATACAAAGTGACATGATAAAAGAGAATTTTTTTATATTAAAATTATTTATTCAAATTTTGGATAAATTTATCCAATATAGAACAATCAACATGGTTTACAAAAATAAAAACATCGTGTTAAAAAACTAATCAAATATAACCAGCTTGTTTTTTTATGTATTTATTCGAAGGATCGAAATTATTTTGCTCTCTTTATTTTTTAACTTGAATTAATTTTAATAATAGAAATTCATCGAAGCGCATAACCAATAATACATATATCATTATTACTAAAAGGAAATGTAAACCATCCTCGATGGAATAGCGTATTATATATTTTACGTAACGCAACATATAACTTATATATCATATATATATGTATATCAAGCAATATATTCTCTTTCATTTGAAAATTCTCTTTTACCTTTTGTATATGTGTATATATATCGCAAAGTAGTGCAACATTAGTCGCACGTTGAAGCGCATTAAACTTGCGGATTCTCCTTATAGCAATGCGAGAGGATAGAAGATTATCGTTTTGGCAATTTCGTTATAGTCGAGCTTGTGTGGGTGTGCACGAATGTTACGGTTTGAATTAAGAGGGAGGAGAGGGAATATGATGTGTCCCGTAAAACTGATGATGAAGTCTTGTGGTGAATTTACATAATTTTCAAAATTTGTATACTCTCTGGAAAATTATTTGCTTTGCTTGACTTTGTTCATTTGAATTAACACTAAACGGACAACTTTTTTAATTATTTATGTGGTTTTTTTCTCCTGAATGATTCAGAGCAAATTATTGAAGTTTAGTCTATATGTTTGATTAAAATTTGTTTATAATGATTGAAAGATGTATAGAATATAAAATAATAAAAACTTGTTTAAGCGATTAAGAACTTTCAAAACAGGATTTGCATTACAAATAGAAATTAACCACTAATCCATATGAAAATCACGACAAATAAAATTTAATTTAAAAACCAGACTTGATTTCATTTAGATCTACCGATATATCCTTGAAAAATAAACATATAGTGACAGTGATTTTCGTCGATCAGTGAAAGTTTTTTTTTTCGATTCGTTTTATCGATATATTCAAAATTTATGTCACGCATATCATTAACAATGATTAATCGAACTATAATGGTCAATTTTGTTGAGTAAGCTAAAATCATTTTAGTTGATATTTTAAAATTTCGCAATTCATATGATGCTTATGAATTGATGAAACATTTGATATGTTGAGCCGTATCTATACTTGAATTTTTAATTTTTATAAGCTTAAATAAATGCTGAGATAGCTATTTCAATTTTATATAATAATAATTTCGTAGATATATCTTGTTAACAATGATATTATTTAGCATAATGGATTTTGAAATTATAATTAACTTTCGAAATTTTCAATAATAATTACTATATTTTTAAAAATCACTGTATATTTAATTTAAAGATCTCAATGTTGAAAAAGACTATCATTTGACTTTGTATACATAAATTTTATGAATAACATCACGCCACATTCAATCTAAATGTATCAAATATCAATTTCATAAAGTTTATGAGATATTTTTCTTATAAACAGTTAGTATATTTATGCGATTGCATCAGTTGATAATAATTTCATAATCTTCTCACTACACAATCATAAAAATACAAAATAATATCTTTGATTTTTTATACTACTAATTTATAAAAAATACTTTTTAATTGTTCAATGAAAATTCTAAACAAACAATGTTTTCAATAAATAAAATACTGAGCAAATGTGAACAAAACTTAAAACGAGAGCATGACTCACGAATCATTCGTAGAACGCGTGAGCGTCGATTTAACGTCGCGGCTAACAGAAAAACAAAAGCAATCTCAAATAAAGAATAAAAAAAAGAGATCCTTTTGTCGCTTTCAAGCTAAATAATAAAGCAAAACGCTCGGATAATTATCAAAGCTTGTACCTGCAACACGATTACTAATGCTTGTCTTGTTTCTTTTTTTCTTCATTTGCATTGGATAAAGTTTAATAAAAAATTGTTATTTCATTTATGAGAGATAAAGAGATACATTGTTTATTCGTGTTTGACAAAAAAATTTTAAACGATAGGTATCATTTTTCAATGTATACTTATTTTATCTTTTTATTGTATGTCAAATATTAAGGGTGTCTTAGGATGTCTGGATGTTACTACTTAAAAGTATAAAATATGAAAGTATACAAATCATAGATCCGCATGCAGTTTCCAAAAAATAAAGAAATTCCATTAAATATTATTCCCACCTAAAAAATCCCTTAAATTCAACTATCCAATGTTATCTCCCCCTTTTATTTAATCTCCCATCTACCACATCCAAACCTCATAATTCAAGTTTCGATAAACTAAGTTAAGATCTAAATTAACTTGTGAAGCCCCTTAAAAGAGAGAAAAAAAAAGAAAAAAAATCTTAAAACGAAAATCTTTCAATAATCCAAAAAAAAAAGTGTAATTCTAATCGCTCTATAAATCCTTAAAATCCAGTTCTCTCATAAAGCTCTTGGCAAGTGAGATCCGGTTTGTAGCTTTGTGTATGTCGCAAAAGCATAACAATGTCACATGCTCACGCGACAACAACATTATAGCATAACGAGGGTGCGTTTATTCTAAATCCCCTTTTCTCTTTCTCTCGCTCGCCTCGCTTTAAAATCTCTGGTAGAGACTACGGAGGGAAAACAGTGTTATAACAACGGACAAAGATAATTGTGCACATATACGACCTCACACATACACACACACGTAGAGCGCGCAAAAGCACGCCAACGATAAATTGTCGTCTAGATAAGTTTTGTTTAGAATGTTTGTGTGTGCATATATGAGTATACGCTTGGGGGAAAGAGAATGGACGACGTAAGAGAAGAGATACAAGAAAAGGTATAATATAGGGAATAAAAAAGAGCTAGTAGATAAATTGTCAGTTAAAAAAGAAACAGAAGAAAAAAAATATCAAAGAGAATCATAGAATATGAATTAGAGTTTAGAAAATTCGAGTCAATGGGAAAACAAGTGAGAAAGAGTTTGGAGCTATAAATAAAGGCTAAAAAGAGAATAAATAAATAGACAGTGGAAATAACAAAAAAAGGAAAAATAAGGAAAATATATTTTTAAAAATGTTAAATTGAATAAAGCTTGTGCCCTAAAAATATAGAAGAGAATGAAAAATATAAAAACAAAAAATAAGAATAGGCACGTAGATATTATCCAAAACAGGATATAACTTAAAAGAAAATAAATAAATAAAATAAAAAATAAGATAAAAAATCAATAAGATAATAAAAAAGATATAATGAAAAAACCAGAAATAAATAGCTGTGTAAGCTTTGAAACTTAGGTAAGCTTAAATAAAAAAAACAACTTAAACATAAAACCTATAGAAAAAGTTAAAGAGAGCGAAAGAAAGAAGCTTAGACAGAAACTTAAAGATGGAAATCGCAAGAAAAACAAAAAAAAAGTTGACAGATGATAAAAACTAAAATAATTAACGATTAAAGCTTACAGAAAGAGAAAAGCTTAACGCACACCACCTCTAAATTAGAAGGTTCACATAGAATCAGAAATTCAAATCTGGCGGCATTGCTTTGATATTACGGTGTTCATGTATCACTTGGATGCACACGCATGGCTTTCACAGTTCCGAAGCGATTGGGGAGGAGTGAGAGAAAGAGATTCGGGTTATACAGTGTATATATAAGAGGGTATAAGCGCTTGGGATAAGATAGTTTCAAAAGGCGTTGAGTATTAACCTTTAGAAGGCGGGGATTGTACAAATTTCTAACAAGGGGGATGCTGGAAATTTCTACCACCTTGCGAGAAATTTCTACCATTCCCGGCTTTCTAAAGGTTAAGGTAAAATATCCAGTACGAGAACACTTTAAGGTTGAACCCTGAAGGTGGACCGTTGGAATTAAATAGCTGTCCACCTTCTGGATCCAATTTTAAAGTATTCTCGTACCGGGTACTTTACCTTAATGCTAAGTGTAAGAGAAGAGATTATACAATATTCAAAGGCATCACGCTGTCTCTTAATTTTGTTTTTTATGTAATTTTGCATTTAAAGATAATATTTAGTAAGATTTATTTCAGATGAGTAATTTCAAAACGAAAAGCTTTATTTTATTTTATTTTTCATTAGTTTGATAAATATTTTTAATAAAACTTTATACTAATTTTAAAAAATTTAATTTAATTTTGAAAATTTAAAGATTTTATTTAGATGAAAATAACAGTATAAATATAATAATTTTTTGAGGAAAAATTGATCATTATAGCATACATTATCAGAACTTCAATAAAATTTCAGCTAGTATATAATCTCAACCTGACTACCAAACAACTAAATCTTCAAGAAAAAATTATTGTTTACCTGAATAATGAGTTTGCTGAAAGAATAAAATAAATAAAAATAAAATTCATCTTAACTGAGACAAATGGTTATTTATTATAAAATTGAATAAAAGTTAGATTATATATATGTCCCATAAAAGGCATATATATCCATGAAAAGCCAAATAAATAGCTCGTTATTCAGAACAATTATTCAGCTCGCCTCAACACTATCTTTCATAGTCTTCTCTCTAAATAACTATTAAAACGCCGTTTTCCAAGCGCGCCCTCCTTTACAGCACAACCTCTCTTTCTCGCCATTCTCCCTATCTTAATCACTCTGGAACATTACACGTGCTATAAACAGCCAGTACACGCAGCAGCAAGCAAAGTATAACGATGATAAACTTGAGCTATATGATACATTTGTCATGGATGTTAAAATAATAATATAAAAACTATAAGCGAAAATAATAAACATATGATAATCCTAATTCGTCAAAGTTTTTCTTTATGAACTTATAAATATTGCGAGCTTTATGTTTCATTTGAATTAATCTATTGTTCGACCTTCAAGTTTACCGAACATCTGTAAATAGTTATTTGTAAGAGGCGCAATTGTTTTATTTATGTAATAAGTTTATCATAATTTTCATGTTATTTTGGCAAGAATATATTGAAAATAATTTTCTATTCCGTTTACTGGGAGATTTCATGATCATAAATCAAATTTATTATATTAAAAGTAACGATTATTGATCATGTGCATGTATCAGGGGATGCTTAGCACCTTTTAATAAATTCTCGAATTGAATATCTAATAAAAATTAAAAGAAATTATTGACTAGTTCTTAATTTTGTTTCTTATTAACTTCAAGTTATAATAATTAGTGTTTACCTTTGTAATAAATTTGAATTTTGAAAAAAAAATTGTATTATTTATGTTTTTAAAAACTTTAATTTTTTAAATTTTTAACATTCAAATCTAGTACAAAAACAAACATTTATATTTCCATTTAAATTAAGTTTTAATAAAAATGATAATTTGTATGCAGAATTCTTGATAAAACTCGTAAACATTTATATTGGTACATGATTTTTTTAATCGAAAAAGAACAGAACGGTTAATCTACTATTATAAAATATGTAAAAAAAATCTCCCATTTTAGCCCTCATTAGATAGAAAGGGCACTGATTACCTGTGCTTATAATTAATCTCATCAATGTTTTATATACAAATGTAATAAAAGAAAATAAGTCGATCAATACCGATACCCATGTATTTGATTAGTTAATCCAAAACCAATACAGGCCAGCTCTTTAATTAATAATACCTCCATTCCATTTTCTTAATAAAACGTACATTGTTTACCCTATGTGTATATCAAAGCGATTAATATTGACTCTTGTTAAAATTCTGACTAATTTAAAAAAGCAGTACATACATTTTAATTAATATTTACGGACCTAATTATATTAAACACTGAAAAATATGCTTAAATTTCATCATAACCAATAGAATGATTTTTATAAATTTATAAAAAAAATCAACCTGTTCATATACACCATTAATCGTACAGACATGAAGGTGAAAAAAAATGTAAATGAAGATAAGCGTACTAGTTTACAAGAGACGATGATACACGAGTGTAACATTATTTCTTTTTTTTTTTGTTTTACTTTCCTTACCACCTTTTATAATCTCGAAAGATCAAGCAAAAGAGAAAAAAAAATCGAGGGAAAGAGAAAAAACAGAGGGGACGAGACAAGGGCTAGATTTGGAATTCGAGTCGCATGGTGTTTTTCGTTGGGCGTAACGTAACAAACGTAACGTAATGGGAACACGCGAGCAGACTTCGCAATAAGCTTGAGAAAAAAATAAGGAGAAGAAAAAGAAGACTTGGAAAGAAACAAAGAATGAAAACGATTAGTTGTGACCAAAACCCCCATTGTTGGCTTCAAGTGAAGAAGACGTATCTATCTAATGGGGTTCTATTTTTTTTATTTTTTTGCTTTATGCGATTCATACCAGATAATGTCGAGATGAACTTTAAAAACGAGAAAAAAATAATCTGTTACTCGTGATTTTTTTTTTTTTTTTTTCCTCATGATAACGTTACTTTATTATAATATTTGATGCATGATTATTATAAATCTAGCAGAAAAGATGAGGTAGAAGAATAGATTTTAATTTTTTTTTTCTAACACATTAGAAACTTGAGCTTCTTTTGTACGACGAGGAGCAGAAAATGTAATAAAACACCTTTCGTTATGAAATTTAATAATAATAAAAAAAAAATGTCGTGAGAACCCTTGTCAGTTTAAATAAGGAGTACGTATTTTAATATTTTAGCTTGTATTAAAAAATATAATTTTTAATAGAATATATTTTTAAAGAATTTCTTAAATTTTTTTGAAAATTTCTCTTAAATATTGCTAGTAATTTTATGAATATTTATTTTCAAATTTTAATCAACAAAAATAGAATGCTGTGCTGCAGAATTCGAAGTATTATTATTGATTTACAGGTCGCGCTCATGACCCTTGGTAATAATAGCGTCATACTATAGTGAGAAAAAAATATTTCTTACTCAATTTTTTATAACTGAAAGTAACTAATTTTAATCTTTTTAATAAATTTTAGTTTATAACGTTTATTTAAATTATCTATTTTAAGTATTGCTTGTCCGCATCGCATATGCTTCATTAACGTCTTTAATATTCTATTTGAAAAATTAATAACTTTATATTTAAACTTTAAATGAAATAAAACATATCCATAATTGATCTAATGAAACCACTTTCTACAATGTCAATTGAAAAGAAAAAATAAATTTACATATATAATAAAGAGAACTTTTCGAACAATATTTCATTAAAAACTTTTAAACGAAAAACCATAATATTCAGTCGAAATAACTTCATTCATGTGGAAAAAAAATAAAAATAATAAAACCCGTGCAACCTCAGCAATTTACAATTCATTAGTTCCATGTAAAAAAAAATGAAAAAAAAAAAACATAATAAAGAAGTACAGGTCGTTACCTTACATTCAATCTAGCCCAACAAAAGCTTTCAGCTCTCCTCAATTACAATTAATCATTCAAGCATCAATTCCCTGAATACACGTGCAGTGTATGATATCGAAAGCCTCCTCCTTCGCCGACGGTTTTCAACTAGACGATCCTAGAGGGCATGTCATAAGGCATTTATGAATCAATTTTACCTTATCAAAAGCATAGAAATGCAACATTAAACAATACAAAGAAACAAAATATTTAAAATAACAATACTCAAGCTTTTAATGTATTGTTATACATTGACTGATTGATCAAGTGTTTATATGTGAAATAAAATAAAAATAAGAGTGTTTATAATAATTTGCACTCTCGCATTTATCTATCGACTTTATGTACATTTCTCTATTTACAATATCACGGGGGATACCCAGCTGTGCTATGTGCTCGTTCGAGTTGACTTGCTTTTTGTATGTGGGACGACGTTGGATTAAAGATAAAGGGTCGAAATTAATTGAGGAAAAAGTTATTAGAATCATTCTATGCATATATACATAGGTATACAAGTTAAAGAAACTATACATACAAAAAAAAGTTTGTTATAATTTTAATCTGCATGTACACATAAGATCAAATTTAAAATTTATAACTAATATAATTTTCTATTGTTTATAATTAAAATACTATTAAATTGATGAACAATTTTTTAATGTATATATTGAACTTAATTGATATCTTATCTATAGGTTTTTTAACATTTAAAAACTCTTATTAACATAATTAAATACGTCAAGAATATTAATGAAATATTATTAATCAAGCTATCAGAAATAAAGATCACATTCTTGGCAATATAGTAAAACCTTTAATAATTTAAAGAGTAGACCATCTTTATGAACGAATAACAATGTCACCTAAAACGATTACTCATTAACTTTATAAACTGCTATAGTCAGCTTAAACTATAGCTTATAAAAGTCATTGTACCCGACTTATTGTATCATTATATAGTCCTAGGTCACTTAGAGCATTAAAAGTGTTGACTATTAATCACAGACTTTTAGCTTTTTTTTCACGGAAAAAAATAATTATGCAAATTAGCTGAAGAATCTTTTTTTATTTTTTTTTTTTTATTTTACAAAATTATGCAACTAGTACGCATGGACTATATATTTTATTTAAAAAATAACTAATTCTTTTAAGTTAAATCGATTAAAAAATAATCTTAAATTAATTCACATATTTTTTTATCGTGGATCAGGAAAAATAGAATTTTTAAATATTTTAAATAATATTATAAATATAAACAATTTTAAATGGTAGTGAAGAAAAAACAGATTTTGGAGTTATTAAAACGGTATACCGAAATTGCTGTTATTGATGCAATATAAAAATTTGAGATAAAAAGGATAAAAAATTAATATCTGTAACTCGAACACCGCAACGCACGAACGTAATTAAAAAACCAGCAATATGGTGCTTAAAAAAAAGAGAGAGAGAAAAAGAGGTAGCAGGTAGATAATATATTTTCAGAACTCGGCCATTCATCATTTTTCCGGCGGTATATGTGTGTGGTGCTAAAAAAAATTTTATATTATTTCGAGGAAATGAAAAATGACTTAGCGATATTTTGAGAAGAAAAAAACGGAAGCAAACAATTTATAATACAATTTGTTGTTAAAAATCAAAATTAATTGATTATTTTATTTTGATTATATTTTTAAAAACTTTTTATACGATTCTACTGTACTATTATTCTTTAATGAACAAGAATTTATAAAATTTTAGTTGCCATTTGAAATTGTGATTTTATGTTGCTTCGCTTTCCGTCAGATTCTTTCTGGCTAATTGAATTCGTTAAGTAAAAATGTTTCAAGGAAATAAATTATTTATAATGTTTTACTTTATTTTAAAACAATAGAATTACAATGTAACATATGGTTACATAAATAAATTTATTGAACCGACAAAGTATACTAAACAAATTTGTACTTACTTTATCTTCAATTTAAAGGACAATTAAAACTAGTTAAAAATTCATGTTATCAATCGAAAATCGTTACATTGTTTTCAATCTTGTAAATTTAACATCGACACATTTGACACTCAAATTGTTGAAGGTAAAATTACGTAGATTTTTTAAATACACAAAAAGACCCGATAAACTTTTGACCTCCTCAAAAAAAAAAAAAAAAATACATACACCTACAACAATTCTCATGCATCCTCGAAACATCTTTAAACATCCTTCAAAGTAAACACGAACGACAAGGAAAAAAACTAAAGAGAGAAAGAGATAGAAGGAAAGAGCCAGTAAATAAGATCCGTAAGTAGAACTCGGGTTAAGAGGCAAAAAAAAGAAGAAGAAGAAAAAAAAATGAAAACGCCCGACCTAATTAACTCTAATTACAGAGAACTCCAACACATACGGCTTTATCAAATATAACGTTTATCGTTATATGCCTTCTCTGCCCCCTTATAACAGATGTTTATTACGGAGGCAAGGCTTATATATTCCGTTTATTGAAAGTAGCTAACCGATCGTTAGCGTAAATCCGATATACTCTCTGTGTTACGCTTAATATAATCGCTCGATATCTGTGCATGCATTAAAAGGAAATATGCATGAAGAAGTTATTACGTGTCTGATATGGCTAATGAGCTTACGAGTCTTTGGAAAAATTTTCGTGTTTAACGAGCAATTGATATACGTCTGAATGATACCTTGATATTGCAAGATTTTTAAAAATATAGTTTTAGTTTTCTTTAAAGATATAAAAGTGGTTTTTAATTATTTTGGCTTTAAATAAGTACGTAAATGTGATCTTTTAGTCGAAAAACTCTTGAATTAATAATTGATTTTTAATTTCATTTTATTCTACAAAATTTTTTAGCACATCGACAAAAAATCAATTATTCTAAACTATATAAATATATTTTTAAATAACCATTCCAATTTACAGTTTATATCGCAAGTATATCGTTCATTTATAGTAAAATTTTGAATAGAAGTACATAACTGTCAATGTGTTATAAGTATATTTTCAACCAATCTAAATTTTGCTGTTCACACCAAATTAAATTGGATATTGACATTCAACGTTAAATTTCTATATTCGTATGATTCGTTCTGCAAATGAAGTTCCCCGTATATACATCAATCTATTATTTTTCAACTTGAAAAATAATATTTTATCGAAAATTGCATATTTAATTAAAAATCCATCTATAAAAATATTCCCGAATATATCATTAATTACATCCTGCCCAAATATATTGAAGCTTCAAAACCATTCCCTGCAAATATCATCAATTCAAAATCATTCGAGCGCGAAGTCGCTAAAAACCTTATTTTCCTATCTGTTTTCTTAAAAAAGAAAAGAATTGAATAAACTTAAAAAACAAGTGAATAGGAAAAAAAAAGTTAAATCCACCCTAAAAGAACACAGCTCCTCTCATTTCTCTAACAGAAAAATTTATCATTTGCCTCTTACCTATATCTCCACTTCAACGAAAAAAAAGGAAAAAAAAAAGTTAAAAAAAAAAATAGAAAAGAAAAGAAGAGGGACGCAATTCCCAAGACGAAAAACGACCTAAAAAAAAAGTAACCTTCCCGCGCAAAAGATGCGAAGGCGCATTGTAGAAAATTTATATAAGGGGCCCTCCTCAAGGCCGAAATTTATGTAACTTTGAAGCCTCAACTTAACGCTTACGCAAGGGATATAGAGAGATGCACAAAAGAGGAGCTTATTCAACATATATAAAAGGTCAACGTACGAAAACAGCGTCGCGTGCCAATTTCAGAGGCTTTGCTAGGCTACAACGACCGACATTTACATAAAGAGAAATAGCCTGAGCGTATTTTTGGTAAAAAAAAAAGGAAAAAAAAGAGAAAGAGAAAAAAGGGGGCTTTGCCCCTATTCCTAGTGCATTGGAAAAGTTGTAGAAGCATCCACGATTCGATGATTTTCAATGGCATTGAAATAAGAGAAAAAATTCTCTTCTGCTTTTTATTTTCGTTGGTAAAAAAAAATAGAATGGGGTTAACTCTCTTTTTTTTTTGGTGAATTAAACGATATTTCTTCGTTGCGGCCTGTGAACGAGTTATTTTTTTTTACTCCCGTGTATCGAGTTACTTGAACTAGTTTTTATAGTCCAATACTATAGTATATAATACGTCTTTAAATTAAGCCCTTTAGTAAAAATAACGGTTTTTCAAATGAACGTACGAAGATTTTAATTAATGGTCAATAATCCATGCTAATGTTAAATAATAAAGGAAAAATGCGTTGATTAAATTTTATGCCTGTTAAATTTTTTCATATACGTCACTTCAAATTCTTTTTCTTTAAAAATTTTTTCAAAAAAAATGTATCAATATCGGAAATTGAACGTCACAATCAATTATCTCCTATATTCACCTATTTTTTTTTTAAGCTTTTTTCATTTTTTAAAAGCTAGCATGCAAAATGTGTTACATATCCTAAGTGTTAGGTACTAGTTGTAATATTGAATTTACATAATATAGGCGGCCTGAATTGAAAAATAATAAGAATGTTTTAGAATTTTAAATTTTGAATAAATTATCATACTTAAAAATATTATATACCTTTACTAAATCAAATGTAAAAATATATAAAATTAATTTTAAAACTTCAAATTTAATATTATACATTTGGCTCTTTAGCTAGATTTTTTATTAGATTGACTTTATATTTTCAAATATTTAAGTTTTTAAAATTTCTATAAAATATTAGTTTAAACGGCATTGCAATGATTTAATATTTTAATACTTTTTTCTAATATTCATTTTTCACTGACTGAGATTCATTTATAACTATTTAAAAAAATTACTGCAAAGAGTATTTATATGAAACCCGATTTAAATAAATACTTTAACGGGTCGTTGGCTTGCATTAAAATTCTAGTATCTCTCGGTTAATACAAGTGCCACTGTAATTTACATGAGCTTTATACACAAACATTCCAGCCGCTAATTAGCACCTCAATAATAGCAAAAATGTAATAACACTAAATATCAAAAGAAAATTATTAAATTTTAATTTCTCACGTTTAATAAATTCTCAATATCTTTAATATTAACGAACTATCGATACAGGGAAATAAAGGAAAGAAAAAATTAATTAAAAATTTTCAAGCGACGAAATCAAAACGATGACGAAAAAAAAATATGCGCATATAAAAAGAGTGAAGTGTTATCTCGTCTGCAAAGCCGTGACAAATTGCCTGGAAGTGACTCCCACGTCAGTGCAGCAACTCTATGAGTTGACAGCGATCAGTGCAAATTGGATAATCAGCTAGGATCATTGGACAATCGCTCACTAATATGTGTATATATTTGTGTGTGTGCGTGTGCATGTGTGTGCAAAATATTACCTTCACAACGAAACTTCATCTAGTGCATCATGACGGAAATGCAATTATTTAAACTCTCACCCTATGTGACCCTCCCTCCGACTGGTCTTGTCGAATGCAATGTCGAGGCTCGTATACCGACATGCACATTCCTTTTTTTTCCCTATCATATCACATATTATATTCATGTGGATAATATAGTTGGAGTTGAAATATATGAAACGCGAATGTAAAGGGGGGAGGTTAGTTAACGCAAAGTCAAATTTTACTAACAGCTCGAATACATATATTAATGGTTAATTGAATTTACGAGTTAATTTGATAATTTGCTCACCGAGGCATTAGTTCGACGATGATCATAATCGTAACTACTACTAATAATTTTGGTATTAGTTTGAGCTTTTTTTTTATTTTCATATCGTTGTTTTTGCTGAAAATTAGTCGAACTTAATGGTAAGCTCGTTTAATTAATTGATTTTTGTTATTCGGAAATTATCTAATATTAATTGACTTTAAATTTATTTGAATTTTTAAACGATAAATTTAGTATTGAAATGAAATTTTTGGGAAAAATTCAATTTGTTTTTTCAAAAAAAAAATTGCTACATAATAAATAAAAAAAATTCGTTGAATGAAAAATCTATTTCAAAAATTGTCAATCTATAATTAATACAAACTTTTCAGAATTGATACTAAAATCTAAATAAAAGTTAAATTAGATACTTCGTGCATTCAAAAATTCAAAAAATTTTTCCATCACAAATCATGAAACAACAAAACAAATTATAAATTTAACGTAAAACACAAGTAGAAACAAAGTTGTCCAATTCATTAAAAAATTTAAAAAAAAAGAGAAGAAGAGTACTAAAAATAAAGTTGTCAAGCAGGACATGTGTCACTCGTCATGAAGCATACAACATTTTCTGAATCCGCGTCAGCAAAGAGTTTTACTATCCTGCAATACAAGTCGCGGATAGGTTTTTTAATGAAGCTCGCATTGATCGCTACGTTACTACAACAATATTCAACGTACATTCTGCGCGCACATAATTTTATTATTTCATTGTCAGACCTTATGCGAAACTTTTAGAAATGTTGGATATTTTTTTTATTTTCGACTAGATAATAAATTCAAGGTTTTTAGAGTTATTTTTATTATTGCATTTTATTTGCCGGATAATAGATCAATTTAATTTATTAGACACATTCCGGAGTCTAATTTTAATTTTAATTAATGAATTTTTTATTTTAATGAAATTCACATTCTCGAGATATATTAGGATATTTGGGTTGCTGGAAAATAAAATAATTATTTATTGATGTTGTTTAAAATTTCTTATTTTTATATCTTTAATGAGAACCAGACGTCTAGGTTTCTGTAATTAATTTTATTTATTTTATTTATTTTTTAACCTTTCGTACGTCTCGTATGTGACGCAAATGAATCGATGCATTTGGGTAAAACGGAAGAGCTGATTTATGCATGCTTGAAATGAATTATCTATACGTGTTTATATTTGTGAAAATTTCTTATCAGAATTACTTTTTGAAGAAAAATTTTTCTCAAAAATATTATGTAATATATTCATTTTTATCTTCGTTAATTCTCAATATCATTGTTTAATTTTTTTTCTATAAAGTGATCTCAATTCTGCATTTCATAAACATCGCCACATATCAATATTTCACCGCAAGCATGCATAAACTAACTATTTCTTTGTTCTCAAATGCATTGCTCATTTGTGTCTCATACTAGACGTACAAAAAATTTTTAAAAAAATTTTAGATAAACAATAAAAAAACTCCAGACGTCTCGTTCTTTTTTTCATTTTCTTTTCTTTATTTTATTCCAGCGGCATATAACTTTGTCGTTAAATAATGCGCACCAGGAGAGCACGAAGGTATTTCTCTTCTTGTGGTCAAGACTTCTGGCGCAGGCGGCTCTTTTTAACCACCGGAAATTGTTTCCAACTTGTTTTAGGCTTGGGGGAAAAGAGGAGGAAGATAATGTTTGATATGTGCGTTTTCGAGTACTGCGGTTCTAAACTATTATTTTTCTCTCTTCTTTTTCTTGCTTTCTTTTCGCTTCTTTTTCCATTTTCATCGTTTTGGCGAGCGACTTTTTTTTAGGATGAGGAACGTTGCGTTATTTTCTTTTTTTTCCCTTATTTTTATGGAAGAAAAGGGAGAAGCGAGTTTTTTGGTCGAAAGTTTGGCGGGGAGTGGAAAAGGGCTTGACTATTTTTTCAAACATTGTTGTAAATACACAGTCTTTAAAATTGTGAGGTTGACCCTGAGTACTGAATAATGCGATAAAGAATTTATCGAATAAATAGTAAACATTATATAATATTTATGAAATAGTATTTTTTTCTATTCAATTATCAAAATACAATTGAATATAAACATATTTTCCCAGATTTTGAAGGTTGGAAGTCAGTCGTAGTTAATAACAAAATAAACATTTGAATTGTCTATTTGCAAAATGTTTGCAGTCTACTTGTCGTTTATGTACACCTGTAAAAGACGCACTCCTATATAAACACGAAATGCTTTACAAATAGACAGAAACGTTAATAGTTTAATGGTAATTTTAAAATTCAATAATTTCTTAAATGTTCATAATCAAAACTCTATTGTTTACATTAAAAATTTAAAAATGAACTATTTTACGTTAATTTTAACCAACAATTGTTTAGTTGTTAAAAAAATTAATATTTTTTTATTTTTGATTACAGGTGCAGCTCGTGAATCTGTAGATTCAAACGAAGATAAGAGTGGACCAGACGGACTTGTTCTTGTTGTGCCATCATTTAGGGTCTTTGAGGATTCAAAGGATGACGATGATGACGATTCTGGTTTTTGGCATCCATTCAGATTTGAAACCAGTCCATTCGATGGGCTCTTTACCAGAATGCAAGGTAAGTTTCATTATATTTCTCAAAAATTATTCTTTTACACTTGCAACATTTCGGTTGGTAAAAATATTTTTATTTTATTGATATGAATTGATAAAGCAACTTGAAACTTAATATATATCTTTTAAATTATCATTTTGATAAAACAAAGTCAACAGATCAAATTAACACTTGATTAAATCAAGTATTATTTGGTATTAAAATTCGCATTGAATAAAAGCTTGAAAAAAGAAACTTCTAGAATCACATCAGTCATACAAATTCATTGTCCTTGTCAAACTTAA
Organism: Anastatus disparis; assembly: GCA_017163975.1. Taxonomy (NCBI): domain Eukaryota; kingdom Metazoa; phylum Arthropoda; class Insecta; order Hymenoptera; family Eupelmidae; genus Anastatus; species Anastatus disparis. The sequence goes on from JAFFSR010000226.1 coordinate 5,564,169, forward strand.
AATGTTGGTTTAATCAATTTGCAACAAGTGAATTCAAAAACAAAAATAACGAATGCTAAAAAAAAGCATAATTTACTATCCAGTAAAAATAAATGCATTAGTCATTAGATAAAACTAATGAAGCTCTTGTTATTAAAGTAGGTCACTATTTTTTTTTTTTTTTGTTGAAATGTAGAGTTTTGTGTTATTTTTGAAATATTAATTTTTTACGCTTGGTTAAAGATACATAAAATGCATAAATTAACAATAAATGAACTAATAATTCTCCACATTTTTACTTTAATTAAACCTACTTTTTTGCTTTATTAAAAACATTCAACAACAATCTCAAATCATTAGATAAAAAAAAGACTAGTTCTTCCGCGAAAATTAATCAACAACTTACATAAAAGAAAATTTCCGATCTTAATCTCTAAAGCAACATAAATATCGTAGTCCACATTATTACATCTCGACACCCAGCTGATCATTATTTTGTTTGTTATTTATACAGCATTATACACGTTTATTATTATTTTTTTCCATCCCATTTTTTCTCCATTATATCATGTATACGCGACTCTTTGCGCAGCTGATTATGCTGCTCATATAAGCAAAACGAAGTCAAGGCAGTGGATAAAAAGCACTGACGTTCAAAAGAAATATGTAAATATGTTATTTTAACTATTGTTTTCATTGTATCCACCCGCGGTTATATTTTTAAATAACCGCACGAGCTGCATTTGCTTTTATTATTTTAAAATTATGCTGGTATAATCAAATAAACAAACGAACAACAATTTTTTTTTGTCCTCTTTCTTTATTTGCTATCGATTCGTTTGACTCTTTTGGCGAAAATAAAATTTAATCTGTAACGTTTTACAATATTATGAGATAAATTGTAATATTGTTAATTGCTAAAGTTTAATTAATTGATAATATTTAATTAAATTTTAATTATCTTTAATAATTAAAAATTCATTTTCATTATGGATTGTATTTTTATAAACAATTAATTTTATGACGTATTAACGATTTATAAACGTGAAATATTATTAAATTTAAAACAATAATTTCATTTTTAATTTTACATGCCTGAAAAAAAGTAAAATAATCATATAAATACAATTTACTATAAACTCGTATATATCGATTTTATTTCCGCGCTCAAAATATCATCTAAACTTACACGAAACTGATACATTGAAAAATATAATATCTATAAAATATTCAATTTCATTCTTCGACTTGGCTGTTTTTACACGTACGTATAAAAAAAAAGGAAAAGGCAACGAGTATTATCTTTAAAGAACTGATTTTCCAACGAAAATCAGATATCCTCCTTTTTTTCTCTCTTTCCTTTTTTATCCCTATAAATACCCATTTCAGTTCTTTTCGTCAGATTCTTGATCGTAAAAAAAAGAGAGAACGACGACGAGCACTTGAATAAGGAAAGGAGAAAGTAATACTTTATTCAGAGATTTTTCTAAACTTACTTTGTGAAATAGTCGAAACATGCTTTGGTTTTTTACGAGGACCTTCGATTTTTCATGAATATTAAAAGGGAACATAAGTTTGATATTTTTCTTTTTCGAATGATATTAAATTCTAATTAAACTCATTTTCATATCAATTGATTTACCGTTTTTTGTTGTATTTTTCTTATTTACACATTTTGTTTTTTATAAATTAAAATTTAGTTACCCTTTCAAAAATGCTTTCGATAAAAAAAATTTTTTTATCTATAATATATCTGGACTAATACGATTTTTCAACCTCTCGATACGTTTTTCAAAACTTTTCAGAGTGAACTGGAAAAAAAAATTGATATAAAATATTTGAACAGGCGCAATGTAAAGCGAGCTAAAAAGGTTAGACCTATAAATATTTATTGGAAAAAAATATGAAAAATACAAAATAAATATTTTATTTTAGGAAAATACGAAAAAAAATAGTATAAGCAAGTGAAATTAAATGAAATTGAATGATAAATATATCCACGTAACATATTGCGGTCTTACTTCAGCCGACGTGTACTACTTAATATTTAGATGAAGTTTTCTTTTTATATTCGTACTTTAATATATCTTTATTTTGGTACAAAATGGTCTTACGTCATGTAGATTTTTCATTTTATCAAACCCTTTTTTTTTGTTTCTATAAAAGATTATATTTCGTTCTAATGAAAATTAAAACTTTTTTCTTTTCAATTCTTATAATAAACACAATCAGACACTATTACCTTATTTATTTATTCATTACAAAAGAATCTATTCTTATATTTTTCAAATGAACTTTATGTAAAAAAATATCTAATTAATGAACAGTTTAATCAATTAATTAATTTTTTATTTTAAAAACTTCAAAAGAAAAATAGATAATCAAAGAAATACCTAATTGATTTCTTTATAAGTTCACTAATAACGTGAAAACTCCTTTTTTCTTTAAAGGAAAAAGTATATAACTAAAATTTTCATAAAATGTAAAAACTTTTGAGATTTACTTTTTTAACTCTCGGTGCCTTCTAGTAAATGCACGCTTCTTAAAAAAAAGGCTTTTCTTCTCTCTTTGTTTTCTTTTGTCTTGTATACATGTAAAAGGTAAAAACAATCACTTTCCATACTTTCTCAACAATTACTTAATCGAATTAAGGTTTTAACTTTATAAAAGAGCTTTTGAAAGGATACAAATTTTTTTTTCTCTTTTTAAATTCCGCTTTTGTATTTAATAGTAAATATTTTAGTAAAAGCCTTAATTAAAAAATAACAGATAATATCGAAAAATTTAAAAATCAATTTATGGAACAACGAAATTCTCGTTTTTAGTTTAAATAGTTTACTTATAAATTTTTGGTTTCAAATAGATAAGTTTTTAATTTGCAATAATTCAGTTTTTTATTCATAAGTTTGATAATTAAATTTTTAGTAAATAAACAATTATTGATCACCAATAAATTCTGTATTAGTCTTTAGTTTTTAAATTTACTTAAATTGAAAAATTTTAAACAACTTTATATTTTTATAAATTTAAACAAGTAAAAGTTTTAGTGACATATTTGAATAAAAATTAATGAAGTATGAATGTATCAGATCTAAAAAAAAATAAACGAATAAAATTCTACTTTAAAAAAAGAATTCAGCAAAAATCCATTAATCATAGCAATAATATTATCAACTTTATCCAACTAATTCCTATATACATACAGTTACACGTTTACACAATGCATTGTACAAGGCAAGCTTTAAACGTACACTCGAGTAAGAAGGAAAAAGGGGGGGAATACAAGGGGAGGTTTTGGGTAGGATATATTGCGACAGTTTTAAGGTATATATCTACGACATAGACTACTTGCGGTTGTGTTGCAAGTGAAAAGCATGAGGCAATCGTCGAAACGAAGAATAATACCTACAAGTTTTAAGTTTAAGAAGGAGAATAAGAGGACTGAGGATTTTGGCTTGATGATTGGTTTAATTAAGCAATAGAGTTAACATTGATACTTTACTTTTTTTTCTTTTGTCATCTTATAAATATTTTTTTAGTCAAAAAATTGTAATAATATAAAGAATTTATTGATTTATTTGAGGAAGTATTAAAATTAAAAGATTAATATTAATAATTATTAATGTTTTATATGTGAATAATATTTATAAAAATGTTACAATTTAACAAAGAACGTGTTGCCATTGTTAATAAAAAGAAATTTGATGATTTAAATTAAGTTGTTATTGATTAGAGTTTGTCAATGGCTCACTCGGTAGAATGATGGATTCGTAATCTTGGGGTCTCGAGTTTGAATCCCGCTCTCGGCGACTGATTGATACAATCACCACTGTACATTACATGTGCTGAAGTTCACAAACACACTGACGACCTCCGTCGTTAATTATCATCATAATGATAGTATAAATACAGCGATGTGAAATTAAATAAAAGAAAACAATTTTTATTGAGAACCTATATGTAATTATGAAAATAAAACTTCAAATTTTGATTATAATTATTATTAAATACATATAAAATTGCTCCTCTTTTTTTAGCAATAATCGCAACAAAATTAATTATTTAAATATACAGAGCGTATAAATACAAAATTTTAATACCTGAAAGTAATATTGAAATTTTGGGTTATAAATAACAATATATTTAATATTTCAATGCTCGATAGAATTTAAATATCCTTAATTAATTCAAGAAATATAATTTTAAATTTAATCTGTTTGATCGTACAAAATTGAAAAATGTACTAGCAATTAATTTTCAAAATAATTACATTTATTTCAAGTTATTACAGATTAATGGATTAATAAATTTAATCAGTAGATTGATAGCAAAAATTTTATGAGCCAATAATATTATTTAACGGATTCTTTTATCGATTCTAGACTTCTTTTTTATACAAACTTCGTGATTATTCAATTTTTTTCAAATATGTGATATATTTTATATAATTGAATAATTTTAATCAAGCGTGATATTTAATATTTTTATGATTAAATTTTACTTATTAACTACTTTTATTTTATTTCACTCTAAAAGAAAAACGGTAAGGAATAACATAAACTACAGAATTAAAAATTTTAAAAATAACGTTTTTAAATTTGAAAATTAAAAACGTTAAGTTTCAAGAATTATCATACACAATGTATATTTTATTTAAAACATGCGACATTACACCAAACTTATTTCACCAAAAACATTTCACAAACATTTTAGTAACCAATTATACAACAACCTTTTATAAATAAAAAAGGCAAAAATGATCTTATCTCTAATATTAATAAACTTATAAAAATAAAAATTTATTTAACAAAATAAAAATCTTTATTACTAATTTAAATAACTTCTCCGGAAGAATAAAAATAAAAGTTCTAACAGAACGACATTGACTTATATACGGGAATCTTGAAATAGTAGTATATTAGTATTCTACATACCTTTGCTAGTCGTATATAAAAGAGAACTTGCGATTTGTCGATAACCGTTACCACGGAGAAATGCCGTCACCATTTTTACCCGCCATTTTTTTTTCTTTTCTTTTTTTCTTTTTTTTTGAAGGAGGTTGAAGGGGGTGTCTGGTTTGGCGCGCCGGAAGTCGATGACGCCGGGGCCAAACGTTGTTGCATGAGCTCGTTTTATTAAGACGTTTTTCAGACGCGTAAAAGGCTGTACCTCATTCTATTTTAGTTCGCTTTTTTTTAAGAGAAGAGGAGGAGTAAAAAGATAAAATGTGGTGTTGTTTGGAAGAATATTAGAAGAAATTTATTTAGAATGAACAAATTTAAAGCTTGTTTGAAGAATTTTAGAAAATAAATTTGAAAAATGAAATTGAAGGATTGAAATCTTGAAGTTTATACTAGTTTTTTAAAATATACACAAAAAAAGAATTAAAAATCTTTAAATTTAATTACAAAACTATAAATGTGCCTCTCCAATAAAAATGAAATTACGACTTTGATTAAAAAATAATAATCTCTCACCCGCAGGGTTTTAATAATTAAGATCGAGTGCATTAATTTCCTCTGACCGGACAATCAACATAAATATTTAATACGTCAAGTCTACGTATAAATAGTCAGCATCTCATTTATAACTTAACAACTATAGATTCTCATTCTCTTTTAACCGGTGAAAAATTGATTCGTTCATACCGCCTCCGCTCAGTGCTCTCATTACACCTTAAAAATTCAACTTGAAAAACCTTTTTCTCGCCTTCTCCCCTTTCCTTTCTTTTCTTTTTTCATTTCGCGCGTCAACATTTTTCTTTTCCTTTACCACACCTACCCTCTACATGTTTGTCTCGCAAGAAAAAATAAACCAAATAAATGTTGAGCTGGAGTTAAACAAAAATTCAATAATATACATAAAGATATTTTCTATAATATATATTCCACATGCAATAGACGTTACTCTTCAACGTAAATCATCCAGCTCTTTATGACTATTCCAATAGCCCCGATATTTTCTCTTTCTCTCTCGAAAGCTTATACGAAGCTTAATGGCAAGGAAATAATGCTCCCTTTTGCAGCGGCAAAGTTTAAGTTTCGCGCTTCTCTCCTAGGTTTTAGGAAAGACAAAAGAGAATTTCAAGTAATGCATTATATATTATATTCGCTCGCGCTCTTTGCGCCCGATATATATGCTCGCCGGGACCAAAGGCGATTTTGGGAAAAAGAGAGCGAGAGGGAGACTAAGTTATTATATATCGTAGAGAAGTATTAAAGGGAACATGGGGATATGGAATTCGATGATCCTATATATACACTAGTGGAAAAGCAGGATTTATCGAGAAGCATATCAGTATACGAGAGAGTAAAAAGGGACTGGGTGTACGCGTGTGTGTAAGAGTTAACTTCGAAAACTTAGGATTGGAGAAGCGAAGCGTGCGAAGACCGATATACATATAGTAACTAAATCCTTAAAGATGATAACACTATTTTTTCTATATTATTGTACGTATAAACTCTAAAATAATGTATATATATTTTTATATGGAAAATACTGAAAACAAAATCTTTCTTTTACTTCGTCAAATTTATCATCGATATCGAGACTACTGTAAATTTTTAAAAATAAGTGTCAATATAATTGAAAGAAATTGCTTATATTAATCAACCTATATTCAGTCTACTTTATTTGATTGAGAATAAAAATTTCACTTTATTGTTATTCTTAAGATTTTTATAAAATAATCAACGAAAAATTATTATAAATTCATTACTTTTAAGAAAAATCTTTAAATAACACGTATATATAAGAAAACGAGTTTGAATATTAATCTTCATATAAATCTAGCTAACTTTTACAAATGGATTTTTTGTGTAATCTTTGTTTTCTAAAGTAACAGCTCACCGGAGTTATGAAAGCGTATACAAAATTGAAAAATTGAATATAATGGTGTACTTTTTTAAAATATTTAGTAATAATTTACCGTTTTTAAAGTTAAAGAATAGTAATTATATTAACTTTTATGGTGAAAACTCTAAGAGCGAAGTATACAATATATTTTATTGTTTAATTTAACAGTAAATTCGAATCCTTATAGAAAATTGATCCTAATCTACCCAGATATACTAGATTAACATGTCAATTTAACATATTCTGGCCAGATTATGGTTAATTTTCTACCAGGAAACTGATTTATAAAGAAAAAAATTAGATGTTATACCCTTTACTTAAAAAAAATTTTCATTCAACGTATCAGTAACTTCGATAAGATAACTTTAAATTTAGAATAATATAATCAAAAATAATATTGTCTTTATGTCCTCGCTTAAAAAGAAACTCCGATAAAAAAAATCCTATAAAATATAGTCATTTTTATTTTAATACCAATATTAAACAGTAATCTTTGTCGCCATCCAGTCTCTCTCCTTATTTTAACCCCAAACATTTTCCACTGTATGAAAAAATAAGTCTGCAGGTAAAATAGAAAAAAAAAGTATACGAACAACGTCCTCGTTAATAAATAACAGTTTAACACGCAGCTTTTGCGCGAAAATAATTTATAAAAAAAAGGTCCTTCTCTCGTCGGGTTGGAAAAAATCTAAAATATGTATCAATTATTAATGTGATCACGAGGTCACGATTAAAATTGCAGGTACGAAAAGGAGAACTTTTTTTATTGTAAATTATATGAAATAGTAAAACTTAGACTCTTTCGATAACGAAAAATTAAAGAAGTTTTAAAGAAACAAAAAATAACAGGTTAGTTCGAAGGTTAAAAGATTCGATACATGTATAATTAAAGAATCTCGTCACTTTCACTCGATGAAGCAAAAAAAGGAAAAAAAATACACAAAGGTCGCGTGATCAGGCTCACTTAATATTACGTATATGTACGAAATTCTTTTTTTTCGACCTTCTTTATATGCGTGCACTATGCGGTATATGAAACTTATATTATAAAGTGATTTTTCCGGTTGGTAGACGGCCTTGACTTATATATAAAAGATTTGTTGTGGATGTAAATGCAAAGGATGAGCAATATTATTTCCGATTTTTTTAAAAACTACGATTTCTTCTTTTTATTTTTTTATTTTGTCAAAGTTGAGTAATCGAGATAAATATTTAAAAATGATTTTGTGTTACTAGGTTTTCGGGGAATTTTAAGATTATTCAGTTTCATTATAGCGATAAATTATTTTTGAAAATTGATAAAATTTTCTGTATTTTTAATACAAATTTATGATTTTCTAAGAAATATTTGACTCTAAAATAAAAACAACATGCTGGTTTATTGATATTTTTATTTTATATTACTTTTTATTTCTTGTGTGTCATTCTGGATATACAAATGAAGTAAATATGAATTTGGGAACATTTTTTTGAAAAAGTAAATAAACAAACATAAAAATACTTATTTTTTTGAGAACTCATAAATTTTTCTAACTAAAAAAGTATTATTTCGTCAAAAGATTTACAAAATTTGTCAATAATCCATTGTAAATTTTCTATTTTTATAATTCAATGAATACATTCATTTATTTTTTCATTTATATGGAAAGAAATTCTGTAGGTAAAATTACTATATATACTGTAACATGTCAACTATGGAACAAACTTGATTTTTTTTTTAAATTTCTATATTTACGTCACAAAAATTGCTGCATGCATAAGAAACATTCCATATATACACAAAGTAAATTATTATTAAATGAAATATAGTAATCTTACCTACAGAATATCTCTCCATGTACATTTACTTATTTAATTTACTATTTTTTATAATTCTTGTATATTATTTTACACACGTCTTGATACGTCTATAAGAACTAAAAAAACTAACGCAGCAACGTAAATCGGTGCAACGAAACATGGTTTTTTTCTGTAAAAAAAAAAGAACGACCGTATTTTAAAATTTTAAGTTTAAAATCTTTTAATATATTTATAAGAAAATAATTAAACTAAAAATACCTCAATTAATTAAAAATATCTAAGAAAATCATCTTGAATAATCTCAAAAAAATTTTGATAACTTATAATTTTGTTAAATTTACTCGCGTAATTATTAAATATTCAAAACTATGAGTTACCGAAAAAAAAATGGTAAATTTTTGTACAGATTTAATTTAATGCATGGTTTTATATTTAGAGATACTTTGTTCATATAGAATCGATGAAATAAATCAACTATTTGCCAGAAAACTATAAGCTAAATATGAATTTTGTTATTTTCCACTTAATTAATCTCTAATTTTAAACACCGAGACGTTAAAATATTTCAAAATAATAAAAACGTGACATTTTTTTTTTTTTTAATTTAAAAAATCAAACTTATGAAAATAACACAAAATAAAATGTTAATTTGAGATTAAAAACTTATTTTTATATTCACATCATAGAAAAATAATTAGTATAAAATAATTAGTAAAATAATAAGTTATGAATCTTAAATTTTTTGAATCAAACATTTGTTGTAAGTATTAAATTTCAAACCTTTTTATTGATTTTGTTGTTTTTTATTCTCAGTGTCATTTTGAGTTGTTGATTTTTCTTCGCGTTCTTCATCTCTGAGCGCTCTATTTATTAAAGCCACAAAAATGGCAACCACAACAGGCATTACAAATATCATGTTTCACTAAAAAAAATTGAAAAATTTTTATCATAAACAATACAGATATAACAAAAAAATTAAAACGCCTATTATGATTCGATAATTTAGTGATAATTAGATTTATATCGACGTATGATTTCAATCAAAATTACATATAACACTATAAAATATTTTAATTTCAAATTTTTCGAGTTTTGGCATACCAAAAACATGACAATTTTAAATGGAAATGAGTTAAAGAAGTAACTAAAAAAAATGTTAATTTATATATTTAACACTCACAACCAAACTTTTTTTCAACGGAAATTGAAAACTTGCGTTACAATGATGAGCTCGTAAGGGCTTGATTTTTCTCGTTTGACAGACTAACTGTAACTACGTGTTAACATTTCAATGATTTTGGTTTTGTTGATTCTATTTTGAAGAAAGAGAGGGGGGAAAGGGCAAGAAAGAAAACATTTATTTTGAAAAGTTCTTGTTTACTTGTGGCACAATATACAATATTAAACGGTATGCTACGTTAAATTCCTAAAAAAAAAATTTAGATAAATGAATGGATTTTGCGGGAAGAGAAAAATTTATTTTCAGAATAAAATTTATATATTTTATACTGCAATGAAATCGAAATATAATTAATTACTAATAAATTAATATTATAAAATAATCTTGAAACGTTGTTTAATAACTTAATAGATTTACAAATACTGATCAACATTATATAAAAAAATTATTAAATTCTATACTTTTTTCATTTTAAACGATGACGTAGTTTACTGATAAATTACATTCAAAGATCAAAATTCTGGTATATCTATCTTTTTAAAGCAAGCCCATTTTGGACCTCATTGGCAAAAAAAAACGCCACATATCATTATACAAATTTTTCCTATATACTTTTTTTTACATCTCCGATTTATTCTGCTCTCGATCACCAAACGCGCACTCATGCACATGTGAATACATACATACATACATAGACGCGTTCGCGTAAACAAGATCCGTCAAAAAAAATTTGCTCCTTCTCTTTTCTCTTGAAATAAATTGTGAACGACATCAAAAATCTTACATAACTCCTCTATATCAAACTAACATGTATATGCCTTGAAGGTATTCGCCATATACAAATAAAAAAAAGAATAGAAAAGAAATGAACGACCGACAAAAAAAAACGAAAGAAATAGAACGGTATACTTTCGTTCGTTGAAAAAAGAAAAAGAAAAAAAATAAAAAAAAAAAAACTAGGAACCGACCGTACATCATATTTGCCAATGTAATCGCATAACAGTGTGATGTCACCGTATATAGCAATAAAATATGGGAAATTTATCGGTTTTCTTCCGTACGTACATGCATGTATATATGTACATTTATGCACGCCACGAAATTGTAATGTATGCACGTCTTTTTTTTTTCTTCTTCTTCTTTTCTATGGTAGAGGAGTAGAAAATAACGCGTATAATGTTATATATATTCATGGAAAAATGGTAAATAAAATGTATTTACATTAAAGGGAAAAAGAAATCTTGAACTGTAGGTAATGATTGAAGGGTAAGAAATATTTTTAATCGTTTATCTTCCTTTCACTGTACGTTCTTTGTGCTGTTTCTTATATGTATCAATGCTTTATTTTTTACGCTACACCCATTGTAGCTCATTAAAAAGAAAAGACAAATTTTAACTAAAAAAAATTATGATTTTTTAGATAAAGTATAAAGATGATTCCTTGTTATCATGATAAATTAATTTTTGACAAAACAATTTTACGTCAAGTCGTATATTTTCAACAATCGATAAAAAGTTTAAGGATCAAAATTTTATATCCAATAAACTAACAATCAACATTAAAAAAATAACATTATAATCTTTGATTTGTCAAAGATCTGAAAAATCAAATCTCTTGAATGAAATAATACGTAAAAATAAATAAATCTTGTAATGTTTGAAATAAAAGGAAAAATACGTAGTCCAAACGAAACTCTAAATTCTTAAAGAAGAGCAAATGTCAGTTAAGGGGTTAAAAGAGTGACACGACACACAATGTGTATAAAGAGGCTCGATAAAACAGTCGGAAAATTTATTGCTAACAAACCTCTGCATCCTAGTACATCCATTAATGCATATAGCAATGTTTGGCCCTCTACATGCATACATAATACACGTGCATTAAAATCACCTACACATGCATGTATATACTTTGAGCATAAATTATTACTATCGTGAATTCATATCGTACCGTGTGTTCGTATACGTCCCTTCAAGTGATATAACCCTTCTCTACGGCTAATACTACGGCTTGCCTCGCGGGCTACTATATACCACTATTACTACAGCCACTTACTCATCAATCAATTATCGATGTATAGCTACATATATATACGGTTGCTGCTTCTTGTTGTTGTTGTTGTTTGTTTGTTCTTTGTTGTTGGCCAGTTGTACGACATAGTTGTTATTTGGTATATATCCTTGCTGTATATATATAGACATAAATGTTGTTTAAGTTGTTACTTTAGTATAACCACTAACTTTAGGACATGTTAAATCAAGTTTCGAGTTTCGTATGTAAGGCTGTCTGGAGATGGCTCTATTGTATAAATGTTGGATTTTTTTCCTCATTTTTTCAAGCATAAATACTTTTAATTTTTTTAGGGTATCTTTTGCAAGTGTCTGAATATAATGAAGTTCATTATCAGTGATTACTGGATAAATAAGCAATGCACTAGTTTTCTTAGTTTTGAATTATATTTGTCACAGATTCTGCAAATGATTTTGGGGATCATTACTATCAGGAATTGGTTTTATAAAGCAAATTAAACGTTTGCGAGCGATATTGTAATCAGGTACTTTATGATTTTTCTCTTCAGTTATTGCAAAGAAGGGTTTTCTCAATGGACTTAATAAATCAGTTTGAAAAATGGTTAAATATACTCATCTTTTGAAGATAATTTTTTGCATTATTTTAAAATTAGAAGAAATTTCTTAAAATTATTCCACTTTAAGAATTTACATGCTATTTAAACTCTGTCGTTCTAATGTTTTAATAAACATAATGAACAATAATCAATATACCAAATCATTAAGAAGCAAAAATTTACACAAAGATTAAAATCAAAAGTAATAAAAAAAAGCTAAATTTAACCAAGTCAACCTACGTAAATTCTAATTCTGTAAAACTGAAAAATATATTAACATTGTGACTTAGCAAGTTTTAAAATTCAATAGGTTCTAATGAAATAACGTAAAGTCATTTCTAAATATAGAGTACATATTGCTTGTAAAATTTGTACGAGTTACACATATACACAGTGGCAAGTATAAAATCAGGTGAATTTTGTAGAAAGCCTTATCTTGATATTTTGGCTGTATAAACAAAACTTTTAGCGCTTTACTTACAAACATTGGAACTTTTAATGGTATATTCCAAATTATATATGTACAAGCTATTCAAAGAAGAAGTTGTAACTGTTAGCAGTAAAAACATTTATTATTGTGCGTTAAAACTATACAATTTTCATGTACAACGAGAATTCTCTTCTACGTAACGATCATTTTTTATATCACAAGATAAAACTAAGTTTGCTCATTTGATTATACTATTTCGTTAAATTAAAATTAGTATTATTTTTAAAATTATTGTTGTATAATTTCTTTAACTATTGAAAAAGATTATATTCCTTGAATATTTTTACAAAACTTTTGCTTATTTCTTTTTTTGTATATTTTAGTTAACGTTATACATTTATGCTATCGTTGCAATGTTAATTACAATGGTGCTTGTATCACTCGAACGATATCAGGATTCGAATTAAAATTTTCAAACTAAGAATCCAATGCCTTACCAAACCGAAAACCTTTATAAGAAAAAGAATGAATTTAATTTCATTTTTATTTTTGAAATAATAAATTATTTCAATTGCAAATTACAGAAAATTTTTCATCAAGTAAATCATTTTTTAAAATTGCTATATCTATCATAATGCACTATAGTTCAACATCAAAATAAATCTTAACAAACAACAAAAATTAAGAAGGAGAATATAGAAGAAGTTTGGCTCTTGAATTTTCAGCTAACTTTGGGTCACTTTTTTTAAAGTTGTTATTTATTTTATTTTTAATTTTAAGCAATTGTGTTTGAATTTTACGATTATTTTTTAAAAATTTTTATTAGTTTTAATGCCTAATAAATATTTAATTAATGATTGTAGAAATTTTACTGAAAAATAAAAAATAAGATTGAAATTTTCGATTAAGAAAAAGTTTTCTTTCAAAACTTAATTTACTCAAAAGTTAAAAGAGAAAAAAATTAGACGAAATTTTGCATGAAATTTAATATTAAATTTAATGCTTATTACTTTTCTAATCATTTTTATTTTAAACTTTTCAAATATATATATATTTTTTATTTTATTTAACGTCGCTGTATTTATGCTATCATTACGATTCTAATTAGCGACGGAGGTCGGTGGTGTGTTTGTGAACTTCAGCACATGTAACGTACACTGGTACTTGTATCAATCGGCGAAGAGCGAGATTCGAACTCGGAACCTCGAGATTATGAATCCATCGTTCTACCAAATGAGCCACTGACGACCTCATATATATTTTTTTAATCGAATTTTTTTAATTTTTATAAAAATCTTACAGAATCATTTAAAATCTGTATAATACTTAAATCAAATTTTTTCAATAAACCTTAAAATTTAAATAAAATAACTTACAACTTTAAAGATCAAGAGTTAGACCGATTAAACATGATGCTTTCATAATTTTAACTAAGGAAAATTATCCCAAGATTATAATAAAATCTGAGAATCTATTACATTTTCCTTGTAAATATAAGCTTTAAACAAATAAATTAAAAATTAAAATTAATAACTTATACTGATAAATTAAAATTTTTTATCTGCGTATACATACTGACAGAACAAAGTATACATATAAAAAAGTGAAAATTTCAATTTAAGCAAACAATAGTAGTAAAGAATAGCTGACTGACGAGAGATTAAATAATGAAGAATCACTCCCGATCTTAATTGAAATTGACTCATGCACTGACCTCTCTCAATTTCTATATAATTTTTTTGTTCGATTGCTTTTGTGTATTATATAAACCATATCCCTTGAATTCGATGTCAAAGTCCTCTCTCTCTCTTTTTCTAGCCTTTGATTCCTCTTATATTCAACATTATTGAATTTTAGATTATTTATTTTTCATTTCTTTTCTATTCTATTGTATTCGTTCATTGAATTTTCTATTACGTTTTTCTTTCAAATAATTTTGGATTAGCAATTTTTTTCAGGTTTTATATTAAAGTAAAAAAATTTAAAACAATCATTTCAAAAGCTATATTCAAAATAAATTTTTAAATGAAATGCTATAATCTAAATCATTTTTCCAAAATTTTAACTTCAATAAAATTTACATGAAAAAACAATTGCTCGCAGTAACACGAAAATCCATCCTAAAAATTACCCACACATTCCCTTTAGCACACTTGTATACCCTGTAGTCATCCCCCCATCTTGCGCAGTCATAATAACGTACTCATCAAAGCGTCTACTATACCATTTCTATTGTTCTGTCTTACGCAATGGACCCACTCATTAGGTGCGCCTCTCCTCTTCTGTCTCGTACACTTTTTTTTACCCCCTTTCGTTGTTGTTTTTTTTCTCTCTTTTCTTTTCTTTCTTTCTCTCCGACTCAAGTTTACACACGCGCAATAATAAGCGTCTGCAACTGATGGATCTTTCTCTCTACGATTATAATGAAATTGCTTTTTTTTTTTACTTTTAAATCGTCACGCGCTATCGAATATCTCCCTTCGTGTACAGATTATATGCACACCCCTTTTTTTTATCAAAGAGCTCTTTATGGTGATCGTTCACGCGCGTGTGAACTTTTTAACGTTTTTTTTTTTTTATTTTTAAAGAGCAAGCTACTGGGGGAGATTTAATTATAGACGGAAGTTTAGTTTGGGAATTCGATAGGGTGAAAGGACGATTAATGCAATTTTCTTTCTGTTGATTTTTTATATATTCATTGATTTGTTTCCTTACGATATTTAAAGTACACAGAAATAATTAAATTTACATTTTTTGAATTTGTAAAAATTTTATGTTTAATAATATATCTCATTCATTTTATATAAAATTTAAAAATCGTTTAAAAATATATAAAATTCAAAATGATGTAATAAGATATATGATTTACATATAGTTAGAATAATTTTTCGAAATATCTATATGTCAAGCTTTTTATTAGTTCAAGTTAAAAGGTATAATATAGAGATATTTTTTAAGCTTTTGGATTAAGAATAAAAAATTTGAAAAAGTGAAATATCGATATTTTACGTCCCCTTAAAACAAAATATTACATCATATAAACACCAATGGAATCATCAAATTTAAGATATTCTATACAACATCTCTTTTTCTATCTCGAAGAAAATATTTGAATTAGATTGTAGTCCTTAATCCTCTATATATGACTCCTCAATATATCCATATCTTTGACCCTATCCCAAATAATCCCTCTCATTTAACGAACGATTACATCCAAATCCAATCAATTACACTACTTTCGTGCATCTTATCAAAAAACTACCTCTTTTTTACAAAGCTTTGCTTTCTCCTTTTCTTGTCTTTTAATATACGTATACATCGCTCATAGTCTCTTCCTCTTCCTTTTTTTATTTTTTCTTTATAGATAAACACATTTATTTATCCTTCTTTTCATCGTGTTCTGTTTGCATCGTCATTTTATTTTTATCTCTCTCTCTCTCTCTTTGTTTGCTTTTGTTGAAATCGCCTTGTAGGCTGTAACGGATAGCAATCCCTTTTTTTTTTATTTTATCAATTCGACCACATGAGTTTGTTTTTGTTTTTTCTTCCTTTTTTTTCGTTCATACAGTTTATTCGAATATAAAAGTTCCTTTTTTTTTATTTGTTAGCGAAGATGAGTAAGAATAACAAGCGGCAGTAACGACAAGTACCGATTCGATTGTTAAATAAATATATCAAAGTTGAACCAAGAGTTTATAGAAAAAAAGGGAATTTATAAAAATAGCAATAGAATAACTGTACAAATATGCGAGAGTAAGATATACAGAAAAAATGTAAATTTTTAACCAAAAAATGGAACTATTTATTTTAAAAATTTTGCAAATCTTAATTAAATATGAATTTTTATTACAAATTCCGAAATAAACAGTTGATGCGCAAAAATAATTAAACATTTTTACCAACCGAAATTTTATATACAAATTTCATATTGTAACTTCATTAAAATTTGGTTTGATCAAGAGAAATAATTTTAATATAAAAATGAATTATTGATTACTTTTTAATGAAGATTATTAATTAATACATCTAATTAATTTTTGATATTAAATAAATTAATGAGTTAATTTAATTACAATAACCAAAATAATTGCAAATAACACATATTTTAAAAGAAGAAATTTTTTTACACAATTAAGTAAAGAATAATTTACTGGATAAACTAAATATATTTTATTTTTTTGTAAACAGAGGCTATGAATCGAATCAGAGCTGAAATGGCAACAGCTTTAGCTAGCAGACTTGGACAAGGTCAGCTTACACCATGGGGTAAAGTCCCCGAGGGAGCCAACACTACATCTACGACCAAAGTAAGTTTTGTAAAAAATAAAAGTTCCAGCTTCAATCGACATTTACACCTTGTATATGTATAAATCTTATTTAAACTTTGTACTTTATTTTTTGTCGTTCAGTAAGTTTTATTTTTTATTTTTTTACAAGTGGCACAAGTTCTTGATAAAAATTTAAATTAGAATATTAAATTTATTCGAGTATTTAAAATAAAAAAAATTTAAAGGATTAGGAAAAACAAAAATTATTGAAAAAGTTTGAATGAAGAGTAACATTGTATTTGTAAAATAATATTAATGTACGGAGAAAAATTACTATTTATGTAGATCTATATTGTACATAGAAAAACTTTACTTGTTGTATATAAAATGCTTATTATTTATGTAGCAATTTTTACTGTATAAACAATAATTTTTATACAAAATAAATAATTTTTTCTAATATTTTCGGTTTAAAGAATCAACAATAAAATAGAATTTTAACTGCACACTTTTAAATGAATATTCGTACATTCATTTTTAAACAAAAATTAATTGCTCAGTTCTTTGAATTTTATTAAATTTTTTCATAAGTAAACATTATTTAATTTTGAAATTGCAATGTTGCAGTTACAAAATTAAAGAACGAATAAAATTTCAATATTTTTTGATTTATTATTAAATTAATTGGTAGATTATATGAAAAAATAGTACAATCATATAAAAAATTGCATTTAATTTACTTTTACAAAAGTGCATTTTTCTATATTTTGATTAAAAAATAGCATGTGAAAAAATTATTCATTTAATAATTTTAAAAATTTGTCAGTATAAAGGTAAAAAGTTTACAAAAAAAACCACGTGCCAAAATGACATTAAAAAATTTTCTTTTAAGTTTACCGAGCCAACAAGAGACATATTAAAAACTCTAGAACATCCAGTGGAAATATATTAACATTAATTTTTTTTTATTTACAGATTATTGGTGATCATTCGGTAACCATCAACGAAACAACATATTCAGATGGAGATGAGAACGGTGGCACTGTATTCCGTATTCGCGTTGTCGATGTCAAGCCATTGAACGAGACAACAAGCGATACTATTGACACTGAAAAATCCGATGATTCAGATGAAGAATCAACGCCAACAAGACGCATAACAACAACAGAACGTAATAATGAAGAGCGCGAAGAATTAACGACACCCGGTTCACGTAGCGTCGAAACAGTTGAAGAATTCGATAATGAAATACCCAAAAGCCAAGTCGATACCCTAACAGCTTAAATTCGTGTCTTTGAATTATTCCTTTTATTTTTTTCTTTGATTTAAAACGAACTATTTTCAATGTTATCGTGTCAGTGATCAAATTGTTTTATTGAAAATGGTTTAAACGCTTTTATTTTTTCATAATTATTTTTTTTTTCTTTTATTTTGAAATCGAATTTTCGTGCTGTAAGCTTTCAATACTTTTTTAAATTGTAAACGTACATTATAATGTTTATGATCAATTTTGTTTAATATTAAATTGATAATTTTTATGTAATAAAATCTATGTTAAGTTGCAAGCTTCCGAAAGTACACAGCACCCTTGAACGTCTCATTTTTTAACACCAATTTAAGCTTTATTTATTGAATATTATTTAAACTTATCTTTAAATAAAAATATGTAAAAAAAATAATTTTTATAATTTTGTTGATGATAATATTTTATATTTGTATATGAAAAAATAAACTCGAGGCGGTCAAAGATTAAGAAGTCATTATACTATTATTATTATATTATTTTCGTTATGCATTACTTTTTTTGAACTGTGAGTTCGTAGTGATAATAAGGATACTTTGACGGCAATGTCAACCGTGACCTTCTACAATGTTTATATATTACATATATGATATTTTTATCGTAGTACGTCTAGATAATAATTTTGAAAAATCTACAAAATGTTTAAAAAAAAAAATTTTTCCCTTCTTTTTCATTGAGATTTTTTTAAACTGAGAGTTAGTTTTCAGGATGTTAAAGCGAAAAATTAAGGGTATCGGCTTATTATATTTAAAATATTTTATTTTTAATGAAACAAGAATACGCGTGAATTATTCTTTTCTTATTCTTCAAATGTAAAAATTGTTAAAAGTCAATTTTTAATGATGTATGTATACGTCATTGAGACAATAATATTTTTCAATAAATAAGTTTACTATGAAATGTTCTTAATTTATTGACTTTGACATAAACAGTGTGTTTAAAAAGTAATTTTATAAAAAATTTTTTATTTTTTTTAACTTTAAAAATCGCATTTAATTTTAAAAATGTTTCATTTTTAAATGTAACATTAAAAAATAAAAAATTTTTTTTAATGCCATTTTGAATATGAAAGTTAATGTATGAAAAAAATACAGTAATATTCAATTTAAAAATTTATTGTGTATAAATAATAAAGTTATATGGAAATTATTGATTTAAAAAATTTTTATTCAATAATACAATATTAAAGCTTCAAAAATATTTATTAGATTTTCTATAATTGACTATTAGGACATATTTCCCTCCAACGAGTTCGATTTATTTTCATACCTTGACCTTCGGTTGAATAATTTGTAACTCCTCAAGTAGAAATATTAACATGGCCAACCAGAATTGTTGCCAATACCCTATCTGAATAGCCTTAAAATTTGAACAGGGGTAAATCTGGCTCAAATTTGAGTAAGTTATATATAAATGACGGCACAAAACCAGATTTTATGGTACGACCCCGAAACTGATCTGCTTTAAATGAGTTCTACGAAAGGTCGTATAGGAGACATCTAACGTACAAAAGGTGAATAAATTGTTTTATTTTACCTTTAGTAGGTAAGGTAGAAAATTTATCGGACTTTAATTTCCCAAATTTAAAAACTGATATACACATCTAACTTAAAAAAATGAATAAATTTTTATTCTATTATCATGTCTTTTATACACTTATCAAATCTTCTAATTATATTTTCCTAAAAAATAATTTTTAAAAAATTGACGCACATATCTCTTTTGTGTACACAAATAATGACTATTTTTTCAAAATTTTGATTAAAAATTTTCAAAAAAAGTCCAAAATTTTTGAAAGATTTTTTAAAATACGTAAAACAATTCCCTATTAACCATGAACTCATTTTTACTTTTGTAAATCTACGATGAGATCTCATCTGACTTATTTCAGTACAGAATTTTGCTGATTTAATTAACTTATAATTAACTTTATCATTTTGAATAGCATTGAAAAGAAAGTGTTTCAGAAAACTTTCATGAAGTACTATACTTTATGTATTGTTATTATTCATAGACTAGGGCTACAATAATGAGAAATGTTGTCAAATGATTCTAATACACAAAAATGTGTATTTTTTTTATTTCATAAAAATAAAAAAGTGACAAAAAACTCTTTAAAAAGTTGAAATTTTCATTATTACCACATGTATTGAAAATGTTTTTTTTTTTACTTTATATTTTCCACTTTTAAACGTATAATTATTATATTTGTATTATCAAATTATTATACAAAAAATAAAATTTAATACAAAAATATCAATTTGCTATTTTCAAATTTTGAGAATGAAAATTTCAACTTTTTTAGAGCAACTGTAAGCATCATGGATATAAAATACAATGGTTTTTGTAAATTAATATTTTTAATTAACTTTATTTTGAATTATTCAAATCCACTTTGGTAAATTAAAGAAAAAAAATCGGACTACAATTATTTTATAGTGTGTTATCATTTTTCAAACTCTAATATATTTATATGAAATTGCAGTACCTTTTCAATACTGGTGCGTTAAATTATAAATATTTGTGTGATTGATACCCAACTTCGATTGCACAAGTATTTATAATTCAAAGCATTTGCATTGAACAATATTTTTAGTCATCCAGTGCATAAAATTAGTCGTTAAGAATTTGACTGAGTTGCATAAAATGCAATTTTACGCATGCTGTATCAAAATAGTTCATTATGCAACTAGAGAGTAAAGTTGCATATTTGTAAAATTATTTTTGATAATGCAAAAAATTAAATTTTTCTTTTATAAAACAAATTTTTAAGTAAAAGCACAATTCTGTAAATGCGCGTCATAAATTGACAATTATGAGTTATATTCACATTGCCAGAGATGAAATTATTAAATTGAAAATGTTTATGTAATAAAGTGTACAGTTTTTTACACCAATTTCAACTTTATTAATTGAATATTTACTTACGATCAGAATATTTTATATTTGTATATGAAAAAAAAATAAATATGAGAAGGTCAAACATTAAGATGTCATTGTATATTTTTTAGTTTCATTTACTATTTGAGAATAATAAGTAACGAAAAAATAAATTTGTTTAATTTTTGAAATATTTAAAATATAAGTTTATTAATTGGAAATGACATAAAATAAATGAACCTATTAAAATCATGTCACTTAAAAGAACTATATATGATGTATTATAATAAAACAATAGTAAACTATTATTATCGTAATATCATAGTTCACTAAAACTTTTTGTATACATTGCAATTAGCAACTATAATCATCAACTTCATTGTAGTTAATGCTTACCGTTACTGCTGATTATGAAAGTGCAAAATAATTATTATGTTAAATTTTTAAAAATCAAATTTGACAGTTATATTTTTAATTATAGTTTTCTTTTTTAAGGATTTGAAAATATTTTTAATAATTATTATCCTTGCAAGGTTCCGTATATATACTTATACATACGAGGCACCACGCTATCTTAATATTTTAAACAATAAGGAAGATAAAAAGTTAATCGTCAATATTTTATCTTAATAAATCAATCTCAAAAGAATTTTCATTTATTTGGATAATCGTCGATTATATATTATTAAAGAGGAATGAGATTTATTTAATTCTAAAAATAACAAAAACAAATTCATATACATTTCATATGCTCAATCAAGCTTTGAATTTAAATAAAATTAAAATTCTAGATTTTTAAAAATAACGAAAATCTAACGTTTACATTCTACGCAGGTTTGACTCGATGCTTAAATGGAATTTGAATAAAGTCATTTTCTTAATAAACTCTTTCTCCTTTAGCTCCGTATACGTAATCCTAAACAAGCAGCCGATTTTATTTCTCTCTCCATTCGCTCTTTTCGACCAGAACATTGTCAACAAAACCAAAGAAATTCGTATAGCAGCTCATATAGTCGTAGTTCATCTTTCGTGCGAACATAAACAAACTCATTATTAGTTGAAAAAATTTTTGCTTCGCCAAGCAGATTTTCGTTCAAAAGACTTAAATTTCTTCAAAGAAATGGTAAATATAATATAAAAGTAAATTTATTAATTTTTTTAAAAATTATTTTTTCCAATTCAACTAAATATAATTAAAACTTGTTTTAATAAATAAATTATTTTAGTAAAAAACTT
Source organism: Anastatus disparis (assembly GCA_017163975.1). NCBI lineage: Eukaryota > Metazoa > Arthropoda > Insecta > Hymenoptera > Eupelmidae > Anastatus > Anastatus disparis. The sequence continues at coordinate 5,586,727 of JAFFSR010000226.1, forward strand.
CAATATCTTTATATAATTTCTGTACATCCTGATATATTTATTTAATAGTAGATTGTTAAAAGGCAAAATAGGTATTTTGCCCGAGTCGAGTTTATCGCACAAGTGAAACGAGAGTGACAATAAAGACTCGGGCATGAACACCTATTCTGCCCCCATGGTTAGCATACTATTTTTTCACACAAAGAAGGTAAAATTCACTTTTCCATTTCTATTTTGCTTCTTGAAAATGGAAATGGAAAAGTCAATAATTTTTCACCCTTTTCTTTTTCGAGAGAAAAACAAGCTATTTTGCTTCCTGAAAATAGGTATTGAAAATTGAATTTTGCCCCCTGAATGTGAAAAATAAATATCTTCACTTTGGGTAAAGAAGATAATTAGATAATAATTTTTTTTTATTTCCAGAGTAAACTACCAAGTTCCTTAGTTGTTTTTTGTATGGGATTCTTGTTTGGTGTTGTAACAGGATATTTAGTTGCTATGGCTTAAGAAGAAAGTGATTATAAAGAACCCCAATCTACAAGAAGATATCGCTTTCGTCGTGGTACAAGCGAGAATTTTGGTTCCTGTACCGAGGGAATCAAAGAAGCATGAGATCCTTTAGGGTAAGAGAAGAAAATATTTATATAGTGCTCGTAATATTTCTTTGTATACCTACAATACTTATTTTACTATGAAAAATTATCTATATTTTATAATTGGCATTATTTTTTCAATAATACGTATAGTTAGCATAAGTAGAAAAAATTATTTATCAATACTTTTAATTTTCGTAAATCACGAGAATATGAGTAGAAAGAAATTGAATTTTTTATATTTTTTGAGTCGGATGATTTATAATAACTTCTGTAAATCTTACTAATTAGATAAACTTAAAAAAAATTTTATATAGCATTAAAAAGAATACTTTTAATTTGTTACAGAAAACTCGGATATGTTATTATCATTCATATAGTGCTGCAATATGAACATATTGCACGACGAGCAAAAATCATCAAATAACTCTAATACTCAGAAATGCGTAACTTTTGTTTATTTTATTAAAATGAAAAACTGACAAAAAAGTTTAAATTTCGATTAATTAATATTATTTAATTATTATAACTCGTGTATTAATAATATGATTGCTCTGTTTAGTTTATTCTTGATTTTTTCGTTATTAGTTTCTCAAATGTATACTTTTTTATGTTTATATAACTAAAATGTTACACATAAAATAAAATGTGATAAAAAAATATTAAATTTGTCTTTGTTATTAACTAATTTTCAAATTTTGATAATTCAAATTTCAACTTTCAGTTGAAAACAACGATTTAGAAAATTTAAACTCAATACTTGCATCTTAGCTTTGAAAGAAATATTATATAACCTCTATTTTCTTACCTCCTTTCAATACAATCAACAAAGTCAAAAGGACTTGAATGTTGATAGACACTTATAAATTAAAGTAATTTAAAGTGTCATGTCGTAGATATAAAATACAGATTTTGCAAATTAATATTTTCAATTAACTTTATTTTAAATTATTGAAATTCACTTGAATGAATTGAAGAAAAAAAATTTTAACGAATTGTTATTGAGTTCTAATTTTTTTTAACTATAAAATATATTTATATGGAAATGCAGAACTTTTCAATACTAGAAATATTCGTTCGATTGATATCCAACTTCAACAATAGTGTATAGAACAATAGTTATATAGAATCGATAATTATGTAGAAAAGAAAATAATGAAAATTTTTATTTTCTCAATAACTCATGAAAAATTCAAAGATATGAAAGAAATTAAACATAAAATTAATAATCTAAATTCTAAAAGAAATGTATGCTAATGTTTAATCTTAAAACAAAATTTTAATTAAAAAACTGATATCGTGTGCACCTTTTTTACAAAAAGCACAATTCTATATGTGCGCGCCATAAATTGACAATTATGAGTTATATTCATATTGCCATAGGGATTGAATTATTTAATTGAAAATATTTATGTAATAAAGTGTACAGTCTTTTACACCAATTTCAACTTTATTAATTGAATAATACGATCAGAATATTTTATATTTATATATGAAAAAAATAGATATAAGAAAGTCAAACATTAAGATGTGATTGTATATTTTTTAGTTTCATATATAATAAGTAACGAAAAAATAAATTTGTTAAATTTTTGAAATATTTAAAATATAAATGTATTAATTGGAAATGACATAAAATAAATGAACCTATGAAAATTATGTCACTTTGATGTATTATAGTAAAACAATAGTAAACTATTACTATCGTAAAATCACAGTACACTAAAACTTTTTGTATACATTGCAATTAGCAACTATAATCATCAACTTCATTATAGTTAATGCTTACCGTTACTGCTGATTATGAAAGTGCAAAATAATTATTATGTTAAATTTAAAAAAATCAAATTTTACAATTATATTTTTAATTATAGTTTTCTTTTTTAAGGATTCTTAGGCACCACGTTATCTTAATATTTTAAACAAGGAAGATAAAAAGTTAATCGTCAATATTTTATCTTAATAAATCAATCTCAAAAGAATAGCATTTATTTGGATAATATATTATATATTATTAAAGAGGAGTGAGATTTTTTTAATTCTAAAAATAACAAAAACAAATTTAGGTACATTTCATATACTCAATCAAACTTTGAATTTAAATAAAATTAAAATTCGGAATTTGAATAAAGTCATTTTCTTAGTAAACTATATCCCATTTCACCCCGTATACGTAATCCTAAACCAGCAGCCGATTTTACTTCTTCCTCCATTCGCTCTTTTCGACCAGCACACTGTCAACAAAACCGAAGAAATTTGTATAGCAACTCACAGTCATAGTTTATCTTTCATGCGAACATAAACAAGCTCTTTGTTCGTTGAAAAAATTTTTGCTTCGCCAAGTAGATTATCGTTCAAAGGACTTAAATTTCTTGAGAGAAATCGTAAGTATATATGTAAATTTATTAATTTTTTTGAAAATTATTTTTTTTAATTCAACTAAATAATTAAAATTGGTTTTAATAAATAAATTATTTTAGTAAAAAATTTTAATACCGTTATGTAATTTTTGCGCATTCTGATATATTTATTTAAAATAAATATCTTCACTTTGTTTAAAGAAAATAATTAGATTATTTTATTTTATTTTTATAGTAAAATGGCAGCTCCCTTACTTATTTTTGGTCTAGGATACTTGCTGGGTGTTATAACAGGATATTTTGCTGCAAAAGAAAACGATCAAAAGCAAAAAGAAAGTGACTATGAAGAACCCCAACCTACCAGAAGATATCACTTTCGTCGTCGTACAACCGTGAATTTTGGTCCCGGTACCGAGGAAATCAGAGCAGCATAAGGTCCTTTAGGGTAAGAGAAGAAAATATTTATATAGTGCTTGTAATATTTCTTTGTATACCTACAATACTTATTTTACTATGAAAAATTATCTATATTTTATAATTGGCATTAATTTTTTAATTATACGTATAGTTAGCATAAGTGGTAAAAATTATTTATCAATACTTTTAATTTTCGTAAATCATGAGAATATGAGTAGAAAGAAATTGAATTTGTTATATATTTTTGAGTCAGATGATTTATAATAACTTTTGTAAATCTTACTAAAAAGATAAACTTAGAAAAAAAATTTTGTATGGCAATCCCTACTAAAAAATCTCAGGTGAGAAATCACCTGATTTCTCAGGTGATTAATTATGCCAAAATCTCATGTGATGATTTTTTTGGTTTTTACACGTTTCAAACCATGCTTAGTCAATTGCGAACTATTTTTGAAAATTTTTTAAATATTTGGTCTTAGAAAAAATTTTGACTCATTTTATAAAAAATTTTCTAAGTTCAAATTTTTCAAAAATTTTCAAAAATAGTTCGCAATTGACTAAGTATGCTTTAAAACGTGTAAAAACCAAAAAAATTTCCACATGAGATTTTGGCATGATTAATCACCTGAGAAATCAGGTGATTTCTCACCTGAGATATCAGGTGATTTCTCACCTGAGATTTTTTAGTAGGGAATGAAAAGAATATTTTTAATTTGTTACAGAAAACTCGGATATGTTATTATAATTCATATAGTGCTGCATATGGATATATTGCACGACGAGCAAAAATCATCCAATGATTCTAATATACACAGAAGTGTGTAACTTTTGTTTATTTTATTAAAATGAAAAACTGACAAAAAGCTGTCAAAATTTTCAAACTTTGATTAATTAATAATTTTCAATTATTATAGCTCGTGTATTAAAAATATGGTTCTTTTTAGTTTATTTTTGACTTTCGTTTTATTAATTTCTCTAATGTATACTTTTTTATGTTTATATAACTAAAATGTTACACATAAAATAAAATGTAATACAAAAATATCAAATTTGTCTTTGTTATTAACTAATTTCCAAATTTTGATAATTCATATTTCAACTTTCAGTTGAAAACAACGAATTATAAAATTTAAACTCGATACTTGCATCTTAGCTTCGAAAGAAATATTATGTAACCTCTATTTTCTTGCCTCCTTTCAATACAATCAACAAAGTCAAAAGGACTTGAATGTTGATAGACACTTATAAATTAAAGTAATGTAGTGTCGTGTCGTAGATATAAAATACAGATTTTGCAAATTAATATTTTCAATTAACTTTATTTTAAATTTTTTTAAATTCACTTGAATGAATTTAAGAAAAAAAATTTTAACGAATTGTTATTGAGTTTTAATTCATTTTAACTGTAAAATATATTTATATGGAAATGCAGTACTTTTCAATTAGAAATATTGATTCATATAAAAACTATAAAAACTTTTAATGATTATAATAAAGTTGATGCTCAAACAGGAAAGGAAGTAATTATTGAAAAATTAAAGGATTTGTACCAATTCTCATGAAAAATTTTTTTAGACAATAATTCATGAAATCCACAAATTAGATATGAAAAAAATTAACTATATAATTATTAATCTATAGACAGATTAAAAAAAATATGCACGTTGATGATGAATTTCAAAAGAAAACTAATTGGTAAGTTGATATAGTGAACAGTTTTGTAAAAAAAGCCCAATCCTGTGCAAGTACATGAAATATTGAGAATCACAATACGTTTGTGTGTTATATTTAGATTATCAGAGATGAAATTTTTAAATTGAAAATTTTTGAATAATAAAATGTATTAAATTTTTGTGCAATAAAATCTAGTAGGATAATCTTTGATTAACATTACTTTTTGATTATTTTATTAAACGAAATAAGATTTTTTTAACTCTAAAAATAATAAAAAATTACATAGATATTTCATATAGTTAATAAAATTTAAATTTCAAATTTTTGACGAAAAATTTTTAGTTGTATATAAAATATTGAAAATAATTAAAGTCAATCGTTAATTTTCTAATAAATAAATTATTTTAATTAAAATTTAAATTAAAATATTTCACACCGTTATGCAAGTTTTATCTAAGATATTTATTTAAAATTAATATTTTCATTTAAAAAAAAAATAATTTAGTTTTTAATTTTTAAAGTAAAATGGTGGTACCCTTAATGATATTTGGTGCAGGATATGTGACTGGTCTCATAACAGGATATGTAATTACTAAGTTTATAAATAAAAATAATGATTATATAGGATGCAAACCACATATATCAAAATATCACTGCTATCCTCCTGCAGAAATTGAAAAACAAAGAAAACTGTTAATAAAAAATTTGATAAACACTTGTAATTATCAAATAGTTAAGCATCAAAATAATGGTAAGTTTAGAATAAAGTATTTTTAAAAAACTAGTAATAAAATTTATTTTTTAAACAAACACAGAAAATATAGAGTTACAAAGTGAAATTCAAAATTATAAATAAATCTAGAACCTATAGTAAAATAAAATTAATAAAAATTAAAACATAGAATTTTAAAAATTCAGATTTAACAAAATTCATTTGAATTTAATGTGATTAAAATGTTTTTTAAAAATCTTTAAGAATTTCACAGAAAAACCTTTTTACCGATGAATAAGGTAACCTCTGACGGATATAATAAGAGTTGGCGGTCATCGTAAAAGATGATTCTAGGCACCGTTTTTTTCGGTGCCAACTTGTCCTTTCTTTTTCATTTGCGCTCACTCTTAAATCGTTATAAAATCGTAACTACGTATTTTATGTAATCTATTACATAGCAAATTATCATTTTAAATATTAATTAGTGAAAACAACAATAATATATGTAAAATTACAGAATAATTTAATTCATTTTTCTAATAGAATAAATAATGAATATTGTCTATAATTTTTCATATTTTTATTGTTTTTGAATCTTTGACTTATGAAAATTAAGAATTTAAAATAATAATTGACTAATAATAAAATTAATTTTTATATGAAATTATTTGAAATTAATTCAAAACCATGAGTATAAAAAGAGAATTTATTATATTTGTTCTTTAATTATACATTACATTTATAAAAGATGTCTTACAGCTATATACATTTTTCCATTTTTTTTATCTATTACACCCTGCATTCTTGATGCCAACATATCATAACAAATAATTCTTTTATTTATATCTCGCACTACACTGTATGCAAAAAAAATGTCATTAAAACCAATAATTTTAAAAGGTAAGTATTCAAAATAAATTTTATCATCTACTAAATATATATGCGTTATTTCTCCAAAACCTGGGCAGCTTTCATCAAGATTTATTTTAATATAAATTAAATATTAATTAATTAGACATTTTAGCAATCATCACAAGAGTAGTTTTATTAAACTAAAATATCAAACTTTCGTATGTTATTTGCGATACTTACATTTTGTGCCAAGGTTCAGTACAATAACATGTAAGGCGCATTCACGATGTCGAGGAGCGTGTTTCAATGTGCGCACATCATTTTTCACGGTAACTCTGAAAATATGAATATTGCGCGTGCGGGGACCGAAAAAATGGGTGCCGGCTATAGCTTTTGCGTATCGACATCGCGTTTTATTATATTTGTCATTTTAGGGACATTATTTTACAGTAAAAAGGTTTTTCTGTGTTAATGAAAAAAAGACGGTAATAAATATTACAAACTTCCCAATGATTGCTTAGAATTAATAACCAAATAGAAAAGAAAATCATTATTAAAAATTTGAAGATATTTTATTTATTTATTATATGAAAAGTTTAGTTACGTTATCAATAACTTATAAAAAATCAAATTGGTATGAAAGAAATTAAACAAGCAGATGAAAATTTTTTGACAAAACAGACAAAACTGATCGTAACTCTGAAAAAATCGAGCGTTGGACAAAATTTAGAATAATGTGCAAAAAATAAAATGTTATTGATAATTAACTTTAATAACATTTTCACCTTTTTTATTTTTACGGACAAATTCTCCAGTCTTGCAAAATTGAAATTTCTGTTTCAAATCTTTAATCTTACAAAGTTACCTCTGTTTATTTTAAATAATTTTACTCAAATTTAATTTATAAACTTTATAAAAAATAAATGAAAACTAATTTTTTTTAAAAATTATACACAATTTATAAATTTATCCCAATACCAAATTAGTTTTAATTGAAAATAATATATATTGTGTCAACGATAATTTATACATTTTTAATATACTTTTGTTTTTCATTAAATCAGTATTTGTAAATTATTATATAACTATAATAAAAAAATCTCCATGCAAAATAAATACATGGTTCTAATATGTTTACATTTAGTTTTATTAGATTATTGTTTTTGTTTGAATATTAAAAAAATGTTTAACAATTTAAAATTTACCACTCCCATATCATATACTCTGAATTCTATCTACTATAAGGCTAATTTTCATTGGGCGATTTAAAAGTTTAAATTGATAATATACCTCCATTCTGCCTTGATTATTCACGATATTCGTAACGCCCGTCAATGTGACACCTAAAATCCGTTTGTATGACCGGCAATTTGGACCGTGTCCAGACTTATCCCTATATACATGCGTGCATGTTCTGTCTCCGTATGGTTCTATTTCATTGCATGCATTTTATTAAATTCCACTGATTCTCAGTAGAGAGTAAATCTATGTTAGTTTGATATTCATGATCAAAGTAGCAAAAACAAGAACAATTAATGAATATCAAACATAGATTTAGTGTCTATTGAGAATCAGTGAAATTTAATAAGATGCATGCAATGGAACGGAACCACAGGTAGAACATGCACATCCACATGTGATTAGCCTTATACACATAAAAAACCAATGAATAAGACAAAGATTGAGATATTTTAAAAATACTACGAACAGGGTTTACGTGAATGAAAATCATAATATTTTTAATAAATATTAAATATATTCTTAATAATATTGAATTAAAAATTATAAATTTTTAATATGCAATTTCATAACTCTCACACCATCGAAATTTCAAAAAAAAAGTTTATTTTATCCATCATGAAAAAATAAATAAAACTCTTTATGAAAACATGTCTTGAATACGAAGTAAAAAGGGAATTTTCTACATGACTAATAAGTTACAACGTATCAAAAAGCATATCAAGAATAACAATGGTATTATCAATAGTTTCCCGTAATCAAATTTTATATAAAATTGAGAATCGTTAATTATTTTTTTTCAATTTTTAATAAAATTCAAGTGGGTTAGTATGTTAATTTATTTATGAAGTAAACATATATTTAGAGTGTGTCTAAGAAGCCAACAAAGCATACACGAAAAGTCAACATAGTGTGCGTATTTTACAAAAACTCATACTTCTTTTTTAAAGGTTAAAGTGGTGTTTCCCACGAAATTTTTCAATAATTAGTTCCGTTTCGCGAATGATAAATTAACTTTTCGCATACGATTTTGTTATTCTTTTAGAAGGGTACTTGTGGTTATGGGTTTTGAATTTAACAAATAATTTATCTTTATTTCGAAAATAATCATAATTTGTAAGCAATTTCAACTTTTTGCGTACGCTTTGTTGACTTCCTAAACAAACTTATATATTTTATTTTATTTTACGTACTTTTGCTCGTAAATTTCGTGTAAAAAACAAGAAATTATATTTTTTAATGCAATTAACAATTTATAAATCCTCTTCCTCTTTTAAAAAAATGATGCATAAATTCTATAATCACAATAAGAATGTTTTTATTGGTTGAAATAAAACATTATGGCGGAATAGCGCGAAGTTTAAAATTTAAAAATTTGACGATTGAAAGCTAATGCTTGAAAGATTATAATCATAAAATTATTCAATTAGCCTAAGTATGCGCATGCTTGAAAATTGTTAATAAAAATAAACAAACAAATAAAATCCTTTTTTAAAATAAGATTTTAATTATAGCATGAATGTATGTCAAATTTCTTTTCACTCATTTCGATTTTCATAACAAAAATTTAAATAATATAAATTCTATTTAATAGAAAAACAAACTTAGTAAGGTGTGCAAAGAGCGCTTAGAATATGCTAGTATAATAAAATATTGAACGATATTAATTAATAAAATATATAATTTTTTTAAATAATATTAATATAAATTTTTAACAAATATTCATGATATTTGATTATTAATTTTAATATTAATATAATCCTTGAAACATATACTTCTATCTTTTTAGCTATGGATAAAAATAATGCAGGTACATGGACTACTTATGGAAGTATGGCTGGTATTGCTCTCGGTGCAGTTGCAGGATTAATTTGGTGGTTACATCAACGTAAGGAAAACAAACTAATTCAAAGTGGGTTCTATGATCAACAACTTAGAGAAGCAAGAGCTAGAGAAGAAAGGCGGAAAATAAAAGATGCACATCGGAGATTAATATATGAAGGATACGGGATTAAGCTCGGAGAGACTCCAGAAGCAGAAGAAGAGCGCCGCCGCGACAACTTTTTACTTTACGGAAAAAAATAAAAAGTCACGCTTAAGGAAAAGTTCGATACAACCAATATTTTTCAGTTATATTAAATTAATAATTTTATAGTTATCCGCATCTAAGTTGAATATTTAGCTTTTTCTTTCACTTTTTATGTATCATTAATTAATTATAAATAATTGAATTATAGGGTACTGCTATATGCACAATAAAATATAAGCTTTTTTATTAATTTAATTGTTGAAATTTTTTCACTAACCACCCTTGATTTGCATGCCACTTATTAGAAAAATTGAGAATTTCCCACCCACTTCCCCTGGTTCATATTTTTTATTGTTAAAATTTTTCCAAAAAACATTTTTATAAAAGAAGTCGTTTACAGATTTTCCAAGATAATTTTTTTCAGGTTATATTTCGCCTTATGATTTTTGCTTTTTATAGTTATTTTATTCTTTCTTATTGATTTAATTGAATCATTTGTTTGTCCATCAATGTTTAACAAAAAAATTCGTTTGATTTTGCTCATTTGTACAACAAAATAGTAGTAATAATTTTTTACTTATTTTTTGTGCATTAATTTGTGGCTAGCAATGGCCTATTTTTTTTTTTTTTTTTTAAATTAAAAAATAATATTTATAATAAATTCTAATTATATTTAATAATTTAGCATCGGTTTTTATAATAATAATAATGATAATAAGGTTATATTTGTTATGTTAGCTCATTGACTGTCAAAGCATTTCATGACATACATCATAAATATATATCTTACTATTGGCGAGGGAAAACAAACGACCAATATCAGTCGTAGTCACTGAATCGGCAACCTATCGAGATTAGTAAAATTTATTGAACTTTTTCGTGAGCATTACTTTTTATATTTTTATACATATTACATTTTAATAAAATTTAATTTAACTTTTAAAATATAAAATTCAATATTTAAGTTTTATAAAAATCTTTATGTATATAATAAAAATTGTTAGTTTAGAAATAAATTATCTAATAAAAATGAATAATAAGCAAATGATCAATATAAAATATGTATGTAAATTAATTATCGGCTTGAAAATTAACATTTATAATTATGATTTCAGAAATAGTATTTCGCATTTTTTTTTTTATTTTATTAAATTAATTCGGAATAATTATGAAATAATGTGATCATAAAACTATATATCTTATTAAGTACTTGAAATAAATGATAATTAATGATATTTTAAATGTTAATTATAATTTAAAACGTCTAAACTTTAAAAAAGATTGGATCGTTCAAAATTCTATATTGTTTATATTTTATGTTATTGAAAATGCTCGTTACAAATTGTTGAATTATTTTACATAATCAAAAAATATTTTTGTTAGGAAATTTTTATTTAATTTCACCAAAGAAATTCTGATGAGACTCTGTTACCACAGGGCTCTCTCTAGCCTCATGGTAAATTTAGCACTGTTTATAGAATAATAAATTATTATAAAATTATTTTTGATAGTGTCAAAAATTAAATTTTACTTTTAAGTAAAATGAATAAATAATGATGGAATGAAAAGTAAATTTAAGTTACAAATATTATATTTAATATGAATTTATATTTAATTGATAGAATTTTAAAGTAGTTTTTAAAAAATTTTTTTAATTCGATAAAAAAAGTATGTTGATAAAAATTACAAATTCATCAATTATTGGTTATATAGAATCGATAATTATGTAGAAAAGAAAATAATGAAAATTTTTATTTCGTCAATAACTCATAAAAAATTCATAAGATATGAAAGAAATTAAACATAAAATTAATCTGAATTCTAAAAGAAATGTATGCTAATGTTTAATCTTGAAACAAAATTTTAATTAAAAAATTGATATCGTGTGCACCTTTTTTACAATAAGTACAATTCTATACGTGCGCGCCATAAATTGACAATTATGAGTTATATTCATATTGCCATAGGGATTGAATTAGTAAATTGAAAATGTTTATGTAATAAAGTGTACAGTCTTTTACGCCAATTTCAACTTTATTAATTGAATAATACGATCAGAATATTTTATATTTATATATGAAAAAAAATAGATATAAGAAAGTCAATCATTAAGATGTGATTGTATATTTTTTAGTTTCATATAATAAGTAACGAAAAAATAAATTTGTTAAATTTTTGAAATATTTAAAATATAAATGTATTAATTGGAAATGACATAAAATAAATGAACCTATGAAAATTATGTCACTTTGATGTATTATAGTAAAACAATAGTAAACTATTACTATCGTAAAATCACAGTACACTAAAACTTTTTGTACATTGCAATTAACAACTATAATCATCAACTACATTGTAGTTAATGCTTATAATTGTTACGCGTCTTACAGTTGTTATGCGTGTTAACCCGTTAATGCGCAAAATGGCAAATTTGTGCTAGGCGACTTTGGCTGTACAAATCAAATAGTAAATGGGGTTCGTTTGATTCCAAAATTGCCTATAGGGGGTTTTCGATGGCGCTCTTTCAGAATCTGGTATTTATTTTGCATAAAAATGTCAATAACCTAATTATTTTTTAGATTTTTTATAAAAAAAAAAACGATTTTTTTCATCCTATTTTTTTTTCAAAGTCAATTATCATGTTGTTTTGACTTTTAAATCACCACGAAAATACCACTAATCGCGGTCCGGATGTCTGAACTTATCAAAACAGGGGTCGTAAAGGTTTTTTTATGCATTAGTTTTTTTCAAAATGGCCGCTTTTGCAGAGAATTTTTGAAAAAAACTTTACGATTTTTTTTCTCGAAATAGAGGGACCTTTCAAAAAAATTTTATAGAACAAAAAATGCTTAAAATTGTCCAAAATATATGTATGAATTTTTTCGGAATCGTTTGGGCCATTTTGGATTTTCTCAAAAAATGGCCAATTTCAAAAATGAATTTTTTCGGAATCGTTTGGGCCATTTTGGATTTTCTCAAAAAATGGCCAATTTCAAAAAAATCAAGTTTATAAATAAAAATAACGATTATAAAGGATGCAAACCACATACATCAAAATATCACTGCTATCCTGCTGAGAAAATTGAAAAACAAAGAAAACTGTTGAGTAAATTTGATGAAGTTTTTAATGAAGAATTTGATAAACACTTTTAATTATCAAATAGTTAAGCATCAAAATAATGGTAAGTTTTTAAATTAGAATAAAGTATTTAAAAAAAAAAACTAGTAATAAAATTCATTTTTTAAACAAAAACAGAAAATATAGAAAGAGTTACAAAGTGAAATTCAAAATTATAAATAATTCTAGAACCTATAGTAAAATAAAATTAATAAAAATTAAAATATAGACTTTAAAAAATTCAGAATCAACAAAATTCATTTGATGAATTTAATGTGATTAAAATATTTTTTTTTTTAATTTTAATTAAAAGTATTTGCACCATTATATAATTTTTGCGTATTCTGATATATTTATTGAAAATTAGTATCGTTACTTGGAAAAATAAAAATAAATAATCATTTTTTTTTATTTTTAAAGTAAAATGCCGGCTCCCTTGGTTACATTTGCCGATGAATATTTAGCTGCTAAGTTTGCAAATAAAACAATTTCATAATACGTACTAGACTTAGCACAAGTAAAAAAATTATCTTCAATTTCGTTAAATTATAAAAATGAGCTTAAAAAAATTGAATAATAATCACTGCAAATTTTGCTGATTTAATTAATTTATTATAATTATCGGCAATATTTTTAATAACGTTAAAAAAAGTTTTCATTGTGTTTAAAAAAAAAAAACTTTCATGTACTACACCTTATGTGTGATTATTATTCATAGGCTAGTGCTGTAATAGAACTTATTGCATATGCAAATGACGAAAAATAATTCTAATACACCGAAACGCGTATTTTTTTAAATTTTATAAAAATGACGAAAAGCTGATGACAAAAAGTTAAAATTTGCATAATTAAAATATTACTCATAAAACAAATTTTGAAAATTGATGTTTCAACTTTCAGTTCAAAACAACGATTTATAAAATCAAAACTCGACACTTGTGTAGTTAGAGTATAACTTGAAAAGAAATATTCTATACGCTGTTATAAATTAAAGTAATGTATATAGAAGTTAAAACTTTCTTATAGAAATTTCGTAAAAATAACGAAAATCTAACGTTAACTTTCTGCGCAGATTTGACGCGACGCTAAATGAAATTTGAATAGTCATTTTCTTAGTAAACTATATCCCCTTCAGCCCCGTATACGTGATCCTAAACCAGCAGCCGATTTTATTTCTCTTTTCATTCATATATCAACTCGTTGGTCGTCATATTTCGTGCGAGCATAATCAAGCTCTTTGTTAGTTGAAAAAATTTTTGCTTCACCAAGAAGATTATCGTTCAAGACTTAAATTTCTTTAAAGAAATCGTAAGTGTATTATAGATGAAAATTTATTAATTTTTTTGAAAATTATTTTTTCCAATTCAATTAAATAATTAAAACTTGTTTTAATAAATAAATAATTTTAATAAAATTTTAATTAAAAGTATATCTCGCCGCCACGTAATTTTTGCGTATCCTGATAAGTTGTTTTAAAATAAATATCTTCACTTTGGCAAAAGAAGATAATTAAATAATAATTTTTTTTTTATTTCTAGAGTAAAATGGCAGTTCCCTTGCTTATTTTTGCTATAGGATTCTTGGTGGGTGCTGTAACAGGATATTTAGCTAAGTCTGCACATAAAGAAAACAAGCAGACTGCATCAAGATATCGCCAACCTCCAAAGCTATCACCATATGAGATCCTAAAACATTCTCATTTAATAATACAATAATTTAGCATAAGTGAAAAAAATTATTTAAAAATATCTTTAATTTCGCCAAATTATAAAAATATGAGTTTGCGGGAGATAATTTATAATAATCTAATTTAATTAACTTATTATAATTATCTTAAATATTTTGAATAGCATTAAAAAAGTTTTCATTGTGTTTCAAAAGAAACTTTCATGTACTACACCGTATGTGATATTGTTATAGGACTTAATGCATATGTAAAATGACGAAAAATAATTCTAATACACATGTGTATACTTCTGCAGAAATGCGTATTCTTTTTTTATTTTATAGAAATGAAAAAATGACAAAAAGCTGTTAAAAAAGTTTAAATTTTGATTAATTAATATTATTTAATTATCAGCATGTGTATACTTCTGCAGAAATGCGTATTCTTTTTTATTTTATAGAAATGAAAAAATGACAAAAAGCTTTTAAAAAAGTTAAAATTTTGATTAATTAATATTATTTAATTATCAGCATGTGTATTAAAAATACGATTGTTCTTTTAAATTTATTCATTTGACTCTCAAACGCGAGTACAAACGTATACTTATTACGTTTATATTATTAAAATATTACTCAGAAAATAAAATGTAATACAAAAATATCAAATTCGTTTTATTTGTTACTAACTTCCAAATTTTGAGATCATTCTCAAATTTTCAACTTTTAGTTCAAAACAACAATTGATAAATTTTAAACTCGACATTTGTTAAGTTACGGTATAATCTCGCCTTTGGCTCGGTCTGTAAACTTCTCGTTTCATAAATTAGTCTTTACACACCTGTCACGTAATGTATACTATAATTATATTTCTGCTTTTTTTTTAAGTATTAACAGATTTTCAAACCTTGCAATATTGATATTTATGATTTATCACCCTCAAACTTCTAATCATATAAAGTTGTCCTTATTTATTAAAAATAATTTTACATTAATTTAATTTATAAACTTTATAAAAAATAAATGAAAATTAATATTCTTATTTTTTAAAAATAATACAGAATTCATAAATTCATCTCAATATCAAATTAATTTTTACTGAAAATATAATGTTTATTATATGACAGCAACAATTCATACATTTTTTTCTCATATAATTTTTTTATTCAATCAATGATCTAGACAATAATAGATATTTATAAATTTTTATATTAACATAATTTGAAAAATTAATTTCCGTGGTAAATGTGCATATTTGCAGGTAGAATAAATATATAATTCTAATATAATTTTCAAGTATACTTTTGTTTGAATATTAAAATAAAATATTTAAAATTTTCGAATTTGCCGCTCTCTAATATCGTGCTCTGAACTTTTATCCGTTGGCTTAAATTATAGCAACATAAAGCCATTCCATACGATCATTCACGTTCACGATATACAGACATAATACGCGTCATAATGATCATCAGTTTACACAAACAAATGAATAAGACAATGATTGAAATATTTTGAAAATACTACGAACAAGGTTTATGCCATTGAAAACTAAAACATTTTTAATAAATATTAAATATATTGTTAATAAATTTGAATTCAAAATTATACATTTTTAATGTGCAAGTTTATTCCTTTAACACTATAAAAATTTCGAAAAAAGGTTTATTTTATCCACTGTGAGAAAATAAAAAAAAACTCTTTATGAAAACAAGTCTTGAATACGAAGTAAAAAGGGGATTTTCTGCATCTGCTCTAAAGTGTCATATATTCATTACACCGTATATCAAAAATCATACCAAGAATAACAAAGGTAACATCAACATTTTGTTTGTTTTCGTTGTTACAATTTGTACAGTAATAATGTCATACATTTTTTGACTAATAGTTGTTACCATTGCGCAAATAATTTCTCGTAATCAAGTTTTATTTGAAATTGAGAATCGATTTTTTCGATTTTTAATAAAATTCAGGTGAGCTAGCGTGTTAGTGTATTTATGAAGTTGATATATTTAAAGTGTGTATGAACTGCCAACGAAGCGCACGCGAAAGGTCAAAATAACGTGCGTATTTTTCAGTTAAATTAAAAACCAATCACCTAAAAACACGAGTATACCTCTTTGAAGGATGGGAGTTGCGTTTCCCACAAAATTCTCACAATTATTCTATAATTTTTTCAATTAATGTTTCCCGTAAGTTTTGTTGTCCTCCCAAGTTATTAGTTTTAAATTTGACTTTATTATTATTTTTATCTGGAAAATAATTGTTATAATTCACGTTTTACGTTAGGCTTCGTTGGCCCCATAAACACGTTCGTATATTTTATGTTTACGTTCTTCAATTTGTAAATTTTGTGTAAGAAACATGAATTTATTTTTGGATGCAATTAACTTATAAATATAACAGAAATATTGAAAAAGATTAATTAAACAAAAGATTGATTTTTTTTTTAGATTGTATTAAAGTATATCAATATAAATGACCTTATTAAATCATACTATTGTTAATAAATCTTTCTAATAAATGTATTATCATATAATAATATAATGCTTAAAACATATACTTATTTGTTTTTTAGAGATGGATAGAAATAATCCAGGTTCGTGGGCTACTTATGGAACTATGGCTGGTGTTGCTGTCGGTGCAGCTGCAGGATTATTTTTGTGGTTAAATCAACGTGAGAATAATAATAGACAAAATCAAAATGGGCTTTATGCTAATAGAGATCAACGGCATAGAAGAATAGAAGAAGAAAGAATTAGAAGGAATGAGGAAGATTCTCAGGAAAGAATGAGAAGAATCTTAGAAGAAGAACGTGAAAGAAATATTAGAGAAGCAAGAGCCAGAGAAGAAAGGCAAAGATTAAGAGAAGAACATCAGAGAAGATTAGAAGAAGAACAACAAAGAGAGCTGCAAGAAGAAGCTGAAAGAAAAAGAATAGAAGAAGAGAAAAAGAAAAAAGAAGCAGAATTTGAAAAACAAAGAAGAAAAATGTTTAGTAAATTTGATGAAGTTTTTGACGAAGAATTTGATAGACACTTGTAATTATCAAATATTTAAAATAAAACTAAAGATAAGTTTCAAAATTAGTAGGTAGAAAATAATGAAAGTTATAAAAAAATAATAATAAAATTAATTTTTCAAATGAAAAAAAAAATATACAAAGTGTTGCAAAGTGAAATTTTAAATAAATCTTAAATCAAAGATAAAATGAAATAAATACTAATTTAAAATAACATTTAAGAATTGAAACAATTTGATTAAGCAAAAATTTAAAATACCATGCATAAAAATACAAAAAAAAAAATTTGTTAATATTTAAACCAAAACTGTAAATTAACAGTGCAAGTAATTGAAGTTTTATTTATTATTATTAGATACATTTCAGTATTTTTAAAAAATATATAAAAATAATATATGATAACTTTTATTATGTTTTAAGAATATTCGAAACTTTATATAATATTATTGTTTAGCAAGTATACATGTTATTATGTAATATACCAAATTGTTTTTAAATATATGTCGGTATAAATTTTATACATGTAATATAGAACAATGATAAATAAAAATTCAGTTAATATATTATGTATCAGAAATAAATTGATTTTGTTTACTTAACAATAGAAAAGTAAAGTTTTAAATTTGTAATAGAATACCCAAATCATTCTTAACAAAATATTTATAATCAAATGTTCTATTTCATATATGTTTCAGTTTGTTACTTAAAAAAAAAAAAAATAAAACAATATGTTAAAAATGATTTATACGATGCAACTTATTATAGTTTTGAATTTCCCTCTTAAAAATCGATGATTATAATAAATATGTCCAGCAAATTTCACGTTAAGCCACAGCAGTCGAAACAGCGCTGTTCTTTTTCTACACATCAATTAAACTCGCAAAGTATGAGAATGAACTTAAATTATACGCATTAAAAAGAGAGAAATAAACATATGGAATTCCGCTGCATGTAAGCGAGATGAAAATAGTATGACAGAAAGAGAAAGCGCAAGCTTTACTCATTACTTTGTAGAGCTTAACCAACATGAAGAAGGAAAAGCGAGGTTAGAAAACTGTAAGTAAAAGGCCCCTACTCTCCACGTAGTAAAGTGCATAAAATAAAGAGAGAGTGAGAAAGAGTTAGACAAAGAAGAGTGAGAAAGCTGTCATGTGGACGTGTCCTACTAGTGTTGTTCCATTAAAGCTAACAAGTTCATTATCGTCAGCAGCTGGTTTAATAATTAAAGATCAAAAAATCATCGTTACTGCTGACAAACGAATGTTAAGTAAAACAACAATAACGACGAGGATGCGATGCCAGCGCGTCGACGACGCGTAGGCGCCGAGCCAGAGTTCAATAATTTCTACAATCAATCTAAACCAGACACGAATAATCGGTTTCCAACCGATCACCAAGATAATGAAAGACTTTTAGCAGTACCATTATCGTCGAGTATCGACAACCAAGATTTGTATATAATAACAATGTCGGCTCGTGACCGCACCCAGGAATTTGGCAATGCCATACGTAGTTTACAAAATACAAATGTCACCAGGACAGCTGGGATTAAAAATCCCAGACAAGCTAGGCATTTACAGACTTATTCAAATTTTATGTTGATTGCCAAGAATATAGGCAAGAACATTGCCAGCACCTATGCCAAGCTTGAGAAACTTGCTTTGCGTAAGGATATATTTGTTTATATTTTAGATTTTTTTAATTATTTTAATTATTTTATTTTAAATTACTTTAATTTTTAATAAACTTTATGAATATTTAATTTTAAATGTATACAACTAATTTTAATTACAAATGAATAATTATTTCAAATTAAATTGATCTATACTTTTCTGAACTTCATACGATCTTATAATATTTAACTCTTCCATATGGATGATTCTATTAATTTCTTGTGATTCACATATTTTAAATTACAATTCATGTTTCTATTTTAAGAATCATATTAAATTTACAACTTCTGGAAGATAGTTATTATTGTTTTTCTCAAATGTAAAACGTATGTCATATTAAAAAAACCAATTACTTTTATCAAAAATTGTAGGTTAATAAAAATTCTACATTCTATACTTTGTTATAAAATATGACAAATAAAATTTTATCAAAATATTTTTTTAAAGTATTTATTAAAAGTAAAATTAATTATTAATATCATTACAGTGGCCAAAAAGAAATCAATTTTCGATGACAGACAAATGGAGATGGAAGAGCTCACAATAATAATAAAAACGGATCTAAGTAGTCTAAATCAGCAAATTGCCAAATTACAAGAATTAGGTAGGAAACAACGTGAAAGTTTTAGTTCTTCTAAGGGACATCATATAGCATCACATTCCTCTTCTGTTGTTGTGGCCTTACAATCAAAATTAGCAAATATGTCGAATCATTTTAAAAGTGTTTTAGAAGTACGCTCTGAGGTAAAAGAATCCATTCTAAAACTTAAGTTTTTAAGATCAAATTTCAATAAATTCTCTATAAAATTTATAAATTTGTTTTTAGAAAATGAGAGAAGAGCAAAATAGAAGAGAACAATTTTCACATGGTCATGTTTCAACTATGATGCCACCCAGTGTATCTGGAAAACAAGGGTCTCTTTTATTACAAGAACAGGATCCTGGTGCTTCTGTTAGTATAGACCTTGAACCTGCTATGGCACAACTTACTATGCAAAGAGCTGTATATGACGATGTAAGTGAAAATCTTTATTAAATAAATATGTATCCATCAAATTTTGTTTGATTTAGAAATTAATTTATTTTTAATCATTTATTTATTTCAATATAAATTTTTAGGATTCTTATGTGCAATCTCGAGCAGAAAGTATGCAAAATATCGAATCTGCTATAGTTGAATTAGGTGGAATTTTCCAACAACTAGCCCATATGGTTAAGGAACAAGAAGAAATGGTGGAGAGGTGAACTTTAATATCTACATATTTTATTCCTAACAATGAGTGAAAGTAGTAAATAATTTTTCTTTTACTGTTTTCAGGATAGACAGCAATATTGAAGATACAGAAATGAATGTAGGGGCAGCGCATGCCGAAATTTTAAAGTATTTCCAATCAGTAACCAATAACCGGTGGCTTATGATTAAAATCTTTGGGGTTCTTATAGTTTTCTTTCTATTTTTTGTTGTTTTCTTGGCGTAATCAAGGGACTGCAAGGGTGCAAACAAAACTGTATGGGTAGTTGAAGTTGCCCTTGCCTTTTTTTAATAATTGTTTTTAAGACTCTCACGAAATGGTGAATCGAAACTTGGGTAATTTTATACTCTAGGAAAGTTTCATATAGGCTAATTAAGCCATTTATAAATATTGCGATATGCTCGCCGCATTCCTTGATTCTTAGCACCAATTTCTCTTTGTACTATACGAATCTTGTAAAAAAAATATACATCGCAAAAAAAAAATGTATAATTTTCAAATTATTGTTATTTTAAAAAAAAAACAAAGATAGTGTTAATAATAAATTACAATTTATTTAAATTTGTTTAAAATCATATTTAACAATTGCATTTTTTTATAGTTTCGGTATTATAGATACAGTTTTGATTGTTACATACATTCGATTTAAGAAATCATATAATAATCGATCCTGCGCGGTTTTTACAAGTACATACATACATACACAGAAATGCAATTTACTTACAAACTTTAACTTAACATTGAAAAAAATTGACAAAATTACTTTTTTAATGTATACGAAAGAAATTCACAAACAATGCAATAGAACGAAGACTATCAACATTTCTTAATATAAACAAAAGAAAACATACATTAAAAAAAATGACAAAAATATCACTTTTTATCTTTCCCGTCATATTATACAAATTTTTAAAGATCATCGTATTTAAGTTTCAACAAAAATACTCCTTGGAGCATTGGAAGTGCCTTATAAAGAACAATGAACTAGCACTGTACTGCTTAAGGCCCTATCATTGTGAAAAATATCTTTTTTTTTAATATATAAACAACTATTCAACTTCAAATACGTTGCTCAAATTATGAAAATGAAAAAAAGATTTTTAAGCTTTTCCGCCATGATGTGTCTTATCTAATGACTCCCCAGAAGAATGTAAGGAACCTGTAAAAAAAATTGATAATTTACATATTATGTAAACAATTAAAATTCAGTATATATTAAAATAAATATTACAAAGCTATTATTATATGTTAATGTGTAATTTTAAAAAGTGCTTGTAAATTTGATCTAATTAACTTGCTAATAATAACAGAAAAAACATTAAGCAACAACTTTATTAAATAAGTATTCAATGAAATAAAAAAGAACTTTTTATTTATTACAAATTTCTAAAGATTGTAAAGATTTTTATATGAAGATAGCATTTAAAATTAAAACATTGATTTAAAAAATCACATGAAACTAACGTCTAATAAATAATACATTTAATGTCTATCTAAAATATTTTATATATAATTACTATTTAAATAATAATATAATAGTGCCATTTATTTTATAGAAAACACATATGCATTAAAATCGTGTAGAACCCATTAAAAATAACACAAACCTTCTAATCTACATAAAATTAAAATTAAAAAAAAAACTCAAAAACATTCCGCGACGCGCCTAAATACTGCTAGCAAAAAAAAATCAAAAACTTTCAACCTGAAGTTTCATCATTTATTAGCATTATTTCCCTCCATTGTACTCCAAAACTGCCGGACTTTCGAGAAACGTTTGCGTCCTTGCAAGCACAGTAAGGAACATATAGACAAAAAGGAAAAATAATAAAAAAAGTAATAATAATCTTTAAAAAAATGTACTTTTGATGAAAATACTGCAAAAAAGTGAAATCGAGTTACAGCAGTGTTTTCCCCTGTATGTGTGTATCACGGCTAGACATGAACTTCATGCTATTTCCATACTAAAGGACCGCTCAAATCTTAATTTAAGATTATTTTTAGTTTCATTTATAATGATAACTATATTAATCTATAATTTAATTAATTAAAAAAAGCAATTTATAAAAAAATTAGAATCTTATCAAGTATTCAATCGATCCTAAGAGTACTTTTAAGCATTTTTCTTTATCCAAAAAACGGAGCCAGATAATAGAACTTAGGCACTTGTCATGCATCATCAGTGCATCATCCGTATGTTGTCTCCATAACAAACCTTTATGATTTCGAGCAGTTCTTTGAAGGTCCCTTTGATGTGGATGAAAACCAGACGTTGAATTCCTCATTGGTGGCAGTGTTTCATCCCCCCACGTGTTTCCCTGTTGTTGTTGCTGATGTGGCAATGGTGGTGGTATATGATGAAGAGATGGAAGAGGAACATCACTAGCAAAAGGTGGCAAAGGTGGTGGCGATCTATGATGATGTAATGGATGATGATGAGGATGATGTAATGGTCGTGGATATGGTAATAATGGTGGTGGTGGCGATAATGGTGGTGAACCAGCTGGATTACTACCAGGAGGTGGTGGTGATGATAATCTACCACCTCCTAATGGTGTTGGTCTCGAGCCTACTAATTGTTGATGCTGTGATTGCTGTTGATTATCAATTGTACTAGCATTGCTCGTAGATACTGGAGGCGGAGGAACTGGCAAATACGGTGGCGGTGGAAATGGTGGACCAGATGGACCATATAAATATGCAGCTGAGGGTGGTGGTAATGGTGGTGGTGGACCACCGGCGAACATTAATGGGGAACTCGACGTCTCACCTCCGGTGAACAATGGTAGAGGTCCAGATGTCTCGCCATTAGCACCTTGCAGGCCTGCGTGCAAGCGATAGATAATTGTATCAGGACAATATAAGCTTTCTGTTTTTATTACAGGAGATTAAAGATGTAAATTTTATTGTAAATAGCTATTTTACATAAAAATAATATCGTCGATTTTCGTTCTTCAAATCGATTTTATAAAACTACATTACTCAAATACGTAAGGTATAATACAATCTTTCTAATCACTCTAACTACTAATGTGAAGGGTTGTTAGGATTGAATTTATATGATGCTTGTAAAATGAAAAATGTTTATAAAAAAAGTATATATTAAAATAATTACAGTTTACAGGACATATTTATAAATATATAAAATTGCACTAAAATTAAATCTTAACAATTAAACAAGTAACAATAATTTTATCATAAATTATGGTAATTTTAAAACGAAATGTATATAAAAATAATAAATATTGCTCATTTAGAATTAATTTTTTAAACTAAATTTTCAAATATTTTAATAACAGAGCATTTAATATAATTAATACAATTATCAAAATTTAATTTAAAAAGTTTAATGAGAATATTCTGTCAGAGTTTATTTATTTAAAATTAGAAATAATTTGATTATACTTATAATGGGTTATTGATGAAATTAATCTTGATTACAATATGTCAACAAAAATACTTACGATGTAATTTAGCTTCCGGATCTCTGTCTCCATCATTTATATTTTTTTCAATGAGGGTAAGGCGATTGCGTAACTGACCTGATTCAGCCTTGACTTCTTCCAAGCGCCTTTCATTTTGTCGCGCAGCCACCTAATTAAAAAAAATTTCCAATTTTATAACTATTTTTGTATTTTTAATCATATAATTTATATTAAAATCATACAAACCCAATGTTCATGAGCTTTCATTTCAAGAGTTGCTATTTGATTTTTGTACTCCCTTTCTTGATCCAAAATTTCACGCCTGAGCATTTCTATTTGTTGTCTAAAATTATAATTATTTACATTATAAAAATAATAAATTAACAAACTTCGTATTCATTGTGAAAAAATATATGAAAAATATTTACTTATAATTAAGTATTTCACTTTGCATTGTTTGTATCCTTTCTACTGTTGACGAAACTTCACCTTGTTTCTCTAACCAAATAGCTTCCTCTCTAAAAATTTGAAAAAGTTGGTAAATAAATTTTAATGAAATTCGCAGATATAACAATATATTAATAATAACATTACTTTTGCCGCTGCGCTTCCTTTTCTTCAAAGAATTTCGTTAATACTTCGAGTTTTGTTTCAGCTTCTTTCTTTTCCTTTTCGGCTGCTTTACATTGCTCACTAAGGAAAGCGACTTCTTCCTTTACAAGTTTTACGTGTTCTGCACAAAATTAAAAAAAAATTAAAAATAAACTATTTTCATACGTTTTATAAATAATTAATTTTTTTTAAATATAAACCTTCTAATAAATGATGAGCTCCTTCTTCTTCATTTAATTTACTTCTGAGGTCATCTCTTTCTTCAAGAAGATGAGCAGCTTCAGCTTTGATTTGAGAAACTTCATAAAGTTTTTCATAATCTAAATTATTTGAATTCATTTGTTCAACAACTCCTAAAAGTTCTTTAAGCTCTAAGTCCTTTAATTTCAATTGTTTTCGTAAATTAGTTTTCTCTTCAGTAATCTATATTTAAAAAAAGTTAAACATTAATATAAAAAAAAAACATCTGGTTTTATTCTCATTACTTACAGTTTTGATTTGGAGTTCAAGTTTTTGAACTTGATCAGTTAACGTTTGTTCTAAATTAAGCTTTGTACTTGTTTCGGTTTTAAGCTCTTCAGCAAACTTTGTAATCTCAAACTGTAATGACTCAATCTTCTTCAAACTTAATGCGAGATCGCCTGTTAGCGTTTCATTCTGTGAAAAAATTATTTTCATTGAGAAATGATGATTCATTAAATTGTCATTACATTTTCTTCAAACCATTTTTAATGAAATAAAAAGAAGTATTTAAAAAAATCGAACCTCAAGTTTGTAAAAATCAAGCTGCATGCAAAAACGTAATAAGTATTTAAAAATAAAAAATTAATGAAAATATTAAAAGTAAATTAGTAAAACAAATAATCACATAATCAAATAAATTATTAAAAATACAATTTTTCATTATTTTTTTAACTAATAATAAATTAAAAAATTTTACCTCCTGAGTTTTAAGGGCAAGTGCATTCTTTAATGCTTCATTAGCGACTTGCTGATCGTTTAAACGAACTTGCAAGCTTTCAATAAACTGTGTTAATGTATTTTCTTCGTTCTGAGAATCGAATGTTTCACGCAACATACGTTCCAGCTCCAAACCAGCCTCTATAGCGCTTTCTAATTCTTTTTCAAGACTTCCAATCTTTCCTTCCAATTCTTCTCTGACATTCTGTAGAAAAATTATATACATTAGATTTTTATGTAATATAATTATATTAACGTTTTTGAATACATTTTTTCAACTTACTTCAGATGCCACTAATTCTGCTCTTAATGATAACACCATTTCATTAGCACCAAACGATTCATTCTCAATTGAGTCCAACTAAAATATCAAAAGGATTATTGTTTTATTGAAATTGAAAAGCAATAAAATTTTACTTTGTTACTATTGTAAACTTTACTTTCGTTTTCGTAGACTTGAAATTTTCATCCAGCATGATACACTCTTTCTTTGTTATCATCAAGTCTTTCTCGAGATTATTAATTTTTCCTATGAGGAATGCATCGCGTCTCTTATTCTGTAAATAAAAAGATGTCATTTAAAATAAATTTAAATTATCTTTTTTTAATAATTTAATAAAATTTTTTTAATAATATAATTTTTTAATAATACGTACTTCAATAAAGTAATAACCAAGGGAGAACAAAAGGGTCGTCACAGCCGTAATACAAACATACAACAAAGTCTCAGAACTTTCTGCCATTTTCATAGTACTTGTCACAGCGTTTTCCTCAGCTGAGTAATGATTTTTCGCTTCCTATATAAAATAAAATTATATTAATATTTTAAAAATATATTATAAAATCTATTTAGAAAAAAAATATATTTTGAACTTATACATTTAAATTTAATAATTTAATGTAAATAAAAAAAAGAATTGTTTGCAAGTTAATAAGTAAATTTACAAGTACTTACATTACTTGAACATTCAAAATTTTTATCACAAGTATCTGGAGGTAAGACTACTTTTTCAACATCTTTTAATGGAGGGACTTCTTCATAACTGACATTGTCTTGCTCCTCTTTTATTTCGTTATTGGGACTTTCCTCTTTGTCAGCATATGGTGTAGTTTGGGCATTTTCATCAATAACTACTTTGTCTACACCAATTTCTCCTGAATCTGTAAAGTTTATTAATGTTAATAATAATAAATATTAAATCAACAAAGAATAAATTTATTATTATGTTGAAAAACTTTACCAGCATTCAGCAAATTTCGATTACCCAGAAATTCGCCAAAGCTTGAAGTTGATGGTATATCTACAATATTTTCATGGTTTGAATCTACTGGTTGAAAACTAGATTCTGTGCTTTCAACCGTAGAATCATTATGAAGATATGTAGGTACGCTAGCAGAGTAAATGTTATCATTTATTATATTGTTATTGCTGTCTACTATATTGTCATTAACTTCAAGTTTCTTTTCAAAATGCAAAGAATTATCTACAAGCTTTGATTCTTTAACAAAAACTTTAGATGTAGTCGAACTATCATTGGCCTCATTGTTACTCTCAGTTAATACGTTATCATTTTCAGAAATGTTTGGTTCAGGAAATTCATTGCTAGGTAAAAAAAATTCTTTGGATGTTGTAGTTGATTCTTCTTCAACTTCTTGCTTTAAAGGCACTTCAGGTATAACCGTATCTTTAACATTTACAGAATTGATAGATGCATCAATACTCAGACTTGCTTGTTTATTTAACGTTTCTTCAACAGATCTAGCTGTTTCAGTATTGATTTCAGTAGTAGTTTCTGTATTAGTTATGGTACTGTTTTCAGTACCTATTTCAATACTAATTTTATCATTAATAACAGCCACTGATTCTTTTTGCTTTGGCACAATATCATTTTCAATATTTGCAGGCGCAGATTTTTCTTCTATATTAGTTTTAGAAATTTCATCAGTATTCACATTGACAGAAGATTCATCTATATTACTTCCATTTTTTATAGAAGAATCAATTGAATTAATTATTTCTACATTGTTTCCTATTTTACTATCTGTATTAAATTTTTGCATATCACTTTGTTCAATGCTTTCTACAGTCTCTCTTGTATTGATTTCTTTTTCATTGAAAGATTCATTTACAATTTGGCTAATAGTTTCAGTTTCCTTAGGTTGTACTGATGCATCAGCTTCATTGTTATTAATAATTTCTTCAGTTTTTTCTGTAGATTCTGATTGAAGAGGTTTCTCTTCAGTAATTTTTGTATTACTTTCTGGTACTGCATCTACAGTATCTTGCTTTTTTTCAATAATAAGACTAGATTCATCAGCCTTTTCAATTTCAGGCGTTTTTTCAGTTGTTACTTCTTCGCTTGTGGTTCTTTCTGATGAGGTAACCTCAACATCTTCTTCTTCCTCAGAATTATCTTCTTCTTCGCCATTACCAAAAACACCTGAGAATGCAGCAAATGTAGAACTTAAAATATTTGGATACACATTTAGCTGTACTTCTTCATTTGCCTTTTTAATATCTTGTAATGTTTGAGTTGATAAAATAGGAGGTGCTTCTACATCTTCATTCTCTGGAGGTAAAATAGTTCCATCGTATATATCGTAAGATGGAGAAACTTGATGTGGATCAATTGCTTCTTCTAATTTTTTGTTTAATTCATCCGCTGGTACATTGATTTCGTTTTGATGATTTTGCAGGTTGTCAGAGATGTCATCAACATTGACTTTAGCTGACTTTTTAAGATCTGAATCGACATTTTTGTTTTGTTCATGATAAAAATCCTCAGTAGGTACTATGAACTCCAAATCGCTATGCAAAATTCTTTTCTCACGGATGAATTTAGAAGGAGCATAACCACGTTTTCCTAATATCTGAAAAAATTATTCAATTAAAAATAAAAAAATTTTTTTAATTGTAATATTAATTGACATGAAAAATAAATTAAGTTAATTTACTATATTACTAAAATATTTAAAATATTTTTTAGTTTATATTAATTCAACAACATAAATTGAAATCTATTCTTCTATAAAAGCAATATTTTCAAGTTACTGATTTTTAAATTTTCTTTACATTGACACTGTCTATAAAATTAAAAAATTTCTTTCATATAAGCATTTCTTATTTTTAATATTTTAATATTAAATAAGTACCTCTACACCCCATAAATCTTTCCTTTTACCAGCTTCTTTGCTGTAAACCTTGACATCAGCATTAGGTGGAAAGCTGAGTACATTATGATCATTAGAACTGTAAGGTATGGTTGTTTTACCAATGGAAATCACAGCTGCAATAAAATAATATATTAATCATTAATTTAACTAAGATTCGTTAACATTGAAGATAACAGGGTTGAAAAATATGTCAAGAAAACTGTCTAGTGGCCAGACCTAACAAGTAGGCTAAAGTATGGCTTCAATTATACACAAATGCGTGTAACAATATTATACATATATACATGATGTGTGTGTATTTAACATACCAGAACAGTCCTTGTCGTAACATTTTCGTTTATCAGATATCTTAGCATCGCAGGTTAATAAAAAACTACCGATAAACACGACAATTAGAAACTGCACTATCCTTTTTATTTGAAATTTCATTATCATATTGTTGTAACATCGGCCCTGATATAAAAAATCCTCGTCGTCTTCTTCTTCTTCGTCTTCGTTGTCCTCGAGTTTTTCCACATTACAATTTAATACACTTATTAGTCGAACATCTCCGTCGTCGTTTTCGTGTCCAGCAATGATCATTGAATTTTTACAGGAGAGTGAGAGAGCGGGTGGCGCGCGCCGCGAACGACAAGGAGAAAAAAAAGAGAACGTTTTACTACTGCTAATGTTGCAACACCACGTCGGTTGGTTCAAGAGCCGCTTAAAAATCGTAAAACGCGTGTTTTGCTGCGCTGGTAAACGTGTCAACTTTACGACGCCATCTTCGCTGGTGCGCGCACTGTCGATTTTCTTTTCCTTCGTTTTTTTTTAATCTTCGCAACGAACTTGAACCAGTGCAGGGATTATGTTGTGGGTGGGGAAAAGTCAGCGAGAGTTGAGGTTGGGTTTGTTTTCATAAACTTGAGATCTTATTTTATCAAATATATATGTTTTGGTGTATTTAAATGTCAAATGTTCTTTCTTCCTTGTCATTTTTTTTTTTTTGAGTAATCAGCTGATTAGGATTCTTAGGATGACTATTTAAAAATTAAATGCCAAATTTCAATGCAAGTTTAAATTTACCGTAAGCTATACTGCAACTGTTGACTATTAACTTCGATTTTATAATTCCATTAATCAATTTATTATTCTTATATTGACATTTTTTATTTTTATTTACAGCTTTTTTTATTATTAACAGATAATTTAATTAAAAAAAACTTAAATGATTGTAAGTAATTAAAAGATGCAATAACTGCAAATAATAAAAAAATACCGGAATTTGGATGCAAATTTCTAGTTTATCTAACTTTTTTTCAACTATTGATATTTTTAATTGTCTCCAGTTAGAGGTCTTCGATGGTTCATGTGGTAAGGCGATGGATTTGGTAACTCGATGGCCCGAGTTCAAACCCCGCTCAAATCCGATTAATACAATTATTATATTAGTTGTTAATTAAGCACCACTGTCTGTTTACATATGCTTTGTTCATAAACACACTGAGAACCTTGGTCGCTCATTGCATCGTAACGACAGCTTAAATACATTTTATTTCCAACATTATTTGTTTTTTAATGAAAAGATTAAAAAAAAATAAAATAAACAGAAAAATTCGCCCAAATCTCGCAATTATAGATTATGATTTCCAGATTTTTTTTCAATTTATTAATATTTTGAATTTTTTTCTTTTTTCAAATTTGGTTATTTATGAATTTCATATTATTTTTTTATAATTTTATAATAACTTTCTCAAACTTATTAAGTTTGCATATTTCAAAAATTATAATTAAGAAATTTTTTCTTAAAAATCCTAAAAATAAGCTTACGGAGTAGAAAAAAATCTACAAATCAATAGTTATTTTTTCAACATATATTTTATAATCAAAAGTAATTTATTATATATAATGAGAAAGATATACTGAACAAATTAAAAATATAATTAATACATCAATTTAAACATTAAATTGACCACTTGAAAACGCAAAGTAGTTAAAATTGACTTTTTTAAAATTAATTTTCTTTGAAATTATCATATAAGTCCGAATCCCGCTCTCGGCAACCGATTGGTACAAACACCACTGTACGTCGCATGTGCTTTGTTCACAAACACACTGATGACCTCCGTCGTTAAATAGCATAGTAATGATAGTTGAAATACAATGATGTTAAATAAAATTTTAAAAAATTATCAAATTATAGAAGGATATAAGGTAATATTATTATAATAAAAAAAATATTTTTAGTAACTTGTATTTATTGCACTTGTATTCAAGGACTTTTTTTAAATGATTATACAATATACATCGGTTTAATGATATATAGAAGAAATATAATTCTATTATTTAAAATGTTTAACATAGTTTTTTTTTCGTTTTCTACGTGACTAGATGATAAAATAAAAGCAATGAAAGTTTTCATAAGTTTTAACGATATTTTCTGTTTTTAAATATTGCGGATCACAAATATAGCGAATAGAAATATCTAAGAAGAGTAAAACGTGTGTGTCTGTGAGCGTGTGTGTTTTTGCACAAAAGTATTTAATTACATTTTTCATCAGCTTGTAGGATATATCCATTGCTTGTTATTGCAGAAAAATACAATTTTATTTAACGATATTTTTTTTAAATTTCATTCCACACTCGATGTCGTACAATTCCTTGATTCATCATCCTGCAATTCTTAAAAATTACCCTGTTCTAATCGTTTTTCACTTAAAAATCATTATGCATACCATTTTTTTTCAATGAAAAGAAACGATTTTTAGAAAGAAAATATTTCTAAACTTCATAATTATACAAAAATATATATCAATAAGTATCATCTTATGTTCATTAATGATACATAGTAATGTATAATTGCGTATTATGCAAAAACATTTTTTTCATTTTTTGCTTTTCGTTGGATCTTTAATGATGTTGCTTATATAATGTAAGGACAAAAATTTGAACATCATATGATTAGAAAAAATTGTCGTTTAACGACTTTAAATATATAGGGGTAGATATTGAGCTTATTATACTCGTTTTCAAAAAATATTGCAACAGAGATAAAACATCAATTATTCTCTTTTTTTTCGTTGAAATCACAACTGTTTTTCTTTTTGTTATTATTTTTCTTCCCTTGCAGCAAATAGCAAATCTAGATTGACTACTTATTTTATTACAGTATATGAATTGAGTAGAATTTTTACGGTAATAGAAAGACAGTCTATGTTTTATCATTGTTACAATTTTATATAAGTTTTTTTCTTTCATATAAATACATTTTAAACCGTTTTATTTTTTGTACAAGAAATATTGTTTCAAATGCTTAAGATAACCACAGAAATTTTTTTTATTGAAATTTTATGTTTTTTTCTTGCACTCGCTGAAGAATATATTTATTGAACATTTATTTAAAACTGTATTCAAAAATAAAGTTTCATTTTTTTTAAATTTGAAAATTTTTACTTCTTAAAATATGGAATCATTTATAAAAAGAAAAATTAAACAGAACACATTATTATTCTTCAAGACGAGTTACGTGCTAACTCCAATTTACATATGTCAAAAATACATTACGTAATATGTTTCCCGTAATAATTGGTCAACATGTTGAACGCAAATTTCGAGTATAAGTTTCATATTCTTTCTATTGTTCATACACATAAGCCCTTCCTCTAAACAAAAAAAAGATGCACGCAAAAATGAGTTTGCGTTAATAAAATGCACGCGGTGGAATGTGAAAAAATTCTCCAAGTGAATCACAAAACAACAGTGATCGATGACTTAGAAAATATTATTGCAGTGATATTTAAATTTTATAAATTTTATTATGCTAGATCATCAGTGGCTCACTCGGTAGAGCGATGGATTCGTAATCTCGAGGTTCCGAGTTCGAATCTCGCTCTCAGTGACCGATTAATACAAGCATCACTGTACATTACATGTGCTTTGTTCACAAACACACTGACGACCTCCGTCGCTAATAAGCATCGCAATGATATCATAAATGCAGTGACGTTAAATAAAAATAAAAAAAAAATTGTATTATGCAGTGTTACATAAAACATATTTAAAAACATTACCTTTAAATAATTTAATGGTGCGCTTGTTTATTGGTTTTATTGGTCAAAATAGCGGTACTCGTAAGATAATTTTTAAACTAATCTTTTTATGATACCATTAGTAATTTTAATAATTATTTTACGTATCACAAATAAAATGATTGTAATTAAAATTTTTACTTCTTAAATTTGTGCATGCAGACAAGTGATCAATTGTTCTGTAACAATATTTGTAAAACTTTATACTTTTACTTGTTGAACTATGAAATATGATAAATATTGGCTAAGAAGCTACATGTATGATAAGTTTGTTTAAATATTTTCAATTACGAGTCGTTTCGCAGTACTTCTTATTATGCACAATTTATGTATTCTGTTTTTATTAAACATACGCGTTATATACACGTTATATATTCGCATGAAATATATCATCATTAGAAAGATCATTGTCAAATTTTCTTCTTAAAGACTGAATAAAAATAAAGAGTTGCTGATTCTTTTACTACGATTTTTGTATTATCATTGCAGAACTCTAAAATATTACTCATATAAAAATTATTTTTTATGATATGTTAAAATAAATAGTACCTATTATTTTTTTTTTATT
Source organism: Anastatus disparis (assembly GCA_017163975.1). NCBI lineage: Eukaryota > Metazoa > Arthropoda > Insecta > Hymenoptera > Eupelmidae > Anastatus > Anastatus disparis. Next base: position 5,620,113 of record JAFFSR010000226.1, read on the forward strand.
TCCATTCTGCTAAATTCAAAAATATATATATTTTTGTTAATTGTCAATGATTTATTGTTTTAATCAAAACTTTTTATGCAAGGATGGAAGTCAATTCTAAACGACGTCAATGTTCAGGATTGTAAATAATAAAAAAATTAATAATTTTCAAAAATTATAGAGATTTACTCGAATTGATCAAGTTTTAGGTTTTGTTTCGCAACTTTAGCCAAATATGATTCACTAGTTTACATTTGTTGTTATATTTCAAGATAGATCTATAAAATTATAGTAAAATATACTGCTCAATTTTTATATCATATTAAGATTACCTACGTGTTATGAATGATAACTAATAATTTCAGTTTCAACATAAATTTCATCAAAAATTTTCAAAATTGTCTATAATTTTATGATTTTATCTTTAGATTAGTAAATGATATTGATGTTCAAATGATTCAAATAAATGGAACTAAAAACTGTTACTCATCATATTACACAATTAGCTCTTTTAAATTCTAAGTTATGTAAAAAAACAAACTTCATTTAAATATTTCAAATAATTTATATCAATGAATATATTAATTTTTTAATAAACGTTAAGACTGTCATAGATTTATGAAACGCACAATATAACTCTTGTTTCTATTCTTTCTTGTAACTATACTAAAAAGTATCTTTCATATAAAAGTAAATATATTCGTTGGATGCAAAATCGTATAAGCAAGCCGAAAAATAGCGTAAACTTGGCAAGGAGAACAAGGCATTTTTTTCAAAGATTCGAGTTTTATATTATCGCATTTTAATGCAAAGCAATTATTATACTAAAAAGGCGTCCACGAGGGTACGATGATGTAAAAAAACATTCACTACAGATTCAACAAAATTAAATAAACATTCTTGATTTATGTACACTATTCGTTGTTATTCGAGTTTGAAAAAATATTAAGCTCTAGATTGTCTTCAATTATTTTTTTCAATACTTATATCTATGTAATATAATAACGTCGAAATTCAATCGAAAAGAAAATAGAATTTTTTGACGTTAAAATCATCAATTCCTCCAAAAGTTTTAGTTGAATCTGATATATGAATAGATCTTTTAATCATCGTTCGCGTTCCATATTTACATATAAGTAACAAGAAAATATTTTTTTCTGAGAAAACTAAGTTTTCTTTAATTCAGCGTAATAAGTTAAAAGATATAACACAAAAATCCGACTTTGCCAGTTCCAATATAAATAATTTTCTTTTAAGATTCTACCAAATAAATTCTTTGATTTGAATATAAATTTTTCTTTTTCTTTTTTTTTTTGATTACGGTAAACATTGTTAGTATACTGCCTTGAACAAGCGCGTTTTGTTTAACATTTTCCATAAAACTAACGCATTTTCATCAATAAAATGTGATACAATAATTAATAACAAATACATTTACAATTAAAGGGACATAAGCAACACGACAATCAATAAGCGATTTTAATTTCATTTCTACTTGGCTAAAAAAATATTTACAAACTATATAAGAAAGACCTATTACAAGGTGTCGAAAAATATAAATCGAAAATATCGTAATTGGTAATTTCTTCTAAAAAGTTATAATCTTAAGGAATCCTAATAATAAAAAATAAATCTCTGTACTTTATATTTTGTAAATGGCACAATCATTTTCAACGCTTCTTTTTCGAATACTCATTACTTTTAGATTTCGCAAATAATTAACTTACTCGAGATAAAATTACTAAACTGATATTTCTACTGCTACTCGAATATATATATATTTTTTTTATTAAAAAACTGCACAATTAATAAATTTATTAACTTCAATTGTATCAAGAGATAATGTGTAGAAGATTTAACAATTTTCAATTTAACAAGCTTTGTTTTTCATTTTTTTTGTTATGATTTAAGTTTAAAACACTATAAATTGACTGAATTATGAACAGACAATAAATTTACATTCAGATTCAAAGATGGAAATTCTTTTATTCATGATTTCAAAATCCAGACATGAATAATCGCATCGATTTTTATAATTAAGAAATTTTAAGAATATTTTACTTTATAGTTAAACAACCATTTATAAATAGTACCTTTAACACATGGCTCAAAAATCTATTTAATAAAATATTTTACGTTAATACTTTCATCGATATTAGATTTATTATTAGACTATATTTTGACGATTAAAATTTCTAGAAATGATTAAAATAAACTTTTTGCAACATAGCTGAAAATAAATTGGTTAGAATAAAAAATTTAAGTATGAAATTCAAAAATTTTCAATTATATTTTACTACTATTTTAAGATACCAAAAATTTTACTTCAAATAATTACATATTTGACAATAAAGAAGTAATTTTTTAATAAATGTAAGCACTTTTATTTATAGTTTTCAGTTACTGATGATTTTATTACGAACGTATTTTTATTGTAAGAAACTCTAGATAAGTTTTCTTACCTGTATATATATTTTTACTTATTTAAATTTATAACTTGAATATAATAATTAATAAAATTTCCTTACATTAGAAATGAAAGAAATATAAAGTTAATAATAACAATTTTTTAACCAAACCATAAATTCTTGTATTTTCAGGAATTTTTTAACGATTAAAAACATATTATCAGATTTATTTTTATGCTTTAATAATGAACTTGTGTATTTAATAGCGATGGATATTTAACATTTATAAAAGTTATTTTATCTTAAAACAGATTTGCATAAATAAATATTTGCTCTGAAAGTGACAAAACACCAAATAATTATTGTATTTTGATTTATGAATTTATTTTAAACATACAATTTCATTATGCAATTATTAATCCACAGTAACATTTCATTTGGAATTCATATGACTTCTACAAACGTTAACTATTTTTTCGATCATGCAAATTCGTTTCAATATGATAAATGCGTTTCGTTACATTTAATTTTTAAATCAGACCTATTGACATCCTTCCTACAGATCTTATTTATTTTGATCTATTATCGTTTCGAAACGTTCGTAATAAAGTCAGGACTTGTTAAATTTTATTCGACTCTAATACTCTTCTAATACTTAATCGAAATCCAATGCGATATTCAAGTCTTTCGAATCAGATTATTCCTATAATCAATCTAACAAAGCCATCCTCAACGAATTTAAATTTAATTAAACTTTACAATTATCAATATATCACTTCATTACAAGGCTTCATTTTTAAACAAAATGAGATAAAATTAAAATCGTGCGATTAATCATATCTAGCCAGTTCTATCCAAAAACAATCCGCTATCGTTTAACTCTCTCCTCCTATCGACATCTCGATTATTAATAGCTCAACTATAACCAAACTGTACTTTACGGCACTGGCACAGCCATTTAATAATACGCGCATTTCTTTCGACGATACTCGGTTGATCGTTGCTTCTTTGTCCAGCACCAACGACACAATCATCAATATTATTAGCCATCGCTGTGTTGCTGCAATTGTTATTTTGCCATTGCTGCTGTGACGGTGAATTTGCAGCCCACGATGAATAGAGTCCAAGCGCTGAATCAACTGAGCTTACGCTGTCGAAAAATACAGGTGAACTTGTTTTTGACGATGGTTCGGTTATGTGCTGATAATTGTCTGGATCAAGACCCAAACGATCGAAAAATGATTCCAATTGCGTCATAGAACGTGGCGGTCGAGCTGGTGCTTTTTGCGAACGATTGCCTACACCGCTTGAATCATGACGCCAGTAACGATCGCTTATGTCGGATTTCGAACGTAGAATCGGTCTACCACGACCCTCTTTCCAACCATCTGAAAATCTATTTTCATAAAGTTTTAGAAAAGTTTTAGAAAAGTTTTAACAGTTATGCTTTGATTATGATGCATGAAAATATAAGTTTAATATTTAATTAGATTTGAGATCTTTAATACTGAATTACTCAATAATCAGTTTTAAATCATATTGTTAGATTATTGAGCTATAAGATTACACTTCATATGAGGAATTTTTCAAATTGAAAAATAATGCAAATCAACATTTTATAAGACTAATAGCACATTACTAAATAATGTAACGAATAAATTAAATATCTTTGAAATTAAGAAAAAAATAACTAGTAAAAATTTAATAATTCTATGTATTTAAATATTTTTTTTATGGATTCATAAATCAATTGAGACACTTTGATGTTGTGTCTAAACAATACATTTCACGAAAAAAAATATTTTTGTTAATAATTCAAATAAAAATGTAAAAACAAACATATTTGCAAGTATTACCTAGAATTACATGTTGGACTATAATCCGTTTGACTGTTACTACTATCCGTATCGGGACTATAATGCCTGACTATTGCAGGCGGCGGTGTACTGTTATTGTAGCTACTGCTCTTTCGCGACCGGTCTCGTTCGGTCGAATGTTGCGTTGAAGCTCCGCTATCTCGTCTTACATGACTCCAACAGTCCTGTTAAACAAATAAATGTTTATGTAGTTATCATTTTACGTGATTTATCGTGTGTAGCATTTGGCTAGAATCTAATCGCTTTCTGTTTATTTATGTTATGTATAATATATTACACAATATATTAATATAAAATTGATAAATGACATTTGACTCATTCTTATCAAGTATACGGAAGTGTTGAGCTCAAAATTATTAAGTACTTTTATTTATTTAAAAATGGTACTAAGAGCCTTATATGCCAAATGCAATTATTGGTTCAATTCTTGACAATAAAGTATAATAAAAAAAAAATTATTTACGCTTATTGATGAGAACTCTAAAAGCTTTCTTATTTAAATGATATATATTTTTAAAAATAAAAATTTATTAAATATTAAACAGCGTTCCCAATAGAAACTAAGATTGATTTACGTCTTCATATGGCCAATCACAACTGTAGTTGGATGGTAAAAAATAATGTTTACTAGTGTAACTCGTTCTTGATTGGTTGAATTAGTTGATCGCAAACATATAAATCAATCCGCATGCGATTTCCGCTTCTATTGAGGACGCAGACTGATGAGAAAAGCTTACTTCTATAAATTCCAGACATTAAGAATAACTCACAACTTTTTTTCAAGACCAAATATTGTTCAATTTTTTTTTTCTTTTATAGAAACAAAACCTATGTTTTTATGTTTATACATATATGATACTGTTGAAAAAGATAATACATGAAATTTAATGCAGTTTTCAACGAAACTAGTATATTTAATGTGTTTTGATCATTAAAGTGATAGTACAGTATAATACATATAAAAATTAATGTTTTTAATATATATAAATTCAATATTGATTTACATAAAAATTATTACATTTTATTGTAATATTACTGTAGAATTACATAAAATTTAATGAAAAAATTACATGAAATTTACTTTCAGCGCGTCCATGAAATTTAAAATATATACAAGAAGCTAATTAAGAGTAATTTTTATATTAATTTTTTTTTAATCCTATACTAGAACTAGAGTATGATTCATTAATTTTTATGCGAATCAATTTTATGTTAAAAAATAATAAATTCTCTTTATTTACTCTAATGGTAGAAAGGCATTAAATTTCATGTCTTTTTTAACAATGTAAATTAGGTAATATTATCGGTGAAAATTTTTTCTTAATTTACAAATTAAACGATTTATTTCTTGAAAATTTATAATTCTTGAATATTTTATTACAGCATAAAAAAGTTAAAAAATGTAAAGTTTAAATAACTCACTTGTATTCTAGGTGGAGGTTCGCTTCTATGTGTACAATGTCCTGAAGATCCACCGGAATCTCTAGCAGTAGCTCCATGACTAAGTTTACTTGAACCCGATGATTTTTGTGTTCTACCACCCGATGATAATACGCTGCTTGCATCACCACCACCCGAACCCATCGAACGTCTTATGTGCCGTGAGCTAGAACGTTTTTTGCTACTTCTATCATAACGCGTAGTACACTTTCAGTATATAAGCTTTATAGGTTACTATTTACAAGGATTTGCAATATGCAGGGGTAATCAATTTTAATTAAATTTTATATGATATTGATGAAAATGATGGATAAAAGGGATGATTTACTTTTAAAATCATTATAATCCTATATGTTTTTTTATAAGTTTAAATAAATGATTTGTTAGTTTAAGTTTAAAAAAAAATAGTTTAAAATTATTATAATATTTCAGAATTTTTCATATTATTTAACTTTAAATAGCCTTGACTATATTTTTAGTAGGGTGACTTGTTTTGTTTGAAAAATGCAAGGTAAAAAATATTAATAATTTACATTAAAATGTTACTGAAGTGAATATGAAATGAAAACAAGCTAAAAATAAAATAAAAATGAAGAAAAATAATTAGTTATAAATACCTTCGATAACAAACAGAATCCCTATTAAAGCTACGATCAGAATAATCAGATCCAGTCTCGCAGTCAGGACAACCAGGCTGTATTTGATTGGTTTGTTGCAATTGTTTTCTAGACGATGATTTAGTCGATGCTCTCGGTGATAACGACGCCCGTCTTCTTGTACTCGTATGTAAATCGGGTAATGATTTATGACATACAACGCCGGTAGCCGCTATTGTTTCGGATGACGCTGAACCACCGCCAACGCCATGACTACCTCCTGACGAACGTCCACCGCTGCCCGAACGACCAGCTCTACCACCGTGCGAATGTGAATTACTTCGACCGAATTTGAAACGTACCTCGTCGCATCTTGATGCTGCCCACTAAAAATTAAAAAATTTTTTTGTTTCATATTTTTTTTTCTTTTTTTTCTATGAACATTGTTAAAATTATAATTTATTAAATGGATTTGATTTTTTTTCTATTAATTAAATTTAGTTGATAGAGGTCTTCAGTGGCTCAGTCGGTAGAGCGATGGATTCGTAATCTCGAGATGCCGAGTTCGAATTCCGCTCTCGGCTGATTGATACAAGCACCACTGTATATGTTACATGTGCTGAAGTTCACAAACACACTGACAAACCTCCATCGCTAATTAGTTTCGTAATGATAGCATAAATACAGCGACGTTAGATAAAATAAAAAAATAAAATTATCTACTCAGTTGGCTGATTTACACTTTTTTTTCATTTTTGTAAAGTATTGATGTATTCTTTTGTTTTTATTTATCATGCAAATACGAATTCATATTTTTTAATTATTAAAATTCCTTTCGTTTATTTCATTTTTATAAAATTTAATATCTTCATAAAAAGCTTGTTATGATGACTTATATGGATTCAATACCAATTGAATCCGTACAATTTTTTATACACCGTTGAGAGATATAAAAATTGAGGCCAGCTTTTTAAATAGCTTAATTCTAAAGAATATTTTCTCGCTAAAATTAAATAAAATACGTGTAAATTAATCCATAAAAAATTTTAAAAGTTCTAATTTTAGAAATAAATATTTAAATTTTAAACTGAATTGAAAAAAACTTTTCGATACGACTGACAGCTTCAATACCGTCGTTATAATCATTTAAATATCATTCGACATCTTAATAAATTTAATTTTTTTCCTTTTCATTTCTAAGTGATAAAAAATTTTCTAAAATTCCAAAATAAAAGAAAAAAACGAAAAAATTCTACGCCACGTTATCTCAACGATGCAATATACAATTAACTTCTCGATAAAGTACCAAGAGCTTGACGTTATAATACCAGGCAAAGTGAGACAAGCTATAATTAACAAAAATAAATCAAGCTTATCAAAAAATCCATTATAAGCTTATATGAACAATTTTTCTCCTTGACGTGTATATACGTATTCTATCTCTCTATTCAATGTCACTTCTCTATCTTTTTGTATTTTTCTTTATTTCTTTTTTTTTTTTATTCTCATTTTCAAGAACACTGTGTTAACGCTTATATGTGTCTTATATATTATAAATGTCGGTCTAGGTTATAACGACAACCGATATTACAAATAAGGAAGAAAAGAGAGAGAAAGAGAGAATCATATTTATTGACCTTGAAAAAAGCTTCTGTATAGTGATCGGAAGTTTCTTGCGATATCTATTATAGGTATATGGTATACATCAACTGTGTACACGATTTATATATAGAAAACAAGTAAGGCAGAAAGAGAAAAAGCAAAATGAGCATTGACAACTTTATGCGTCTTTTGATAATGTACAAACCAGTGGGATGATAGTACATAAAACAATCATTCAAATAACACGCCAAACATTTCTGTACTTAGACGATGAACTGCGCGAGTAAGGGAATATTTGCAAAGGGCTTTTGTAAAAGGTACACGTAGAAGTTTAATAATATTTGTTCAACATATATCCACGTGTACCTATATGTATTAATGAAGGCGTTTTCTTACGGAAGAGAAGGTCAGACTTACTTTCAATGTCACATAGCCGCAGCACTGTTATACTATATAGATATATGGAAGTTTTGCACACATCTAATAAAGATACCCGAGTGAGTTTTCGATATTCGATATTATAAAAGGGGTGGAGAGATATACAGGGTAGCGTATGTGTGTATGCATTTACGTCAGCTAATGAGACAATCTCCGCATGCGTAAGCATTACCTTTTCTTTCTACTTTTTTTTTATTGTTTAAACCGCATGATGAGCGTGGGATGTTTTGGTTACTAAATATATAAGGGTAATATGATTTTATTGATTTGCAGGTTTGGTTAATCACTTATCAAGTAATATTTTGGATAATGGAAATATCATTGAAATGTTAATAATTGGATTTCAATTTTTAATAAATATTGAAAAGGGTGGTTTTGTGTCTTTGGTATTTTGCGCTAATAAATAAAAGTATTTCAAATGTTAAATGGAAAGTGTGACAGAGTACAAAGTCTTATATATAGTTAAACTTCAAAGAAATTTATTTATTTTAATAAAAATTATTTAATTTTTTAATTTTTAATGATGAATACTTTTTTATTGATGAATTTATGAGTAATATCTGCATAACCGTAGTTCAATACATAATCAATTCAAATATCAATATTCAATTTTATAAATTTAAAAAGATTTTAAAATTAAGGAAGAAAAAATAACAGAAATCAAGTGCAGTTAATAACAACATGACCAATATTTTTTAATTATTGTTAAAATTTTTGTACATACTTCTTATTTAAACCTTTGATAGTCACGAATTATCTGTACATTGGGTATCAGACGAAACGTAATATTAAATGACATCACTGAAAACGTAATATCATCAATTTATACATTACGTCTAAGGTCTCGTTAATTTATTTTTCAAACAACCATTCTTCCTTTATTATTGAAAAATATAATTAAAAAAATTAAGAATTTTCTTATTATTTCATTTTAATCTGCTTAAAAGAACTGAAAATTATATTTGAGCTTGAATAAATTACACGAGCAATAATAAATTATGATTATGATATATAATAGAACTTAATATTCGTGTAATTTAAAATGTTATCCGCTAAATATTTTAAAGAATAATTAGAATAAATGAGATTTAATGGACGAAGGCAAGCTCGCTATCTTAAACGAGACGGTAAATTAGAGGATGTTTAATTCAAACGAAAAGAAGAAGAATAAAAATGAGCGTGTATATAGTAGAAATTAACGTGAGATAATAATTCAAAAATAAAAAAAAGAATACATCATACTTCCTCCGACCTTGAATTAATTATATAAACAAAAATATTTTGATTTCTTTTTAATTATATAATAAACATCCTAAGCTATATATGTATTATTATATTTATATATAGCACACATATTTATATAATCTCCTATATGATTGTTTTAAACTTTATTATATTAATATCTAATATTCAAGATCGTCAGTGGCTCAGTCGGTAGAGCGATGAATTCATAATCTCGAGGAATAAAAAAAAATTGATATTTTTATTAAACATTTTTGTATTTCAGATGGGACAAAAATTTTCGTATGGATGTTGAAATAAAAATTTGAACACAAAAAATTATTAATAACACATAATTTTGAATAATAAACTGTATATTCTGAGTTATGAGATAATTTAAATAACAAAGTACGTGTTTTGCAATTTAATGAATATAAGTACACAAAAATTTTATATTACAAATATTTTATGTTAATTTTATGTATTTCTGTTTTAAATTTTACTACAAAAATTTACAGCTAGAAAAAAAATTTTTACAGTTTAATAGCAAAATTAATGAGTAAATTAAAAAAAAAGAAAAAAAGATACTCACCGTTCGTTCATCATCTCTAAATCCAGGCGATAAACTACCACCAGGTGAATATCTGAACTTATCCTCTCTATTTTGTTGCGTTTGTATACTAGTACCATTGGTTAAAGGTGACGATGGTGTTGCATATTCAGCTGGTGGTGGTGTTGGCATTTCGGGAAAAAATACATTTTCCTTGCTATCCGTATTAAGTAGCCTGCGTAATTTTATTTGCAATTGTTCGGATGACGAACGTGGATCGCATGCTCCGTTATTAATGTGATAACTTGTTCCACTTATTGAACCTGAACGTCGCTGTGGTACTGGTACTAATCGTGGACTTTTCGGTGGCAGCGCTGGTGGCAGTGTTCGTTGTGGGCTCAGAATGATATCCCCTTCTTTTTTTTGTTTCGTTTTTTTATAATTTTTGCTTTTTTTTAACTTTTTTTTATTTTTAACTTTTTTGTTTTAAATTTGGTTTTATTGGGCTTGCGATTTTTTTTTAAAGAATTTTTTTTATCGTAGAGTTATTTATGAATTTTAATTTTATTGATGAGATACATTGTCTTTCTAAATTCTTTGGAATAAGTAATTAAATTTCATTTGAAAATTAGTATTCATTAAATTTTTATTGTCATCCATAATTTATTCTAATTAATCGTTGTTTTAATATTTTTATCAATTTGATAGAATCCAAAGAATTTGAAGGAATAATGTTTTATTTCTTTATTGTTTGAATTATAGCAATATGAATGTCGACTTAAATGGTTTAAATCACTTGAAAGTTTTTTGTCTTTGATCAATGAATTTTTAATATGAGTTTTAAATTTAGTATCAGTTATATATTTATAATGCTTTGCTCAATAGAACTTTTAATAATTCAAGGCATTCTACGATGGAATCTATTGTTGGGTAAAAAAACTGCGAAGTAATCTTCTTATATTATAAACTGTTTAAATTCTTGTAATTAATTAAGTAACAAATACTTTCCATCGAATAAAAATTTAATAAAATTAAATTATACAATGAAGTCGTCAGTGGCTCAGTCGATAGAGCGATGGATTCGTAATCTCGAGGTCCCGAGTTCGAATCCAGCTCTCGGCTGTTTTATACAGGCACCACTGTATAAGTTACATGTGCTTTGTTCACAAACACACTGATGATCTCCGTCGCTAATAAGCATCATAATGGTAGCATAAATACAGCGACGTTAAATAAAAAAAAATTATAGAATATATAGTAGTACTAAACGTTAAATTGGCTTTTTTCTCAATTTATTTATTGTGACGTTAATTTTCTTTTTTATGATTTTTAAATATGCATTATTTCCAAACGTCGACTTTCATAACACTTTAATTTCTAATACGTTTTTATTATTTATAAACCACAATATGAAAGTAACTAATTTTTTGTTATCATCAATGAAAAATAAGGCTATAAAGATTCATTTAAGAAAAATATATTTTCAACACTCAGGTAAAAATATATTTATTTTTAAAAGCTGTGAAATATTGAGCTGTATAATAAAAATGAATTTAAAATCCAAATTTAATTTGAGTATTCTTAGTTAAGTGCACCCTCAAACATTTACAGCGTGTACGTGACTTACGAAAAACGTGAAAGTGCTATTTTATTATCTGAGCTTTATTATACATGAAAATTAATTATTACAATATTTCAATATTTCATGGCTTTCTCTTGCATTTTGGTAGGTATGATGCTTTTTGTTGAATTATATTAAAAGAAAAACTTTTATTTGATAATAATAAAATATTTTAAAATTTAAATTAAAAAATTTGCTGATCATATATTTGTTTCGATAAAAATTGAAATAATAACAATTTTTTCTACAATAAATCATTTTTAATAGTTAAAAAAAATTTTCTTATATAATTAAAAGCTTCTTTAATATTTAACTATTAAATTAAATGATATACGATTCTTTCATACAATTAAATTTGTTTACAGAACTTTATTAATTAATATAACTTTTTGAAATGAATATATAGGATAACTTCGAAGAAACCAAAAACTATATACTTTGAAACTTAACATCATATTCGATTTCCAATAAAGTAGCACTATCACATCCCTCTTCAGACAATAAGCCCTTAAAGGATCGAAAAAAAGGAAGTATATATTATATACGCGTGCAAGCCCACTTACACATATACACAAAAGGTTATTCAATATTCCACGTGCTCGAAAAACCTTTTGTATATACTAACCCTTTTTCTCTCAAAGAAGAATAAAAGAAAAGTATACAAGTATATCAATTATAAGTATTATTCTTATTGTTTTTTTTAACTTACGTCTATCAGTATCATGACACGTGGCCCAACAGCATGGTGATTGATTTTGCATTTGTTGTTGTTCTCTTGATTGTTGCTGTTGGTTACAATTGTTTTGACTATTAACCGGCGTGCCGCATTTACGTAACAAACGCGGCGGTGCACCGGGTGCTGTTATTTGTGATACTTGCAAATGCCCGCTGTTTTTTAATTCTTGTTTACGATCTAATACCGTCTCGCTTTTAACGTAAAATGCTTTTGATTCTTGAAGTAGCTCGACTGCACTCTTACGTTTACCTAAAGAAAAGAGAAAAAAAAAAGAATTTTTTATTAGTTTTTAGTTTCAGATTTTTTAAAAGAGCTTAAATTAATTTATATTTATTACAGTGCATTTCTATTTTTATTTCTTGTTGATAAAATGTCGTGAACTTTAAATTTTATTTTTATCTTATATTGCATATTCTATATAGAAAATGCGGCATATTCTGAGTTATGCTTTAAAGTAGCAAGATTTATCTTTCTCTCGATTTTCCATGGAAAATCTTGCCAATTTTCGAAATATGAAATTTTGCCAAAACGTGCTTCAGTAGTACAAACAAAGTTATTGCTAAAGTTTAATTTAACTTAATTTTAGAGCAAAATAATTAAAAAGCTTGTTCTTTAAATTTAAAGAATTTTCTATTACTCGTCCATTAACGCAATTCTAAAATATTTCAATAGCTATTTATTTTTGAACGAGTTACATTGATAAAAAATAAAAGAAAAGAAAATTGGCAATTCTCTGTAGCAAATGAAGTTTAAAAAGTACTTCTGTTAAAATCACCTTTATTCAAAGTTCACTGAATAGCTTTCATGTAAATGGAAAAGAAAAATTATAGCATTGAAAAAGCTTTTTCAATATGCAACATTCATAAAATGTCATTTTTCAGCAATAATTTTTAATATTCTGCTACTTGTTCTGAATACATGATGAATCACGATGAATAAGATCGTAAATTAAATGATCAATCGTTTTTATTTCTAGCTTAATTATAATTCTCCATTTTATTGATCTTAAAAATTGGATGAAAATGATGCTTGCCGTTCTTTTGTACGGAAAAAGTGAATTGATTTTTTGGATTTTTCTAACTTTTATTTTCAAATTTTTAATATTTTTATTTTAAAATTATGGTATTACTATGGTATTTTCTGGCCATAATGACAGCCTGTAACAACATTATTATAAGCTATTGTAATTTTTACAAGAAATAAATTCATTAAACGATTTCGCAAAGCATCGACGTCTATTTATAACATAATTATATTCATTATATCATTAAAAAAAATCAACTGTACACTCGTAACATATTTGCATTTCCTCATTAATTATGAAGACAATAGCCTCGACTTAATAAAAATTACTTATTACAAAACGGTTTTAATATTTTAATTCAAATCGAGTCTCATACTCTCATTTTCACAGCGTAAAAAATTAAAGAGAAAAAAAACATATCCTTCATCATACTTAATTTAAATTGTAACGATAACTGATCATAGGAATACAGTTGCATCTTTGTAAAACAATCGAATTTTCTCAGACTTCAAACCTAAACGTTCGATATTCCATTCATGACTTTTATCCACCCGAGGCAATCATTAACACTTCATTATTAATATAAGAGAAAATAATAAAAAAAAGAAAAGAATAGCAGATGTGCATATCAACAACAAAAGAGATGAAAAATTTCGCATGCAATTTATGCATATGTTGAAGAAAGTTTATGCATAATGTACGGGACTTTTTTTTTATTGTAAGGCGCGTGCGGAAGCCACGTGCTATTATGTGCTTATACACCATCTCTTGGTTAAATTATCACATGTGTGGATATATATATACAGAGTCAGAGCTGCTGTACAAGATCTAAAATACAAGAGAGAGAACATCTGTTATGCGGTGTTATGAGCAAAACCTGCGATTAATTGCAAAGAGAGGCTTGTTTGTTGCTCGCGTAAATTTTTATTTAATCTTTATCTTACTTGGCTTTTTTATTTATTTTCTTCTTTTTTTTTAAATATGAATAGAAACTTTTTGAGAAGATTTAAAAAGTTGGGATGGTTGAGTTTTCATTAAGAAAATTTATCTAATTGATGATAATTAGTTTTATTACGATGTTAGCTTTCATGTGGTAGAAAGTATTGTACAAAAAGCAATAATTGTACATTTTAAAAAATATATTGGTATCATAATTTTTAACCATTAAAATGTGGTTATATAGGCATGATAATAAGTAAGGTGAAAACTGCGCCTATTTAATCCTCAATGATTGCCTATTGTACACCCAACACAACAGGTGGCTAATTCTTATATACTCACGAAACGCTTTCTTTAAATGTGGTCATCACGAATTTGATGGTCAAAAAATGAAAAGAAAAAAACATTTATAAAGATGAAAATTTAGTTTTGTTCGATGTTTTTGTTTTGTGATTTTGCAACTAATTTAAAATTAAATTTAAATCTGTTATCGGAAATAATTTTATTTCTAAAAATTATTTATTCAAACAAACAATAACTTGATTATCGACAAATTTTAAATAATATCAAATTCTATGAAAGAATTTTTTTTTCAAAAAATTTTTACATTTATAAAATTATAAAATTAAATATACTGTGTGTGGTTAAAAACTGTAAATTTTTTCAAACAACTAAGAAGCCGATTAGCCTGACTCGAAATCAAATGTTGCACATACATTTATATATATCTTTCATCGCTTTTATCGTATGTGTATATATATTATATGAAAAAAGGAAGAAATAAGGTTCTTTCGGTACGATACCCGTTTGTTTTGTTGCCTCAAGGAATGTCACAAAGATGAGAAATAATAAAAAAAATAAAAATTCGAGCAGATCAGTAGTCAAAACACGACGATGAGACGTTAAGATTTTTTTATTTCTTTCTTTCTATACTCTTGAACAGTTAAAAAAAAAACAAAATAAGCAGCAGCACTCCTTTCGCTCTTGTATGTGTGAGAAAGTCAACCGCGGCACATATAACGCAGAAGAAAAAAAAGGAAGCAAAATTTATGTCTCTACGAGGGGTTTTTCTCAACTGTAAAGCTCTTTTGTTTTTTTTTTATATTTCTTTCTTTTTTTTTCTCTATACACATGAGCGTTTGATGAATGGGACTTTGAAATAAAACATTGATGCTGCACACACGTGTTCGAAATATTTTATTTCCTCGTCATGGGCTATTTGTAAGATTTTGCCCGTGGGGTTCAAGAGGATGATTTTAAGCTTGCCACAGATGTGAATTTGATTTTTTTTTATGTTTTATTTATTTTATTTTTTTTTTTATTTTGAGATACTATCTTGACATAAATTTTGATGAGTTCGTTATAACGATATGTTGAAAATTAGAGCGATGAATTTTAAAATGTTAGCTGAGTGTCTGTAAATATTTGTTACAATTTTGTAATTTGAATAATTTTATTTTATTTTATAATATTTTTTATGAATTAAGATTTTTTAATATTAAGTTAAAATTTTATACACTTTCACCTAGAAAATAAATTTTATATATCAAAATAAATATAATAATAATAATAAATATAATAATCATGATACAAAACAGGAGTAAATTGAGTTAACGAAAGAAATTTAATTAAAATTGTTTTATCAATTTAAAAATAAAAGTTATTTAGTTTACAAAAACAAAGTAATAACAAAACAAAAATTTTATAATCAATACATAAAACTATTTTTAATTGAAAAATCCGTGCTATGATTTCATTAAAACTCAGATCTAAAAAATTAATAACCGTCAACCCTAAAAAAATTTGATACACCAATTCACTTGTAGTAATAAAATATTTCTTAATTGGTGGTCTGGTGTATAGTTAAAAAAAGAGCTTCTTCAAGAAGAAGAAAAAAATCCTGACTCGATTTATCCAAAACATATTTCGACGATATAAAAAAAAACGTGCCTGCATCCGTTATATCTTGAAGAGAAAGAGAGAGAGAGAGAAAAAGATATCTTGAAGAGAGTATACGTGCCGCACACGTTTTATATCCTTCCGTAACAGTGACACGCACAATACATATCGTTATAACGCTTCCTCCTTCTCTTATATTTTCTTATTTATTTGTAGTTTCCTTTTCCAATAAGTTGCGCGACGTATATATTTTCAATAAGTACGATTTTTAGATTAATCTTTTTTAGAAAAATATTGAAAATATTAAAAATTTTTATAAATTTTTCTTAACAAAATAATTATAAATAATTAAAAAAAAATTTTTTTAATTATTTTAAGTATATAAAGCATTTCTATGTAAGTATTGGAATACTTTATTTCAACGGTTAATGAAATAATGCAATTGTTTCGATATATCACGAGTATTGTAATGCAAATAGAAAACAATACGGAACTGTTCGTGCAACGATTGCACAGGTGTGTGTATCTTGCACGGCTTCGAAGCCAGATTCACAACTATTTTCATTTAACGTATTAACAATGTCGTATAAAAAGTTTTAGATTTTAAATTCAACATCAATTTTCTTGAACACTTCGATTTTCAAGAAATAATATAGCAGGTAAAATTAAATTTATGTTATTAATAAAAGAAAAAGAATTTTATAGATCAATTAATTGATAAGAAATGCAGTCATGAGAAAGATTTTAAATGAAGGCTTTCGACTCTTGATTTCTAAGGATTGGGTAATTATTTTATTTTACCATAGCAATATATGCACATATTAAGATTCTATTTGAAATAAAATTAATGTTAAACATACTGAGTACAATGACCAGGTTTTAATGCTAAAATTATCAAATAACTTGCGTGTTATAGTTTAATTACTTATTCGTCACGAACGACTGAATTTAACGGAAAATCTTTCGTATAAATTAAGTGCTCGCCGTTATAAATACAACATCTATTCACATTTGCTACACATTATGTGTATTAACGCTAAAAATATAGTCGCACCCGTATTACTTTATTTTTTTTTTGTTTAATTATGCATACGTTAATCACTCGGTGTATTTATTTTTGTTTTTTTTTAAGGACACTGAATTATTATCATCCGTGACTAATAAAGATAAAAAAAAATAAAAAAATCTGTATTTAACAATTTTTTTTTATTTGAAGAGATTAAAAACATAGGAAATACTATAGAATTTAATTGGAAAAAGTTCAATGTTGCCATATAACTCTATTATTTTAATATATGAAATTATAAATTGCAATTAACTTTTAATACTTATATTATCGATTTAGCTCTTTGATAATTAAAATTAAAAAGATAGATAAAATATTTTAATTATACATTAAGTAGCTTGGAAAATAATTTTTAAAATCAATTCATGAATTTTGTTTGAAAAAAAAGTTAAATTTTTTCATTATAGCAAAGTTTGTAAACCATTGCATCGAAATTCAATCGTGACCCAAACTAACCTAAGTAAAACTATCGTAAAAACTTGTTATATACACTTTACCAAAACTTTCTCGCGTGTTCGATGAAGAAAAAAAAAAATAAAGAAAGAAAATCCTTTTGCACACTTTACTTGCGCCTCATCTTTTCTCCCGAAAATTCATGACTTGCCTTTGGCTATAAGCAGCGTTTAGCCTTCTCTCCTACATCATATCGTTTTGTGTATGTGTCGTGCAAAAAATGAAAAATAAAAAGGAAAAAAAAGGTAGCAAAGTCTCGACCTAGATTTTTTGACGTCTTTTTAAGCTTCTTTTTTTATCGGCTTCTTCTTCTTACTTCATATCCATTCTTATGATGCATTCGACATTTGCTATATAAAATGCATATCTAAACTAGTACACTATATATATGACCTTTATAATCATGTATATATGTACACATGTATTATATATATGATTTTTTGTGCTATTGGGTTAAAAATGAAGGGAAAAAAATCTGCAATTCATCAATCATTTGAGTTCTATACTTTTTTTTGTGAAAGGAAAGAAGAGAATGAAGTAAAAGAGGAGGAAGGGGAGGGCAGGGGGGAGAGGGTAAGAAATTATATCGCAAAATAACTTTCGTGGGAAATGATAGATTGTCGAACGATGTGAAAGGAATCGATGTGTACTATGTATATGTATATGTATACCCAAACTAAGATATATAATATACACATGATTAAATCAAATCAGTTATTATTCTTTTTATTATTTTTTAGGATGACAAATACATTTGATTTTATTTTCGTTTTTTTTTTGGTATTCGTGTAACTTTATCATTAAAATAGAATTTTATTTATAAAATAATGATCGCAGAAAATAATTTTGTTAGTTAAATATTTAAAACTGTTATGTTATCCTTTAACGCAAATGATATGAGAACAAATGTGCAAAATTGTAATTTTATCGATAGGAATTGTATAATTTTCCAATAGACTATTAAAATGATTGATATGTGAATTCATGAATTGTAAAACATGAGTTACGATGTATATGTGTGTGCTTCGGTATAAATATGTATATTATACGCTGTATTGAAATTCAAATTTTTTAACATTTATGAATCATAAACTATCAGTTTCAGACTAAACTATTGAATAATCTTATTGTATGATAAATTTAAGGAAATCACTAGTTAATCGTGTACGATAAATTTTAAATACCAAAATTTACGTTACATGACTGGCTGTAATATTTTATCAATAATATATTTGTTTTTTTCTTTTACAAAATCTATAATATAACAATCATGGACTTTTTATAAACTTTTTTAAATTTCTTTATCGTAATAAATAATTGTTTAACATGTGATATTGTATTTTAAATAATATCATTAAATTTTAACAATCAAAAACTAAAATTTGACTTTTATAAAAAAAAAAAAGAAAATAAAATTTTTTATTTATATCTTCAAAAAAGTGTATACTCGAAGCTAAAGTCATCCTTTACAAAGCTTACAAATACAAGATAATATTTCACAATCGCGTCCACACATGTTTGTCATAAACAAAAAAAAGTTTCTTCTCAAATACGCACTTCAAAACAGAGATCGACTTGTATATATATTTTTACCCTTTCCTTAAGAAAAAAAAGGAAAGAAAAAAAAGAAGAAAAAAAAAAGTTTGTTATAAAAGAAACGTCGCACAACGTGCCTATAAGTGCAAAAGACATTGCGACCGAGAGCGGGTGCGCGCTCGTACTCGTAAAAACGTTTTTCTCTTATTCCCTCTTTCTTTCTTTTTTTTTTACTTTCTCGTTTCAACGAACTTATCATAAAACTCAAAAGAAGAATATATATACGTGTAAGAAAGAAGCACGAAGATGAAAGTATAAGGGTGTGCTGGCTCGCTCTATTTTAACAGCTGCTTTAATTATCACATGGGGAGGGCTGCTCGTCTTCGTATGTATATTCTTCTTCTTTTTTTAGACTCTCTTATACTTTTCTGTCTCTCTTTATTTCTAGTTTTTTTTTTAATGCTTTCTTGGGGAACGTTTGTTTTTCGCGTTTCTTGTACATAAGCATAATTTGTGCCGCCGATGAAATGTAGGGTGAAGCTTTTTTTGGGAAGAGTTTTTTATTTTTATTTTTATTTATACGATGGTTATTATTGAACGAAAGAGAAAATGTTTCATGATATAAAGAATTCAAATCGACGAGGCGGATCGGTTTCCTGTGTATATACACTATATCTTTTTTTTTCGTTAATTTGCTATTTTAAAGAAATTTTTTATTATACACAAAAGAATTTATATCGTGTGACTTTGACGTTTTTTTAGATTGTTTTTATTGATTTTGTGTCGCAGTTGTTGGTTTTATACGTTTGAATATTTAATATGATTTCTTTAGGTAATACACGAAAGTGTTGGCAAAAACAAGATCGAAAATAAATAAATATTAAATTATATTTCATAATTCTGTTGAAATAATCGATGAAAGGAAATTCGCAGTTAAAAATTTAGACTTTGCATTGCTGATCTAATTAAATCTTTGGTTAAACATATACAAAGTAAGCGTGTAATTAAAATTGTACAAAACAAAGAATACTTAAGCAAGGCATACGAAGATCCAAATTGTAATTAAAAGCATAGTTGACAAAAGTACAAAGGAATTTCATGCAATTATTTTTACTTTAATTAAAAGAAAATCAAATAAAACATTTGTATTTTGGATTTTCAGTTGAACAAAATAAAATTTTCTTTTATTTTTTTAAATATAGAACAAATTCTAAATAATATAAAATAAAAATGAAGAATACGTTGCTCAACAATTAAATTTTTGAAAATGAAAAAGTATATGGCTTTTCTCAAAACTGAGATTTAAAGTGGTTAAAAGCTTTTTTAATTTATGGTTTGTTAAAATAAAAATAAATTTAATAAAGTAGAAATTTTAAGTCTCAAGTTTTACTTTTAGACATTGTGACATAAAAATCTTAAAGATTTCCGGTTGTCTTATAATCTTTCCTTTTGTAGATACGATCATCAAACTGTTACGTTATTTAAATATCTATAAACTTAGTGAATAACTTAAAAAAAATCTTGTACCTATTGAATAAGTTAAAATTTTAAGATTTACAATATTACAAATGTTATAATTACCATTTAATTAAAAAATAACTATAAGAATCACTGTAGAAGCGAAACTAACTTTATGCATTTTATATGCTTGCGTTTAAGCTTTCACTTTATGAAATTTCTATGTACGTACCAACATGTTCAGCATGATGCCGATGATGATTTCTAACGTAAAGCGGTGCTGGATGTGCTTGTACCGGTTGCTGCATTTCCCAATAGCCGCGACTTTGAACATAACTATTTGGACTTTGTATTTGAGCTTGTGCCGATGGTGGTGGTGCTTGTGCACCGCTCGAATATCTTGGCTGCTGGGACGGCGAGGTTTGTTTGCAGGGTAGCCGAGCCATGGCAGTCATCATTTTTTTTTTTTGTTAATAGTCACAAGGCTAACCCTGCCAAGATTTTAATAATTAAAAACAATGTATTTAGTCGATTGCAACTGATGATCTCACACGACTCTATCGTTAGAGCCAAATTTATTGCGTCGTCGCTTCATCCCCTGAATATGCTCGATTGACGTTGATTCAAAAATTATTTATGGAATCTGAAAAAAAAGAAAATATTGGATGTTAATTTCAAACTAAGTTTTGAAACAAAAATCTTACAAATTTGTAAAAATAAATTATTTTATAAGCCTTAATGCATCCTTAATTTTGTTTATTTTCAATTTGCGTAGCACAAAATCAATGATTAGTTTGCAAAATAGAAGTAAAAGTGTATTTGAAGTACGGTCAAAATAATCCATTATTCCAATAAGTATAGAAATTAAAGTTTTGTTTACTTTGAATTTATCATAAACCGGCATTAATCAATGCTGCTTTTGTTAGAGGATCAAAAGTTTTGGCTATAAAGTTGTTCGGCTTTGTAGGTTTTAGACATTACCGTGAATCATAACTTATAGAATCCAGAGCCATATAAACGGGATTCGGATAACAAGTTAACTTAAATATTATGTATTTATAAATTTATCAAGTATAATTTTATATGTATTTTTTTTTTTCAATTAATATTAATATAAAATAGTAAATATTTGATTATATTAATAAAAATAGAATCTAAAAGCAGCGAGAATCGATTTGATTTTAACAGAAATTCTTCTTGTTTGACGAAGTTTAGAATTCCAATTTCAATGAAAAGAAATCTATTCCAATCATCCATCCACTTTATTCAAATAGATATCCTATAGAATATAGTTCCACCTAGCAAAAATATAAAGACGCATTTTTTTCACATCGTAATGCTGTCTATGCGTCTCTATATATTTTACTGTAAAATACCTTGAAGGACGTAGTTCCTGATCAGGGCGTAATTTCTGATCATTATTGATTAAAAATCAGAATCTATAAGCTTTTAGTTAGAAAAACTTTTTTTTAATTTATGAGAAAAAATAGATTTAGAGTAAGAAGTGCTTCGTTTATGTGAAAAAAATGATAAACTTTCACTTCTTCGCATGTAAATGTGTGATCAGAAATTACGTCCTTTACGGTAGATATTTTTTAATTTATTATTAATTAATAAATTAAAAAGAGTCTTCCTTTAATAATCTTTTTTGAATGTGTTTATTAATTAGTAACAGATTTTTATTTACTGTAAGAGTCAAAAATGAAATGGTTTCTTTTTTCTACATCTTATTTTTTCAGTTGTATATTTACACCATTTCTGTAAGCTGAGCACAGATAATTAATTAATTAATGGGAAAATTGTAACAATTTGTTGCATTATGATTCTTAATTATTTAAACGTTAACTAATTACTTGATATGAGTAAACGAATTTCTTATTTTTTTTTCTTACAAGAATTTAATGACTTTAATTAAAGACTGTTTAAGTGAGACGATTTAAAATGATAATAAATGCGGGTTAGATTGAGACAATAACGGATTCATTAATCGTTATTTCTACAAGTATTTTCTTACGTGCTTTTACTAATTGGATTTGATAAACTTAATAATTTTTTTTCTTCTTATTGGTCGGGAGTAATGAAAAATCGATACCTTCCAATTTAACCAGAAACACTTTCATTTGACTTTAATTCTTTTTTCATTAATGTATTACAATTTGAAATGAGAATAAATGAGCTGTAATTTTGAGACTCTTGTTATATTTGACTTTCTTCAAAGTACGTGTTACAAATTGACTTTTAGTACGTAAGAAAGTGAGAACACAGTTGTTTTATAAAATATGAAGAGTAATTAATGTTAATCAAGATTAAGAGCCCATAATTCTTTAATTACTGTGTTTTTAAGATTTTAAATACAAGTTTCAAAACAAAGGGACAAAAATTTAACGAGTTTTTTTACTATACAATCTGCACAATTAACCAATGTATTTGCATATAAAAAATAAACTGCATACAATTTTATTACGTCTTGATAATAAAGTTTTTTTTTGTAAAAGTGCATAATTACATAATCATTAAACTTTCATCTGAAAAATGTCAAAACTAATAAAGCATGAAAACAAATAAAAGGTAGACGTCAATCTACCTAAAAATTCTCAATAAGTCATAGCAACGTATACTTTCTCAAAAATTCTTACGAGATGCGTTATAATACCTCGAGTAATGACCAAAATTGAGCCTCAAATGTACCGCGCGTTTATATCTTCTTCTCTCTTCATTCTCTCATAGAAGAGAAAACGCGAAAGGCTCACTCCTTCATTACTCATTGAGTAATGAAGAGTGACGAGCCATAAGAGAAAAAAGAAAGAGAAAGAAAGAATCGTTAGTCCCTGACGTGGCACCGAGTTCGGTAAAGCGGTACATTTTCTTCTTTCTTTTATATATATATATATATATATATATATATATATATATATATATATATGGCATAGCGACCGTTTACTTGATCTCTTGCTTTAGTACAAAAAAAAGAGAAGAGTCTTTCATATTCATCTTTGTAACAAAACAGTAATAGTAGAAGCGAAGAATAAAAGACTACTAGAAAGATCGATAAAAAAAAAGTTGTCGGCAAATTTTTTTCCTTTTATTTTTTAGTAAGTCAGACGATATCTGTCGAGAGAATTAAGAGAATATATATCTATAGACGATGACAAAAGGAAGAGAAAGGATGAATGGAAAAAAGCTTAAGAGAAAAAGAGAACCTATTAAGAGCTCGTTAAAAAGTAAAAAAAAAAAGAAAACGAAAGAAAGGAATATAGATTTTTGCGTATAAAAGATGGGTATAAATGACCTTTGTGTCACTATATTTGTATCGGTTGGAAATGTTTTAAAAGAAAGGTTATATAAAATCAGAGTTTGGTTAGTATGGGATTAAATTTAAAAAATTGATTGAGTTGAGTGGTCTTCATCGACCGGTTAGCTTTTCAGGATCGATTAAACTTTTATTATGTACCAATATGTAACATTGACATAACAGATTTTCAATAATATTTTTACTTTCTATAAGTCAATGTAGCGTCAAACTTTCTCTGCATATTAACAAAATAATGCATTCATTTAAATATTAAATAGATTATTTAATAAATTTAGTGGCATAATAGATAAAACTTTGACATTGGAATATGAAGGATTAGATTAAAATCCTCTAACAGGTATTTTAAAAGGTAGTTCCGAATTTTTTTCTGAAAGAAAATAAGTTTATGTATGTATATCGTGTTATGTATATAAAATTTTAAATAAGCAACCTTGTAAAAGATCAATCGTTACTAAAATTTTTTATTGGTGCAACTCAAATTTTACCGTATTTTGTAAGTTTACCATTATATAAAGCGTCTTTTTTAATCATACACGATACACTAGGTACACAAGTAAAATATCATATTCTTAACCAAATATATATCTATATGTGAATATGTGTGTATTTGCTAATATTCAATAATCCTAAAATATTATGGTTTAAAAATGTACGTAATGATGCGTGTTAATAATCATAATAATTCAATTAATTCCTATATCACCTAGGTTAACTATATTAAATTTTAATTCCAATCGGATACATACAAATAATTAAGTCAACTTTTACGATATTGAAAATAATCTTTGTATTTTTGTTTAATTAGCCCATGACCAGCTCGCTAATCATTTCCAATCTTCTTCAGTATAATCAAACTAACCATCGACTGACTATTAAAACAATTTCAATTGGCTAAATTTTTACCAAGTCGATTGATTTAGAGATACTCTTCTTAACTTTCTGATCTAAAGTAATGTAAATTCACAAAAAATTAGCTTTGATTCATTTGAATTTTAACAATTAGTGTTGACACAAAAATATTCCTTTTGGTCACATTAATTTTGGATTCAGATGACAGTTTTGATTGAGTTAATTTATTTTGTGTAATAAGGAATCCTGAAATGGAGTTGATCTGATATCATCATATACAATAGATTCATTATATTTTAACTTTTAAAAACAAAATTTATGAAATAATTCCGCATTTACAAAAGGATTCCATATATTGAATCTGTTTATCAATTATCATTATGTTAAATTTTTAAATAATTTAAAGAAAAAATAAACATGATTAAAAATATAACTAAGAGTAATGTCTTTAAAAAATTTTTTAACACACAACTATACGACTTATAAATGTGCAGAGATTATATTACTATGTAACTCGCACTTTTGTCATAAAAAAATATATTTACGAGCTTAGAGTCTTCCTTTAATAACCCAAGTGCTTGCAAAAGTTAATTTCTTCTTCATTTTAATTTTTAATTTTTTTAATTTTAAAATATCAACTTTAAGCTCGTACAATTTACATATGAGCAGTAAAGTTAAAAACTTCGCTGGACTTTATTATGAAGTCAGTAATAATTTTCCATTTACCGAAGAAAGCCGTTGCTTATATTAAATCGACAAAGTATGCTTAAAAACGATATAGCTGTTGCTGCTGCAAAACAAAAAAAATATATTGCCAGACAACTTAAAATGATCTCATACTATTCAATTTAGATGCGGACACTGGCCTGTTTTCTCACATCAGTGTCAATTAAAATTTGTACTTTCTGCTTCAAGTTACAATCTATAGATATATTTGTTATTAAAATTTTAAAGTACGTAGTTATAAAGTTATAATTTTTAGTTCAAACAGAATTAAGCTTTGAAATAGAAGTTATTATGGTTTTAAAAAATTTATAATGCTATGCATATATTTACAGTGTGCAAGTTAACATTGCGCGCAATATCCTGTTATTATAACAGTTTCGTGTTACTGTTAAGTTCATGATCAATTTACCTTTTTTTTACAAAGATCAATTACAAAAAATTTTAATTACTAAATAAACTGGTTAGGGAACAGGAAGATATTGCGCATAGGAGTGACATTGAGAAATAAAGGCAAATAAAATGTTAAAAATTATTTACACGATTTCAAAGTATATGAAAAGGATGTAACTCCCAGGTATTAATGCGATTAGATTCTGTAGAATTATATGTAAATTAAACGTTATTAAGAAATTCACAAAAAAAAAAAAATAAATGCATACATTTTTTGAGCACTAAAAAATTATACGCTTGCATGATAAAATAACACACTTTTAGGAATCTTCAAATTATCGATCACAAAATTAAATAATGAGGATTTCAACCTTCTCTTCAGACGCATAAAAAATTACAGTTTGATTACGAAAAAAAAGAGTGAAAAAAAACATTTGATTTACAGTCCTGGGCGACATGATCGTAGGGTATTTCGATCCCGCTTTACCTTTGAAGATTAAAACCCATAAGGAGAAAAGAAGAATAAGAAGAGGCGAAGAAAAGATAAAGAAAAACATTTTTAAAAAAAAGAGAACGAGACACATGAAGGTAAGACGAAGTTTAAAAAAAAAAAAAGGAAACCAAAAAATAAAAATAAGAAGCAAAGAAGAAGAAGTATAAGACGAATCTCAAGAGAGAACGAAAGAGAGTCTCGGAATATTGAGCACGCCCAAATAAGAAGAAAGTAATGAGACGAAAGACCCAAAACGTTATATATATGTATATATAACATATATAACGAAGTGACAAGAAGAAACGAGAACGAAGATACCGAAGTACAGACTAGAAAGAAGAAAAAAAGATAAAAGCCGAGAAAAGAAGTAACCATGATAAAAAAAAAGAAAAGAAAAAGAAGAGAAAAGGTCCGGCTTGGAAAGTAACATGGGGAACGACGGTATCAAGTAGCAAAAGTCCCGATGTGTACCGATAAACGGGATCCAGACTCTCCCTTTATAAATACACACCTATACATGCATGTATACGTGTACGTATACGTATGTATAATGTAACTTTTGCAATGGTGGATCCGCAATCTCCGTGTATGGGATATATGTCTGAGCAACGTCCCACGTAAAAAGTCCACTGTGTATAATATATATGCGAATATATATTTTTTTTTTATTATGATACAACAACAACAAAAAAACATGTCTTTTATACGTGGGATATCAAGTATCGTGTGTTACGAGTGCGTTTATGAATTTAAAATTAGAATCGAATACTTGGGTTTGAATAAAGTTTTCATTTGATTTTTAATAAATTGTACGATTTTATTCAATAAATTTTTAATTTATTTGTATCTCGCTTTTTTGAGCCTTAATGTATTTATGTTATTGAACATTTAAGGAAGCTTGCTTTCAAAAATTATTAAGATTTGAAAAATAAGGCAATTTTTAAATTTGCATATTAACTCTTGAATTACAGTAAAGAATAATTAAGTAAATCATTTTCGTAATAACATAAGCATTTGATGAAAAACCACAACTATAATATAGAATTAAATAAAAAAATCATTGGATTGTAAATCTGATCTTATCAACGTATTCCTCTTCCTTTTCATTTAACATTTGCACAATTGAAAATTCATCACTTAAATAAATCTTCAATTATATACATTTCACTTATACGTGTTTGCAAAAAAAAACTTCCGTTACGTACGACTGAGCCACGAAACATGCCTCTTCAAATAAAGGAAACGCGCGGAGTTTTAAACACTCAAAACGAAGATACCTTGGTTTATGAAGGCAATTCACGAAGATACTTATGTTTTGTAATGCGAACTGCAAACAAGTAAACATTTTAAGCATTATGAGTTTTACAGTTTTCTTTTTTTTATAAGACATTATTTTGGCATGGATTAATTAACAATATTTATTATTTTATCAAAAAATTAAAATTTATAATTGTCAAATTAAAAATGAAAAATTAGTAGAAAATAATTTTAATACCTTTATACTAATGGTATCTTTTGAAAATTTTTTTTTTCAATAATTTTAAATTCATTTAAGTGCAGTATAATTTGAATTTTTTTGTTGAATCAATTTTAAAAATATAGTCGAGAATAAAACTATATTTTTTCATAAAATAGATATTGATTCACTTAAGCTTGCGTGAAAAATATTCTTGAATAATGCATACAAAGAAAGAGAATCGTTTTGCCGAAGCAGCGAGAAATTTTCATTGATCAGCAAATTTTCTAAATTTTTAGGTCATGTTGTAAAAGTTAAGCTGCATACCGATCGCAAAAAACTTTTTGAATAAACATTTCATCATGCTCGTATAAATCTCGAAGGAAAACATTATTGGTTATAAATATACTTGGTACAAATGAAATGTTTTTCACGTCAAATTTATGAAAAATTGCAATTTTCTAGTTAAAAACGACGTTCGATTTATGCCATATTTGTATTTTCGAATCATTCGATTTCTGCCTCGAGAAAGCTATCCGAGTAAGCAGCTTTGAAAAAAGCTCTACAAATACGATGTATACTTTTTCTTCGAAAATTCGAAATCAATCTATCAAAAGTCAAATATTTTCTATTTCAATGTTATTTCTGTACAAAAGAAAAAAAAAGAAAAAAAAGCTCAACGTTCACTTCAACTTTCACAGATTTTGAAGCAAGTTTAAAGTCGTGCAAGGTGCACGGTTATTATGGTATCATGTCACGTGCATTTAACGTCACGACTTTGTACTTTGTGTACATGTACTCGTATTACCCGTGTCTTCAAGGAAGTGAAGTCAAGTTTTTTAAACTTTCGTCTTTCTAATGGAGATGTAAGAAAGTTTACTATCAAACATTTATTTTCTACTTATTCGGATAGCAACAATTATTTATACGGAGACAAACGAGAAACTCTAAATTAGCAATAATAATTAACTTTTACCTTTTGTTTAGTCATATGTGCTTGATATGTAATTGACTTTTTGATCGAAACATATACGTACGCATTATTAATGTAGAGACTCTTAAGCCTGAAATAAACTCGTAAAAGCTATAATTTTTTACTTCAGTCTATATGTATTTTCCTCAAACCGAAGTACTAGAGCAATTTAGACAGAAAAAAAATTGAAAAAATGATTATGACACCGCGCGCTCTATTAAAAAATTTAACCACATATCAAGCAACCACAATGTCAAAATAAAGAAAGTCATCTTTTATTTTTTTTCCATCTTCACCCTACTCAACGTCGGCGCAGCTTTGAGTGAAAACCTCAAAGAATAGATCGACTACGACCAAAAAATAAAAGAAAAAAAGGAAAATATCTTATGTAGCTTTTATTCGTGCATGAAGGCAAAAAGAAAATGAAGATGATGAAGAAGAAAAAAAAATTAGAAAAAATAATATCAAGGGAAAGGAAGTTCGCACGTGCGTGAAAAGTGCAAGGTTTCAAAATCACGCGATATATCGACAGGAAGCTGTAACGTACATATATATCAAATTCTCGCTTATGTCGGCAAAAGTGACTTATACGTCTCGAGTGAATTTTTACACCAAGCTGACATGACAATAAGATAGCATATTACTACATGTGTACCGACAAAAAGTCTATCTTTCATATTTCATATATTTATAGAAAATTTCAAGGCCATTCGACCGGTCATGATTTCAAATTCCTTTTTTTCTTTCTTTCCTTTTTCATAAATGCAATTTTCAAGCTTTCTCAGAAATCGAGTGCACTTAATAATGTCAAGTGTTATTGATATAATTGGTGTGAAAATAAATTAATTAGAAGAGAGCTTAAGAAAAATAATGCTTCACATTTAAGGGGAGAAATCGAATAGAAAATATAACGTTCATCCAAACCGGTTTTATTTTAAAGTCTTCTTTTTATTAATTTAATTAAATGATAGAAAAATAAATTTTTTTTCATAAACTATTTATTCAACATCACATTTTCATATATACATTCGCAATGAAAATTTACACTGTAAGCGTAATTCATACATTTATATAGTTGAAATGACACGGAATGTATAATCGCAGAAAACTTGGCAAATTATACTATTGCAAAAGTATAGCGACATTATTAAAATAATAGTATTCATTTACTATAAACACAGTCATAATATATTACTCAAACGTTCATTTAGAAGAAAAAAAATAATCAAATCATTACTTGACATACATACATAACTCGACACTTTCTTTTTCACGATGAACAACAATAATATCACGCATAAAATCATATTTTTTAAAACTAATATTTAAAAAAAAAATTATTTTGCGAATAATTTAAAATGATGAATTCTGTTTTTAAAATTTCATTCCGTTGGCAACACAACAACTTACCGACAATATACTAAAAAGCACTAAAAGAAACGTTCAACTTTTACTTTGACAAAAAAAAGTTGTGCTCTCATGTGAGGTCAACTCGCTAAGCCTCGCGCTTCACGACTGGAAAGGTGAAAATGCGGAAAAGTACATATACACACATACATAGGCATATTAGTTGAAGAGGGGCGTAGGCGCGCAAACACACACACTCGCGCGTATATTGTATACACTTTCCATAAGAGCCACGTTTCAAAGTGCGATCACGCGACTTTATATGTATATGCGCAGTCGTTGCACTTGCCCTCCACTTTCAACCATGTGTAACAAGTGCAGCTGACTCAAAGTGTTACTGAGCTGCAAGTATTATAACCATTATTATTTTTTTTTTACCTTTTTTTTGTTCTTTGCATTGTATTAATTGAACGGGCGGACTGTTTTTTACTTTTAAGCTTAGAGAGAAAAGTGAAAAAATTTTAAGCTAAATGCGTGGAATACGTAGAATATAAAGAGATGACAAGTTTTGTGTCAGAGTAAAGATAAAAATCAGGTGTGATAATAAAATTGTGACATGATTTTTTTTTTATATTTGGAACGTGTTTCCCTTTTATCGAATAAAAAATAAACACTAAATGGAACAAATGAAAATTGATATAGAACTAACTTTTATATCTAAATCTTTTAAGTATATTCGGTTCAGGAGAAATAGATTAGTTCAGAAACTTATAAGCTCTTACGTTAAGTAAATCAACAATAACACGATTCTTTTTTCATATTAATTAACGAAATTTCATCCGAAACTTTATGTCATCGGAAAGATATTATTATTATTGACTCTCGTAATATCATCTGAAAATCCGAAAGTATTATCCAATTAAAAGTTATGAAAACGGTATAAGTAAAAGTCGTTGACTTTTTTTTCCGACGCCACAACAAACAAATCTACTCGAACAAACTTTAACTCCGATGCTTTATCTTATTAGAATCAAAATGATACTTACACGCCAAGATATTTATCGTTAATAAAGTTTTCAAGCAAGCCACTTACTCTAATTAACAAAAATGGTACTTTGGCAGAGACAATAAAATCAAAACTTGTTGATGACTGTGACAAAAAGTGATCGATTTATGGATGCTTTTATGTTTTATGCATTGAATTAGGAATAATATGATGGTAATGATAATCTTTACATTTATATTTGTCTTGTATATTTCAGTTATGAGGAAACGTAATTAACCACAAAATATTTTCTGAATGAATTTACTAAGCCACTTAATGAGCCAACAATTCACATTTAGACGTCCACCGATAAAATTATCCACTTCTTCAAATGACCTATTTCCTTCTCCTTAACTTTATGAAGAACTTTTTGTAAAGATAAAAAAAAATGCTAAGAAAAAGAATCCAGAAAAAAAGAAGTAAATTTTCACCTCAAGCATCTCATCTGCTGGCTCATTTTTTTTTCTTCTTTCTTTTACGTCATTCGATCCACGTACAAAGTTAGCAGGCCTAACCCCTAGAATAATAGAAGAAAATTCATGCTTTGATGAGCCAATTATGCAGTGTCAAGGATATATGCCCAGGCTTCGTACAACTTTATTTTTTCTCGTCCCTTGTCTTTTCTCTTCTTTCCTTTTTCATTTATACATGACAATATGAAATCCTAAAATATATTCCTTGAACCCATCCCTTTCAATGTCCAAGGTAACTTTAATCGATGGGGTGGAAGGCTTTGTGATTAAGTTTTTCCAAATGAGAAAGATAATAACGTCATTTGAATGATAACGGTTTAAACTAGTATAAAAGGACAATTTTATCGAAAGATTTTAAATCTCGCTTAGGAATATAACCGAACTGTCCTATATTAGCGTTTGATCGCCGCAGGAGTTTCATTGATGGATTTTGTAATTGACAGAAGCTAGTTAAAAAGGAATAGCCTTCGATGGTAAATTATTAGGTATTTAAAAGTGCAAGTGTCGTTTTGATTTAATTAAAGTTTTTTTTTTATCTCAAGAATGAAGGCTGAACTTTCATTAGAAGTTTTAATACGTAGGCTTTATTTTAATTTTATGCCAATTATACATTGGGAATTCGATTAGTATTTTAATCCTGAATTATAGTTGATATAAAATACCCTCTACTTTACGTGGACTTTTTTGTTAATCATAATATTTACATTGTTTTAATGCAGTTTATTGTTTATAACTACAGACTTGTTAAAAATGAATGACGTCTATTTTGTAAAAAAAAGGAACAGGTTGTTCGATTTCAAAGAAACGTGATTCTATGAATAACATGAATTATCGAACATTGCAATGACTAATGTTAAATAAAGATTTAGGATTATCTTGTTTGGAGAAAAAAAGAAAAGAATATTTTATTTATCAGTGTATCATTGTTTTGTAACATATTGTTTTTTTTTAATTTTTCAGTTTTTCAAAAATACATGTGCAATCCTATTTGCAACGATGTTAACATTGCTACTGGCAAAAAGCAGAATATATGTTTCGGTTAAGCCGAAGTTCAGGGTCTCGGTCTCATTGAATTAGTTTCTTTTGTTATTTCTGTTACATAAACTTTTTAGTGGCTCAATTTTTTCGTTGTATAAACTACTTATTTATAAATAAAAATTGATTCCAGTTGTGAATTGCGATAGGATTCTAAAAGTTTAAACCAATAATCAATTTTATAAGATAAAAAGAAACAATATTTCAATCCCCACTTAATTAATATTTTTATCATAATAAAAAAAATCTGATTTAATAAGTATGTAAGCTGGCAATAATTAGTGATTATAATCAATGATAAAATTGTTGTAAAAAATCGAGCAAAATAATTAAAAGCTAATTAATAAACTACTTAAAAAATTATTAGTACTAATTGGAACTCTTGATGAATACAAGTTCTCAACTGAATAAATAATAAGATTTGTTATGTAAAATTCAATAAATTAAGTAAGATTTCAGCCAATATTCATTAAGCATTAAATAAGAAAAAGAAAAGATCACTTTGCATACATTTTTTAATCTTTTTTTTTAATACATTCATGAATTAACGTCATTAATAAAAGTGAAACTTTTACAAAATTGAATAATCTCAAGATTTTGATGGGTCAAGATGATAATTCTATGCATGACATCATCAAATATCTATTTTTGGTAATCATAAAATTAACCACTAAACCATACAAATATCTTTAAACATAAGAATCAAAAATTATTTAGGTATTTATGAGATTTAAGTTTAAGCAATGAATTATTACTTAAAGCGTAAACATGATTAATAGAGTAAGTTTATATTATAAATTTTAATCAAAACATAATTAATTCTAAAATGTAGGTGAAAAAATGAGCATTTTTCTTGTACATAAAAACAAATATTTCAATCTGTAATACTTGATAAACTGACCTAAAAATTGAGAAAAAATTTAAAATATTCAACAGGCGTAAATATTTCGCATTAACATATTCCTAACTAATCGAATCAATCTCATAGAACTTGATACAAGATCACAATAAGAGAAAAATCTAGCTCTCAATAATAATAAAAACTAAAATGGTTAAAAACACAGCAATATAAACTATACGTCCGCCTTAAATACAATCGTCAATCATATATGTTAAAAATTTGATATCGTAGGCGTTTCACCAATCTCTATCCTTTTTCTTTTCTGTTATATTTTCCTTGTTGAATTAGCACTTACTCAACGTCTTGGCTATGATATCTATACGCGAGTATTTATTAATTTGCGAAATAAGAAACGTTCACTTTCATACGACCTTGGTTAGTTAAAGGCCGGAAGTGTATCGACTTTTACTGTCGTGAAGAATTTTCTCTAAGTCAATTCTCTCTTGATTTTTTTTTCATCTCGCTCACTTCGAGCAATGAGAGAAAATAAAAATTCTCTTATAATAAATTTTTATTTTCTTCTATTTGCAATAAATCCGCGTGTAACCTTGAATTGTAGTTATTTTAAAAAGTAACATAGCCGATAGACAATGAAAGTTTTATTGAGAGATTTCATGCTTGGATTGAGCAGCTAGAAGTTAAGATCGTTTTTTTTTCTATTCTTTTAAGTAACTATTTTTATAGTTTATTGTTAGTTAATAATACGTTGGAGTATAGATGATCTGAATGGTTGAGTAATTGTAGAATTTCTTTCTCAACAATATTTTTTTTTTTGCTTCCAAAGAAATAAATTATCTTGCAAGATATATTCTTTCAGTATATTAGAAATTTTATGAAAATCGAAGAAACTCTTTTGTAAATTTGTACATAATTTAAATTAATAAATATTTATAAATTTTTAGAAAAAGGAAAAAAATTACAACAGTAAGATATATCGATGTATTTCCGCAAAATGTTTCATCACATGTGTGTGTGTGTGTGCAAGGGTGTGTTATTTTTCTCAATTCTTTTATCTTAAATAAGTTAAAAATCTTGGAATTTCTTTTAATATGTAAAACCGGTTAAGCTACACTTGTAGGAGTTATCACTCTCATATGCAAAAAGCATTTCACATAATTTATCTTTTCTGTTTCGCTATTTTTGTTGATTTTAAATAGTAAACTGTACTAGGAAGCGTTTGATTCTATTAAAATTTTAAACACTTTGAAAAATTAATTTTATAGATGAATTAAATATTTGAAATTGTTCGTTGAATATTTCATATTTGAGCAAATTTATAGCTTTGAATAAGATTATTTTTGTTCTAAAGTAAATATTTAATAAATTATAAATCTTCACAAGAGAAATGTTTTCAACTGATTAAAACGAAAAACAAAGGAATTATAATTTTCATAATGCATAAACGTCAAATATTGTATATAACCCAATTCCAATCGAAATTTTTATCGTACGATTAATGGTTATGCATTTAATAATGCATTATCTAATAGACTGAAAAATTCTTTCGTATATGTACACTTATTCTAATCTATCAAACAAATCTTACTAAACTCTCTATTACAAACTATATGATATCAGATTGAGGCTTGAACGATATTCGTTCGAAAAGTATTGGTCAATACGTAAGAAAAAATAAGAACAATTTCAAAATAGTCACTGAGAAAGACGAAAATTTCTACTCCACCAAAACCGTTATCGTTTGACCAAAAAATTTACAAAGATGAAAGAAAAAATTTTTTTTTTCGAACCATTGAAAATTTAACGACTTTCAAAGTAGTCACAACAAAGTCCTTAAAACGATTCTGGTTAGATATACATAATTCTTCGAGCAAGCTTATTGCTTAACGGTTTTTACCTCGTGCCTAATCATCCGCGTGTAAAAACAAAAGGAAAACACACGGCTGTACAATAAAGCCATACGTATATATGCGCATATATACATAATCACTTAACTGAACCAGTTAACCCTGACTAAATAGTATTGCACTTAACTAAGCGTGCACGTATACATATATGTACAGAAAAGTTTGTCACCTCGATTATATTTCTCTATAGGGATTCAAAGGTATTTAAAAGCAAAGTCGCTTAAATGATTTTCTCTTTTTAAGGGAAGCTCATATAGAAAATATCTCGAAAAAATCCACGTATGTTTGTTGAACGACATATTAGATATTTAAGTTCTTATGAAAGAAGGCGTGTGTATGTTTGTTTGTGTGTAAAGTGCAAGCGATTAGTCATTAGATGAAAGTTGTCACGACTGTATATACGAGTTTCGTATTAATGAGACTTTGGTTTAGAAAATGCACGTATTTTTTTCTTCTTTTAAAGTGTATTTTTAGATTACACGCGGCAAGTTCTATGAGTTGAAATTTAAGTAAAAACACTTTGGATTTTACTTTTACAGGTTCGTCACGAAAAAAGTTGGTTATATGGGAGTTGTATACGTGAGAAAAACGATGGAGCATTAAATTGTTGGAGAAAGAATATAAATGTTGTTTTTAATTTTTTAAAATCAATTAGTGAAAATATTACACAGGTCTTAATAATATTTGTGATCATAATAAATAAAATTATGTAATTAAGTTCATTTAATTTTGTTTATTTAAATTAGTTAAATAAATCTTTATATTATGATTATTTTAATATTTGTGTAACATTTATTTATTTTACAATTTCAATTTATGTAATAAGACTTTTGTTGTGTCAATCTAATGTATTAATAAGTATAAAGATATTCGCATACATATGCAAATATAACTTATTTATTTATAAATAAATAAGCTTTCCATTTTTAATTTTAATCAGATATTAAAATAAATTTAATCTATATATAAAAAATGCAGCAGCAGGTGTATTTAAATTATTATTATTGCAAAACAAAGTAACTCTTATCATAATATTTCTAAGAATTCATTTATCTAATCTTGAATAGCATGTACCCATTGAAATAATAACAAACTTTATTTAAATATCATGTGTACAGAGGGAATGAAGATAAAATTAAATGCAACATAACGAGATATAAATCAAAATTTTTAAAAATTAAAACATCCGAAACAAAGAAAATTCACATAATTTAGGTAATCTCAACATCATTCCGTCACTTGTACACGAGAGGACTCAATGACGCGTAACAACGGCATAATTACAGTAAAAATAAAATAAAAGCCGCAAGGAAGTAACTGAAACCAACGGTTTCCTCATTTGTAATGCTTGCACTTCTCATTTTCAAATTCAACTTGCTCCTCTTACAAAATTCTATTTAGTAAAAGCTGGAATGAACAAAAAAATATGATCTCCTTCTAAAACTGAAAACAAAAAAAAAAATAATAAACCACGAAACAATCGACCGCAAAAAAAAATAGTAGTTCATTCGACCCACATGTGCAAAGCACGTATATCCCTAAAAAATTTTTCAAGTAATGAAGCGAAGACTACACGTGTATATATATACATAAAAGCCTAATAGAAGTGAACGTGAGGAAAAAGAAAGATAGAGAAAAAAAATAACAAACAAACTCGTCGTCTATATACTTTCAACAGGTACAAATCAGAAAGTCCGAAGCAGAAAGAAAAAAAAAATGGAAGCCCTAGTGTTTTTCATCCGGAAACTTTCACAGTCTTTCCTATGCTCGCATTATCTATACTATTCTCCTCTATTGTCTTTTTTAAAAAGCAAAAGCCGCGTTCTGGTCTAATAATTGATTGTATGTATATATATACAAAAAAGGACATTACAGCGCATCTGATTTTCTAAAATAAGTTAATTATTAGCTAACTTTTGTTCTTATTTTTACAAAAAAATTTTCGTAAAATTCACATTAAGCATATATCGTGTACGGCTCGTATAATACCACACGAATTTTTTTTTTCTTTTAAATTTTTTTTATTCATTGTTGAAAAGTGAGAAGTCTAACGCTTTACCCGGCGTGTGGTTTTGATATTGATTAAAAAGGGAGCTCACGTAGGATTACGTCACAACGAGGCGCGCATAGAAAGAGAGAGCCCTTTTAAATATATATACGTTACGTGCAAGGGAAAATTCAAGGACTGCATAAAAAGAGTATGAAGGTAGAGTAAGGTAGGGGATATGGCAAGGTTGATGGTTTTTTTTTTTAGAAAAAATAAACGGAAGTAGAAAGAAAAAGTATTTTTATTATTTTTATAATCATACGATGAAAAATAAATTTTCTATATTTAAATAAATTTGACTTTATTAAAATGAAACTTATTCGAAATTAAATAAAATCTACTTGATAAGCAAAATTTTTTTTCATAAATTAACTTTTTTAGTGTATTATATGCTCCTTTTTTATTTAAACTATTCAAAGTGAAAGGACAATTTTAGAGGGTTGAAAATTTTAACAGAATTAGATAACAATGTATTTTTAATTCCATTGTGTGAAATTTTCTTGTTGCATTAGATTTCATGGCTTACAAACTAACGATTTAATTTTATCTTATTTTAAGTGAAAATTTAAGTGAGAATTTAATACAATGGAATAGCAGTCATTTCATTTTCTTAATCTTATAAGGTCTCTGTTTTTCTTTTTCCTTTTTTTTCTAATGTAGTTAAATCTTTCTACAAGTTGTTAATTTAGGACTACCTAAAAAACAGCTTTATTTAATTAATTAACTCTTATTTACGCTGTTGTCAAAGTAATTATTTAAAAGGTTACTTTTTTAGATCTGAGTTCGAGATAGGAATGCAATTAAGGTGTTTTTATTTAAAACTTGATTCCTGCAAAATTATTTATTTGAATATTTTCCAACGAATTAAGCAAATTTTTATGATGGATGAAAAATTAACTTTCTCTGACTAATTTATTAAAAAAACCTAATTGGATACATTTAAATTATTGATTTCAAATTTAATTTCCCCTGACAATTTGAAAATTAAATAAAAATTTGTAAAGATTTTTATTTTTACAATAGATACCTATATAATGATTTTAAAACCGTGAAACGTAAATATTTTATGTATTTCGCGCATATATTCCACCAGTCCGATCGATGATCGTATACATATAAGTTCTTATATTTATGTTCTCCTTTTTTTTTTCTCTCTCTCTCTGTACTCTTTCATCCAATCATACCGAGTCAGCTTATAAAATTTTCTTCTATATGCTTCAAACTCGCATGCAAAGTTCTAGTACGTCGTAAAAAAAAGGAAAGAGCGTGAATGCATATATGAAATTGCTATATAGCTGAAACATTGTGATAAAAGCAATCCATGTATATGATATATAGTCAATGTTGAATTTATATGAGCGAAAACATATATAGATGCATGAATATGGGCAAATTTGCATTTTTCCGATTTCTAAGTTTCACTTTTTGATGTTGATCTTTTTATCTCTCCCTACTTACTGTAATTAATATTAGAATTATTTTTTGGTACAATAAGAAAAGATGTATTGGTATCAGTTTTAATTTGGTTTGCTTTTTCGGACTGTATAAATTGCACTTTCTATGTTTTTTTATTATACTTGATGTTGTTTTTGAATGATTGAATATTTCAACTTTGATGCCAAATATTTATTTACTAAATATTCAACATGAAAGCTGTCAGCTTTAATGTAAATATTTATTTATTAAATATTTAGCACGAAAGTTGGATTTATATTTCATATGAATTCATGATTAATAAAATTCATTAGTTTTTTTTATCTTGTTTTATTAAAATTTGACGTTAATGGAATGTAAATGATTTTTAATCCTAAAATTAAAGATAAAAATGTAAAATAATAGATTAAAACTTTTAATAGTTAGTTTGAAATAAATATTGTTGTTTACTTTTTTAAAAATTAACGAAATAATCTAAATAACTTATGCATTTCAATATTATCGCTTTTTTTCGTTTTTTTCACGGAACACTCTATTTTCATCTTCTCTCGTGCTGAATTGGTTCGTACTCTCACATGAACGCGTCGCCGAAAAAAGAAAGAAAAATAAAGTCAAGAAATATATACGTATAAAACTCTCGTTTTCTTTATTATTCCACCTCATCGAACTGTTTATAAGTTAATTTTATCGTTTTCTTTTTTATCAATTGCTCATGTGGACCATTTCTTTTCTTATGCAATCGTTTGTTTTAATTTCAATATGTTTTTTGAGAATGAAAATTATTAAAAAGATTTTGTTTCTTATTATGAGAATTTCTATCATTAAAAATGGATGTCAATGTTTTGTATGCATAATGCAAAGTTTATCAAAAAAGAATAACTTTTTATAAAGTATGAAGTTTCCTGGTATTAAAAAATAATTTTGTTTTCAACTTTATAGCTGCATAAAAATTATAGATTAAATAACGTAATTTTCTAATAATATTTATCATTTCTAACAATTTAGATTTCAACAATGATAAAACTTTGTAACAACTTCATGAAGCTGCTTATTAACTTTCTTGCGAATTCATCATCATCAAACAAAATTGCAATGCAAATACATTAAAAAAAATAATACAGTCACTCTTTGAAAAAATAAAATAGCAAGTTATTCATTTTCTCCTAGAATGAATCATCTTGCAAACTAAATGCATCTAATATGTAAATATTCGCCGTAAGTTTGCTTTATAAATACAACATTTAATCACCATCGATATCCTTATCTCAATGAAAAAAATAAAAAATTCAGCCGTCAACCGTGTAATTAGCCTGATTTCTCTTTAACTTTATGGATACACTTGTAATTTCATTTTCCCCTCTATATACACTCCCCAGAGCTTATTAACAAAACTTTCATCGACACTTTTTGGGATCGAGAAAAAGAAAACGGGAATACAACAAACCGGCAAAAAAAATGTTTAATATTAACTTATACCATGCGCTCCCCCATCGTGCATATTACATCCTGCGTAAATTTAGAAGCCAAGGTAACGAAAAATAAAATAATGTTTTTTACGCACGAGAAAAAAAAAATTTTCCACTGACAGATGTGCACGCGCTTAAGTATATATATTTATTTATATGTTTTTTTAGTTAAGGATACTGTATATATAAAACCTTGCGTATATAGAAAACGGCAGGTGCGACATAACGATTACAATTTGAGGTCTGTATAACATACATACGCATATACTACGATTAAACGAGTCACTCCAGCGTGTTTAAAAAAAAAAGGTTGGCTTTTTTTTCGTATATATATCTTTTTTGCTCTCCGGGTACATATATAACATTA
Source organism: Anastatus disparis (assembly GCA_017163975.1). Classification (NCBI taxonomy): domain Eukaryota; kingdom Metazoa; phylum Arthropoda; class Insecta; order Hymenoptera; family Eupelmidae; genus Anastatus; species Anastatus disparis. Next base: position 5,661,136 of record JAFFSR010000226.1, read on the forward strand.
AAGTTACGCGTGGAATTGCTTGTAAGTTGTTAAGTTTCGTTCAAGGAGATAGAATATAGTCCTTGAATTAGGTAAAATCTCTTGTTTCTTTTTTGTTTTTCTTCTCCTCTTTTTCTTCTTTTTTCCTCGTTGGCTAAAGTAATTTTTGCTCGAGTGCTTTTTCAAGTAACCGAGAGCATAATGCGGCTTTAAAAGGTCGATTAGTTGAGTTTATGGGAAAGTTTAAGTGATTTATTATAAATTTAATTTATTTATATACGTTTAATTATTTTAAAGTTTTTTATTTGTTTTGATGTAGGTGAGCGAGATACAATCTATCTATAATTGAAGGATTTTATTAAATACACTTCTAATTGTCTATAAGTATTTTATAAGACTATTTTTATTAAATCTTTTTTAGTTTTTGATTAACTATAAATTTTTAATAAATATGTAAATATTAAATAAAAAAATAAACTAAAATATCAATTAATTTTTTTTTAAAAACTATTTTATTTTATTTTTTATTCTGATTAAACAATCAATAAAAAAAAGGAAAATTACTTTTTCCATAAATATTTATGTAGTATTTGTGTAAATTATGATTCTTTATTCCGTTAATATTTTTGACAATAAAATAAATCTTTTATTTACCCGTAACAAGAAGTTCCATTGTCGTTTTATATCATCAGCATTTTTCAAAAGGTTTTCGTAACAATTGGAAATGACATCGCAAAAATATGTCAAGCTACTGTATATTTTAAAGATTAAATGCAAATTTCACGTTTCACAAAGGAAATGAACAATCAATTAGAACATCTTGTTGAACCGAAATCGCTTTTTCTTTTAATAATATTTACACTATTAATGAGAGAAAAGCAAAAATTATTTGGAATTGTAAAGTTTAATTTTACATTGTTACGCATTTCTTACAAAATGGCAAACTATAAAATAATAAATTATGCAACTTTTAATTGCAGTAAAAAATAATAAATTTTTATTTAACATTTGTACGATTTTACACTTATATATTGATTAGATAATTCTAAAAAATTGCAGTATTATTATGATTTATTTTACAAACAAGAAAAAATTATATTAAGAATAATTTATAAAATTATGTATAATTTAAAAATTAAAATCATTCGCTTTCAACGCTGAAAAACATTGAATATAAATAATAAAGCGCGTAAAATAAAATTCAAGTATTTTCCGCAGTCTGGATATAATAATTGATTAAAATGACATTGAACGACAAAAATAATTTCAACCTTTATGATAAAAAAGGCTATAAGCTTTCATAAATAAAAAAAACATTGATCTTTGTAAAAGCAAGTATGACGTTTTGCTTTTATTCGAAATCATGTTTAATTCAATTTTGCGTCAATAATTGAAAAGGACTTAAACTATTTTATTAAAATATTAATGCATTGTTATAAAAAATATCATGTTTTATGAATTACTTCAACAATTAAATATCTACTTATTTTGTATTATTCACAATTATTCTAACAATCAATATTGATTCTTCGTAGATTAACTTAATCGCATTAATTCCAATGAATTCTCATAACGAACGCGAAAATTATATCAAATCAATACTATCGACAATTCTAAAATCACTCAATTGTACGATACAGCAGCGTGTACATATGAATTCGTTGTACGTCTCATTGCATGTATTATTTGCATCGTGTATCGTAAACGCATCAAAAAGGGGAAGAAAAAGAAAACCGTAAACTTCCGGTTGCTTGTACGTATATACGTGTGTGATGTGCAGCAAGAAAGAGCACAGGAAGAATAGAAAGCAAGCGAGTATCACCATAATATATACACATACATTTATAACCGGCGTGTGTGTTCATTACTAATATCAATCATCATTCGTCTCTATCTACGAGTTTAGTTGGCAAGCAGAATTTTTTTTTTCTTTAACTCTTTTTTTTCTTTCTTTGCGTGTAAGCGTACGTGCATGTAAGTCGATGAGTAAAATGGGATATATAGGAGAGGATTGTTATTATGTGAGATTTGATACGGTCTTTTATGGAAACTTAGAAAATCGTGCGTGACGTTATATGGTATTAGATTATTTCTTTTTTTTTCGACGATTAATTATTATAATGTTCAGAAATTGAACGTGTCAAAAATTTTATATTTAGGATAAGGACAATTTAAGCATGAAAGGATTGACTTTTCTGTATCAAGTAAAATTAATGAATAAATTTAATAAATTTAAAAAATTTAAATATATTTATTTCTTAAATTGAATGGATTAACTGAACAATGACAATAAAAAATTGCAAGTAAGATGATTTAACTCATCGTATAACAAATATACAGTGATGTTTCTATAGATAATTTCCTTATTTCTTTATTGCATTATGCAATAAATTTGAAAATCGCAAATTGTATAATACTTAACAAAGAACAATTTTTAAACAAGTTATAAATTATATAGGATAATACAATTAAAAAAAAAGAATAAAATTAAGTAAAGAGAAAGTATTTTATAGAACACGCATACTTGACTGTAAAATTTTCTTAATCGACTTATGTCTTTTTTTATTACGAGTTTGGTATACATATAAAATTATTTGTAGCGAGGTCGTCAGTGGCTTAGCCGGTAGAGCCATGGATTCATAATCTCGAGGACTCGAGTTCGAATCCCGCTCTCGGCTGTTTTATACACGCACCACTGTACGTTACATGTGCTTTGTTCACAAACACACTGATGACCTCCGTTGCTAATTAGCATCGTAATGATAGCTTAAATACAGTGATGTTAAATAAAATAAAAATGAAAAATATATGCTTCTGTTTATCTTCTTGTTTGTATTATAATTTTTTTTACAATTATTATATTGCACTTTTTATGAACAGCACATTTAATTGTAAAAAATAATTCACAAAATATCATTTGAAATGCCTTTGAAATATTTGAAATTGAAAATAATTCAAATGTAATGGAAAAATTATTCCGCATAATATATAAATCGGCGCAACGACTACACGATAAAGAAAAACAAAACATTAATCGAACGATCTATAATAGAATATATCTCAGAAAACAATAAACAGTTAAGCCATTCTGAGAAAAAATGTCGCAAGCGTATAACATTCTTCTCAAATCGTAAAAAAAAATAAATAAGGCGTCAACTTTATTCTCGAGCAATTATACATACACGCTTTGAACCTTTATGTACATGAACATTGTAAAATAGTATGTATGGATATATGTATATGTATGTAAGTATGTATATGTATAAACTTAAAGAATCTTAGCACATGTAAGCACTTTTAAGCCTTTTAGTATATATAGGTGTACACGGTGAACGTAAGAAAAGAAAAACCGGTAAAAAGAAGAGAAAAAAAATGAGACGTCACGATTCTCTCTACTTGCTTATATGCAGCTCACATTGGAAAAGAGAGAAGCTTGACAACGAAACTCGAAAACTCGTATAATACGCCTACCTGTTTATAGTCAACAGATGAGATCATGGGGGTATATATGTATGAACGACTTTCGAAAGTATAACTTTTATATATACCATATACATAAAACGCAAAATAAATGTCGTTTTAAATTATATTTTTTTTTACTATCTAATATTACGAAAAGATTTTTTTTGTCTGATAAATATAAATTAGACAGGTGTAGTTTTTATATAGTTAAATTTTTTAATGATCCGCGCAGACATTGAATTATTAGAGTACGTGATTTGTTGTGACTTTTCATAAGAAACTATACGAAATTGGTTTTTAATTATACATTTGATCATATAGGCTGGATGTTTACACAGAGATAATTATTCGAAATTATGAGAATTCTTTCGTAATAAAGTAAATCTGTATATATATATTTTTCACGCTATCTTCTTCCTTTTATCTTTTTTTCAAGGGTAACAATTTTCTTAACTAAGAATTTGCTATTTTTATAAATATGGAAGCATGTTTTCTCAACCTTATTAATCTCACATATACAAGTTTCCGCATTTGGTATGACCTCTGATGACGTATTAGGTGAAACTTTTTAGAAAATTCGTGTTATAAATACTGCATAAGGTATCAAATTAAACAGAATAAAATTGTTAAACATGAATTAAACTTATTAAAAGATCATGAAATAAATTTGTTGAAATATTTAAAAGTTGGTTCACAAATAAAACCATTTTAAATCTTAAATAATTGTATTTTAGTTAAAAATTTAATTAAGTAATGATAAAAATCAATTAGAATCAATGAACCATCAAAAACTAAACAATTTGATTAAGTTTCAACACCCACTCGTTTAAAAAAGCCAACCTTTATTAAACGCATAAGGACAATCTTTACCCTAATATATAATTCCACCTAATTTTTCTCAATAAAGAATCACACACATAACGCTTGTAATTCAGAACAATCAAACGACCAAGGGGTACAATAACCACTCATCCCATCAACTGAACAAAAATAATAACACAATTACGCCCACGTATTACTGGCTCAACGCGAAATATAACGGCAAAAAAAAAAAAATAACAAAGATAAAAAAAGAAACTAAATAAGAGAATGGAATAGCCCACCCAATTTCGTCACCTCCATGTATAACTCATTAACGAATACATCCTTTAACCTTTTTATACTCACAACCGATTATACACCGCGGGTGATCGGCCTTTCTCATTTCGTATTATTCTCTTTTTTTATATTATTATCTACATACATTTATAATGCCGTACGAATGATGTATTAACAAAGGTACCGAAAATTATTATTATTATTATTCTTCGGTTGGCTTGCCCGACGCAGGAAGTTTCTCAATATTGTAGGTACACCTGTCAGGAAATCGACGCGATATGCGCCTTAACGCTACGTCAAGCACGTTATATGTATATGTATATATATAACGTCACCTCAAAACAATATGTCTATATATATGTGTATATATTAATGTATACAGAGTGGTTAGTTACTGTATACACAGTAAGATATTCGTGATCTAGAATTAGGTTTACGATTAATAAACATCCAAGCTTTTGATGCTTTGCGGAGAATTCAAATTGTATGACTTGTGGAACAGATTAGAATCTTGATGGAATTTAATTGCGATATTGAAGCTTTAGTTTTGAATTTACTTATTTCTTTTTTAAGGGCATGACCTGGCTTGATTTTAAAATCAATTAAACAGAATACCGGATACATTGAGCACAATGGTTCATATAGATGTATGTTTAAAAAGTTGGAAATCCACCAGAGTAATTAGGGATATTTTTTCATACATTTAATTACGCTACTGGCCATTATCGTTACAGGTCATCTACATATAATAGGAACCTCTGTATGATAATTTAGTTTATTTATTATTGATATGAATAATGGGTGAATATAAATTTCTATAATTACTTCCGAGTTTAAGCTTCCGCTTTATTATTAAAAATATAGATATTAAAAATATTGTTTTGGTTGTGCAAGTGGAAATGATATTTCTATTTTATTGATGGGTTCATTTTGATAATTATTTACTAATGGACAATTATTTATTTAAAGCTTTAAAAATATATACAAATAATTTATTATTTGACAGTACAATTTATATAGCTTAATCTGAAAAACTTTCATAGAATGCATTTAATTGATTGACTATATTGTAATCCAGATTTTTTTGCTCTAATGAATTCTTAAACAAAACCGGCTGGTTTAGGTTTAGTTTCAAATTGATCTGACCTGTTCGTACATATTGATTAAAAAATTATACCGGAATGCAAACACCTGCATTTTGATCAGTTAATTGACTTTCAATTAATGTTTATATAATTATTGAATTACTAATATTTACTTTGGAAGGACAAAAAAAATAAATACTTTTTAAATTGATATTAGCAGGTGCAAAAAAGTGATTATTTACTAAAATTTTATAACTCACTTAAACACTATGATTTACGGCTACTATAAAGCTCTGGAAACTCACCTGAAACAGAAAATTTAATATTTATGAAATTTCATAATCAGATAAATTAACTCATATTTTATGTTAATATTACAAGTATTTTTATAAAATTATAAACCTTTCTAATTCATGTACACACACTCAATCAAATTCTTGTCATACCAAATTTGATATGGTTGTACTTAATTCCCTTAAAAATTTAATTACAAATTCTTAGTTCTCGAATTAAACACGATTGTTTTATTTCCACTCCTGAAAGCAAACAATTAATCCACTCGTCTAAGCCCTTGATCCCTCGTAAAATCATTTTACAGTATCAAACACTCCCAAATGAAATCCAAATAAGACGTTCTTTCTTTTAAAGTCAAACAGATCTCGAATAATAAACCTACACCATAGGGCACTCTAAATCTTTTTTCCTAAATAGCATCCGATTTACAGTAGTAATTCGAATCGTTATCAAATTGAACCTCGTTCTTTTTCGAGTAATCATCGTTAAAAAGATAAAGGTTTAGAAAAAAAGAAGAAAGAAATAAAGAAAAACGAGAATAGATGATAATCCCCACGTAGCTCAAAGCGCGATATAAATGATCATAGAGACAGCACTACGGGAGCAAGCACACGTATACACATTTACTCACATACACACGAACGCTTCATGAGAGTTCAGTAACCAAAGAAAAGGATGGAGGCGTACAAATGAACAAACAAAAAAGGAACCAAATGGCGCCACACCCATAGAGTGAAGCTATATACTCTCTTATGGTACAAGAAATGGAAAAGACATGATAAGGGGGTTTTTATAGATCTTCGTTATATATTTTCGTCTTTATACAGGGTCTTGGATGTTTGCCTATCGAATTTTTTAAGGGGAAGATCAACGAGACTTCTTTCTAAAGCAAACAGTCAAGGATTACATAAACTTTGTATTGCTGGCAACGACTGTGTAAGAGCTTACTGTTTGAGCGAGGCATTTGTGATTTCTGGATTGATTTCTAGGTGACAGATTTAGATGAAATTTCACAAGTTGTTTGAATTGCGAGTTGAGGTTTGAATGAAACCTTTATTTTCGTGTGCAGGAATTATTAAGTAATTTTTAGATAAAAGAGCAAGAACAATGTGACGATTATGTAAAATATCGTATGATTTTACACGGTATGTTTATTCAATATGTATATATTTTGAATATAAACACATTTCAGTGATTGCTAATTCAATCAATATTATTGCTCGAAATTAATTTAACTTTGATAACATTATCGTTGATTGTTGTTGCTATTTAACTTATTAATTTATTGTAATGTGTGTACTTGATAAACAAAATGAACATATGTAATCTGATAAACATATACACAATAGATTATTCTGATAAATTTGTATTATTATGAAATACTAATTTCCAACAAAACATATTTTACTTTACAATTTTAATCGTATCTACTTCAACCAAAGGGTTATTTTACTGGTCAAATTTTGATTTTAAAACAATTGAAAAATCATATGAATTTTCTGAAAAAATAAACAGTACGATAATTGATTTTATTTGATTTAAAGTATTCATTTAGGATAACTTGAATTAAGGAGAAAAGCTTTAAGGGGAATCCTCATACCGACATAGAGTTCCACCTTATCTACATTGAAATTATGAATTTTAATAATAATTTAACTATTCATGACTGAAATTCGTAGGAGAGGCACATTCTTAACATGCCAAAGAATTTATTGCAACGTTGAAAGACAATATAAGGGTAAAAATAAAGGCGAAAACTGCTTAATACGATTAACTTTTCAATGTGGTTATGAATAATCGTATTATGCAGTTTTTGTCTTTATTTTTACTTTTATTCTGTCTTTTAACGTTGCAATACATTCTTTAGAATGTTAAGAATGTGTCTCTTCTATGAATTTTAGTCAAAAATAGTTAAATTTTTATTAAAATGCATAATTCAAATGTAGATAAGGTAGATCTCTATGCCGGTATGAGGACACCCCTTAAGTTTTTTCTTTCCCCATATGCAGCTATATACATATACAACTTGCACAAGTGCATAGTACATACAATTTTAAATAAATATTACATATAAAAAAATTACTATACTCATACATATCATAAATAATAGAAAATCTAAATCATCTAAATTATACTCCCTTGGTTTCTTGCGCTTGAATAATACTTTCATTACATTCAGTGCATGTAAGTGGATAAGTATGCGCTTATCATCGATAACAAGAACAAACTGCGTTAGTAATAAAAAATAAAGTAACTAAGTTTACATAGCTCTTATCTGTCAGTGATATTCTAGCCGGTTCAAGTAGTTTTGATTTCATTAGAGTACTTCAAATTACTTGCTGCAAGTATATACATTCCGTTATTCATTAAAGAAATTACAATATAATAATTGAGATGAAATTTAAAATATTTAAATATATGTTGTATTTACGCTTTATATTTCATAATGATATTTTTTTAAAACAAATATTATCACTGCTCAATTTGAATGTCGCTATTCTGCAACATTCATTGTTCATGATGAAATTCCAATAGCACTGTTTACGTTTCATATTTAGCACTCCAAGTAATTGAATGCTTCCACAAACCAAATTAATTATCTCGATATGGTAGAAAAAGATCCACGGAAGCATTCATCTATAATTAACTAATTTCTACTACTTACAAGTAGAAAAAAGAAAATTTCTTGAATCACCAATGAATTGACTTTGCTACTCTTGCATTCTCAGCACCCTTTTTCCTATACGACGAAGCCATTGCTTTCGAGTTCAGCGCACTCGACTAAATTTCCATCCTCATTCTCTCTCTCTTTCTTTTTCTCTCTAACTAAACTGCATCCCACGTTTTGGGAGGTACAAACCCACACGTACACATCTAACTATCTATGTGTACATATACATACGTATAATACATTGTATCTAAAGAGAGAAAGAGAATATAAGGGAGCAGGCAGACCGACATGTATCTCAACAGAAGATAGGCTTTGCGTGTTTATAGTCATATACCGAAAACGTGGTATAACCACGATGGTCGCGCATCGGCATCGATTTTATCAGTTTTACCGAGTTTTACAGACATGCATATATAGACGGGAAGCTAAAGTGCAGAGAGAGAGAGAGAAAGATGAGGCAACGTATAGTTGTCGTATTTTCATTCAACTTCCTGCTTCCAATAAATAAAGCACATAATGCGCGCACGAGCCGTGATGAAGGTAGTGGCGTGAAAAGACTTTAACTCTTCTTTTTCCCTTTCTCTCTCTCTCATTCTCTTTTGTCTGTCCGTCTCTTTTATTTTGTTCTGTATTTTCTCTCTTTTGGCCTTTTGTTAGCCTGCTTTCCCTCTTTTTTATTATATTTTTTTATTTTTTCGACGGAGGAAAATGCTTGATTCCAGCTGAATAATATCAGCATTATTTATTATTGCGCTCCATCGTTGGATAATTAATTGCCATTTTTTAATGCTGGAAAATTTCATATTGCATTTGATTCTCACGTATATTGATTATCCTCATTAGCATAAAATACCATATATCATAATAATTTTTAGATTAATTATTTTTTAACGAAAAAAAAGAGAATGTGTGAAATATCAGTTATTATAATAATTATTATCGTATAATTAATTTATTTTTCGCGTAATCATTTAATTTTAGAATGACGCGTAAAATATATAATTTCAACTAAAAGTGAATAATATGCGTGCTTAGCACAAATAGCCGAGACTATAACAGTGCTGTGCCACTGCATAATGTGCCAGAATATATATATAGATATGTAAGTGGTTTCCATGCAAGCTATACGAACCACATGTGCCTAAGTATATAAAGCCAAGTTTTATTATGGTTATAGTTATGTTACTGTCATGTAATTAGAGAATATTATTAAAACTTAAATAACGTTGGTACACTTTGGATATTTTTGACGTGTTAAATAGTTCAACTATAGCTCTATATGGTTTACGTTTATATAAACTTTGATATTCAAGTTTGTAAAATATAAATTAGTAACATAAATTATTATTTAATATTTTATTACCAGTTTATTTATCACACTAGCGTGGAAGTTAATTAAAATTTTTAAAATATTTTTTTTTTTTAATTTTAAAAAGTTGTTAAGAATTTTCCAATGATCATAAGATAAATTTCATTCAAACTTATTTTTTAAGAGTTTGACACTTTATGCATCGGAAATAATTGCAATCATTTGCAGAATATTTGGCTATTTAAGAAAAAAATAACATTTGTTCATAAGTTAATAAAAATTGTAAAATACATTAGATTTTGCTTGATAAACAAACTTAAATATTCTTATAGAAAACACAATGGAGAAAAGTTTATCAATTATTTCATTCCTTTGAAACTTTGGTTAGTCAAACTATTTAGTAGCTCAATTTAAATTGTAGTACAGTTTTCAGTACTTTCTCGAAACCACATTTGGAGTAAAGTTTAATTAAAAGGCTTCGAAAAGGTAATCAATGTTTGGGTCAGATAATGAAGTGCTAACTGTTGTTACCATTTGAAATGGAAAATTTTCAGCTGATCAATTCAAATTGTTGGGAATTAATTGCGAAACTAAAGTTCGTTATTTTATTACGAAAGTTTAGATATCTTGATATTTAAAGTTTGAGCTTTTCAAATTTAATGTTTGTTTCAATTTAAAATTGTTAAATAATACATACATATGTATGCAATGGCCTATAGTGTTTGACGTCAGTTAAAATTGAGTACGTACTGATTGGCTATTGAGGACAGCTGCTCAGATTCCTATCACGGAAGATATGTGTACGCGTTATGGAATCATTTTACTAGGAAGTGTTATTAAATATTATTTCAATCCATTATTTAAAACCATATATTCTCATAGATTCGCTTGTTGTCCCTCTGAATCCTCATGTGGATAAATCAATCTTTCTGTACAATTGGATACATGAGTTTAACTCATCAAAATGAAAATCAAATAAGGAATAAACAAAAAAATTTTATCCAACCAATTTCAAATCAATATCATTCCTGAATAAGAAATTTAATGGATTCATATTTTGATTAATCATAAATATCAATTTATGAACGAGTACAATCAATCATTAACAACAAAGGAACATGACAACAATTCATAAAAAAGCCATTAATTCACATTAATTCTTACGTTACAATATAATAGGAAACATTAACTGAAACCCTTCCACACTCAAGCTTAAAAAAAAAAGTAATCAGTTAAATCCGTACAATCACCCATTTGATTAAAATATGAAAAAAGGGTCAACACCCCCTTTTTTATCGCAATGCTACTGACCCCTATTTTTCTACAATGAAAGACATTTTCATACAATATTCATCTCCTTATATGTATAGTCTCACAAAATTACACTTTATATACCTTTTCTTTCTTTTCTTCGTTTTTTTTTCTATCCCCTTTTCTTTTCTAGGTTGTTTAGTTGCCACGCGCGAGCGCGAGAACGATGTGCATCGTAATAAACGTTAACCCAGGGAATTGACCTGGCAAGTTGTCGACATACACAATCCATCTACCAACACCCAAACGAATCTAAGTACATGTATAAACGTAGGTCTGCATGTATAGTATGTAAAAACGTATATATAGTGAGGACCGATCAATTAAGTTGCGGCGCCTCGCGAAGTGAGAGAGAGTTTAACGACTCTTTGCGAAGCTCGCTATATAGCTTGTAATACAGTACTTGTGAATTTTCAAACGCTATATAGATTGTTGAGGAGATGACGCTAGACTGAAGAGTGAGAACTGTTGGGTATAAAAGGAATAAAAAAAAAATAAAAGCAAGTTTCTGAATAGAAGTAGGAAGAGTAGATAAGGTTCGTTATAGAAGTATTGATGTGTAAATATAAAGATTATTTTGAGAATAAATTTTTAAATGTGTCGAGAATACTTTTATAAGCGATAATAAAATATCATAGTGTAAATTGAAAACAGCATTATTAAAATTATTAAAAATTACGCTATTTTTATGCTAAATCAACTCATTATATTTTATAAAATAAGAATTAATGTTATGACCAAGTCTTTTTACTAAAATTTTATATTTATAATAAAGGAATTACCTATTATATCAACAGCTCTAAAATTACATTAAAATAGCGAGCAAAAATGAGTTTTTTTCCATTGAAAAGACATTAAACTTATATTGCAATGGGAAAAAGGTATAAAAAATACGTTATTTATGTCTTATACATATGCCAAGCTATTGCATTAACAGACATTTAACGTTTTGTTAATGCCACCTGCGAATCATATTTCAAGACAAAATAACGACATGTTCTTTAACAATCGTTACTTTTTTTTCCGAACAATAGTTTATTACATGCTACGTCGCCACAAGGATATGTGTGGTTTTAAATTCTTTATTATATCCACATTATTGATGACAAATGGACTTATTGCATAACTGTACTTTACAAGCGTACATTGATATTTTATGGAGGCAAAAGACATCTCGACGTTTATTGTCAATATATGAATATGTAAAACGATGCTTTGTGTTTTTATTTTTTTTTATTAATATAGAAATAAAAATTAATAGAACTTGGGGTATAGAACTATAAATTTTGTTCCAATACCGGGACTTATAGTTTTCGTATATGTAATATATTTTTATCTCAATAATCGATACAATAACAGAAATTCGATTTAGAATACGATTGTCCTTGAAAATGACTACAAGCGTTTGCACATTTACAAAAAAATTTTTGTATCTTAATTGTAAATTTTTTGTAGCTGAAGATTTTTTTATAGAAAAAAAATAGAAAATTAATATGAGGTTCAATAGCTATTGTAAATACGTTACGTATTACAAACCATTAATTAATCATTTGGAAAGTTCGAAAGTAACGCGTATATACATATATAACCAACATTTAATACCATTATATTACATTAGAACTAGAAATCTTGTCTCGTACTCTCTCTCACACAAACAAATTCAAAGTTTCAATCTTCATCTCCAGTATATACCGATGCATTATTGAAAGATATTCGATTTCACTCTACGCTTAAGTTGGCTTAACACGCCTATATACACACTCATACATCTTGAGTTGGACACTAGAAATTGCCTTAGTTTCTAAAGTTTACAAAGTTTCAAATTAAGTCATTCTTCTTATTTTAAATTCAACCTTCAATTACCGGGGCTGGTTTATATTTTTCGTTGATTTGCATTTTTACGAGGTCGTTTTAAAAATACCAGCGCTCCATGCATATACATCCGTTAAATTATACAATATCATTGGATAATCGTGAAAATTCGAATATCACTTTTATTTATGATTCTTCTTTTTTAACTCTTAAAATTCATCACATTCTACGAAACACTAAAATTGCAAAAAATAGTAGTAGCGACTAAGTTTTAGAATGTATTTAAAATGAAATTTTACTTGTTATTTCTTTAATTGAGAAAAAATAAAGTACAATAATGATCTTTTATTGACGTTCATTGTATTCTTAAAAAAAAAAGTTTTTTATATGTGTGAGTGTATATGCCAATTCTGTTTCACGCTATTGGAAAGTTATTCATCGGTTTACCGCAAAGTCGTTCGTGATACTTGGATTGATAAAAGTTTTTGATATATATATACATATATATCTTCATACTATATATTTACTTTAGTCTCCAAAGGAAAAAAAACAAAGAATATCGATGGCCATATTACTAACGTTCACTGAACAATTCAAAAAGTTTGCCATAAAAGACATTTTATATCAAAGTTTCGAACTGCAATGGTTTATAAAATGCTCTGATAAGAAAACCGATATATTTTTCTTAATCACGCGGAAATAAATAATGTGGACGAAATTATATTTTATTTTGTTTGTGGGACATTCTTGATTTTTTTCTCTATAAAAATTTCTAACCAAATTAAATTTTACCTTGTACATGTTAATTTCCACTATATAAATAATTTTCATATAAAATCATGCGATCCTCTAGTTAAAATAAAATACAGTAATTTTACTCATATAAAATTTCTTTTCATGCATATACTTTTTTCCTTTTTTTTCTAATTAAAAGTTTAAATTAATTCGCTAGATTCGCATCGGTACCAATTCTAAATAGTTTGAAACACTCGTAAAATTTCTTTAATACTGCGATACCCTGCGTATATATATGTCCACTACACTGTGATAAGCGGATTATATTTTTCAGCATTTATAAAATCACTTTTAGCCCTCAAAGCTCTGTTTTAATAAAACGGAATATTCATTTGAAGATATAATTGAATTTTTATTTTAAAAGTCTCGAATCCTAGAATATTCGTTTCGATTGCATTGAAATTTATAAATCAATTTTCATCAAATCCACCAATTCAACTCATAAAAATAATAAATCTTCAATTAAGAAAAAAAAATAAAAAATAAAAATAAAGTTTAAAACTGTAAAACTAACAACATATGCAAAATTAATAAAAAGCTAAAACTCCTTGAACCGAAGAGAACTCTTCTAATCCTCGACATTGCAATCTCATTTCAGGAAAAACTCTTACACGGAGAGAAATTTGGCTATACTACATTGACATAAAATATCCTTCGTAGGTTGCAAACGAAAATACGTTATATTCACGCGATGTGAACGATAGATTAACATCTGCCTATTAGCCCGTTAACAAACTTTGTTTTTATTCGAGCGAAGTCAAGACAAAAGTAAACATTGCATCGTCTCATTTCAACGATGTCAACGAAACATTGACATCGTTGAAATGAGACGATGCAATGTTTGCCTCTACTGTGAGATTCTCATTTTGAAAATAGAATGTTTTCATTAATCCAATTTAAGGTTATAATATAGTTCGCAATCTACGAGGTGATATTTGTTGTCAATGTAGGATAGCCAAATTTCTCTCCGTGTAGTGTCGCCTCTCTCTCTCCTCGTTCTCTTCCTCCTACATTCAATTGACGACAATTGGATTCAAGCGTCGCGTCCAGTAAGTAGTAACTCTAACAAGAACAAAGACAAAGAATATATGAGGAAAAAAGACGAGGAGAAGAAGAGGAAGAGAGACAAAACAGCAAGAAGAGAATTGTTATATATAGCAAAAGCTTGAAGGCCTTTGAAAAAAATTGTCGTCGTCGTAGTCGTTGTCCCTAAGTCTTTTGCGATTCTCTTCATCCGATAAAACTTACCACTAAAAAAGGCAGAAGAGAAGAATAAAAAAACGAGCGAATGGCTTCGTATATACATGAACTGTCCACTTCATTATATAGTTTATAAGTTATATATAGAATGCAACTGCTTTAAATGTGTTTGAAGTTTGAGACAAAAATTTTTTAGATCAAGAAATTTTTAAGTTATTTATAACATTGGTTTGCAAATTGTATTTTAAGTTACTAACACAATTACAGTTTTTAAATATTAAATTGTCAAATTGAAATTTTATTTAATTAATTGGAAATTTTTTATGTATTATATCACTGAAAGAAGATAAAAACCTTTATCATTTCAGTTCCTGATAGTATATTTACTTAAAAAATGAAACATAAACAGATTTGAAAGTGTAACTAAAGTTTATTTTTCTAGATCAGTTTTTATATCGGAGATACTGTATATTTTTTTAGAACTTTGATATTTCTGTTTATCTCTAATCACTCATTTTGAAAGGGCATAATATATTCGGATTCTACTCTGCTCCTTTACATTTAGATAAGATAAAAAGTGGCTTCAAAAAACAAATCTTAGATTGATTTAAAAACGCGCCATTAAATCTTATAAAATGTAACTAACATAATAAACGTACTTAACAGAAATAATTTTAAACATTTTTATTAATATTTTCTCGATTGAGAAATTTTCTTTCAGCCATTATTCATGAATTTGAAACTAAACCTATTTCTGATACTTATTCTGTCTTTTCGAAATAGCTATTCTATTTCTGAATTAGAGTTAAAATTTTAATGAAATATATCGGTCTAAGTTCTCCATTTCAAGGGAAATTGAATTAACAAGAAAATTGTACTGCAGTTCAGATTGAAGATCGATATAAAGCTATCTTATGCACATATATTATGGATGCCTTTAATAAATTCATGACTAAAGTAATATTGCAGTTCAAAACCGACTCAAAGCTTCAGCTACAAGTGCAATTTAATGAGAGATCCATTATATTAATATATTTAGTTGCTTTACACTTTAATTAAGAAATGTTGAACTAATAATACATCGTTACAAAATTTTTTCTTCAATTTTTTAATGTAAACATAGTTTGTTACAAAATTTTATTAATAAAATACGAGTAAAGTAAGAAAATTAATTTTTGTAATCCACAAAAAATATAGTATTTATATCCTAAGATATTTTGGTACATTAAATGTACTGAAAAAGTTGTGTTGTTATAGAGCTATGATCGAAAAACGATTGTATTAACTGTTCTGTAATAAGTTGTACTGCATGATTAAAGATTATTAAAATTAAAATAAAATTGAATTTTAATAGTTTCTAAAGTGAGAATAAAAATATTTAAACATTCCCTTAAACCGTTTTCACTTTAGCCACAAAATCAAAGTCGTTAGCGACAAAATTTTAGTAATTTCAAACTCAATTAACCCTCGACCTCTTATCAATATAAAACTTTGTAACAAACTACCTAAACAAAATCCAAAACTTTCTTCTCTTCCGAACCCTTCTAAAATCAATCTTATCTCCTTTCATCCTTTCCCCAATTATTACTATACTACTACAGCAACCTTCGAGAAAATATCTTCCAACAAACAACACAGCGCGTTCGCTCGTTCAATACGCATCGATGCTACGATATTGCGGATGCGCATCAGCTGCTGCTTTTGCTGAGAGAGAGAGAGAGAGAGATGCGAAAAGCTTGACCGTACCGCAGCCGCGCTGGTACAAATGTACCGTACATACCGTAGGATATGTATACCATTATATAGAAACACACACACAGATATATTATATCCTCGTATACAATTGCGCAAGAGAAGGAGAAGGTGTATATAGCCTTGACCCTTTTTATCCACCCTCATGCTGTTAGCCGGGCTTTATATACTCTCTTTCTCAAAAAAAACAGAAGGAGGAGGAGAGAAAGAGAGAAAGTCCTGTATTACTATTGCGCTGCGTCACAGGAAAATACGCGAGAGAAAGGAAAATTCGATATAAAGCACGTAGACGTATATACAATACTCAAAGTTTTTTGGGGGAGAGAGAAAAGAGGGTGAAAGAGAGAGAGAACAGTTGTACAGTCGCGTGGCAAAGGTCAGAAGGACGAAAGGATGCTTTATTTTCAGGGGCAAGGCAGAATAAAGTCAGAGGGTGAGGGATGGGCTAGGGTTTGCATGGAAATTCGTTTGTCTTTTTGATTCAGCAGAAGAATTTTCTTTTAGGGTTTCGCAAATTTTCTCTTCTTTACTAATTGTGTTTTCATAAAAATAATTATTAAATTTCGTTTATTGTTATGATTGTGATCAAGTAATGATAGGGTTTATTTAAAAATGTTTAGCTTCTAGTTTGTAAAATTTGTTGGAATATATACAACGAAATGCACATATTTATTCTAAAGAATTTTATAAGGGACAAACTTTGGCTTTTCCCGATAATTTTTATTGCACCTAAACGTACCTAAGGAAAGACAAGCGTTAACTTTACCACCTCATTTCTCATCAAGGAATCGAGCAATGCGGTATACGTATAAAGAACAGTTAAAAAGGTTTAAGTTCATTTTCATTCAAGTGTATATTATATTTGTTTTCTGTGTTCAAGTGTTTTTTTTACATTACCACTTAATTTCCACTACTTTGTTTGATGTAATAAGTTTGTGATTGCATTAGTATTAATAAAGTTCATTTTAATATAAATTAATTCTATTTATTCCATACATGAATAATAAATCCAACATAATTTCATCGGGTTATATTATTTCGTTTGATAAAAAGATCAATGAAATAAAAAAATTTAATTAACAGAAGATCTTCACTTTGAAATCAAAAGTAACGTCACCAAAGAAAATTATACCATCTAACTTCAATATCTTTGCAAATCCATACAGCTTCGCTCAATACTGATTCTGTATGAATTGATTTCGAAAATCCCTTTTGAGAATATGGTTTAATGAAAATTGACTTCGATTTATTTAAAATTAGATCGGTAATAGATTCTATCATAAAAAATGTACCCAGTATCCTGAAGTTTTGAGTCAAGGCCTTTAGTAACACGCAAAGATTAAATAACTCCGCGTTTGTTATATAATCCAAGAAAAAAAAACGTATAAAACAAATACCTGACACTCAAAGAAATGAAATTTTTAAAAATAACTTCAATTTTATCACGCGAAGATGTGATCAATCGATTATTATTTTACTCGTTGGCGCTAAGTTATCTTTATATCGTTCGTGAAAGTTTTTTTTAAATTTGTTTTACGAAACAAATTAAAAAAATATTTACAAATGATGCAAGGATAACTTAGCTAAATATAATAATGTTCAGAAAGGGAAATTATCTATAATTACAACAATTATACCATTTTTTCAACTACTATAATTTTATCAAATTATTTCAGTTACGAAATAAAAATTCTAATAGCAAGTCATGGATTATTCAGATAATAAATATGAAATATTGATTGTCTATATTATTAGTAATTTACACTGAACCTTATTTCTGTTTCTAAAGAAAAAAGTAACTCATCTTTTATAATATACCCCAGATCATTTACACCCTTTTGGACGAAAAAAATATAGTGAGGAAGAAAATTATTTTTGCTTTGTACATAGTGGAGTTTTATGTAATATTTATTTGAAAATGATATTTTTTTAAAAATTAGATTAATTTTAATGATTTTGCATTTTTTCTACTAAACCTTTTTTGATATTCTTTAAACAATTTTTTTTCAATAAAATATTTACCTAATGTTACCTTTATTACTTTAACTATTATTATCACTAACTTTCATTTATCACCTCGTACATAAATTTCTTAAAAAGAAACGAAAGAAACTTTCCTGAACATATGTTTGTTTACAAATTGCACTAGCATGGTTAGTCTACAAGTTGAAAAAAAAAGAAAAATAGACATGACTAATATATTCATGAGTCGTGAGTCAAGGATTTTCAAATTCAAATTGCTTAGAACCCAGCGTGCCAGAAGCAATTGACGCGAGTAGTAAAAATTCAAGTAAATTTTACGAGTCTTGTAAAAGCTCGTACAGGCAAAGAAATTATACTTTTAACACATCTTTTGCCAGCAGCCTATTTAATGCTTCTTTTCTAATTCATCACGAACCAGTAATAAAATCTAAAATACAAGGAAAATCCTATGTCTAAAATGTTTCATTGAAATTTTCGTCATTTAACTGAACAAAAAGGAAGAGAGGGGTGAGGAGAGAAGAAAAAAAAATGAAAGCATAAAATCATATTTTTATTTGCATAAATAAAAAGTCATAAAAAAATCTTTTGTATTATTTAATGTTCCTTCCTTTTATTCTCTCTGTCCAAAATATTTTTTTACGATTCTCTGAGGTCAAAGCCTCGCTGTATAAGCGGGGGGACACTTAACGAAGGGAGTGCAGTAAAAAGGTTTACGACTCTTTCTCTTTCTTGCTTTATTTATATTCTTTTTTTTGTTGATTTGCCATATACAACACACTCTTAATTGTAAAATCGCAAGATTCTATAGCTATTGATAATACAAAAATTTTCCAAGTAGAAAAAAAATGTTCTATAATAAAAGCGTATGTTAAATGAAAATTGCATTTAATTTGGAGTAGTTCATCAGTTAATACGATTTTAAATAAATCCTTCATTACACATATCGCTAATTAAAATTTATATATATATTAAATTCTAATAGTACTTCGATTATGAATTCACAACGCGTAACGAGATATAATATAGATAATGTTAGAAACATTTCATTATGTTAAACGCAATATCTACGTGAAAATAATACATTGAATTACTCTTCATTATTATATTAAATTATAGCTTCTTTTTTTTAAAATTTAATCCTCATAACTTTTTTAATAAAACCCATTAAAAATTTATCGAGCTTCACATTGAAAATCCAATCCGTCAAAAACAGGTAGAAAAAAAAGAGAAAATTTTCAAACGTAGTGTAAAAGAAAAAAAATGTCAATAATCATCGATATCCAATTAAACCGAAAGTACATTTACTCCAGGTCTTTTATATATAGAAAATATCGAGGGCTCCCAGTATAACGAGGATCATTAATAATTCTGCAAAACTCTCTCGTTATATGAAATAAAGTTATACGCTAGATTATTGCAAATAAGAGAGAGAGAAAAAAACGACGTAAATATTATATTTTAGCGAGTGTTTTATTTAAACGTCAATCATTGAATGATGTTATTATACTGATTTCACTGATTATATCGACGAAAATCGTTATTGAAGCACCGTACCAAGTTTTAATCTACAATAAAATGAAAATAATGATACATACGGGCTGATGGTACAATAAAATTTATTAGATTTTATATCTTAATATTATCGCTTTTCATTTATTCTTTCTTTCAGAATTTATGTTTTTACAAATTTAATACATTAACATTTTTTTCTGCAGAAGCAATAATATTTTAAACGCGTATGAGTGGTCACGCGTAAAAGAAAATAATTTTGCATTACGTTGTTAAAATGTTATTTTAAACATTGATAAAATAATTATAAAATAATTTTATACGTTAATTTTTATTTTAAAAAATTACGTTTTATTGAAAAATTAATAAAATCATTTTCATGGTATTATTAAAATAAATTGGTTATTGTATTAAAAATTTTCAATTCCGCTTTCTATAGCGTTTATGTTGTAATTCATAAATTTAATTAGTTATCGATTTTATGAATTTATTCAATATATTCTGACAGTGAATGTTTAATAAATTTTCCAGTAAACAAAATAAATCTCTTTTCTTTTTTATAAAATTATAAACAATTTGATTATTATTTTCATATTTAGATGCTATCAAAAAATTGATCAAAGAATTGATTGAACGAAACATTAATGAAGGAATACTAATAATTTTTCTCTTTTACTTAGCGTCGCAGTTTTGACCATCGCATATTTTAAACGCTAATTACAAAGTTCGCCAGTTGGTTTGAATTTATGCTCGTGAGTGCTAAATGAAGTAAAAACACCGTTGCTAAGCTAGTGAAATAAATAAATCTATAGTGAAGCTCGTTTAAGGAGCTACTTAAAGAAAAAATAAAATCACGACAATTTCCACGTCAAATTAACAGCGCATTTTTGCACTCCATTCATACGCTTAACTCATAAATTTCCCATGCGCTAAGCTATAAACACAATTCCCTTAAAAAAAAAAAAATTAAAAAGAAAGAAGTCTATAGATGAGAAAGATGAAAAAAAAACTGCAGTATAAGTAAAAGACTTTCTTTAAAATAGTGCCGTACATTAACTCTCTCACAAAGGAACATTTGTCTTGAGCGTCTGCTATAAAAAAAAATTAATGAATATACGAGTTCATATATATATGTGAAATGGCATTTCATTATTTTCATAATTAGGAGAGATATTTACTCGTAAAATATATGGCGAACGATATAAATTAGAAAATTAAGTACCTAAGTTTCTTCTTTTTTTTTTTAATTTTATGAAATCTTAAATTGTGACATTTTACGAATGCAGGTGATATTTTTTTTCTTCCTTATAAAAGTTAAATAGGAGTAATGCTATAAGCTTTCACTCGCACTTCATTCATATCAAGTTTGTATATATGTACAGTAACTAAGAGTTAAAACTGGGCAAGGATTTTTCGGTTTTATTTTTGCAGTGTATATATATACACCGTGCAAGGAGAATTTTATTTTCTTGCTGGAAAGGTAATATGTTACTTTCTTTTAGTTAGTTCTTTGAAGTTTTATAAGAAGTTTATGGCTTTCGGCTTTTCCTGGATTTTCTTTTATTTTTTTTAATTTTCTTCTTCGTTTTTTTTTTCATTTTTGAAGGGTCGTAATAAATTGCGGTTATTTTTTAAAGATTTTTTCACAATGAAAATTTTAACGTTTTTACCGGCAAATTCATTTATTTTTTACAGTAGATTTTTTGCGATGAAAATGTTAAAATAGAAATTCAATAGACAATGGACAAAAGCAAAAACGTAATTACAAGTTGAAATAAAAAAATGTACTAAACTCGTTGGTTAATTAAATATTTATGGCATTTTACAGTTTAAATTATTGGACTTTAAAAACGTACTTCTGCTTCAGTTGCTAAACGTTTTTGAAATAAAACGAAAAAAGTAATAAAGTATTCATTCTTGATGCTTATTTATTTTTTATATGATCTACTTTTTATTAATTCATTGATTAATTCAAAATTAAATTCATAGCGCTACAAAATTTTCTTCTAAAAAATTTTAACGTGCGAAAATAACAGCCTTAATTATATTTGACAAACGAATTTTCATTAATATTTTAATAAAAACTAGTTCACAACTAACAAGCCAACGCTTATACAAAATTCACATTGGAAATGAACTTCCGCCAAATGTTAATCTAGTGCAAATACACCAAGATTCATAAAAGTGATTTCACATAATCATGCCATGAGAAAACTTTTAGTTTGAAGTTAAATATCAACTTTAGGGAGAAAGTTTAGTAAATTTAATAAACTACATAGTTCAAATAAACAAACTCTGTAGTTAAATCTCACCCGCATGTACAAATAGTTGGCAGTCAAGTTCGACTTTGCCATTTTATTTTATGTTTTTTTTTCATATAATTTTAATTTTCACAGTCCACTATAGACATTTCTAAACTCAACAACGTCAACATTTTAAATACAATATTTATTCCAGCAAGCTTTAATATAAACATCGAATAAAAACGAGCAGCCGTTAACGCTCTCTGTATATGTCCATGTATATGTACGTGCACTGGTTAGTCGCGAGCTGTCCTCTTTATCATCATCGAGGTGTACATATATACACGAAGTTTTTCAAGAAAAAAAAAGAAGAACAAGAAGAAGAGAGAGAGAGAAGGAGAAGAAGAGGAGACTGGTGTATATGATGCGTGGATTTACAGTGAGCGAACGAGCGACCGCAAACACGCGACGAGGCGTCGAGGTCAAGCGTGAGAAAATCTTCAAGCTGTGAAGAGGAATAGAGAGAGACAGAATTAAATGAAATTCTGCACAATGTGTAAGTTCTTTTTTGGAGAGCAGCTTTAATTTTCTGTTTTGGAATTTTGTTTTTTTTTTTTTGTTTTCTTGCATAAAAAATGTAATTTTGGATGTATGAAGCAATGTCATTTTTAATTTCATTAAGGCCTAATCTGCGAGATTTCATATTTTATTTAATTCACTCATTGAAATAATAAATTCTATAATATATAAATATGATGATACCATAGAAAGAATTTTCATTCAAAGTATTATTTATAAAAAAAAAGTTTATATAATAGAAAAGATGCAAGTGAAAGGACACGAATGATTCTGTTGGCTCTAAAAACTAGAATTTGCATACGCTTTAAATCTTGCTTCATGTGCATTTTACATGCTGTTAATGTATAATTACATAAAAGACTACTTCGAAGCTTATCATAAATAATTTAAAAATTTTATTCATAAAAGTTTTTTTTAATAAACTTAATTTACGTCTTCAAGCGTGTTACTTTAAAAAAATTATTTAGTTTTTAAATATTTTTTTAAAAAAACTTTTGTTGTAGCGCAAAACAACGTTGCATAAAATACTTGTCAAGAAAAAAAGATTTCTTGTTTACATTTCATTTACAACAAGATACTTTTATAACGCGATAAGAGCGTATACACTCGAAAACAGAATCATATAACATCATAAAAGTATGCATTATCAAAAAGATATTTCACTGTCCAGAAAAATTACTTCAAAGATATTCCTCACGTATCGTATTACCACACTTTTTATTATACCGCAATCTTGGCAAAATATTAATACACTGTTCTTTTAATTTAATGCACTTCCTATACAAAATTTAAATTTATTCTTTTTTTAATAATTATCAGAATTAAATACATTGAATGAAAATTTTCATGAAGATAATTTCAACCAGCAATGTATAAAACTTCATTTAAAATGTAAACGTTATAAAAAAAAATTAGATTAAGTAATTAGAGCAAACAAATCATACAAGTTAAGTTAAATTCAAAAACTCTGCATATATGCCTAAAGGTACTTATCTTGATCGAGCATCTTAACGCGAATGAAAAGTAACCGAGGAGATTCTAATTAACTCGACGAACGCACTTAAATTCATTAAATCCTCGCTGGGTAAAACAACAAATGTGCTCGTTCGACAAATCCACGCGAGCACGTCATTTACACTTTTCGCGTTTTCACGTATTTAAAAAAGTAGAAAAAAAAACAGCGACAAACTAACAAACCAGCGCGCTTTCAGACACAAAAGCCCAGTTATATATTATTAAAAGGAAAAGAAGAAACGTGCGCATATGTGCGGTCCCGAATAAATTAAAATGTACCGCTGCGTATTACATTATATATACATATACATTTAAGCTTTATATTGCGCTAAGGAAAATTTTTCTCTTTCTTTCTCTAGGTCAATGGTAATGAATGTAAAGAGAGAGAGAAAAAAAAATCCAACGGCATTTCCACATAGAAGAACGTCATTCAGCAAGTTTTTTTTTTCTTCTTCATCTGTTATCGTCGGAAGTGACCTCGAAATTCTGTTTTCTTTTTTCCATTTTTTTTCTTTTAAAAAAAGGGCCAGTTCACTAGAAATGTATAGCTCCGATGAACACAATGAACCGGTTAAAAAAGAAAAAAAATCAGTTCTTTATATTGTAAGCTCGTGTTATTTCATAAATGGATGACAAGAAAAATGATTTATCGCGAGTCATTGAACGTTATACATTTATGTACTGCTTTACTTAAAAAAAATGGTGTTTTTTCGAGCAAGCTGCGTATATGTGTTTGCTTATGCAACGAAAGTTACTGTATATGGTACTTAAGGCACTTTGCTTGAAACGTTATAAGTACCTAATATTCGTAAAAAAATTTTATTTTCATATTTACTGGGCTTATTTAGTAAAAGAAATTTTTTTATTGATTTATAATAAATGTATGTAGCTTAATATAAATAAAGAAAAATAATGCTTTTTATTTATTTAAAATTAACCAGCATCAAATGGGAATAATAAATCATTGATGAATCTAAAGATGTTCTATTATCGATGCTCAGCTTTATCAAATGATAAAAATCTAAAAGCTTAATATTTTAATATAAAAGTCTTATGAAATTGATTTTATGATAATTAATTACTTGTTAATAAATTATGATAAATTCACATAAATTTATAAGTTGCAAAATCTCTGCAAAATCATTAAATGCCACTCGTATTGTATATGAAATAATTTCAATTAAGCTGTAAAATAATCAACTTCAAACAAATTCCATTTCAATTAATTTTATCATGTTTTCACGTAGTTTCAATAATTAATTCAAAATATATAAAAGTAAAATACATCGTACGTTACGATTGAATTTGTAACAAGAATTAAGTTTTCTAAATTCAAAAGAATTAAATGTTTACTCGAATTAAAGTTAAAAGTAAATTAGTTTTCTGAATTTCAAAATAATTCTCACTCAAATTTGTATAAATTATCATACGTTTCTATCTAACTTCACTGTTAAATTTAAAGTTTAAGTGTAATCTTACTTTCTTATTAATCTTTGCCTTTGTTGATAATTCACTCAAATCAAATTACTCCGCTCATTTTCTTTCGAAAAAAAAGCTTTTACTTTCATCAAATTAAATAAAAAAACAGTTTAAAAATTTCTTATTATATAACGAATTTAAAATATTCTCAGTTGAATATAAAAATTCTTACTAATGCATTAACAATAAAAAAATTTAGACTTTATAGTTTTGTATCCAAGCTCTAGAAAATTCATCTGCCAGAGTAGCAGTAGTATCCCTTTTATATAAGTTAAAGCTCATCGTGATAAATCCTTAGCTTGAGCTACAACATTCTATACTTTATACGTCAAAAACCAATTTCGCCTCTCTTCTTATACACATATACATATATAGTACATACAGCATCCCATCGAGTGAGTATATACCCGTACCAAAAGCCTTTGTACAGAGAAAAGCCTCATCCGTACCGCAAAACCACATCTCGCACAAAAAAAAAGGAAAAATCTCTACTTTGCGACACTAGTACATATATATACATCCACACACATACACTCGTCATACACACCCACATACGTTCACACATATACACACTTACATCGTGTTGAAAATCCGCGAATGTCGTGGACAAGTGCGCGGCTTGCAGCTAGAGCGTAAAGCTAAGTTCTATACATGTATATATATAACGTTGACTGCACTTATGTCTTGGAAACCGGATCTCCCTCTCTGCAATGCAATGGTATATATATATATATATATATATATGAAGTGGACGCATTTTAAAAGTCCTTTCATTTTGTGTATAAGTTGTAAGAGCGCGTCCTTCGTTATACTCACGAAGCGCGCTCGTGCGAGTCAAAAAGTATTTGTTTATTATATTTTTATCGAAATTTTGTTTATTCTCTCCTCGTTCTTCAAAAGCTACTGAATTTAAGTGCTAATATTAATGGAAGTACATTAATGTGAATTATAGATGTACGTCAAAATTGAGAACATTGTGTTTACGCGTGGGTGCGTTTCATATTTTTTTTTTCTTTTTAGGTCAACAATTTTTTCGAATACAGAATTTGATTGATGAATTTTTTTCGTGTTTTCAATTGATTTGATGTATAAAAAATAACGACCATTGGAATTTATATATAAAAAATTGAACATATCGTTTCATTAAATATAATTATAAATTTTTATTGACACTGATTGAAATGACTTTGTAGGTTAATTTATATAAAATTATATTAAATTTTACATGTGTAGGTATGTACCTAATTAATGGCAATCAATTTTTTTTCGTGAATTCCTGTTTTATGGATGAGATTTATGTTTATTTTATAGTACGAAAAGGATCGTTGAATATGAAAATAAGCAAATTTTATTATACCATCTTCCTTGGTTCATTGAACTAGCTCAGTATTTTACATTCAATTTCTAAACTTTTGAAATAAATATAAAACCTATTGAAAATATTTAAAACAATAACACCTATCAAATTATAATTGATTAACGTTCACATAAAAAGAATAAAAAAAATGTATTATAGAAATGCATGAAAAGATGTATATAAAAATAAATTGCCAATCATTTCAGAGACAATAGAATATATTACTCAATAAAATAACCTAATACACATTTCCTGTAATCTTATATCCTATAAACGCTAATAAATCAATACGCATACAGTTATTATCATATCATTAATTTTAATAATATATTTTAATGTTTAAATGAAGTAAGGAATATTTAAAATGGTAAGACTTTTTTTCTAATCATATAATCATTTGATACATCTTGTAGATCAAAGAGATGCTGAGAAAGTATTGTTTTACTTCAAGTTCAAGATACGCTTAATGAGCAGCGGTTAGTTCGTTCGCACGTGCGTAATTAGAATCTTTATAACGTGGCAGATTAATAATACTTTAAATAATTATAGATTGTTGTACGAGATAAGAGAAAAATTTATTCGTAATTTTTTTTTAATTTACATAGATCAATAATATTGACAATTTTATATTACAATACTTTGGTTAATGTTTTTCTTAATCTTTGGCTTAATCTTTGCATAAAAAAAACAGTTGATAAATTATTTGTACAATACGATGTTATCTTTGGTAGTTACATTTTATTTTTACTGGTGACTATTGATTTCCATTACTATATTGCAATTAGCATTCTCATCGTTGCAAATAAAGTTGTTAGCATGTTGCATGTAATGTTGTCAATGTAAAAAATAAGTTACTAGTTTATATTTTACACGAAAAAATAAATATTTTTCTTGTACAGAATTAGTTGTTGGCATTATTCGATCATCTGTTACTACTGATTTACACGAACGATTTTCTTCAGATGAATAAAAGTATATTTTTTAATACGCGTTTTGGTTTAATCCTTCAAAATTTAGATCACGAAAAAAAATGAAAAATATGGATGAAATTGCTTAGAAGATGTGTTTTGGCCTTCAATTAATTAAGTTCTGTTTTCTCGGTTGTTAATGCATCAAAACTGTTTTAGACCCCATCACGAGATCCGAAATAGTTGACTTTGATCTAACTAACGCTTTGAATATGTAAAATTTTGCTTATAACATATAAATATTTAAAAAATAATTAAATATAATATATTTGCTTTACATGGTACTAAAGGGTCGAATAAAAATTCGGAATACCATTAATTAATTAGAATCATGACCAAACTAACTAAATTCGAACCTTCAACTAAACGAACTTTAATCTTCGAACATGAAAATTCAAAAAGTCATTTAAACTAAAAAACTTTTTCAAAAGTTTATAGATGGTATATTGTGTAAACTTTATCGTCTTATCTTGACACAAAAGTTTCCTTCCCTACTACTTTAACACTTTTAAAACTCATTTTCCTCAATAAATCTCTATGAACTAGAATAGTTTTGTACTTAGAAAGTTTCAGCAAATATGAGGTCTTCAGTGGCTCACTCGGTAGAGCGATAGATTCGCAATCTCGGGGTCCCGAGTTCGAATCCCGTTCTTGGCGACAAGCACCACTTTAATATGTGCTTTGTTCATAAACACACTGACGATCTCCGTCGCTAATTAGCATCGCTATGATAGCGTAAATACAGCAACGTTAAATTAAATTTTAAAAATGAGCAAAAAATTTCAGTACTTAGATGATTCACATTTTTTTCATTTTAAGTACATATTTTTTTAGAAAACAAAATGGATCATTCAAAATAGAATTTTAATTAATAGTAAAAAAAAGTGAAAAGGAGTAGCCCGCATTAACATAGAGAAATGAGCGTTAACATGAAATACGTTTTAAAAATGGAAATGATTTTCTCTACTAACTACAATGAAGGTTTCGACCTTTAATAAGTAATTCTTGACTCCGTTTTGCTTTTAATACTTAAGTGCATTCTCAATTTTGTTCTCAAGTTTAAAAAAAAATCCTATATGGTTTAATCTCAATCATAAGAGGCAATTTACTTATTTAAAAAGTTTAAAGATACTTGAGATTCACAGACGATAGTTATGTGGATCGACAAAAATAAATTTCATTCTTTGACCTTTAGGACGCATAAATTTAGTTTGCAAACATTAACTATTCATTCGTTTATAGTTTTTAAGTGATTATTAATATTAATAAAGTTATAAAATAATTAATGGTTAGTGTATATGAATTTTTAAATTTATAATGAACTAGACATAAATTAATTATATCAAAACTTTTTCAACTTTAAATCATTAGTGGAAATTGCGCGTAATTTTGTTATAAACGTTACGCACAAGTTATTTCAACTTTTAGCATACAGAGCATCAAATTAATTTTTCAAACTTTTATATATGGCAACATATTAAAAATTTTACACGGCAAAACATTCTTTCCAAATAACATTTAAAAATGTTCGTTCAACATGATTCCCAACAATCTCGTGATTAATTGCCGGCAAATATAACAAAATTATTGTAGCACATGTGCGCAGACATTCAACGACCGGCTAACGATTTACTTTGAATCGTTGCCAGCTTTTAAAAGTCTACGTCTGTGGAGAGTCGTAGAATGAAACCTTAATTTTCAAGTAAATAACAAGAAAAATTTCTCGTACCTTATATACACATAAAAATAAGAATGAAAAACTTTGAAATAGCCTCACGATTGTTCGTGAGGTACTGAGCCGTCCGGCAATTATCCTAAGCTTATATCTCGTATAAGCCAAAAATGAAAAAAATTCTTTCAAGCCCTTGTTAGCCTACTTAACAAATAAAAAAAATATATCTCGCTTATCTAAATATTATTTTTAAAACTCAAAACAATATTTTTATTCCCTTTTAAGCTTAGTTGCCGAGAGAGTCCCAAAAAAAAGAATAAAACAAAAGAAACAGGTTGTGTGCAGCCCTTATTCTGTTATACAAAAACTACCGAGCGAAGTTGCAAAAAAAAGAAGAAGAAAAAAAAGAAATGAGAAACAGAGAAGTTCCAAAGTTGTAAAAAAGTGTATAGTTTGTGTAACGTTGACTGGTTGGCAAGGTATATAAATGCGAATTGAGGAACGAAAAGAGGTGTTTTGATGCAGTTAAACTACTTTTGGATTTAGCGGACTTTCAATGCATTGCAAAAATTTTGTTTTTAATTAAATTTCATTTGATCGCAGTTATTTCAGAAAAAGTTTGTTTGAAATTTTAATTCTACCAAACTTTCGTAGATATTTATTTATTTTATGTTACATTTTTAATATGTATAATTAATATGAAAATCCCGGAAATATTGTTAATCTTATAATTATTGTAACAGCGTATCTATTTCAAATACCCAGTTTTTTTGTGTGAAACATGTTAAATAGACAATTGTTAACTGTACATTTTAGCACAATAACATGATAACTGTGTTTTTTTCTCTCCTTTAATCATAGATAATTTTGCTCCAATTTTTCATGATTAAATAATTTAACATTTCTTATACATTCTTTTTTTTCCATTACAGCAGTATCATTACGATAATGAGATTAAAATTTAATTTGCCTCGGCTGCGTAATATTATCAATTGCATTTTAAAATACAAGTAAAATTTTAATGAAAGTAACGTAATAACCAGTAAATTCAAACAACATTTCATCATATTTAAATCGCACGTTTTCACAATCACCGTTCAAAAGCTATTAGAGGAATTCACGTTCAACGTACTTTAATCCTGGTCCCTTAAATTTCCCAACTTTATTCAGCGCGCCAATTTTCCAAAATCTTATCAATACACATACGCTGCACACATTGCAAGCTCGTGTGCTCCGAAATGAAAAAAGGAGCTCTTTAAAAAAAAAGAATAAACAAGAATTAATTTATACGTGTGAGGAAACGAGTAATTCATACATATACATAAGTAAATGCAGAGTAAAATACGAGAAGACAGAAGCAACAGCAGCAGCCAGCAGCTCAGCTCGGCACGTCCTCGCGAAAATTCCTGAACAAAGCCAAGCGGCGCTTCAAGTCATTTGTACATTGTATATATACACACATACGCACGCACACACCTTTACTATCCCCGGCATAACACGATCCTTATTATAATCCTTTTATATTTATACTATGAAAACATATAAAATAATACTTAAAAAATCATAATGTACTCACCGATAGTGTTAAAACTTTATTGTACTGTTTTCGCAACGATGTATATTGGTGCACGCAAAAAAAATACAGTCAGACGTTATGTGCATAAGTGCTCTTATTCTTTAATTATTATCTCAAACACTTGTGCATGTATATATCTATTTAAAATCACACTGTTGAGTATATAACACACTTGACGTATCGCAATTTTACGGTAATAATATCAAATTGTCGGGGCCCACCGCTCACGACAATATTTCAAACAGGCATATAAAGTTAAATAGCAAGGAATATATAACGTATCTCCGAAAGAGATAACCAGGCTCCCAGTGTCAGCGTACTCTCGAGACTGTTACCAGCCTATACTGCTTTTCTCTTGGAGGCAACGACGACAAAAAAAATCCAAACAAAAAAAAAACTCACTGCTCACTTTCCATCCATTTTTGCGCACCTATATATTATCAACCTGTATGCGTGTATCATCCATTAAAAATAAAAACAAAAAAAAATAAAACAAAATATTGAAACGAGGATGAGAAATAATAACTGAATATTTAGTTATATCCTTATTTTCTGTAATTATTGTATTTGTATCGTTAATGATGAATTTAAAGAAATTTGAATAAATGAAAATAAAACGAGCACGCGTTATCGAATGGTAAACGATTTGGAAAGTATTAAAAACGCGCGTTAATGTTGTGTCTTGTATATGTTGATTGTCGAGCGACTGAGCGAGCACTGCTTGACATAATTTATATCGGCGACCCCGCAAGTCTCCTCTCTTTTCTCCATGAGCAGCCAACACTGTGGAGAGAGGAGAGAACGGAGCATTATAAGCCTATGCTATATAGTCGGCGCATTGGATTTAGGAAAAAGGAACGAATAAGCTCGTGCTCCCTCTGCGGCTGTCTTTCGAAAGAAGAATCGATGGGACTTTGAATGCTGCTGACTGGAGCAATGTTTTCATGACGGTCAAAATAGTTATTATTTTTTCTTTTCTTTTTTATTTATTACTGATAAATGTATGATTATTATTGGATTTTTTACTATCGTATTATTTTTTTCCTTTTTTTCAAATATTTATATAACTTATTTTGTTTAAAAAATTTTTTTTCGTTAATTAAAAGATCTAAAGATGTGGGTAATTTACAGTTTTCTGGATTTTTCTCTGAAAGTTTAATAAATGTATAATTATAAGTAATTATGTAATATCTTTCAATTAATATTATTTAAACTTTTCAGGATTTTTTTAACTATTACACAAAATAACATACATTTAATTTAAATTTCACAATTTTCGATTCTTAAAAAAATATGTTAAAAATGTAATTATAATTAAAATTAATTAACACGTATTCTCCAATTAAATATTGAATAAATCAGTATAAAAGATTTTCATAACTCAAGAGCTTACACGGTAAAGATAATTTTTTCTAAAATATAATTTTATATTTTATTGAATTAACTATCGAAAACAAAAAAAATATTTTGCATACATTTATCGTTGCTATAATTAAACAAAATGTGAATATTTCATTCAATATATAATAAAAAATTACATTGGAGTAGCGTAAAATGTGACTAGTTTACAAGACTGTCAACTTTATATATTTAAGCTGGAAACTTACTAAAAGCGGGAGAAATAAATATACAGAATAAAAAATCACTTTTTATAAAATCCGTTCTATTTAAAAATCTAATAATTTTAAAATTAAACGTTTATAATATTCAATTAAGTATAAATGTAATAAGACAAAAAAATGAGTTGTACTTTTATTTTTTTAAATAATTGCAAGACTAATCAAGAAAAAAATTGATAAAAAATTTAAAACAAAGTAAAAACATTTATTATTAGAATTAGTAACATCAACCAATTTTAATTACTTTTTTTATTAAACGGAAACGATAATATGAAAAAGAAGACAAACAACATTTTAAAAATTGTCTATATTACTATGATAATTTGATAAATTTTAATTGATAAAAAAATATAGTTTGCAATGATTTAAAAATAATTAACAAAATTGCATTTAAAATCATTGATAGAAATATTATGAGTTTTTTGCAATTTATTTATTGGCTACAGCTTCGATTCTGTACATTTAACTGTAATAGACATAATAACATTATACTTCAATCATTTTGTGTGCAATTTATAGAAAAAGGTTAATTGAATAAGGTACGTGGCGACCTCTTCACACAATTTCATATGTCAACACACTTGTCAATTATTGTTAGTTTAATTTTCATATTGTTATCGCTATGTTGCATTTGTTTTGACAGATTTAACTGGTAGTTTGTTATTCGATTTTTTATTACAAATGAAGAATATGGATAAAGATGCTCCTGTTATTTATGGCTTGGAATTTCAAGTATTGTTTATAAAAATTATTAATTTATGTAGAATTATTCTTGTTCAATTATTTGAAAGGATTGATATTTTTCAGGCTCGAGCACTTTCAGCACAAACAGCAGAATTAGATACAGTAAGATTTCTTGTTGGAACTCAATCGCTTAAATTTCATAATAATCAAGTACACCTTGTTGAGTTAAACGAAGAAACAGGAAATTTAAAAACACAAATATTTCAACATTCAATTGGAGAAATTTGGTCAATACAGGCTTCACCCACAGAATCTGATAAATTTGTAACATGTTACAATACATTAACAGGTACATTTTATAAAAAAAAAAACTATTTTACAAGACTAGAATTTTTTAAATAATTTTAATTTGAAATTTTTTATTTTAATAGAAGATGGTACATGCCAAATGAAAGGTGCTTTATGGAAGATTCCTACATCGCAAGATGTAAATGATATTCTTCCTCTTGAAAAATTAGCTGATATTGACACTACACCTTATGGAAATGATCTCAAAACAATTGCTTATCATCCAGTTGATGGTAAAAAGACAGTGTCAGTGGTTGATAATAATTTTGTTTTATGGGACTTAAGTTTTAAACCACAGGTTGACTGTTTTTTAATTTAATTTGAAAACAAAAAAAAACTAATTAAGATAAATAAATTGTATCATTTAATCTTTTTTTAAAATTATAGGCTGTGACAGTAGGAACTTTAGCTGGTAAAGGACAACCAAGGTTTACGAATGGTAAATGGTATCCGCATAGTTCTTGTAATCAATTTGCAACCTTAAATGATAATAGCGTTCGAGGCTGGGACTTTAGAGATCCAAAAGAACCAGTATGGACAATAATATCAGCACATTCACAAATTATAAGGTATGTAAAATCACATATGATATAAAAAATAATATAGATATTCATAAAAACTAATGTGTTTTAGAGATTTAGATTTTAATACAAATCGTCTATACTATTTAGCAACGTGCGGTGATGATGGGTACATGAAATTCTGGGATATTCGGAATCCAACAGAACCAATAATGTCAAAAATGGAACATTCTCATTGGGTTTGGTCTATTAGGATAAATCGTTTCCATGATCAATTAGTTTTAACATCCAGTAGTGATTCTAGAGTAATTTTATGTAGCGTTGCCTCTATTTCTTCTGAGCCTTTTGGTCATATAGTTCCTCTAGAAGAAGGAGCATCAATGGAAGAAACGTGTACCAAAGAAAAGTAAGTCTTACATTCTTAAAAATTAGTTAAAACTCTTCTTGATATGTAGTTCCATAAAAATAATTAAAATTTGTTATAAAATAATTACAGGTTAGAAGATGGAGTAATTGCTAAGTACGAAGAACATGAAGACAGTGTTTATGCTGTTGAATGGTCATCAGCTGATCCATGGACATTTGCTTCATTAAGCTATGATGGACGATTAGTATTAAATAAAGTGCCGCGAAAATACAAGTACCAAATTTTATTATAATTGTTAATAAATATTTATATAAAAACGTTAAATAAGTTCTATCTTTTTTATTTAATTTTAAAAACCAAGTTAATATTTTAATGTAAAAATATTTTAATATTATATTGTTAATTAGGAATATATAATTAATTTTTACTATTTTTTAAGCTATTTATTTTTGGAAATCATGTCTTTAAGATGAATTAGTCTTTAATATTTATTTATTAAATTTTTATGTAAACTACTATATAATGAAAATAATGTAATACTTTTAATTATAAATCGTATTTTATTTAATCTTATATTACAACATATACTTCTTTTAACTTAACAACTGTAAAACTTATCCTAAAATCGTTCAGCTAATCTTCCAGCCATATTCCGTAATTGTCCATACACTTTAGATGGTGGGCTACCAAGAATTAAATTACAAATAGATCTTCTAGCTATTTGTATATTTTGGAAGGAGCCAAGAATATGTATTTTTGTATCTGCTAAAACAATTCTTGTTTTGGTAACATTTTCTATTGTAAATTTCGTTCTACCACCTTTTCCTGCTAATCTACCAACAGCTCTTGACAAATGATCGCCTTTCAACAAAGGTTTTACATCGTTAATTTCAAAAGTTTCTACAAACAAATCATCCAAACGCAATAATGCTAATGCATCTTCAACTTCAAAACCATAAATAAATGCTTTAACAAAATCTGCTCCTTTCTGGAGATTTGAAATATCTGGAGTTTCTGGAGCTGTTCTTAATTCAACATTCCTACTCTTTAAATTGAAACGAATTTGCAACTGTAAATGCTCAACAATAGGTGTAAATATTTTCATCCAATTTTCTTTTAATGGTGTATACCTGTGAGCTGGCACAGGGACCTGAAAAAATACAGAAGTTCATTATATTAATAAAATTATTATTTCCATGCAAAATGTTAAAATACAACTGAAGGTTTATAACTCTTACTTTGCGAACTTCATTTCCTTCAACATTCTTTACTCTTTTTGATGAAGATTTGTTTTTAACTTTTCCTTCAATGCCATTGACTATATCAACCTGTTAATGAGACAATGATTTTTATATGACAGACTTCAAAAAGTAGTTTCGTAATTCAATAGTTTGTTTTTATTTTAATTAATTGTTTGTAGAACCAAAAACAAATTTGTGAAACATGTTAAAACTAGAGTACTTAATTTATTTAGTCAAAATACAAGAAAAATAATCATTTATAATAAATTGTTTTCTTTAAATTTAAAAGAATATGTAATGTAAAAACACTGATAATAATTAATAAACATAACCTATTGCAAACATACCTCCATTTGACTTTCACTTTCAAGCCTTCTTTTAGTGGCTTTATTTTCTGTTGATTTTTCATTAATTTTATCATTTTTAGTTTTTTCATTATTTTTAATTTCCTCGTTAACCATTTTGCTAAACTAATGCTACGAAATCCTGTCAAACATAAGATTAAATAAAAACACGTGTGGGACAAGTCATACACGTGAAAGAAAGAAATAAGGAACAAATATGCAGATCAGTGGCGGTAACTTTTGAACTTATTTCAACAAAATTTATTTTATTTTTTTTTAAATTATTTGAATACATATTAAATGGTTTTTGTTGCGAAATGATAATGATACAATAATTAAATATTTAGAAAAATAATACCTTATTTTAATAATGATATTAATAAATAAAATAAATTTAAAGTCAAGTAAATACATCAAAAGTGAATAATTTTGTGTTTTAAATATGATGAATAAATAAACTTATTAAGATCAAATAAATTTTAAAAGTTTTTTAAAAATTAATTTTTAATTGATAATTTAACTATTTGATAATATTGCAAAAGTATTTAATACGATCTTACAATATACAGAAAAACTTGCATCTTCAGTATTTCTACAGTTTATAAGGTTCATTTCTCAAATCCAAAATCTTATTCGATTTCACAAGCGCATAGCGACATATCGTATAATCGTATGTATTTTACCTTTACAAGCGTGCCGACATGTAAAGTGCAGACCGACATTATACGCCATTTCTGTTATACACGTCGATTTTAGATTCAGAAAAACTAAAGTAGATTATAAAATGTCAACATTATCAAAACTATTGTTTTTTTTTTTGTAAAAGTGTAACGAAATATGCCTAAGCATTATGATGATTTAAAATCGATGAATATAGCTAATTTTGAAATTTAATATTTTTTTACTTATTTGCCGTACGTAATACCATTGAACAACGAAAATAAAGAATTTACATCAAAACTAAATGGGTAAAGTACACATAAGATTTATACTACAAGTAGAAAATAATTGTAGAATTGATAGTTTTAAATTTATGTAAACATTGAAAAAAAATACAAAACTTTAAATAATGATGATTAATTTTCATTTTTATATTTTAATGTTTAATAATCACAACTTTAACTAACGCAATGCTTTATTTTAGCATAGGAAAATGGCGCCTACAAATAAAAGAAAAATAATTGAAAAAGGACCCCCAGGAAGACCTAAACATGAAGTTTGGGCACTTGGCTTTCGTAGAGTTTTAAAACATTGTGAAAAAACACACAGAACAATTCATGCAGCTTTTTGTGTGATTTGTAGTAAAGTTTTATGTAATACAGCTTCCAAAAGACTAACTGCGCACAGAAGAATATGTAGTCTTGAACAAAGTGAGGATGCAGAATCCAAGGATAAAGAAATCACAAAAATTATAACTGATAATTCCAATACGATAACTTTTGTTGATATGGAAGATGTACAATATATTAGCTCGGAACAGTCATCGTCAGATCAGATTGCAAAAACTGAGTACACTTTTATTGATAATCCAACAGAAAGTTTTGAAGATTTTAAAATATCAACAATTAATAATGTTGATAATAAATTAGATTTGATTCAAGCAAAACTTTTTATTGGTTGCAATATTAATTTTTCTGTTGCAGATTCAACGTATTTTAAAAAATTATGCCTTACACTAAATCCTAATTGTAAACTTATAACAAGCGAACAACTTTCAGGTCCTTTATTAGATCACATATATTCAAAATTTTATAAAGATATAGAAATAAGCCC
The DNA here is from genome assembly GCA_017163975.1 of Anastatus disparis. NCBI lineage: Eukaryota > Metazoa > Arthropoda > Insecta > Hymenoptera > Eupelmidae > Anastatus > Anastatus disparis. The sequence continues at coordinate 5,699,181 of JAFFSR010000226.1, forward strand.
AACATCTGTTTTATTAGTTGATGGCTGGAAAAATGAAAGTACAAATACAAAAAATGTTACAGTTATAATTAAAACTGAAAATGGTGAAAATATATTTCTTGATAATTATGAGCTAACTAACAATAAAGAGATTGTTCAAGAATTATCTGATATTATAAAAATCGCCATAGTAGAGGCATATGAACAATTCAAAACAGAAATATATGCTGTAATTTTGGGCAATAGTTTTAGTTTAATTACAATAGATAGTGAAGTATGGCAATTTTCTTGTAGCTCACAAATTATTAATCTTTTAGTGAAAGAACATATACCTCAGGATTTTATGAATACAATATGTAAAGTACTAAAGCAAATAAATGTTTTATTCAAAGATGACGATATAGAAGCTAAAATAAGTGGAGACATGCGTTGGATTCATATTAAATATATTCTTCAATATTGTATTACTAATCTTGGTTCAATACAGGAAGTTTTGTCTTCTGATGATCTGGTCAAATTACCAAAAGAAGATAAATGTCTGTTGTTTGATGAAGAATTTATTCATAAAATTGAATATTTTATAAACTTTTTAGAATCGATTAGTGAATTAACAACAGTTTGTCAAATGTCCAAATCAAATCTTGCAGATACAATTGAACAGTGGCTCAGCATTCCACTGCCTGAAGATGATCCAGAATTAACTGAAAAATTGTTATCAAAACGTGAAATTGTTATGAAAATTCAGTGTCTTGTAGCAAATTACTTACACCCATCATACAGGGGTAAAAAATTATCAGATGATCAAATGAACAAAGTTGAAGAATTTCTTTTAACTGAACTTGATGCTGAAGGATTAAATAGCTTGCAATCTTATGTAAATGGAGATAGTATTTTCAGGGTTCTCAATCAAAAAGAAGGATTGACAGCTCAAACATATTGGAGTCTTGCTCGAAGAACACATAATGATTTAGCTACTTTAGCATTAAAACTTCTTTCAGTACCAGCATCTATCAGTTCAAATTGTTCACAAATTTTTAACACTTTGAAAAATACTTCATTAAAGCCTGATAAACTGAGAAAGTTGTTTGCAGTTTATTATTGCCTGAAAAACCAGCCTTCCATAAATGTGGTAAGTAATAAAATTTTATGTAACACAGGTGGTAAGAAATCATCTCCCCAAAAACGAAATTCTAGTCTGGATCAAAATAATGAATCTGAATTAATTGAAAAACCTTATTGTGATTCGAAGGAAAAAGAAATTACAAAAATTTTAACAACGGATAATACTGCTACAATAACGTTTCTAGATATGGATGGAAATCAATATATATCGGAACAATCTCCATCTGATCATATTACAAAAACTGAATATGAATTTTTGGATGAATCAGAAGAAACATTTGATGATATAAAATTATCAGTTACTGGATCATCTATTAATGATTCTAAGTTTGAAATAATTTTAGCTAAATTTTTTGTTGGATGTAACATTCCTTTTTCTGTAGCAGATTCTCTATATTTCAAAAAATTCTGCTTAACATTGAATCCAACTTGTAAGCTTGTAACAAGTGAACAACTTGCAGGACCTCTACTTGATACTGTTTATTCAAAATTTCACAAAAATGTGCAAGTAAGTCAAACGTCGGTTTTACTTATTGATGGCTGGAAGAATGAAAGTACAAATACAAAAAATGTTACAATCATGATTAAAACTGAAACAAATGAAACAATATTTCTCGATAATTACGAGTTGAGTAATAATAAAGATATTGTTCAGGAATTAGCTGAAATTACAAAAATGGCTATGGCAGAAGCATATGAACAATTCAAAACTGCTGCTTATGCAGTGATTTTAGGTAACAATTGTACTTCAATTACAATGGATAATGTAACCGAATTATGGCAACTTCCATGTAACTTACATGTTATTAAACTTCTTATTAAAGAACACATATCACAAGATTTGATGAATACAATATGTAGAATTTTAAAACAAGTTAATGATGTTTTTAAAGATGATGATTTAGAAATTAGAATGAGTGGTGATATGAGATGGACTCATATTAAATATATTCTTCAGTATTGTATAACCAATCTTGGTTCAATACAAGAAGTACTTTCTTCAAGTGATTTGAAATTATTAAAAGAGCATAAATGTTTATTCTTCAATCAAGATTTTATTAACAAAATAGAGGCTCATATAAACTTTTTAGAATTAATTAATGAATTAATAATGGTGTGCCAAATGCCTAAATCAAATATAGCTGATTCAACTGAGCAATGGCTTAGTATTCCATTGCCAGAAGATGACCAAGAATTAGCTGAAAAGTTATTAGAGAAACGTAATAATGTTATAAAAATTCAATGTCTTGTAGCAAATTATTTGAGTCCCTTATACAAAGGTAGAAAATTGTCTGACGATCAAATGAATAAAGTTGAAGAATTTCTTTTAAACGAACTTGATGCTGAAGGTTTAAATAGTTTACAGTCATATGTAAATGGTGATAGTATTTTTAGAGTACTCAATGAAAAAGAAGGATTGACAGCTCAAACTTATTGGAGTCTTGCTCGTAGAACGCACAATGATCTAGCTACATTAGCCTTGAAACTTGTCACAATACCAGCATCTATTAACTCTAATTTTTCACAGATTTTTAATAATATAAAAAATATATCTTTGAAACCAGATAGAATAAGAAAACTTTTTGCAGTTTATTATCATTTAAAAGAAAGGGATGAAAAATTAGAAATAGAGTAAAAGTAAAACATTAAAATTGTGATAATATGTAATGGCATGAATAATCATATTTAAAATTTGTAAAAAGTATACAATTTATTTTGTACTCTTTATTAATTAATTTTTTACTGAAAAATGTAACTAGTATCTGTATAGACTTTTGCATGTACATTTAAATTTTTAATTTATACATCAAATAATGTATCTATTTATTCATAAGAATATTATTAATAGCTGTATATGTAAATAAAGTTATAAGAGAATAACTATAACATTGTATGCATATGTAAAATTAATTTATGATATAAAATTTATAAAAATATTATGCGAAAAATTTTTTTATTTCATTGTGAAACATAATTTTAAAAATAATTATTAAAGGCCCCTAAAGTATCAAATTTTATCTAAAAATATTTAATAAAAAATATGGTACAAGAAAATGTAATAAACGATAAATAACATATGTGATAAATGGTACAAACAATAAATTGCAACAATAACAATAAAAATTTGCCTAACAATGTGCCAAATGAAATTATTACGCAATTTTGGTAAACGTAAGATTTCCGCGGGCTTGTCATTGTGGTGGCGCGCCCTATAGAGGTGCAAAATTCTTATCCCATCCGGTATCAATGTACTAGTGGAAAAAAAATCATGCATACATATATGTGAAAGCCTCATTCCGCAACGTGGTGTGGTTGTCGGTTCGCGAGTGCGAGCGATCACGGCGGATCGTCTACCAACACACATAAAAAAACTTTCATTATATCTATATAGTTGTACAATCTATATACAATACGCGTTCAGTGATTCATGGAGTCGGATCGAGTCGTTGTACCGACGACGACCGTTTTTATCATTCAATCCTTGCGTTTTTGTCTATCAAAGTCTAATTAACATTGTTAATAAATCAGACCGACTCCTTGCAATAAAATATCAACAATTTAACTATGATATTGACGCAAAACTAAATTGACCAAATCTTTAGACCACGCGCGAGTTAAATAATAGAAAAAGCAAAAAAATAAACGGGAAAAATAAATACGTATATAACGCACACGCGCACTAAAAGGTGTACCATATTATTATTTCATTTGCGAGAGTAGATTTGTGTTGTACATGTGTATGTGATAGAACACGAGAGAAAGAGAGAAAAGAAAATTGCTAACGGAGAGAGAGAAGGAAAACCAGTAACCAGCCTACAGCAGCGTTAAAGCAGTAGTGCAAGAGACAGCAAAATGGCAGCGAGTGACTCGACCGCCGACGATAGTCTTTATCCGATAGCTGTACTAATTGACGAACTTAAAAATGAAGATGTTCAGGTAATTAAAAGTTGTAATTGAATATTATTATTTTTAATATACGACGAATAGATTCATCCAGACGCCGCGCCCTAAGAAAAGCGTCATTTTCGAAGACCGGCCGCGCTTTATTAGCTTTCTTTCTTCTTTTTTTTTACTCTTTCCTACTCCTTTTTGTCCCGCGTATACTTAGAACATTAATATAGCTGTTTATATATATACATAGATTTTAAACACGAGAGAACCTTTAATTTCATTTCGAGAGGAAGACACGCGTTTTTGATAAAAGCTTCGTTTGATTTTCTACGACGTCAATTGGTAGGAATTATATTGGAGCAACTTGACATATTAAACTCTGACACTGTACTTGCGTGGCTCTTGTATCGTGATTACTCTTTTTTCTTGTTTGTATTTAAAACTTTGTTTTTTTTTTCATTGTTAGAATAAGAATCTAGATAGATTGTTGCTTTGGAGTAAAAAATTTTAGGTTTTTTTCTAGTTGCTATAATGACAATCAAACAAATTTAGAGGATGTTGTAAATGACGAATGATTTCAAAAGTTTAACAAAGTCAAAAAATATACATAATCAGTTATAAAATTCTCCTCAATGAGTAATTAAATTTGTCTATTATTTACTCAATATATAAATTAATTGGAATATGATTGTAGATGGAACTGAAAAAATATAGAAAGTGTACTTTATACTGTATAGACTTTATTAAATCAATTGTTCAATCTTCAATACTGCAATATTTATTATTTATATACTTTTTGAAGTATAGACTGCTATAATTTGAAATTTAAATTACATAGCAGGAAGTTTAATTTTTAACCTAGGACATAAAAATAATAAAAATGTCTATTAAAAATAATTGTTTTTGTAAAGAATTTTTTTATCAATAAATACTTAAATTGAATTTGCTATAGATGCTTGAAGTATAGAATTATTTTCTTTTATAAATATGAATATTTTATATTTTTTTTATTTGAAAAATAATTCAATTGTGATTTAAATTATTGCAGTCTTATGAATAACTGATTAAAATAAATTTATAAACTAAAGATACAGGTTGTAAAAGACCATCAGAAAGTATAAGTTATTTTATATTCAAGTTTTTATTCCATTACTGCAAAATTATCTATTTGATATTTGAATGTTTATTGAATATAGTTTTTTACTTGTTATACAAAATATTTCAACAGATCTTACGAATAAAAAATTAATAATTTGTTTATTTACAGCTTCGGTTAAATTCTATCAAGAAATTATCAACTATTGCTCTTGCACTTGGAGTCGAAAGAACTCGTACAGAACTTATACCGTTTTTAACAGAGACAATATATGATGAAGATGAAGTTCTTTTGGCACTTGCTGAACAATTGGGAACTTTCACACCACTTGTCGGTGGACCAGATTTTGTGCATTGTTTACTAGTATGTATTTTTTACAAATTTATTTATTTAAAATTAAAAATTTTCTAAGTTAAGGATATTATAAAATAATATTTCTTTGCTTAGCCACCCTTGGAATCATTGGCAACTGTTGAAGAAACTGTTGTTAGAGATAAGGCAGTAGAATCTTTACGTAATATTGCTGGTCAACACAGTCCAGCTGATTTAGAAGAGCATTTTGTACCATTAGTGCAGCGTTTAGCTTCTGGTGATTGGTTTACGTCGAGAACTTCAGCCTGTGGATTATTTAGTGTCTGTTATCCTCGTGTTAGCCAACCTATCAAAGGTATTATATATTCTGTAGCTCATAAATATAATTGAAAATTTGATTTATGGAGTAAATTAACGATTATCTTTTATAGCCGAATTAAGGAACCATTTCCGTAATTTATGTCAAGATGACACACCTATGGTGCGACGTTCAGCAGCCGCCAAATTAGGAGAATTCGCTAAAGTTGTTGAAAATGAATACTTAAAGTCCGATTTAATTGCTATGTTTGTCATCCTTGCTCAAGATGAACAAGTAAGCTGGAAAAATTTTTTTAATAATAGTATTTTTTAAAAGAATGGCCATAGTAGTATTGAAAATTTATTGAAATTCATAAACAAGATTAGTACTATTTATCATCTTTATCATAACATATTTTTGATTTCTTTCTTTATAAAATGAAAAAGAAAAAAATTCATTTTTAAATATATTATTGCTGTGTTAACAAAATCATTTTTTTAAGGATTCTGTACGTCTTCTGGCAGTAGAGGCCTGTGTAAGTATCGCGACACTGTTACAACAGGAGGATGTGGAACAACTAGTTATGCCAACACTTCGTCAGTGTGCGAGTGATCAATCGTGGCGTGTGCGTTACATGGTAGCAGATAAGTTCACCGATCTTCAGAAAGCAGTCGGACAAGAAATTACACGCACTGATCTCGTTCCCGCTTTCCAAGTATTACTCAAAGATACAGAGGCTGAAGTTAGAGCAGCTGCTGCTGATAAAGTTCGAGATTTTTGCCAAAATCTTGATCCGTTTTATCAGGAGTCTATAATTATGACGAATATATTACCTTTCGTCAAAGAATTAGTTGCTGATCCTAACCAACATGTTAAATCAGCTCTCGCCAGTGTTATCATGGGTCTTAGTCCTATACTTGGCAAAAACAAGTAAGAATTATACTAACGTAAATATGTAGTATATATTTACTGAAATGATCGTTTTTCTTTAAAAATTATTTAAATATTTTTAAAAGAATGAAATTGATAAAATAATTATTACTTAGTAACATAAACAAGTAAAAAGTTAAATATAAAAATTTTCATGTTAATACTTTTTTTTCTTTGTTTTTGAATTACTTTTTAATAGCATACAAAATAATTTTATTAATTAAATATTCAAAACAAAGTTGTTTCAAAGTGACTTAAAAATATTATATATTTTTTTATTTATTTAACGTTGTTGTATTTAGGCTATCATTATGATGCTAATTAGCTACGAAGGTCGTTTCAGTGTGTTTGCAAACAAAGCATGCGAATCGTATACAGTAATGCTTGTATCAATCGGTTACCGAGAGCGGGATTCGAACTCGGATCCTCGGTATTATAAATCTATCGCTCTACCGACTGAGCCACTAAAGCATTTTTTGTGCTATTATTAATATTAATATATTAACTTTCAACAAATAATAAATAGAATACAAACATTGTTGATTAAAGATGCTGATTAATTTCTTATAAACTACGTTATTAATCTATGAAATATTTACTTTACATGAAAATCATACTAAAAAATCTTATTATAAAATTACGGAATATTCCTAATGATAAAGATATTTCGTATCCGGAATTAGAAACTCTTACCTATCGTTTAGTATCTTTATATTTACGTCTCGGTCATTTTTACTATATGACATTTTCACTGCGAAAAAAGTTTTGTAACGCGGAAGAGTTTTGGCGTTTTCTCTCGCACGTGCTTCATAATAAAAGCTCAGTACGTTCTAAGCCACTTGGCTGAGTAAGTATTAAAATTTGAAAGTGAAAGAAAGGAAAAGTACAACGATAAAAAAAGTTCGATGTACTAAAGGATAATTCATTTCTTTTTCCAATAATTGATTTTAAGTTGGATTTTACACATTCCCCGCGTCAAATGACCTCCGTTCGTGCATCTAGGTATTATAGCTCTAGAAATAGACTATGATATATTTCGTTCATTGTTATGCAGGAGAGGCATGTTATGTGCATCGTGATGATTGATGCACAAAGTGACAAAGTGCGCGGACTTAACAGTGCGAAATTGTCAAAATCATCAAATGAAGCATCCAAGATTATTTTAATTAAATAGCGCTCATACAAATGAATTCCTAATTAAAATTATTTTTTATTAAATTATGTTTTGGCAAAAAATTTTTGTGGAATTAGAAATAAAAACAAAAAAACCAAAATTAAAAAAAAGATTTCTCAGTTAAACTATGTTTTGAGTAAACAAAATAATTTGATGTAATGGAAATATAATTATTTATTGAATCATATTTTATATATAAATGCAACAAGTTATTAAGAAATTTTTGAATGAAGTTATCATTTATTTAAGATTAAATGAATATTATCAAAACGAAATATAACAAGACCATTTCAGTAATTCTTTATATTTACAAGTACAGTTTGCAAGTTTCTACAAATGTCGAATTTTATATTTTCTTTTTCTTTTTCAGCACAATTGAACATCTGTTACCCCTGTTTTTATCACAACTTAAAGACGAATGTCCTGAAGTACGTTTAAATATAATTAGTAATTTAGATTGTGTAAATGAAGTTATTGGTATCCAGCAACTTTCACAATCGCTTTTACCAGCGATTGTTGAGCTTGCAGAAGACTCAAAATGGAGAGTGCGACTAGCAATCATTGAGTGAGCGTCTTAATTATTAAAAAATAAATTGTTAAATTTTAATTATTTTTTATCCATTTTATCTAATGTTGTTTTTTATTTTATCACTTTCAGATACATGCCATTATTGGCTGGTCAATTAGGTGTTGAATTTTTTGATGAAAAATTAAATTCCTTATGCATGACTTGGTTAGTTGATCATGTGTATGCCATAAGAGAAGCTGCTACGTTAAATCTTAAAAAACTTGTTGAGAAATTCGGACCCGAATGGGCACAAAACACAGTAATTCCAAAAGTCCTAGCTATGTCCAGGGATCAAAATTATCTTCATAGAATGACTTGTCTATTTTGCATTAATGTAATTTAAAATAATTTTTATTTGCTTCTTGTTATTCAAAAAATTAACCGTTCTAATTTTATTGATCATTAAAACTTAATATTTAGGTATTAGCAGAGGTTTGCGGTCCAGATATAACGACCGAAGTCATGCTTCCAACTGTTTTGGCCATGGCTACTGACAATGTAGCAAATGTGAGATTCAATGTTGCCAAAACACTTCAAAGAATCGGACCACATTTAAAACCTAATGCCGTACAGACGCAAGTTAAACCTGTTCTCGATAAATTGAACACAGATACTGATGTTGACGTTAAATACTTTGCATCGGAAGCAATTGCCGGCATTGCAGGTAAATAATTTAATATTTAATTTTTTCTAAATATTTAATCATTTATGACAAATTTTTATATGAGTCATAATAATAATTTAAATATCTCTCTGTTTTTTTAAAAAACATTTCTTATAATAATTTGTTGGTATTAATTTAAAATTTACTTCTTTATACATATAAATATCTACAACTATGAAAATAATGTGCATTTGAAAAGTATATGCTTATTAAAATTTATTATCTACAAGAAATTCAATATATTAATAACTCCACATGTTGACCCTGACTTTGTAGTTTAATTACTTAATAATGTTGCGTAATGAATACAGTTTTTTTAAATTTAATTTTAATAAAACTTAACTTTAATAATTATAATACAGATTTTCACAAAAGAAAAATTAATTCAAATATTTTTAAAATTATCATTTTACATATACGTTACTTTATTTTTTATTTTAAAGGATAATTAAAAAATTATTTCAAACATGAAAATTCATTTACAAAGGTTTAAAAATAAATTTTAAATATAATTGTATGACTACAAATTTTTCTCGAAATGGTCGTAGCTATTATTGTCTTTATATTAATAAATTCAATAATTTCATAATTGGCTACACACATTGTGGCGTTAATAATTGCTATTGCAACATTGTCGCATGCAATAACAAATGCATTACTCATTCGTCAATAAAAATTTACCATCGTTTCAAATCATAACTTGTAAAATATAGTGAGAATTTATATATAATTTTCAACAAAAATTGTTTTCTTCCTTCTAACGTCACTGTATTAATGTTAGCATTACGATGCTAATTAGCGAGAGAGGTCATTAGTGTGTTTGTAAACAAAACACATGTACAGTGGTGCTTGTATCAATCAGCCAAGAGCGGGATCCGAACTTAAGACCTCGAGATTACGAATCCATTGCTCTACCGTCTGAGCCACTGATGACCTCTTCAATTGCTTTTATTAGCGAATTTATTTTAAAAATTATAGTAGTTACTTTCATAAAATAATTAAATACAAAAATATTAATTATTGTTTAAATTTTACAGCATAGATTGATGCAAGAAATCACCGAGTGCATTTACCATAATATACCCCAATGTAAGCGATGACTGTTCATCAGGAATGTACCATCACATTATTTCCACAAAAACAAATGTACACTTGTAAAACTCGTCGTGGAGAAAAAGTTCATCGCATGTGAGAGACGAGTACCAATGACCGAAATAAAAAGAAAAATAAAGAATTGAATTTTTAGAGGATAAACGTTACACGACATTTTTAGTTCTGTTGTATTTGTATATCTATAATATTACACTAAGTATTGAATATACGATTTAATTGGTAACATGTATCTCTCGTAAATATTTAAGTAATTGTCTTAAAATAATTAATAAACAAAATCACAAAAATATCAAATTCATTGATTTAAAAAAAAAAAAAAAAACCACTAGGGCTCTCGAAATAAAAATATGTAACTATTAGAAAAAAAATATGTAGAAGAGTAGGAAAATTGCATAAATTAATAATTACAAATACTTAAACTGAAATAATGTTTTTTTTTTCTTGCGTATTCTAATAAATTTTTTAATCAAACGTTTACAGAATTTATACATTATTAAACTTAAATTTGCGATGGAAAATGAATTTTTATATTTCTTTAATTGATTATAATGAATATTACTTGCCATCAAAATGTTTTAAAATCCATTATAAATAATAGAATTTTTATGAATATACACTCAAGTATTGGATGGAATGGAAATGCAAAAGTATTAATGAATCTGTATAATTAAATATTCTGAAAATCAAATAAATTAATTTAATTTATTTTAAATGTATTTTGTTTATTTTTATTAATCATTAAGTGTATTATTTTATTAATTTCAAAAGTATTTATCAAACAAAAATACATGAATGATAGCAAAAAAATTATAATAAATTGAATATTTTATTATTTTGACCTTTATTTTCATAATTTTTTTACGAATTACGGGTAATTTAAGGGAAAAAAAAGTTCTGGAAAAGGGTAAGAAAAATAACAAAGAATCTTGATATTTTTAATTATTTTCATTTTTATTTAAGGTTTATTTCTCTAATTTATACATATTGTATTATCACAGCTTATCACTATGTTTTCTTGGCTTTTTAATGTGTACAAATATTCTGTTGCATTTTATGCATTTCTGGGATAATGGGAAAAGAAAATCATTGTCAAGTTTTTCATTTTTAAACTCTTCATCCTCTATAGTAAAAAAAATAATCGCACCAAAAATGAGATACTTAAAATAATGGGACTATGAACCACTACGCAAGACAAGAAGTCGGTCGTTTCGTATTTTTTCTAAAACTGCCTATATGCCAGAATTCTCGCGCATAAAATTACACTTTTCACTAGTGAAAAAAGTAGTTATTGAACACAGAAGCATCTGAAAATAAAAATAATTCTGCGAATGCTGATTTTATAATTGAGAATAGATACTTTGAGTTTACTGGTTGTTTTTTTACATGTTTAATTTTCAAATAAAATGACTGCATTTTTTCTCACTAGCAAAAAGTATGACTTCGGACGCACAGACTTTTATTGTATCTTAAATTCTGTACTCTTAAGAATACAGGCTTAACTATTACTGATTCGCATTATATCGTTTATAATTTTTCTTTACGATAGGTTCTGATCGCAAAAATAATCAAACAGTTAATTTTTTGCGCTTTTTTAATTAATTAAAACCAACAACACATTCAGAAGAAAAACAAGTATCAAAGATATTCGTAACAATTAACAAAGTCAGTTCGTTTACAAATTGGTCGCAAAAATTTTTTTTAAATTCATTTTATAGATTTATACAATTCAGACTTGAACTTTAATTAAATAAACATAAGATTTCAAAAACTTAAAAAAATTTCATATTGTAATTTAGTATTGTTACTACTATGTATGCATTAGATTGTTCAAATTGTATAAATCTTTAAAACAATCAAAATGAAAATGCTGCATTTTTTATCACAAATATCCAAAGCGCAAAAATACCTCTGCCTTAACCTTTACCACTATTACGTAGAAAACACAGAGCCTATATCTACCGATATTATTGTTAGAATAATATTTACATCGTATAAATAAACATTTTTTTACTTAAAGAGAGTATTAAGAAAGTTAGAAAAAACATACCACAAAATTAATGTAACACTTTTTTTATATTAATATTATATAATCTAAATTTTTTACAGTGTTTTTAAAGTGAATCAATTTACCTCCCGATGAACGTACGTATTAATATTTAACTTTCCATTTTTATAAGAAAATAAATTAATTTAACATTTTATAAGTAAATAATGAAAGCCCAAAACAAATTCAGTACTAAGTTCCATAAAATTCTTATCGAATTATAAAAAAATATCATACAAAATTATGCATACTTTTTTTTCGAAAAGATTAGTTTTTTTTTGTTACTTCGCTATACTGTAAATAATTTAGAGTGTATTTTTTATACAATATAATTTCAATAATATAAAAAGGGAAAATACCAAGAAATCTATTTTGAAATAATTATCATACGCTTTTACACAGTATACAGATCTTAATTACGGTGTGTTTGTTTAAGTATGAATTTTGATTGATTAAAAAAAAAAACGTTTGTCGTTTTCCGACACACATACCGTATCGCAATGAATATAGGTTGTCAAGTTTAAGAAGACATTGATGAGTAGTATTTTTTTTTACCAATTCTATGCTTGGTAACGATAGAACTACTTAATATCTCTGTCAATATTGACCATGTAAGATTTTTTCGATACAATCGTAAACTACTGACCATTAACTTCTAATCGCCTTGATTATTAAGTCATAAATATATCAGTGTAACTGATAATACGCACCATTTCCTAACACTAAGATGCTTTATATCTTTTTTAATTTATCCGTTTAAATAGGTACATTTCTAGTTTAAAAATTTAGAAAAACTAAATTTCTCTTTACTTCTCTTTGTTTTCGATAAATTGTCAAAACCACTTACGCAAAATTTTAAATATTATGAAATGTAAATTTTACATTTCGTACCATGATTAATACATTTCGCGTTGAAGTTCTTATAATTCATACAGCAAATAATTTGTTTTTAATAAGTTAGTTAAGCTTACGTTTTACTTTAATACAAAATCCGAATAGAATTTTTTTGTTCATTGCTAAAGAACGCAAAATCTGCATCCATAGCTTCTTTTTGGCATATAAATCAGCTTAACTCTTTTAATTTATAAATTTTTTAACAATAATTAAAAAAATAAATGATTCTACACATACGAATTTTAATTTTGCTATGCGTAATAACAATATTTAGTGAATGATTACTTCTCATTTTTTCATTTTCTTTTCTTTGTTTCTTTTTGAGAAAAATAACAAAGAATCACAATTAAGATCTAATTAAAATTACAGTAAAAAATCAGTACTACCCAACATATTGCTTTGGAAAGTAGTCGGACGAGTAAAAATAATTGCATGATACAATGTGTGAAACTATAATAATAATTTAGCAAATGGTAAGTTTTGCTGGAAATGACTAATTAAAGTCCAACATTATTTGTTACCATTTCACGAATGCTTAGAAAATTTTCATATAACAATAAATAACTTTTTCTACTTTCAAGAATCAATTCATACGTAAGTATTTTCATTTTCATACCTTTTGCCATGATTCGTTCAACAATATCGTAATAAATAAAAAAATGATAATTTCGACTTTTCTTATTTGGACAGTGGAATAAAATTGTCTTTTTTATGAAAACGCATTGAATTATATATAGCTTATAATTACACATTCGACGTTTTCCATTTCTCTCTCTTGTTATGCTTTCTCCATCTTTCTCTTTCTCCTCATTTTGCCAATCCATCAGAGACACTGTAACTGATAGTTGAAACATGAGCTCCTGGGGTATTTTCTGCATCAACAATATTCAGGGACGAAATTTTGGCTCGCTGATAAGCTACGACTGTATTAAGACTCAAAAATCTGTAACATTTTTATAATCATGATTTTAAAAAAAATAATTTAATGATGATTTCTAATATTTTAAGATAAATATAAAAAACATTTGGTTACTTCATAAAAAAATTTTAAAATTCTTAAAATTATTTTAAAATTAACTGCAAATATTTACGTACATTTATTGATTATAAAAAATTTTTTAATAAAAGTTGAATTGTCAAGCAATAATCACACGGTAAACATGTATATCAAAACAATCTAATATAGCATAGATAAAATGACACATACCGTATGCAAACATATATGACGAGTAATGCTGCACCAGCTGCCAACATTCTTACGATTGGATCTTCGACTAGTTGAATAAGTATCCATGCTGCTGCAGACGATCCACACATTGTCACGACAGTAGCGATCGTTTGAAACCAATGCCGAGGAGTTAGACTATTTTGCCAGTCTAATCTGCTTACATGCTCTACATTATATTGTGTTTTACAAACTGTGCATTTCAGGCTATCGACGTTCGTAGAGTTCTGCAATTAAGAAAATAATATTAAAAATTAAAAAATTTTGCAATTAAGAAATAATTTTTTTCACAGTATCCATAAAAAAATTCTGAATTCGTTATAATATTCATGTTTCCAAAAAACAGTTTAAAAAAATTTTTTATTATAAAAAAAATGAATAAATGATGAAAAATAATAAACTCTATAAAATTTCCACATTTTTAATATTAAAATTTTAAATATAATTATAAGTATTCATAATTGTTGTTGTTCTGTATTAGAAAAATAAAACTTTTCACTTTATAAAAAAAGTAATAATAAAACTATGCTTTTTTTAAAGCTTAAATAAAAAAAAAAGATAAACTTTATAAGTTCTGTAAAAAACAAAGTCTTTTTTAATATTTGTATTATAATAGAAATGTACCTCGACAAGAAATCGGCGCAGGCAATTATGATGCACTGTGCTAGTGTCCCCTCTACATGCACATGGATGAATCAATGGACCAGCATCTCGTTTATTGCTATCTAAGCAAATATAACAATCTTTGCTGTTGATAGAATCTGTATCTGTTAAATATTCAGATTCTAATTTCGATTTTTCTTGTAGCTCGATTTCTTTTGGATGTTTTGGTTGTTCATAATCCAATCCTTTTAAAATTCTTTTAGGATTTAAGATCCATAGTTGTTCAGGACTAAAAAAAACAATAAAAATATTGAATAATAAAGGAAAATAGAAATTGCATAAAAATGTATAAATTAGAAGTAATGGAAATTAAAAAAAAAAGGTATTTTAAGTATTCCAAAACGTTGATTATACAATATCTTAAGAAAAAAAAAATTATAATTAAATAACACTTACCTCATACAATTCCATAGCACACAAGGAAACCATAATGCAACTCCAACTTCAATAATTCGAAATACGACATCATGCCAATTTCTGCTGTTTATTGGAACTCTGAAAAATAGTATAAATTATTATTAGCAAATAAAAGTTTTATTTCGTATTTACTTGAAGCGTTTCAAGGAGTTTAGTTTATTACTATGTGTCATCATAAGCTTTATTTTTATTTATTTTTATTTTTAAAAAATATATATATTTAAAAAATACAAAAATATTTTTTACTGGCTATATACTAATTCTATTTTAATTACATAATTAAAACTCACTTTGTCTTCCAGAATTCACTCAAGGTTTCACTGAACAGGAATGCAACGACAAAGAAAAGCATGATGGCTTGAGATACTAAGCCAAATCTAGATTGATGAAGTTGCGATGGATTCACTTGCTGTTCAAATGGATGTGCTGAAGTGCTCGGAATTGGATCAAACAATTTCGCCGTAACTGGATCTTCACCGCAAGCATTCGGATCGTCTGGTATTCTTTTATTTGTTGCGATTGATGCTACTTGATGTTCGCTTAAAAAACCACCACGAACCTATTGGAAAAATTTTTTTTTAATTAATTTTAAATATTTTATTTATTAATAGTTATTATCATTTAATAACCAAATCATTTATAGCTAATCTATAAATATATTAAAATTTTTTTGTAAAACTAACTCACCTTGAAAAATACTTCGACGCCGTAGATAAGGAAGAATATTACAACGATAAATAGTAAGACAGCATAACATCCATTGAATATGTGCGTGTAAAAACTTTTCTGCTCTTCTTCTTCGTGCATTTGAGTTGTTATAAATTCCGTCAATAGAAGAGAATAAGTTAGGAAATTAAAAACAACAAATGCTAAAAACGACTTTGAGAGAAATTGATGTTTGTCAGTACGTATATTTCTTAAATGGAATACTTCAGCCCAGAAACATACAATGAGGGAAGCCCCGCTTAATACTAACGGATAGTATGCTGAGACTAGACTTCTGGACCAACCTGTTTTAAAAGCCGTCTGTAAAATAATGAAAATTTACTAATTAATTTATTTATTCACATTAAAGAATACATTGAACTAAAGATTCTTTTAATAGCTTCTGTTAATTTCAAATTAATGACATACAATCTATTATCTAATGAAATTGATTGAGATATAATCAATGATGTGTACCTTAATGAATAGTATTATAACTGTTTGCTTTATACATTATTCAGAATTTTCTAAATTTACTGTATTTTACATATTACGTTTGAAAAAATTATAATCAAGCACAAAACCAATATTGACAAAATTTTTTTATGTTTC
This sequence comes from Anastatus disparis, assembly GCA_017163975.1. Taxonomy (NCBI): domain Eukaryota; kingdom Metazoa; phylum Arthropoda; class Insecta; order Hymenoptera; family Eupelmidae; genus Anastatus; species Anastatus disparis. The sequence goes on from JAFFSR010000226.1 coordinate 5,715,889, forward strand.
TAATAAAACTAAAATTGAGTCATCAAATTATGTAACGAGATCATCAATTAAGATGTAACATACAGCTATTTCCTCAATAAAGAAGATAAACAATAAAAAAAATTATTATGTTTACCGGAGATGTGAAATATGCTCCCCGTATCAGAGTTGCTAAGAATACAACGAAATACAGCAATTTTTGCGTTGTCACGCGACAAGCACGTAGTAACGAAGGTGCTTTCATTCTTTGCCATTCTGCAATGATACACATGACAAGCTGTATCAGACAGACAAACGCTAGAAAGAAGAATATTGTTGCAAAGGCTATGTAGTAGCTGAAATTCGGCACGTGACATTCTGGGCCATCGAATCGAATCTAAAAATATAATTTTAAGTTTATTCATTATTTTTAATAAGTATATGTAATCACATATGATTTGTTTGGAAGATAAATCATTGATATGAATTAATTATTTTTTAAAGATAAAACATAAGCGCTATCAACGAAATTCTTTAATTATATCAGCATCATTAATTGACATTGTCATTAGGCGTTTTTAATGGAGTTAGTTTAATGAATCCGTTAAAAAATCATTTTTGCCGTTTCATTTTACTCATTTTAACTTCGAATAACTTTCTTTTTCAACATTTTTAATAAATTTGCTTACATACTTTTTTAACAATTCCGTATCTTTAATGAGCTTTCAAACTTAATTAAAAATTGAAACAAAAACAAAAATAGATTACAACAGCTCATAAAGATTTATTATTTTCCATTTAATTAATTTTCTTGTCGAAAACAAAAATTTAAATATACGTATATACAAATTTTAAATACTTATTATTGCCGTTATCACAGCTGATCATTGATAAAATAATCGTTGAAAGCGATTTGAGCAGGATTTTATTTTATCAGTAACAATAAAAATTGTAAAATAAAAATTTTTTTTAGATGTATGAATATAATTATGCTTAAAAATTTATATGAATATAAATGTAAGCTATATGAATTCATTGTAAAAAGAAATAATCAGCTTGTACTCTTATTACTATTACAAGGTCATACATATATTATTCTTTTTTAAAATTATGATCTTACAATTTCATTATCTTAATAATTCTTTCTTCAAAAATCAACGAAGTCAACTTGCGTTTATAAGCTAACATATAATATACCAACATGAAAATCTATTTTATCCTACGGCATAATTTCATATCCAATACGAAACTTTCATTTTTCGGACTGTATAAAAGCCGTTTTATTATTAGTACAGGCCATTATATAGAAAATTTCGTAAAAGCAAGTAGTGCTCTGTTGCACAGCCATACATCTTTGAGAGGCGTTTATATACGCACGGATAATGGAGAAAATTCAAGGCACCGAACAGACGGCTAATAATAAAATTTAACAAACTCGTCTCTTTCCGTCTCTTTCTCTCTCGCGTATAGACACATACGTTTTTAGTATCAAAGAATGCAATATTCATGAGAAATTTTATATGTACAGATAAATATAGATATACTCTTTTGACGTTAAAACCTCTTGTGATTGAAATATTTCTTCGACAACCATATACACGCATCGTAAACTATTTAGAATGCGTTGAATAATTAACCTTTCCGTATTTCTATTTTGGCTAAACAAAAGAAATTCTTTTTCCTTTTTCTTTGAAAATAATATGTTATGTAAAACTAATGTTGTGACACGTTTTGCTTTCTTTACTATTTCTATTATTTTACTGAATATTTAATCATGATAATAAAATATTATATTAAAACAAAACGGTTTTTTTTATATAAAAAGTTTAAAAATTTTCTTGTAACATTTACGAATGATTAACTAAAAACTCATCTATAATACAGAAACGTAGGCTTTGTAAAATTTTCAACATTTTTATAAACTTATATAACATGTTATTATACTACCGTTATAATAATAAGGCCGTAAGTAAACCAGAGAAAGAAAACAAGTAAATTGAAAATTCAATATAAATTATAATAAATTAAAATAAAAAAAAGAGAAAAATCTTACCTCACAAAGACAAGTACCGTTATGGCATTCGCCATGACCAGAACAATTTTCAATACCGCAAGTATTATTCCATGCCATCATGCCGAATTTAACCATCAGCAGGGACAATGGATTTTGCGTGCTCAAGGCGATCATTTGTTCCATGATAATTGGTACTCCCGACGGACTGCACTACTGCAGCCCCCTAAAAAAACAGAATAACAAACAATAACATTAAATGCATATTAAAATTAAATTAAGCAAGTTTTTATTTCGCTAATTAAGATGTGCATTGTATGTTTCTTTTTTTTAATTTCTCAAGGTCATCACCTCTAGTTATGAATCATAGGTTAAATTCATAGTAAAGTTTTATCTATTTTTTGTGTGTCGGTGGAAAAGGATGGTACAAAGCTTGTTTATTTTTCTTCTTTTTTTTTTAAGAAGAAAATAGCAAAGAAGAATATTATTAAGTTTTTGTTAATAACTTGGATTGGTTCTCTTAAGTTAAAATGACTTTGCATTTTTATTACAAATGATTTATCAATTTTGAAAGAGTCTGCAAGGAAAAAAAACATTTAAACTTGAATATTAATTATCGACTTCATTTATTGAAAGATTAATTAAAAATCAAATTTGTCATATTAGATGTATTTTTGCATTTCTAGAAAAATCTTGAAAATATTTTTTTAATTCAATGACAAACATTTTATTCTTTTTTATCCATTTTTATTGTTTGATATTAAGATTATAAAAAAATTTATTGCCCAAATTAAATTCTGATTTCAACAAAAACTTTACGATACTCCTCAATCTTTAACTATCAACATAACAATTTTTTTGTCTTTTTTTTTTAAAAACTTTTAAAAGTTCTCGAACTTTCTGCTTTATAATGTAACACCTTTGCCTGTATAACTTCAATTCTCTTAAGAACAATAAACAAAAAGTAACAAACGACAATGCTAACAAAATTATTCCTGTATTGTTAATAAGTAAGTTAATGAGTAAGTTTCAGCTAAGACTTTTCAAAACGACGTACATTTTTGGCAATATTAATAATTTTTAAATTTATAATTTAATGTTTGATAAATAATGATTGTTAAATGCGTGATAAATGAAATTTCTATTCAACCTTCATTTTTTTCTATCATTTACAATTTTTTTTTCAAAACTTATAGAATCTTATATTCATTATAAAACGTAATAGAATAATTAAAAACAAAAGTTCTTTTATTAGAGTTTAAATATTGTTAGAATGAAGCCTTAGTCGGTAGAGCGATGGATTCGTAATCTCGAAGACTCGAGTTCGAATCCCGTTCTCAGCTGTATACAGACACGACTGTACGTTACATGTGCTTTGTTCACAAACACACTGACAAACCTCCGTCGCTAATTAGCATCGTAATGATGGCTTAAATATAGCGACATTAAGAAAAAAAATGACTTAAATAATTTCATACCAGAAATTTTTTTCCCCTATACGAGTAACGATAAAATGTATGTACCGCAATTAGAACGTACACAACGATGGGTTATTTTTATAATTTTACTTGCTTGACTGGTACACGATATAACGGCGTTTTGTATGAAAATGGAAAGAAAAGTATGGGGTTAGTAACGATTATATGATAAATTAAACACTATTTTAAGTATTATGAATTTCCTGGAAATTTTATTACCGTATATAAATACTTTCGAAAGTTCTTGAAGTTAATCCAAATATCAGATATTATGCAATGTAAATTTATTCTAATAATATTCGAAAATCAATTTTATCCGAATTGAAAAGAAATTTCTTTACAAAATAACATCGAACAAATTTTTGTGAAATTTTAAAAAGAAAAATATTTTTAAAGCTTTCAAAGTTAGTTTAAAATTTGCGTATCAGAAAAGTGATATTTTTGAGCGAAGCAAAAGAAAAAATTCAAATATTGATTTTACGAATAACAAAGAAAATTAAGATGCAACTCGAATGAAACACTCAACTTTTGTAAACATTACAATGTTTCCAAGTAGAAACGAGCACGATAATTTCTAATCGTATATGCATTGGAGCTTTCGCAAATTTGAATAACAAGCGAGTTATATAACACCAATGACACTTTTATTATTCATTAATGCCAACGCACAAAACTTGAAATGAAGAAAAAAAAGGAAAAAAAAACTAACTCGTTATGACGTATTGGTTCAACTACCTTAAAATTAAATAAAAAACTTCCATCTCAATTGGTATATTTAAAAAAGTTTCAGTTACTATTCACACTTTTATTATCAGCGATAATATGTCTTTTAACAACACTGTAATAGTACCCTTTCGCTTTAAATGCTTGATAGACACTGTATCACAGCATTAATAATGAATGAAACCATGAATGTGCCTCACAGGATATGGCGCTGCACGACATTCTATTCAAACCCCCCCCCCGATTATCAATTTAATCCCGTTAATAGTACAAAAAATAACAATAAAAGATGGAAAGAAAAGAATTAAATACGTCAGTAAATTTGCAATATGTGCAATTAGGAAAAGCCTTGCAGGTGCAAAATATGGAATTCAAACAACGTCATACAACAAACAGATAGAACAGATATACTGAAACGTGAGTCGAGGAAGAGAGAATTGTTGTTGGTAATTAAAAAGAGGAATTGAGAACGTTATGTGTAAAGTATTGAAGTAATTGTTACTATTTATGGGTATGACTACGTAGATTCAAGATTCTTTATCTTTTGTATTAGCGGTAAAATATGATTTATCTATGGGGTCGTAGTTATTGATACAATTGCTTAATTTATCAATGGAATTGTTGATTTTTCCTGAAATCGAAGAACCAATAAGATACTAACCCTCTCATTCTTATTTAATTTTGCTATTGTAAGTATTTGAAGATTGATCCTTTCGAAAAATAAAATACTATTGAATTTCCTATTAAAAGTGACTCATTTAGAATTCTACTATTTCTAGAAAAATTATTCACCAACTAAATTTTGCGCATTATTGCCGAATATCCTCGTAGAGGAATTATCTTATGGGTTGAAATTGCTTATATCATTTATATCATTTGTTGATATACCCGAGTAACCTTTTTATTACGGCAACCAACTTCTCTCAGTTGGGCCATCTTCGGCTGCCGAAGTCGGGCCACCGAATGGGTGAGGCGTGGTGGCGAGCGTGGTCCTATGATGGCTAGCCGAAAATCGTATAGATTTTGTCATAATATCGATGTGTATCTTACATAACCTCGAAATATTCTTTATTGTATTTTCATGCTATGATAAAACATTTTTTTAATTGAAAATTAAATATGAGTGATTGAATTAATAAAAAGGATTTTATTTGGACTCGACCTGAACTCGTTAAAAATTGATTCCGAAATTCCGCCCGAATACACGGACAAATACAACCCAAATCCAATTGATAAAAATATAATAAAAAACTGATTAATCTCGTGAAAATGAGAACTAATTACCACAGATAATATAATTGATAAATTAACTATAGTTATTCGAGTAACTCAAGTTCTTCATATTTTGTCGAGTAATTTATATTTTCTCGAGTACTCGAGTAATTTATATTTTTTCGAATACTCGATTTATTCGATTAATTCATATTTTTTTGAGTACTCAAGTGAATTCAGAAATTCATATTTTTTTCGAGTACTCGAGTAATTCGAGTAATTCATATTTTTTCGAGTACTCGAGTAATTCGAGTAATTCATATTTTTTCGAGTACTCGAGTAATTCGAGTAATTCATATTTTTTTCGAGTACTTGAAATGAAAACTCGAATACGCCTTCAAGTGTGAGTACTCAATTGTCGAGTACTCGCGAGTAATTTTTTCATCAAGTTCGAGTTAGGTACTCGACAAAAATATGAACTCGAATAACTAGTGTTACTCGAATAATTCGAATAACTCAAGTTACTTAAATTTTTTTACTAATGAAAACTATTTTAAAAAGTAGTCAGTTGCTTGAACAATCAATCGAACGGTTACCATTGGAAATCAGCTGTTTTTTTATATAGATAATTGTACATAAATTACGTTCAATTCTATGATTTTATAAGCTAGATTCGGCTACCCTCTCAGGGCCCCGTTTCGCCGCCACGCCTCACGCCGATGTGGTGCCACTGTGGCGACGATTCGGCAAGAGTTTCGGTCCCACTGAGGGTGATTCGGCACCGACTTCGGGCCCTCTGCACGCCGAAGTGAAAAGATTACTCGGGTAGTTACGGAATAATCAGTCAGTTATCACATTTACAGATATGCAATCTTGCAGATAAAATATGAATTTATTTATACGTGAATCATCTTTGAGTAAATTTACTTATTATCAGTACAAGTAGAGTGCTTTTAATTGAAATTCCTTACAAATTCTACTAATTTATTTTTACGAAATTCGATGATTTTGAATAATCTATTGCAATCAGAAATTAATCTGATATAGTTTTTAAATATTTTCATTTCATAACTCAATGTCAACGCTAAAATTGGACATTAATGTCAAGGTATATTTTGAATGAAAAAAAAATTATTAGAAACTATTTACTATATATTTTAATTTTCATAACAAAACGTGTTTTCAAACAAACATAAAAAATACGTGAACTTAAAGAAAAGAAAACTTCATTTTAATAACTCTAAAACGTTTCTATGAACATTCAAATTTTTAGTCTTACATTGTATGTAAAAACATAAATTGTACTATTTTGACAATTATTAAAGTATGACTAATCTTGAAAATGTACGTATTTTCCATTTTTCATGCGCATGTAATTTTTAACAATGTAACAGTTAATTTTGAATTTTATGACTAACTATATATGTATTAATATAATTTATAATATTTAATCAATAATTTAATTAACAAACTCAAATTATAATTACTAATTTAAACAATAATTTTTACATTCTATAATTATCTTCGTCAATTGTAACGATAATAATATTATTAAACACGTGATAACGTATAGATATTTAATGCTCTTACCGGCTTCAAGTATCATCTTATATTTAAAGCTGAATATATTTAGCTTTTACCTTAGTACAAAGTAAGTATACTTGTACCCAAATTAAAAAAGGAAAAAAAATATATACATGTACCTTCGCTACAATTACATATTACATAAGTTTTTATATATGTACATATGCGCTATATGCAAAAAAAAAGAACCGACCTTAATAATTATCAACGATATCATTGTAGTTGAATTTCTAAATGCGTTAGCAATTGCATAAACGTGACGAGAATATACTTGAATTCTAAAATATTTTTTTGCGTTAGAATTTTTAAAAACTTAAATTTTGAGGAAAAATTTTTTAGAAAAAATTTTTTCTATTGCTCAGGATACAATACGTACACGTAATAATACGATTAAACTTATGAAAAAACTATAAAATCAGATTTAAAGAGATATAATAAACAATTGTAGATTTTTCAAAGGATAAATAAGGAAGTATTATTTAATTGTTATAAAATCAACATTTTGCAATATTTATATGAAAATTATATCATTTTAAATGAAAAGCATATTTATAAAATAGAGGTCGTCAGTAGCTTATTCGGTAAAGCGATAGATTCATAATCTCGAGGTCCCGAGTTAGAATCCCGCTTTCGTCCGATTGATACAAGCACCACTATACTCGTTACAAGTGTTTTGTTCACAAACACATTGATGATCTCCGTCGCTAATTAGCATCGCAATTATAGCATAAATACAGCGACGTTAAATAAAATAAAAAAATAAACATAAAACAACATGATAAATATGATTAACATAATAAACATAATAAATATGAATCAATCTCAGCAAAATAATTAACAATATTATTTTTAACATTAATTAAAATCGATTTGTTAATTAATTAATATAAAAAGTAAAAAAAAAGTAGAAAATAAGATCATGTTTCATTTATTTCAAAACAATTTAATAAACTTTTACATGTCATTGAATATATTCAATTTCAGCCTCATTGCAATCATCAAAGATAAAAAATTTTTTCGAATTGATGCGTACAATCTGATAGCTTGATACTAATTAATTTCTTGGAGCTATAAAGAATTTTTAACGACGTTTTTATTTGTATCATTAAGCAAAGTCAACTGTCAGTGTTTTATAACAACGTGAAATTAAGTTTAAAACAAATATATGTAACCCGAGGGTTTATCCAATTTTTTTTTCTTCTCAACACGTAAGAAAATCGATTGATAATCCGACCAACACGTTTTGCGTCAAAAGAATTTCAACTTATTTTTTTGATCTTGCACAATTAAAGGAAAAATTTGTTTTCAAAAAAATTTTAGTTGTTTAAAATAGAAGAAAAAATCTTTTTCTGGGTGACATCAATTTGTCTAGTGCATTAAATTAACCCAGTATGTCATCGCTCGTAAATTGACACTTCTGTAGCAAATTACAACAAGTATTACTATACTTCAGTGTGCCACGGTCTTTTCTATAAATAAATATTGCATTGTTATATATAATTAATTAATATTATTAACTATTTTTATCTTCCATATATACATATAAAACTCTTATTTTTAATCGAATGAATATACGACAAATAAAATCGATTAATTTGTCCGGATTTTTCGCTCGAACTCACGCGGTTTTAAGTACAATTGTACTCGTACAACCGCATGATATAAAAGTTAATGACATCAATTTAGTATTGACGTATAATTATCGTTTGATTTCAAATGGTCAAAACATAATGATCTATAAATATACATTTGCTATTGATAGAAATCAAAGGAACTCGTTCAATTAAGACTTTTTAATACCAAGTACATTTTTCGTAATATTAAGAATTTTTAAATTTATAATTTAATGTTTGATTAAATCATGATTGTTAAATGCGTGGTAAATGGAATTTCTTCCTTCATTTTTTTTTATCATTTATTATTTTTTTTTTTTTTTCAAAACTTATAGAATCTTATATTTCATTATAAAACGTAATAGAATAATTAACAAAAAAATTCCTTTATTTGAATTTAATTATTGTTAGAAAAAAGTCGTCAGTGACTCATTCGGTAGAGCAATAAATTCATAATCTCAACGTTCCGAGTTCGAATCCCGCTCTCGGCTGATTGATACAAGTACCATTGCACGTTACATGTGCTTTGTTTATAAACACACTACAAACCTCCGTCGTTAATTAGCATCGCATAAATACAGCAACTTTAAATAAAATTAAAAAATATATATATATATATATATAGTTAGAAGTTAAAAGATGAATATTCAAGACATTAAATATTACTTTTATTACAAATTTTTATTACTTATTCATAAATAAAATACGGTGCAGAATGTCATATTAAAAAAAATATTATATTAATGTGAATTTCTGAAGTTTTATTTTGGCAAAATTTCAAAAATATCTAGCAATTCCTAAGCGACGTTCTTTGTTGCCATATAATTTAAGAATTTCTAATGCCAAATCAGTATTAGCAACTAAAAGTACTGTATTCAAAAGTATGGAGTAAATTAACGCAATTCTGTTTCATTAATAGCTTAGCTATTATGTATATATTTACTTAAACATTTTAAATCCTTAAGAATGCAAAAAGCTTTTTTTTTTTAAATGCATGTATAATGCTTAAAAGAAGATTTTTTCTAAAAATACGTTAGAAAGTGAAATTCTAACTAGAAGCATAAGTAATATTTAAAAAAAAAAAGAGAAAATAGAATTTTATTCTTTATAAGAAAAAAAATTCATATCTAATATTCGATAAACTTTATTTATTACCAAGATAAAGTTAATTTTGTTCATATTATGCAAATAAGATTTATGAATCAATTTGAAAGAAATTTCACACAAATTAACAATTCTTTTTTTTCAGATAAAATAAAACAATTAAAATATTAATTAAAATATTAATTTAAAAATAAAAATAGAATAAAAACAATGTTGCAGTTCTTTCATGAATCTAGAAATTATTTAAAGGGAACTTATAATGGTTTGAATTTTATATGTTGTCCAAGAATATCATTCTTGTTTTTGTATCTATGATTGACATCATAACACGAAAGGCAAATACTCATTCAACCTAGATCGATCAATCATTGCATCATCAATATCTAGAAGATAAAAATGTTGTTGAACTTAAATTTAACTGTTATAATCAAAAACATTTAAAAATTGTATTATTTAAACTATTTTTATATTTAACGTTTATCATATAATTATTTAAACCACATAAATTTATTTTAATAATTTAAAAACAAACTAAATTTAAAAAGCACTCATTACTATTTTTGTATAATAAAAGTATCAGCATTAATTAAAAATTCTGTAACCGTTCAAATTATGTATTAATAAATGTAAAAAGAAATATAAATGTAATCTTTTTAACAGCATGTTAAACTGTTAATGCTATGAAACACTAATCATTGATAATTTTAATAGCTAATGCATTAATTCTTTGAACATTGTGTCTTTAACCCAATCATTGATTAAAAAACAAGTATGTTAAAAGGAAACTTTTAAATTGAAATAAGTTAAATCAAATGATTCTTAGAAAACCAGAAATATACAATAAAAAAATATTTTATTTTTTATTGAAAAGTGTATGAAGTATATTGAAGAACAATTTGTCAATTGTTTTATGGTTTTTGATTACTGAGAAGAATAATTTATTATTTTTAATTTTTGAAACAATTTTTTTATTTTGATAGCATACTTTCAAATTTTCTATTCATTTAAAATTAACAGGGAACAATCAGTCAGTTTGCTATAAAACATGATAAACGGGGGCAATAATTAGTATATTTTTCACATCACAACTTTCTAATCAGCAGCGTATTATTCAGAATTGATTTAAAACATATACCTATGCAACAAACAAGCACCACATAATCACAAAAGATATCATGAATAATTGCATTTCATGTTAAATGAAAGTTGTTATACACCTGATAAAAATTTTCCAATTCATTTTGATTGATGTATTCGGATTAAAATATTATTAACATCAAATTGTGCTACAATAAATGTAAATTTTTAAAATAAAAATCATAAAAGACAAAATAAAGAAATATCAATGTGACTTGATAATGATATCACATTAAACTTGGAAAAATAATTATATCAATTTACAAAATAACATCCATCAATGATTATCTCATAACCTATTTGTAAAAAAGTCATTAATACATATAGAATTCAATAAATTTCATATCAAAACTTCTGAATAACAAATAAAAAAAGTAAGATGAAAATTCCAACGTTGGTTTTATTAAGAAAAAGCTTAGAAACGATGTTATTAAAATTTAACAGCAGAGCAAAAAGAGTAGGCCATCAAAATAGAAAACAAACACCACTTCGCATTCCAGCTGCTGCACATATACACCAGCATACATATTCACGAAATTTCTTTGAAAAAAAAGCAAAAGACAAAGAATCGTGTACGTCGACCTTATTTCAGATTTATGCCCCAGGATACATAATGAAAAGCTTACCTAACACCGAAGAGCCCATTTTTTTACCGCGAATAATAACTACTACTGATTCATTACATTTTTATATAATTTTTAAAAAATACTTTTGTAACGAAAATAATTCAAGAGTAGCACACTACGCCAGATTAAAGTCGGAAATGCGTTCTACAAGCACGTTACTTGAATAATGCATATTTTAAGTAACTCCCACTATTAATTCGTCACGTTTAATACATACATATATACGCACTTATATACGTATATTCATGATAAAATATATAGATATACATACCTGCACTGCAGCCTTCCAATTTAAATGCGTTGATAATTAACGTTCATTTGAGTCAATTACTTCTTTTATCTTATATTATTTTTCGTTAAGGGCAAAGCCAATTGTTCGCCAAGTGCAGCTCAAGTACTGCTGCACTCGCGTGAGTTTTGTAAAATTTTACAAACTATACAGTAAGGATTTAAAATTGCCTATATTACAATCGTTATATATATTATATATATAACGACTTGTTACGAGAGAGCTCAAAGGAAAAGGGGCAAACTCAGCACGCAAGTGCAATTGCACTTATATGGGCAAACTGTTTTTATTATTTTTTCTTCTTCTTCCTTATGCACTCTAATTCTTCCTTTCTTGCGTTGTCCTTTAAAGAAAAAAAAATACACATACACACAAGTTACATCTGTGTATAAAACAAAACTTGACAATCTCTTTAAACACACAACCACCACTTGTTTCACAAGAAAGTTAAATCTTCTTTTTCTCTCTTTTGACAGTGTACAACGTCATTGGAAAAGTACAAAAGGGACGTTCCAAATAAGCAAAAAAAATTTTTAGGAGAAAATGTATATATATGTAGTAAAAAAAGAACGCATACGGAGGAGATGGAATAGCAGCGCACGCGCTTTACTCTCTACTGCGTTTTCTGAATTGCGTCCTCTCTTTTCTCACTCTTTATGATGATGCTGTTATTGAGACCTTAAACACACTTTGCTTAATAATTAAGATTTATTTTGCAATTCTTGATTATTTTCAATTCAAACTATCATTAGCTGATAAGCATTCGTCCTAATTTTCACTTAAACATAATCTTGATGTTTAACAAACACATTAAAAAGTTCCCTTCACATAACGCAACTTATGTGTACGCGTAAGCGCAGCGAGCCCCTTCGTCGCTCTCTCGTCGTGGACTAAACCGAGTAAAGCAAGAATAGAAGGCGCGCGCCATACTCATACGCAGCGTCGTCAAATATACACCGATATCTTACACACACATTTATGCATGTTTTTTAGCTTAGTGGTAGAATTGAATGATATGACGATGCAGAAAAGGATAGATAACAAGCGAGAGAGATATGCATATGTAGTTTCGTTTAGTGCGCATGCGATATACGTGTATAGAAATAATTTTAAGCCGATTCTATATTACGATATACTTGGCATGCTATTTTTTTCGTATTTCGTTGGGCGTTTTTTAATGAACCATATGGCTGTTATCAATGCGTTGGGGTGGGATACATCGATCATTGTAATGTAAGCCTCATGTCAGAACAAAAAGATCGTATTCACTTGTTCACGTTAATATAGTAGAAACTATATTTTCCTTCATTAATTATGCATCATAAAAAAGAGTTGAACATTTAATTTTCTTTCTTTTAAAATTGTTAAATGGGAATAAACTTTTTTTAATTGTTAGTTTGTATAAAGCTATTTTAAAATTTTGTTTTCAACACCTATAATTATATTAGAGTTGATCAATAAATTACTTATATACATGTATATCCGTAATGTTAATATTGTCTTTATTAAAAAGGGCAGTTCTAAGAATTTGCAAAATATTCTTACGCTATGGTGATATTTATTAGTTATTAATTTGCAATTTAAATAAATCAAAGAACATTAATTTATTTTAATGCAGTTTGTATATATATATTTGTGTATTGTTTAAGATACAAATTTATCGTCTTTATTCAGCGTCCATATATTTTCTATTGAAGTAAAAATATGTAATCATTAAGGCTGACAATGAACTTTGGCGTTGATAACTTTCTTGAAAATTTGACATGAAATTATTCATTAATATCACAAAGAAAATTAAAAATGATATCCCTTAACATTCTATTTTATTTTTAAAAAATAACCTTAAAAACTTGTATTCTGATTTATTATATAATAAATATTATTTATTATATAATATAAATACAGAAAAAGGTATCCAGTTAAAAATTCTTTTGACAGTGAAAAATACCTATTGCTTATGCTTTATCCTTTACACCGATAAGTAGAAACAGATGTATATAGCAAGACACCAATGTCCTTTCCTTTATCAGAGTAAAGAAAAAATTTGTATAATTCAATATTTTTTTTAATATCTACTTTGCAGGTTTCAAACTTGTTATGTATAATTAATATTTAAATATTGAATTTAATCATGGGTTTATCGACAGCTCGCTCGTATTTTTTTATGGAACATTTTTCGAATCAAACGCTTTTTATTCAACTTTGTACTTAAAAATTAAGATACTTCGCGTAGACATAGGAAGTTGAAATTTTCAGAATACGTGTACCGTGCATGACAATACATGATTCTGCAATTTGTTTAAAACTTTTTTTTATATTAAAGCACATTATTTATAAACAATATTATATTGCCGGCGCTAGGCGATTAATCGTCTTTAGTACGTTGTACTGCCAATTATTCATATATATAATATTTACGTCAACAAACATTTGAAGAATATACTAAAAAGAAAAATAAATAATTTTTAAAAAATAAACTTTTAATAAATAAAAAATTAAATAAGAACTAATTTTTAAAAATACACTTTTATAAAAAAAAATTTAAAAAAAGTTTAATAATTTAAATGTATAATTATAAATTATTTTTCTGTATTATGTCTACTAATAATTTATTGAAATTTTATATTAATGCGCGGAGAATATTGAAAATACGTTTGAAATCATATTCTTCACGCTTTTATGCAGAAAGATAATTTATTTTATTATAAAATTAAATAAACTTATTTTTTATTTTTTCAATTTAAATTTTTTACAGTAAAAATATTAATATTAATTTACTTTGAAAAATTTTAATAAATTCATTTAAAAGTTGAAATACAATGTTACAATTTTCTTTTTTTAGACACAAATGTGTAATGTAAGTACACTAAGTCTGACGTGACATAGATATCCATATTTAGGCTCAAATTATTTTTATTTTTCCTTTTTTATGAACAGAACGTTTAAAGTATAAAATTTAAACTTACGATATATTATTAAAAATATGTTGATTGTCTATTGAGTTTAATAAAAATTATTTTATTTAGTTCATAAAAATATATAATAACAAATTATTTATTTTTTATTGTTAATAATTTGTTATTAATCATCAAGTCAATCATTTTTCATGCAAAATAATTATTTCTAGATTTGCCCAACAGAAGGCTCTTAAAACGAGAAAAGTAGAATAGAATGGAACCTGTAAAATTTTGATAGAGCAGGCAGCGTGGTCGGCGAGTAATGAGTTTTTTTGAGGTTATACTGTTTACAGAAATTTGTTTTGTTTATTCTTAAAATATTAAAAGAGTTTATCAGTGCGAAATTTTTTAAAAAGCACAATCATGGGAAAATTAGATGTAAAAATGATGCGTTACCTCAACAAGGAAGATTTTCGTGTTTTAACAGCAATCGAAATGGGAATGAAAAATCACGAATTGGTACCAGCATCTTTATGTGCTCAGATTGCAAATTTACATCACGGTGGATTAAACAAAATATTAAAAGAACTGTGTAAACATCGATTATTAACTTATGAAAATACAAAACGTTACGAAGGTTATAGATTAACTAATGCAGGCTACGATTATTTAGCTTTGAAAACACTGACAGCGCGTGATATAATTAATTGTTTTGGGAACCAGATTGGTGTTGGTAAAGAATCAAATATTTACGTTGTTTCAAAAGACAATGAAATTCATTATTGTTTAAAGTTACATAGATTAGGAAGAACTTGTTTCCGCAGTGTTAAAAATAAGAGATATTATCATCAGCATAGAAAGTACATGTCATGGCTTTATTTATCAAGAGTGTCCGCAACCAGAGAGTTTGCTTTCATGAAAGCACTTTATGATAGGGGTTTCTCTGTTCCTAAACCCATTGATTTTAACAGACACTGTATCATAATGGAACTCATTAATGGTGTACCCTTGTGTAATGTTCGTGAAGTTGAAAATAAGGAAAGATTATATGATGAACTGATGAATATCATTTGTAGATTAGCACTTCATGGAGTTATTCATGGAGATTTTAATGAATTTAACATTATGCTCACACCTGATGAAAAACCCGTTATTATTGATTTTCCACAAATGATACCTACTAATCACGAAGAATCTGAGATGTACTTTGATAGAGATGTAAACTGTATACGTGAATTTTTCAGAAGACGTTTTTCATATGAAAGTAGTATGTACCCTGTATTTAAAGAGATAGTAACAGATAATGAGGAAGAAAAGAGAACTTCAAAAGTAGTACTATTAACACCAGAAATTAGTGATTTTGAAGATGAAGGTGAATATGAAGGTGACAATGATGATGAAGATGCTAATAAAGATAAAGAAGTCGCTGATTTGCAAGAAAAGATATCTGAGTTGAAGGTTGAAAAAAAATCAGAACTGTCTCTACCTACTAAAAACTCTGAATCTAATGATATTCACAGTAATTATGTAGTGAAATCTGATAAAAGAGAATTATCTCCAACTTCTGCGGAAGATGAAAATTTAGAATTTCATGATGCACAAAATATTCTTGAAGAAGAATCTCATCAAACTGATGATATACTGGAATCACAAAATTTTAAAACAAATTCTATTTGTGAAGGAAGCATTGATTTTGATGGAATGAGCACTGCATCAACAATAATGTCAGAATCAGTAGTAAAGAAAAAATTAAAACAAGAACTATTAAAACGTAATCAGAAAGTACAATACAAGAGAAATCTTAAAAAATCATCCATGTCAACCAAAGTACGAAGAGAGAATCGTATTATTGCAAATGAAAGTGTGGGTGGATTTTGGGGACTTGATTAAAATATCAATCTGTTTATATTTACATATTTGTAAAATGTACAGTGTTCTGAGATCTTCTAAATACGTTGTTTCATAACTTAAAAGTTTTTGTAATCTAAATTTTGATTTAAAATTAATTTAATATAAGTAGATGTATTTAATATTTTATTGTTTTTTATATGTATGTATTATAATTTTAAGTAATAAAATATATTATGTTCATCTAAAAATATTTATTACTGTTTCAAAATTATATTTTTATTTTATACCTCTGAAATTGAAATGGATAATAAGTGATCTTAACTTTTATATTTTTTTAATGAAATTCGTATTCTTTCGTTATTCTATTCGTTACTTCTATAAATAAGATTATTTTTCAATAACTAAATTCATACAATTATACATATTGACAATAACAAATTATCAATTTTTATTTTTATTTCAAATTTCGGGTATAAAGTTGCAATTCTATTTTTTTATAATCACGTGATCACTTTAAATCTAATTTAAATTTGCAATTATGAGTTGATCACTTTAATAATTTTACGTAAATTAAACCATCGTCATGAAAAATTTTTTTAATTTATTTAATTTTTATATTGCAAATAAAAAAACTGAATTAGCTGAAATAAAAAAAATTAAAATTATATAGAATTTGACGTCACAAATCATTAAAAAAAACATGGCGGAATTTTTAAAAATATTCTAAAAAAATGCGACCCATGATTATCAATAAATTGCTGATACAACGCGCTTTTTGTGCTTTCCTTGTAAAATTAAAATTTTGTGACATATTATGGAATCGAATAAAAGAAATATGCCTAAATAAAGTATTATGACGGCCATCTGGAATCTTCTACGCAGTTAAGTTTGCATCGATTTTTTTCACAACAAGTACAATTCGATTCGATTTCGACTTCGAGTTCCCAGTAAGTTCGATAGTTCGATTTGATTTTCGATCTCTAAAAACTTAACTGTATGCGTTGGTAAATGTTGTGTATGTGTGCTTGTGATGTGTATGTAGTTGATAGAACATCGTATTTCATCTACTATTGTCTGCACAGTGGATTATTTCCGAGCAGTTCCTTTATTACGATTTTACTTTGAGCAAAAGTAAGTTTATTATTGGAAAATAGTTTATTTTTCTTAAGGTAATTTTCGCAAAGTTTAATGAATCCTTATTAAAAGGAAAATCATTACGTAACTTTAACAAAATTTTTGAGGTTTGGTCAAATAGGACTGAGTTGTAGAACATAGTACTTTGCTCGAGTTTTTGGAACTATATATAAATATCATAATTTTTCAGACATCAATTACGTAAATAATTATATGATTTTTTGATAAATTTCGTATTAAGAGTTTAATTTGAATAAAATTTTATATATATTGTAACATACATTGATGTATATATGATATCAGCAGTTGGTTATTGAATTATTTTGTAAAAGATTGTTAGTTTCTTTAGAATACATTCGTAATTTTTATTTTAATGTAATTTATTGAATCTGATGTTATATTTTAATATAAAATGTTCTTTATTATATTTACAGATGGCTGCCGCTGCCATTCCAAAGCCTCAATTAAGGCGACTCCTTGAGAAAGATCTCAAAAAACATCTTATTGGAGCTTTAATTGTTTCTAGTTTGTCAGGATTAATCTGGAAATATACAGTTGGTGAGCCAAGGAAAAAGCAATACGCAGATTTTTACAAGTAAGCTATTTAAAACTTAATAAATTCTGAATTATCTTTAACAGTAGATTTTGAATAATTTCGTATTATTTTTATAGAACTTATGATGCCCAGAGGTATTTTCAACGTATGTGTGTTGCTGGAATCATGCAATCCTGTAGCGAAAAGGATTTCCCAGATTACAAGAGGAAATATCCTAACGACTTGAAATTCCTTTAAAGCAAAATTTCTATTCATAGTTTTTGAGTGATAAGAAAAATTGAAATCTTATGAATTAATATTTAATAAATATATGTATAAACAATGATGTGACATGATTTCTTTATTTTATTCATTAAAAAAATAGACGACAAATCCTTTACAAAATGAAAAAATAACTTTGAAATTGATAATAAATCAAGTGGCAATAGGAAATCAATAATTACATTTTCAATATTAATAATTAAAAATTTTATGATACTCTCATACTTACAAATTTTATTAAATTTTATATATTCAATTAAGTTTTTAAGTTGTATAATTTAAAACATTTTGATGTCTTCATTGGTAAGTTTTCATATTAAAGAACCATGTTTCAAAATTTTAAATTTCTTTTCATTAATGCTCAAATATTAGATTTTTTAATTTAGCTAAATACCTCCACATTTTAGAAGATAAACAAATTTTCAATCATTACATTTTTTTATTTATTAATTTCCTTCTTATTAAACTAATTAAAAAAAAGCATTTTATTAAAAAAATTTATTCAATAAAAATAAATTTTTATATTTAACAAAAAGCAACTGTTTTGCCTTATTTTTACATGTAAAAAAGATAAAAATAATAAAAAAATAAAGTAGATATAATAAAACACTCGTTTGAGATGTTTATAACAAGTTTATCAGTGGTTGAACACAAGAAACTTGAACAAGGTGACTGCTATTTGTTCTATAACTTTGTAGAGAATTTTTATTTTATTTAACATCATTGCATTTATGTTATTATTGCGATGCTACTTAGTGACGGAGGTTAGCAACGTGTTTGTGAACAAATCACATGTAAAGTGGTGCTTGCATCAATTTAACGAGACCAGGATTCGAACTCGGGCCATCGAGATACAAATCCATCGTCGCTTTACAGAGAGAACCACGGAGATTTCTTATGAACATATATAAAATGCACGCGCTTGCAATAATTAAGAAGCAATTTAAATCTTAAAAAATAAGTAAAGTCTGATGTTTGATCCTTTATAATTACTTAGCATTTATTCCAAGACTCATGTAACCTCAAATACCGATTTATACTTAAATGCTTTTAAGTTTGCATACAAATTTAATTTGTATTTTCATTTTGACGACATACCGTCCGACGTGTGACGCGATTCTGTATTTGGGTACTAATAGAAAATTATATTATCAATTTGCAAATTTTTATCGTAATTATTAAATATTTCAAATTAATCAGACTTTTTTAATTAATTACTTGGATTTCATTTAATTTTTATGTCTTATTATAACATGCATATAATCTTAACACTAATGATTTTTATCTAATTTTCTAATGTATTAATGGAATGAACATAAAATTCATGTTAACAACTATCGAGCTAATATCTTACTGACTATCACATGATTGTTAAAACTGATGATGAGTAATAGAAATGTTATCAATTTTTTAAAATAATATTGTTTAGTTATCGAAATTTTTTTTTAATTTAAAATTTTAAAAACAACTAATATTAATATTATTCTTAATTTTGGCTTATTTCAATGATTCAATACTCGTATAAGTTCAATGAAAATTAAGTAACTTAAAATTAAACTTTTTTGTATTGATTTTTACAATAAAAGAGATAAATTTGCCGCTTGAGTTTGTGATATCAATTTAAATTTAACCAATTCTAAAATTCGAGGAAATTTAAGAACCTTTTAAATACAGTACATGATTCCAGGAAATTTAAAGAACTTTAATAAAATGACATTATATAAATATTTTTTAATATTAAAAAACCTGATGAAATCGCGCCTAAACAATTGACGATCAACCAAACGGTCAAAGTCTATGCTCCGAAAAGTCCTAAACATCACCCACGCACCAACACCAACACAAATATAGTAATACACTCCAAACTATATTAGATCTCGAAAGATCGCCGTTAGGCGTCGCATTTATCTCTCCTCTCGTTTACCAAAATGATCGACTCTCTCAATATTTTTCATCTGTAAAAAACATTCTCTCTTTTTTTAACTCTCGTAATTTTCTATTGCGCATTATATCGGTATCATAGTTCCGTAAAATCATGACTATTTCGTTCTATGGTACTTCTAATACTCGTAGATTTCATTTTTCCAAATATACGCACATACGTATTATGTATATATATTTCTATATATACATATATGCCCTCTCTCTTATACTTATGATGCCCCCGCGCGATTGATTTGCGCATGTCAGTTGGCCGCATTGCAAATGGCGGCACCTTGTTATTGTCCATGGCGTTTTATGACCTGTCCGGAGCAAGTAATACTATAAGGGAGAGAAAGAGCGAGCGACAAAAAGAGAGAGAAGGAGATAGATAGAGAGCAGCAGCTCCTATATACGATATATACGTCGGCGATAATGTCGTGCACCTTTAGGGTATAAACGCGGCCGCGTTGAGCTCAAAAAAAAAGAAAATAATAAAAAAGCTCATCCTCGTAACTCAATTGTATGCTGTGTCTTTCTCTATAATAGTGAGTACGAAGTTACATAGTGTTATGTGCCGGATAATCTCGACGAGAATAAAGACACACACGAGGAATTATAAGTAAAGGAGCGCCAAGGCAGTAAAAATCTCGAGACTCTTGGACTCGGACGACGGTAAAAAGCTTTATAAGATCAAGTGTATGTGCGCTCAGAGGATGAAACTCATCATAGTTGTTTGTCTATATAGGGTGAATAAGTTTAATAACATGCTTTTTTTAAGAAAGCTACATATAATTTTGTAAAAGAGGAGCGCGCGCCTTAGTAGAGAAGAAAAAAGAGAGAGAGAGAGAGACGGTCTGTGTGTATGTGTGTGGTGGAACCAACGACCACGTCCTCGACAGAACAAGAAAAAGAAACGTGCGCTTTACATTAGTGTACGGTGTAAGTGTTTGAAATTTCTTGAAAAAGCCAAGTAAATTTCGTTAATTTGCTTGCAAGCAAAAAGAGTTTGCGCGTTTGTTTCTTTAACCATCCTCTCTGGATCTAAAAGAAACGAGAGAGAAAGATAGAGAAAGCGCGCGCGTGTGTACACGGAGGAATATATATTCTCTGTCTCTCTCGTCTCTGTGAGCGTGTATATACGTACGTGCTCTGAAATAAAAGAGAGAGAGATATATATACAAAAATGAAGTAACCAATTATACGGAAAAAGGATGAAAAACAATTGAATCTAAGGATATTTTTCATAATTCATCTCTGTTACGGTGAATTTATAGTGAGTGCGCGTAGAAAAGTGAGTTTTGTGTAAGACAAAAAGAGAGAGAGAGAAACGACTTTGTCTCTCTCTAACGCATACATATACAAGAAGACGGTAGCCGAGCGCAAAAGAGGCAGGCAGACCTCAAAGGCGCACGATTTTGAAACATGGGGTAATAAAGTACAAAAAATCTCTTTTTCTTAAAATCATAAATTTTTTATTTTTTTATAACCAAAAAAATTATATATGCAAAAGATAGCATGGTTGCGCGCGCGCATGAGAAAGACAGAGAGAGAGATAGAGCCTAGTTTTTCACGTACACCTCCCCCGATGGGGACAAAATGGTGGCTCCCCTTCCCCTCTTCTTTTTAGATTTGTATACATATACATACACTTACACACGTGTAGCTTAAGCTTTTTATCTCTCTTTCTCTCGTTCGACAGTGTGCTGTGTATATATATGTATGAATGTGTATAATGCGTGTGCAAGCACCGTATTTTCGCGGCAATTTGCACTTTAAAGTTTAAAAAAATTAATTTTCTATTAAATATTTGATTTTAGGATGTTGACAGTTTATTTTTTTCATATTTTAATAATATTAAAATAGTTTACCGGAATTCTTATAACCTAATTTACAGTCTGTGTATTGTGTATAATGCGCGACTGTATAACGTGTATTATACGAGAGCAAGAGAGACAGCATGCATACACATATATAAAGTTAAGAATAAAGTATGAGGAAATATGTACATGTGTGCGTATGTGCGCGCGCGCGCGTGTGTGTGTATGTGTATAGTTGTAAAAAGTAAAGAGAGAGAAAGAGTGCTCGTCGTTCGTGTTCGTGTATATATGCAGCACCCTATATAACAAAAATGTTAATGTCGTCGTTGTTTTCCTGGACTTGCCTCGACGACGTTGTAAGTAATGACACCCTAGTGAAAACATTGAAAACCTAAAAAAATATGTATGTGCTATATGAACGAGTGTACACATTATAAAAAGAAGGATGTATGTTTCTATCGGGTTCTCTTTGCCCCCTCGAGAAAAAAAAGAAAGAGAGAGAGAGAAAAGTAAGAAAGATAGAGAATAAGCGCACACAAGAGGAGGCACGATAACCTCCGTGAAAGTGCATCTCCTGGGGGAGTGAGTAAAAGAGAGAAAGAGATAGAAACACATCAAGAGAAAGACGAAGACGGATAAGCTGTTGTCTGTCTGTGTATGTGTATTATTTTTTTTTTTTCGCGCTTATTCCCTCTTTCTCTCGGGGAAGGGCTGTTTCTCCGGATAGTTTTTTTTTCCTGTTCTTGAAGGTATATACATCGGTACACGCATTTGTATATATACGTGCAATGATAGGTACGTTTATTTTCGTTTTTATTTCTTTTTCTTTAAATGCGTTCACCACTGCCCTTCTTGGGGCGGCGAGCGAGAAAAGAACTGTTTTCGTGTGCACACGCGTTTTTCACCTGTCGGAGCTTTAGGCGGTGTGTATATATTATACGTATATATACATATATTTTCATATATACATAAACGAACGCGCGCGCGCGCGCGACATAGAGATGATTATGAGCGTAATGTGTGTTAGTGCGTAGTGCGTTTGTGTGTGGGTGCGGATGGTGAAGAAGAACGTTTTATGCTTGGCTTTTTTTTCTTGGAGTGTTGATGATTTTGTTTGACAGTGATTTTGAATAAGATTTTTATATAAAATTATGAAGGTTTGTTTTGCTTTAATTTTTAAAATAGCTATGTTGTTTTGGTACACAAGAAAGTTGATATTCAAGGTGGTAACAGGTGCATTGATGGGGATGCAATGGGTGTGAAAGTTGATTAGGTTGATTAAACTTGTTTTATATTCTATTGATGTTTTTTTAATATTTTCTACTTGTTATCATAATTTACGTTATTTATTTGTTTATAGTTATGTTCTTATATTACTATAAAAAGGTTAGTCTGTTTTCATACCTGATAGGGAAATGGCTTTGGAGAGTATTCAAATAATATATGTTGATTCAATGAAATTTCTTTTTTAAATGGTTTCAAAAATATTTTCAAGTATTACATCTATAATAAAATTTTTAGTTAACCCGATATTTACGAGATATACATAATAGTTTCTAATAATCTCTTGCATAATTGAAAGAAATTAATAAAATGGATTTCCATAAAAAATTCCATTTAGGTTATGTTGTATGCATCATAAAGAAATATTATCTATTTCCAATGTACTATATTGGTATTCAGTATTCTGAAGTTTTTCATATTTTAAAACTCAATAAGTTCCCTTTTAGGAATTTTTGTTTATATTTTTGATATATTTATAAGATCATATGTTTTTGTATATTGTTATTTTAAATGTATTATATTCAGAATTGTAAAAGAAGATTAAATAGATTATTTTGGTTAGCAGTAAACAGTTTTTTAAGATATGCATCTTTGAATATATCATATGTACATAAATGATGGTTGTTCAATCATTCTTCCTGCTGCATAATTTTTCTTTTCAAATCTATTTCCTCAAATATTCTCTCTTTTAAATCATTGCTTTCCTCATGCAATTTAAAAATTGCTATATAATTTAATAATAATAAGTAACATTTCAATGTTTGTAATTATAGCAGTTGTATAGTTTTAAATATTTTTATATGAAACATTAAATACATTATTACTAGTAATATACTTATAATATATTTATCATTGAGCATATCAAAATTGTATACAAAACGTTATATATTTTCCAAAATAAATTTTTGAATATTTGTAGATGGTTCTAATACAAGTGTTGATATTTTGGTTATTCCAAGCATTCTTTAATAATGCTATTTATTAAATTGAATTCCTAGAAAATACTTTTTATACAATTACTATCAAACTTAATAATTATTATTTGTTAAAAAGATTTCTGTTATACATAAAAATAAAAATAGTATAAAATTTGGAGTTGAAACTTGTTTTAACGATTTTTTAAAGATTTTTTCACAATAGTATGAGTGTTGTCAAGCAAAACCATATGTGTGGAACTGTACGGTAGAAGTATGTGAACGTGAAATGTGTTTTTCTTTTTTCTTCGACAGTTGATGATACTTATTTTTAATTAAACAAATTGTAATATGTTTAAAATTTTATTAACGTTGATTTAAAAAAATATTTTTTTATCTTAATCTATAATATTTCTTATTTTCATTACAGAAAACAAGTTTCTTAGACACATAGCACTGCTGGGGTTTGGGGCGCTCAGCTGTAATCCGTAAAACGGACATCTCGCTGTGCAGAGATTACATTGATCCTCTGAGACGTCCCCAGGCTACCCTGGTAGTTATGTGATTAATTGTTGGTAAGTTTTCTTTGAAAATTTTTTTAAAAACACTTTTTAGTTAAAACAAAACTACGTTACAAACAAATTTAAAGTAATAATTAGGAAAAGTTTGTTTTAAAAGCATTAATTTTTTATGTTAAAATTCTTGCATTTATAATTTATATTTTAAATTCATGCACTGTTTTAGAAATGGCGGCTGATAGTGATGGTGATCTAATTGAGACAGTGATAACGTGTGAGGGTGACATCGGAGACCCTGAATTTCCACATAAATTCAAAGTCATTGTAGATCGACTCAAGACTCTTGTCTGCAAAGGTAATAATAATTTTGAAAAATATATAATATTGTGATACACTTTGAAATTTCTAAATATGTTTTTATTAATAGATGAAAAGCAAGATCTGAGAGTAGACAAAGTAGAACCATGGAATTCAGTGAGAGTAACGTTTTCAATTCCAAAGGAAGCTGCTCTAAAATTAAGAGAGCTTGCAACTCAAGGTTCTTCAACTCTCACGCAACTTGGCATACTCTCAGTTCAAGTAGAAGGAGATCAAGTAATATCTTTAAGGATAGCTGGTCGATTTGGAGGAGAAGCGCAAGAAATTGTATTGCATTCAGGACCATCTCAGGAAAGTGGAAATAAATCTCAAAATGATCCCACTAACAGTGCATCTAATATCGACAACAGTGCTACCCCTGTGCCTGGATCTAGTAATGCATCTGCAATTTCTTCAGCATTGCGTAATGTTGCTCAACTCATTGCAGCTGGTAAGAATAAAAATAACTTTGAGTTGTTAATATTTTTTCTTTGATTATATGTAAATCAATCCAAACAGTATTTTATTGTCCATATTGTATTTGTAAAACCAAACATATTTCTGTACAGGTCCTTCCGCCGAGAAATCGCCGCAATTCCGTTCGCCGAATGTCGTCGCGCCAACAGATTGTGAACCGATTCCACCGTTTCTTACAAAAACCATACAACAGAATACAGCCGGTGTTAGTGGTGTAATAGCAACGGGTTCACAGCCAGTATCGAATGCAAGTGGTACATCACCTAGAACCAGTTACAATGGACCCTTCCCGTTTGCTAGTATGACCCATGCGGCACAGGCCATACACAGTCGCGAAGCCACGCAAGCTCAAGTGGCAGCTGGAATAAAGGGCGCAGTGCAATTTAAACATCACACTCAACCACCACCGCCTTATCCGGCTCAGGATGGCACGGCGACAGTCACATCGCCGCAAGCTATTCACGGACCACCACAGCCCGTTCGTATTTTTTTCCTCAAATATTTAAAAAAAAATCAAAAAGAAAACTAATGTTAAAAAATGAATTTAAAATTATAATTTTTTAATTAAATATTCTTAATAACAAAAATTTTTCTTGATTATAGGTTTCGGTGGTTGGGCCGAGTCAGTACAAATCTCCGAACGTTATGGCGTCTAGTCCATCACCGAACGGTACAAGCAGTGCCGGTTTACCCGCAAATCCGGTGATCGGTGGTGTTCCTGCCACCAACGCTGGCAATCAAGTCGCTCTCTCAAGCCCCCTCCTGGTGAATTTACTTCAGAATGATGGTACGAGTACAAGTGGTTCAAGTGGTGTACATGTTAGTAGCACTCAACAACAGCCAAAGATGCTACCACCGGCGGTAGTGGAAGGCGCAAATAATATGACTAACCGTATGCGGCCACAGAAAAAGCCGACTGTTAGAAGGAAAGAATTGGCGGTATCGCCAAGCGTATCACCGCCAAGCCTTGATTCACTTAGGACAGAAGATCTTATAGTGTCAACGGCGGTGATCGCTGATATTGGTCACGGACCATCGGCTTTTGCCACGGTTAATGCTGGCCAACCGTCAACAGTGCCTCAGCAATCTCAGTCGCAACAACAAACAATAGTACCTGCGACTATGCACACACAAGTACAAATGCAACAAAAGTTCCCTGTGAGGCAGGAACTGGCGTATAGGCCATCAGTCACCCCCGTCTCAGGGACCACTCAGCAACAAGTTCAGATGCAAAACCAACTCTCGGCGAGGTTTCCTATTAATGGTCAACAGGTGAGTTTGTTTTATTAGTAAAATAAATAAATGAAAATTTCTAAAGCTCAAAGCTTATAAGGCTCTTCAAATGTGCAATTTGCTACAACAAATATGTTATTCGTATTTGTTAATCGTCAAAAGCTAAAAATATAAATCAATTAGCAGATATCATGATAAAACTGTCAATTATAAGCTTTTAAATAATCGAATGCTATTATACAATATCAATTTTTTAAAACTTATAATAAACGTTCATTATTATGGTTTTAGTAAGCTACTCATAAAATTTCAGTAATAACAGTAATTAGCAATTCATTTACAAATAAAAAATATAAGTATAAATTAAATAATTAATGATTATGTCATGAAATGATTTTAAAACAATTAGATTTAATTTTTATCTAATATACAAATGACTTTTTTTACAGTAACCTTTAAGACTTGATTTGTTAAAGAAAAGAAAATGAATAATGTAAAAAGTAATGCATTGCATATAGAGGGACGAATAATATCGTTTCATGAAAAGACGTCTTAAAACTAAGTTGTATTTTGAGTGCTACAGATCCCTACTATATCAGTATTATTTTGGTTTATAGTTAATGCTTGAAATGTAGAAAATGATGTCTTTTATTGAGTTATTAATTTAATATTATTTTTTTATATTGGAGTATATTATTTCTAGTCATATCTGATGGTCCTTTGTAGGAATATTTTTTTAATAAAAACTTTTGTTATTTTAATGTTAACACAGGCGAGAACACACTTGCAACAAAGACAACAATTGCTTCTTCAACAGCAACAATCACAACTTAGTCAACAAGGTATAGCTGCACAACAACAAGTGTTATCTCAACAACAAACCCAACAAATGTCTACTCCACAAGTAATGCAAACGAATTCAGTGAGTACTGGACCACTTTTGCAACAGCAGCAACAGCAAATACTTCATCAAACATCTGTAGGAGTTAACGTTAATCAACAAAAATTAAATTTTATGGCAGCTCAGCCAAGTCGAGTATGTCTATTATTTTACTATTGTCTTAAAATTTTACATTTTAAAATAAAATAATATGAATATTTTATTGAAAGAAATTGAAATGACAAAATTATAAATATTATATTCAAATATTTAAGCCTATGCAAGCTGTTGGTAATCCACCGAATCAACAGACTCCTCCTCCATATCCACGGCAGCCGCAACTTCAACAACAACAGGCACCTGTTCAACAGACACATTTAAATCAACAACAACAGCAATTGAATCATAGCCCAAATGTGCAACAACAATTGCATCATAATCAGTTAAAGAACATGAACGTGAATACGGGAGCAACGACCGATTTCCGATATGGTCAGAGTCAGAATATCTTGAGCCGAAATTATCAGACTACAAATGTTGGTAGTGAAGCAAACGGAATTACAACAACCAACACTTCTTGGGTTACTCAAAACATTCCCACTACACAGGGTACTCAAGCTAACACAATACAACGTATGCCAACAGTAGTAACCCCCACAAGTCAAACGACTTCTGGTGCCTTTTGCCAAACTAACAGCAATCTGCCATTGGTAATATATATATATTTTTTGAATTATTTTATAGTAATACTATTTTTATTTTAAAAGTTTCGCAATGATCATTTTAGAAATACGAATATTTAAAAAGTAATATTTCATAAACCTTATCTAAACATTAATAGGGTACGGCAACAAATCACGCAAATATACCAACGGGATCATCGATACCAGTGACGAAATCATCAGAATCGAGTAATAGTCATGAATCGCCCAAGGTAGAGGAAGAGCCAACCGAGCCCGAGTACACTTCTTCGGGAAAGCCAAGGCAGTATCTTATAAATCCATTAACGGGTTTGCTCGAACCAATGCCTAGCGATACCTCGGATTCAGAACCAGAAAGTGCTCTTGAAGCACAGGATGATTTCTTTTCTTTTCCTTCGCCGTCCAATGATCGTTCCAATTCGATATTTTCTGATGATGATGCCGATAGCAATTTTTCGAGAAGAAATGATACAACGACCAACACAGATCAGTCAGATTCGGAAACAACCGCTAAGTCAACAGCCAGCGAAGGTAGTCTTAAACATAATAGGTTAAAATCAAGGGATTCACATAGTCCTATGCCAACAGAGAAAATTAAGCTTAGGTATGAATATAACAATAAAAAATTGTTTGATTAGTAAAATGCATCGATGAACTAAATATTTGTTGTTATAGGTTAAAATTAGAAAAATCCGAACCAGTGACGCCGGCGTACAAAGTCGATGTATCATTTGTTAATACGCCGCCCATAAGGAAAGCTGACAAGTCTGGCAACAAATCAGTTTTCTCATCCAGTAGTAATCTTTCTAATACGAACATTGCAATTACTGGAATGAGTAGTAATACTTCTGGTATTGGCACTATGTCTACTCTTAGTGGAACAACAGCGTCAATACCAGGAAGTACAAATAGTGGGATTGGAGTACTCGGCAGCGGTGCATTAGGGGAAGAGCCACGAGTGCCACCTTTACATATATCGCTGCGAGGTAGAAATGCTTCGGTTGTACAAATCGGTAAAAAAGAAAAGAAGCTGCTAAAGGAATCAGAGCTGGATTCAGCAAATTTAAAACGTCGAGGCAAGCTCAAAAAGATGAAAGATGGTACCGACGGCAACAAGCTTTTACAAAAGAAGTCTCTAAATATGATTATAGGTAAATAATCAATTTAAACATATCATCAATAACTTATGTTTTATAAAAAGAAATTTAGATTTTAATTTAACATATTATTTTATTACCAGGTACTTCGTCCGCCTCAAAATTGCCTTTGTCAAACTCCGCCATGGTGAATAGCGCTAACGCCCTGGTGAAGATGAATAGTACGCTTCAAACCGGTGTGACCAAAACCAATGCCTTAAAACAAGATAGCAGCAGTAGCAGTACAAGTGGTAGTAGTAGCGGTGGTAGTGGTAGTGCATCACCAATGGAATTAGAACCACGATTGCAACAACAACAACAACAGCAAACTTCGACGACAAAGCAATCGAGTTCAGTGTCGAGTAAAGTCGGCGGCAACGACGTTGACGATATACCTCTTAATAGTAGAATACCATCACCTCTTAAGCATAAATCTTCCATTTTAAATCAACAAAGTGTCCAGAGTATTCAACAACAACCTCTTGGCGAGACTGATATACCAAATCATACGAGTGAGCATAAAATCGGCGGAGGTAAAACGAAAAGAAGAGATTCTAAGAAAAAATCAGAATCGGGTGAAGGTCTACATCGGGAACAGAATCTGTTATCTGGTGGGCGAATATTGGATAATCAAGTCAAATGGCGCAAATTGGGTTACAAAGGAGAGGTGGCCACCGGACAAGTGGTAAAAAAGACAGCTGCAACTGCACCGGTACAGATAACTGCAGTAACAGAAGGGTCGACAGACACCCCCAGTAACGATCTCAATACGACGAAAAAAGTGGGCGAAATTAGAAGAACGAGTGACAGCGATATAAGCAGTAATAGAAACATTGCAGAAAAAAGCGCTGCTGCTCTAAGTGCCAGGCAACCGGAACCAAACGGTATTAGGAAAGATTTAGTTAGCCAAGAAAAAAGAAGGAGGTTAAGCTTAGTGGATGAGAAAGATCTGCATTTACCAGGTACTTTTTTCTTCATAAATTATAATAAAATTAAAATTGGATTCAAGAAAAATATTAATAATTCTAATTTTTATGAAAAAATTCCTTTTTTTTTATTAACCTCTCTGATTATTATTTTTGTTATAGAATCTCAAAACGTGGAGCCGACGCAGTTGACAAGCCAAAAGTCGTCAACAGAAATAAGTTTGCAGCCAAAGACAACGTTGTCGCTTACACAGTCGACAGGAGCAAAAATCAACTCGAACTCTACTTTCGATAATGACAACAGCAGTCCTGTGCCACCAAAGATTACGAGCTTGACGTCACAAGAGAGCGATAAAAAACCGACGCCAATTCTCGCAGAAACTGCAGCTCTACCTTCAAAAACAAATGTTACGCAATCTGTAGTTGCAACAACGTTAACACCATCGACGACAACGACGTCAGTGCCTACAGTAAGAACAACAGTACCAGTCAAGCAATCGAAAATTGAGTTAGATGTTAATAAGACGATTGTAGGAGCGGCTGTTAAAATACAAAATATAACTCAAAAAATAAAAAACCATTCAATAACGTCAACAAAAAATGATCTTAATAGAATTACATCTGTTGCTCTTCAAGCCAAAAAGTTAACACAAAATCATGCACTTGTTAAACAAACTCCTATAGTAACAAACAAAATTGAAACAGTACAACGAGTGAGTTTGCTAAAAAATAATCCAATTATTGAAAAACTCGTAGCTGAAAAATCAAGTAACAAGCAAGAGTCGCTTCCAATTACGGCTGAACAGTTGACTGGTACTGGCAAACCAATTTTACCAATTGGTGAAATTAATGTTACAGAAGCAAAAGTCAAACAAAAACTTTTAGAAAATACAATACCACAAAACAACCCAATCAGTTTAAGTGATACAAGCGCTAACAGTGTTACTTCTGGTAATAATAACAATAATGTCGCTGGCGAAGATAGCGGTATAGATTCGATGGATGCTTCATCCGAAAAATCACCTAATCAAGGTGAATCACCTCTGCACA
Source organism: Anastatus disparis (assembly GCA_017163975.1). Taxonomy (NCBI): domain Eukaryota; kingdom Metazoa; phylum Arthropoda; class Insecta; order Hymenoptera; family Eupelmidae; genus Anastatus; species Anastatus disparis. Next base: position 5,747,539 of record JAFFSR010000226.1, read on the forward strand.
GGCCCGCTGCAGTTCATGAATCCGTCACGACAACAACTAAGAGTAACGGACCACAGCAGAGTGATCCAACACCACCACCGCAACAACAAACACAACCGCAAACGCAGCCGCAACCTCAGCAGCAGCAGACCACCAATAAGAACAACGTGCCTTCCTCAACAATTAGTAGCAGTAGTAGTGATATGTGTTCAAATTTGCGAAGCGGTAGTACGCAAGAGAATAAAAGTAGTGTTGACTGTGAAAATAATCTGGATGATATGGTAAATAAAAATGATGCCGTGGTCACAGTATCCTCTGAAGTTGTGCTCGAAAAACTAGATGTTGAAGAAAAACCAAGTAGTCCTTTGATGGCAGTTGAATCAACATCGATAACAACTACAGTGAAAAACGAAAATGAGTCTCAGTGCGCGATGAACTCTAAAGATTTGACATTGTCGATAGCTTCCGTGGACATAAACGTGGAAAGTGAAATGACGATGAAAGTTGAGCCCGAAAGCAGTTTATGCGATCAGGGTAGTAGTAATAATAATAATAGTAATAATAGTGGCGGAAGTGTTAGTGTTAAAGCAGAATTGCCAAAACTCAATGTGACGACAGACGTTAAAATTGAGAGTGGCGTTAAAAGCGATGAAAATAAACCAGTTGTAAAGGGTGATAATTTAACTAGGTTAGCTAACGAGGAGAATGCGTGTCCTCCCCGTTTACAGAGTAATAACAATAATAGCAGTAACAATAATAATAACGGTGTGCCTGTAATTCAAAATCATGTTGCAAGTAGTGCGGTCAAAATCGAAAAAATTGAGCTTGAAGAGCTCGATGTAAAAGTTAGTAGTCCGACGAGTTCGAAGTTAGAGGTCAAACCATCGGTTGAACTTAAAGTTGAAATTAAAGAAGAACCTAAAATTGACGATACAAGGCAGGAAGAACAAGGGCAGAAGGAACAACAAGTCCCGCAACCGCAACCGCAACCTAAAAAAGAAGAATCGTCGTCTCCCAAGTCCGAGTTAACATCTATAGATCAAAGCCAAAAATCTAATGTACAAAGTCAGCAACTGACGCGTGATTCTTCGGTAAACTTGCAAAAGGTTCAAGACGATCTCGTAAAAAAAATAGTCACTGATGGTAGTAACAGTTGTGACTTGAACGTCCAATCACCTTTGGCCGACGATCCTCAACCTATTCGTATAACACCACCTCTATACACGTATTCGAATCCTGTAGTGTTGCAAAGGGATGATACACCCAGCCCTGCTCCTCAAACTCCCACCGAAACCGAACCCGCGGAGTCTGCGAGTGCTGCAGCGGAACATTTAAAACGAAAAAGAAGAAGAAAACAAGAACTTGAGGGTCGACAAGATATAATTTGCATCGATGATAATGATGAAGGAGTTACGCAATTCAACAGTGAAGATTATGGAAATAAACAGCGAGGACCCAAATCGCTTCTTGAACAACTGCTTATCGATATTCCGAATGATTCCGGTAGTGGTGAAAAACGATCTTTAAGAACAAGGTCTCAAAAGTCAACAGGGCTTAATAGCCCAGACGTCAAAACAGCTAAATGTGGTACTCTTGAGAGACGCAGTATTTCGCCATACGCTAAAGGTCCAAAAATAGTGAGCGGAACGACGAAGATTTCGCCTGTTACGGCTGTCAATGTTGCGATTGCAAGCGGTACAACAACTAAAACGACTGGAAAACGGAAAAGGCAAGAGAGTGAGAGCAGCGTTGCCAGTAACAACGAGGAACAACTGCAACCAAGGCCAGGTAAACGGAAATGCTCGGAGAACGCTGCTGGACTTATTAAGGCTTGCATGGGCGTAGATGAAAGCTCTGGTGGTCCTGTTAAAAGGCAACTCGCTACTAGCAAGGATGAAACATCTAAGAAGGGCTTCAACATATTGTCCAAGAGCAAAAAAGGTGTCTATTGAAATCAGGGTCAAAGAGCACTAACAAGTTAGGATTAGCGTGTTCAATCAAACAGAAAAAGGAATTCTTATATAGACAATTCATTTAATTTTCTTTTATTTTTAATAATTTTTTTTTAATTTAACATTCAAAAAATTATATTATATATTATATTTAAAGATAAGTTTTACTAAACAAAAGGTAGCTGCTTTTATTAAAAAAAATTCAATTTACTTCAATAAACATTAATAAATATTATTTTATTTTATTCTAATTTTATTTTTAAATTAACCGATTCGTATTTCCTACAAACATTTTAATTTTATTTAATATGATAAAAAAAATTATTAATTTGAGTTATACATTTTATATGGATGAATATTTTTTGAAATTTGTTGTAAATATTATTTTATTTTCATGTCAATTATTTTTCTATTTAAAACGTAAAATTTTATATTTAAAATATGAAAAAATTAAACAAAATATTAGTAAATATATCAAAACATTTAAGAATGCCAATTTTTGTTTCATTGAGCACAAAATTTTGTTACTTGAAAATGAGCCACATTTCTAGAGCTTAAAATGTAACATTCAATGAAGTTACAATTTAAATATCAATTTATTAATTATGAATCAAAATATTGCTCTTTTACAGTAAATTTGTCAAAACTTAAAGTAGACAATTGAAAAGGACATGTTGACGAAGCCAGACTTTGAAAAGTTGATCTTTCAGAAAAAGGACCTTTTAAATTTATCTTGATGTTGTGTATTTTTTAAATATTTTAATATTGTTGTATTTTGAAAGTTTTAGATTTGTGTGTTGATCACATTGATTTTCTATGTTGGTATCTTAGATTTGTGTGATTATTTTGCAATGCATTTTTATTGAATACTGAATAACCGTAGGCATTATTTTTTTAGTCCAAGGACCAATGTTGGTGGATATAGAATCATCTGATGATGAACATTCGATTGAAATTTCTGGAAAAGTAAAAATGAGAGCAACTGAAGAATTATGTACTGGATCGCCGAAACCCAAAGATCAAAAGTGAGCATATTATTATTATATTTAACTTTCATTTTTAAAATAATTTTTTTTCAATAAAATCAAGATTAAAAGCTGCATGGTAATTTAAAAATTTCATTGAAAATAATTATCCGTAATACATTAGAAACGATCATAAAGTAAATTTTTTAAATTTGTAAAAAAATCAATATGGATAAATATTATATTAAACGACAATTTAATTTTATTAAAATTTAAGAAGCAGTTCAGGCAACACAACCGGTCAATTGCATTCCAACTTGCAAAATTATAATTCGGGCAATGGACGAATGCAGCGTGAAAGCCGGCTGCTTACTACAAAGCATCTACAGCAGCAGCAGCAGCAACAACAACAGCCCTCTCAACTACAGCATCAAACTCAGCAGCAGCAGTCAGGTGCCACAACAGCTGGTGGATTGACAGTAACGAAGGAAAGGTTGCGCGGCACCTCCGTTTCAAGTAATGAATCTGTTAGTAGTGGCATTGAGATGACGACGAGGCGATCAGTGCGTCAAAGTACAGCTTCGCCCCTTGCAACACCAGCTGGTAATACGAGGGGCGCTTCACGCACCATGGAAGACGTCAATCGAAGGAAGACTCGGAGCGGAGCTGCCGGTGAGTAAGCCACCTTCCCCGTGCCCGTGCAAAGTCTGCGTTTTTGCACACGCGCGGTCTATTAAAGGAAAAAGAAACGGACCCGGAGACGAATACAGTGCATACATTTGTAGTATACCTGGTAAAATAAAATTGGATGAAACTAGAATTGTTTATATTTGAAATTTTTTGTAAAACAGATTCATATAAATTTTTGTTTTAAATTATGAATTTTATTCTCCTTATGAAATTTAAAAGCGTGTAAATAGATAAATTAGTCAAATTAGGAAAACATCTAATTTTATCTCATTTTTTTACCAGGAATATGTATACTTTGAGTTACTTGATTCGTTTATTTTTTCTGAAAAAAGAAACATGTACTACTGCTGTGATATATGTGCATTCAAAAGTCAAGTGCTACGATATACATATATATAAATATATATATTAAAATATTTATGCGTGTTTGTAAAGGGATGTGAACTGCAAGTGCTACCAATTTTTTTTCTTTTTATATTTATATATGTAGTTTTACGATTTACGAAATCGTAGCCATTTATGCTAGTTAACTGTAATGCGACAAAGTTTGAAACAATCTGAACGTATGTAATTTTATGATTATTTGTAGATAATTTTATGCGAGAAAAATCATTTTCACAATGTTTTGAATTGTACGTAAGTAATTTTTATGTATATATTTAAAAATTTCAAGTTTCTTATTATACAATCAAAACAAAATGTTTAAAATAATTTTTCTCCTTCTAAAAAATCATGGACTGCGAAATCGTTAAAATAACAATGTGAAATTGTAAGAATATGTACTTGATAATCATGATAAGCATTAGAAATAATTGCATCAAACTTTGTAATATTATAGATAATTGTAAAAGTGCAAGTATACCATTCTTGCATAGTAAATTGTACAAATAAGTAAGATAGACGAAGTAAAATATCAGTGAAATATCATAAGATATGGTAGCATTAACATTTTACATCCCTTTAAAAGCAATGTTTCTAATGTGCGAATCGAATCTAATACAGAGAAAAATCTATCATTTATCTGCTAAGAATACAGGCAGGTGAAATTAGGAGAAATGTTATGTATGTCTTCTTTCTTGTAAATTATATCATGCATATATATAAATATTTTCGAGATCCACGAAATTTTTAATACGAATAAATTTTTGTTTTGTTTTTTATGTGTTTATGAAAATTAGTAAAATAAATAGATATATAATAATTACTTTATTATTAGAAAAAAATATATGATATATATTATTTTATTATTATAATATTAATATAGAATTTGATACCAATACATAGATAAATAAATATATAAATATATATATATATATTTGTTTTAAGTTTTTAATTTTATTTGAGTTAATTAGCTTAATTCGAAGATTTGTATTGAAATCTTGTATAACAATAACTTCTGATGTTATTTGTAAATTTCAATAATATTCATATCAAATATGTATGTAAAATATTTTTCTGTTTACTTCCAAATATAATCTTAAAACAAATATTTCTAAACAAGTGTACTTTTTCTATAAGAGTTTCATCCGTCTGTGTTCTTTGAAATAATGATTAATTAGAATCATTATATTTTACTTGAGCTTCACTTCATCTTAAATCATCACAAAATTTCCACTCATTTCACCTATAAATATATTGTATACTCAATATACTACCTATAAACTTATCTGATATTTGTTTTACTTTTAGAGTAAACAGAAGTATATTAATTGATAAAAAAACCTGTTATTTCTAAATACACGCTTTTAGCGCATAATTTTAATTAATAAATTTTTGTTATTTCAAATTTAAATATATATTTTTATTTCTACAAAATTTGTTTACTTTTTATATTTAAATTTTTGCTTGTATATCGAGTATGCGATTTATAAAAAAAAATAAAATCAACACATACACATATCTAAACATAGTACTTTAATAAAAAACAACCTCGTACAGCGGGAACGATTTTTTAGTGACAGCCGAGACAGCAGAGCAGGCGAAAAGGAGGCGAATATCACGAGAAAACAAATGACCTTCGGAAAGCGACCTTGACAGTGATTAGCTACCGTCGCTTGTCAAGGCCACTCTGCTTGGTCGTCTGTCTGCTATCAATGGTTATGCTATCACCATGTGGCTGGACCCCACCTGGTGAATATCTGAAATTTAATAATAAAAAAAGAAACAATAATAGCGCACAAGAATTTGCTGTATGAGAAGTCTTTTTATCGATGCAATGAGAAGTCACATACTAAGGATTGTGCTTTATTATTTTCTATTATTTACTTTATTTGTTTATTAATAATATTGACGGTGAAATCACTAATATTGGATGATATCCCAGTGATTGATTATAATTGAATTAAATACTGTTTTGTTTTTAATTATAAAGAAAATATTAAATTATGAGAGGTTAGGACACATTTAAAATTATGTCAGTAAGCTTTCCTTGGTTCTCTCACCATTGTTGAAAGAATTGTTTGTCTTGTCGTTCCTACTGTTGTTTTTCTTTGCTGTATTAAGTCAAATAGATCCAGTAATTCAAATTTTTAAATTGAATTGAAATTTAATACTTCTGCACCAATTCAATTATTTTTTATTTTTAAAAATTCATTTATAAATATATTTTTTTTCTAAATTAAAAGCAGTAAGAGCACTGCTGTCAAATTGTACAAAGAAAAATTAACCTTTTTCCACTTTGATAAGACTTGAACATATAACTAAAGTGTAATTTTGTCTGGTCTAATGTTAAACAAACAAAAAAGATTGCAATTTTCTATCGTATCCATTATATGTAATTATTAAAATGAGGCCAAATTCAATGTTTTGCGCATCAATCTGACTGTAACTGCCGAATTTAGATTTACTAGTAATGTAGATTTGATTTTGTAAATTTCTTATATTTCAAAAGACAAAACAATTTTCATCGAGCCAATAAAAAGTGGAGTTTATTTGCTGCACTATGTCAAACTGGTAGACTGTTTGAATACATTCAATTATTATGTTTTAATTTAAATTTTTGTTTGATTTTGGAAATTAAATGAATATGTATATTTTTATGAAAATTGTGGCTAATAATAAAAGTTAAGAATTAGATTTTATAATTAAATTATAACTAATGCTATTTAATGCAACTTTAAGTAATTAAACATTTTGATTGAATGAATATTAATCTAGTCTATCTAGTGATCAAAACAAAGTACAGTTAGCAGAGAACTGGGGTATAGTAAAGTCATAAAATAAAAAATTTATTTTATATCAATGAGAGAAACAAAATAAAATAAAAAAAACGTTGCTTATGATAAGCCATGCTTAAATTTACGGGAAAAAATAAAGAAAATTGTAATTATTATTAAAAAAAGAAAAAATAATTAAAAGAAAGAAAAGGTAATAATATGTTGAATTCAATGAGTAATATATGAATGAATATATTTTGTAAATAATTTCTAGCAAAGGTATAAAAGCACCTTTCATTGTAAATACAAAATTTGTTTGAATTTTTATGAAAAAAAAAGAATAAAACCTAGTAATAGTTAAAAATCGTGCAACTTTGCTGTCATTAATTATGATTATTTTAATTAATTGATACATGCAACTATTTCTATGTTATTATTGCTATTATTGTTCATAAACTTTGTATGATTACATTACTCTATTAAGAAACTCATTGATATCTTCCTCACTTAGCATTTTTATTACTATTACACAGTGTAAAGAAATGCACGCGAATGGAATATTACATATTTCTCTTATTGTTTTTATGTCAACCCGATATTCTAGTTTACTATTATAAAAATACGTGCATCCGCGCTTCTTTTGAAGAATAAATGAAAATAGTCGATTTCAATAAACCATCACTCTTTTTTCTCTATCTATTGTAATTATAGCGTCCATTTCTATTAATTTTTTCTTTCTTCATTGGGTTAGGGTTTATTCTCAATAACAATGCATCACATTTATAATTCTGAATAGCGATTAATCACATATCTGTTTTATTTTTCTTTATTTTTTACGTAAATCAAATAGACATTAATTTATATGATGTAAAGCAGGTTTAGAAAAGACAAATGTCCATTGTTACTTGCAGAAAAGCATAATCGCTTATATTACTTCATATATTTTGTATACAATATAGATATGTTTTTTATTTAAAGAAAGATTTGGAATAATGATTGTTTTGAAGCAAAATTTCTTAATGTCCAATAATTTATGATTCATTTAATGAATTGATGAATAATATTGTACGAAAAAATATCAAAATGAAAGTCAGTATCTAAAAAATATTAAAAACAAGTAAGCTCAAAAGTGTAAGAACAAATGTTTCACTTATGCCTTAAAAACAAATCTTTGCCATGTAAAAATTTAATAAAAATTGATATATTACCAATATTTTAATATGATAAAGTCGTCTTATAAGGAATTGAATATTTAAAAAATATTAATATAATCTTTCTTTAAGTAATATAACATTCAGAACTGAAATGTATCAATTGTTCATTGTTTTTTTTTATTCAATGACTTTAATTCAGGTTCTTAAGAATCTAAATAAAAATCATCTACTTTAATTTTTCGTTTTTTTTTCTATTTTTCTTTTTTCTTTTTTTGTATTTTTGCTAGTTAAATCATGTCTATGTCAAATCCCAATTTAAATTATTTAGTATAATAAGTTGCCGTATAGGAAAACTCATATTCAGTGAATTATTGCGCCCGTCATCCTTTGTCTATTGTACATAATGATATGCTTATAATCAATCGAAAATAAATAGATGACGATAAATCAAGATGTATATATATATATTTGTGAAAAAATAGACGCATTAGATTAGTAAAGACAAGAGAAAAATAAATTTAATTTGGTCTATACTCTATATTGTGATGGGATGAAGTGTAATGTAAAATATAACCTGTAGATGAAAAGGAAGAAAAAGAATTTCTTACTTTGAAATATAGACGTAAGATAAAAAGCGAGAAATAGTATGAAAAAAAAGATTGTAATTTTCGTTGTAAAATATTCCTGTCGACACTAGGTACGTAGGCTAGGCATTATTACGTTATAATTTTATTATTAAAACATTACGTTTACATAATTGTATAGATTATAGATTATAAAGTTTAAAAAACAGAAAAGAATTAAGCTTCGTGTGTAAATACCGGTAATTTACAAACAAGTTAATTTTAAGTATCCTTGGTAATATTAAAGGGCTTTTGAAGTAGTTTATCTAGAATTGTGTATATTTAAATGATTATATTATTGTATTTTTAAAAAAAAATGAAGAAAGAGAGAAAATATCGCAAAATGTACAATGCGCGTGCTTAGCTTTTTTCGAATTGATGAATCAATTTTCTCTCTCTCTCTCTCTATCTCTCTTTCTCTCTTTGTGTATAATATACATGCTAATAAAAATAATCGTACGGAAAAGCGAAAGCCTTGTTTTCTCATGAAGAATACGAGAAAATTTTTTGTAAAAAAAAGAAAATATGATAAAAAATCGACACTCTGTAAAAAGTGTAATCGTGATGCTAAAAAGAAAAAAAACTCTTTCTCCTTTTTTACTCTAAGAATAACGTGGTTGTCAAGTGCAAATTTTTCTTCATGAGCCCCTTAATTTTATATAGACGAAGCTATAAAGAAAATATTCTATCGTACATATATTAAAAAAAAAGAAATGAGAAAAATAAGAAAACGAGACATTTCAAAAGTACCGAAGTTGCGCCACTTCGGGGCTTTTGAAAATTCGCTCCACTACATGAAACATTTGTATTTTTAGTATTCGACTATTGAATAAATATAAATAGGAGTGAAGGTTTAAGAAACAAAATAAAAAAAAAATCGATTGATAATAATCCAACCGTGGATTTGTAAACAAAAAAAGTAAAAATATTAGAAAACATATTATTATATTTGTAGAAAATGAAAAAATGAGAAATCGAGCACGTGAGAAAAAAAAGAAATTGCGCTATAATTATAAAGAAAAAAAAATATTACAATTATATTATTATCTATTATTACACAAAGTGAATACACAACATAGTAATTTGCTAATTGTACCTTTTAATAATTACTGTAGACACATATTGATGAAGAAGGTTTTTTTCTTGTTATTAATTATTAATTACCATAGACTTACCAGAAAATGAAAAAAGTGTTATAAAAAATTTACATTACTTGTTTTGCATTTACAATTTCTCCCTTCCAATTACCATTTACCAATCCAACATTTATTTTGCAAATAAATATTTTTTATTAAAAATTATGAATATTTCATATTATTTCATTAATGTGTACTTTTGTTACTGCTTATGATAGTTAAATAAAAATTTTGAATTTCGCAATAATATCTTCATTAAAATTGCATTAGGTTTATATTATTTTTTTAATTATTTCATTTAAAATAATTTAGACTTAATAATTTATTTTTATTGTGTAATATTATTTAAAAACATAAGTATTAGTATTAAGTGTTACGTTTTTTATTTTCTGTCTTTAATATAAGATATATTATTTATTGGTTGTACAATCTTATATTGTTATGTTTTTTTATATTAAATATAGATAAGTATTGTAAGTATAATAATAAAGTCAAAGTCATCATTTAAACATTGATTAAGCATATTTATTTATAAACAAACATATGAAATATAAATAAAATTTTTTATTTAAAAATATACTATTATTTATTGTAGAGTTTAGTAGTTAATTAATAACAATGTAAATCGTGTAATTTTGACAGACTACAATTTGATTTTCAAGTTTTTTTCTTTTTTTTTTTAACTTAATTCAACGTCGCTGTATTTATGATGTTTCGATGCTAATTAGCGACGGAGTTTCAGTATGTTTATGAACTAAGCCCATGTATCGTATACAGTGGTGTTTGTAACAATCGGCCGCTGAGATTCGGCACCTCGAGATTATAAATCCATCGCTCTACTCAGTGAGCTACTGTCGACTTCTTAATTTCAATATCTTTACTATGATTACGCGATGCAAAAATACTTTATTTCAACTTCGCCTTAAGCGAATAAATATAGAAATGCTACTTAATATCATTTCATGTAATAAAAAGCTAAATAGTAGTAGTTTAAGTAGCAAAAATTAAATTGTAATAAAAATATTTTGTAAAATTTCAAAATTATTTAAAAACTAAAGTACAGTAGCTATTGCAAAAAGTATCATTTCAAAAGTGTTATAATAAAAATTATTTTAATTCTATTTGTCATCGCTGTATTTATGCTATTATTGCGATGCTTATTAGCGACGGAGATCATCAGTGTGTTTTTTAACAAAGCACATGTAACGTACAATGGTACTTGTATCAATTGTAGTTTCTTCCTATAAAATTAATCTATGAATTCAATGCAATAAGTTGAGCACTTTTTAAGTATCAATCACTCGAAATTTACTTTTTTTATAACGGTAAAATCGTTGTAGTTGTGTGATATTATGTAGATTATTCACAAGGTTTTACAAACTCTAATAAAACTTAAAATTGTGGGAAAAATCGCAACTTCGGAAGCTGATTACTTAAATATTGATATCGTAAGAGGTGCTGGAAATGAGCTCAATAGAAAGAGCGTATTGAGAAAATTTAAACCAATATTTTAAGAAAATCGATTTTTGAGAGAACGTCGTTGAAAGTTAAATTTAAAAGTTAAAATTCATTTATTTTCTTTATGATTATGACTTTTTTAAATGATTAAACTGATCAATTGTTAAAGACTGCATTGTTGAATCTCCTCATTTGCAGATTTATAAAAAAGAAAAATTATGTGAAGTTCAAAATAAAGTTGAAAATATAATTATATACTATTTGTTCTACTTTTATATAATAAAATACTATTGTTCTACTTCCGTATGATAAAATAAAGATTAAAAAATGTGCAAAAAGCCGAGGGAAAACCGCTTGACATTACGCATTCCACATTTCCGCGTACTTTTCACTTTCATCACAATTTTTGGTTATAGTGAAATAATTAAATAATTAAAAATATGTAAGAAGCAAAGTTATACCGCTATTTCATATTATAAGAATAAATTAGGTATTATTATTGTAAATTAAAAAACAAAATTTCAGTGATTCACTCTGCAGCAATGGGTTGTTATACTACAAGATTGCAAGAGAAATTGTTGTTATAGAATTAAGGCCTAGAGTTGTAACGGAAATATTTAGCTTATATTGATACTATTACAATTATTTTTTGCGTTTTTGACAGTTAAATCAGCTGCTAATTTTCCGTTAGTTCACGGTGAAATAATGGGACCCTAAAAAAATTCAATTCTGACAAAATTACTATTTTCTTGCATAAATTGTCGATACTTCTTTTAATTTTGATAATTTAAAAATTTAACCATATGTAAATTTCAATATGTTTAAAACTTTTTAAGACACTGAGAAAACTTGAAAACTTTGCAATTTCTATCCATATTTATGGCAGCATTGATCGTAACACATTCAACGATAAATATCGAAGCATAAGCATTTAATTTTCTCTGAATCTAATGATATTTAATACCAGAGGGCTCATTCTGCAAGTATGTCTCACTCAACATATATTAACCAATTACTTAAATTATTTGTCTTACAGATACACGTTTCAATCTTCTAGCATATATTTTTTTTTAACGTTTTTGCATAAAAACAAAATATAAGAAGCAGGTGTATTCAGTTACCGAACATTTATAACTTTTATAAAAAGTAATTAAACTATCCGAAACAAAGCTTAAACCTCTGTACACAGTGAAAAAAAATTTGTAATTTTAACACACATAAGTGTTAGAGATGAAATACAAATTTTTTTGTGTTAAAATTAATAAGTACACACATGTTTGTAAAATTTACAAACTCCGTGTGTTAATTCTACAAAAATTTTTGTGTTAATTTTAAAAGTACACATACATTTTTAAATTACAAAATTTTTTGTGTTGATTTTACAAACATGTTTGTAAAATTTTAACACAAAAAAATATTTGTACAAAATAAAATTTGACGAATTACACAAAATTTTTTGTGTTGATTTTACAAACATATTTGTAAAATTTTAACACAAAAATATTTGTAAAAAATAAAATTTGACGAATTACACAAAATTTTTTGCAGTGTAGCATCTTTTATTACATGATTAATTTGAGATTTGAAGGTAATCTATATAAAAGTTCGCACTCGCCGAGAATGATCAATATGCATCTTTGGTCAATAATATACTATTTTTGTCTCAAGCTTTACAGTTAAATTGTAAATATATCTAAATATGATTGCCCCTTAAGGATATAAAAATTATAAAAAAATAGTTTATATTTTTATTATAAAGTTGAATAATTTATTATCTAAATTGGGATTTCAAACAAATTAATTTCAGTGGTATTAAAAAATTTAACTACCAAATCCTTCTTCAAAACTTATTTGTTATAAAAAAATATAAATCAATTTTTTTTCTCTATAAATATGAATATTTTATTAAAAATTTTTCTATCTTTACATTATTTTAGTGTTATAAATGAAAAATGTAATTAATTTTATTTAATTGAAAATTATTCTTGCTCTGATTTCTTGACATTGAACTTTTCCTTTATAGATTTCAAAGCTTGTTTAACTTCAGCGAGTATAGCTTTGACATCGTCGTAACTTTCTTTGCCAGTTTTCTTCAATTCAGCCCAAGTTTCTTTGACGGTACTGTAAACTTCTTTGAATTCAGCAAGAGCTTCTTTGCCTTGTTTCTTAAGCTCTTCGTAAGTTTCTTTAACATCCTTGAGGAATTTCAAACCTTTATCTTTTAAGACGTTCCATTTTTCCTTAAGATGAGAAAACTTTTGCTTGGATTTCTCGATGAAATTCGTCCACTTTTTCTTCAATTTTTCCCATTTACCTACGTGGGGTGCTACTGTGGTTACTTCAACCTCAAAGTCGTCATCATCGAAGAGATTCAGATCGGGAGACTTTTAAATATATCGATATTTAATTAAAATATGCAATACAAATACAAAATTAAATATTTCTCATTGATTTAAATATAAGCTTTGATTCTATACTAAATTTTTTTATATCGTAATTAGAGCAATTATAATTTTAATAAATTAAAGTTACTTAAAATCGTAATTGAATAATTGATGTATATTAAATTGAATATCACAATTTATTAGGAAAATTATACAACTAATTACAAAATTAAGTATTTTCTAATTACCTCATTATCCTCATCCTGATGGGCTACATCTTTTTGTGCTTCAACATCTGAAACCTAAATATAATTCATTATAAATACTGTACACTAAATACATTTTAAAACGTAAAATATATAAATCTTCAATTTAACTTATAATAAATTGAAATTATTGTGTTTACTTGAAAATAAATTTTTTTCTAATTCTGTAATTTAAAAATAATATTTTTCAATTTGTAAAGCAAGCATAAAACTTGTTTTATTTATTTTTTTTTTTATATGAAAATATTAAACTTATATTTTTATTATATGTAATATATATAAAATAATATAATCTTACCGCTACTTCATTTCTATTTTTCTCTGGTACTGGGCTGGACTAAAATGAAAATTAAGTTTAATTAATGTAAATATAATATTAAAAAATAATAACTAATTAACAATAATTAATAACAAACCAAAACCAATGCTGTCCCCAAAAGAACGAGGAAAAGAGTCTTTGCGATCATGATAGAGAATAGGTAGATCTATTACTGAATTACTCGATTTATATACGAAAATTAACTAGTTTTAAAAGATAAAATAGTGCGTTGAAATTTTTTAAAATTCAAATTACTATACATGTCATTTAATTCAATTTTGAATCTCTTATTGACTTTAATTAATATGGTTATTGGCTTTGAATCAACTAAATTTCCATATTCTTTGATCATTATAACATCTCTATGTACGTTTCGTCATAATCTTTTCATGTACTTTAAATGAATTCATATTAACGTAATATGTCTTTATCTTTAATCAGATCATGCAAATAACTAAAATTTTATTACGTTTCAAACTCATTTATTTGAAAAATCAAATTGATTTTAATGTTTGACATTTAACTTTAGCAAAACAATATTAAAAATATTAAAATTAACTTGATGTGGTAAACAGACGCTCACTAACCGTAAAATATGGTAAGCACATCAGATGCACTTAAATGCAGTTGGATACAAAGAATTAAGAATAACATTATGGTATGGATAGATGACCAGATGGAAGGGCAAACAAATGGACATCTAAGAATTCTAAATCTTAATTATTATAGAATCACAATTTTAATTTTATCAACGTGGAAATTATCTATGTTTAAAAATTAATTATTAAAAATATTTTCAAAATGTCTGGTTTGCTTATCGTTACGAAAAGTAATTGAAGTAAATGTATTACGCAACATAATTTGAACTGTAGGCGTAATATATGCGATAATTGATTTGTAAGGGTTTATTCTAATAGTTGAATAATTTTAAAAAAAAGAAAATTATATTTTCAGACATGAAAAATTAAAATTTTTATTCTAATATTACTTTTATTATATTCAAATATTAAATTTTGAGTTTTAAATACAATTAGGATTGTGAAATTCTATTTATTCTTTGTTAATTTTGTTCCTTTACGTATGATTTCAAGTGTTGCATTCAAACAAGCATAGTTTTATTAAAAATTAATTATTTTGGAATTTTCAAAAAAAACTGAAATTTTATGGTCTAATTTTGATTTTACATATAAAAGAATTCTTAAAATGAATATTTGAAGATACATTTGTAATACATTAAAGGTAAAATTCTACGTTTGAACCAAGTTTTTTTTATAATAATTATAAAAATAGCACTATCTGGAGCCTTTTGAAACAAAATATCTATCGATCCTTCAATTTTTAGATATCAGAAATAAGCTCCACAAGTATCGTCAAGTCTCATAATTAGAAATATGATTCTCTCCTAGTAAATATAATTCTCAATGTATTAAAAAAAATATAAATAAAAGTAAATTCATAAAAAACTATTATTATAAATAGTATATTTTTCCCCTAGGAAAAAAAAGTAAAGAATGTCCAAAATCGTATGTAAATTGTCACCCGAGCCGAAGGCGAAGGGGGGCAAACATACGATTTAAGGTATTCTTTTTTTTTCCCGTGGCGAAAATGCGATTTTTTTCAACACCGGGCCGAAAATACAACTTTTTTTTTGGCGCTATGTAAAAAAGTAGTAGTTTCGGGCCAGGTGTTGAAAAAAAAAAATTTTAAATAATACAGTAGCTATAAAATTAAAAAACGATTTTCCAAACATATCAATGGATTATTCTATTATGTAAACTGAATAAAAAATAAAGAACAGCTGTTTTGATTCATTTTATTTACATAAACTTACGAACGAGCTGTTTTATTTTGTATGTTGAATATGACATTAAACAGATAGTAATAAGTTCTTTTAGATTTCTTTAAATATAATCAAAAGATATAAAATATCATTTAAATTGTGAATAATCTAAACTTCACTTCATACTTCAATTTAATATTAACAATAATATTTTTCTTATATTTTTAAAATATTAGGTGATATTAATAAAAAATACACAATTTTTTTTTTTAATTTATTTATTAAACTGCTTTGCAAAAAACATTAGGGAAAATTTTGTTATCAAAACAAAATATCTGAAGAAATTTGTTAAAGAAACAATTATTTAGTGTTGTTTTCTCAATTCAAGTTCTTTCTTAGTTTCTTGGACGGCTTCCTTAACGCTCTCTTTAAGATCCTTGAATTTGGCTACCCAGTGTTCCTTTTCTTCTTGGATGGCTTTTTTAGCTTGAGCTTTCAATTGTTCGAACTTTTCTTTGCCTTTTTCGAAAGCTGCTTCTCCCTTGTTTTTCCATTGTTCAAGACGATCTTCCCAGACCTTCTTTTTCTCTTCAATTGCCTTTTGGGCCTTTTCCTTAAGTTTGTTGTATTTTTCCTTTAATTCAGCGTATTTTTCTTTGCTGATTTCAACGAATTTTTCACTTGCTTCTTTTACTCCTTCAACGAATTCTTCGAAAGATTTCTTTCCTTGTTCATAGTATTCTTTAAGGGCTTCTTCAACGTTGTGGAGCCAGTCCTTAACTTTGGCCTTCCAGCTTTTTTCAGTCTATGAACAAGCAATTTATTTAATTATTTGTGTTAAAGTTTATAATTATATTGTTTCAAAAACTCGAAATTTTATTAATCTTGATTCTTTACAACTTAAAAATTTCAAAAATTTTGTATTCAAACATTTAAAAAAATTAATTAAATAATAGTCAACTTAATATACTTTATTTATTATACTTTAATTTTATAAAATATTTAAATAATTCAAAAAATAAAATCGTTTTTCTTAGCAATATTTTTTCATTTTTAAAAAAATATATTTTATCAATGACAAAATATTAGTAGTTGAAGTTTCCATTAAATTTATAGTTTATCAATGTATGTCAGTATACTTGTAAATTAATAATTCTTTTCTTTTAACTTTTATCGACAGAATTATCGAAAAGATACAATATACTATCGATAAAACTGTAGAAGATAAATTGTGAGAACTTCTTTGAGAAAAAATAATTTAATATCTTCTTTATCAACAGTTTTATCAAGGTAGAAATTAATATGTATTTTTAATTCTAAACTGTAAATGTGTTAAAAAACTATCGTAAGCTAAAGTTAAATATATTAAATCTTATCTGAACTTTATTTTTACTTTATCAACGTTAGAGTGTTTTTTATTCGTCAATAATTTTTAAAAAAAGTAAAAATAAAAATTAAAAATTTTATTCTATAATTAAAAAATAATAAAACTTACCTGAGTTTCGACAACCTCTTGGGTTTCGACAGATTCTTGACTATCGACTGGAACTTCCTCAACGGCAGCAGAGTCGTCTCTGACTGGGTTAGCCAAAACAAGGGTTGTACCCAAGAGTACGAGGATAAGTGCTTTGGTGAACATGTTGAAGCTTGTAATAGAAAACAAGTCGAACTGTGCTACAATCAGCATTTTTGCTGTTATTTATACTAAAAAAATTTTCAAGTCGATCAATGATATTAATATTAATGCAATTAAAAAGCAATGATTTATAAACAAAGGAATATTATTTAATAGTCCAAATAAATCAATACACTTTTGTGCATTGAAGATTAATTATTCGTGTAATTTCACAAGATTATAATCTCATAAAGTGTTTTTAGATAAATTGTTTTTTTTTTTTCTCGTCTTATCGCATCTGTTATTGATTGCGTAATTGTTACAAATAGATTTTTAATGCCTTATTATTAGGATTTTTCGATCCCCATTATAATATTTATTCAGTTGTCACATGATTTCAAAATAATATGACTTGTACCAAATTTTTAAGAGAATGTAACAAGATTTTTTAAATTATAGACACTTAATAAATGTTTAGTTTAAATATATAATTGCATATTGCTAATAAAAATAAATAAATTAATATTTAAAAGAATAAACAATTTATGTGTAAATAATTTATTACAGAAATATTATTTTTAAAATAATCTTTAATATTCTTCATGTTCTTTATTTTTTTGTATAAATTTTATTTCTATTATCATAAAACATTAAAAAGAAATTTAATAATGACACAGATATTGAAAAAGATATAAGAAGATGTAGAATAATATAATTATGTCAGTAAATAATAGTTGATATTTTTTCTTTTGACCTGATTTTATCACATTATAATACTATATTCATCTTGAGACTTTTTAAAAATGAGATTTGTCAGTATTTTATATAAAATTTTAATTGAATTTTTCTGTATTTGGCTTAACTTTTCGTTCAAAACATGTTTTCGAAAGTTTTTAAAAATTCAAAAATACATACTTTATTTAAACTCATTTATTAATTCTTTTATATCTTCAATTCATTGTAAATATTTTTTTCATCATGAATTATTTAGTAGGTTTTGTAACAATATGTAAATTATATACTTTACTTTTAACTTACAAATTCTTTCATATCTTTTAAATAAAGACATAAAATTTTATATTAATTTTTTAAAAATTTTTATTACCGTAAAACGGGTTACAGCGGACAGTGTGGGGTAAAGCGATCATTTTTTCAGATGTGATTTTCTAATTTTTTATGTATTCTTATTTATGTACAACAACAATTTTCTGTAAATTTTTAATAGAAGTTCAAAAAATGTTTATTATACATACAAAATTAGGAAATTATATATAAAAAATGCTTGCTTTACTCCACACTGTCTGCTTCACCCCGTTTTACGGTACATTTATAGATAATTAAATTATTGTCAGAATTTATTGACCCATCGATATTATATCAAAATATGAAATTTTTTTTGTTAAAGTTTCCTTCGCGCGACATTATGCTAAATAATAATGTTATATTAAAATAATATATAATAGACATAATTTACTAAATTGACATTATTTTATAAAAATTTTTTAAATTCAAAAGTGTCTATATGAGAAAACAAACTCCACAAGCACAACATAAAAAAAAAGATCTTAAACAATTCTTTTGTAGCTCTTGAATGTCCACGCAGGGTATATAATATGGGCTAAAATAGTTGGCAGCGTTTTCAACTTAGTAAAGAGGTCGTAAGTTGAATTTTGAGAAAATAACTATATATGTAAAATAGGAGAAAATTTAATCTCTTTTTTTGGTGTCATGAACCTCATTCACGGGACTGTGATTTACTTCGTGATCGTTTTACTGCCATGATCTTACTCCCTGATTTCATAATGTACTATCTAAATCTGTCAATTACATATTTAAACTATCAAAATTGAATTTTAATAATAATCTAAAATAATATAAAATTATATTATATGTATCAATAATATTTTTAATGTATAAAATTAAAAGCTTTTAATATTATTTCTAATATTTGTTTAAATCGCTCAAAACAATTTCACAGCATTTCACTTGAAATTTTTTAATGAAGTGTAATAAGTAGTTGATCTAGAATTGCAAAATAAATTATTTAAATTCAATTAAGACAATCTGCAATTGTGTCATTAATGATTACATAAATTGCAGAATTAAAATTATTATTTTTACATTTGTGATCGTTTAATCACGGAATAGCTAGTGCAATGACCTGATTTACTATGCAATAATATTCATTAATCACCTTATGGTGACTACTTTTTCATAATAAACTAGTTCATTAATGAATGCATGAATTTCGTTGTCTTAAATTTTTTTTATTAAAAGATTGGATGCAAAAAAAATTTTCAATTCGGCAATAACTGTCAAGAGTAATAATTTTTTTTATTTTATCTAACGTCGTTGTATTTATGCTACCATTGTGATGCTAATTAGCGACGAAGATCGTTTCAGTCTGCTTTTAAACAAAGCACATGTTTTAAACAGTGGTGCTTGCATCAATCGGTTGGGAACGGGATTCGAACTCGGGACCTCGAGATTACGAGTCCATCGCTCCACCGACTGAGCCACTGACGACCTCTTTTGCAATCAATTCAATTTAAATCTTTAAATTCATCAGGATTCCTAGCTATAGTCACTAGCAATGAGCATAATTTATCTAATTTTTTCTGTAAGATTGAAATAATAAAAACTTACAAGAAATATTCCATTTAGAAGTAAAAATGCTTCTGTGTTGGATAAAAATTCATAATCTTCTTAGACGGATTTATAAATAACAATACAACCAACTACAGCACCAAAAATAATTTTTTTCTAAATAATTCTTCTCTCTCTCTTCCTTATTAGATTTGTTTATTAAAACATTGGTCATGAGAATGAAGAGTATGGCCGTTTTTTTTTAACTTGACTAATTAGTAACTATTTCTAGACCTTTCTTCTTGAAATTTTCTCTAGCATTTAATAACATTGCTCATCAGACCCCTGGTTATCTGTTTTCTCAATTTTTAAGAATCAATAAATACTGCAGTATGAACTTTAATTCACTCCAGTTTGTCCACTTGTGGCTACTTTATTAACTTAAAATAGCGGACCCAATTGAAAAAAATAAAAATTAAATTTTATAAATTTTTAATTTTGCAGGAGTAATGGAAATGAGCGGGAGTAGTAAATTTTAGACGTAAGATATGGTTTTCTTTTGGACCACTTTTTGAGTTAGTATAGTAGCCATTACTGTTGAGGTAAGAATAAAAAATCATTTGATTTTACGGTCTCAAATAAATTATTAATGATTAATTAATTTTTGTTTTTTCTGCTTCATTTGTTTCTATTGCTATTCTTAAACATTAGCTATTTATGGTTCTAAATTGTATTAATATGTTACATTTACATTTACAGGTATAAATATATTTTATTTTTTTTAACTATACAAATTTCAATCCGTTTTTATATCTATAACATTCGTTAAATTACGTTAAATAAATAATATATAATATAAACTATTAAGGTTCGAGAAACTTTGACCCTACGGCTAAATTAAAAAGAAAAATTAAAGTCTCTTTATATCTTTCTCTCTTTTAAATAACAAATTACACAATTTTTTCCTCTTTAGATAGTTACGTTATCAATTACACCACAGTGACACAATAGTCGCCATATACCTCCTTCACAAGACATCTCTTCTACAGCTATTTCTTTATTTTGCTTGGTTTTATTTATTATTCCACTTGTTTGTTAACCAAAAATTGTTTTCTGTTTGTGAAGAAGTCATGAATTGATAAGTATAGACATTATTTTTATTTTAATGAAATTTTAATGAAATTTTAATGAAATTTTAATGAAATTAGTAATTTGAGTTCAACAAATGCTTTGTAATTATTTTGTGGTGTCAAACAATTTTTAATTTTTATTTTTCAACCTTTATTTTTTTATGATTCTATTTATAAATGGATCTTTAAGCTTTTTCCATTCCATGACATAAAATATAAGAACATTAAATGTAGTTAAACGCGTAATATGAAAAAGCATTTAAATATTTTGCAAACAATAGAGTATTTTACGGTACTAATAAGCATTCTACTCTTGATATAATAATTTTTTGAGTAACTATATATTTTAATATATAGTTACATAATTTATAATAACAAGAATATTAAAAAAAATGTGCAGTAATTAAATAAAATTCATCAATTTATTAAAATATTAACAACTTTTACAACAAACATTAAAAATTAAAAAAACTTTTATTCTAAATTATGATAATTTATTCTTTTTTGTTTCCGTATTTCTCTTCGGCGTTCTTGATAGCTTCCTTAGCCTTTTCTTTGAGCTCTTCGTATTTGGCTTCCCATTTGGCAACTTCTTCCTTCAAAGCTTCCTTAGCTTTTTCTTTCAATTCTTGGAACTTTT
The DNA here is from genome assembly GCA_017163975.1 of Anastatus disparis. Lineage (NCBI taxonomy): Eukaryota > Metazoa > Arthropoda > Insecta > Hymenoptera > Eupelmidae > Anastatus > Anastatus disparis. The sequence goes on from JAFFSR010000226.1 coordinate 5,769,371, forward strand.
CTTTACCTTGTTCCAAAGCTTCGGATCCCTTCTGTTTCCATTCTTCTAATTTTTCTTCGTAGTACTGCTTTTTTTCTTCGATAGCCTTTTGGCCCTTAACCTTGAGTTCATTGTATTTTTCTTTCAATTCAGCGTACTTTTCCTTGCTGATTTCGGCGATTTTGCTACCTTCTTCTTTCAATTCGTTCAAGAATTCGTCGAAGTTCTTCTTGGCTTTTTCATAATATTCCTGGACGACGTCCTTAGCATGGTTAAACCAATCGGACACCTTCTGTTTCCAGCTCTTTTCAGTCTATAAATAATCAAATTTAAACTTTTATTAACATTTGGAAATATAATTTTTCAGAGTTACTGATAAAAGTTTCATTTTTATCATTAGAGAAAGATTTATTCATACTTTATTATATTACGATTAATATAATTTATATAAAAATCTATTAATGTAAAGCTTTTCTTAAATTTGAACTTTTTAACTTTATAAACCGTCAAAGACATGAAAAAAGATGATTAGTTTTTTTAACCATACCAATATTATAAATTTATAATTATGAAAATTCAAAAATAATTAAATTGATATTACTAATAATTTTGCTATTTCTTTATCTTTTAGAATTTTCATAGAAAATTAAAAAGAATTAAAATAATATTTACACTAGATCTGTATTTAGAAAATCAAAAACTTAAGAAATTATGATAATTAATAGAGCTTTTTACGTATACTTATGTTATTTTTATATTGAAAAAAAAAATAGCAAATTTTTCAAAAATTTAGCTAGGTTTACAAATTATTGTTATAAATTTTTATTTTATTTTTCATACAAAAATTAACAGTAAAATCTTTAACCAAATAAATTTTCCAAAAGTATAAACTAAATTATTAATTTATTAAAAATCTTACCACTGATTCAACATCGCTAGCAGGAACTGGGTTAGCCAAGATGAGGGTGCTACCTAAAAGTACGAGAATGAGTGCCTTGGTGAACATGTTTAATGTTGCTGTAGTCTTGAAGTTGACTATGCTCAAATCGTTAGATTCGCCAATATTTATACTAAGAAATTGTTCTCTAGCAAGTAAAAATCAACAATTGTGTAAACAACGATAATCAATGGTATAGATTGCTTACCAAAATCAATGATTCAACTATTTAGTGATATAAACATGAAATAATAGAATAATTTAAATATCTATAGACGAATAAATACACTTACTTACTTAGATAACATGATAATTGTACGTATCATTGAAAGTCTGACAGTGAAGACATATTTAATAATTGTATTTCTTTTGTCATTTAAATGTATTAAAATAACAATCTATTGACTTATAAAATGGAAATAATTAAAAGACGTTAAAATGTAATATAATTTTTATCAAGTTTGATATAAAGTGAAGATTAAAATTATTATTAAAATTATAATTTGTAGGAATAAAATAATATTAATAATTTATAACAAATATAATTTATAAAAAAAATTTTTTTTAAAAATAGATAGAGGTTTAAATGTAGAAGTATGTTAGGAGTCAAACGAAAATTAATTCTATTTAGATACTACAGATATTTGCAATAAAAAAATTGTTCATAAATAAACAAAAAATATTTCGAAATATGTCGCATTATATAAAAAGTATTTAATATTTTGTAGAAAATTAATAATCTTTTCTAAAAGTTGCAAATATGTATGCCATTCGTATGTTGGAATATTTCCAAGTATGTCAAGAGAGCTAATGTAAAAGTTGGTAAAAATCTACATTAATATAGTTCTTTTAACGATGGAGAGTAAAAAATGTTACGTAACTGTCAAAAAATGCATGAAAATATATTGCAGCACAAACAATATAAAAAATACAAGAAATTGGTTTCATGTTTTATTTTAATTTATAAATAACAAAAATATTGATAATTAAACAAAATCTTCAATGTAATAAATGTATCGAAAAATTATTCAATCTATCAAAAATCTCATGTTTATAATTGTTTACCATGGAATTTTGAATTGAACAGTAATTAACAATTACATGTATTCCTACCTCAACGGAAATGGTCACTTTATTAACTTGAAAAGTGGGCTGAAAGAAAACTATATCTTACGTCTAAAATTTTGCGGGAGAAAAGTTCTTTTCTTCTGTTAAGCTAAAAATTTATAAAATTGAATAAATTATTGAAAATGTCTATAAAAAAAATTAATTTCAATTTTTTCCAATTGGGTCCATTTTTTTAAGTTAATAAAGTGGCCATAGTTGAGGTGCGAATAAAGCATACATGCAGCTCGAGAGTAAAATCTATTTTTTCGACTTTTCTCTCTAGTTGTATAATTTACTTTATTCCAGTACAGAAAAATTTTATTTGTTGCTGAATGAATTTTTTCAAAGAAAATATGAACTTGGCTTATTTAAGATTGCTTAAATGCATGAATAATTTTTAAATTATTGTCTCCATTATCAAATATAATAAGGCACCTCCGTATAGCGATCTTTCCTGAAAATGTTAAGAAATCATCCTATTTTAATACCCATTTGCTTTTTTTAATGATCTAGAACAATTCACTTTTTCGCATTGTAACTTTGTATATCACTTATTTCTGAACTGATTTCAAATATCTGCAAAGTTTGTATTTTTTTTATAATAAAAATCATAATCACTGATTTCGAGTTTTCAGTGGTTTACTCAGAGAGCGACAGATTCGTAATCTCGAGGTCTCGAGTTTGAATCCTGCTCGCGGCCGATTAATACAAGCATCAGTACGTTACATGTGCTTTGTTCACAAACACATTGAAACAACCTCCGTCGCTAATTAGTATCGTAATGATAGCATAAATAAAGCGGAGTTAAGTAATAATAGTAAAAAATTACTGATTTAGTACTTCATTCATTTAATAATGATAAAGTGAATGTTATATCAATTTTTTTTGGATAATTTAAAATCTTTACTATTTAATTTTACGTTGATAAAAATGATTTTAAAAAAATGTTCAAGAATATGGAATTTAAACTCTTAATAAAATATTTAAGATGCAATAAGATCACTATAACATTTTCGATATTCAAAATTAATTAATTTAACATTAATTTAAAATAATCTATTATAATCTTAACATTCATCCAACGATATTTTATTTGTAATTATATCTGAATAAGAATTATTTCTAGAAGTTATGAATTTGAAAATATCAATTTTAAAATTCCAAAATGAAGTCGTCAGTAGCTCATTCGATAGAGCGACGAATTCGTAATCTCAAGATCCCGAGTTTAAATCCCGCTCGAATGAGCTTTGTTCACAAACACACTGACGACTTACGTCGCTAATAAATACCTCGACGTTCAACAAAATACAAAAAAAAATACATTTGAGAAATGTTTATCCCGTTTTTTAGTTATATTTTTACTAATTTAAATATTTAAAAATCTATTTAAAATATTTCGCTAATTTTCTCATTAATTTATAGAGTTAAATGCATAACAATTATCTCGTTTGAATTTAATTTTTTTAAACTCTGATCATTAGATGAACTAAGAAAAATTTTGATTTGAAATATTTATTATTAGTAATTTATAATTTTCCAGGTTCGTTAAAATTATGATGGATTATTATAAATTAATGTAACATTAATAAATTTGGAATATTAAAAATGTTATAAATGATTTTATTCTATTTTAAATATTTTATAATTCCACATTAAAAAAAAATTTTTCGCATTCTAATCTCAAAATCGCAACTTCTTTTCTCTTTTTCGGCTCTCATACGAAAATAATCATTATTTACCTGAGGTGTAAAGGCTGTTTTACAAAACTCGTTACAGTCCTCGCCTTCGTCTCGGGCTGTAAACCTCTCGTTTCGTAAATCCATCCTTTCCACCATTATAATAGTATATTATTTACACAGGTAAATAATGTACTATTATAATTAGTGTAAAGTTAAATTGTAAAGATTTTAACTGATTTAAAAAATTGATATAATATTGATTTTACCATTATTAACTGAATGATCTACTAAATCAATAATAATGACTTTTATTATATTAAATAAAATAAAATGTTATCAATAACTAAAAGTACAATATATTATTATTTAAATAAATGTTTATAAAACGTAGTTTTAATATAATTATATTAAAATTCTAAAATTATTTTTATTAGTATATCTGTGGAAAATGAATTATATGAGGTCATCAGTGGCTCATTCGGTAGAGCGATGGACTCGTAATCTCGAGGTTCCGAGTTCGAGTCCTGCTCTCGGCCGATTGACACAAGTACCACTGTACTTTACATGTTCTTGTTCACAAACACATTGACGACCTCCGTCACCAATTAGCATCTCAATGATAGCATAAATACAGCGACGTTAAATAATAAAAAAAAATGAATTGTAAATAAAAATATGTTGCATTTGCATCAATAGTATATTTTATTTTAACAAATATTTTTTTACATTTTTATTTTTATTAACAAAATATTTATTAATAGTATATTATTAACCTAGTGAGGAAAATTATTGGTCAGTTCATCGCTTGTGTAAATAGACAAACACAAGTTATGGAGTGATCATTTTATGTCCCGTGGTTAATGTATAATTTTCATTATTAAAATAACATACAAATGTATAAAAATTATTCCTAATTAGTTCTTCTTAACTAACTTCTGAAAATCCGACATATCAATTCGAATGATGATAGAAATTTTATTACAAATGATAGATTAATGTCTGAAATTTTAGGAGCCTAAAGTTAAAAAATTAAATAATGTTGAAATTAATCCTTTGTAACTTTATTAGCCTCATTTTGCCACTCATCCAAATTCTTTTCGAGCTTTTCTTTTTCAGCATTGATAGCTTCTTGCAATTCTTTTTGGAGTTTCTCTAAAGATTCTTTACTAGAGTTTGCAATTCCTTTGACTTTTTCTTGTAATTTCTCAAATGTATCTTCGTCAGTCTCATTAGATAAAGTATCAATAACCTTTTGGAGTTCGTCGACTATTTTAGCGAGAAAAGCATTTTTGACTTGATTGAGATTTTGTTCGGATTTTGCTTTGAGATTATAGTAAACTTCTAAAACCTGATGATATTTTTCCTTTCCATAATTTGCTACACCTTCGCCAGTTTCAATTATTAAATTTTTCACTTTTTCAAACGGTTTCTTGACTTTCTCAAAAATATTTGAAAGAGCATCATCGGTTTTACGTAACCATTGGGCAACGGTTTCCAAGATGGTTCGATCAACCTGTAATAAAAAAAATTCATTTTTTTTTAAATCAATTTATCAATATTTTTTTAAAATATTCTAACGGATTTTTATTAAAAATTTTGCATTTACAATTTGAACAACTAACTTTAATTTGTAAATTTTTCTCACCTGTTTTTCTTCAATTTGTACTGGATTAGCCTGTAAATATTAAAATAAATAATGTAAAAATTTTTTATATAATTATTCATTATATTAAGTATTATTATCAAGTTAAAATTTTATAAATATCATATATAATTTTAAAAATCATTAATTCTGGTTAAACACTAAAATGTAGTAAAAAAGATTCTTTATTTGTTGCAAAAAAAAAAAAATTATTACGTACAAGAATCAAAGTACATCCCAAGAGAACAAGAAGTAGTGATTTGGTGAACATAATGAATTTTATTATCTGTTATTGCTATATTGACAAACTATGTGCCAAACAATTTTGCAACTCAACTTTATATACTCCAAAAACTTTGGTCATTTTTTATTAATATTAATCGTTATTTTTGAATAAAGCTTTCTTTTCTCAATTATTTGATATCAAATAGAAATAATTAGTATATACTAATTATTATTTATGTATCTCTTTAATATCAGTTATCTTAATCCAAAATTTGCATTTCTGTCTAGACGATTCTTTGAAAATTTTATCGCATATGGTTTTTTGTTTGTCATCTAAAATATAAAAGAAATTCAAAATCACAATATTATTAAGATTAAAATTATCTATAAGTGTACGATTTTTCAACTTTTTAATATTACAATTGATGATTGATAAATTTTTTCCGAATATTTATGGTTTTTAAGAGAGCCAATTTTGATTTTTAAATTAAATTATTTTTGATTAAATTAATTTTTTCCATTTAAATATTATAATATGCTAAAATAATGAAAATAATATTTGAAAGATTAAACAATAAATTTAGAATTTGGAATGCGATATTGCAACATTTTCATAAACATTTTAATTAATATTTTCATAAATTCTATAATTTTGATCAGATAGATCGAATCTTGTATTTGTAAACCTATTATTTGCACATATTGAATAACAAAGCTTCATTAAAAAAATAATGTTCTAGAATGAAAAAATAAAATGCTACCTTGAGCAATCTCTGAATAGCATTCTAATTGTGAACATTTCTCGTTATTTACATGTATCTGTGTAAAACATATTCGAGGCTGAATTGATATTAAGCAAACTATTTTATCAGTATTTTTTTTCTTTCAAACTGTATTCAATACATTCATATGATTAATGGATTTAATTTACAGCTGAATTTTCCTATGTTATATGTAAAAACAATTTTTACTTTTCAAAATAGTGTAAATATTGCCTGATAAAATATCGATTCTCATCATTAGTTTATATATGAAAACTAACATCTTTTGTATAAATTGTAATAAGTATAAAGTCATAATTTTTTTTTGACACTACGTACATAAAATTGCATTTTATGCAACGCAAAAGAATTTTTAAAGTACAATTTTACGTACTTGGTGTAAAAAAATGTTGTTCGATACAATTGCGTAAAATTATAAATATCCGTTCCTTATTTATTGTATTGGCATTTGAGCCGACTTCGTCTACCCTTGTAAATATCAATCGCACGGATATTTATAATTTAACGCACTAGTATCGAAAAGTATTTTCGTACCTGTGAGAAATCTGATTTTCAAGCAAGTGGAATTAATGTGCGTTCAGCAAAATCCTTTTTTTTTGTCTTAATCGCTATCTGCTTTAAGCAAGCATAAAATTTGTTACCTCAGAATCTACTTAGCTTGAGTGGACAAATATTCGATTAGGATATATAAACTTTTAAATGCATATAGATACATACTTGATTAAAATAAATATCCCAAAATAATATAATTCCACTTTTAAGAGATATATTTTAAAAGAGCGCATCAAGTATTGCACAGTGGTGCTTGCATCAATCGGCTCCCGAGAGCACATTATTATGTTTTGGTCGTATAGCATAAATAATAGTACAAGAAATATGTACTCAGAGAGGTCGTTGGATTCGTGGTTTTGGGGACACAAGTTCGGATCCCGGTCTGATGATCTTCATCGCTAATTAGAATCACAATGATAACATAAATACAGCGACGTTTAAATTAAAAAAATGTGTACTCAAACTTTGCACGGATTGAGCATAGCAACAAACTACTCTTGTACCAGAATCACCTATTTTGCTTTCTCATAGAGAAAGCATTGTATCGGTAAAAAAAATTTTTTTCTATTTTTTCATTAATTTGTACATATTTGAACTCGGTGAGTCGAAAAAAGTGGTTTCCAGAAAATGTCTGTATGTATGTGTGTGTGTGTGTGTGTGTGTGTGGATGTATGAATTCAGTTAGTAAACTGTATCTCGAGAACTACTCGATGGATTTGCTTCTAATTTTGCATGGAATTTAGTTTTGTGATTAACTTGCTGGGAAGCTATTGATAATTTGGTTCTTCCAGCTTAGTTTTCATTTTAAAGTTTTTAAAAAAAATAAAAAAAAAATTCGATTTTTCGTTTTTTGGTTTTTTTTTGTTTACTACTCGATGAATTTGCTTCAAAATTTGCATGGAATTTATTTCTGATTGCGCGGATAAAATAAATTTTTAAAAACTGATTTTCTTAGCTCAGTTTTAATTTTAGAGCATTTTGAAATTTTTGAAAAAAATGTTTCTATTTATTAAGCCAATAAAATCTTAAAAACTACTCGATGGATTTACTTCAAATTTCCCATACAATTCAATTTTTTGATGAACTGGTGCGGAAGCTATTGGGAATTGGTTTTCTTAGCGCAGTTTTTTTTTAGAATCATTTTAAGAATTTTTAAAAAATTTCGATTTTTCATTTTTTTTTGTATTTTACGTAAACTACTCGAAGAATTTGTTCGAAAATTTGTATGGAACTTTATTTCGACTGCCAAAATTATTAAAAATTTTGTAAACTAATTTTCTTAGCGCACTTTTAATTTTAGAGCATTTTTAAAATTTTTAAAAAATTTTTATTTTTAATTTTTTTCTATTTTACGAAAACCATTCGATTGATTTGCTCCAAAATTTGTATGCAATTAATTCGCTACTATCTGAAGAAAACAAGCTTTGGAATACTAATTTTCTCAGCGCAGTTTTAATTTTAGAGCACTTCGAAAATTTTCTAAAAAATTTTTATTTTTCATTTATTTTCTTTTTTGCGTTAACCATACTATAAATTTTCTCCAAAATTTTCATACAATTAATTCGCTATTGTCTGAAAAAAATAAGCTTTTGGAAACTAATTTTCTTAGCGTGGTTACAATTTTAGAGAATTTTAAAGATTTAAAAAAAAATATCGATTCTTCTTTTCTTATTTTTTTTTATTCTACGTAAAGTACTCGATAGATTTGTTCTAAAAATTACAGGGAAATTATTCGCGACTGCCAAAAGAAGGGAAATTTTCAAAAATTGATTTTCATAGCGTAGTTTTAATTTTAGAGCATTTTTAAAATTTTAAAAAAGAAATTCTGAAAAGAAAATGTTATTTATTTAACCAGTTAGATCTCGAAAATTACTCTATGGATTTGCTTCAAATTTTGTATACCATCTATGTTTTTGTATAACTAGGCGGGAAGCTATAGAAAATTTGTATTTATAGTGTATTTTTTTTATTATAGAGCCATTTTAAGAATTTGAAAAAATTTTCGATTTTTAATTTTTTTTTTTGTATTTTACGTAAGTTAATTGATGAGTTTGCTTTGAGTTTCCATGGGAATAATTTGCATCTGCCAAAAGATGGATAACTTTTATAAACCGATCTTTTTAGCGTAGTTTTCTTTTTTAGAAAATTTTAAAAATTTTCTTAAAAATTTTCATATTTCAGTATTTTTCCATTTTACGTAAAGTACTTGATAGAATTACTCTAAAATTTGTATACAAGTTATTTGCTACTGTCCTTATAAACCAAGTTTTAAATAAATAATTTTATTAGCGTAGCTTTTTGATCACTTCTTTTGTTTTCTGAGTTACTCTTGAAAATTTATAATAGTACTACTGAATTTAATTACCGTTACTAAAATTGACTACTTGGATTTACCAAGCTTAGTCGTGATAAAAAGATATCCACAAGATAACAAAAATAATAAATTCAAACCTATGTATAAGGCTAGCTAAAGTCAACAAAATTAAACACTTTAAAAGCTAACATTTAACTCAAACAAAATGTTGAAAAGGCAATCAACTAGCATATATATTCAAAATTTATAAAGTACAAAATGAATAAATATTAATGATGGACAATTTTTTTATATTAAAATCACATTTAAATAAATATAAAAAAATAATGAAACTCAAAGAGCTCTATGAGAAAGCATTCCGCCAAAGCACTTGGCAGCGTTTTTTATTAATACATATTATTAATAATAGTGTTAGATTTTTATTAAAATATTATATACTGACATAAATGATTTATTGAAGCAAGCAGAATCCACTAGTGTGAAAAGTATCTTTAATATTTTCAATAGCATATTTCTACTTGTGTCTTGAATAAAATTTGCTTGCTATCGGATATTCTTGTCAGTAGTAGAAAAAGTGCTTGACTTATGTATTTTTTTCATTGTTTTTGATTATTATTAAATATTTATTAAAAATATTTAATAATATATCTCCACAAGTAAAGGGAAAATATAAATGTATGTCATGATACGCTTGTCAGTATCACCATTTGTCAATGAGTTAATGGACAGAATATACAATAAATTTTGAAAATGGTCTCGAATTTTTTAATAATTTTTATTTAATCATAACTTTTGAAAGTAAGGGGTTTGAATGGCTCGATCGGTAGAGCAATTGATTCTTGATCTCGAGGATCCAAGTTCGAATCCTGGTCTCAGCCGATTGATAAGAGCACTACTGCGTTATATGGGCTTTATTCACAAACATACTGAGGACCTCTGGCGCTAATTAACATTATAAAAGCACAAATATAGCGACGCTAAAAAAAATTTGTAAGAGTTTAAACTCTCACTATTTTTTTAATTTGATTTCAACTTTCTCATAATATTTCAACGAAATAGACCTATACTAAAAATAGAAAAAGTTCATTAATTTTACCGAGCAACTAAATAGTTTCTGCCTAATGAATGATTTTACATACTGACTTCAGGTTTAAATGAAAATTCTCATAATTTAAAAAATAATGAACAATGAAATCGAAGAATATGACTTCTATAATTTTGGATTCAAAAAGGTAAAAAAAGTTTATCTGCTTCTCGCAGGGTGCCAACTTCCTTTGTAAATGACAAAATCTAATCTAAAATAAAATAATCGTTGGAATGAATTGCTTAATTTAAATCAAAATTTTTAACAATTATTATTGCGAAAAAGTATTACGTAAAAAAAATTGAATTATAAGTATAAAAAATTAAATAAAATAAATGAATTCGCATGTACCATGTGCATGTATTTCAACACAACTCTATTCATGTGCTAAACTATTCATCTTCAGTGAACTGGATTATTCGCAAATGTTAATTCATCAGCAAAAAAATAAAGATTAATTGTTATGAATTAAATTATTATGATGTGCACGATTCTGAATAATTTCTATCATATTTAGACAGCTTGAACTTATATGAATCACTGGATCACAAAAGATTGTAGAAAGTATAAGGTGTTATCTCAATAAAAAATTAATAAGATTTTCATTAATATTTACTTTAATAAATGGTTATAATAGAAAGTGAATCTATATCAGTTTTTAAATTAATGAATGTTCGAGAAGTTGCAATTCGGTTAATTAAAAGTATGGGATTAAAAATTATGAATAAAAAAAAATTAATAAAATTTCTACTTTTTTTTGAGTAAAATATTTTTTTCCTTTTTTTATTAATGTTGCTGTATTAATATTATCATTGCAATACTAATTAGCGATAGAGATTGTCAGTGTATTTGTGAACTGCAGCACATGTAACGTACATTGGTGCTTCTATCAATCGGTCGAGAGCGAGATTCGAACTCAGAACCCCGAGATTACGAATCCAACTCTCTACCGACTGAGCCACTAACCCGCTCACAGACCGACTCTAATTAAAATATTTTAAATTAATTTATAGAAAGTGTTTTTTTCAAACTCTGCACAACAAATGTAAAACTCTGTATTTTTATCCTAAGGCACAAAATTCGTATTTATAAATTATATAATATGAAATCTCAGTGACTCATTCAGTAGAACGATGGATTCATAATTTTGACGTTCCGAGTTCAAATCTCACTCTCAGCCAATTGATGCAAACACTACTGTAGGTTACATGTGCTTTGTTAACAAACACACTACAAACCTCCGTTGCTAATTAGCTTCGCAACGATTGCATAAATACAGCGACATTTAATAAAATTAAAAAAAATATATATAATCATTGTAAAAATGCGTTTACTAAATCATAAAAATCTTTTTAATATTAATCAAATTATTTTGATAGCTAATATATTTTTTGTTCATAATTCATTATTATAAATTTTTTAATATCACTTATATTTTCATTTTAGTATCTGTTTTTGGGTTTTTATTATGCATAACAAAACTTAAAATTTCTAATTATTTTTGATGATGCAAAAAATTGATACTTTTAAATGAAAACCTAAAAGTATTTATGAAAAATTTATGTAATAAATGTATAAATAGAAATGAAAATGAAAATCTAATCAAACAAATCTATGACTATTGTTTATTTAAATCAATAAAAAAAAACTGAAGAAAAAGGAAAAAATGACTGATTATTATGAGGTCTTCAGTGGCTCACTCAATAGAGCGATAGATTCGCAAGCCGAGGTCTCGAGTTTGAATCCCGGTCTCGACCGAATGTATATGTGTGCTTTGTTCACAAACACACTGAAAGCCTCCGTCGCTTATTAGCATTGTAATGATAGCTTAAATACAGCGACATTAAATAAAATTAAAAAAAATAATTGATCATGGTTTATAATTATCAAAGTTGTGCACACATTAATTGTAAAATGCCCATAATCAATTTCTTATATATTAATAGTAAACTTTAAAAACTTAAAGTTTGGACGGCGTATTTGTAAAATAAAAATATTGTTTTGAAATTTTGAATAAATATAAATATTTTGAAATGAGAATCATAATTTGTTTATATTTTTTATCCTTTTTTGTATTATACAAATTATTGTTAATTTTCTTTTAAAATTTATTACTATCAATCATTAATTGTTTTATAATTCATTTTTATCTTCTTTTAAAGATTCATAATTGGTCTTTCTAGTTGCCGAGGACACCACTTTGACATTCTCTTTTATTTATAATAATTTCTTGTTTCAAATATCAATAATACAATGAATTCATGTAAATATATCTAATTGTAAAATCGAATTACTCATACTTTTATTGAAAAACGATAAAATTTTATTTTTCATGTCATAGTTGTTAGTTGCACAATGTATTATGATAATGATTGAATTTAGCTTCAATTTTAAAAAGTTGTTATACGTATCACAATTAGTTTTGTAATTTAGGCTGGAATGAAAACTGGAAAACAAATCGATGTAGAAAGATGCAAATTTTTAATAAATTAGTAGAAAAAAGAACTTTGAATAAGATTTTAACAACAGTGTTAGAGGCAAATTTTTTCATTATAAAATCGATGCATTTAAAATTATATGAAATTTATTTCATTAAACGGTTTTATAAAGGTGGAATCAATGTAAAATAACTTTGTATAAAAATTTGATTTTTTTTTTTATTATAATATCGATTAATATATATAAAAAGAAAACATTCCTGTTTCTTTTTTTTATAAGTTTGAGAAAATTAGATTTTCTTCAATTGTTTTTCATTATACAAAGTGAACCAAACATTTTTTTTTCCGCCACTTGGCGCAGGTGCATCTCAAATATACAAGTTGCGTCCAACATAAGACTTGCACAGAAAGACACTACGGCACATTCAAGTTTGCTGTATACACTCGATCTGGAATATGTCAATGCTGACTACTTTTCTTTTATGGTGGTATTATCATAATCCTCATGACGAATCAATTATATAACAAGTGTCGCGAACAAGTACCGTTCCTGATTTTCTATACATTATATTACTTGATAAATAAATTTTTTTACAATTTGCTTAAATAAACGATGACAAAAGTGGATGTATAACATATTTACAATAAGCAATGTTGACATGTTTGACTGTTTTCTTCCTCTGCTCCCTCTCTCTCTTTCTCTCTTGATTACTTTCACGTACTCTCTTTCTCACAATTTTTCTTTTTTTCTCTTTTACTCTCTCACTCTCTCTTGTTGTTCTTTCCACATTCATACTTATATGCATTCATAATCACATGCTCTACCTTTTCTTTTCTTTTCCAGTGTCATGCACTAAATTTATCTTTTATAAACGATTATAAGCTTTCCATTTAACGCAATGCCGCGAAAAATTGTAAATAGAGTAAATTTGCCTGCTCTGATGTAACAAAAACGTGGAGCTAGTTTTCACCATGCTTGAATGTAGGCAGGTCACATTAAGTATAAATTATTGGCTGTGCACAAAAAAAAACGCGAATCTTATTTACTTATATTCTGCAATTAAGATGTGCACGTCATATATAATATGCAACATTTTCAGTATATCATGCATAATACATGAACAATCATGTATTTATTGTTAAATAATATATATGTATATATACATGTACATCTTAATTTTTCTTTTAACAGCTCGCGCTTATAATTTTCGTATGGATTACATGATAGCTAGATATTTGCACAACCAGTTGCACTTGACTTGTCTAATTACAAATGTAAGTTGCGTAATAATCAGTTATCGTAATTTGTTGCTTGACCACAGTAACCTCACTACTCGCCGTCATTCAAGTCATTGGTTAGTCTTCGTTTGGCGATATTTAATTACAAATTTGCTCATTATAACTTGCACGAAACGCGCACATAGTTTAAAATAGAAAAACAGAAAATATTGTTAATGTGTAGCAGTTTATAAATTTTCACTACTCCCATTCAGTCGTGCCTGGTGGTTTGGACGTAAGATCATATAAAACTCTCGAAATACCTGGTACCAATGAAATTTCACTGACCATTTTCTTAATCACCTATAATTTTATTGAGGAATTAAAAAGAGCTTTCTAACTTGCAGTAAAATACTTATATAAATATTTATATTATACTTACAAGCATTGGCAGTTCATTTCCGGGAATAGCCGGTGTACCAGTCATAAAATCTCGAGAGCAGAAAGGCCTTAATACTACAGATCGCTGACAGGGAGGTGCTCGAGAAGCATAATCTCGATCGAAATGAATAGGAATGAGTACTACAGGCATTTGACTGATAGACTCCATAGAGCCATTTGCTGATAGAACCTGATGAAAAAAATATCAATGAATTTTACTTATAAATAAAATATCAACAGTTCATTTTAATTATGTAACTTTCTTTGACTTGTACCTGATTTGCTACATGATCAGCTTGTCTGAGAGTTGCTATGACATTCGAAGTGAGATGTGTTGGAGTAATATCCATTACTGGATGTTGAACTTTACTACCAAAAATGTAACATACTCTGTTCACATTGTGACAAATACGGGGAATTAACCTAGAAAGGAATAATAAATCTTGCCATTCAGCTGGCTCTGAAATGTTATCATCACTTGAAAGGCCTACTACGTAACTATAACTACGTTGATCACCCTGTAAGTTAAAAAAAATTTTCAAATCAATTAGGATTTAACAAATTTTTTTCTTATTATTATAATTAAACTACAAAAACTTGTACAGGACAATCTATTATTGATCCAAACGAGCTAAATCAATCGAAATATTTTTATTTCTTAGAAGGTCAATAATTTAATAATTTTCCTCCTGATTACAAATTTACACAGTTAAGTAATAGATTTTTTACAATCAATTATACTAAACGCGTCATAACTATTTCTTTAAAAAATATTATTTAAAAAAAAATTATAATTAATAAAATTATTATAGTAATAATTTTACCTGAACACCAACACTGCGAATAGGTAAAAGAGTACCGGTTAGATGACGTTGATTTGATATTCTTCGCAAGTGTAAACGTTCGTTTTCACTGGTAGCACCTTCTACTCGATTTAATAAGGCGTGCTTCTTTTGCAACATTTGTTCATATTCTGCTATTATTTTAACAAGAACCTAAAAAAAATAAACAAAATATATAATCATGTACAATTTATATATAATTAAATATATAATTAAATATATTTATTATAAATACTCACATTTCGTGAGAAATTATTTCAAAGTTCATAAATTTATTTATTTAAATATATTTCACAAATACCAACCCGTGTTTCTGAAAAATCTTTATCCATGTATGGCTCCTCGGCACAAATTATTCGAATTGCCAAACCTGGTCCAGGGAATGGATGTCTGGCTACAAGGGGTGCTGGAAGCCCGAGGTCACAACCTAATTGTCTAACCTCGTCTTTATGAAAATCTTTTAAAGGCTCAACTACTCTACCCTTAGCACGTAGTTCTCTAACCAATTCACTGTCGTTATGATGTGTTTTAATTGCGTCAGCTTTTCCGCTAGCTAAAGTGCTTGCACTTTCGATAAGATCAGGTCTCAATGTACCTTGTCCGAGAAAAACTTCTTCAGGTTTTAAACCCATTTCTTCCATTGTTTCATTAGCTACTTGAACAAAAACATCACCAATAATTTTTCTTTTTTCTTCTGGATTTGTAGTAGTACAAAGCATTTTTGTAAGTTTTGGTTTAGGGAAAATATTGACTTCTCGATTTGTCTTGTTTACAACAACACAATATGTTGCTCCAGGATTTTGTGGGTTTTCAGTAGAACCAGTATTCGCGTCATTTCCACCACTAGCATTAGATGGTATTGTTGTTGTGCCATGAAGGAAATCATGAGTAGCATTGATCACTCGCAATTTTATTCCAATTTGTGCAAGACTTCGTTCAACTAATGGAGTTTCACCTAAATAAAAGTAAATAATTTTTAATATAAAAAATAAAAATTACAAGAAGTTTTGTTTTATTAAACTCATAGTCAAAAATAAAATTATTGAAAAAAAAGACTTTAATTTACTTAAATATTTTTAAACAATTTAAATTATTGGAGAAAAATATGATCAACAAAATTTATTTATACCTTTTCGCATAAATCCATTGTTGATGTGCACAGCTATAACTTGGTCCTTATTTAAAGCTTTATGAAGTAATGCTGCACAAACTGTTGAATCTACACCACCACTGACTAATAACAGAACTTTATTGTTACCAACAGTTTCTCGTACATATTGAATACACTGAGACTCTCGATCTCGGAGAGTATAGTTGCCAGTGAGACCAGCTACTCCAAAAAGAAAATTGTGCAACATAGTTTTGCCATTTTGCGTCAGATCTACTTCTGGATGAAACTGCACACCATATAAATTTGACTTATCGCTTGCAATAGCAGCAATAAAATTTGTTGATTTCGCTGTGGTCCGAAAACAATCTGCTACTCTATCTATACTATCTCCATGCGTCAGCAACACCATTTGTTCTTTCTCCAAGCCCCTAAAGACATTAAAATGAAGATATTATTAGTATTTGATATTAATTATACGTTTGAAAACATTAATTTTTAAAACTCACTTAAATAAAAGGCACTTGGGATCTACTTCTATGGGAAACTGACCATCTTCTCGACCTTCTTTTCTAATAACTGTTCCTCCAAACTCTTTATTCATCATTTGCATACCATAACAGATTCCTAAAACTGGAATTCCTATTTTAAATATATGTGCATCATATCTTGGTGCATCTTCTGCATACACAGAACTTGGTCCTCCAGAAATGATTATAGCCCTACAAAAATAGAAAATTTTATATTAATAATCTAATTATTTCATAATGATTCTCAAATATTAAAAAATTATTATATTTGAGAATTACATTATAATAGATGTAAAATTAATTTGTGACTAATTAGTCTAAATGATAATAGAAATTGAAATAATTAACTTACTTGTAACCTTTTTCCTGGAGAGTAAAAGCTGGTGTATCAAGGGGTAAAATTTCACTGTGAACATTTAGTTCACGTACTTTGCGATCTATAACCTTTCCATATTGAGCACCAGCATCCAAAATAGCTACTCTCTCATCTGCTCCAACTAAACTCATAATAGCATCATCAGCACCATTGTTCCGTTCTGGATAATGGTATGAACCATCAGCAGTTTGTTCCATTTTACGCAGTAAATGACCAGCAACACTGACACTATAGAATACAATCAGTTATTATGTGTAAAACTAAAATTCAACTAGGTAAATACTGTTGAAATAAAAGATAAAACTATGTATGTTGGACTTATATATCAATTTCTTTAACAAGTTTCTTTGCAGGGGGGATTATTATTGATTGCAACATAGAGGTTATCTCGTGGTTTAAATTGATATTTTGCGTAACAATATTGAATATCTTATTTTTCTCCAGTCTCATCATGTGTATCATACAAGATGCATATAAAAGATTGTTGTGATGTTGAGAAATGCTTGGGAATAGATTAGCAATTGGAAAATAAAAAAAATTACTTAATTATTCATTTTGAATAATAAACATTAAGTTATATAAATTTAGAAAAAAATTATTCACAGATTTTTCTAAACTAATGCTAATAAACAACTTTGTAAACTAGTCATATACATAACAATTTGTCATTTATAATTTTCTCTTTATCAAGTGTGCAAAAAATGAGCAAACCAATGATTTACAGGTTATGTAAATTAAATAAGTGGTTCCAAAAGTAAAGATATAACAAAAACAATATAAAACACAGTACGTTAGAGGAGCATATATATTTAATGAAATAACTGTTAACCTATATTAGATAGAGATAACTCCTTACCCCAGATTTTGCAATTTTTATTCGAAATTTCGATGATCTTAGCTTTTTGTACGTGCACGAAGCGCGCCCCTATCCCCACCAAACTTTTTTTTTTCTTACTCTTATACCTATCTCGGTATAATAAACGGTGTACCTACCTAGTTTTATATTATATATAAAATGTCAGAAAAATAGAAAAAAAACTTGCAAAATTAATGAAGTAGTATCGATTTATTTATTTGATTATCATCCTCATTATTTTGGTTGCTTTGCAAGGTTAACTAAAATACTTTTGCTTCTATTTAAAAATTCAGCTATGTTTATCAAAAATTATTTCGGAAGATGAATGTACACGCGGGGGTGGTCGACCCAAAGAGAAGGCTAAAGAGACCGAGAGAGAGAGGAAGAGAAAATGAGAGAAAAAGAGAGAGAGGAAGAATAAAAAGAGGAAGAGAAAAAGAAGGAAAGAGAAAAATGAGGAGGAGAGAAAAAGAAAGAAAAACTTAAAAGTATGAGAAAGAAGGGAAAGGGGTAAAAAGAGAAGAGAAAATATAGGTGTTGAAAAACACAAGTATCTAGAAAAAAATATGTAGCGTATCATAAAACTTACGATTGATATTGAACAAGCCAAGCTTTATAAAACTTAATAATTCACTATAATATTGTTCTACTTGATCAAATAGATTTTATATCAGTCGAACCGTGACCATGTGTCGATGATAAATGAATACACTACAGCTTAGGAGAATTATCATTACTTATTGCACAAAGTAATGATACCTACCGGTTTTATACACAGGAACGGGAAAATTTTGAAGATTATTAACTTTTTCTCGAGCTTATTAAACTATACCGTTAATTAATGATCGAAAAAACAAAACGCGCTACGCACGCACACCAGCACTTTCTGGTCAAGAGACAAGACTTTAAGACAAGCAGGCAGCAGGCATTTCGTTCAGAAAATTGCCACACATAGCGATAGCGCGCTCATCATAACCACAAAACTCTTCTGTATAATGCCAAAGTACACAATTACGTTTTTTTTTCTTTTATTTCTTACTATTTATTCTATAGATAAAAGATAAGCATTTTTTTAATGTTCAGCAGTAATGTTAGATTATTTCGTTATGCATTCAAACGTGAAAAAAAAATTTGGTTAAATTATCATTACATTCGCAGTTTTAATCTACAATAATCACCTATGTACGCATGCACAGTTGGATCTCAAGCGAATATTATATTATGCGGTATTCCTACTTCCTACCGCTATGCCTACAGTATGTATGTAATTATGTACTTTTATATATATATATATATATATATATATATATATATATATATATATATATATATATATATATATATATATATATCTATATATATGAATATGTATGAATATATGCCGGACTACACACACGCACGCGCGAGAACACGCTCCCGATCCCGATGTAAATTTATTAATAATTTAAAATATCCGCAAGTTTAATAATTAAAAATTATTTTTATTTTATTTTTTATCAAAATCAATCATTGGCCTCTTTTTAAATTCGACCCTTTTTTATTGAAAAATATACTTACAACATAAATTTGTAGAGGCCAATAAAATATTAAGAAGAAGAAGAACATAAATTTGTCATGATTTTAATAAATTAAGTATATTTAGAATATTTTAAAAGCAATATTATCAACACTTCTTAAATTTTACTTTTTAAAATTATAAATCATTTGTATTTATATTATAATGTATAGTATTTTTATAGATTCACTTATAAAATTTATTTAATTATTAATATTTTGCATCACAACAATTTTTCATCATTGCTTAATTTGATTTTAAATAAGTGATCCCTTTGTGAAAATATAATTCTAAATATAAACTTACTCATTTCACGTATTTCATTTAAATAAATTTAACAAAAGAAATTATACTGACACCACTCATTTAAAAGTTACAAAAAGCACAAGTTTATTCAATGATTCATTGTTTTATTAATAAAGTTAAAAGTGAGGGTGGATTGATTATGGAATAAAGTTAAAAATGTGATTTTTTTAAAATTTCTATTTTGAGAATTTAGGTAATTATCTTTTAAAACAAAATTTCAACTATTGTTAAAACATTCTGGTTATTGAAATTCATTAACATTTTTCCAATTTTTATTAATTTAGAATTTTTATTTGTACAGAACCAAAAAAAAAAAACATTATACCATCATTTTTTATCTAGAAAACTAAATAGTCCAAGATAAATTTTAGAAAATGTAGAGCTTTATTAGTCATTTTCTTACCCAAATATTATGGAAAAATTTAAAAAATTGTAAATTTATAAATACAGGATGAGATGGTAAATTCATGCAAAAAGTTATCTGTAATTCATGGAAACTACTTTACCATACGCCATAATTTGGCGAAAGTATACGTCAGATTTGTCGGTTTTTTCTTCAAATTTTGGCCATCTCATTCAATTTACATTACATTTCATGGCGCCACTTGAGATCTTAACAAGGCAAATTGAGTTTATTAAACTTATAAAAAGAATGTGTGAACATGTTCTATTATTTCAAGATTTGCAAAAAAATATGTAAATTAAAAAAAAATATATAAATATAATGTCAAAAGTCAATATAATATTATGTTTTTACATTTCGTAATTAAAAAAATTTTTTCTCTTATTTTTAAGTAATTTTGAAAAATATTATATAATCTTATAGAAGTGTAAAATCATCATAATTGCCTTTACGAAAATGTTCACTTTTGAAGACTGCGTATGATATTTAGTCAATTCTTAACAAATGCTAAGAAAATAAGCAACAGAATTTTTTACTATAATAATTAAATTAATAAATTTTTTATTTATGATTAGTTGCTGTAAAGTAATACAGATTTGATAGGTTTTATCTAGTTTATTTCCCAAAAAAGATTTTTAAACTTGATTAAGAAATTTAACATTGTATAAGGGAGTAGTCACATAGGTTCGGTACAGTGTTTTTTTGTTCGGTATTACGTGTTACATTGCAATCGTAAAATTAAATACTTCATCTGCATGTAAGTATATAAATAATTAAATAACAACATAATCTTATTAAAAATAATTAAATGCCTTATCTAGCTATATACTAGATTTACAGTGGTTTATTGGCCCACGTGGTTTTTGTTTTCACAATCATTATTCTCGCTGCTCCGAAATACGAATTTCGGAGCAACAAAAATAAATTAGACCCGTAGAGCATAATCGATACATTAAACGATGCAATATACGCGTAATTGAACTTTTATTTCTTTTCCAACATAATCGTAAACTCGAATGTTAATCGTTTTCCAGTTTTCAAATCGGAACACGCAACATAATGCGAGATTACACAAAGGAACTGCAGGACTCCAAACTTATATGACCGTTGCCTAAACAGTGATAATGTAGGAAATTTTATTTTTACGTTGCTTTTAACCGTTGGATGACGCTACTATAATGAAAGATAATTATTTCGGAAAATTATCGTGCTACATTATAGCGGTTGTACTCGTCATTTTGAGATCATACAAAACTGACGGTGTAACGTTTTCTGTCATTATTGACGCATGAAAAGCTAATGGAACATACCTATACATTATGATACCAATCCTATGAGCAATTTGCTAATTATAAATAACAAAAATTAAATCTAAATAATGATCTAATTAAAAGAACTTTTAATTTTTCAAATCTAAAAATTAAGAAAATTTTGAAAATTTGAAAAATATTGCTTTTTCTCTTTATTGTTCCATGTTCGAAATTAAAAATTAATGGTTGGTATACGATAATATTGGTTTGTTCCACTATTTCTTGCGAAAAAACAGAGTCATACGAACTTCTGGTCAATTGGAGACACACCCTTACAAAGTAAGTACCTTGCACATTAAGCAGGTACTAACCAAAAGCAAAGTAGCCACTTACAGTCTGCAATTTTTTAATATATATATATATATATATATATATATATATATATATATATATATATATATATATATATACATACATGCGCATAATAGCATAATATCCATCTGCGTTGATGGCGCGCCGGCGCGGTTTAAGTAAAGCTCAAGCTCAGAGAAGTTTCTACACTCAGTCTATGCTCGACGATACTTACAGTAGTAAAGAGTTGAAAAAAAAAGAAAGAGCGACACTTTTCTTTCATACTGATAAAACTACTTTCCAATACTGTGTCATTCTTTTAACTAATATCCCTAACCTAGCACGCGGTTTATATTTTTTAAATTTTTAACAGTCAACATGATTTTCTATACCTTTAACTATTCAATACTATAGTTTGTAGAAAATTAGTAAAGCTTACTACTAAGACAAATACAGTGAGAATTAAAAAAAAGAGTAAACTAAGTGAAAGAGAAAGGAATAACAGAAAAAAAAGGAAGAGAAGCCGGATAATTACGCAGAACGGGCATTATGTCAGAAAGATTAAAGAGTCAACTAATTGTGAGACCTGTTGGATTAAGTTTAGGTCCCTATCAGGTTAGTTTTAAATGCTGTCAATCCATAATCTTCTTACTTATCAGTTAAATGACCGTATGTTTCCGATCGTTTTATTTTTTTCATTGTATATCAAAGCAATTTTCGTATATATAGATTACAATACATATACGCAGCGCTTGCGCGTTACACATTATAACACACAAATGCATTCGCATCTGAAAAAAAATGAACATTTCGGTTATCTGTACTTACGTTAACTCACGTACACTTACGTAGCAATCTACTGTCTATAGTTTACTTTTCGATCGTTATTCGTACGTACAAAAATATGGATCAGCATAAAGTTTCATGCTGCAATTTAAAAAAAGAAAAGAAAAATTTAATAGAATAATTTGGATGACTGTTTTATTTTACTATTCGAATTCGTTTAAATGATTTTTAATTCACATATCCATACAATTAAATATGTAATCATTTCTTTAAATTTTTTAAAATCATATTGCACAAACTGATTTAAAGTATTAGAATTAAAGTTTTTAAAATAAATATATTTAATGTGAAAAATATCAAGTTGTCAATTGAAATTCTGATTGATTTAAATTTTTATTATATAATTATTTAATATTATTCTGAAGTATAGTCTTTTTCCGATTTCATTATAACGTGAAATAATTACGTAAACTTCTATCATTATTTCCAAAGTTAATTTTTTATTCAATTGCATTTTCAAAATTTTCATAAGTGTTTTTCACGTAAAAAAATATACTTTCTAATTTTAGTGAATAAAATTTCAAAAATACACTAAAATTAATATGAATTAAGATTGCAACATTCGGTCCTTTGAAACCATCATACTTAATTTTTTGAAAGCATGAATAAAATAAATGAATGTAAAATCTTAACTAAAGTTCAATTCAAAGAATAAAATAAATTAAATTAATTTTTATATAACTCAACTCGATAAATTCTAAAATTCAATTATTTTCGAAACGTGTGTCGCGTGGGTTTTCTAAACCCGGTGTAGTGCATCCTATGTAACAGTTTCACGTCAATAAAATTAAAAGTTCATTTTCTGTTAGTTGCGATATTTTTTTACATCGCCATATTGGAATCAATATTTTGGACTTGATATTGTTAACACCAAATTTTTAAATTTTCTTTAAAGTTAAGCTTGCATGAAAATTAATTTAAAATATTGTAGGTTTATTAAGTTTTTATTTTTATTCATTGCAAATTCAATACTAACTGTTAGAAGTATATTTTATATAACCCTGCTGTAAAGTTGTTAATTTCATCATGTAAAATAATATTGATTGTTAAGACCGGCTTTTAATAAACTGAAACTCAGGACCGGACATCCATGAATAAGGGCGGTGAATTTCATGAAACTGAATTTTTTTATGTATAAATATTTATATTTTTTATTTTATTTAATATTAATATTCGAATGAATATTCAAATGGAAAATAAAATATAAAAAAGAAATAATATGGATTCTAAATGAATAAAAAATTTTTGTAAAAAGTATAAAGTGCGATCATTTTTATTACTAATATATTCATTTATTTCAATTTGTACAACGAATAAATAACTGAAAACATTATATTTTTTCTTTGACAATTAAACAAAATTTATTATCGTTATTTATATTTAATTATTATAACTGTTGTGATCATGACATTGCAAAATTCTTTAACTTATTTTGTCTCTTAGGAGCTCTGGGCCAGGACTTCCATAGGCTATTGCTTAAGGGCGTTACCGCTGATTTGCAATTTTAAAATATATTAGATGTAAATAACATTTCTTGATTAAAACGATGTTCTTAATTTATTGATAACAAGAACTTAATAATTTTAGTAAAATATGTTAAAACTTGGCTATGATAAATTATTATTATTAATATATAACGCAATAAGTAGTTACACATATATTGTAAAATGTACATTGTGGTGGATTTAGTATTAAAAATTAAAGAAATTTTGTAATATTATTTTTTTTAGTATATATTAAATATTTAAGTTAAATTTTTTATTTTAACAAAAATTCATTATTTTAAAACCATATCCTAACTATTCAGTCAATGCATTCCAAACAATAAAAGCTTAATAATTAAATAAATAAAAAAATTCTCTTTAAATTATCTTAAAATTATAAAGAAAAAGCAATAATCATGAACATTTACGTTTTTTTCTTTTCTTAATTATGATTGATTGACCTTTCTTTATATAAACATTTGATCTTACCCGCATAAAAAAACAATGTAATTTTTCAAATCTAAACGAAATATTTCATTAATTTTAAAAGATACATAATAACTATTCTACTCAACATATACAAATAGTAATAAATATTTGAATTGTTTATAATTTAACTGACAATGCAATATAAGGACTGATTGACGTGAGATTGTTAGCTGGTGTGACAATATTCATTACTTCATTTTATGCGACGAACGAATTTTAAAAATAAGTTTACATACATCAGATGCAGTTAAAAAATCATTCGACGTCATAGAGTATAAAGCGTGTGTGCAGTAAAATGTGATAAAAAAAAATGTTGCATGAAAATAACGTCGTTTTCTGCATAAGCAATCCTGATATGAATATAACAGTTGCCTTAGAAAAAGATTTTTGGTCTAAGAATCAACTATTATCTGACCAGCTTAAATGCAGAAACGATTAACTCGCGGCTGACGTTTTAATTTAACGTTCAATAATTCATTTTCACTCGATTTTAATTACCCATTTCTAATAACAGTTCGCATTAATTTTTCAGCGACTAAATTTTTTGCAATAATTGAATATTCGATAAAAGAAAACAATATAAATTGAATAAAAAAATTTTTTTTTTATTGTTTACGACGTATTTGCGTTTGAATAAGCTATAAAAAAGTTTAAAAAAAGTTTGATGTTTATTATTTCCGAAAAACCTAGTAATATTTCCTGTTTTTTCTTTGAAATAATCTTTGCGAGTAAATAGCCGTGCACTCGACGTCGTACAAGGATACAAAAGTATGTAATGCATTGCACTTAAGAATAGAGGGGATGAAGAATAAGAAGAAGAAAAGAATGAAAGGAAAAATAAGAAAGAAAGAGTTTAAGAGTTGATGAATGCCTAGGAAAATCGTTATTTACTCGAGTGCCACTCTCTTTTTTTCTCACGTGTGGGCCAAAGCATGTGACATATATTTTCAGGCATATATGTTCTAAGGCACGATGATGACTTGAATAAAAGTCCAACTGTAGATATTGTTTCATTTCAATTGAATTCTTCTTCGATTCTTTTATTCCCTTGCTCTTTTTTTTTCTTCTTCTTATTCTTATTTGAAACCGAGCAAGGCTATCTTGATTAATGAAAATATTTTATTAAACTGTATTAAAGTGCATGTGGCGTGTACATTTTAATTTAGATCGAAATCCTTAGCTTACAATTATAAACATATTTACAACATGTTCTACATAAGGTATTATTAATTTAGAATTCAATGTTTATGTTTTTATTGGTTTATTATTTTGTTTGTTCTGTGATTAAAAGAATGAACAAGTTGTTAAATACTTTTTTTTATGGTGCCAGGATACGAAACTTGAGGAGTGCACTTGCTAAATATTCAACTGATTAAAATTATTCATAAAAATAACAAATTATTAGAATTTATTAACTTTTATTTAAAACGATATTTTATTTTTAAAAATGATATTTAAAGATGATAAGTTTTAGCACAAATAAAAAATTTCAAATTCAGTTTTTACATTCTTGGATCTTTTAAAAAAAATCTATGCTTGTACATGACGAATCAAAAATTTTCTTTCACTGTATATACTCTTATAATGTTTATGAAAAAAAATAAAAAATCGAAAAACAATGAAAAAAATTTAGCGCACGTGTTTCAATATAAAAAACTAATTACATCTTTAAAATCGAACGATCCATAAAATAAGCAAATAAAAATGAAAATTTAAAACAATAAACTTTATTTTATTATTATTATTATTTCCTCTCAGTAAAAAATAAAAATCAAGTGCATAAAAGTATTTTTCTGAACTAGTTATAAAAAAATTACGATATTAATCAAAATTAAAATGTGAAATCATGTAATAAATCCTAGATGAAAAGAAGAACTGCTTGAAAATCAAGACTAAAAACCTTTTGATTGGCTAATTATTCGATTTCAATCAATAAATTTACTAAAACCAAAGTTATATAAAAATGACGTAAAAATTAAAAAAACGCGTTTCAAAAAAAAATTTCAAAAGATTACACGTGTTGCCCTAACATCGTGTAATATTTAATAATACTTTTCCAATAAAAATTGTTATCCAATATTTCGTCTATGCCAAGAGCATTACACTAACAAATGTATGCAAATCGCAAAAAAATTAAAATCTTAAAACATACGCAAAATAATTTGAGTAATTAAGTGCAATTATTTGGTCAATTTAAATAAGAATGTCGGTAAATAAATAGGCATTAGATAATCAATAGGAAGAATATGTGTGATAATAAAGGCAAATAAATAAAAGTACTTTTGTATGTATGTGTGTGTGTATTCGGCACGATAGTGAATTAAAAGTGATGGGTTTGCGTTAAGCACAACACACACAAGACTGACCGACGAAGTTAGTTGGTCATTACTATTGTAATATTAGTGGTCGTTGTCTGTATATAACATTATATTTGATGAAGTGGGGTTATACACAAGTTCGATACGAAACACTTTATAGTGTGTATAGACTTCAGTATAATATAGTTTCCTTTACTGAGTCATAACGAAACATCGTCTTATAATACCAGTTGCACTCGGTAGTTCAATCAGTGTTGACAAGCAATTTGCGTTTTTTTTGTTGTATTTTTTTACCATCGATATATTCATGAAGTACTTCAAAGTTATTTAACAAATAAACTTTTTTAAACATGACAAGTTCAAGATAAATTGTTAAATAACCCATTTTGATTTATCTATCAAACTCAATGACTTAAGTTTACCCGAAGATATGTTGTATTGAGAAAAAGTAAGTCTGCAGTTTAACTATGATACAAGAACAAAAAATTTTTTCATCTAATTTAATAGTGCATTGTGATGGTTTTTTTTAATAAGAATTTTTAATTATTGATACCGTTGTGCCAACAAGCTTTATAAAGTTATTACTTGTTATTTTTTTTTATTCTAATTCGATTGCATTTAACCGATCGATATGAACTTGACCATCTAAAACAACGAGCTGTTTTATTGACATTTCTTCGCGCACACATAATAACAAAATTATTAATTTGCCTTCAAGGACTTACGGTTATTATATTTTGATGAATGATTATTTTAAAAAATGTTTAAATAAATTGATAAAATATGAAAAAAAAAAATAATATTTTTTTTTTCAAGTGTTGACTTTTTTAATCTGAAATCTACAAAAGAAACAATAATTGGTGTGACCATTTTCATAATATGTAACGTGACACTTGAAACATTTTAGTCAACTCATCGCGCTTTTCGAAGAATCCGCATGTCACTATTGCTATACAATAAGGTTGTTACCATTTTTAAATACAAAAATTTACACGTATTGTTGTGATTAATATAATATAAATAAACTTTAATCAATAATCTATCATTTTAAATTATAAGTTAATGTCCTTAATTAATTTTTTTCCTCGTACGTCATGTGACTTATTAAAATACCATATCCTTTTAAAGTACAATAGATTCGAAAGAATTTGCAGTATTTAAGGTTCTCGTGGAATTTCTCATAAAAGACTTCATTGCGATTAAAGAATTCCAAAAATTTGGATCATTATTTTTCCATAAAAATATCTGTATTTTTCTAATAACGAATGCCAATGTACAAAGTATTTGACAATTTATAATAAATTATGCGAAATTTATATGCTAATGATACCAGATATATACTCAAATGTAATTTCATTAATATTTTTATACTCATTTGATATTCACTTCGATTAAATTCTTGCTTTATTTTCTTTTTAATCTACAATTTCGTACAGTTAAAAAAGTGCATAGGCGCATTTTTTTCACATTAACGATTCCTATTTTATATTCATGGAAACAATATAAAATTGACGCATCAACCTTGATGTGCACACTTTTTGTGTAAGTCCAACTTATGTAACAATGGAACATTAACAAATATACATTTTGTGTTCCAGTAAACGGTATCGAGCTTTTTAATTAGTCTTCAGTTTATTTTGCTGGAAAATCAATTGATCTTAGAGTAAAATTAAACAAAATATGGCTAATTTTAAGTTAAATAAAATATTTTTTTAATTAATTTTTTATCAGATTTCTACAAGGGTCAATCTTTTCACAACAGCAATAAAAATTTCACAATTTTGTAACATAATCTATTAAATTTTTTTTAATACTTGTTAATATATGAGAAAATGAAGGATGTTGCATTAAAAATAGTAGTTTTATACATAAATGTAAAAACATAAATCCATTTTAAATTTAAATTACGATGTTCATGTATTTTATAAAATCGAAAGAATTTTCAAACTAAATTATGCTTGTTTTTCTTGATTTTATCATGATGTTTTTTAATACGTTTTTGTTATTGCACTTTAAGAAAATTTAATAGAAAAAACATACAATTAATTACAGTTACTCAGATGTTAGTGTCTTTAATAATAACCTTAGAAAAAAATGTTAATATAAACATTTATAAAAATAACACAATCAAAAGAATATTTAAAAGAAGAATGTAAGAGATTTATGTGTCTTGAGTTTTCTTCATTTTTAGCTCGTAATGAATAATAAATAATTACAGACGGTTCTTATCAATAATATGAAAAAATTGATAAAAATTCCCTTTAATCAAATAGAAAATGTGTCTTAAAACACTAATTTACTCGAAAGTTATAAAGAAATAAAAACAGACGAATTTCAAACTTACATTTTACTTTATTTTTTGCGTTTAATATTCATTTTTTTAAATTTTAACCATATTAATCTTTTAAGTACTTTTATGTTAAATAAAAATGATTTTAATTTAATTTTTATATAATCTCTGTAAAAGCTATTTAAAATTAAAAATAAATTTAATTGAGCGTGCGTTTTAAATAATTACGCATATTTCAATAATTCTTAAAATTCAAAGAAAATAGTTAAAACAATAATTTTGGAAAAATCAGATATTGCAGCAAACAGATGTAATGCAATCCCTTTGTTGACAAAAAGAATA
Organism: Anastatus disparis; assembly: GCA_017163975.1. Lineage (NCBI taxonomy): Eukaryota > Metazoa > Arthropoda > Insecta > Hymenoptera > Eupelmidae > Anastatus > Anastatus disparis. The sequence continues at coordinate 5,799,115 of JAFFSR010000226.1, forward strand.
TTTTTATATTGGAAAGAAATCAGAGACCCAAATACTATAAACATTTAGATAAGAAATGAAAAGTACTTTATAAATTCACTTAAAATTTTAAAAATAAATATAGAAGGAATCTGAATACTTTTTGTAACCTTTAATTTTGAAGCATTTATATTCATCTAAAATTTTAAATTCTTCAAAATCTTTAATTAATTATTAATTATTATTATTATCTTAAAAAGAAACTATAAGTTTTCAATCAAATACAAATTTAACTATAATATCATATGTATTTTAGGAAATAATATTTTATTTTAGTATAAATATATATTTTTATTTATTTTTGAATAAAAATACAAAAACGGTTTGTAACGCGATAACGCTTGGTATACATAACACTTTTGTTTCACAAAATATTGCATTGGAAAAATGATATCACATCAGTCAATGAACTAAAATTAAAAAATACTATCTGTATACATAAAGTCACTTTAAAAGTCATATCGCAGATAATCAATGTTATTATTATCTTAGTAAGGCTATAAATAAAAATAATGTCAAGTAATATATATCAGTCTAAAAAAAAATAAAACAAAATTTTTTCGTAATAATCGAATATTAGATACGTAGAGAATATATTATAATATGTTTGATACATTTTATCACGTACTGTAACAATGAGATTAATATTTTACTTGTGGTCTTGATCAATTAAAATCGATTTTTTTTTCATTCTTTATCTTGAAGCATTGATAATAAAAATTTATATCGCTATATGTTTTCATAAATATTAACAAGTCGAGCGTCTGCGGATCTTCACGTAACATTGATATATGTAATTTTGTTATCTTATATTATAAAACGAATCGCTTTTATTTAGTCCAACTTCCGAAACTTTCAGTTATAAGTTATTTTACTTGACTTTTGCCACTTTACTCGAAGAATTACTGCGTTAATATAGGTGCACACAATTTTTTTAACGAAAACTTGAAGATTTATCATTCTTTAACGGTTCATTTATTTGAAAAACTTATGAGATAGCAAAAAATATATTAAAATTTAGCATAATTTATCAACGAAAATTTAATTTTTATTTTGAGCTGATATAATTTTCTTTTTTCTATACTAATTTTTTTTAATTAAAAAAGTTTAATTTCAAGAAGAAAATGTTAAAGAATAAGCCTTGAAGCTATTGTTGGAAAGTTACATTGTTAGAAATTTTATGAAATTTAATGTCTTTTAACGTCATAGAAATGTTTTAAATTTGATGAATATAAAAAAAAATTAATTTAGATAAATTTGCATAAGATCTAATGCACAATTCATTAAATTTTCATGCAAAAGTCTCGAAATTATATATGTTCATGAATATGAAACTCTAACATCAAAAGTAAAAAAAAGACTGCGAACTGCATGCATAACATATTTACATTAATAAAGCTTTTTAAAAAAGATACTTTTAAATCAAATAAAACAATTTCTAACTTTAGAAATTTTAAGTATTAAAAGGAATGGACTTTAAATTTTGTTGATAAATCAAGATAATTGAGTTTCATTGAAATTCTTGATCTAAAATCATGATAAATTTTATCAGAATTCTTTGAATTGCAACCTATTAAATTCAGTCTTAAGATATCTAAAATACAATTAATTTTACATTAAAAGATGTAAAATGTTTAAATATGAAAATGCAGCCAAAAAATTTCCATTTCTTCGGATTATATGCTGCGCATAAAACTTTGACATGCAAATGTATTATATGCAAGGGATGCATACTCTTAAAACTTGTTAAATTTAAACAAGTCGTTAAAAAAAGTTTCATTATATAACTAAAATTTTTAAGTTTTATTCTTGATATTAAGTTCCTTCCAATTATTAAAGTTAAGCGTCTGGATTTCATTTTCATGAAATTTAGATGCCTGACGACAATAATTTCGTGTAAAGTGCCAAAAAACTTCGTGATTTAAAAATTTCAATATCCTCTGATTCTCCGAAGAAAAGTATAGAAAGGGTTTGTTCTATTTATTTTTTAAACCAAATATTAGCTTAAGCTAAGTGTCCATCACGAATTTACGACTAGTGATTATTATTTTAAAGGATAAGATCACGCATGGTCCAAAACTGAAAAAAATGTAGGAAGAGATTTATAATAAATAGAATATAGTATTTTTATGTTGAAAAATTATCAAAGCTACGTAAAATTGTATAGTTTTTTCAAAGTTTATGTTTTGTAGACTTTTGATTATATTCAATGCTAAAGATTATTTTAAACTATACTACAAATCGTTTTTAATGCAAATACGCAATCTATGTCAATTAATCTTGGTGTTTCTATTTATTTTTCCTAGCTTTGATTATATATTTTAATATGAGTAATAAATCATATTTGTTAGTAAACTTAGTTCGAAAGAAAAAGAGTAACAATAAATTTTAAATATTCATTTTTCTAAAATTATGTCATCCATGTTGAATATGTAATTACATGTTAAATAAATATACATCACGTTTTATATTGACTTTGCAAATAATCAATTTCAAAGACGGAAACGTTAACATAAAAACTTTGTTTCAGAATTTAAGGTGATTTTGGATGTCTGCGGTGAAATTCAAGGCTACTTTAAAGATTTGGTCCATCATCTAAAACTACAAAAATGGAGTGCTCTGAAAGGTTGGAAAACATTATATACATATTAAATAAATAAACACGAAGATATTCATTATAATAATTCACATGAAGAGTATACAGAAAAAAAAATGAAATGTGTGGAAGCCTATCGGGATTCGAACAAAGATGTTTGAATAAACAATATTATTAAGAAATTAACACTTAAATTAGGGATGAGTCGTTAGATGCTCCAAGCTCGTTGGACAAAGAGAGAAAAAGTTGATTGGGAATACATCCGAAATTGTGGTAATGCATTGCAAAATACAACAATCACTATGTTCTTGTATTTTATTGTACACCGAACACAATTGTCGATGTTTGTATCCAATTTTTTAAGAGTTAGATCACTTACAAAATTAGAAAAATTATGTAATATTTTTTTTTAACTTAAATGTCGAAAAATTTGAGTATTTTATCAATAGTTAGATGACAGAAGTTGTTATCTCGGGGATGAATGGTAGAAGGTGCTAAATGTAAAATGAAAAAAATTTTACTGCTCAAAGCTCATTTTTCTGCCTCTTGTACCACTACTTATTTGAAATTCGAAATAAAAAATTTTTTGCAATATATTACCTTTTCTATAATTTACCGAAATAACACTTACTGAAACATATTACCAGAATACGTAGGTATTTTTTATCATCACTCAATCATCAATACATAATTTCATATTATCTATGTGTTTAATCCACTATTTTATTTATATTTTTTTCTTTTACAAATTTAATCTTATTATCAATCAAAGTTAGTTTCTTTATGCACGTAAAAAAATATTACATAATTTTTGAAAAATTAAGAGTAAATATTTACTAATCAGGAAAGTGCAAGAGTCTTAAGACTCGAATTTTTTTTCCATCTTTAAAATACTTTCCTTCGTATGAAAGTACGAATACACCATATCTATTTATCCTAACACTCAATTATTCTAAAGTCATGGGCTATTTTGTACAAACTGAAATATTCTTAAAGAAAACTTTCAAACAAATAATTTTAAATGACAATAAACTAACACAATATACGTATAAGTTAAGATTGAAATCTTTGAAATAGAAAAAAAGTGTGTCTAAAAGTGGAAACTGCTTAAAACGTTCTGAAAGAATAAAAATAAAAGCAAAAATTAAGGTTGAAGATAATATGGAAACGTATAACCTTGTATGGAAACATGTTTTATCCTTAATTTGTACGTTATTTTTATTTTTAAATCGATTGATCTTGTTAAAAGTGCTTGCATTTAATTTGAAAGGTTCTACTTTCAATTTTTATGTTTTTTCGATAAAAATCTTTAGAGCCATTTGCTGAGAAATTGCACGACTAAAGTGAATTAATTTTTTTTTTTAAATCATAAAATTCAAACAAAATAGTCCACAGCTTTAGAAGCAAGTGTCTAATAAGTGTAAATTTTATTTTGTTATGTAAATACAATTTTAAATTTCTTTCAAATACATGACTTTTTTTAAATTTCGTTGAGTTAGTATTACTACAGTCGATTACCGATTTAGGGTCTATTCTTTTTCGATGTGTTTTAGCTTACTTCCGTTTTAACGTCTTGACCGTCAATCGAGAATTTTGTAATTCTTTTGAATTTGGGTCATACATAAATACAAAGATTTTGAGTATGAAAAAAGTTTTTGTTATATTCAAATTGACATTTTACTATTTAAAATCATTAAATCTAGAAAAAATAAAATAAACAAGTAAATAACACTTTATCAAAATTTTAAATATTTCAATGATTTGTGAGAATAAATTTAAATTACAAACAAAAAAAATTTATTTAATATAATTTTTGATTATTGACTTTATTAAATGAATTCAATATTTATTGAAGAAGATAAATTGAAGTCAATATTTTCTCTTGGTAAATCGATTTTATATTCTCAATTGCATCAGAGTTAACTTCAATTGATTTTACCCGTTCAATCATTTTCTGATCTGTATAAGATTCTTTTTAAGAGTGATACTTCATTTACTACGAGAGTATACTTCATACAACTTGCGTATGAAATAAAATTTATTGTTTTTGAATTTCTATTAAAATAAAAAGATGACATTATGCATATACTATACAAATTATGAAAAACAGTAAAGGTCAAACATAAATTCACAGCGTGGTCTTGGCACGGTTCTTAATTAATTGTGAGAAAGTAAATCAAAAAGATAAGGGAGTGAGGACAGAATTTTGGAAACATTTTCTTCCAAAGTAATTCCTCGTATATGCAGCCTTAAATCGGTACTTCGTTGTATATCTATAAAATCTCTTGCTTTTCTAAATACTTTCATTCACATTAAATTTTGTTATGTCTAAAAATATGAAAATAGTTCTAAAATTGAAGTCGTATCGTATTTTGCGGTAGCGTATCAATATCACTTGAATAATAAGTCGAATGATATTTTTTTTTTCGAAAAAATGTTTGAACGTAATTAATTTTTCATTGCACTGCGTTACGAATTCATGTGCAATATGCAATTACGTACTTATTAATTTACTCTGACTAAGGTGAACCACAGTTGATCTTTTAATATACTACTGTTACGTAATATCAAACGTAAATGAAACAAGTTTCATTGAATCAAGTTTTCTTGAGATTAAGATATTTTTTTTCCTTTTTTTTGGTTACGTGATATGGACGTAGTTTTTGTTAAAAATATGCGAAATGAGAATAAGGTATCATTGATTGAAATCCGAGCTCGAGTGTGTAAAACGTTTCATTATCACGTTGATTTAAAGTGTTCATAACAAAAGAAAAAAAATTGTCTACGATAAAAATTAAAGTTGCATTTTCATAAATTTCACAGGTACGAAGAATCATCTGCGTACAAAACATCGTCTGCTTACAATTTCCGCAAATTCGCAGGTAGTTATTTATTTAAGTGATAAAATAACGTTAAATATTCATTACTAATACAAAGTATCTGAAATTATTGAAAATCACACAAAGCTTATGTGATGCGTATAATTTTTAATAAGTTTAACGATACTTTTTTTAACAGATCCTGTGCAGTTTGATCAATTCTATATTTATGCAATTTATTTTAGTTATTTAATAGAATGAACAATGATTATCATCATTAAATCTTTTTAACCCTCTCAGAACTGAATTTTTTGAAAAAATATACTGATAAAAATTTTCAGATGGTTTCTATTCATTTTTAATTTAATTTTTACAAAAATTAAATTAAAAAAAATTAAATTTTGATTTCGAAATTTGAAACCGTTTACTTCAAACAGATCCATATATTTATTTCAAAAAATTCAAAGTTGCTTTTACAGAGTTCAAAAAAAAGGCGAAAAAACAAATAATTAATGTATATTGTAATATCACTGACTCTGAAAGAATTAAATACCTAAAATTAATAATATCAAAACATTAATATTTTTTCAAATTTTCAAAAAAAAAAAATATTTAGACATGGTTCCAGCACGAGTAGTCCTGTATATGCTTTCTTTTTCTGGCTTTGTTGTGTCGTTTATGATGAGAATGGATATAAATATTGCTATGGTTTCGATGGTTAAATATCAGGCTAATAATTCGAGTAATATTTCTGTGGAAACAAAATGTTATGAAACACCTAATCTAACAATGCAATCAATGGAAAATAGCGATGAATTTAAGGTATAATAAATGATTTATTTTTTTTAATTATACTGAAATTTTACATGAGGATAAGGGATTATCAATTATCAATGATTTGTTTAACAACGATATTTATGTACTCACACTCACATTTCTTTGTAGAAATTTATTTTTATCTTTCTGAGTTACATATTAAAATCATTTTATGTTTTTTTTCACATATTAAATAAATATTGTTTAACTCAAATAGATTTACATTAATTTTTTGAAAATTGTATCTTTCCCAAAAATTTCTATTAGTATTTCTTAGTAATTTTGTTACGCAGCAATAATGAACTGATTCATATCATCTGTCGTATTTTTACCCTAAGCATTAATATTCAAAATTTATTTGACTCAATATTTAATGTTTATTTGCAGAATCATTAATTCACTTTTATCAAGTATAAATAATTTCTCTAAAAAATTTTAGCTTTAAACACCAAAAACTATTTATGAAAACAAAAGAGAAAAATAAGATAAAATACAGTAAAAAAGAAAAATATTGTAGTGTATATTGAAGGTAGATATTTTATCGATAATAGGAAACTTTGATTATACAACAAAATTGAATAACAACTTAAAATCAACAACTAATTATAAAAATAATTCGTATATTTCCAATTATTGATTTTAAAATACAAGAGAATTTGTCTGAGAACATATCGAAACAATGTTATTTAATCATGTTTATTATAATAATTTCATTGTTTTGAAAATCTTTTCAAAGAAATTTTATCAATGAACAATTACAGAAACAATTTTTATCAAAATTACAATGATAAATTACACTTTAACAAAAAGAATATCATCATTAAATTTTCGCAATTATTTTAAAGATACTAAATTGAATGAAATAATTAAGCTAAGATTAATAACGTATTAACTCTTATATCATTTTACTTACACGTTTAATGTGCCATTAATTAGAGATCGCTTATCCTATAATTATTATGACTTTTTTTTTCATTTTTTTATATAATGAATTAGTTTCTTTTTTTTTCTTATTTAATAACACGTGATACATTATTGCAGTCAGAAAAAGGAGAATTTGATTGGAGCCCAGCCATTCAATCAACAATAATTGGATCATTTTATTGGTGTTATATTCTTTCCCAAGTAGTTGGTGGTGTACTTACTCAATATTTCGGCACAAAAACTGTTTTCGGCGGCTCGCAGCTACTTACAGCTATTTGTAGCTTATTAATTCCGGTTGCTGCTGATTTTCATTATGGTGCAATAATAGCCCTTCGTAGTATCCAAGGAGTTGCTAGTGTGAGTAGGATTTTATTAAATAATTAAGTTCAGTTTTTTTTTATTATTGAAAATATTCGAAATGTATCAAATGCGTTAATGAATTTCATTACTTAGTTTATGTAATGGTGAATATAAATTGTTGAATTTTAATAAATGAAAAATTATAAATTTATTAAATGAAATAAGGGTACGTCAAACCTTCTACTTTTGTCTGAGTTTTTCTTTATTTACTTAAAATATTCCAATTACAATAAAAAAAAAAGATGTAAACTCTAGATATAAATACAATAGGTAAAAAATTTTCCGTTCATAAAATAAAAATTTTGACTCATAATTTTGAAAAAAAATTGGTATTACGAGATAGTTGCATATACATTTATCTTTTGTCATTGAGTTCTCGTAATTTCAAGTTTCCTTCGAAACTATGCGTCAAAATTTTAATTTTATGAATAGGAAATTTACTTGTTTCGCTTATATCAAAAGCATACATCTTTTTAATTTTTTTTGTACTAATTACAAGTCTTTAAATAAATAGTGAAAAACTCGATTAGATAAAAACAAAAGATGTTATATCCTACCAATGAAGTTTAATTTTTAGTTGGTTCTGTACATAATATGATTACGAAATTTCTAGTAGATTTACTAATGACAATATAATGAAAAATACTTATAATATGATATAATTAAAAAAAAAAGTCAGTTAAAATTTTTTAGCATAAAGAAATAGTAGAAACAATTAATCGTACTTTTGGCAAATTTTAGGGATTAACGTGGCCTGCTATGTATGCCATCGTTGGACACTGGATACCTATTGTAGAACGATCGCGCTTCATGTCTTCCTTTCAAGGTAACGTACGAAAATAAATTTTCTCATAATAAATATTAACTTTTATTTAACAACATATAACCTTTAATTTTTATTTATAATTGTATGCTTTTTTAAATTAAATTTCACGTGTTACAGTGAAACTTCAATACTTTTTACCGATTAATAAATATTCTTTATTTTATAGAAGCGTAATAACATTAATATATATCTATATTATTTGTGTAATTATTCCCAATATCACGTTTCACATGGAAAAAAAATAGACAACAGCAAAGTTCTTTTTCATGATTTATTATTATTTAGCCCTGCTTTTTCATAAAATTTATTATCAAACTTTTTCAGCCTTAATATATATGTTCGAGAAAAATTATTATCAGAATACGATAGTTGTAATTAAATTTTATATGAGCGCCATATAAATATAGCAAGGTAAAGAGAGAAAAGCTTCAACTTTTTACATCGTAATATAAATATTGTTTTTTTAGATTCCAATATGAAGAAAAAATTCATTAAATATTCTTATAAAATAAAATTAAAAATTTTCTCACTTTATCATGTAACCAGCTATCTACATGAGAAGATAGCGTTAGACAGCTTGCAATTATTTACTAATTAGGCTTAATTAATATGACAATAATCATTTTCAAATATAGGAGAAATCATATTACAAAAAAAAACAAATAATAATTACATTATTTTATGACTATTAAATTCCAGAAACTATAATCCTCAATACACAAGGATAATATATAATATAATATACATGATCTATAATATGATATGATATTATACATTAAACATTGTTTAGTTACTAAAAAAAAAAATAAAAACAAAAGTTTCTTTAACGTTAATATTTTCTTTAACGTTGAACTTTATTCGTTATTTATCTTTTAGTTTATTAGGTCAGTTCGAGTAGCAGTCTCATAAAGAAGCAGCAAACGAGTGATGAAATTCATGCAGTATATAGTGAACACAATTAAAAAAAAAAAAAATATAAGAAACAGAAAAAAAAGCATAACACACGATCAAGGTATACTCAACAGTGACCACTCAACAGCATGAGAACGGCCGAGTATACTTTATCATTTTGTACTTATTGTGAACCGTGTAAGCGTTTCGTTTCGCGATAAAAAAAAAAATTTATTTTCTTCTTTTTCAAAATAATCGTCTTATTTTTCCGTTATTCCCGTATTTTCAAACAAGAATTACGTATAGATGCAAAAAAAGCGAGATTTATATGTTTAGGAACGAATTAATTATTCGATTCACATAGTTATGTAGGTTTACCCAAAGCTTTTTTTTTTTATTTTTTTTTTTATTTCAAGGTTTTTTTCATTTACATCTCGAGCAAAGAATTATCATTTTTTATGCATAACAATACATTTAGAATCATTGTTTATAGGTATAGAAGTTTCATTGTCCCACTCACGAGTGCATTTCGATGTTTTATCATTTCTATCTCTTTTTTTTTGTTAGTTGGGTGAATCGAATGAAATTTCAAATTTCTAATTTTTTTTAGATAATATTTTAAATCGGTTTCACTAATCTGACAAAATTTTTCAAATTTAAATTTAAATAAGCGTGTAAAAATAAGAAAAAAATTTCTTAATCTCCCAATAAATAATCATTAAGTAGCTTAAAATTCTGAATATCAGAAAATTTATTGTTTAAGAGATGAGAGATGATTATAATTTTTAAAAAATAGTCACGTTTTTAATATTGCACAAAAATTCTTAAAATTCTAGAAAATACCTTTTGCATAGAAAATCCATATTTTAAAGTCGGATAATCATACGCAAATTTTCAATATATTATTTATTACAAAAATTATGATACAAGTTTTTTTTATAATGATCAGTCTAATGTAGCTCGTTAAAATAATTTAAAGTATTTGAAAGCTGTTATCTAATAAAGTACAAACGTATATACACTTTAGTTTGACACTGCCAAAAATATGAAGCTATTTTAACTATATATACAATCAAACGTCTGTTTTAGCGATTTTGGTGTAGTGATTGCATTGCAATTAAAACTACCGCATGTTATAAGTATATTTAACCGAGTAATGATAATCGATATTATACAATTGACTGTACTGATATCAAATTTTCCATCAGACAATAATATGACACCATAAGTACTATGCATGCAAAAGCTTGTTTGTCTTTTTTAATGATTTGAAACGTTTCAAATTAAAAATTATTCCTATATAATAAATAACGCTTTTGTAATTGGTCATATTTGCATAATATTATAAAATAAACTCATATTTGGATTAACTATGTGTCCGTAGTTTTAACATTAAAAACATAAAAATTAGGATACGTATTAAATTTAGCATATACTTAAACTCAATATCCGGTTATATCTAGTTTAGTCGACTGTAGTTTTGACTATACAATAGTATCTGTCACATAAAAATCGCTACAACAATTTTTGCATAATGTTAGCCGAAATAGCTTTATATTTATCTCGATGTAGAATATAGCAATTGCACACTGATGTAATTGTGTATTATTATACATCATTTAAAAATTTTTTTTCATCTGGTAGCAGCATTAAAGTAACATATTTTCATACAAATGATTTATTATAAGTTTATTTTTTGCCTTTCTCTCGATGGCGCCTCGAAAAATGTAAATTATTTTTTTTTTTCAGTACAAAAATGCTGTAGTGATAAAAAATTTTATTGATTTAACTATGAATACATTACACTCAACGCCACATTTTTGCATATTTTTATTAAAAAAAATTTTCTAATAAAATTCGAAAAATAACTTTATATATTAGTACATTAGTATTACATTAAAATTAAATGACCTGTTTATAAATTTTATGGTCAATAAGAATTTAAAAAAATATAGAATATTAGATTACTAGTTAATGTAAACTACTTACTTGTTCATAGATATCCATTGCATGTTTTTACTATAAGATTTAAAAAAAAATCATTTCTCATCTCCGCGTAGAAAAATTAGTGGGTCTAAAAATGAAATAATGAGATAACATTCAGAGCGATTCTAAATGAAAAAATAAAAGTAGCAAATGAAAAAAAAAGTTAAAAAAAAAAAATAAAAAAAGAAAGAAAGAAAAAAAAATGTAGTCTAATGTAGTCCTGTATCATTTTTAAATGGCATTACAGAATTGACGTGATTGTTCGCGGGGGAGTGAGTCTATCTCTCTGTCTGTTGTCAGTCAATCACCCACAATCCACAAACCACAATCATCACCGCTTGTGTATCGAAATCTGATAAATAGGCGAATCAATAAAAAATGGGCAATCAATAAATAAATATTGGCAGCAGTTGTGCGTTGGACTTCATTTAATAATGCAGAGAACAACAAATATACCTTGGATTTATAAAGAGAGGCTAGTGAATAATAAAGTGTGTGCGATTTAAAGATTGTTTAAAGCGCGAGAGAACAAATTACACGCACACACGTTTCAATTACATCATATGTTCCAATCTATCAATGTAGAAAGAAAGAAAGAAAATGAAAAAAGAAAATAATGAAAATGAGAATAATGAAAAGAGAAGCGAGAATATAAGATTGTGATAATTAGGAACAAAATGTCTCTCTCTATCTCTCTCTCTCTCTCACACGTTAAAAAATTGGGTGAGCAACAACAACTCTTCTCTCTTAACGCCTAGATATTCTTCTCTAATTGTGCAGGATTCAGCTTCGGTATTGGTATTACTTATCCACTGGCTGGCTTTATCATCGCTCACTTTGGATGGAGGATTGTCTTCTATACAACTGGTAGTATCGGCCTCGTTTGGTGTATCTTCTGGTACTTCTTTGCTTTCGACTCACCGTCAACGCATCCAAGGATATCTACTCAAGAATTCCAGTACATACAAGGCAGCATTGGTACTGTTGCTACAGACTTAAATGAAGTAAGCTCTTTTTTTTATTTATTTATTTTAATGACATTTTTATTACTTAATTTTTTTTTCAATCTAATAAAATTAATGAATTTTTTAAATTTTTATATACAGAGTGCACCTGTACCATGGAAATCAATATTAACATCTTGGCCTGCATGGTCGATAGGTATAACAACATTTGGTCGAATTTGGGTTCATTACGTTTTTATTATTGCTGGACCTATGTATATTAAAACTGTCCTTGGTCTAAGTATTCAAGCAGTAAGAAACTTATTTTTATTTAAAAAGTTCTATGTTTATAAAATTTAAATGTTTGACTTAATGTATGAATTTTTAATTATTACAGAATGGTATACTTTCCGGTGCACCATTTATCTGTAGCTATTTCAGTTCGGTTGTTTTTTGTTACATTGCCGATTTACTTGTTAGGAAGCAAGTGCTTTCGCTTACAAATGTTCGAAAAATATTTACTGCGATGTGTAAGAAAAATTTTTAATATCACGTTGAGTGTATAATGTTCCGACAATACTAATAAAATATATGTAATTATAGCTCAAGTCATTCCTGGAATTTTGGTCCTACTTATTGGATATTTGGGTTGCAGCATAGTTTTAGCATTATTAGTATGGTTTATTGCTGTAACTTTAATTACCGCTGCATATGCAGGAGCAATGGCAAATATTGTTGATATTGCTCCTAATTTTGCTGGTAAGTTATTAAAAGCTTTTTTATCAAATTAATTAAGTTTTTGAAAAATAATTAATTTTTAATAAAATTCGCATTATTTTTATTAGGTCCTGTGCTAGCTTTCGCACAAACTATACACATGACAGCCAGTTTTTTGTCTCCAATAGCAGCAGGTCTGCTTACACAGGAGAGCGTAAGTTTCTATCATATTTAAATTATTAACATTATTTAAGTAATAACATTAAATTAGAATATATAATATCAAATAAAATATTTTTTTAAACTGTCTGTTAAAATTAAAATGTGATTAAAATCGAGCGGCGTCTCAATGGCTCATGCGGTAGAATGATGGATTTGTAATCTCGAGGTCCCGAGTTCGAATCCCGCTCTCGGCCGATTGATACAGGCACCACTGTATATTACATGTGCTTTTTTCACAAATACACTGAGAATCTCCGTCGCTTATAAGCATCATAATGATAGCATAAACACAGCGACGTTAAATAAAATAAAAAATAATTATTTAATCAATTTCCAATTAGAAGTTTTAAATTTTTATTATTTTTAAAATTTAATCACATTTATACGCAGTATAATAATAACAATTTGCTAAGAATTATTAATTAGAATTGATATTTTTTGTAATAACTATTAATGTATAATATATATTAAATACACAGCAAACACTGGACGCCTGGAGAAAAGTATTTGGAGTGACGGCTTGTGTTGCTTGTGGCACTTATATCGTCTACCAAATTTTCGGTACAGCTGACATTCAGCCTTGGAATTATCCAGATCAAAAGTATACGCAATCAGTTAGCGAGGATTCACAACCACTTAATGAATCGCCAACTCATAAAGCTAAAATCGTTATTAGACGATCAAGTAATCATTCCGTTGGAGTATAGTTTATAGTATTTTTACAAATCAAAAAGAAACAAATCATATTCTGTTCTTCCATGTTTCATTAGTTAATTTTTCCATATGTTTTAATCACATACTCAATTTCGCTCTTTTTTCTATTTAAATAAATTTTAAATATAAATATATAAATACATGCGAAGATCTGATATAAGTTAGCTGAAAAAAGTTTTGATTCAGTAATTTGAAAATCTAAAAGCAGTAAATAAACGTGGGCATTACATTATATAGAAATTTCAATTATGGTAATGCAAAAGAATAGCAGTGTGATACTTATAAAATTAAAAGTTTATAAGATACGGGTTCTCAGGTTTTAATGCGATTTTCAAATCAACATTAATCCTTAACTTTTTTTAAGTAGTACTTCATATATTATATATATATAAATTAACTTAAGTTTTTCTTCGTTGCATTCATAATTATTGTAAAGAAGGATTAAGTTATAAATTATTTTGTTTATTAATTGAATAATTTTAAGAGATAACGACTTTTCCACAATGTACTTCAAATAAAAATTATTTTGTCGCTATTTCTTAAAATTCTTCAATTTTTATTGATGAAAACAAGCGGTATGAACTTACAAATATGATCTTAATTACGGATCTCATACAAAATTTTTGTACAATTACTTTTTAATTTAAGTTTTGTATGCACAGCCAAAATGATTTGAAGAATATTTTTGTAATCATAAGAGAAAAAAAAACAACAAAACAATATATGCTTTTATCTTTATAAATGTAATCTTTAATGTTTTAAAATAATATTTTTTAAACGATGTATATTAAGAATTATCAATATTATTGGCATTGGCATTTATTTTTGTCATTTCACAAAAAATAAAAATGTATTGTCAGTGCCTTATACCACAATGAACTATGAAAAAAAAATTACTGAATGAGCACATTACTTTTGTGAAAAAGAAAAATAAAAATAAACACTCATTATTAAGTAATTCAATCATGTTAAAAAAAGTATTACCCGTCTTTAAATTTTAGGAAAAAAAATGTACCAGAGAGAGATTAGGTAAGAAAGAAAAATATTACGTTAGATTATCTATGTAAAGTTTAATGATATATTATATTCTGCAATTTCTTTTAAAAGATTCATTTTTATTTTCATATAATAAATAATATGGTTATTTACAATTAAAACAATAAAGTGTATTATATTTTAAAATATAAAAAACAATAATTTACGACTATGATAATAACAAAACGAAATTTCGTATATTTTTTTATTCAGGCTAACAGACTGTAGTAGATATATTTCTATTAAACAATAAGCTTTAAACATTCAAATATTACATTTTGACAACTTTTCAGATAAAATATTTCCCAAAATTACCAATTTGTATTTTAAAATATAAATTTTAAATACATACTAATTAAAAAAGTTTAAAATTTTAGAACGCTATATTTAAATAATATAAAAAAAAGCAAATAAAATCAAGAATAACGAAGGTTTTTTCCTGCCGTGTAAGAAGTAACATTGAATTTTTGTGAATTGATGTTGAGAATGTAAACGCAGATTGTTCATTAATTTTCAATGAAAACTAACAACATTATGTTAAAGTAGCGATTTTAAATGAAAATATATAAAAATTGTACGAATATTGCATATGTATTTATATAATACGTAGTGCTGTGATTTGAATATATATATAAAAAAAACATAAAGAGCTGAAGTCTTGTATTTAAATTAATGAAAGTCATCAATCCAACTATATATAGACTTTATAACCAAATCTGTACAAATTAGACGAAATTAAGTCACGAATCTTTTAGCCATGGATACTTTTAGAATTTATAAAATATATAAATGTATAGTATGCAAATTGTTAAAAAAAAATTATGAATAAAAATTATTTTAATTAATCATTTTTTTGTACCTTGCAATTAAACAACTTATTTACACACAAAGATAAACCAAAAAGTAATAAATCACAATTAGAAAAATTTTTTTATCCAAAAATATATGAAAAAAATAAGATATCAAGAGGTGAACGAAGAATATTCGAAATAATGTGGGTAATGAATTCAAAAAATATTGGTAAAAGTTGAACGGCCTCGAAACATTAGAAATACAATAATCTCTTGCGTCAAGCAAGCTGGCCGCGCGTGTGTGCCTTGTGCACTATGGATTCTTCGATGGTACCAATAACTTTTGTTATATAGAGAGGGATACTCCCAACTCTCGTTTTTGCAAAATAGTAGTACAATGCGTATACGAGAAGACTATTATATACATTATCGATGCGGCACGCAGGATTGTGAAAAAAAAGAAAGAAAAGAATAATAAAAAAAAAACAACAAATCCCCCAGCTTGTATTATAATGCTACTCGTTCAAATGCGAAAGTAGTGAAAGGAACACGCCCTATGATCATCATCATCATCATCATCTTCTTCATCGTCATCATCTTAAAGCAGCGCATTGCGATTCGCCAATACATACATACATAAATATATATAGATAAAAAGAAATAAAAAATCTCTTCGCCTGCTCCTGGCCTTATTCCTTTGATCATATTATGATGTAGGCATATAGTCACGTAACAGCACACAAGAACACACGCCCTCGCGCCCTCGCTATTTCGCTTCGATCACTATTACAATTAAACAAAGTTGATATGCTTTTACGAATATAAAATTTTTCTATATATACATATATTGTTTAGAGTATACAGTAATACAAGATACAAACTTGCTGCTTTAATAAAATAATAAACCAATATATAGATATAGTAGATGTACCTAAAAAAAATTTTTTTTTTCTTTCATATCTGTATATACGTATGCAAAAACTAGGCGGGTGTAGAAGAAACGCCTGCAAACATTCCATTCATACACTTTTACTCTGTTGTTATATCTTTTGAAGAGCCAGACTCATAAAAGCACTTTGAGAAACTGGTGTATTTCTCACTGCTATGGGATTCCAACTAATCATATTTTCTTAGATGAATTACATATCTATTGTACATTGTAATAATTTTAAAGATTTAACACCCACTTTTTATAATTTTCTATACAGAAAATATATTCCTCCCTATTGAATAACTTTTAAATTCTTCTTTTTTTTGCAAGCATTTAAATAATTTTAAGTCGCTCAAGTTTAATCTTTCCATGTTTCATCACACGCCGAGACATTAAGATAGATGAGCGTTAACAAAAGCAAACTCGATTAAATTATGTTTATGTTATAGTTGTAGTTTAATGCTTATTGATGGACTTAAATAAATTAAATGTCAAATCCTCCATCGCCTGGGATGATGCGTCAAATAAAAATCTAAACAATAAGCTGCCAACTACATAATGGATATTTTAATCCATCGTGACGTTGCATCAAACAATTAGTCAGTAGGTTTATTATCACATTGTTATTATAACAGAGCTTCTTTTTCCCTTAGTCATAAATTCAAATTTAATCATTAAATTATATATATACGTAATAAATATAATAGATCGAAAATATTTGGAATTCTTTGAATACTTTTATACAATTTTAATATTTTTTTTTCTTTAAAAGTGATATAGAATCATGCTTTGAATATTAAATCTTGTTAATTTTTATATCTTATGATGAAATAATTATGTTATGATAGTCTGATCGAATTAAAATTAAATTATCGATTATTTAACGTTCAATACTTTATGTTTCATATATTTTCAAATCCATGCAAAGGAATATTATCCGACAATTAATTGAACGCGGAGATGAACAAGCGATATTTTCTTTTTAATGTTTTCTGAATAAATATTTCAACGATAATTTTTAAAGGATTATGGCAAAACCTTTAGCATCTAAACAATGTTGTTGCAACTTTGTACTTTGTAAATTATAATTAAAAAAGCGTTTGCTCATGCATAATCGAGTGAATTTTAAAGAAAGAAACTAAAATAATCATGTTAATATTTGATTTATTTGCTTTGCTGGCTATTATTAAATGTTTTGTATGAATAATTTATCATTGGCAGTTAATAATTTTTAGCGTTCATATCTTTAAAGAAGCGCTTTAATTGAGATTACGATGGAGATAGGTTAAAGAAAAAAAATAATTTTTAGTGAATTTTAAAATGTTTTTAACGTCATGTAAGAAAAAAAATAAAAATAATTGTTTATTAATTAATCTAACAGATTTTTAGAGATATTAGACTATCACTGTTTAAATCTTTTTCAATATAGAAGAGATAATAACAAAAAAGAATGATTAGGTTAAGTAAAATTAATTTTTCAATAAAACTTTAGTGTCTAAAAATTATTTTGAAAATGTATACATTATTAGTAAAAAAACCAAAGGGCAAAAGTTCATTAAAAATATTTACCTCGAATCTTCAAGATTGTGCAACAAAACAATATAATAACAATCGTAACTGTCAAAACTAACCTGCAGTCAAAAAACAAAAAAAAAAAATAAAAAATAGTAAAAGAGCATAAAGAGCAAGAGAAAAAAGGATAATACAGATTTGTTTGATATAGATTTTTGAATAGCTTGTAAGTATAAGTTAAAACGCCAGTTTGATGAGTTGATCATCCCCTCTTAATAATAGAAAATGTACACGGTTACTTCAAGAGCTATATAAATTCACACAGGATTCACTCAGCTCGTACAATGCATCGACGTCATTGCCAAGTCACTTAGTCTTAGTACGTGATAAAGCAGATATATAGTATATATTGTACTTAAAAAATTTAATTTAGAAAATATTCATTTTTTTATTATTATTTATTTGAAGCAGTTATTCTTTTTTTATTAAATTTGTTAAAAAAAGGTGCATGCTACCATGAAGAAATTCAATATTTTTGTAAGTTTGTGTAGATATATTATTTGATTATTAATATTTTCTTAATTTTAATAAAATAGTTGTTATAAAATTTTATTTTCAATACATCCAATATTTGATGATTCAGTACAATTTTTTTTTCAATATAAGGATTTTATTAAGTTTTATTAATATTTTGGCAGAAAATATAATGTTAATAATTTGCAATGCTACGCAGAATACAAACTTGTAATGTTTTTTATTCATTTATGTAACAAATTAATGACATCTTACATAAAATAAACAAAATTTTAATGTTATTTTCTTAAAAATATCGAACGCATATCTCTTTTTTAATATAAAATTTAAAAGCAGTTTTATAAATTTTAAGATCTTAAGTTTAAATACGAAAAATATGAGTAGTTAAATTAGTTTCAATATATTCATAGTTTTTAAAAAAAATTGATTGTTTTAGTTTTTAAAAATATAAAAAATTACCTTTATTTTGTTTATACGAATAATAATGTGACAATTTCTAAGTTTTAATAATTTCATTTCCAAAATTAATTTATATTTAAAAAGAAAATTTTATGAGGTAATTTTTAAATTAAAATTTTATTATATTTTGAAATTAATTTCATTGAATTGCAAAAAACTGATATAAAAGACGAATTTTATTTATCTGATTGAAAAAAACTAAAAATTTTTCTAAATTGCCAATGTGCTTAAATTAACGGTCAGGTATTGAATGGTGCTTTCTTATTGATATATGAAAAATTTTAATAAAGAATAAAATGGTATCGTTTTGAATTTTCGTCAAATGTTTATAGAAATATTACTAAAGTAAAATTTGAACAAAATAAATTTTTATAAAATAGTACCTTTCCCATTACCAAAATAACACTTTCAACAATGGCCTGCTTAAATTGTCACTCCTCCGTCGATATTTAATTCGATACGATATCTCCAACCATCCCATTTATGCCCTTCTAGTAAACATTTACAAATTAAAATCAATTTAACATTAAAAATGAAAAACAACGTTACACTAAATTATCTTTAAAAAAAACATCAATTATAAACATCGTAAAAATTTTTATAGCCGGTGATTTCAATAAAAACCAAGGTAAATACACCAGTAACCGTTCTCATCTTTATAAATTCATAATCCTTGCATTAACATAATATTTATCTAGCTGTAATAATAAAACTTTCTTTAAATCTTCTTTATTGTATTGTGGTCAATAAATTTAAGTAATCTTTTAATTAAAACAAAGTATCTTTTTTAAATCTTGCATGTTTTTAAATCGCTCGTATTATGAAACTGGAAATAAAAAAAAAGCTTGTTAAAGTTTTTCTACACCGGTACAATTACCTTATCGTTGGTAAGAATCATCCCGGTTTGTGTTATTCTTATCCATTTTTATCTAATTTCAACAAAATGATGTTTCGTTTGACATGGCATCACATTCGTACTTTTATATAAGAAATTTATGCTTCCCATACATTAAAATGAAATTTATGCGCCGAAATAAGGAAAAATGTAATATTACTATCCGAACAATAATTTTATTTTATTTTTCTAATGTTTAGATATTAATGCTTGCGTGCGTCAGTATAAGCAGCGCACAATTTCAATACAACCCTCAGACTCGTTATAATAATAATCCAGATTATTATGGACGACGTTATGCCATTCTAAGACAAAGTCACGAGCAAAACATCGATGGTTCTTATGCTTTTAGGTAAGATTTTTCATTATAAATACATTAAATTATATTGAAAGAAAAATTTTATTTTCATAAAAAAATTCAAAAATATATATTTGCTTGAATCAATAATTAATTAGTATTTGTTTTAATTAAAAATAATTAAAAACATAGAATTTTTACACAGCTTTAAGTACAAACTTAACTTTTCAATCACTCGAAATGCCTGTTGCTAATTGTAATTTGAAGAAAAACTATTTGCCAAGTTAATTGTGAAAAACGACCAATTAGGTCTTCCTAAAGTACAACATAAAATGTATTTTACTTTTTTTCTAATCCGACAAGAAAATTCCTTTGTACTTACAACACAATTTAAATTCTTGCCAGCCTTATAAACAAAAAGAAAACCTTTTTTCTTTGTTATGCGACTTACGTTATTTTATTATCTAACAATTGTTACTCAAACTTTCGTTCATATGTTATGTTGTTTCGTATAAACAATACCGTTTTTACGGTCATTAATTAAACTGATATCTCGTTATATTCTATCGAATTTAGCTGAATTTTTTGGTGATATACATCAGTGGATATAAAATAAAAGTAAACTCATTTTGTCTACCATCTATAAATCCAATACAAGTGAAGGTACAATAAATACGTTCAATCATGTTGAATTAATAGATAGCAAATAAGTTTAATTACGTTGTATTTATAGTAGCTAATGTATCAATGAATTTATGGTTAAATGTTGCTTCTCAACTCTATACAACAATTTTCTTAAATATACAATCACCAACATCATTTTTAAAATCTGTTTATAATTATTCATTTAAAAGTTCATAATACGTAAATAAATAATAATTGGAGTTCAAAATTTTCATAGGGTTCACCAACATTAATTCATGACTAAAAAAGTTATGCGTACTCAAATTCACAATATGATACGATTATTTGTACAAAATTTGATTCAATGCCAATTTTAATGTTATTGAAAAATCGAAAATTGAAACTTCAAAATAACACCGATAAATGATTGATTACTGTAAATTTCACAAAAATAAAAATTTACTAGCTATATAATTGGTACAAATATTGAATAAAAAAAACAAAAAAAAATGAAATATTCGATAAACAATAAAATTGCAGTTACGACACGGAAAATGGTATTTCGGTAGCAGAACAAGGTAGACCGGTGAACAAAGGTCAGCAGGTTGAAGTTGTACAGGGTCAATACAGTTACACAGCACCAGATGATACGCCAATACAAGTGAGCTATGTTGCCGATGAAAATGGTTTTCAAGCACGTGGTGCCCATTTACCAACACCACCGCCTATACCATTAGCGATACAACGTGCACTCGCTTATAACGCCGCTCATCCCGAAGAGGATAATTACGTTTATGGATCTAACAATGCTTATCCTAGAAATAGATATCAATAATTTCTTTTTTTTTTTTTGTTTCGATTTATAATTTATAATAAAAAAAATTTTTTTATTTAATACATATTATGGAGCTTTAATTTTACAATCTTTTCGCTCTTAATACCAAGATGCAATATATACGAAAAACTAATGTAATATAATGAGCTTTAATTTTTAATAATCAAATTCTGTATTATAATAATTTCTTTATTTTTCCTTCCTCTATCTCAAATATATATATATATATATATATATATATATATATATATATATATATATATGCGTATACCTTTAATCTATCATCTATTGCTTGCAATTACTTAATCATGATCGAGTAAAGGAAATAAAATAAAAAATCTGAAACTTTATTACTTTGTATTACAAGTGCGTATTTTGTTAGTTTGATGTTCATTTTTCTCTCTGATTTTTTTTTATATTTGGAAATATCATATTTATATCGTTGAATCGCATCTGTACAAATAAGAAAAACAATAGGCTTATACAACAGATGCACGTGATGTTGCAGTATATATTATATATGTATCCGTAAGTATGGCATAATGATGTTTTAATAAAAAGAATTATTATAGTTATTGTTTGGCGAAGGAAAAATTTGTTAATATGATTCAAGAGTATATTTAGGTCACTATGGATCATTTATTTAGTTTTTTCTTTTTTCATCTTTTTTTGAGAAACATCATTAAGAAGTGGTGGTTTTGTGCGATAAATGTATATATTTAGCTAGGAAACATAAGTAACATCATGACTATAAAGATAAAAAAAAAGAAGAGAAAAAAATTGAAAAGAAGAAGAAGCTATTCTTTACCTTCGTAATCCATCCTGCATTCTCAAAGTTACCAATTATAAATACTTTGAGATAATGATCTTTCGCACTGAATAGAAACCTTACCTTTATTCTATAGAGCAACCAGGCGAAACAAACACCCATACGTATACACACAATGGCCTTAACGCATCTCTGATTGCAGCTTCTTTTCTCTCTCTCTCTCTCTTTTTTTCATGTGTCTATTAAGCGCAATGTATATAAACATACACATGCTTATGAGCTATCAAAATGTCTATTGTGAAAGTATCGTATGAAAAAAAACGTGTTTAGAAGAACGGACCTCGCCCCATTGTTGACGTTATATCGTCAATCAAAAATACCCAACGCACAATTTATCTTTATCTTTCGTTTGCGGGCTATTCTTTTATTATATGCATTTGTAGGTTGCTAGATTCGTTTGTCTATTTTTTTTCCAGTGTCGTTTATTTAAGTTAATTCTAATGTCCCTTTTTTCTATAAAGTATTTTTTTATTAACGTAGATTAATATTTATTCAGAGAATATACGGATTCTGGATAATTTTCATTAAAATATAAATTATTAAGAATTAAAAATATATTATACGATTATTTGTACAAATTTTGTTTAACTTTCGTTTTTAATAAATTGAATTAATGATTTATGTTTATGGATACAATCGATTGATGATGGGTTTCAAAAGAATTTTCAGCATGAAACTTAAGCATTATTGTTAAATATAATAAACTTTTATTATGCTACAAAAAGGATGTATATACAATGCAGTCAAGATAATAAAAAAGTACAAAAATTTTTTTTTTTTGCTTATACAGTAAGTGGGCGATATCTTTGTCTTTTATTATCTTTTTTTCATATTTACATCAGAATAAAATTATTCTTTAGCACTTATTATGTAATATCTCCATTAGTTCATAACTATCAAATACATATATACAGGCAAATAGAAATATGGAAGTAATGATAAATTAATAACCTACACATCACATATTCTTGATATTTGAATGATTAATAACACCTTTATAACTTTTTAACATATGAAGAAAAAAAAATTGCAAAGTAGATGTAATGCAAACACAACGCATAGTAATATGCTTATTCTATAAAAGCTTATAAATAAAATTTTTTACTACTAATTGACTCTAAAAATAAATCACATTTTAATAAAACATAAAGGCTTTTACATTTGTAATATTTAAAATTTACACCGCGCTTTCAATCGTATTTAATGATTATTGGTTACTTACAGCATATTATTCTGTCATGAGCGCAGAACATTTTAATAGGCATAAATATCATTACTTATATTTTTCGCTAAGTTATTATAATAGTTAACAATCTTTTTTAAAAAAAAACTCTTAAATTACCAATGCCAGATGTGTCTTTACATAAGCGTTATTTTTTCTTTTCTTTTGACATGGACACGTCTGAACGTAAGAAAGAAATAATAAATTTAATTATTAATTTCTATTTCATCTGTCATATTCCCATCAAATGATAAGATAATTTTCAATGTACATTCTAGCCAATTGATGATTTTCCGCCTGTGAATAAATGAGATAGAGATTAAAGGCTGCTTCTTTTGTTAGATCTAAACGATTGGGATGCTGGGATACAAGTTCAGGTGCCGGTGATTCAAGTGCGAGCTTGTAAAAGTGTACTGCTCCTGGTAGTAAACCAAGCTGATGTAGCATTCTAGCCATATTGTAGTGAAATTCCTGAGTACCTTGTACGCCCCTTAACTTTTTGTACGTTTTCATAAATGCGATAGCTAAATAGAAAAAATTGAATTTTTCTTTTATTCATCAGATATTGTTTAAGGAAAAATACTTTAAAAAATAATTTGGTAAAATTACTATCAAAGTAACTAATTAAAATATCCTATTCTGAAAGTAATAAAATGATGAAATTGTAAATTTACAAAACTATATAGCGATTCCACGCTTATTGTATTTTTGCAAAAGTGCTTGTAATTTTACATTAAAATTTACAAATCTCAACTAATTTTAAAATTTTACGTCTTACTTTTTTCTTTACAGACTAATTTTTATAAATAATGACTGTGGCAATTGAAAATAATTCATTTTTAGAATTTTGAATTCATTCAAAGTCAACAATTATTTTTTTCTTTTTTATCTAAAATAATTGTAAATAATTATGTACAAAGAATGATCTAAAAAATCCTAATTTCGCCTTGAAAAATTTCAAGTTGAGCACAACTCTTGTTTTTAATTCGATAATTTCCAATACGAAAATACCGATTATTTCGAATTTTTCTAGCAAAAATTTTGATTTTTTTCTTCAAAACCGACGATACCTCACTTGCATAATTTTTTTTTTTTATAAAATACAATGATAGATTCGAAAAGAAAAAAATATTTTACAAAGAAAATAATATATTTTGCATATTTGAGAACATAATCAACGAGATTGCCGTGAATGTTGAATTTATTTTGCAATAAACAATCATCTAACAGGTTCGACTTGTCATATTCGCAAAACAAAAACTATGATTTACTTGAAATTTCGCCTGTTTTTAAGTATTATCATATTGCTATCTTTTAGATCACTTTTGAATCTAATTTATGAGGTCTCCGAATAGGCCGAGTTTTTGGATCACTCGTTTTTTAATTCTTTAAATTAAGTCTGTGAATAAAAAATTTTTTACTATCGTTCGCGGCTACTTATAATTATTAAAAATTTTATAAATTTAAGAAAATATTTATAATTGATTCAAATGGATAATAATAGATGATAATGTTTACTTTAAGTTATAAATATCAATTTTTTCTCATTTCATTCTTGCAAAAATAATATATTGTCCCTGTTGGAAATTATTTTGACTAAGAATTATATTATTTTCACAATAATAGTTTCGTGAATAATTGTAAATAACATAAATGATCGTGAATAATTGTGAACACGAAATGGGACAGACACATTGAAATTATTATAAATAGGACAAAATACTTTTTATTTATTTCCTGTAAACTTCTTTAGGTAATACAAATTGAAACTAAGATGATGTATCATTATCTTGCTCATACTATAATGACCTATGAAATAATAGCTTGGGGTAGTGCTAATAATAATAGTTTAGGTCTTCTACAAAGTTTACAAAATAGAATATTAAAAGCTTTGCTTTTGTGTTTTTGAATTATTATTATAAAAAATTGAAAAATAATATAAAATTTAGTAAATAATTTTTTTAGAAAATTTTATTAAAGTTCAATTTGAACGATTGAAAAGTTTAATCGTATGTTGAAAATTTAAAGATTTTATAAATTGCTTGGGCGTGTACTGAAATTATATATGCTTTGAGCAACATCTTGTTCATATTGCAGCAATAGAAAATACGTATATACTATCTTTCATTAAAAAATTTAAAATTCTGATGTATCACTATGTAAATGATTAGTCAAGCTTTTTGTATGCGTTATTTGTATTTACTGGTACTACGCATGGGTAATCTTATTTTTATCACGGCGTGAACGAAATTGCATCCTATGCAATTCAATTCAATTCAATTCTTAAGGTGTAATTTGGCGCACTGG
The DNA here is from genome assembly GCA_017163975.1 of Anastatus disparis. Lineage (NCBI taxonomy): Eukaryota > Metazoa > Arthropoda > Insecta > Hymenoptera > Eupelmidae > Anastatus > Anastatus disparis. The sequence continues at coordinate 5,825,220 of JAFFSR010000226.1, forward strand.
GTGTCAAAAAGTGTTATTAAATCCAAATTACGTTAAATTGTAAATACTCGAGCGAGTCCAATAACAGTTTAGGCAGCTTTGCCGACCCTTCTGCATATCAATTGCACGAGTATTTATAATTTAACGCACTAGTATCAAAAGATACTATTAACTCTTATGGGATTTACCATTGCAGATTTCGTTGGTTAGAATAAATAATCAAATTAGGGAAAACTATTGATAATAACTCTTAATAATTCTGCTTTACGAGTTGGTTGAATTAAAAGCGAATTCATATATGTGTATAAAAAAAAATAGTAATTAATAAAAAAACGCTTACCTTGGACCACAAGCTGATTTTTGTTTGTTGATAATTTTTGGCAAGCCATCTGCAATAATGTAATTGATACAAGTAAAGCCAGAAGTGCATCAGGTCTGACTTTAAATAGGGATATATAATCATTTAAGGCATATTTATAAGTTCCAGAGACTAGACAATTGTTAGCATGTAAAATATGTAGATAAGAAAAGGCATCTTCTTTTCCAAGCATTCTCATCATAAACCTGTTATGTCTCGAATCTTCGGCATGCTGAATTATTATATTAAGCAAATTCCATGTCTTGGTTGTTTTAAGATTACGCACTAATTCTCTAACAATATTGAATCCATTAAAAGAGTCATTGTTACGTATACAAGATATTAAACAGAAATATAATAAATGATTGTTTTTGTCAGCGAATTTTTTTGAAGTAAGAGCAGTAAAACAAAATCTCTGTAAAAGGCCCCACTTTTTAAGTTTGCACGCAATTTGGCACATTTTAAGTAATAAAATAAATTCTTGTTTCACTGTTGGTTCATTTTTTGTTAAAAAAGTTGGCATGTTATCATCAGTCAAAGGCTCACCTCTGGACAATCGATCTCTGTACAAAATATCCATGCGATGTCGTGCTCCACTTGTTCGACTTAAAGCTGTCAATTCTAATTTTGATCTTAGATTGACACAATGCCTTAAAAGAAGTAATAATCCAGATTCGAGACATTCATTATACTTTTTGACTTTCAACAATAATACTGTCCTTTCATAAATGATACCTGGATCAAGAATATCTACTGTTAAATCTTGCTCCAATACTTGTATTGCTTTGTTAAACTGATTTTTGGACTTATATAGCTTAGCCAATTTCATACGTGCATCCAAATATTGCGGAGACAATTTTCTAACTATTTCATAGGATTTAATGGCTCTGTCATAACTATGACAAGCTTCCAAACATTCAGCATGTTTCAACCATACTTCAGCTAGACTGAAGTTTTTGCTATTAACTAAAGGTTCTAATAAATTCAAGGCTTTTTCAAACTTCTTTTGACTTATAAATGCTTCAGCGATATCTAAAAATAAATCTCCAAAATCCTCTGGATTTTCTAAAGCTTGAAATTTGGATGTGAGTGTGTTAGCAATTTCTATTTCATTCAATCCAATCAAAGAAATTATACATTTAGCTTTCAAATCAGCTGCCAAATCATCTGGAATATTGCAAGAGGCAACTGCATGAACTTTTTCATTATTATCACCTAATGATTCAATATTTTCCAAATTTGCATATTCAATCTGAATAGTCGTAAATCTTATGAGAATATCTAAGCACTGAGTAAATTGTTTTAAATAAATTAAAAGTTCTGCTGTTATATTTACTAACTCTGGTGTGACTAATTGTGGACATTTTTTAAAGACATTATTTAATCCTTCTAATGCTACTTTATACATATTTTCTTCTCTACAACGTTCAAGCAGTAATTTAGCATATTTCAAAATATTTTGACCATCTTCTGGACCTAAATGGTGAAGTAATTTTGAATAAGCTCGAATAAATGCTTTTCTATCACCATATTGTTCTTGGAGTTTAGCACGAATTTCATATAATTCTATATTTTTTGGATTAGCTTGAATGGCCTTAGAATAACAAGTAAGCGCTAGTCTCAAATTTCCAGATTCCATTGAAGAATTAGCTAAGTGAATCCATTGATCAGCATCCTTAGGATTGAGATATGCAGCTATCAAACCAAATTGTAAAGCTCTGTCTGGTTGCTCAGTTTCATAAATCATGGACAGTGTTTGAAATGGTTCTGGAGCATCAGGTACCTGCCTATTAAATGTTTTAACAAGTTAAATAAAGTATTTAATTTTAAAAAAAGTGCGATTCTATACCTTATAATTTCCATACACATTTGAGTAGCTAATTCAATTTCTCCTTGAGCATATCTTAAATTAGCTTCTCCCATAAGTCCTTGCAGTGCTGTTGGAAGTTTAGTTCTTTTAGTTCGTTTAGTTGTCTTAAGTTTTTCTGTCTTTTGAGTTAAAATGTCACTATTTGCTTCAGAAACAAGTTCATTATCAACAACATTCCTAAAATTAATAGACATTATAAATTTAAAAGAAAAAAATATTTTTAATATTATTTGTTTTTACCTTGGTACAGTCTGTTCTACTTCAATATCAATATCTTGATCCATTCTTACAGTAAATTCAGAAAATGTTAATTTACCATTTAAAAACTGGTTGATTAACATATTTTCTTCTTCAGTAGAAAGAATATTTTGTTCTTCTACAGCAGGCACAGCATCGTCTACATTAGACTGAATAAATTTTGAAGAATTAACGGATAATTGTTCAGGTATTTTTTGAATTTTGATGGGTTGAGCTTCAACAAACTCATCCATGTTAAAGTTCATCTGATTAATAGATGCTGGATCAAGTTCTTCAATTTCTACAGGAACAAACATTTCGCCAGTGTCCATAATAAAAGATTCTTGAGGTAAAACAGATGTATCACTTTTGTTTGATTTTTTGTTTTCTGGTTTAGAATTTTGATCTGTTGGATTGTCCATTTTAGTATCCTTCAAAAATTGATAATTTTTTACTTATCTAATATTGAACATTTTTTATAAATAATACATTTTTATAAAATATGATTTACAAATTAAAATATTTAAATTAAGTATAATAGATAATTAATAAATTTAAGAACATAACTAATATATTAATTAAACAAAAATTATAAACAATCTCTTTTTTTATTTAAATATGAAAATGAATAAAAGTAGTAAAAAGATGATATATTTTAAAAAAGGTTTATTTGGGAAAATCTTACTTTTTAATTTATTTTAATTTATGGTTTCCTTGAAAGACTTTTATAATTGTCAATTTCTAATACTCGTGAAATTTCTATTATGTTTGAAATTTAACCTTTCTTCTTTTTCTTATTTTGCGAACAACTCGAATCATGGCATCAACTAGACATGGAATTGCAGTTTAATTTTTTTTGTTAAGATTTTGTGACTTTTGTGTGTGTAGTGGTTTGGTCAAAGCTCCGTTCATTTGAATTCATTGTCTCTCTAAAAACTTATCCTACAATATTCAAATAAATTATGCATTAACTGTATTTTTGGAAATACTTCTCAAAAATAATTTTTAAGGTTGTTTAAGCAATTTTTTTTAAATATAGAAAATTTAGTAAAAAATACTAAAACAAACTATAGATTTCTTTTCTTAAAATCAATTAATATTAAAGCAATAATTGAAATTTACTTATTTTTACATCTATTTACCAATGTGTCTCGATCACGGTCGTCTCGATACAAAATATTTTTTAGTCATGCACAGCGCTGGTCATGCAGTCATGCTTACATTCTCATATAATATACAATAATAAACTTCAAGGTGTACGTAGAATTACCACGTTTTCTTGGTCGTGTCGTGTCGTATGCAATTTTTAGCAATACCAACTTAATTCATATTTTTGAATCACATTTTTCTTACTATTTCTGAATTTAATGAATTTCAGTAGTTGGTACTATTACTAAAATTGCACACGACTAAGAAAACGTGTGGTATTTTAATCTTATTTTGAACATACCCATAAAAATGTAAGTAAATATACACAAATTTCTTAATTTTTATAAAAATTTTTTGCCTGTCCTTATCGAATTATAAAATTATAATAGCAGTCTGAATTGAAAACAAAATATCGTATCTTTTTTATTGTTCAAACGTATTTGAGAATAAAGTATAATTATAAGAGGTTATGTTCCTTGATTTACCATTTAAATTTTTTCAGTTTCGAGATGAATTAAATCAAACATTTTCAAAAATAATTATAAAGAAATTAAGAACATTTAAAAGTTTAATTCATCGTTGAAATATAAAAAATAAATAATAAAAATATATTAACTTTGAAACTTAGTAACATATATTTTTTACGTACTGAATTTTTGTTGATTTATTTATATTTATGCAATATATACTATATTTAACTAAAATATAAATTTTTCTTAGGTTGAAGAAGTTATTAAACTTTTGTGATTCATAGTAAAAATGTCTTTAAAAAAACATAAACGAAAACGCAAGCATAGTACAGATAAAAGTAGAGAAAGGACATTATCCGATAATAGTGATAAATATAGAGCATACGTAAAAAAAGTAAAAAAAGATAAAAAGAAGGATAAACAAGCGTATGCTGTTGTTAAAGCGGATGAAATTGGAGATGTAAATAAAAAATCAAAAAAGAAAAAGAATGTGAAAGAGATAACATCAACAAATGAAAACATTGTTGTTACCGCTACACCAAATGTATCAATTTTTGCCAAACCTAAACTGAACAAAAATGCGATTCTATTAAATAAAGAAATTAAAGGCAAATCAAAAATTGTTTCAACAAAGAAAAAGAAAGAAAAGTCAAATTTAAAGGCTTTGAAGAAAAAACCAGAAACGATTGTCATTGTAAGAGAGGGCATGGAATTAATTATGCCAAAAACACCTCTTATGCCAAATATTGACAATAATGAACCTTCCACAAGTTAGTATTAAAAAATTTCTTATTTTTGATAAATGATGATAAAAATTATTAATTAAATAAAGTTACATTTGCTACATCGTTTGACAAACTTTTTTTCTTTTGAACAAATGTTTTTCTAATAGTATTCTGATAATTCTAACAAATAAACATGCTTAGGATGAATAGTTTAACAGATAATTTTCATTGAATAAATATTATTGTTAAAGATTTAATAAATAGAAATGCTTAATAATTTGATATTTGTTTGAAAAAATGGTAATATATGTGTAATATTTAATTATAAGTTTCATTATGTATAAATAAGTTTGATTTTTCACTTTATTTAAACATTTAACACTTTATTCTAATAAAAATGATAATAATTATTTTTAAACTTTTAATTTTGTTACAAATATTTGATGTGATTCTTATTAACTTTATTATATAAGGTTATAAGGTTATAACTAATACTTTATTAATTTTATTATTGTAGGTTTTTCAGAAATTCAGTCATTATGTATAAAAGCACCAATACCAGGTCTAACAATAAAAGAGCTCAAGAAAGCAATGTGTTCACCAGTTGTAATTGAAGCTAATTTGAAAGATAAAAAAATTAAAACTCCTGAATTTTTGCGCAAAAAAAAGAAAAAAAATTTAAAACAATATGATGTTGTTGTAAGTGAGTCTGAAGATGAAGATGATCAAGAAGATAGTGAAGAAGATGATCAAGAAGGTAATGAAAAAAATGATCAAGAAATTATGGAAGAAAAACAAAATGTAAAAAAATCATTACAAAAAAAAAATAAAAAAAAAATTGATCAGATTGATAAATCAAATCTAAACTCTAATGATTCAATAATTGATCGAGAAGATTCTACCTCCAATACTGATGTAAATAAATCATGTGAAACGAGCAACAAAAAAATTGTAGAAGAAAATGATAATGCTGCAAAATATTCAGTGGAAGTAGATAAAAATAAAACAAATGATTCAATTGATAAATCAGTTCAAAATTCTAGTAATTCAAATATTGTTTTAGAAGATTCAAATTCTGATATTCCTAAAGCTTTACAAGAATTTTATGAAGAAGTTACAAGGGGATTTGAATCTCTTACACAAAAACCATCTAAAAATAAAGATAAAAAAACAAAATCAGCACTGACTATGGATAAATCAGTCACAGATTCTAATAGTTTAGCAGATATTGTAAACAAAAATACTACCCTTATAGATAACTTATCTTTATTGGAAAAAAATGTAGTTCAATTTTTTTCACTTGAAAGTAAAGTTATCTTAGTCTTGAGTCCAGGAACTCAATTTTCATTTTTGGGGAAACTGAGATTAAAAGTTGCATATGGTTCTGTAGAAATCTATGGATCTACATTCAGTTCTCAAAGTAAACCAGTCGAAGTTTATTCACCTAGAGGTTATAGTTCTGTTAGTATATCAACTTCTGACTTAGAAAATACATATGATAAGGAAACTCTATGGGATATTTTAACATCTGAAGGTGTTGATAGATCTTTAAAGACAAAGCTACACGATGCCATTCAAGAATGCAAGATTGGATGGTCAGTTTTAGTGTTAGAAAACTTTGAGAACACATTGACTAACTTTTTAAACAATCACTGTTCATTTAAATTATTTCCAAAAATAGATAATATCAGATATGCCTGGTGTGATCCAAGAAGAGCTGAATGTATATTGCAAACCAATTTCCAATTTTATAGTTCAAAAGAAGAAATATCACTTTGCCCACAATGGAATGCGACTATAACAAATCAATTGTTAAATCAATGGAATTCTAAAAAAACTTTGTGTACCGTTATAACAGGTGGAAAAGGTGTAGGAAAATCTACAACAGCTAGATATTTAATAAATAATTTATTAAAATATTCAAAAAAAGTAGTGCTCTTAGATTTAGACCCAGGACAAGCAGAGATGACTCCTGCAGCTTGTGTGTCATTGAATATTTTGGATGAACCTTTATTAGGACCAAATTTCACACATCTTAAGATTCCGTTTTATCAGTTATATTTAGAAGATGTAAATATTTCAAATTGTATAACTAGATACATTGAATGTATTAAAAAATTAATAGATTGCCTTAAAAGTGCAAAAAATCTGGCTCAGTACCCTATAATTGTTAACACGATGGGATTTTGCAAAGGTATTGGGCTTGACATTTGCATTTTTTTGCTAAAATTAATACAGCCAACCAATGTTATACAAATTATATCAAAGAGAGCAAAGAATAATTTTGATTTTGCCTTATTGAAAGAAACAATCAATAAACGGGTATGTATTTCAATGAATTTATTGTTAATGATACTTTATTTAATTATAATTAATTATTTCTTTTTTTTTTAATTCATTTTAGAATTCATCTATATCTTGGGACAAAGATAATACCATTTTTGAAAAAACCTGTGATTATGAATTACATTATGTACCATCAATGGCAGAAGGTAAACGTTTGTTTGATACTTGGAACATGATGCCCCGAGATCAGAGAGAACTTGTTTTACTTTCGTATCTCAGTGAAATCATTAAAAATGCCGATGATAAGTGGTAAGATAATTATTATATAATATAATAACTAAAAACTTAAATATATGCATTATAATAATTTTAAATATTTACATTTAGCTTTTGCAGTATTACATCGAGTAGCATCAATAACGTCATCCCATACACGTTAGTATAACTTGTAATTTTTACAAATAAATTACATACTTAGTATTTAATAAATTTTTATTCTGCCTTAGGTTACCATTTTCATCATTTTATATATCCTTAATAAAATCAAATGTTTCACCAACGCATATACTGGCAGCAATGAACGGAAATATCGTTGCTTTGTGTGGTATTGACTTGGATACTGATGTATCAGAGAGTGATAAAAAATCTTTAAATTATCCTATGGTTGTGATAAAGCCTCCATCCTGTCCGTGCTATGGATACGGTAATTTTTTAAATTTATAATTTATAATTTTTAAAAGTTGGACGTTATTTTAATTTTAATATCATACTTTTCTATCTGTTTGATACAGGTATAGTGCGTGGTATCGATATAAACCGCAAGTTGTTGTATTTAAATACACCTTTAACAAAATCTGTCTTAAGACATGTAAATTTACTTGTTGGTTGTTCAGCTGTTCCATTTACATTACTGAAACAAAATGAAAACGATATTTGTCAACCATATGCCGGTGATCGAGGTGAATTGCCCACAGCACGCGAAGCTCGTCGTGGTAACTTCCGCGTTGATCAGACTAAGAACGCTTAATATTTTTGAAAAAGATTAAAGTGTTAAATGAACAATTTATTGCGTGAATCTAAAATGATAACGTTCTAAACTAAATAAAGCAGAGGTCAAATGATATTTAAAAACTTTTTCAGGAAAATATTAACTGAATAAGTAAGGTAAGATTATAATGAAAATAACTAATATACTATTTTGCTAAAAATCGACGATTTTTGCTTTACGATTATTACACTAAAGTCAATATTTTTACATGTTATTAATTCAATAATAATGACTTAAAAAGTTATTTTACAAATATAAATATACTTAAAAATATATTTATTTCAAAATACTGTAGCAGATTAAAAAGTTGTAAACAATATTTATAATTTTTGCGAAATTACGATTTAAATAAAATGTATATATTTTAATATGAGTTGAATTTGTTATCATCGTAATAGTTATAATTTTGTAAAAATAATAATTCTTGCTTCACACATTTTCACTATTTTTGTATAGATTGTCAAAACCAAAAATGATAATAAACGATAAATTTGTGATAAATGATTAATTTTATCTTTATAATTTTGAAATTTCAGAAGCCCCATCTCGTAAGGTACTTATATTATATTTTCTATTCAATTTATAATTTCAAATGTTTTATTTTTAATAACTGATTAAATGGAGAATCAAGTACAATTACTTCATCATACAACGTAAAAATTTTATTTTACTTAAAATTAAGTACAATTACACCGTCGCTAGTTAGCATCGCAATGATAGCATAAATACAACGACGTTAAATAACGAAAAAAAAAATTACGACAGTGTTGATTTGTTTTTAATTTACTTTCAGTTATGAGTTTTACTTATTTTTAAGTGTAATAAAATGTTTATAAAAAGTAAATTAAAAATAAATTAATACCATATAAACTTTTTTTTTATTTACTCACGATACTTTCGTAATTATCAATGCCAAAGTTACAATGCATAAAAGAGGTCTTCAGTGGCTCATTCGGTAGAGCGATGGATTCGTAATTTCGAGGTTCCGAGTTTGAATCCCGCTCTCGGCCGATTGATACAAACACCACTGTATGTTACATGTGCTTTGTTCACAAACACACTAAAAACCTCCGTCGCTAATTAACATCGCAATGATAGCATAGATACAGCGACGTTAAATAAAAAAAAACATTCAAACGGATAATGAAAAATGAATTGAATCTAATTACAAAAGTAACAACGATAATTTGATAAATGTAATTACGAATCTTTTAAAAACGATAATATTTTGGTAATATAAGATGGATTATTATTTTGTGCAGATAAAATATAAACAGCATACACTAAACCATAATTCAGAATCTTTTCGCGAAGTTCTTCACTGGTAATTGAGTTTTGTTCTTTACAAACGTTTTCACAATAAATTTTTATAAGATCTTGCCAAACGTCTGTTTCACATTGAAGTAAAACCGTGGCTAAGTCAATAGTATTTAAAGCATGTCTAACTCGCTGCCAATCCAACATTCGCACTTCAGTTATCTCATCGGTCTCCTTATTCTTTTTGAACCAAAGATTTTCTTGTATCAAAAAGCCTTGGCATATTGTACTTAAGCTTTCTAAATTTTCGTTCGAAATATAATCATTAATTTTTTCAATCTTATTGTTTACGTCTTTGTCTGAAGAATTTGACTTTAAATCTTTAAGATATCTGGAATATAAAATGTAAATTATTTGTTATTATGAATAAACTTTTTTTTAATTAAAAGGACATTTTTAATGCTATAATTTAAAAAAAAGAAAAATTATCTTTTCTTTGATTTCTAAAATTAATTTTAATTAATAGAAAATATCAATTTTATTATTAAATATAGACATTAAAATCTTACTTTGTAAAATTTTTATCTTGCTCTTTATCAGATGATGCAACAGTATCCTTAATTTCTGTAAATTTAACTTGGAACTCTCGATACACCGAATATTTATTTTCTTTCAACCTCATTCCTTTCCCATGAAATTTACCAATAAGTTCCAAAACAGTTTGTGCTTCTTTTTTATTTAATCCTCTTCCTACAACTTGTTCAAAGCCATATTTTTCAAGATTTTCAAGAACAATAACTGGTCTACCATATCTTCCCATATCAGCTAAATAAAATTTTGGAAAACAGTCTTTCCCATAATGTAATGTCATTTTGTTCCAAAGTATTTCTTCATTAAGAAAAGCATCAAAGGCCAATGCAAGACTTGGTTCATTTGTTGATAAAGGATCTTCTGGTAATAATTTAATGAGAATATGAAAAGTTTCTGGCTCTCCGGAAAATTCAACGACAACGGAAGCTTGATAATAAGCAAAATCAAGATGATAAATTGATTTTTTCAAAGGTTCAATTTTAGCTGATATAAATTCGACAAATTCACGTGAACCAGGCTCGCAAAAACAGCGATTGTGTACCATTTCTGGTAAGAGATCCGTCTCTATAAAATTTATGTCTTCCTCGGCCGTTGGTCTCATATTGTTATTTTATTTCGCCGACAAGTGTTTTTGAGCAAAGATGATGTAAATAATTTAACTTTAAAAAAACACTGTAGAACGGTAATTTTAGAAAAATTTTTTAATACTCGTTAACTAAACGATTCGAAATCTGTACTTCATAAAACTATATGTTGAATAAAAATACTAAACACTGTTCTAGTCGATTGAACTTTTACTATGGACGTTTATACGCACGAATAACTACTTTGTGTTTCCCCACTTAAAAAAATTGAGTTTATAGCTCCTCCTCGCTATTGACTCTTGAAATGTAATCTTTAGTATTCACATGATTCACGTGATCATGGTTCATTAACTCATAGGGCCATATCAATCGTTTTTTAAAGTTGCTAACTACAGAGGCATGCTTGACGTTGATTATATTGTGTTGAACATATTTATCAAAGTAAAAAAAAATTATCTACAGATATTTATATTTTGATTATTACCCTCTTTTTTATTTTCTGATTTTCAATATGAATATAAATTAATTTAAAATATACTAAATATCGTTAGCAAGAAGCGAGATATAGTGATTTATGATTTCTTCTATAAATTTAATTTTGTATATTTATAATTATAAATTTCAACTGCTTTCTATATGATAAAAAGTCGAGTAAGTTTAAACTTTAAAAAATATTAAAAAATTTAAATTTAGGCACAGATACCGTTTTTCTTATCGATTTAATCTTATCAACTTTTTTTTTTGTTTATTTAACGTCGCTGTATTTATGCTGTGATTATGATGCTAATTAACGACGGAGGTCGTCAGTGTATTTATGAACAAAGCACATGTAACGTACAGTGGTGCTTGTATCAATCGGACGAGAGCGGGATTCGAACTCGGAACCTCGAGATTATCAATCCATCGCTCTACCGAATGAGCCGCATTAACTACCTCACTTATTTCAAAAGTGCAGAAAGAATGTATACGAAAATCTGCATATAACTTCAAGTGCGTCCCATGGTTTCAAAATTATTAGTACAGAAGTTAACATTTTTATTTTAAAATACAATTAAAAATTAGCAAAAATTTATCCAATCAATATTGATTGGATGTAATATAATAAAAGGAAAAAAACGAAACTAATATGACACAATTCCCATCGACTTTTCCAAATGCATTAGCTGAACCAAGCCAAAATAATTTACATCAGATACCTCAACAAAATTACGGTCAAACGTTGCAAACTAAACCATTGGGACCATTAAATCAACCAAGTACGTTCGGTAATTTAAAAAAAAATGATTTATTAAAATTTTAAAAATATATTTTCAAAAGTGTCGAATCTATAGATTATTTTACCGAATAATATTTTAAATAAAATTAACATAGTAAAAGAAAAGAGGTTAAATTTAAATAGAAAAATTGTGGAAAAATTGATTATTTGTTATATAAATTATAATTATAAATATATGAAAATTGTCATGAAATAATAATAATTAAATATATATTCGTTATTTAACAAATATACTTAAAAATAAAAAATTACCAAGTTTTATAAAAAGTATAAACTTTGGAAAAATCTGAAAAACTGTTTCTCCATATGTTAAATAAGTTGAAAAAAAAAATTAAGGTATTTTATAATACAAGCTTTAGGTAACTATCAGCCTCAATTACAAACAAATCGTATTGGACCAGCTGATTATGGAACGGCTGGCATCATACACAATCCGCAACCTTATAGTTATCAATACCCCACAATTAATCCAAATCCAGCCCAATTACCATGTAACAACAATTGGTATGGACAACAACATGGCATGACTGGACAGTACATGCAACCAACCACATTACCACCTATTAACGTGCCAACTAATAACGTTACTACAGGATGTGGTCCTTTGCCGCAAAATATTATAGATCAGATGCGTGCATATCCAAGCGTATCTTCGCCAATTTTCATATTACCTAATGGTGCAACAAATAATAATCCATATCCCGTTTGTCAACCACCTCCAATGTGTCCAATAGCCTCATCTTACATTCCGTATCATATGCCGGTACCGTTTTATCATCATAATTTAGGTGAACATTTTATATGATATATTAATTCATATAAATAATTTGTTATAACCAATTTTTTATATCTTGTTATTCATATGTCCTTTTTTGGTAATAAATAATTTAACATTTATTTTAATTGATTATCATAAATAAGGTCCAAATAAATCAAGAGAAAGTGAATCGTCGTGTAAATGTCCAAGTACAGAAGAAAAAAATTGGTTGGCCGAGGCTTGCGAAAAATTAGATAGAGAAAATTCCTTAAGAATTGAAAACAATTACGATTCTCTGATGAAGCATCGGTGTGATTCTAATATCATTGGAGTAGTTTGTTCGAAAAAAAATTGCCCAGCTTCAATTCAATTGCAAGCTATGGTCTCGCAGCTTCTGGGTATTCAAGGAATCGTACCCTCAGCCATAACTCGTATATTGTTAAAACAAGTTCCAGGTTCTAACATTACCGATTCGATTGACGATATAATGGATCGTGCTACCAGGTTTACTTATAATATTTATTATTTTTTGTTTTTGAATTAAATATTTTGTTAAAATTGAAATTGTTTAAAGTTAGGCTGTACTATAAATACCAATAGACAAGAAATAGTTAATTAAAATGGAAAAAAATTTTCTTTTTTCGTAAAAGGGTTGGATTTGTTAACATCAAATAATAATATTTTTAGAGAAAAATTCGCTTGATTATTTATGAAAACTATGCAAAAATTTTACGAAAATTTTTTCAGATATTTCTAATTTCTGTAAGATTTTCGTATGTAATAAATATTTAACGCGAATTCATGCATAAATTTCATATATAAAAATGTTACAGAATTCATGAATCTTTTTTTAATCATTTAAGAAATTTTTCACATCAATTTAAAAAAAAAATTAAGATAGTAAATATTTAGCAATACTTTTTGTAAGAACATTATTCTACCCATATGGAAATAATTTATGTGAAAAACTGTAAATAATAGTAAATAATTGTAAATAACTGTTAAAAAATGTAGGAATTGAGACATAAATAATAGTTATTTACAGTTATTTACTATTATTTATTATTAATTACTATTATTTACAGTTATTTACAGTTATTAACTGTTATTTACAGTTATTTACAATTATTTACAATTATTTACAATTATTTACAGTTTTTTATAATTATTTACAATTATTCATAATTATTTACAGTTATTTACATTTATTTACAGTTATTAACAGTTATTTACAATTATATCCAAAAATTTTTTCCATATGGGTAGTATTTTAAAACTAATAATTTTACAGTCACGTTAATCCATGCATGCACGTACGATCATTAGTAAATTATCACATGAACTGACACTTAGCAAAGAAAAAAAAACATTTCCTTGAAAAAAAAAAACGTTCTAAAGTGCGCATAACATTGATATACAGGTGTATAAAACAATTATCGAAGGATCAATTGTTAAAAGAATCAAAGAGCTGTCAAGAGGTAAACGGTTTGCTTGGACTCTACTTAACATCGTCATCGACGCTAGCTCGAATAATACCGATATTAACGAATGCACAATTAAAATGCAACATTTTAAAAGCTCTCGTTGAAAATCTCGTCAATGCACGTATAATGGAGAATCAAGGTTACGGCGCTGAAGCACCAGATCCATTGGATCCATTGCTCATTGAGCTTAAATCCGATAACGAATTAAGACAGCTGTTGATCACGCTCCGTGAGAAAGAATGCGAGGAACGTGTCAATTTAAATTTTGCAGCATGCAGCTCACAAAGGCTCATTGCTGAATCAAGACTTTCCAATGTTCAGCGTAAAATCGATCAAATTGAAAAGGAAATTAATAAAAGACGTAACCGCGTAAATAATTGTTCATTTAAATAAGTAATTAGAAAAATCCACTGTATTATTTGTCTAAAAATGATACAATAAACAAACATCTTTAAAATATTATTTTTTAATAATTTTTTTGCATGAATATCTATTTTTTATTATAAATTTACTGCCAGGATTCCGAATTGTGTAAAAGATATGCAGAGACAAGTTTGAGTAAAATTAAACATGATTTGCTTAATCATGCTGTATCGATTTATTCGCTTGAACAAAATTTTCTATCGCCTAATCCTTTCGCCGATATTTTTGTAAGAAACCCAAAAAAATTGTTGTTGAAACCTCATGTCGGTAGTCCAGAAACAACTTATCAGAAGCCAAATAATAAAAATGATAATGTTTGTAAACCTCAAGTTAAGAATAATTTAAATAATCCTTCTGAACAACCATGTACTGGAGAAACCACAGGGTAATTTAGTTAATATTTGATTTTAAAATTATATTTTTTAAAAAGAATAAGTCTATTTATTAATTAAAATAATTCTTAATTATAATTTATTGTATTTTAGGCAGTCGAATTCGGGATGTTCAAAAGAAAATAATAAACAGGTAAAAAACAAACCTAATATTTCATGTTTATATAAAAAGTTAATGAAATTAAATATTAAAACACTAATTACAGTCTAATAAAGAGAAAGTAGAAAAATTGGAAAGTCAGAATGTTAAAATAGATAACAAGGATCGCTCTAAAGAAAGTAAAAAAGAAGAGAAATATATTGATTTAAACAATAACGAAATTAAAGCCACTTCTGAAATTGAAATTTTGGCAAAGTTAAGCTGAAAATCATTAATCACGCTAATGTTCTTGTAAAGAATTTAAATCAAAGATCAATCATTGTAATATTATTATTTTAGTACAACGTATTCTACATTTGTTTGATAAATCATGTAAATTATAATCTTGTAAATAATTGTTTAAAATAATTTTCAAAATCAATGATAACATTTTTCAAACCTGTACTAAGTTTTTGTAAAAATAAATATAAATAATGTGATATTAGTTTAAATTTTTTTTTTAAATTTAAATTTTTACATGACGTTGATGAGAGGATTATTTTAGAACACTCAGGCATAAGTACTTACTATACATAAAACGTAAAAATACTTACAAATATATAAAAACCTGAAATATTTTGTCTTAAAAAAAATGTAGTAAATTAACATATTTTAGTGTAGATGTAAGTAACTAAAAACGTACTTTTGGTAAATTATCAATAGCTTACACTTTACTGTAAATATTATAAATTATCATAGAAACAAAATCTTGAAAAGAAGCTTTAAACTATCAAACCCAATGTTTATTTATAATTAATAAT
Organism: Anastatus disparis; assembly: GCA_017163975.1. Lineage (NCBI taxonomy): Eukaryota > Metazoa > Arthropoda > Insecta > Hymenoptera > Eupelmidae > Anastatus > Anastatus disparis. The sequence continues at coordinate 5,841,006 of JAFFSR010000226.1, forward strand.
TTTTTTATATAAAAATAAATTATTCGTAAATTTTCGCCAATCAAAGTTTTATAAATGTAATGTCTAATTTTTTATTCTGATATTAAATTAAAAATAAAAGTAAGAAAAAAAAAATTTTATTGTGACATACACGTTGTAAATGGATTTAACGGGTTAATTTAAAAATTGATCAAAAAGTGTATTAAGAATTATTTAGTACTTTAATTAATTTTTTTATTGCTATGAATTAGTATTTTATTTATTTTTCTTTTTGTTTTTAAGCTAACATATTAAATTAAATTGAAAGTATTAATACTTCATTCTTATAGCTTATTTTTTAATAACAGTATAATAATATAAAATAATAACAATTGTAAATGATCAACAATTTAAAATGATTTTGAGTATTTAAAGTTTTAGTAAATAAAAACAACATAAAAATAAAAGAAGCATTTCATTTACTGAATTTCCATTAATTGAACCGCAGTACACTACGAAAAGTCGAGAGGTCGTCAGTGGCTCGGTCGGTAGAGCGATGGATTCATAATCTCGAAGACTCGAGTACAAATCCCTGCTCTCGCCGAACGATTGACACAAGTACCACTGTACATTACTTGTGCTTTGTTCAAAAACACATTGAAACGACTTCCATCGCTAATTAGTATCGTAATGATAACATAAATACAGCGACGTTCAATAAAATTTTAAAAAACTACGAAAAGTAAGATCAATTAAATAAACCAAAAAATTTGATTCCTACTTCAACATTAATGGCCACTTTATTAACTCGAAAAGCGGGCCAAAAGTAAAATATAACTGAATTCTAAAATTTTAGCATAAATTAAAAACTTATAGAATTAAATGAATAGTTTAAATTTTTATAAAATATCATATTAAACTATTCATTAAAAAATGAATAAGAATGATTAGAAAAGTATCAAATTTTAGTAAAAATCGATATAATGTATAAAATTTTAATATTAAAATTTAGATTTTTTTAATCGTACATGTTTTTTTTTAATTAACAAAGTAGTCACTGTTGAGGTAGGAATAAAGCACAATATACAACTTGTGAGCAAAGTCTAATTTCTCTCTCAGGAATTTACTCCCCTCGCTTCGCTTGCTCGGGTTGCAAACTTCCCCTCGGGAGAAATATGCGACTTTATAATCACTCGTTGCATAATGTACTATTAACATAGTTGCATAATATACTAGAAATAATATACATATTCCATATTATCTCTATGGTAGTCACGCGCATCCACTCTTACATACATGTATTATATCAGTATTAGATATTAATCTATTTTTTTTTATTAAAAGAAAAATATAACAAACACCTTTTATTAATATTTTTATTTATGAATACACATTAGAAATTCAATTTCTATGAGGCAGGATTGAGTGGGTTGAAACTTACATAGAACCACAGATTATAAATTGACTTTCTTATGTTATTAACAAAAGTTGTAAAAAATGTATATATTTATCATTGAAAACTCTTGATATAATCTCTATTTTTCAAATATTTAATGTTGAATTTCATTGACAAATTCAATGAGATTCATTGAGTAGTTTGTTTGAACAAAGACACATTTATTTCTTAACAACTGTTTTTATCAAATTCAAATTTTTATTTGAAAATGTATGAATATGCGAGGAATTGTAAAAATGTTTAATAAAAAGATTCTTTTTCCCTAAGATATAAATATAATACTAATAATTTATATTGTTTTCCAACGGTCGTTCAACAAGTTATAAATAAAACAAAAATTTACTCAAAAATTTAAGATTTGTGTTAAGTAAAAAAAATTAAGATTCATTTTTTAAGTGAAATAAAATGTTTATTTTTAACTTATTTTCATTTACAAGAAAATTTATTTTGTATAATTAATCTATAAATAACTTTGAGATTGCAGTTCTTTTAATGTAAATTTATCCCAATCTATCACGCTTAATTAAAAAGAACAAATAGTGTTAAACTTAAAAAATGAAAATTATTGGTTCAACCATAATCGAATATTCTTTTTATAAGTTATACTTACAATATTTTTACTATCATACATTAAAGTAAATAAAGCTTCAAGTGAATTATTTTTGAAAAGATTAATTTAAAAATAAAAACTAAATTAACATTCGATTCTTTTATAAAAAATATTCTTTTTAAAATTTGATATAACATTTAAATAAAAAGATGTGAACTTACAACGTAAAAAAATATATATTTCTTGAATTTTAATAATTATAAGTTAAAATTTTTTTTCTTAATTATGGTTAGTTCGATCCCGGTTAATACCTAATTATGTTTTTTTCGCAAGCTTAAAAATCTATAATTTAAAAAAGTTATAAATAATTTTATAACTCTCAATAATTTAGTAGCAACGTATTAACAAAATTCGTAATAAAGAAAAATAATTAAGCTAGAAATATCCATTTTCACTTCTTGTGTTTAACACTATATTGGCCTCTTGACTACTATCGTTTCACACATTTATAAAAAAAAAAATTTCGCACGCGCACTTAGATTGTACGCATACAAAGTATACTTTATTTCGCAGCAATAGCTTTATTTTATAAATCAAACAAGATAATATTTTAATATTTGCGTTTATAAATATGTTTTTTACGATAGTTTACTTTTGTTACTGGAACAGGATACTTCAGCCTTATAGAATGTGTATAAGTGTGAACTTTCACATACTTTTTTTTAAACATTTATTTAATGTTTAGAATTAAAATTGAATTTTTAGATTTATATTTGATTTCTTAAATCTCTTATTAATTTTAACGTTTTTTTTTCACAGATAATAATTTTTTGACAAAATTAATATATACAAGAATATTTACAATTGTACATATATTCCTAAAGGCATATTTAGTTTTTTTTTTTGTTAAAGTAATTGAAGTAATTAATCTTTTTAGATATTACAAAATAATTTAGTTTAAATTAACAGTTACATAGTATAACAAATCTTTAATTAACAGAACCTTAGAGACTCTATCCTCCCATATTTGCGCATTGTTTGTTCTTCTTACTTAATGTGCCAATAAACTTAAAACTTTTATTTTATTATAAAATCATTAAGTTTTATTACGTAATTCTTGGAATGAAGTGTAAATAATGCAAATTATGTTCTGTAACTGTACACATTTGTTCAAACAAAGACGTGCATTAAAATTGGCAATATTTACGAAAACTAATAAAACGTTTTTATGTTTTTTTCGGAATATTGAAATCAAGAACCGATAAAACGTTTTTATATTTTCATTAATTTACATATAAGCTAAAAATAGAAATTTTAATTTTTAAATATTAATTTTCTGCTTAAAATATCTATATAAAATTATTAATTCTTTTATTCTACTTTTACTTTGCTGGAAGTATGTATAGCAACACTTATAATATGATTCAAACAAAAACAATATTTAAATATAACAACTGTATTAAAAAAAATAAAATAATATATTTCGATTAGGTTGCACGTAATGAATAAATCTATCGAAAAAATTACTAAGATTAATGATGAAATTCTGCACTATTTATATTAACTCTATCACTGGATTTTAATCAATTTCATCTGATCCTGTGGGTAAAAAATCTGTTTAGATAGAGTAAGAAAGAAGCTAAACCTTTGCCAGAAAAAAAAACATTCAAAATAAAATTTGAGGTAAAAAATCAAACACCAGGAATACAGCACCGATGTATTATTCAAGAACACGGTCAAAATTACGATTTTTCTTGTTTCCTGAAGTTTGTTGAACGTATTTATCAGGATATGGAGACGGTTAGAGGTGCATTACCGCAACGATTACGATATGATGCGTTATTACATCATTGTACTTCAGTTATATTGCTGTATAGATAGATGTTGTGTAGAATAAAAAAAGATTGGAAATGTATGTGAAAAGGGCGAAAATACAACGTATTTTCACAGATTTGTATTATCCACATCCACTGCCGAATATATAATGAAGTTGACAAAGCTAATTATAAAATTAATGTATGATTGTTACACGTGCACAAGAATCGCACGGCGAGGAATTAAAGCACAACTTGCCAATTAAGCACAATGAATCCCTCTACCTGATGACTTTATTCCAGAGAGATTAATCACCCATCAGAATTTCTTAGAGTTTGGCTCTCAACTAAAAGTCTTGGATCAAAATACAATATTGTGACAGGAGACTAAGGTTTGAATTCATAAAAGCAACTTAAGTAATGGTTATATCGTCTGTCTTTGTTTCTTATCATGAGAGAGAGGCAAAGACAGATTGAGGTTTGAATAGCAATTATTATTTGAGCTGGGTCTCGAAATTCGAGCCTAAATAAAACGAAAGACAATTCCCTGATTTATGGGTTTTGTAGAAGTTAACATACCTTCTAATAGATATTTAGCGCCTTCGAGAACATCATTATGGTTTCTCAATTTTGCAAAACCTAATTATGCCAATAATATGTACCTTTAAAATCTAAAATGTCACAAAATAGAAGTGGTACCTGGTTTATATTTCACCACGATTCAGGATAAATTAAATGTACTTTCCCCAGAATGGGTAGCGATTCAAAATAATAACAAAATGGTGAAAGCATTTAAACCTGTTAAATATCATGATAATGGTGACTTGAGAAATTCCAACCACTTTGCAGTTCTGACCATCAGAAGTAGGAATATCGATTTACATGACTTCTTGACTCAAAACTTCCATGAAAATTAAAATCCCAGACGACTCTTTAAATAGAAAGGTATAAAACAATTTCATGGAAAATTTTAACGATATTAAAGATCATGTAGAAGCTTAGCACTCAATTAAAAGTAAATGTTTATTTATGTTAAAAATTGTAAAAATATTGTGATCTTATGCGTGTTTTACTACTATAATATACGTGTGCCCAACAAAATTAAAAGTAGATTCATTAACAATTAGTATAAATATTTTAAATAAAATATATTATTCTTTCTGTGCTTACGAAAAAAATATCTTACAAAACTTATATCGGCCCTTGATTTTAAAAATTGTTTAATAAATACAAGCGCTGCCAATAAAAGGCGTATTTAATGTACAATGAAAGAGAAAAAAATTATATAATTTTCTTCTCCTTGCATGTCCGAGTATTTCAAGCGACTATCGAAAATTCGTCATAGCAATCGATTACTGCGGACTAGGCCATATATTCGCTGTTTCCTACTCAAGGTATGCGAAATTTAATACACATTGGTATATTCGCTTTTTAGCTGTCCAAGCTTGACTTTGATCTCATGAAAATTTGGTCGCTTTTCAGGTTGAAGATCCCAAGCCTAAGTAAAAATGGATTTAAAAATTTATTATAAATCATAAAAAATACATTTTTATTTTTTTTAAAATTAAACCTTATATCAGAAGATTTCTTTACTATGATGATATATTACATATTTAAAATAAAGTATTTCATTGAATATGATTATTTTAAATAAAAATCATACCTGTCTCATTATGTCATAAACTTCGGCAGGACATCCATCTGGTGGCTCCATTTTATATCCTTTTTCCACGCATTTCACTACATCGACCAACGGCTAAAATAATTAATTAGTTTAACCGAAATTTCATATTAAATACATTTGATTATTTTTGTATAATTGAAAAAATTTGTTCTTACTATTCTTGGATACGGCACACGACCAAAAGAATAAATTTCCCAAAGAAGTATACCGAAACTCCACATATCAGATTTGTTGGAAAATTTCTGCAATATAACAGTTAAATTGCAATAGAAAAGTAATAAAGATATGTAATCAAAGTAAAGAAAGAAGAAAAAATTACATTTTGTTTAAGAGCTTCAGGAGCGGTCCATTTGATAGGCAATTTACCGCCGTCAAGAGAGAAGTTCTCATCCCTCGCGAGTCCGAAATCCGAAACTTTGGCTGAGTTATCCTCAGCTACAAGAACATTTCTCGCAGCTAAATCTCGATGGACAACATGCCTCGATTCAAGGTAAGCCATACCAGCACAAGTATCATAAGCAAAGTTAATCTGATCCCGTTTCGAGACATGAAGTCGGCCTCTAGATCTGAGGTAGTCAACAAGCGAACCCTTGCTCATATATTCGGTAACGAGGTACATATGCTGATTATTGAATACAAGACCAAGCAACTTGACGAGATTATCATGTATCAAAGAAGTCATAAGACTGGCTTCTGCGAGGAAACGTTGAGCTGCTTCACTGTTATCCTTAAGCATTTTTACAGCTACTCTTTCACCACGATAAACTCCAAGCAACACGTCGCCAAATTCACCTTTGCCAATACACTCACGTAATTCGAGCTCGTGTGTTTGAATGACCCAACCAGCTTCTATAAAAGCTTTTGGATCAACGCAAAAGTCTTGTTTACCTTGTTTTGGTAGTGATTTCATTAATTGTGTACACAACCCATCGGCATCCTGTTCATAATGCTCAACTAGAAGTGCGAGATTCTCGAAAAATTCTTCATCATCGATCGTCAACTGATTATTTTTGTATTTAACTCTGTAGTGCTGTACCTTTCCTTGGTAGCAAACGCATAAAGTATAGTCCCCAGGAAAATTGGTTGACTCGCGTACCAGGAATAGACCATCTTCGCGCGGTCGTAGTAATCGCTCTGCTGTTTCACGCGATATTTTACCGTGGAACCACCTATAACATACATTTTAATATACTGTCAGAATTTTATCACCTTTTTTATGCATTTTTATATTTGTTTGTTAAATTTTTTTTCCGCGCTTTTTACATAAATATACAAAATTATGCAAAATGCGAATCATAAAATTTTATTATTTTTCTTTATGAAACTAATTTTTTTTTTACATTTTTAACAAAAATAAATGAAACAATTATATTTTGAGAATATCTGAAAACTTTTTTACTTTATTAATTCACATTTATTTTATTAAATGTAATAATAAGCGCAAACTTTAAGAATTTTTACTTCAGAAAAATTGTTAATAAAAATTGATTATATTCTATAACGCAGTTTTAATTATTTGCTTCACATAAAAAAATCTTTATTTTAAAAGAGAAAAAGGTTGAAATAAATAAAATTTAAATAAGATTGAAAATAACATACGGCATAGCATTAAGTTTGACTTCATGTCGTGTATTGTTCCCAACAAGTAGATTGCTGTTAGCGTTGGGATTAGATTGATTGGTAAGACTAGTCATACTCGCGGCAACAGACGTAGTTGTAATATTCGACAGCGTAGACGATGCCGTCGTTGTTGTTGTTATTGCTGTTGAGCTTGTTATATTTGGTAATGACGTAATAGTAGTGCTACTATTATTTAAATGCCGCTGCTGTTGCTGTTGATGCTGATGTTGATGTTGTTGCTCAAGCGGCGGACAAACAATATGCGAGCTTGCAGCGGCAGCTGCTGCTGCGGCTATATGCGAAGGTATTGTTGTATGATGATTTTGGTTGCCGTCAAGCTTACTTTGTAGACGGGCAGCCGCTGCTGATAAATTCGGGTAGCCACAACCCGCATTGTGATATGTTGGCATTACTGTGTTGTAGGCCAGGTTCTCGGAGGACGGTGCCGGGTTTTTCTCTGCAAAAACAGTTTAACCTCGATTCATTCTTTAAATTCATACCTTTTATTTATAGATTTTCTAGCTTTAAACATATCTGCATTAGTCTGTCTTACTCTTAAGTTCCTCTTACTCTAGCTCATGCTCATGCACATCTATTAAATTATGAGCATACAAATATTCGAACTAGTATTGAATAAGTTTTTTTTTAATTTAACTTATTCTATAAGACAGACAAGCAATTAAAATGTAAATATCAAAAATTTTTTTGCTTAAAATATTAAAAATAATTTAATATAATTAATTATAATTGATAAAATTTTATCAACATTATTTTGAAATATTTATAACTATTTAGAATTTTTAAAGAGTTTTAAATTTGGAACATTAAATAGAGTAATATTGTTCGAGATCGTCAGTGGCTCAGTCGGCAGAGCGATGAATTTATAATCTCGAGGACTCGAGTTCGAATCCCGCTCTCGGCCGATCGACACAAGCATCACTGCACGTTACATGTGCTGAAGTTCACAAACACATTGATGACCTCCGTCGCTAGTTAGCATCACAATGATAGCATAAATCCAGTGACGTTAAATAAAATTAAAAAAAAAAAAATTGAATAATAAAGTTAAGGTTGCTGGCTATATACAGTCTGTGTCAAAAGTTAATTTTTTCATTTTTTTGTTGAAAGTATTTATTCAATTTTTAGCTTAGTAACTCATTTGATAATATTAAAACAATCATTTTTAACTTTGTTTGATTTAAATATAATGAATAATTGATTAGTTATAACATTTTTAATTTTATAACTTTTACACAAATTTAATACAATTATAAAAAAGAGTGCCGATGTTTCAAAAATGATTTTATTTGTCTGAAACAAAGTTTATTTTGTTCAGTTTGAAAATTAGAATCTATTTACTAAAACATAATTTCGATTTTTGTTATTTATTCAAATTTATTGCCAATTGTCTGCGAAGAAATGTAAATGTCTCATACGGTACTCACGGTTTTAATGTAGAAAATTGACAATAAATTTGAATAAAAAATAAAAATCGAAATTATGTTTTAGTGAATAGATTCTAATTTTCAAACTGAACAAAATAAACTTGGTTTCAGTCAAATAAAATCATTTTTTAAACTTTGGCACCGTTTTTTATAATTGTATTAAATTTGTGTAAAAGTTATAAAATTAAAAATATCATAACTAATCAATTATTCATTATATTTAAATCAAACAAAGTTAAAAATGATTGTTTTAATATTATCTAATGAATTGCTAAGCTAAAAATTGAATAAATACTTTCAACAAAAAAATATAAACAATTATCGAAAAAACTAACTTTTGACACAGACTGTATAGTCTAATAATTTTTAATGAAAAAAAATCGATTTCCAATTATTCAACAATAATCGATTAAGTATTAAAATGATACGCAGTATACACAACAGATACAGGAAAAAATATGTTCAATTAGAGATACAGATTGGACAAATTGAAATCGTAGAATATTATAATCTTACCGTTTTAAAATTTACTGATCTCCATTTTCCGTTGAAGATAATTTTCTGGAAAATAAAAAAATATGTTAAAATTTTACGTATGATATAATCTTATTGAAAAATTAAAATACGAACGAAATAACTTTTAGAAAAATATGTAGACAGAGGAATTTTCAAATGTAACGATCGGGCGCAAAAATAAAGATCGGAAAGAAATAAAGAGGACAAAAAACCGGAAGCTTATTGTAAAAAGTGAATGAAAACTTCGATTTCTTTATAGCTCGTTACAGTTAAATGTTCAAAGTCGACTTAAAATCGAATGGTAATAAATGTTACAAAAATAATATTATATACAAAACAAATAAAATTTTGGCACAGTTAATTCTTTATTTTTAAATTACGGTTAAAAATATTTTGAATTTTGCAAAAATTTGTATTTAAATTATTATGTTTTCCATATAGTATCGCCGAATCGGTGACATTTATTTTTAATTATCAAACAGCCTATAAACTGACCTATTCTAATTAATTTATGATTGTTTTCTAATTGTGAGTAATTGATTGATAACGTAAACAATGATTGAAATTAAATTTGCGATAAATAATTATTTAAAGACTAATTTTGAAAAAATATTTATTAACTCGCAATTTTTCCAACAAATAATTAGAAGTTTGTGATTAAATAAATAAAACATTGGTTCTTTTTATATTTTTCTATTCTGATAATTTTATAATAAACTATTATTTGGTTTTCTTCAAAAATTGAATTTTACATTTAAAGTTAGAAATAGACTATGTATTAAAAATCTTTCAACAAACTGTTATAACTTTATTCTAAGAAAATTTGAACTCCATGAAATTAATTAATATGAAAATGATTAATAGTTACATTCATTAATTAGTTAATAATTTTGAACTTTGAAAGTTAAAAAATGGATAGACACTTTCGAATAAATTGCAAGGTTTTAAAAATATAATAATTTAATTTTTATGTGTGGTCGAAAAGCCTTCTACAATTTTTTGGTTTTAACAAAGTTTAAGCGCTTAGAAACCGTCCCGATTCGGAGTTTTGTAAAATGAATATTTTATTTGTATTTTAAATAACATTATCTTTATAGTTAAAATTATTTTTCATTAGAATATTCATAACTCGCGCTCACTAACATTCTAATCATGAAAATTTCAGTAAATTTTTCATAAATATTTTATTTATTTTTATAGAGATGCCACAATATTTTTTCATCGACATCAATTTAAAAAAAAGAAACATTCGATTTTTGGTTCATAAAAAACGACAATTTTATAACTAAATTATAAGGATTAATTTTTTACGCTTATAATGCGGTTATTTTTCCCGTAAGAGCCCTATATCAAATTTTGAAACTTTTATAACTGAGGGTCTGGAAACGAAAAGGGTTGATACCTTATGTTATTTAAATGGGTTACAAGCCCTTTTCGTTGCCAGACCAATTCTTTTCTTTTTAATTTGATCGATGACTTCGTGTTTTTAAAATATTTATGAAAAGCTCGCAACTGTTACTTTTTTAGATATTTTTCTTACTAAATTTTCTATAATTTTATAAAAATTCACTCCTTAAATGTAAAATGCATATTTTAATTATAAAGAATGGAATTATATTATTTATTACGTAATTTTAGAAATTTAAAGTTTAATGTTTAATTCTTATTCATTTTTCTCAGCTTGAAAATGGTATGTGGATTGCATAGTTGGTAATTTACATATTAACTCAACTTTCACGTAGATTAGGAAAGAATTTTCGAGATTCATGCATTATTTTAATAATAAAACTAATAAATGTTTACAATTCGTATTATTTTAACATTAGTCCCAATAAACGTGATTTTCACATAAAATTTCATAAACAAGTAAGATTAAGAAATAATTCATCATTTACATTAAAATTCGTATAACTTAAATAACCAGATATTTTTCTTGTCGTTATAAGGAGTGAAGTGCAAAACGTAGTAACAGTGATTTTTTCGGTTGGTAAAACAGTCCTATATTCACGTAAATGCATGCATAACCAAAATATGTGTATTGACATTTATTTATAGTCATCGAAGTGCAAAATAATCAAACATTTAAATACTGCGTTTTCATAAAATTTTAAAATAGCAGTTGTATTACCACGATAACAGGCATGATTTAGCCAACAGATTTTATATATTACCTAACCTCTTAGTAACATGTTAATTAGTGCTAATAATTTTGATTCATTAACGAAAGAATTTGTAAAATAAAATAAAAAAATACAAGGATAGCAATAAAGGACGTATAGGGAAAGAGAGAGAAATATATGAAAAGCAAAAAGAGATGGAAAATGGAACAAGAAATTCGGAGCACCGCCCGCATTCCAGATTTGTAAATACATATACGCTGCAGAAATATATAGAATTCGTGGAGTTTGAATATAGTTAAAGATACTTTTTTTTTTAATTTCATGCTAAAAAGATAAGAAAATAAAGCAGAACAGAGAGCAAAAGAAAGAGAGAGAGCGTAATCATCGAAAACTTAAATGTCGTTCCATAATGAGATGAGTTTGGATCAGCTTAGTCACGTAGATTTCTCTCTCCGAATAATAAATAGATGTATGAGCTATTACCTACTCCCTGGCCAAAATCTTTACAAGATCTACTTTCGTAACAGATGTATAAAAAATCACTTGTCAAATTTCTGTTTTTCTTTTATTTTTTTAAATCAGAGCAATAATTTGAGTTTTCTTTTTTTTTTAATTATTGGACGTGCAGTTTTGTAACTTTCTAGACCGGCGTACACTTGGTTATTAATTCACACTTTGAATCACTTGTGTCACACTTGCATATTTCATAATAAAGCTTGAAAAGCTTAAAATTAAATTTTGATAAAATAATTTAAAACACGCATACGGCTGGCAAAACTTTTGGCAAGGAGGACGCACAGCTGCACCTTGCGCCCTGTGTCCGTGGCCCTGTCGCGCGCACTCACTCTCATCTCGATGAGGCAGCCATTTTGCGCCCATGCACGCGCGCACTTGCCTCTCTACACACAACCAGCTCACACCAAAGTCGACATTCGTTTTCGCTGTCTCTCTCTTTCTCTCTTATATTCTTGTTCTCTAGTTTTCTCTCTTATTTATGCTTAGCAGTCGTCAGTCATACTTATATAGCTCGCCGTTCTGTTCTATTCGCTCCGTTCGTTGCGCTTTGCGCCTCGCCGCTTTCACTGTTAATTTTTTTTACTTTTTTCTATTATTGTTTCTTTTATTAATATAAGAGTAATACTTTTATAATTAATCATTTATAATCCACAAAAAAGAATTGTAATCTATTTTAATCTTTATTTGCTTTACATTTAAAAAAGAAATTTTTAAATATTTAAATTTATCAAATTCAAAATTTTTGAAGACTTTGCTTTATGTCTATTTGCTCGTAATTATTAAAAAAAAGTTTTTTAATAAAATAAAATTTGTTAAATAAAAATTATATATACTAAATTTTGATTGATCATTATACAAATAAAGTTTATTATAGTAAAATTTCATTTTGAAATAATTTGTAATCAAATGCAACAATGTTATTAAATTAATCATGCTTTTCAAAAGCTCTTTTTAAAATGAGTTTTAATTAATACAGGAATTAAAAATATAAAAAAAGAAACAGTAAAAAATTATTTATTGAATATCCATATAACTTCCTTTATAATTAATTTAATAATTGGAGCGCCAATTCTTGTTTTTAATTGTTAAAGCCAAGATTCTTGTTTTATTTTCGATTTATTTTAAAAAATAAAATTACTCATTTGACTTACATTATAATTTCAAAGCTAAAAATTGTAATGTTTATACACTTTTACTTTTTTTTATACATAACAATAATACAATTTTTTATAATTAAGTTATAATAAAACAAATTTTCGTAGTATGTTTTCAATATTAAAAAATGTTAAATTTTTACATTGCACAAATATTTTAGCATATGTACTCATGATGATGGTATATTATGCACTTTTTTATCCTCCTTTAAGAGAATAATTTATTTACGTATTAAAAAAAATTTACTTCAAGTTATTTTTTAGTTCATTCAAAAGCATTGAACCTATGACCATTTTTTCACAGTTGACACAGATATCTAAATTATTTTCTGTTGTTTTTATTGTTACCAGAACCAAAGACTTGGAGGCCAATGTATGAGCAGCAAATCTAATAAAATAAATATTAATAGATTAGTAAATCGAATTAAAAAAGTTGTAAAATTTAATACTAGATTTATTTATCACTTTACCTAATAACATCATTATCACTTGATGTCACAGCAAGATTAGCAACTTCAAAGATTTTTTGCGACAATGTTTTACGATTTCCTGACCAATTAACTTTAGCAGTGTGTTCATTCATGCCTTTCAATTTATCTTTTTCAGATAAAAACATAGTTTCAGGTAAAAGAACTGATCTTACAATTTCTCCAATAGGCACCTTCATATTTATGTTACGAGATACTTGTTCATCTTTAACCATGAAATTAACATCAAATGATGCAGGTTGAGTAGAATCATTAAAATTAATTCCTAGAGAGCAAGATACAGAAGAGTTAGGTTCCAATACGGAAATTGGTGAAAAATCGTGAAGAGACATTCCACTTGGAAGATTCTGAAATTTTTTAAATTAGCAGATTTATAATTTTAATTTATTGTTACTAATTAAAATTTTATTAAATTATATGTTAATTAAGACAAACCTTATTTCCTACTCTTATATCCTTAATTACTTCGGCACATTCATTAGAAAATATTAATTCTATGTTAACCATATTTGAACTAACTAAATGCTGTGTTCTAGTAAATCTATAGTCTATACTGAGTCCACGTCCACTGACTTTGTTAAATAAATTATATTTTTTTTCTGGTATAAAAGAAGGCGACACTTCTTTGATACCATCTAATGATGAAGATAATGAAGGTACTGGTAGAATGGGTGTGAGAAAACCACCAAGACTGGGAGTCATTATAGGAGTCATTGGTACTACTAAAAACAATCTTTTCATTAATTTCAGGGATTGACGTTAAATATTAAAAATATTAAATCATCTTACCATCATCCAAATCTAAAAGTAAATCAAGATTACTTTTAATTTGATCCTTTTTGACATCAGATTTTGCTTTACTAACAGATAATGATACTGGTTTTTCTGGTACGTTTTTTTCGGTTTCACTTTTTGAGTCTGAATCGTCAGAAGATTCGTCGCTATCTGATCCTTCAGATTCAGTAGTCTCATCTTCTTCATCATCGTCTTCCTCATCATCGTCCTCGGCGTCGACTTCATCTTTTTCGTTTTTATTCTTTTTTATTTTTTTCTTATTAACGACTTTATTTCTTTCATTTGTGAACTTTTCTGATGCTGAAGACTCCTCATCTGTTGTACCACTATCTTCATCTGATGATGAATCACTACTGCTGTCAGTATCGCTATCTGAATCTTCGTCTTCCGATCCTACGAAATATTGTATAAAATTGTTTATTTTAAAAGTTTTAAAGTATATAAATTATATTTAATTTATTTTTTTTATTACCGTGAAAAGGAACAAAGCGGAAAGTGAATGGAAAAGCGGACATTTCTTCATATATTATTTTATAATTTTTTATCTACTTTTTATTTATTTATAACAATAATTTTTTATAAATTACTGATAAAAGTCCAAAAAATTATTATTATACATAAATAAGAGTACTTAGAAAATTATAAAATCTTATATGAAAAAATTCCCGCTTTTCCCCTCACTGCCTGATTTGCCCTTTTTTACGGTACTTTTCAATAATTATGTGAAAATATATGATGGAAAACAAATAATTTATGAAAGAAGTTTAATGCATTCAAAAATTATGATATAACATTTTGTTTTCAATTTTTTAAAGAAGAAAACTATTGACCTACTTAGCCATTTTAGTATTAAAAATTTTTTTTCGTAATAATTCTGATTTTTCAAAACTTGCCTCTTCAGAATAATTAATAATAATTATTAATAATTATTTTCGTGATAATTGATTATTATTGATTAATATAAAAAGCAAAAAAATTACAAAAATAAGTTTTTAAAAATAAAAAATAGTCAAAGATGACTATTTATTACTGTATTTTAAAGCAAAACTCCTGAAATGTCATATTATAATGAAAAATTTTTAATATTAAATTAAATCTCGTTTAACAGATCAATAATTTTGTTATTTGAAAAATATTTATAATAATAAATAATAACATCTTCAAAGATTTGTATTTTATTATATTTTTTTATTTCAATCTGATTCAATTTTTGAACTTTTAAAGAAATAGCGTTATATAATCGAATTATCTTTTTAATTGGCAAGATATGAAATTATTTTTAATTCAAATTAAATTTTGATCTAAATTATAATGACTGTAATTTTTAATACATATTAAAAATCATGAGAATATTGTAAAAATGGGTTTTTATATTTATTTGCATGCATAATCTGAGATTTTGGGGCCTAAACGAATTATATTTTTTTAATACATTAAATAATCGTACCTTCTTCAGCAGAGCTCTCGTTAACATCATCATAAAAGTTTTCTTCTGCTTCCTTAATCTTTTTTTGTTTTTTATCTTTTCTACCATGATGCCTGATATTTTTCACTTCATTAGTAGTCGTGACGTCAGGAACATCACGTACAGACGGATCAGGTGGTACATCTGGAAATGAAGGTAATGGTCGATAACCCGTACAAGACATATCTAAATAATGAGATAGACTGCCTAATTGGAATTGCGTTTCCTTAAATCTGGAAGTTAATGTTGGCGCTGGTTTATGTGCAAGGAAAATTTGCTTTGCGTATAAAGGCAGTTTCTTTTCGGAATTGTCATCATCTTCAAAAATGAAGAATCGGAGAAAACGCGCTCGATCTCTAATATCATAATTTTGATCGTACTTAGCTAATTGGAAAACGTATTGACAAAATTTCTTCGTTTGTTCTGGGTTATTAAGATATAATTTAACAGCTAAATTTAAAGTTTGTAATTTTACAATGTCTTCTTCATTAACAAATGTTTTCGCCATTTTTCTTAATACATCTGGTGCTATTTTTGGCACTCTGTTTGAGTATTCTCCTAATAACCATAAAATAGATGCTCTAGCTTGTGGAACTGTTATAAAATCCATTAATTTAGCCATATGAGCAATGATATCTTTATGTTCATTTGGTTGCGTTTGCAATAATTTTTTTATCACTACTACACTTTCTGCTACTACAGCTTCTGTAGAAAAGAATATGATTTATATATTAGTTGGTTGGTTTTCATTTTTTTAAGTTTATATTTATCTAATTTTAATAATGAAAGAATGAAGTATTCTTTAATAACACTCACCGTCTCTATTACTCAATAAAGAAACTAATCCACTTAGACAAGTATCTGTAACTTCTTTTATGTTGCTAGCACACCTTCCAATAGCTTGAATACTTGCTCCAACGAATTCTTTATCATTACTTGAAATATATGTTTGGAATTCTCGTAAAATTACGCTTATACTTGTTTCAGTTGCCAAATTTGTTAAAATATCCAATTTTAATAATTTTATGTGAGTTGGGTCTGAAGTTCTAACAAAAAATGATTTTAAAAATGGTTCGAACATTCCCTGAAAAATACAAATTATGAAGAGTTTTGAAATTTGCAAATTTAATATTCTTAAACTTTGATTATTTTTTAAATACCTTTCTTGTTATTGAAATATTAGCTATACAGTGAAGGACAATACTTTGAACCTCTCTATGTCCTCTTAATAGCCTTATAAGAGCTTTTGCAGCAACCATTGCTTCACTTCGAGGTGCTGCATGATGATACAATTGGGCAACAGACATTACTACTGCCGCATTTCGACTTTGTAACAATGGTTTAGTATTCCGTAAAAGTAATCTATGATCTACATCAAGAGTGAATTTAGGCTTTTTTGTACTTGATGATTCTGAATCAGAATCTTCATAAAATGGTCGTTGATCATCTTCTTCAACATCCTTAAAAAATAATATTACTATTAAAAAAACCATAATTTGATTAAAATAATTAAAAAAAAAATCAATTAACAGTATTTAAGGATATTTTTATTTTGAACAAATGTTTAAATATAATTAGTATTCGTATAGTAGATAGAAATAATATAAAATCTAAAAATATAAAAAACTTATTTAGAATCTAATTTTTTTCCAACATTGTATCTTCTAAATTATTATAATTTAAAAAAAAGTGAATTAATGAGTCAGCAATAATATATTCTATTTTTAAATTATTATATAAGAGCATATAAAAAATGTATTAATTATTTATTTTACTTACATCTAAATTAGGATTTAAAAATTGGGTCCGAGCATATCTGGTCAACATGTTAACAATAATTACTTGGCCCCATTCATCAACATCAACTAATAGATTGCATAGTTTCCTATAATTTTTATGAATAAGATCTATTCTATCTGGACAGACTTCTTCAAAAGCCATTACAGCTGATCCCACGACTAAAGTAGTTTTATCAGACAACAATTTTTCTAAAACGTTAATAAGCTCTTCTTTTTGTTCTGGATCTAAAGAGTACAATTTTGGTATTGCATGAGCCGCAGTCTTTCTTACATATGGTGACATATCACTAGCAGAATCTTTAATAGCTAACATGACTATAGGAACAATCATGGGTACTCTAATACTTGAAAGAACCCTTAATGCACTTGCTCTTATTAATTGATTTGGATCCTTTAAAGCACGTTGGAATGTAGATATTGATAAAAGTGCAAGATCTTGTTGGTCCTCTGCATATCGAACTAAATAAACATAAACTAATTTTTTAACTTCAATATTTTTGGAAACCACATTTTTGACAACTGCTGGAAACAAATCAGAGGCATCTCTCCCTTTTGCAAGCATCTGTAGA
This sequence comes from Anastatus disparis, assembly GCA_017163975.1. NCBI lineage: Eukaryota > Metazoa > Arthropoda > Insecta > Hymenoptera > Eupelmidae > Anastatus > Anastatus disparis. The sequence continues at coordinate 5,858,955 of JAFFSR010000226.1, forward strand.
CAAAATCAATGTTAAAAAAGTAATGAACAAAAAATTATAACAGTAAATAAATCAAATATACTCACTCCGATGATCCTCTTCATAGCTTCAAGTTTCATCCCATCTTTATTGCTATCTAGCATTTGCTTTAAATCATCGTGTCTGTTAAAATAAAAATAAATGTGAAAAATTAATAAAATTAATTATATAAGGAAATAAATACATATTTCAGTGAATTATAAAATGAAAATAAAGAATACTTTTTATAATCTGCATGAAAGAATCCACCAGAGGCAAGATCAGTGGCGAGTTCTGATTCGGCTGTTCCAGCAGAAGCTCGCTCATTACTATAGGAACCTCCATTATTTGATAACGTACTTGCCGCGGCGGTAAGCATGTTATTATCACTTCTAAACTCCTTGTTAGCAGATGCAGCCCGGCACTTCTGCTTTTGGCTCGAACAGCCGTACCACGCTCCCGCACCAGCTACGACGTGGCACACTTTGTTTTACTTTTTACCAACTATGTTCTCAATTTTATTTTTCATATCAAATTTCATGGTATTGCAAAGTTAAAATTCATTAGGTTCTTAATTAATTTAGCAACTTTCACTATTAAAAATGCCACAGCTTTTAATGAAGTACTTTTTGGTTAAGTATTAATTGTTCAACTGTGTACCACCCATACAGAAGCTGGAGCGCTCTTCCAATTCCCATTTATCTTATAAATCGTGATCTGCTCATAGTGTTTATTGTGGATTTATGTTTGTATTCGTTCTTGTTATGATTGTGACTTGATTCAAACTTCAAATAACTTTATTGTATAAGTTTTTTTGCATTTTATGGCGGGTAAATACAAATATTGTTATTAAATTTTATGATTTTGCACATTTTTATCGATTTCAAATCTTAAAACATAAATTTTAAATTGTATAATAATAATAAGTGATAACGTTATAACGTTATGTGATTATTTCGTTAAACAGATAAAGTAATTTTAAAAAACAAATGCAAAAACTTTATTGGCATTGTAGATCAGCTGATTATTTTGTGACGTCATAATTTTCAGACGGCCACTCCTGTATCATACTACACTTTCTGCTTTGAAACTATATTCAGGCTGTTCCAATCTCGTGACCAGACTTGTGATCGAACATGGAATAACTGGGTAGAGAAAAAATTAAGTGCGCCTAATATTTCTTAAATACTTTTTTTCTAATTAAAGCAACAAAAAAGCTGAGTTATTAATAATTTTACGTTTGGCCAAAAGTGAGTAACAATGGCTGATCGTGCAAATATTAAAGAAATGATTCCGGCTCTACCGGATGAAAATATTGGTAAGTAAATGTTTAAAATGTCAGCCCCTCCCACATATTTATCATTTTTTCGTGTAAATAATTCTAACTTATTTTTCGATTATTTTATAAAAAACAGACATGCTTGCTGCAACAAGCATGCTTCAACAACAAGCTGCTGATATTAGAAGTCAGCGTATCAACTGGCAGTCTTATCTTCAGTAAGTAGATGAAAAAACATTCAACTTGATTGATTTTTTTATTTACTAAATTATTTTTTTATTTACTAATATATTTAACATTTTATTTCAGATCCCAAATGATTTCTAAAGAAGATTATGATTTTATTGTTGCTTTTGATACAAGTGATTCATCTGCAAGAGAAGCTAAACTTAAAGAGAATCCTGGACAAGCTGCTAAAACTTTTCTTAATTTACTCGGTCATGTTTCCAAAGATCAAACTATTCAGTACATTCTTACTATGATCGATGATATGTTACAGGTAAGTATTTGACAAATAATATGCATAATTTTTAACTTGAAGAATTTTTTAATTAATTTTCATTTACCAATAACCCAATTATTAAAGGAACATCGAAGTAGAGTTGAAATTTTTAAAGAACACTCTAATCGTAAAAGAGAATCAGTGTGGGGTCCATTCTTGAATCTATTAAATAGACAAGATGGCTTTATTATGAATATGACAGCTCGTATAATTGCTAAGTTAGCTTGTTGGAGTCATGATCTTATGGAAAAAACTGATCTTCATTTTTATCTTACATGGCTCAAGGATCAACTTAAATTAAGTGTAAGTTAATTAAATTACATGTTCGATTTTTTTTGTATTTTGCGTTTGGTTTGTGAATATGTAAAAATTTAAAAGTAAAATTACTTTTTACTTTAAAATTTGTGAAAATTATAATTCAGGTTGTAGTTTCATTATTTTATTAGTAGTAGTTACCAATAGTAGTTTCATCTGTTAGTGAAAGCTTTTCCTCCGCATGCTTTGTTTTAGCTTTATTTTACTTACAATCTAATACTAACTAATTACTTTCATTTGTGAACTCATTTATCTTTCTCTTATACACTTCAATTGGCACAATCACATAGATTTAGATAAATTAATATCATCACAAAATAATGGTGCTTTGTAAACTTTATTCTAAACAACTAATTTCACTCATATTTCAATATCTGAATAACAAAATGGCTTTCCTCAAAGTCTTTTATGAGCAATTGTATCTTTAATGATAGGGAAATGTACAAATATATAATTGATTGTCAAACATTTACCACGAAAGCTTATGCTTTGCTTCAGATAGAATTCAAATTCATTTTTTGTAATATTAGTCTTCCACATTAATTTTGGAATCAAATATCAAGGAAAAAGTTTTTTAATCATTAAATATAGATTTTTAAAATTATACTTCTAATTACAAATTATTAGATCAATTTTTTAATTTATTTTTAATAAAACAATATCTGGAGTCAAAGAATTGATGTAAGTGATAAAAATTAAAACTTTCCTTAAATAAAAAAAGTTCTTCTAAAACTGTAATAAAATTTTCTAGAAAAATATATCAATCCTTAAAATCTAAAATTTCTTATAACAGTGAAAATTGTAAATCTATGAAATATGGTTTTAGTTAGATGACAGTAAGGTATGTTAAGACGTTATCTACTTATATAATCACTGGTTTTGAAAGGTGTACATATTTCAAGCTTTTAAAGGTATTTTTACTAATTGTATAAATGCAAGAAACTATTCTACATAATCATGAATTTTTCTAAATAAAATTAAATCAAAATTATTTCGTGATTATTCAAAAACTTTAAGTTTTTTAATCAGAGTAAAATAGCAAAATGTTCAGAATTTTTTAATTGACTACAATTTTCAATCAAACCAAATATTTTTTGTCTAAAAGTTGTCATTAACATTATCTATTTCACACTCACTACATTATTTTTCTACGTAAAGTAACGATCCTCAAAACTTGGCCACTCTTTACGAAAATTAAGTCAAATTGAAACAAAATGATAAAAATAGAATGATATGAGTTTTAATTTTTCCCGGATTCTCGAATGTAAAAAAAATCCCTGAAATTCACTAGCTTTCCCGTATTTACAGAAACCCTGTTCAATGATAAATTCATAAAAAAATCAGCCAATTTTAAACTTAAATATTTTTTTTATATAAAAATATTCTATGAATAAAATAATTATGAAAAATATTATAAATCTATTCAAAATTTGGTTTGTTAATAAAAAATTTTCTAAATAAATTATTTAAACAGCTTCGGAAAAAGTTATAAAACAATATATTAAAATTCACGTTTACATAAAAAATTAAAAAAGAGTCTATAAGTAGACATCGTAAAAATGGAATATTTGCTTAAAATAAAAGTTTTTAAAGATCTAATAATAAGAATAAAAATGAATATCTTTTAATAAATAAACCTTATTATAGATAAATCAATACGGGTTGCCTGAAATATTTAAAAATTTATCCATAAATTTAATAAAATTAATTTGCAATATACTATAAATTAAAAATAATACGTAAAATTCTATTATCTATGTAGCATTCAACGGTTTTTTCATTGTGAAAAATTCGTTAATAAATAAATTAATTATTTAAAAAATTTAAACTTTTAATATTAATATAAATAATTTCCTTAAAATTTTGATAAACATTACATGTAAGACGATAAAAACGCAGCATGTAAGTGTTGCTTATTGCATATATTGAGAGTGCAGAATAAAGGGTTGTGGAATTAAATGTTGAAAAAAAAGCAAAAAAAAAAAAACAAAGTTACATGAATTCTTTTGCAATTGCTATATGGTATAAAAGCGGGTGTTTTAGTTTGAGGCCCTACAGGAGGGAAGCATGCATGCTGAGGTAGCGCAGGACGCCAATTCCAACGAGTCCGGAGAGGCCAATGAATTACACGAATTGCTCGACCCGGTTGGTTCCGTAACAACTCAACATAAATTAATAATGGTTGATTTCTGGATAACCTAAGTATCCATTGCTAAACTAATTTAAGATTAAAATATAAAAACGTCAAAAACTTATTTTTTTTTTTTAATATCAAATTTTCTACAAAGCACCTATTTGGGAAAAATCATTTCATTAAAATTTCCTTAATTCTTTTTTAATTTTATTTCGTATTATTGCTGGTATTGTATGAAGCATGATTTTTCTTAAGTAATATTAGTTTAACGTAATTTGCATGGTAATATTTACTTATTTTTTTAATATACTAATGCAGAGATATTGTAAATATTTATTAGTATTATTATATTTCGTATATGTTTGATGCATCTACTATTGGAAATTTTCATACACTTGACTATTGAAAATAAAAAAATTATCATATAACGTCCTTTTCAATAAAAATAAATGTTTTAATTGTTTTTTAATTAATTTCCGTATTAGAATAATGAATACATTCAATCAGTGGCAAGATGTTTACAAATGATGCTGCGTATCGATGAGTACCGTTTTGCTTTCGTCTCCGTTGATGGAATATCGACTCTTTTAAGTGTTCTTTCTGGTAGAGTTAATTTCCAGGTTCAATACCAGTTGATATTTTGCTTATGGGTACTGACATTCAATCCTTTGCTTGCCGAAAAAATGAATAAGTTTAATGTCATCCCTATTCTCGCTGACATATTGAGTGATTCTGTCAAAGAAAAAGTAACGAGAATCATACTTGCAGTGTTTAGAGTAAGTTTATAATTTAAAGAATTAAATGGAATAAAACGTTCGATTTATTTGAAAATTTCCGCTTTTTTTAGAACCTGATTGAAAAAGTTGAAGATTCTCAAGTCGCAAAAGAACACTGCATTGCAATGGTACAATGTAAAGTATTGAAACAATTGTCGATTCTTTGCCAACGAAAATTCGACGACGAAGACATTACGGATGATATCGAATTTTTAAATGATAAATTGCAAGCATCCGTTCAAGATTTAAGCTCTTTCGATGAATACGCAACGGAAGTTAAATCTGGCCGTCTCGAATGGTCACCTGTTCATAAATCTGGTAAATTCTGGCGAGAAAATTCAAGTCGTTTGAATGAAAAGAATTATGAACTTCTTCGTATTTTGGTTCATTTACTTGAGACCAGTAAAGATCCTCTGGTTCTAAGTGTCGCTTGTTTCGATGTCGGTGAATATGTGAGACATTATCCAAGAGGAAAACAGTAAGTTTTCATTTAATTTTTATAAAATATTTGCAATTAAAATCAAATTTTTAATATCAACTTTCGTTTAAAAATTAAATTTTGTTTTTCATTTCAGTATTATTGAGCAGCTAGGAGGTAAACAACGCGTAATGCAGTTATTGAGCCATGATGATCCCAATGTAAGATACGAAGCTCTTTTAGCCGTCCAAAAATTGATGGTTCATAATTGGTAGGTAAAGTTAAATTTTTTGAAATTTCCATTTAAAGATTAATTTTATTTATTTTTTTCATCAGGGAATATCTCGGAAAGCAATTAGAAAAAGAACAAACAGGTACAACAGGAGCACCTGGAAATAAAACTGGAACACAGGTGCCAGCCAAAGCTTAAATTTCTTATGCGTGCTTTAAATGGTTGAATTTGTATCATATTTAAGTACTGTTCATCTAAAAATTCATGTTTCTCGTTATACTAGCTAAATTAATATTCGTGTTTCGTAAAATTTTTTTTTCAAATTCACAATTTTCAGCTGCTGCAACATTAAAAAATTTTTGCAAAATTACAATACACATAAATTTCTCTAAATTGGATAATAAATTTACATTCCAAAAATAATAAAAAGGAAAATAGAAAGGACATTTTTGATGAAGAAACGAAAATGTTAATTTCAATTCAAAGAATAATCTAGTACTAAAAGTGTAACTTTTGTGGAATGTTGTAATGTTTTAAATTATTTGTTAATTTTATCTTATAATATTCTTTTGATTGTTGGCAACAAATTAAAATTATACAATAACTGTGTACATATTCTTAACTATATTGTAGATATTTAAATACAAGTATATGTGCTTGTATGAACAGCCTGGTAATACAATTAATACAGTGAATGTGTAACATAAAATTTGATTGTTATTTCAAGATTTAAAAGAACTATGTTATAGTATTAAATAAATAAAAAAGTATTATATTGTAAAATATTTATATCATTTATTAATAATGTTCTGCTAATTGTAAACTTATATTAGATTTTTTTCTGTTGATTGCTATATAAATATGATGAAAATAGACAGAATCAATACACAAAATGTTGAGTTTTTACAAAATTATCAAAAATTTTATTTAAACATCTTAATTTTGTATTAATTTATAAGCTTTAATTAAATTTTTGTTTACTTGGTTAGTGATATAATTAAAAAAAAAATTCATTAATAACTGTTAATAACTATGGTAATAGAAACATTAATAACAATTATTTACAGATATTAACATTTATCAATTTTTTAAAAAATTCTATCTCAAGAAAATAATTTCCATGTACCCAATTTTCGCAAATAACTGTTACTAATTGTAAACAATTAATTTTCATCAAATATTGAAATTTTTTAGATATGACAGTTAATAATAATTATTAATAGTTATTCACAAGAATCAGTTCGGTGCAGAAATAAATTTTTATTTTACTTAAATTATAACAACATTTTTAAACAGATTTTTTTTCATATTTTAGGGTTTTCAAAATTTGTTTATACTTTTTACTAAAATTATAAAAAATTTCCCAACTTTTATAATTATTTAATATTTAAGTGTTTGAAAATATAATTAACAACTTGATCTGACATGTAAATCACATACATTTTTTCTATAGAAGATAAAAATATATTAAATTTCTATTGAAATACAAAATTTTGGAATATTTATACAGCAAATGAAACCCCGTATACTAAAGAACGTGGAATATAGATACATTAAATATATCAATATAGTGAAACGGTTTGTATTGTAGATTGTGCTAAAAACATATATATATTGGTACACTTGGTAACACAGCGAATATACATGCGTATTACATGTACTATATACACATACATCATAGCGGTCCTCCCTAAACTAAACCGATAGTAAATACGCTGCGGCAGTCAACGGTGGAGATTAATTGTAAATATTTACTTCTTTTGAGTATTGAACAGTTATTTTTCTTTTTAATAAAAAAATGATAGACGGTAATATTTCAATGGAAGAAGATACAGAATTGAGAGATCTTATTGTACAAACTCTGGAAAATAATGGCGCGCTCGCAAAAGTGCGGGTATGTATTTTGTATTTTATAAAATTCCGAAATTCTAGGTTAAGTTTAAACGTTACAATTATGTTTTTACATGAATTTCGGTTGTTTAAGATGAAATTACTTTATTAAAAATTCGTTCGAATATTTTATTTCAGGCAGAATTACGAGCCAGTGTTTTTCTTACCTTAGAAGAGCAGGGATCTGTACTGGTAAAGTGAAACTAAATTATCATATTGTTGTATTTGTCTAGTTGTAAAGTTATAAATTTTCAATTCATTCGATTAAATGTAATATACATACACTTTAGTGTATGTTTTAATATAATTATTCTAGCTTTATATAAATTTATAACCATTGAAAAATAAAAAAATATTTACTTTAAAGTTAAATGACTAAAAATAATTACATTTTCTAAATGATTTTACATATAAAAGTATAAGAATTTATTATAAGTAATTGATTTAATCAAAATATACTTTTAGAATCCTGAACCGTTTTTAAAAAAAAAAGTAAAGCAGTATCTAGCAAACTCAGAAGGAAAATTATTATTTTCGTTAGTAAGAGAGTTCCTAGAATATTTTGGACTAGACTACTCAATTTCTGTATATGACGCTGAAACTTATTTTGGTAAAGAGTACAATTATGCAGGTAGAAAAAAACTTTGTGAAGAATTAGGTATTACTTCAAAAGAACCATTGCTTGGTGAAATTTTAAAAAGTACTATTAATAGTGCCTTAAACAATTCAAATAAGGTTTGAATAATTTTCCATTGTTAAAAATTGTTATTTTTTTTGTTTCTTTTTTAATGATATTAAATCATTCCTTTAATTTTAGAGCAATTCCAGCAATATCAAATTGGATAGAACAAACGAATGTTCAGGAAATTTAGCAAATGCTACTTTTGATATCAGTATTCCAAAAGTTTTACAAAAAGATTCAGCTTCCATTTCTACTGACTCCAATTCGGAGACACCTATTGATGCAAAAATATCAAATGAAAACGTACTTTCCCTTGAAAATAAGGTTTCTAATATTTCAGTTAATGAATCATTACATGAAGAAACAAAGAATAATAGAAATGCCCAACTACTCAGAGAAGAAAAATTTCCATTACAAAATTCTAATACTGAAAGTAATAATTTAACAAAAGAAAAAGAATCAAAAATGGACCATAATAAATTAATATCTACTCAATCAGATGTACATCAAAACAAAGAAACGTATAAAAATAAAGCTTTGTCAGAATTTCAAACAGTAAATAATGTAAAAAATAAAAAGCAAAGTGAACCAATTAGTAATTCAGGAAAGACAGTTTTTTTCGATGAAATTATTAAGGATGGAGTGAAAGAAAGCATTGCAGGAAATCAAAATAATGAATTGTTCCTGGGACAATTACCCCCATTGCCATCTACAAATAATTCTGTATTTGGTGATTTGCCACCTTTGTTAGATAAAAAGGCAAATATGAATGATTTAAAGGAATTGATGGATATAGGTTAGTATTCAGATATATTATTATCATTTGTAAATTAGTAAATTTAAGCTTTTGAAAATTATGAAAAATATGTTTTAGAATTTCAATCAAATGTATTGAATGTTTTATTATTATATTTAAAAAGTAAACTGACTTAATTTCTTCTAGAATTATAATTGAGAATATATTTAATATCATAATTTTAAAATTATTTTATAAAAACGTTTTTGTTTAGTTGCATATTTTAGAATTTAAATATTCTTTCTAATTATAAAAAATATAAAATAGCTAATTCAATTAAATTATTTTTCTTTTTATTCATGATAGCACAAGGTATTTCTCAAAGTGAAGAGAACTTCACAACATTTGTTCCTGATAATGGTAATGAACAAGTTCAAACTACTTCTACAAGTCCATTGAATAAACTCAATAAACAAGAATCTGTACAAAATACACAAAGTGAAAATGAAAGTGAAGAAATTTGTGAGGAAATATCAACTAGCATCTCTGGTGTAAGTTAATTAATGAATTATTATTTTCTATATATGAATACACTTATATAGAAAGTAATACATCATTATCTGCACACAAATTATATAAATGCCTTTTTGTAGCTAGAAAGGGTAATTGAAAAAAGTATGGAAAGTTTGACTACTACAAATCATGTAGAGTAGGTGCAGCAACAAATTATAAGAAAATTTTATTTTGACATGTATAAAAAAATACGTTAAAAAATATTAATCAAGTCTCAAAAATCGCAAATATTTTGAGCCAATTTAGTTTAACAGCTACAAATGAATTTACGAAAGAAATATTACTTGATCATCAAAGTTTCATCAAAGAAACAATAACTGAACATTGTGCCTATAATACGCACTTAAGAGTGTATAAAATATTTTTATATGTTTATGATAGACTTGAGCAAATTTTAATTGTGTATTTATTTTTCAAATATTAGCAGAATTTTCAGAATTTTATTATTCTACTTTTATTTCAATATATTAGTTATTCATGACAAAGTATTATTTTTCATGTTTCATTTAATTTCAAATTATATATTTTTTAAAGTCATTTAATCAATGTAACATTTCTAATCAGAAACGTATTTATTATTCTATTTTACACAAGATTATCTTAGTTATTTTTAATGAAAGCGAAAGAACATTGTAGTTTACTTTGATAAAATTCAATTTTTGTAAAAGAACGGTGGTGCTAAAAATTGTGTATCGACTTCCTCCTACATGTATATATTATACATTAAGTTAAATGAAGTAAAATAGTTGAATGGTTATGAATATATTTTCATGAATGTTATGAAAAAAATTAGTTTTTCTTAAATGCGCTGTGTGCAAGTAACTTGCCTTGTTTAAAAAGCAATAAATTCAGATATTCTGTAAAGTATTGGGATAATCAATAATTAGAATTTTTACTATCCTTGAGATTTTAAAGCATTTCATAGTTGACTGTATTCTATTACATTAAAAAAAAGACGTAAAATATGTATTACTAGTTTTTATTGAATTTTTAGCCTTAGATTTTTTTACTTTTAAATCAATCTTTATTATTCTTAACTTAAGCTTTGTATGTTGTTTACCATGAAATTTAAGAAAAATAACTTTTTAATACTCTTACATTTTCAATAAAATGAATTATTACTTAAATAAAATCAAAAAATATATTTGAATTAATGTTGTTGAAAATAAAAGCTATAAAATCTATATACAGAGCTTATTATATAATTTCTTTTTATAATTATCTTTATTAAAAATAAATTATGATTACTTTAAACAAATTTTTTGTGTATACTCACTTTAAGAAACACTTTAGATTTAATTTAAAATTATTTTACAATTTTTTTTTTTCAAAACAATATTGTTTAATTTATTATGTATGTATAAAATGTAACATTATGTAATATATTACTAAAAACAATCCTTGTCTATTTTCAATGGCGTTCCATTTGTATCCTATTACTGTAAGCTTTTGACACTACATTATAAGAATCCATGTACCGATCCATACACATTGACACACATTTCTGCAAAAAAATAAAAATATTTTTCAAGTTTCAATTTAAGAAACTTTTAATAAATAAAAACTATGAAATAATTATCAATTAAAAAATACAATTTTTTAAAATAAACGGTATCTTATTCAATTAATTAAATAAATTTGTTATAACTACTCACTTGTTCTGAATTATCAAGAGATGTGCCAGGTTTGTTAATACAACTTTTAAAACATTTTTCCGTGATTTTCTAAAAACAATATTAAACAATATTAATATTTTAACTTAAAACATAAATCAAAATGGATATCATTTACAATATATGTACATCTTAACTGTTAATCAATCAATACAGAGAAAGTTTTTAATAATCTTATGCAATACTGATATAATTAATTGATCTCATGTAAGTTATAGTTTTATGAAATAAAAATTATTATATTTATTTTGCAGAAAAAAAAAATTTTTTAGTTATTAAAGCATATATTTGTATTCCTTAACCCTTCACAATAAGATAAATTAATTAAAGATTAGTTTATACCGTAAGTAGTTCTTGCAGATTGGCTACAGCGATTTCTTGTGATACTTTTGTCATTAATTCATCTTTTTGAGCTCCAGTCAAATTGTCAATTCCTAATGAATCCATTCTTAATCTTTACTGTAAAAGATAAATAAAAGAGACGATCCTAATATACATTGGAAATAATAATCATTTGACAAACTTACAATCTAAAAATGCAAAGCATGTGATAATATTTATATGTAATATTATTGTAAGGAAAGGAATAGAAACTGTAAAAAAAACGTGAAAATCTATGTAAGTTGAAAGAAAAATGCATTATTCTTAAAATTTGACTATAAAAATCGTTAATTCAATTTTGTCGGTGGTTGAGCGTTAGGATTAGAAAATTTTCGTGTTTTTATGTATATTAAAAAGCATAAATTAAATAAAAACAGTAAATTAATTAAAAATCATAACAGCTATTTGCCGGTTATAAATCTCGTAATTATGTGTACATAAAGTTATGAAACAGTAATTTTTCAGTATATACTTATACTTACTTATTTAGGTAACTTTATATAGTACGAAAAATTATAATTAAATAAAATTTTAAATAATGATTTAACAATTGTACTCTAAGGTGTAAGTAACCTTTCTTAACTGATAAAACCTAACCTATCAACCACTTCAATTCTCATTTAGTACATATGACCGCACGTTTTGGCCAATCACAGATCACCGGATTATGGAATTCAATGTGAACATTGAACATTTCACGACTATACGTAAATTGAGGGGTCATCTACATTGTTTGACTTTATATTGCACCCACGTGTTATGATCTATACAACTTTAAATTAAATTAAAAAATAATATTTCTTTAAAATAAAATTTTTCTACTAATATCTTTACTTTATTGTTTACACAAGAAATAATTACTAACGCATTATTTTACATTTAAAGTCTATTAAATTTCTTATTCAAATGTCCAAATGAAGAATAAGGAACTTGATTTTTGTTAGTTTCAAAGTTAACCTTAAGAATTGCTTATCATTTTTGATTGTCGTCTCGACGATTGTGTCGGCACAACGGTAACGAAGAAGGAAACAAACATACTTGATCAGCTCTCTTGAAATTTAACGTATTTCAACGTTAAATATTATTTCCATACGTAGTTTTTAAAAATAATAATAAGTAACAATGACACAAGATGAAGAAAAATTTGATGGACTATTGTTGTCCATGGCTCAACAACACGAAGGAGGTGTTCAAGATGTAAGTAAAATATTCTTTAATACCGGTTTATATTATTTATAGGTTAATCATACGAATTTTATAATAAATCATTATTAAACGATTTTTTTAGCTTCTCGAAACAATTTTTAGTTTTCTTGCAAGAAAAACAGATTTTTATACTGGAGGAGGAGAAGGAGCTGCAGAAAAGGTAAGTAATTCAACTAAAACTTTTATTATGTATGGTTATTATTAAAATGTAATTTATAAATAAATAACTTTCTTTCTATTTTATTAGCTTGTTATGAGTAAGTTTAAGAAGTTTGAGGCTACAGCTGTTAGCAAAGTTAATGCAGAAAAAGCAGAGCGTGCTGAGCAAGAGAGAAGAAGAAAAGAAAAACTTGAGAAAAAGAAAAAGGAAGAACAAGCCAGTTCGCATTCTATGAATGATGATTCCAAAATTGTTGAACTAACAGATGAACAAGCCTCTGAACTTCAACAAGAATTAGATAACAAAGTATGTAATTTATTTATAGAAATTCATTTATTAACTTTTACTTTTTGGTGTTATAAAAATTAATTTTTCAAATTGATAGAAAAAAATTAAAGATAGTGCAAATGAAGCTGGATCTAGCACTAATAGCGAAGAAAGTAAAAAAGATGAACCTATGAAAATGGATGATGATGAAGACGATGAAACAGAAAAAGGTAAATTAAAACCTAACAGTGGAAATGGTGCAGATTTACCAAATTATAAATGGACACAGACTCTTCAAGAAGTTGAGGTAAGCAAGTTAATTTGATAAAAAAAATTGATTAAATTTACTAAAAATAATTTATGATATAATTTTTTTAATATTTAAAAACAATAATAATTAAAACATTTGATTTTAACGTAAACTTGTTGAAACTTTTAAAAAATATATTTTTTAGCTTTTCATCACATAGTGAATCAATTAAATTTATCTATAATTCTTTATATTTCTTTGTAATTTTTTTATAATAATAGTTATAAGAGATACTTTAATATCATAATTTATTTATTTATGAATTTTTAATAAAAATAGTAATATTGTTTTTTTATTGCTTAAAATTACTAGATTTACTTTTATTCTTTGTTGTTAAATAAAATTTGTCATTAGATAACAATCTCTTTAAAATTTAAATGTACTCTCAAAAATTTAATTATGAAAAAATCTGGTATACAAAAAATAACAATATTTAGTATATTTTATACTCTATAATGTTTTTAAATTTAAAAAGTCTTTTTGATATAAATATTCATGAATTCAAGGTATATCAATTCAAAACTTATAAAACAAGTTTTGAGTTATTAAAAGTTTAGTTGATTGCTAAGCAACTCAGTATGCATACAAAACTTTATTGATCCCATAGAAAAGTATGTTTTTATATCTAAAACCATTGGTATGATCTAAAAATTGTTTTCATATTTGATTCTAAGCAATACGATACAAACGTGACTGAACGTTTCCAGCAGTACTTCTCATTTCTCACTTCTTTTGCAAACATTTCTTTTTAATGATGCAACTTTTGAAAAAATTGAAAAAAAAAATTTGATAAAGTCGAAAAAAATTTGAAAGAGAAAATGATTATGAAATATTATATTTTATAGATTAGATTCATTAAAAAATCGTCAAATCTTATCAACTTATTATAAAAATAGTAAACAAAAAAATGATTAAAATTTTATTTGAAATATTATCGAAAATTTTTAATTACCTATTATTAGCTTTAATAACATCAAAATTTAAATAATATAAATTTATATTCTTAGCTTATAAAATAGTTATTACTTAAATATCTATAATCATATAATAAAACAATTTAAAATTAAAAAAAGGAATATAAGGTGAAAATAAAAATATAGTTATTTAATTTGAAGAATTTTCGTTTACTTAATAATTAATTAATACACAAGTAATATCACAGATAGATACAAAAATTATAGTTTCGCTAGATGCTTCAATTTCAATGAAGCAATCTAGAAACTAATTCACAGTTTAATTTTTTGATACTGTCAACGAAAATTAAATTAATTATAAATTAAAAAAATTTTTAATTACAGCATACATTCTTATCTAAAAAAAAGATTCGATGTACAATAATAAGTGTCTGTGCATCATTTTCCTTTTTTTGATAACAAAAAAACTTAAGTACTCAAAAGTAATACAAAAATTAGATTACAAACTATCATGTGCAAAAAAAAGTTAAAATTAAGAACATAATTTTGTAAATATTCATATACAGAGCGGCGATGAACTCATTTCGTCAATTTTAATTGTATCGAAAATTACAATGGCTTAAAAAGACATTAGCGCTTAAAACGCTTATTATTACATTAATTGTAATTAATTGATTCACGTACCGCAACTTCATTGTTAGTGCGATACAGCTTAAAATCTAACTATAATCGACGAAATTTCAATTGTTCTTAAAACTTCTACAGCAAAAAAAGAATACTAATATCAAAGGACCAAGTTATGCTAAATATTTGTCTAGGTATATCTGCCTCTGACCCTCACTGAAAATAAAATAAGAGAAAACGAGTTAGTAAAATAAATGATTTAAATTGAAAAAAAAAATTAGATTAAAAAAAATATTTTCTTAATTACACTTACTTTCCATGTAAAGTACAGTGGCAAGAAGACCAAGACTGAATAGGAAGCTCATTGTACAAACGAGAACGGTTAGCTGATTTCTAGCGCACCATGATTTTTGATTTGTCGTACTTGGTCTTCCGAGTCCATTGACTACGGTAAAATGTGTGCTGCTAGCAACTGATACCGAGTCAAATTGTTTTGGAGCTGTTATTCTCGGTGGTTCTATTGCCGCTAAATTTGCCAAATTAGCCGCTGTTAACAATAGTGTACCGGATGCTGCACTCTACAAATCACAATGTTTATAAATTAATTAATTATCAATAATTAAAGTTTTTTTCTTTCTATTTAAAAAGAAAAAATTAAAAAAATTAAAAATCAGTTATTTAATTACTGTAATAAACTTACATGAGTACTGGCAGTAGAACCTTGGGATGATGTCGATCCTCTCGATGGTGATACTTCAAGGTGATTCTGCCATGTTCCATTATCGCTATTTTCGATGGTTTCATTAGTCTCGCTTCTTTCGCTTCTCCCGAGCAAAGATGGTCTGGGTATATGCCACGATGGTGAGGTTCTTGGATCTACCATCGCTGTTCTCTGGAACATAAATTACGTATGATTATTATTTTAATTATTTGGTTAGGGTTAATTGACCGGTAAATAAACATTAAAGATACGCGAATGAACAAGTTTTTAAGTCTTTTTAGATTGACAGTAATACAATTACTGCAAAATGTATTACTCTAACATTTTTTAATTAGTAATTACTCTACATACAGATTGGTCATATGTAAAAAATTCGAACGTTCAAGAATCATCTTTAATTAATTTGGATGGGATGTCACTGATCTCTATAAGCTAAATTTTTTTGTAATTCTTTTATCTCTTAATTCTTCATTTAAGAAATAAAGGATAAAAATTTAGCTTGTGAAGATCAATGAACATTCCATCCAAATTGATAAAAAAATACTTCATAATCTAATATCTTTAATTTTGTCCAGCCATCAGCTGATCTCTATAGGTAACAGCTGATCGACTCTATTAAGACACTTCATATAATTATTCCAAAATTGAAAAAAAATTCTCATAAATTAATAATTTTATTTCTATTTTTAACCATTACGGTTAGCAATAGTTTTTTTTATTCACTTAATACTTAATATTCTTTTCTTTGGTACTATAAATTTTTTTTCATATTTTCCTTACATCGGAAACAATGTGATAGTTATCTATGTAATAGCATCGAGTATGTACAAATTCAATGCAAAAAGCATTGGATCAGATATTATTGTATAGAGTTATCAAATAAGCTACACAGAAATTACTGACAGGATATAAATTACGTATTTCTTCGAATTATTATTTTATTAACTATAATAATGTTTAAATTTTTGCTTTTAACTGCTTATTAAATTAAAATTCATTGAAATTTTTCTAGAATCATTATTTTTATTTTAGATCTAATAATTACAGACTTTATACATTGATCTCTTAATCGATTAATTTTTCGAATTATCAATTATAGAATCACGCGAGTAGTATATTATTTTCGAGTGTCCGCGAACTTAAAACAAAATGCTCATTAAATGTACTTTTATAACTTTTACAATAAAAATAAAAATCATGAATTTTAAAATTTCACTCTTTTTAATACACAAAAAAGCTAACATTGCTAAAGTTTATAATTTAACTCTAATTATAATTTTGAAAAATTGAAAAAAGAAAAGAAAAGTTAAAGATTTTTTTAGATATTTGTCTAATTATATCCTATTTAAGAAAAAAATCAAATTCAGATATATGATAGTAGAATTATTATGCAATTTAACTTTGGCCATACAGAGCCTTTTGTAGTTTCTAATACCCATCAATTAGACTTCATACATATCTTAAGATTACAAATGATTAATCTAATTATTAGATTAATTCTAAAGATATAATTGAATATCCAAAGATTAAAATTTTAATGCTATTCTCTAAATGAATGATCGGTAAGCTTAAGCTTTTTCAATGGTTAATTTCGAATACAAATCTAACGTGTATATATGTATATTCGCTTTTTGCGCGAGTACGGTATCAGATGTAAAGATCTAAAATCAATGCTTATTTTACTTGTTCTATCGTGCGCAATTTTATGGCAGTCGGAATTAAAAATAAAAAAAAAAATTTATCCGTACAATAGAGCGTGCAATAGACAAATCGAGGCCAAATCCTTGCAACCCTTATTTGACCCAAATTTTTCATGTTAAAGATATTTGGAATTTAAAACTTCTTATACATTCATCCAATAATCTTAAAAATGTTGTTATAATTTTATAGTGAAGTGTTAATGAAATTATTGAAATCTTTATAACTATGTTATAAAAAATAAATCTTTTTTTTTTCTCACGCGCTAGAAATAATTGAATATTATATGAATTTACAATGAAAAAAAGATTTAATTATGCAAGATGCACGGGATTATGAAATGGGGAATGTGTTTTTACGCTTGAAATATTATACAAATCTTAAAAATGTTGTAATTATCGACTTTTTATTTTTTAATTAGACTCATTTTCATAATTCGAAGTGGAATGAGACTAATAATTAGAATAATGTTATCGATGTAAAGCCAATAAAAATTTTTTTTCCTAATTACTTAACTTTGTAACAAAGACAATGCAAATAAGGAAATTATGAGATCCTAAGATGATTGAATAAGAAATTAAAAATCAATAATGTTTTTGAAAAATTTATATAATTAATATAATGCTGAATTGTATAATGTCATTTTTAATTAGTCTCAAGTATATACAATGCTAAATCTTTATTTCAATGAAGCTTATTGAAAATGAACTTTTGTTTATACTAACAAGAAAGAGCATAGTATTTGGTTCTCTGATTTTTTCTTTACTTTAGGATATAATATTTTTTTCTAATAGATTTGTAATAAAAACAATATTAACTAGATCCAACGCTTGATTTTTCCAAAGCTATAATCTATTTCGTCTGAATTTCAAGGCGTTTGAAAAAATTTAAATCTACTTTCTAGTAATACAGGTTCTGAACTAATTATTATGGAAAATTTTAATTAAAAATGCATGAAAATCGAAATGAAAAAATTCAGTCAAAAAACAAAGGTTGTTTACAAAATTTTAAAATTATTCAAATTTCAACAGTTATAAAAAAAAATAATGCAGATACTGAAATCAAATATACATAGAAATTAAATTCTGTATTTCACTTTAAATTTAATCTTGATTCTTATTTCTTCATAACTTTCGAATGAATTATCTTTCCTATTGTAAGATTTTGATCTCAACTTTTAAACATTTCTAGTAAAATTCTTCTAAAATTGTTAGTTCAAAGAAAACCTTAAAATTTTGACAAGATGAATCCTAAAATTGATAAAATCTATCTATCTAAACTGAATCAAATTTTGAAGAAAATCTAAGTGGAACTCCTTACATTCTCCTTTTGAATAAATAAATAAAATGATCGAAAAGACCTCTAAATTATTTTGCAATCAAAACCTTCTACGCCGGCATATATCATCCAATAAAGTTAATGCACAAAATACGAAAACGTAAAGAAATTCAAACAAATGCATAGAATCCAAAAAAGTTTTAAATTTTAAATGACAGTCTGCTTGACAACTTACATGCACGCCGACATCCTCGGGCTTATCAAACAAAATCTCTTCAACGTTGATTTTTATATCTGACATGTTGGGAATTCTCGATTGCACCATTTGAATTATACAATACTGATTGCTGATGAGTTTTTTTTTTTTTTTAAACTTCAATCGTAAATATTTTAATGTTAAGTTTTATCTATCCACGTCCTTAAATATGAAAGTTTCGTCTTTTTTTTATAATAATAATAAAAAAAAAGAAATCGTAGACGTATAGATGAAAATAGTCTTATAGCAAATTCAGTCTTGTAGTGATCCTTTTTATTATCTATTCAGTTTAACACTGAATTTATTCTTCAATATAAAATTTACTATTCTATATAAGTGAAAGTCCTTTAACGCTTGTCTTTTGTGCACTGAACAAGGGAGTGTCATTTAATTTTTTTTCCCTCTAATCGTTCGATTTAGTTTTTTTCTTCGCATAAAAAATAATCGTTAGATCGTTTAAAATTTAAAAAAAATCCTTTGATTTGGAACGATGATTTAAGAATTTTTTTGCACTTTAGAAATAAATTTATAACGATTAATGTTTATTGTTTAAAAAAATTAGAAATTAAACTCGAATTAATCCTTAATGTTTATTGTGTATTAAATAAAAAAGTGGCAACACACACGCACGACTAGAGCCACTTGGTATATAATACCGCAACCAAGTCTCAATGTTGTATGACTGGCTTCAGTGCCGGCAGTAATATTGCTTTTATACCTTCGGCTCTCCCACTTGACAACTATAACCTGCTTAAACAAGCTTAGCTTTTATACTATACTATTATATACGTGTATACACGTATATATATACCTGATTCTTTAAGCTGCTGTAACCTGCTCCAAACATCTTTTTAACTCCACAACCTCTTCTGATTTTTCTCTTACTACCTTTTATTTTCTCATCTTCCTTTTTCTCTCTTTACTCTTCTTCTTCTTCAATTTTTATTATTTTTATTGTCTACCATCATTTTCCGTTTGTTCTCATATAATTTTCAATACTTTGTAATGAAATATTCGCTAAGATTCTTAAGCATTTTAATTATTTCTGTCTTAATTGTAGTTGATTTAATGATCATTTTTTTTATAAAGTTAAACAATGAGAAAAAATTAAAAAAGTTTATTCATTGCTTGAAGATGCGAATTATACATTTTTTGCAAGTTCAACATTAGCTGTTACATTACTTTTTTTTTTAAATTACTTTGTAATTCTATTGTAATAAAAAGTTGATGTGAAGAATCAATTAAATAACGGAATTAGTGTTTTTGTAGATATCGAATTAATATGAAAGGAAGTGTTGTTATAAAAGGAGTAAATGTTGAGGTCGAATAGTGAAATGGAACAATTTTGTAACAAATTCTTATCCTAACAATCACGTTTGCTTTTCTAAAATATAAAAATAATTTCATATTTTTCATTATTTTAAAATGGATAAAAATTTATACTTTGTTATTTTTAATTTAACTATCTTAAAATCCATAAGCATTTCTAAATTTTTTAAATTATAAATTAATTAAAGATTTAAAAGTTTATGTTACAAATAAATATAAATTATATATTAGTTGTAACGAAATCAATTAATTTAATTGTTTTATGCAAAACGAATCTGCAAAACATTGAACCAATTTCCGTAAAATAAAGTGACAGTTAATTTTGGATTTATTCAACGACTACTGTATGTTCTTATATGACTAATGCCGATAATAAAAGCGAATCCAGTCCAAAGAATATTAGATTTAAAAAAAAGTGTATAATCATATTAAAATGATGTTTTGAGATGGTATACATATAATAATGTTATTCTGATTATTTAGATTTTGGATAGAGTTTAGAGCATATTTTAGATTCCTTTTATTACAAACCAGTCCGCCTTACGTCAATCTGCGGTTTTTCCCTATTTTTTTTTTTTTTTTTTTATTTATTTCAACTAGAAAGAAATACATGGCGACTTTTGTACCTTTGCATATGTGTCTTGGATACAGCTAGTGCGGCGTCGGCGCCAGAGATATAATGTTGGTATCTTAATATACACATTTTTACAGACTGAATCTTATTAATCATCGACTAAAGAATCGTAGCTGGCATCTAATTTTACCATTTCTGTCGTTCGGTAAAACCCTGACGAGCCTTTTTTTTAATTTTTTTTTTTTATTATTATTGACATGAAAGAATTCACATTTAATATCACACTAGTTTTTTTTTTTAATCGTATTTTTAAATATCTCGATAAAGAAATAAAAATATAATAAAATAGACGTCTGTTTACTAAACTTTGTATAAAATTAATTCTGGATTAATAAAAGCTTAATAAACTTATTTAATACGTGATATTGAGTTTATTTTTAAAAAAATTTATTCAAAAGATTTATTATGAAAAAATTTAATTTAATTTATATAAAAAATTTATCCAAAAAATTAATACATATATATATTTTTTTTAAATTAGTATTTGTTGAAAAAAAATGACGCATTAACCGTTGAAGTTGGTGCAATAACTGCACTTTTATTATATCTGCACATTGATCTGACGCCTCTGAGTGTATGTTCGCCCGAGGCAGTCTTAATCTTTTAGAAATTCAGATGCTGCGCCGCTATAAAAACCGTTGCGTCGCTCTTAAACGAGATAGAGCGAGAGAAAGAAGGCATATAAAGAAAAGGAAAAAGAGAAAGAGAAATAAAAGAAGGAGCAAAATCTTAGTTACTGTAATGGAATTGAACAAGGCCTTAAACTTCCTTCCTTAAAGTCTCTCTCTCTCTCTCTTCTCTCTTCTTATACATCGACATTGTACGAGGCCGGCCGCGCGCAGAGAGATAATTCCGCAAAAACTCAAGCGCGCTAACACATACCGATATTAGCGACGTCATTAATGATCTTTTGCTCATTTCCAAGGCAAGATTATCCATAGCGAGACAATGAAACCTCAAGTTAATTAGAATTTTTTTTTTTCATTTTATCTTTACATAACCATCGACTTTTACCTTTAACCCTCTATTTATCCTCTTGCAAATTTTTTTAATTCAAAAACAATGATTCAGTGATATTAGTTTTTTTACCGATCATCGCTTTTTAAGGGTTCATTGCTTTCGTAACTGTAAACAAATTTTTCATTCATACGTCATGCTTGTACCAAGAACAATATCGTTTAGCTAAAGACTAAATTTGAATTTAACCATATATGGAATAGAAGATACAAAAATATTTTTTCATAAACATTATTTAAATAAGTGATAAAATTCTTTTGATTACTACGTCACGAAGGTATACGTAGATAGTTAGGATTTTTAAAAAAGAAGCAAAATATTTGGGTAATTCTTAAATGTCTCGAGAGATACGACGACGACGACAAGGACGATGGAGATACAATTTAAACAGCTTCCTCATACGTCAGCATTCAGTAATCTAGATATATATATGAGAGAGAAAAAAAAACGTGTATACGCATACGCATATATGTACATATAGATATATTGTGGACAGGTAAAGTCCCTCTCAATGAGCCATAGGAATTATTTCGTATTCTCTATCTCGAGCAAGGTCAAAAGGGATTGGCGCTTTGATTATTTGCTTTACTTTGTTGTACGTTCGTTGTATACACGTCGATTTTATATTCTTACGTCAGCAAAGTACAATTTCTTTTTCTCGTTTTTTTTTTCTCTTTCGCTTCGCAATTTATTCCCTTTATGCGCTTTTAATACGAATTCCCTTAAGCGATGGGAAATTAACTATTTGACGCACATTCGATATTACATTTAAGTGCTTTTGTGCTTCATTCGAATGTACAAAGGTAATTTTTTTCTTTCCTTTATTTATTTGCTTAATCACTATGACAATAATTTTTAAAAAGTCATTTATTTTTAAAGGATATATTTACTTACATTGATATAAAATAATAAATTTTTTTGGAAATTTTTAATTTTTTTTTTTAAACAAGACAGTGTGTAAAAATTGCTTTAATTTGAATTTGATTAGACTATAAATCTTAATGGACTTTGTATAATGAAATGTTAATAATATGTATTGAATTTAATTAAAAATGTTTAACATATTCATAACGTAAGATAAACACAGAAATTTTTCACAAATACTTATACACACTTTTTTTTCGATACACATTTTTTATATTTAGATATTTAAAAAGTAATAAATTTTATGAAAATTTCAAATTCTAAAATTTGGCTATCAAAATAATTTAAACCAATTAAACTTTTTAAAAGTAATTAAAATTCAAGAAACAATTTAATTATTTACTCTTTTTAATTAGACAAAAATTAAATTTATCATTAAAATTCTATTATTCCTAATGAAAATAGATCGCAAAGTGAATATAATAAATACAATTTATTCAAAAATAAAATTAAAAAATTATGATTAAAGATCAATATTTTTAAAAAAGGTATCATATAATGCATTCACAGATCAATAATTAATTAAAAATACAATATTGCATTATAAAAAAAAAATTCAATTCTATAAAGCGACAAGCTAATAAATTTTTTTTTGTTTTATTTAACGTCGCTGTATTTATGTTATAATTGTGATGCTAATTAGCGACGGAGATTTTTAGGGCCTTTTTTAACAAAGCACATATATCGTATACAGTGGTGCTTGTATTAGTCGGCCGCCGAGAGTGGGATTCTAACTAGGATCCTCGAGATTATGAATCCATCGCTCTACCGATGGAGCTACTGACGACCTCGTGAGAAAAGATACTTTTATGAAAATTATACGTGTAAAAGAAATAAAACAGATAATTGTTAGCAAAAAGTATATATTATAAAAAATTCAGAAATGATATGTTTATTATTACATTCTAAATAACCGAATTTTCAAGTCGGGATCTCTTTGAAATTTTCTACAATATAATTCGGGGCGCCGTAAAATCACTCAAAAATTAAGCTTGCGTTCCACATAAAAAATTTTTTTTAAATATACAACTGAACATATTTATTACGATAAATAAGAATCTATTAGCGAACATTAAAAATATTAAAATAATAGATGATCGAATTGGGTTTGCTCTGATCATCTTGATTAAATCTTATATAATATTTCTTATACTTAATTTACAGCTTGAAATTATTCTATTAAATCTTGAAGCGATGACTAGTAAAATCATATCAACTTATGATGATGAGATATGAATGATGATGTGATAAATCTATTTTAAAAAGAGATTAATAAATCTTGGGGATTTTTCTAAAATTATTTTGATGATATTAGATGGGTTAGTTTGAATTTTGATAGAAGAAAAAAATACGAGTTACATATATAATATAATCATTTATGAGATGATCATAAAACATTTGAAAAGTGTTTACCATTTAACTGGCTCATAACAATAAAACTAATACTCAAAATGACGCATTGTAAATACTATTCAAAATACGACATAACAGTAAAGAAAAAAAAATCAAGGCAAATAATTGAACGATATTTTAATATAAAGGATAGAGGAATTGCTAACGTCTCTGTGGGATGTAATGACTTATGATGACGTAAAAGAAAATATATACATATAAGTATGTATATAAAGTATATAAGTATGAGAAGAAAAAAAAATGAAAAAAGTAAAATGTAGTCAAGCCCGTTTCCGCGTCTTTGTCGCTTATTGCACGTGTCGTAATAACCCGGACACAGACTCGCTATACGTATACCGGCAAAACTGTATATACATATATGCTCTCAACGCTCTCAAGCTGATTTTATGATTTCATCTTAATGTCAATCCCGTAAATCATATCTCGGTAAATTTTTTTTATCTTCTCTATTATATGTGTATGAATTGATTTTCCGTTTTTTCTAAACAAAGACTGTTTGTTTTTTCTCTTAAAACCTTAAAACTCGTTTTGCTCAATGAAGATTCATGATAATAATTTTTCAAAATCGAAAATGATATCTCAAAGTATTTTATGTACTTCATAAAAAAGAAGCAATTTATAAAAAACAAGTACATAAATTTACTTTTTTAGTTATCAGTGTTCTTCATTAGTCAGGATTTTCACATAATTTTTAATTCATAAATTGTTTCCGGCACAAACTTTATCTGTTATTTATTGAATCAGAGATACTTATATCATAGCACTTTAATACGATTAGGTCAGACTAAATAAAAATTAAAAGTTATTAATTGAAGTAGAAGTTCAGTGTTAGAAAAAAATAGAGTTTTTTGTTTAGATATTTGCATTTTGCATTGACGATTTTCCAATTAAGCTAATCCTACTTATAGAACTATGTGAATTAATTTGATAACATGTTTGTGAATTGAACATAAAAAAATGCATATAATTACAAAAAAAAAAGATATTAAACTTGAAAAGTAGGTGTGTCATTAAATGAAGGTGTGTTACATATTGCAGAAACGGGATTGATCGACCGACATCATAGACCTTCAAAATTTGCATTATAATTTGTTATATAAATACTTTGACTTAGATGATTAAGCTGAATTTGTAAATTCAAATGATCTGGAGAATAACAGTTTTATTTTTACGTTTATAAGTTAAATTTTCCATAACTTGATTTACTTTTTTTGAAGTGATACATAAAAGTCAGATTTATTGTAATATGATACTATTTCATTCTGTTCTGTCCATTTGAATATTTTAACTTGTAAGGAGTTTAGGTTCTGGATTTTTTGTAGCTTTTGGCATATTTTTTACATGAAATTTAAGACAAAAAGCTGCGTCTGTTCGATCCAATGCCCGATTTTTCAAAGATATGGGTAGTTTTATTTGGGCTTAAAAGTTAAAAAAAATGTACCTGCTTTATAGTCGTGCATTTTTTAAACTATTATTCTGGAGGATTAGAAACACATCAAAGTGAGATTAAAATCTTTCGATTGAGAAAAAGTGTGTCCTGAGAGCTTAATTTGTTCATAAGTTATTAAGAAATAAAATAAAAATTTGGTTGAAATGTGAGTAAAAAATTAAGGATGCATTTTCTTGTAAATTTTATCTTGATTTGTTTACGTTTACAATTTATGGACAAATTAAGTTTTCTGTACATTTTTTGTTAATCTATACATTTATGTTAATGGACCAAATAGACGCAGCTCTTTTCATTATTTTACCTATGAAAAAATCTTTTAAAGTTAGATGAAAATCCGAAATTCTAATGCAACGGCACTTTCCTGATTAGATTAAATAGTATATTTCGTAACAGCAATAGATATACTTTTTTACGAAACGAGAAGATTAAAGCCTTCGCCTTCGGCTTGGTCTGTAATGAGATTAGTTAAAAAGCCTTTTCACATAAGTTACGTGCTGTATTTTATGTTCTGAAAAAAATGGAAAAATTTGGTACATTACATTCATCTTAAATGACATAACACTATACTCAATATGAAGTTAGTGTTCGAACTTAGCAATGGTGATCATCAAGTCATATACAGTTGAACCATAATAAGACAAAGAAAATATTAGTATTGCAAATTATTTTTATAGTATATGCGACATGAATCCGGCAAATTTAGATGTTTTATTCTTAAAAATTAATAAAAAGCACAAGCTAGACAATTTGAAAATCATTATTTTACTATCGGTTTTCTGAAAAAATGTTCTTTTAAAAATTGCAATAGTTTATCGTAACGTTTTCAGATTCTTATTACAACCGTGATACATACTAAAATTTGCTAAGAAATGGGAGTTTTTATGATGTTTCTAGCGAATTTTACCATATGTTATCGTAATTTTCCACCATGATGGAGATCTGTGACAACGTTACCACAAACTATTGTAATTTTAAAACTAAAATGTTTCTTTCAGTGTTTTTAATATTCAAATACGCTGAACCGTCATTAATTGTCATTTTGCGGGTTACCAGAATTCATGGGGTTTATATATGTTACTTATGCGTATTATAACCGACTATTCACTTTCGATGTAATTTTAATATTAATAATTATAGAATTATCCACAAAAACAAGACAGCCAAAACTTTTATTTTTTAGAGCAGGTTGAACTATCTGTCTTTGTCTAATAGTGTTTTTCATTATTTATATAAATACTGTAGGTTGTAACAAGAAAAAAATATCAGCCCTTGCTAGACATAGATATCCTAAATAAATTTTATAATAATAACAAAATAATTTGATCGTGTAGTTTTTAAATAATATGAGACCCACTAATAATCCATAATATAATCTATCTTTTTTGGTGGGTCTTATATAAAATTTACTTATTGTACTAATATTTAGCGGGACTGCTATATTTTTCTTATTACGACCTTTGGTGCTTAAATAATTGATAAAAAATACTATTAGACTAAGGCAGATAGTTCGGCCCCCCTTAAATGTGTCTTTCCGTACATGTTTTGAAGGCATAAAATGCCTCTTTTGACCTAAGGGCCAAATTTTGAACTAGCAGGAGCAAAGTAAATCATTTTATACGAATTTAACGCCTACTTACTTATTTTTTGACACGGCGTGACAAAATAATTTTACGCATTTTGTAAAAAAAATTTTTTTATATTAGCGCGTTATTTATAATTTAACGCACTAGTATAAAAAATTACCATATAGTTTGCTTTGAAAACATTATTTTTTCATATTATTTGGCTTTCGTGGCAAAAAGTACAATTCTGCATAAAGGCCTTCTTATACCCGTTGCAAAGTTTACTATTTCAGCAATAATGTAAGGGTTTCGATAAAAAAATATTATTAAACATACACGTAAATTTATTTTTAAAAGAGTACTTCTTTCAAAATTGATTAATTGATTTATGAAAATAAAGAATTTTTATATATTTAATACGATGTAGTATTAAAATAATTTATTATTGCAAATTGATAGTTATTTAATTAATTTTTAGATTTTATCATTAGATTTTTGAAGGTGGGAGTTCTGTTTTGCATTGCAAGATAATTCTTGCGCGAGTCTATTTTTTTTAAACTTGATTCAATTTATATGTAAATCACCCACTTTGCGCTCTCGTTGTATAATGTACTAATAAATAGTTTTAATGTAATGTGATAAATGTTTGTAGTTTTTAAAAATAAAAAAGATTTTCTTTAGATATGATAAAAAATATAAAAAATTGATGTAATTTTAAACTGAATATTTGAAAAGAGTGTATCAGTTGATATCAAAGACTGAAAGGAAGAAAAAAAGAAAAACAAAAAAAGTTAGCTGAACTTAATTAACATATAATATATAACATATCTATATAGTTGAGAAGCATTATTATCATCAGTTTTATCATTTGGAAGTATTTTTTCACATGTTTATAGAATTTTTACCTTTTTTTTGTTCTTTATTTATGTTTAAGAGCATATTTAAAAATGTTCTTGTGATTGTTCATTGTTATTCGACTTTTTTCGTTTTGTCTAAAAATCGACTATTTTGGTTACGAATAAACATATAAATATAGTCGGATTCAGGTCACGTTTTGTTATAAAATTTAAAAAAATTTAAAAATTTTCTCAAAGTTTAAAAAATTTTTAGTTTTATTCTGTAAAGATCGTTGAATTTATTCAAATTTTTGTAAAAATGAAAAATATTAAAATAATGTCAAAAATAGATAACTCAGTCCATCAAAGTTAAAGCCTATTATTATGAAAATTTATTTAGGTCACACAAACAATATTAACCCGTTTTTAGTTTGGGTACCTTTATTTTTAATAATAGACTTCTCTTTCTATTTTTAAAACCGAATTTATTTTTTATAATGACCAAAATATTTTTTTTTTCTTTTTTTTTTAAGAAAAAAAGCACAAGGAACTATTTTTTTTATCAAGGTATTGTCTGTTCAGTATTTGTGTATTTAAAATATGCACACACATATGTGTTACAGTTTTGGCTATTAATAGTCAATCTAGATATGACTAATAT
Organism: Anastatus disparis; assembly: GCA_017163975.1. Lineage (NCBI taxonomy): Eukaryota > Metazoa > Arthropoda > Insecta > Hymenoptera > Eupelmidae > Anastatus > Anastatus disparis. Next base: position 5,887,803 of record JAFFSR010000226.1, read on the forward strand.
ACGAATCCTGTATGTTTTTCATAAGGACAATGCATTAATATATGTAAATGAGTATGCCGTTATAAAAAAAGCATTCCAATACAAAAGAATTCTTATGAGCATTATTTTGAAATTCTCAAAATTTTAATCTTTAAAATTCCGAAAGTCCGGTTTCGTTAACTTACAAAGTAACTTTGTTAACTCAAGATCACGGCCAATCCAAATGTGACGAAAGATTTGTATATAATTAATTTTATTATTTTATAAGGAAATTTTTGTTTTAATATTTTTTTTTTCTAGTGGTGCATAATTTTATAATAAAAATGATACTTATGTTAAAGGCGTTACTAATAAAATAAAATTTTTGATATTCATATTCATTATTAAAAATTAAATATTAAAACTTGAAATATAATATTTTAAAGAAAGTATAAATCTTAAACAAACAATCATAAAAAGTATCTCTAGCAATAACTATATAAATATTGAAATAAAAACTTTTTTTTTTTAATTAAAAAAAATTCATTTATGAATCAACTCAATTTATTGATAAAGTTACATAAAAATGAGCAAATTTAGTAGGGTACATCAATAGATTGAGAACTACATTATTGAGGTTACTGTAGGTTTCGTGATCGAAGAATCATCCAAGAGTATAGCGTTGAAAATAATAAAAATTCACCATAATCTTGAAGTAATAATGAAATGTTAACTCCCACTGCAAGATAAAAGTTGAAGTAGTTTACTCGGCTTGTACTTGTAAAAGTAACCACTGAGGGAACACCCATCGAGTTAGTCTTAACATGATGATTGTTCAGAGTTGAAAAAAGGATAATTTGATTTACTGATTTAATTTTACCTTTTTCTTTTAGTCCATCGTGAACAATAAATTTGTTTTTATATAAACTAGATAATTCTTCGAATGAACTATTGAGGATCTCATGCATTTTGGGATTTCTCTTTGATTTCTTTGTTCTTCACTATATTTTGAACGATCTTTTTTTGAATAAATATAAGCGTATTAAGATCTATAAATACAATGGAATAATAATATTAAAGAAACCACGAAAAAAAAATTCTTTAGAAAAATTTTATCATAAGAAAATAATGAAAATTACAAAATTACACTAGAGAATGTGTATAAAAGCGTATTTTTAGCTATAATAAAACGCATCCTTGACGACCTTTGGAAGAAGTTTCCTCATAGCTCAAAACATAAAGAATTCTGAATTTAGGATTATCGAATAATTTTAGAAAAATATATTTTTTAAATCCAATTACTCTTAAAAAAAAATTAATATCTTTTTTTTTGCAATCATATTTTAATAGGCGATCAGAGTTAAAAATGTTGTAATCTATTGAATAATTTATTTCCATGTACGTCAAAGACAAAATATCGTACAAAAATATATAATTATAATATTTTTTTTGCACATGTATATGAAAAATTAAACATGTAAGTTTTATTTATATTTTCAAAAACAAATTTCAAGTTTGTAGCTCTTTTTTTTCGTTTTCTAAATTATAATTTATTTTTCAATTAAAATGATTTTGGAATTCAAATTATATGCGAAATATTGTTCAAATTATATGAATAATACAATAATATTGTATAATATAATCTTTCAAAAAAAAGCAATAATAAAAATCAAAAAATTAATTTCAATATTTCTCAAATAAATTGCATTGAAAAAAAATTCAATTTTCGTATTGTTGTAATATGTTGGATTTTTATTTAAATTAAACATTGTTAAACGTACAAGCTCATCGTAATTTGAGTAAATGATAAAATAAAATTAAAATAATAAAAATATAAAAAATAAGAGGTATTATTGTTAAAAAATGTGGGAAACTTTCAATGCCATCCTGTTTTGCTCAGTTTATAAGAGATAAAACTTGATATAAAGAAAAATAAAGAAAAAAATTCGGAAAAGTTAGTATTTCTCGGTGAGTAAATAAAAGTAAAAAAAAAAACAAAATATACGAGTAAAGAAACAAAAAAACAGGGATGGGTAAAAGGGTGGTAAACCAGTGTATATAGAATATCAGTATAAGAGTAAAGGCGATGGGTTTGAAAGCAAGTCTTAACGACTGAAACGAAAAACCTTGAAGGCAAACAACTTAAGCTGCTGTATGAAGAGTATAGTGTACTGTACGCTATAAAGGCAATTCCATACTACAGGAACATAAAGACCAAAAGTGAAAGGATACACTATACTGGTCGTCGCACCCCGGTCTTCTACCATAGTATAAAATGTACTTAAACTTTTATAGAAATAGGGCTGATAGAATATTATTTTCCAACTCATACGTCTTTCAAGTAATATTAAGACATTTTCAATACTATTTTGCTTATGCTTCATTCTAAATAATATATCATTTTAATTCCTACATTTTCAGCATTTTAATCATTTCCGATGCAAAAATTTTTATTTATTTATTTTTAATAATAGTATATTATTCACCTAGGGAGTAAAAACGAAAAATGTCTTAAATCGTATGTTAAATGTCACCCGAGCCGAAGGCGAGGGTGACAAACATACGATTTAAGGGATTTTTCATTTACTCCCGTGGAGAATATACGATTTTTTTACACAGGCAGCGTACAGTGGGTACCTTACTTTTCGCTGGGAGGGAGTAAAGTACCCACTGTACGCGCCCTGTGTAAAAAACAATATTACTTACTTTTTAACAATTAAATTAAAATAATAGTAAGGAAACCGAAAGATTATTATTATTTAAGATGAAATTGAGCAATAGAAAGATTCATACAAATACCTTACAGGTATTATATGTCGTTTATAGACAACGTAACACAGTAAAAGCTATATGTCGATCTAAATAATCTGATCTAAGCCCACATGTAAAAAAATTCAAAGAAAGTCACTTCTATGTTATTTCAAATAACTTCAATGAAAAAATCTACATATTATCATTTTTTTAAGTATTATAAATACTGATTTTTCAATAAAATCTTAATTTTCATTTAAAAAAATTTTTATTCATATTTTATGATACAATAAATAGTGTGGACAATAAAACATTGCCATTTATTATAACGCTTTCTTTCAATTTTAAATGTTAAAATAATTTAATTTATAATGATTTAAAAAGAATTAAAATTAAAAAGAATTAGTTAATTTCTTGTTTAAAATCTAAATTATCTTAATAACTTATTAAAAATGATTATCAAATTGTTTTGAGTGATTTGAAATACATATTGATTCAAACTAGACTTCGAACCATATTTTACTTGTTTAAAAAAACATAATTCATGAAATTCCAAAGGACTAATATTGCGTATAAAATTAAATAACTTGAATCATTATTGCTCCCAGTTAATTTTTTAATGAAATTCTACGAAAACATTTATTTTAATTATAATATATTCGAAAAATAAGTTACTTATTATACATTAAATTTTTAGTGCTTTTACAAATAATGTTATTCAGAATATTACATAAATCAATTACAAATGTTTTAAAAAAATAACAATTCTACAAAGATAAAAGAAATAAAATAAAATTTAAAAAATTGAATAATAAAACTAAAAATCATTTTAGCGGTTGAAATTCTTAAAGTTTCCAACAAAGTAAGAAAATTTTCGATCATAAAATTAAGTATATATATATAAGTAAAATATTTTAGTTTCCCCAGTAAATTGTAAAGTATAGTATTTCTTAGTAAGCAAGCAGAGGTATCCAATGTGATAGTGTCCTTGAAAGAATTGAACAGGATCTTCGTACACCACACTAAGCCCCATGAGCAAACGCAACGGCCTGGTCGTTCCGGTTCTCTTTTTGATTTGTCTTCTCTTTACGCGAGAACGTTGCACTAACAAGTTTTGCAGAATAATGAGAGAATTGTGTATAGGCGTTAGTAACTCGCATTACTTGCCTTTTATACAATCTAAAAATTTTTTTTATTTCATACACTTTTCATTAATCTAAATATTTCTCATATTGTGCAGTAGATTTAATTTCGTGAAAAAAATTAATTCATAAAAGGTTGTTACTACAAATTGCAATATATTATGACATATTTTATAAGCTTTTTTATTCTTTAAATAATTTTAATTTTTTTATATTTTAATTTTGCTAACATTTTAATAGTTTCAATTTTTTTCTTCGAAATTCAAATTCTGAGTTTATTTCTAACTCAATGCTAGTGTCAAACCTATTTTTTATTTTTTTTTCATCAATTATTGTAAAATAAATGATTCTCTATTAAAAAAAATATTTGGAATATTTGTATTTAATATTTTTAAAAATTCCTTAGCCAAAATGGTAAAATTAAAATTATTCACGCGATATTAAATAAATAAATAGAAAAAAATAACTTATTCGGATAATATATTTTAGATAAAACATTAAAACTATTTATTTATTTTTAATTTTATTTAACGTCGTTGTATTCATACTATCATTATGATGGTAATTAGCGACGGAGGTTATCAGTGTGTTTCTAAACAAAGCACATGTAAACATACAGTGGAGCTTGTATAAATTGGCTGAGAGCGGGATTCGAACTGGGATCCTCGAGATTACGAGTCCATCGCTCTACCGAGTGAGCCACTGACAACCTCAAAACGATTATTTCGCCAGCTGATTCAATTTCTCTCACTGACTTGTATAAGTTACTACGTGCTACTGGTCAGATAATAGGAGTAATGAAAATGTTGTAATTTTATATGTTCAAAATGCTCGTAAAATAGCATAAAATATATTTCATGCTTAAATTCCCAGAGAAAGCGTTCTATCAGTGTCGAAATCTGTAAAAAATTTTACTCTATTGCATGTCTTAACCATCATGAATTAATTTTAAAATAAATTCAATTTTTAATCATAATTTTTCTCAAATATTTCATAGTTTAACTTGAGTTAGAAATGGTAGTATTTATAATATATTTTCAATTCTTTTTTTTAAATAAAAAAAGAAATATTTTCATGCAATAATTGATTTCTTTGAATTTTAATATATCAATTTTTCACATCAGACTTTATTGTAAAGATGTTTCAATTTAATTAAGTCAGCAAAGTAAGTGTCATAAGTAGAATAAAACTAAATCATAAAGGTCCATTTAAATTTAAAAATTGCCTTTAAACGGTTTTTGCATATGGGAAAAAAAAAATTTTTTGTATCTATAAATACATATGTTTTTATCGAGAAGTGACTATATTACTATTTATTTAAGAATACTTGACAAGGATGGAATGCGGCCTCTGACAATTTTTGTTTCTTATTTTTTCGTCAAAATAAAATCTAGGTGTAAAAAAATGAGTTTTAGATTTCGGACGACTATCCATAAATATTGATGAAAAACGTTTATAAATATTTATTAGTGCTTTTTATAAAAATTTTTTTTAGAGATTATCACTGTCAAACTCTGCATTCTTTATTTATTGCAAGTAGAAATTTGTATACAAACAAATGCTAGTGCATCAGTAAACAAGTTAAAATAATATTAAATTAAGTTTTTTTATTAAATATTTTTATTACATAACGTAAATTACGTATGGACATAATAAAATTGTAGTATTAGATCAGAGACATGTATTAATTTTTATGCTCTGGCATAAAAATTAATACAACAAAAAATTTTTAATTCCATTTAAAAAACAATAAAAATGAAAAACTGATTGCACATTGTTGTATAAAATTTTTTATTATCATTATTAAAATGATTCATACAACTTTATGGTAACTATGCTTTAATGACAGATTCAATATTTCCTTATTAATAAATTAAATTTTCGTTAAATCCTGTACTGAAACTAACTGTTATCATCGACGTACATGAGCTCTTTAATAATTATTAATTTGTCAATTTCGCAAATGAATAACAAAAAGATAAATAATTATCATCTTTAAACACCGACTTGCAAGACCTTGATATGAAATTCAATTGAACGAACGCAATAAGGTTCTGTGACGTATTTGCCTCGTATATATTGGCTGTGTGCATGTGAAGAGAAAGAAAAAAAAATTGTATATACTTTTAACAAGTTTTACAGAAAGGAGATAACATGGGATACTACGTCATTTTTAAATTTTGCATCAGTAAAACGAATGACGTGTGGCATGCAGCAATGCAAGATCAAGGCTTACCATTTATATACATATATGTACACATTTATAAATTGCATTTTATTGGAAGGGGACAAATTATAATGTAAGGGAAAGTCAAAAGTTGGGATAACTAATGAATCTATTGATACTATTTAATACATATTGTAAATAAGTCTTTTCTAATATTCACATTATTCTAGATTTTACATCTTAATTATTGGTATAGATTAATTTATTTTTAAAATTAATTTTTTTGTAATACTATTTTAACATCTAACTGGTTTTTATAAATTTTAATATTTTGCAATTAAATTTTTTAATAAATGCAGAATATAATTATAGCAATATTAATTAATTACATTTAAATTTTTAATTAACTTTTGCGTAAGTAAAATGAATTTTTTTTTTAAATAAATAAATAATTTATAAACTTGCCAGAATAATAACTCGATATGGTCAAAGCGTTGATTAAGTTGTAAACGTATAAACTATTATAGCAAGCAACGTGTAACTCGTTATTATTTTCACTGCACCGGCACCCACTCGTATCGCTTGTATTTAGACGACTGATTAAAAAGTATTCAAAAAGCTAAAAAGATTGCTGGCAACCATATAGGAAGAACAAGGCGAGGGCGAGGAACATTATAGAAAAAAAACAACAAAAGAGGGGATAAGAAAGAATTTTTTTTTTTCAGATGAACGTAAAAATACAAGAATGGGTTGAACGGAACATAGGTTTATAAGAACGCAAAGGTATTACGCGTCCAGGGTCTTAATTAATCCATAATAGAAACGTTGTATGTAAAAGTCACGAAAGATATATAGAAGAAGGTGTGTGAGTGTGACTAATATACACATGTTTAATAAAAGTACGCGCTAAAGATTTCTGTGTATATAACGTGCGTTTAGCCCCGATGGTTATGGCTCCTTGGCAACCTTGTCCCAGTACCATATAGTTCTATAGGCTTTAAGCTTATATACTCGCCAAGTCCATCCGCTCTTTGCCTATACGCGCGCAACCTATAACAATTAAGTGATCTAGTCTTTTTTTTTTCTTTTCATTTTTTTTATTATCATTTTTAAAAATCAATCGAATGTACCGCTGCGTTTTTTTTTCAAATTACTTATTTTCTATATCTCATTGATCTTTTAACTGATTTACTTTTGTTGAAATATCTTTGAGCTTTATACTTTGATCGTTTTGTTTTTTTAAGAGATAAATCTTGGATTTCTCACGCTGGTCATTTATTTCAATTTTTATCTCGATTTTGATTTCATGTATCATTTACGTTTTATGCGAAAACGTAATGGTTTAAAAAAAATGATTAAATAATAAATTTTAATAAATAGACATTAAGTGACATTAAAATTTTAAACCGATTTAGTGCTTGAAAATAAAAAAGAAATGATTATTTCATTGAATATTAAAAAAGTAGGAAAAACTAAAATAAATGTTATAAGACAAAAGTAGACGTGCTTTGTATGCATAAAATTGATGCTAACAATGTATAAGTACGCGCGAGTGAGAGAGCAAGTTTTTTTTTTAAAATGAAGCATCTGCTTATATTACTATATGCCATATACAAGCATTTAATTTATATATCTTTATACTTTATTTCTCGCTTTTTCTAATTCAACGCATATATCTATGTGTGTATGTATATAGCTATAAAGAAGGCGTAAATTACAATGAACCGAGGTGTCTTAGACCTGTATATGTATACATACAAAGTGCCTTGTGCTTCATGTCTATGAAAATTATAGGCATTAATTGTACGTTTTCAAGGTAATACGATTCATTGTCGTTATTATCCTTCGCGCTTACGGCAGCAGCGAGCAGCAGCAACACATTGCGTTATTAATGTTGTCCATCCCTCCTATTTTTTTTTTTTTTTATTATTTTACTTCTTTTTAACTTATTTCTCTCTCTTTTTTTCTATCTTTTTTCTATTTCTATTTTTTTATTATTTTTTTCCTCACTTTTTCTCACACACTGCGTTAAGAAATTCTGACCTCAAGATATATACGAAGGTTTGAAACGGAGAAATTTACTTTTTTTTTCCTCAAATCTATGGCTTTTATATAATTATTATGTATTATTACTTTATTATTACGTAAATCATCTATATCTATATATTATATCTATATGTAATTATATTGTTTTTATTTTCATACACGATAAGTTCAAAGAGCACGCTATATCCTGTTAATTTCTTACTATCTTTCCTCTAGCTTTCTCTGTCTTTCGATGTTTTTCTTTAGTTCTAGATTCTATTTTTAGTCCCGTAATTGATAGTTTTGATTTTTTGTTAATTATAACCCTTTCTATTTTGAGAAGAAAAAAAAAGTTTCATTCAAAAATACCGAAAAAGTTGTTATTTTGTACTTTAATCCTTTTTTTCTTTTTTTTTTTAATTCATTTTTTTTGTTATAGTATCACGTAGTAGCTTTTTTTTATTTAATTTATGTAATGAGTTTATCGAGAATTTCAAGAAGTAGTTAACAAAAAATTGTTTCACCTTACTGATGCCAAATTATCTAAAAATTTTTTCTCACCATTACCTTGTATATTTATTAAATTTATATTATTCATTTGTTTTTTCAATTAAGAGCATTCAAACGAATTATAATGCTTTCATATTCGAGAAAATAAAAGAATAGTAAAATTATAATATTTTTTTTTATTAGAGTCGAGAGTATTAAGGAAGTGATAAAATGTATTTGCTAATTTGTCGCAATTTGTAAACTATTTAACGCTCAAGTTGACAATTTAATGGGCATTGCGTAAGAATTCCTACAGTCGATGAACGACCATGACAGATCCTATATACGAAAAAATTTTTTCAGCATGATGAGAAAGAAGGATGTGTGTATATATATGTATATATTTATAAAATTTTTCTACGTACGGACATTCGATGCCTTTGACATTGACTTACTAAATTCGACACTTTACTTACCTTCCCATTCCGCTTAATTTTGTATTCCATTGCTCGTTTTATTTTATATATTCCGTTCAATTAGACTTTGTAAACACGTAAACATGCTTTTAATTATTGAAATCGCATAATTAATGCAATTTTATACTTTTACTTTTTAATCCGTCAATCGTATATAAATTAATGATCGGATTATTTTAATGCGATCATTAAAAAGTAGAACTTGATCATTTTTTACTATCTTTTAAAAGGGATAGTTTTTTCTTTTAATATCACTCAAAGACGTTTATAAACTTTGAATGGTATAGAAAAAAATTAATTTCCATAATTAATTATAAATGTAATTGAATATTGTTTTCATTTTTTTTTAAATTTTATAAAGTGTTTGAAATTTAAGTAAAATAATGAAGAGAAAAAAAAATTCCGGAATCGTTTTAAAAAAAAGGGACAAAGTGACATTGTAACTTTATACGTTAAAAATATTCCCATAACTATGAATATTAAAATTTATAAATCATATTTTTGATAATTTATAGGGATATTAAGAAGTTAATACAAACAACTTTTTCACTTATTTTATTTTCAATTTAATACTAATATTTTATTTATTAATGAAATTCTAATACAAAAATTTAAATATACAATAATTTATTGCAATATTATTTTTAAAATGAATTATTGAACACAACAAAATCATAACTAAAAGCTAAACATAAGAAATTATAAACATACAAATATTTTTCATTTTTGAAAAATTGTATTTAGTTTGTTATATCGTATCATTTAAAATTTGTACATTAATGGACATTTCCATTAGAGGTTAACAATTAGAATGAACGAATATATTTACATTATGTTTAATAAAAAAATTAATTTATCAAACCCAATATAAACATATAATTTTTTTTTATATTTAACGTCGCTGTATTTATATTATCATTACGATGCTAATTAGCGACGGAAATCGTCAGTGTGTTTGCGAACAAAGCACATGTAATGTTTAATAGTGCTTGTATAAATTGGGAGAGCGGGATTCGAACTCGGAACCTTGAGATTATGAATCCATCGCTCTACCGAATAAGCCTCTGACGACCTCATACCGTTACAATACTATGTGTAGTTTTATGATTAAACATTGTACCGTTACCAAATTTAATCTCCGTTCAATTTGACGTAATTTTTCATACATCATCATATATCTAATTTTATAAAAAGATCTACACTACATATTTGTACAAAAAAAAGGATGAATTTACTTTATAAAAAAAAAGGATAAAATTACTATAAAAAGTTTAAGATACGTAAGAAAAAAAAAAGAAATCGTAAATCAATAGATAAAAACAGAAGAAGAATAAGAATAGCAAGGACATGTATATAGACGAAGATAGTCAATGGTAATATGTAAAGGAACACCTAACCGTGGTCTATGTATGTATAGGTAGGTGAAAGAAGCAAGGTCGTTCTTTGACCTGACTTTTATAGACGTTGTGTCAGTGACGCCACATTTTTTGTCGTCTCGACACTACTAATATTTATTGATTTCCTTAAAATTTCTCTTTTTTTTTTCTTTAAGGATTCTTCTTATAGCAGATATTTCAAAACTAACTTTTTTTTTTAATTACTAATAAACATAGAGCAGGAATTTAACAATTTTTTTTCTTTCTTTATTGAAACATGTGACGTTGAAAAGCATTAAAATTATCTTATTCATGCATTATTTATTGAAAAAAAATTTAATTTTTATATTCTTGCAATTTTCAAGTCTTGAGCTATACAATTATTAGATTCACATATCCATTTATTGCTGTATTTAATTTGAAGAAAAAATGAGGATTTTAATTATGCTACACTTTTTTTATATTCTTCAAATGAAAAATCAGCATTTTATCTTAAAAACTAATGTCGCGTTAAATATTCAGCAGTGGTGTAATTTTATTTTAATGATTTCCTTTGATATCATTGAAGAAATCTTTACGTAATGTCAGAAGGTATACAAAGCAAGCATTAACTTGCATATTTCATTTTAGACCAATGAATAATGTAAAATCATAAATAGATGAATATCAATAATCACGATAGATTAAAATCAAATTCTTTATAATATTTTAACACTCGGCATTAGAGTTTTATTATTCAGATTAATAAGACTCATAAACTTTTTGAATTAATATGGATAATTTTTTGTTTCTTTCTTAAAAAAATATCAGTGTACATTAAGATTTAATAGTACTTGTAAAAAATTAATTTAAGAGTTACATAAAATTTTATCGTATCTCGATTAATTTTTAAAAATTACCAAAAATTATGGTCTATGAGAAATAACACTTAAATTGTACTTGTAGGTGATTTTATAAGGCCCTGACATACATGTGCATTGAATAATGCTATCCACAATAGCGTTGCTTTTATTTACATGTCATAGACATTTATAGCTAAAACAAAGAATCCTTGCAAATATATGCATTTAGATGGTCAATTAAAAAACAAAAAAATAAATAAAAGGAAAAATATGTTATAAAATAATTCTGAAGAAAATTTAGTGTTTTTATTTTTTCGGTTACCGAAATTTTTGAGCTGAACGATGACGTGAGATTAAGCACGCGAGAACGCTACACTAACCCATTGAAATGTCATGATTCAATCAGGAGTATTGCTCATCCTATATATACCTGCTTCCGATGAATTTCGATATTCGTAATCGAGCTCTCTTGCGTTTTCTTCAAATCTCCTTGGGATTGTTACGTGATTGTTGACATTTCACAAATTTTACACATACTCAATGCCCATCATGTAATACGAAAAAATGCATCGTCATAACAAAATTTTATTATTTTATTCAATATATATATATATATATATATATATATATATATATATATATATATAAATATATAAATATATAAATATACACGTAGAAAATTATGAAAAATTTTTAATAATTAAAAATAAAAATTAGTTTAAAAAATTAAAGAACTATTCGAATTTTGTTTACAACTAAAAATTATCGTTAGATCAAATAAATTTTTTTTTCGTAATACTGTGCGTAAAATTTATGCATGAAGTGCATTTTTTAATTCTAATGCGTAAGGTAAACTCAATGCAGTCGTTGAACACAAGAGTAATATTTTACATATGAAAAAATTCTTCACTCGCTCTCATTTAATGTCCAATATTTTCAAAAAATAATATCATTAAAATAGTTGAGTTTACGCTCTGGTTACGAAAATTATTATTATAGATAAAGATAAACTTTATTTTTTCTATCATGAATTAAATGAACGTATAATACATATAAATATTAAGTTACAAAGTCTTCGAAACGGGTATCATTATGGCATATAATAAAAATTGATTATACTGTAAAACTTGTTAAGAATAGTAAATTATTGTGTGCATTTAATATAATGCTCCGATACTTAAATACATGTTAATACTCGAAGAAAAGTCTATATTTCATAATTTTATATCGCTACTTTTAGATATCTTTATCGTATAATTAATTTTTTTGAATTAAATTAATTAGCAAGTTTAATTTTTTCTTATATTATATTGAGTTTTCCGCAAATTTTATAGCTAATCTAAAAAATCTGATTTATAAATTCGAAATGAATTTTCACTGCCTAAATAGTGATAAAAATATACGTACATATGATAAATATATAGCTATGGTGCTTACATATACATATACACGTAGCGTAGCCATGATCCGTTTCCACGCATCGATGCCTTCTACTTGGACTCGCTGCCGAGTTTATAGAAGTTCTTTTAAGTATCTCTTTATACTAACAAATTTTAAAGGTCAAGGTGAAGAAACATCAAAATTATTATAAATATATACATATATATATTTTCTTAACAATGTTTATCATACGCGCACCTTCTACCTTAATTTACTTTTTTGTAATACTAATGCCCCCTTCCCCCTTCCTCCCGTATATGTCATTGTACAATATTACAAAATACGGATGTAGAAAGTAACTGGAATATCAAAAACTTCTTTGTTTATACGCAGCTTCGTTAATTTTACACCTTCCAAATACACGCCACTTTAATTATTATTATTATCAAAGAAATTTATTCAGCTTGTATTACGTCTGTCGTAATTAAATCAAACAGTACAAACTATTAATCATTTTTTGTTTGTACTAACAAGGAGAGTGCATTGCATTTGGGTCTTGGATTTTCTTCTAGCTTTGGGATCTTTTTTCTTACATAAAATCATGAAAAAAGCCGCGTCCATTCGGTCCAACGCTCGATTTTTTCCGAGTTATGAGCAGTTTTGTCTGTTTTGTTAAAAAAATTGCATCTGCTTTATAATTTTACAATTTTTGAACTACTTATTCTAGAAGGTTTTTACTGATTGCATATCAAAGTTGAGATTAAAACCTTTCGATTAAAAAAAAAACGCGTCCAAAAAGCTCAAGTTGTTAAAAACTTATGAAGGGACGAAAATTAAAATGAATTTCTGATTAAAATGTTGCATTTATTTTCTATGCATTTTTTGAGCTAAATATTTGCGCTATTTTCATTCGCCCATAACTTTTTAACGACTTGAGCTTTTTGGACACGTTTTTTTTTTAATTGAAAGGTTTTAATCTCAACTTTAATATGCAATCAGTAAAAACCTTCTAAAATAAGTAGTTCAAAAACTGTAAAATTATAAAGCAGATGCAATTTTTTCAACAAAACAGACAAAACTGCTCATAACTCGGGAAAAATCGAGCGTTGGACTGAATGGACGCGGCTTTTTTCATGATTTTGTGTAAGAAAAAAGATCCCAAAGCTAGAAGAAAATCCAAGACCCAAATGCAATGCACTCTCCTTGTAAGATGTATATATAAACGTTTTTATACATTAATTACTGCAACTATTTAAAAAAACAGTTTTACATATTGAATAAATCTATATTTTTAGTATTACTTTTTAAAATTAAGATTGAATAAGATGTTAATTTATAAAATTTTTAAAAATCACATTAATACGTTTACTGAATATTAAATAAATAAATTAGAGGTCGTCAGTGGCTCAGTTGCTAGAGCGATGGATTCATGATCTCAAGGATCCGAGTTCGAATCCCGCTTTGGCCGGCCGATTGATACAAGCAGCACTGTGTACGTCACGTATGCTTTGTTAAAAAACACACTAAAATGACCTCCGTCGGTAATTAGCATCATAATCATAGCATAAATGCAGCGACGTTAAATAAAATAAAAAAAAAATAAACAAATTATAAGCTAAACTAATCTGTATTTTATAACTTGAAAATTTTTTTAATTTACAGATTAGAGTGCCGTTAAAGGTGAATTTCAATGTTCGACCAAAGGATGTTAAAGTATCAATAACGAAAAAACATTTAACATGTGGCGCTAAAGGTCAACCAGCAATAATCGACGGCGAATTCCCTCATGAAGTTAAACTCGAGGAGTCTACTTGGGTCATTGAAGATGGAAAAGTTTTACTAATCAATTTGGAAAAGGTCAGTTGTTAAATATATCAATTTTTATTTTTAATTATTTAATCAATCCACTATAAATTTTTTATAAACATCTTAAGCTAATATTTATTATAAAAAGTTGTTTTTTTATGAAATTTTATGAAAAAAAACAGTTTTTAATTAAAAATTTTTTTTTATTTTTTTTGGGTGCTAATGATATTTAGAAAAAATTTTTGAGTAAAAATATACTTAATATTACGAAAATTATATTTAAATTTTTCAAAATTTTTAATTTGTTTTAAGTTAAGTATAATAAATTATTGTTTAAAGTATTTGGGTACCACAGTAGCCAAATATAGTCAATAGAAAAAATTTAAACTTTTAATAGTAACTATGTAAAATTTCATACTTTTTAAAATTCTTATATTATTTTCTATCATAAATAATTTATATAAATGTTTGCGATTAGGATTATATAATACAATATAATCTCATAAAAATGTGTCTTTATTGCTTACCTTTATGGATGGTCAATCATCTTTTATTAATTTTCATTATTCAATTCGAAATTCTTTTACGTCAGTCGATTACGAACGATTGCATTAAGCCAAACGACTCTTACATTTTATACAAAATCATTTCACTGATTCTGTATTTTTGTATGCACAATACGTCTAGCGTATAAATTACACAAAGAATGCCAATATTTTTAATTTTGATTGAAATTCTAAAGAGCTTATTCATTCCTCGATATCTGAACAATAATTCCCAAAATTTTACGGAAAATCCGTGATTCAGAATTGTGATTTTTGTTTAATACTAAGAATTAAGGTACAGACTCCCAAAATTTTTTTATTACAATGACACTTAAATTCTTCGTATCAATAAGAATTAATTAAAATTATGTTTTAAATAATTATTGACACGAATCATTATGTCTCAAATAAAACCCATTTTTTATATAGTTTTGAGTCAGGATGAAATTAAAATTATTAAAAATTATTATTATTATGATTAGTCTATACCGCGGATTTGTCTCATTAGGAATCTTTTCACAAAAGTTTAGTTTTTGTATAAAGTTTTAAGCAAATATTTGTTCAATTTACTGTAAAAAAATATCAAAAGAATTAAACAGCTATGTAAATAAACAATATTCTTTCCTCTTTCATATAAATCCTATTTATGTACAGAGTTATCTCTATTTTTATAAAAATTTTAAATTAATGAAACATTTTAGGTGAACAAAATGCAATGGTGGGCTCACGTCATAACTAGTGATCCTGAAATTAGTACGAAAAAAGTCAATCCAGAGCCAAGTAAACTTTCTGATCTTGATGGTGAGACTCGAGGTCTCGTTGAAAAAATGATGTACGACCAGCGTCAAAAGGAACTTGGTCTACCAACGTCTGATGAACAAAAGAAGCAGGATGTTATAAAAAAGTAAGTCTTGTAAAAAATAAATTTTATTAATTTTTATATTCGCCTTGTTAAGATCTCAAGTAGCGTCGCGAGTGGTAGGCATCTGAACTGTAGCAAACGGGTCAACTCTATGTAAGCATTGTATATTTTTAAAGAAAAACGGACATGAATCAAGAAAAAAGGCGCTCTGAAAAGTCAAAGAATCGTTGCAGTGTACCTCAGTGCAAACTGAGGTATTATTCATCCTTACACAAATTTCCTACTAACATAGAATTTAGAGAGAAATGGATTATAGCCTGTAAAATGGGACGTGTAACCCAGCATAGTCGCGTTTGTAATGCTCATTTTGATAAATCAGACTTTATCCCAGGTAACTATTCACGATTTGCCTTATAATTCATTTGTTGATAAGTAAAAAGGAAAATTTTTTATTTTTTCATATTTTTAGGAAGAGCTACCAATAAGCAACGAAATTTAAAATTTTATGCAATCCCATCATTAAATTTACCGCTAAAACCTTTAGACAAAGTACGTAATCCATTACAGCGCAAGAATATTATCGAAAGAGCAAATCGAATTAAAAATAGAAAAAATAGAAATATTTTACAAGACACATTCCATCATATTGCGAAAAATTAATATAATATCTTACTCCATATTTTTAAATTCATTTTTCAAAGACAAACTCGTTTGCTATAGTTCAGAAGATTACCACTCGTGACGCCACTGTATGCGTTAACAAGGCGAATATTTGTCTTATAAATTAATTCTCTAATCAATTTATATTTTAAATTTCTAGGTTTATGGAACAGCATCCAGAAATGGACTTCTCAAAGTGTAAATTTAATTAAAACTTTTCCTGTGCACTTAGTGATTTATCAGCATTTGCCGGACAAATACACGACAATGAATGATGATTATTTTCTAAAAAAAAAAAGTTTCAGATTAACATCAATGATCTAATGCTTTACGAGATTATGTATTATTGGATTTATATTTTACTTGAACTATTTAATTTTAACGTTTATACAGTTATTGTCTTGCGTTTATTTTAAAGATATCTGACTTCTAGTTAGAAAAAAATCATCAGATCTTAAAACATGGTGTGAACTAAAAAAAGAGCACATTTGTTTTTATACATAAAAGTTTGTAACAATTAATTTTTTATAATTGATCCTTATTGTACTTTAATAATGTCATGTAAGTGTTAAGTAAATTTAAGTAATGTTTATAAAAATGAATGAAAATGCTTGATTTTATTTATATTAGTAGGTATAAGTTTGATCACTTAAAATCCTAATAATTATAGTATTTCAATAGTTATTTTAAAAGATATTATATTTCTGAAAAAATTACATACAAAATATAGCATACATTCGATTTACTTTTTATTAACAATAAGTAAATTTTGTTTGATGAATTGTTTAGTCAATTATAGACCATAAATATTCACAAAAAATATACTTGAAAGCAACTTTTGAATGCAGACTAAATAAGTTTTTCTTCTATAATAATAAAGCTTATTTACTCTCAAAAATAATTTATTATTTATAAAATATTGTTTTTTTTTTTATTTCACTTATTAGTAGCATAATAAATGAGACTAATAATGTCTTTGTAAATAAAAAATTTAAAATTGTCTAAGTATCTGTTTGCTTAATAATTTTTGTTATCCAATTAACGTAATTGGATAGGCGCGCATAGATTCCGTATTTTCCACGTTTCCCACAGCCTTCACCAAAACTTGTTATTCCAAAAATCGTCCAAGGATGATCAGTTTTCTCAGGATCCCTGCACAGTAACGGGCCTCCACTATCACCTGCACAGGAATCCATTCTTCCTTTGCGATAACCAGCACAAAACATATTGTTGGTGATTTTGTAATCAACATAAACACTTCGACACATATCGTCAGAGACTATTGGTATCTGCAACAATTTTTAAACTTGTAAGTGAAAATTATATTTATATTCAAAATTCATGATTTTTAAAGCTTTTCTTCATTAAATATTTATTACTTTCAAAAGTATCTCAAAAGGTTAATTTGATAGAGTTTAAAATAGTCATTGAATTTTAGCTATATTATAACGATCTATAATTTTTGCTTTTATTGATTTTGTTCTTTGATATTTTATTTTTAATCATTCGTTGTATGATTTTAATAAATTAATATATTTAATGTAATAAAAATATCAGTAAAGATTTATTTGTGCAGGTTTATAATTCTATTCATTTTGGTATTTGTAATAATAAAGTTCCATTAAATTTTCGTATAAATTTTCACCAGCTATCAATTAAAATTATTTAATTTGACACGTACCCTAGCTTCATGAAGAACGTCTGTACCGAACTCATGCGAAGCATTAGCTTTACCCCAACCAATAATTGTACACAATTGATCAGAAGGTAACTCTTGCCATGGTGTTGGCAAACAAGCTATTCCCCTTGTTTCCGAGGGTGTTAATGTTATTGGTAAACGCAGTAAAGCAATATCATTATCAACTGTATGAGCGTTATACTTCGGATGTTTTACTGAATAATCTACCTGAAAAAGACAATTATAATTTGTAAATGTTGAAAATTTTTTTAGCGATTCGTATATTTAGAATATTTCTATTGGATTCGATTTTTTTAACAATAAGGAATTTTCATATTCATTCAAAATCAGTAACAATGAAATAATCTTGAAACATTTTTTTCCATGTAAATTTATTTAAACGATAATCATTGAGAATAATAGCCTGTCAGGCTAAAGTTATGTAAAACTGAAAAGATATAGTTACTTTTTTATTACGTTATAGAAAAAGGTTGTTTTCTTATTTAAAATATCGTGTCATCTAACGAAATCTGTAACGAATGATCAGAGCAACACTTTCTAACGTTTGACGATTTGTGTTAATTTTTAATAATTTTTAATCAAAATGTTATTTAATAATAATCAGATGAAGCTGTAAGAAATAATTTTTTATGTATAAAATTATCGTTGATTAAAAATTTAATTTAATATTAACAAAAATACAAATTCGCAGTCTAGCTACGAATTTTTTTTTAAATTTTTTAACGTCGCTGTATTTATGCTATTATTGGTATGTTAATTAGAGACGGAGGTCGTCAGTGTGTTTGTGAATAGAGCACATGCATCGTATATACAGTGGTGCTTGTATCAATTGGTCACCGAGAGCGGGATCCGAACTCGGATCCTCGAGATTATGAATTCATCGGTCTACCGACTGAGTCACTGAAGACCTCTTAAATCATCTTATAATATGATTAAATTATTTAACAAGATACTTAAAATTTTATAAATTATATATTACTCTTAATTCGATTTCGGAGCCTTCTTTGATTAAAAGATTATATTCTCCAATCCGCACTGAAAGTTTTTTGCGAACGCAATGAGCAGCAGTAAGTACCCAACGTGAAGAAACTAAGGTGCCTCCACAAAAAGCTTCCTGAAAATAATAAATTAAATATCAATTTCAAACTAGTTTCAATTTCATGTTATCTTTTTTATATGAAAAGTATAATGTTTATCATTTATAAAAGTAATTATTATTTCACGATCTCAAAATATTATATTTAAATAGTTTAAGTTGCAAAATTAAAAATTTATATATATATAGAGAGAGAATTTTTCTATTAAATTACCACGAAATTTACAGAGTTCTTAAAAAATTACTGTCATTTCATTAAAAATTATTGAACAAATTTTTTATTTTTTTCATGCGTTCAATAATATTATATACAATGTCCCGCAATTGCGGTGACGGTCACTTTAATTTTTATAGAAAAATTCTGTCCGTGTATCAAAATGACGTGATGTAACAACTTAATTAATCCAACGACTAGCTACTTTATAATGATGTATGTATCATTTTTTTTGTAAATATTTATTGACTTGAAGTGATGATGCAGATATTTATACGAAAAAAATTAATTATTGTAATTAATTTTACTTTTTGTTGATGATCTACGCTGTTTGTAATTTTCCATTCATAATAGATTTTTAAGAATCGAATTTTTTTTTCTTAGTAATCGTTGAAATCATTTAAAAAATGGCTTAGTTGTTTAATGAATTATAAATTTATTATATTTACTCACTCCGTATCTGTTAAGAACAGCAACTTGCCATGGCCAACTACCGGGAGCAGTTGGTCGACCTCCAATGATCCTTGTAAAATAAGACAGTCTTGAATTCTTTTTAGCTACTCCACATTTCCAGCTATTTACATGAGTTGTTGAATTTTCAACTCCATTAATATTAAAGTCATATTTATCGACGATTAAATCTGGAAAAATTATAAATATTTGATTAAAATACAAAAACGATAATGGAAATTATAAACTAAAAATAATTAAAAGAATTATAATTCATATGAAAAATCTTAGTAAGAACAAATCACAATTAAAATTATATACCGTGTTTTTATATAAATTTTTATTTAACGCAAGAGTATTAAAACAACTATTCATTCGTTGCATCGTAAAACCATTTTTTACAATAAAATAATTTCCGAATGAGTTTGCAACTTTGATATAACGTTATTAATAGGTATTTAAAATTTTAGAATATTGTAGTTGAAACCAAATTTCTAAGTATATATTGTAAAAAATTTTTATACTATGTAAAAGATCGAATAATTTATACCATTATTAATATCTTCAAGATTATCGCGAATTTTTCGTCTAATCCACCTCTGGCAATAGCTTCCTTCTACATAACAATAGGCACTTTGACGAATCACCTCTTTCCAACATAGACCACGTATCCTGCACCATCTGTTTGAAGGCACAGAAAATTTAGATATTTGCTCGTTATTAAAACTGAATGATCGATATTTTATTATTAAAAAAATGTAATTTTTAACCTGTGACGTTGAGTAGTGCAGGATCGCGTGCAAGCCGACCACTTGCTCCATTTTCCATAATGCCCAGTGAACCAGTCTTCATTAGTTTCTTTATTTTTTCCCCGTCCGTGACGCGGTTTTGCCTCTTCAGGTATCTAGAAAATTATTTGACGTTCATGACATTAAATTTAATGATCATGATACAATTACATTTGTTCTCAATTAAATATGTAATTGCAATTAAGACTGATTTACGACTTAATATTAATTTTAAAATAGACTTAATTATGCTGCGCGTATTTTTCTTAATTTAACTGTTGCCACGATAAATAAAAGTATCATTTTTCTATACATTGATCTTAAGGAGAATTAAGGATTTCTTTTAATAATAACAAATTTTTAATATTATAACTTCAATCTTAGAAACATCATTAAATGTACATAATTGAAAAATTTTTTTTTAATTTCTATATTATTATCAAATATATTTGAAATATTGAAACATCCACATCAATAATAGTCTAAAATTGCTAATTTTAAAAATATTTTTCTTAATAATTAAATTATTTTTATTTTTTCAGAAATATTTCAATTATCTATACTTAAAGCTCATAATTGATGATAAAAAAGATATTTTTGTATTCATAATTAATATTAAAAAATATCAATGTAATATAGATTAATAATAAATGAATAAAACTGATATAAACTAACTTGTACAATTCGAAAACGTGTCTTTCGACGAGCTGCTTTTTGTTGATGTTGTTTGCATTTTGCTCGGCGTCCTGCACCTTCGTGTGAACAAGCTCGTTCTTCCTAGTAAATAATTACATAACAGGTTTAATATAATTCAAATTAAATACAAATGCTTTGATTAAACGAATAAAGAACAATATATATATATATATATATATATAAGAAAAATTGAAACTCACTCTGACAACGGTATTGCCGCATATTTTTTTTAAACGACACTTTTTTACACGATTTTGCGAGCAATATCTATCGCAGACCGACCAATCGCTCCAGCTTGTAAATTCAGATAACTCCGATGATTCTAAAATTAAACAATATATCAATTTTCATTTAATTAAAACTACTTTTTTTATTCTTAAATAGATACGTATAATAAAGCTTTGAAAATAATTTTAGCTTTTTATGTACACTCGAGACGTAAGCTTGAAATTTATAAATCGTTAATTTTCAACAAATTCTATTGATTTGTTTGACCATGAAATGTAGATAAACGAAGCCATCTATTTCGTAAATATTTAGAACTTTTACATCTGAATAATTAATGATATTATAACAAACATATTGATGTAAGCTCCAATGATATTTTCGTTTATAAGTAACTTTGTGTATTTTTTTTCTTTAAAGCCGCGCTATTTTTTCCAGATCCTAACACATCTTGTTAATAAAATAAACCACACACGCGTTCATAAATTTGCTATTTTGAAATTTCGTAGTATTTAAGCTCGATCTGTATCTAAACATCAAATTAATACACGACGTATACTTGAAAAAATTACTAATAATACACTAATACAGATTAAAAGTAAAAAAAAAGATGTTTGTATTTTTTGTTTGTTTAAACACATTTTAACTTTTTGGTACATGTAAGCTATGTTTAATTAGCGTATTCTGTTCTATTTTAATTTTTTTAAATCCCTCAATAAAGCTTTTAACTTTTGGCTCCAGGTTTAAAGTTTAAGCTCGGGCTTTTATTTTTCATTGCTTATTCCCGGTATAATGATATAAAAGCTTCAAAGTAACGCGTGAAATTTTGCGCGAATCGTTAACGCGATTTCGTGGAAAAAAGCTCTTATAAAAAGAAAATACCGTTTGATTACTTTATAACTAAAAAGTTTAATTATTCAAAAACATTGTACTTACTGCTTATCGGAAAATCGTCATTTACAATTTGCTTCTGATGATGTTTATGGAGTTTTGGTAATTTTTGTCCTTCAACGATCGACTTGTGAGGATTCTAAGCATGATTATAACAAATATTGTTTGCAATAAACTATTTAGAAATTTTAGTTTAAATAAATATATTGTTAAAAAATTTACATTGATTCATAAACTACAAATTTTTTGATTTATTTGTCATTTAAAAATTCAAAATTAAGACAGTTTAAAATATTTTTTTTATTTAGAAACCAAATATGTAGCGCATGACGAGAAAAAAAAAGAGAGAAAACGTGAACTTATAATCTTTGAATGAAAAGGAAACGAAAGGAAGAAAGAGTGAAAGAAAAAGGGATAAAGAAAGGAAAGGGATATATGAAAGAGAAGAAGAAACGGACAAAGTAGTTAAGAGGAACGCGCTTTTACTGGCCCAAGCGCACGCTTTACTTTAACAAGCCTGCTGGCTGCTCCCGCTGCTTACGGAATTTGGTACTGGGTGTCGCATCATATATACTTGTTTGAACAGTATATAACACACACCATATTAGCATTATACATTCATTCGATTGTTTTTTTTTTTTTTTTTGTACCTCGGCATATAATTGAATAATGAAGCCAAGTTACCATAAATGAAAAAAAAAAAGGAGAAGCAATTTTTTATAATAATCAGTTCGAGTTCTTAAATGGTATTCTTCGTTTTAATGGGCAAAATCATTAGTAATGTAATATTCTAGTAGTTTTTTCAGATGAATTTGGAGCAATTGGAGCAGAATAAGTATGGATATGAATGATAAATTTTGTTTATTGAATAATATATCGTTATGTATGAAAGATTATTATGTAAAATAAAATAATTTTAATGCTTGAATTCTGAATTGAACCCAAAAGATTGAATAAAAAAGGTGGAAATTTCTAAGACAAAGGCGGGAATTTGAATAGAAAGTATAATAAAAATCAAAGTGGAGAAAAAAAATTAATAAAAATAAATATTAGTAAATAAAAAGAGAAAGAATAAAATGAAGAGTAATGAAAGAAATGAAAAAGAAAAAAAAGTATAAATAAATGTGTTAATAAAATAATCACCGGTATGTCGATGTCAGCTAAGGTAATCTCGACATTAGTAAGAACGTGGACGATGAGGATAAATTGAAGGACGCCGACTATCATCCTCGATACTCGTGATAAATCGAGTGTCGTCGATGCATCCAGCGTCCGCGAACGCATCGCCTCATGATGATAATTCTTCTACGTTCTATTTGAAAAATAAAAAAATTTTTTCCAATTTTAAAAATACTAAATAATTTGTTTTTTTTTCAATGCATTATTTTAATGTAAGTTGAAACTTTAGTTACTATTGCACAAAATGAACTGTATGTAAGCGATATACTCTTTGGTGTTGTGTGTGTGTGCTCCCTTTTTTTTCTTTTTCCTTTTAACTTTTATATATGTATATGGCTATTATAAACTCTGTTAAAAGAGAATGCGCGCCGCCACCGCCCGCACCGCCGCGCACGTCTTTTATACTCTTTAGTTGCCGACGACCAACTAAACGAGACTGCTGTACTTCTCTCTCTTTATGCTGCTGCTGCTGCTGGCTGCTGCTCTTGCTATATATCCTATATAATACTTGCATCTCTTTGAGAAAGAGAGCCATCCCAAGAAGTAAGCAGCAACAGAGCATCAGAGAGCTTGGCTTGTCTATAAATATTCGGAGGGATCAGAGGCAAAGAGAGACCACGCAAACTTCTTATTGCGCGTGTTATATAGGCCTTTACTTATATATACCTAATGTTTTTTTTTTTTATTTCTTTCATTCTTTTCTGTTTTTTTTTCTTTTTCAGAGCATACAAAAGCGTCCTTTGCCTTTACTTCTTTAATTTCTTTTATTCTTTTAACTTTCTTCTTTATTTTCCTGCTTCTTCTCTTCGTCTTTCGAAGAAATGCTTTTTTCATGAAAATATCGTAATTAGCATTTAGATGACAAAAAAAAAAGATTTTTTTTAAGTTTTATTTTAGAGTTACTTAAAATTTATCAATTACATTTAAGAAAATTTAATATTATCATTTATCTTTTTTATTTTGTATAATTTATAATTTTTTTTCTTTAATTGATAACTTTATTTAAAACAAAAGTACTTAAATAAAAATAAATTGTGAAATTAATAAGTAATACAAAAAATTAGATATGAAATTAATAAGTGAATAAAAAATACTTGTAAAAAACTTATTTAAAATATTCGATTAGATAAAATTTGTTTTTATTTAAAAATTTTTATTTCACAAAATGTAATCACAGACTACAATGTCATCAATTTTAATACATAGGTTGGATTCAACAATTGATGTAAAGGAATTTTATTGGCATCATGTAGATCATTAACAAAAATCAAAACTCGTTTCAGAATACTTTACAAATTGCAAATTCATAAATTGCGAATTCATCTTAATTTATTTGTTTACAAGTTGCAGTATTTTTAAGATACAATCTTTGATGAATTTGAAAATATTTTTTTACTATAATTTTGTGCGGGAAACATTAATAAGAGTAAATTTTAAAATAAATTATTTAAAAAAGGATCGTATTTGAAATTTAAAAATTTTTATGTAATATTTTTCCAATCACCGTTACAAACGTTTTATTCATGCAAACGTTTATAAGGACAGCAATAGACTTTAATTGTTACAAAAATGCACAGTGTTTTTTTATTTCAATATTTTTTTTTAATTCGGACGTCATTTTTTTAATTTTATATCATTTTTTCATGAAAGTTTTTATCTACCTTTTTTGTTTCCTAAATAAATTTCTTTCAAAATTCAAAATTATTTTTTTTCTTCTGTAACTTAATGTTTATATTACTTTTTAAACGATTAAATAATAAAATAGTTTAATTTTTACAAAATCTATTTAATAAAATGTCCTTGCTGAGAAAACATATTAGCTTAAAGTATATATTTAGAACAAATCAAAAACTGAATATAAAAGTGAATCTTGGTAAGGCCTCACCGGCTCATTTGTTGGAGTGATTGATTCGTAATCTCGAGTTCCCGAGTTCGAACCCTGCTTTCGGCGGCCGACTAATACAAGCACCACTGTACTTTACATGTGCTTTGTTTACAAACACACTGACTATCTCCGTCGTTAATCAGCATCGCAATGATAGCATAAATACAACAACGTTAAACAAAAAATAAAATGATTTATGCAAATTTGATTAAGTTTTTCAAAGTAATTTATTTTTAATTAAGTTAAAAAAATATTAAATTTTAATATTTAAAGACTACCTACTAAAAATATACAATATTGTTTGTATAACTTGTGTTTTAGAAACTAATTGATGAAAGTTAATTCATACCTTTTTTCTAATTTTAATTTTATTCAATTATTTTATTATTCCAACTCCTATTATTTAAAATTTAACTTGAAAGATGCAAGGAATATTTTATTTAAAACTAATGTCATTTTGGAAATAATCTTTTTTTATTACAATAGAATATTTTTATTTATAATGCATTTATAAAGTTAGTGCATGTTAACTAAACTTCCATATAAATAATTATTTTTTGACATTAATGTTGACTTATATAAAATATAACAATCTCAAAGTACATAATTTTTTTTTGTTCATATTAATTAGGAATTGTGAAGAACTTTGTTAAAAGCATTGTAGGATGTTTCTAAATCAAATATTAGTTGCCTAACTTGAGTATCTGAAAGTTCATCAGATGCTGACATATTATTTAAAGTTTGAAGCCATTCGGCAACTTTTTGTTTTCCATCAAAATCACTCGGTAATATACTAAGCCTATTCATAGTGTCCATCAAATCTCTAAGATCGGGATGAAGCTGATCCATAGCTTTAATTTCCAAACGTAATTTATCCATAATAGTAATAAAAAGTGAAACTATATCCGCAATGCACTTAGAAGTATTGCCTTTGTCATCCTTAATCGTGATTGGTCTATCTTCTTTGATTCTTTCAAGTGCAGCTGGACAATCAAGTCGGAATGCTCTTGCAAACGCATCAATTGTAGGAAATTGATCACTCTGAACCTGTTTTTCAAATTGATGTTTCAATTAAATGAGTAGCATATTTCATATTATGTTTCATATGCAAGTCATAAATTTCAATTGAGAAGAATAATTTTTAAAAATTTGTAAATTATGATTTATTTGTTCAAAAAAATTATTTTATTTTCAATGGACATCATAACAAAAAATATGTAAATATGAAACAAAAGCTTCATTACAAAATATAAATAATATTCATAATTTGGATTTTCCTTTTAATATTTTTACGTAAAAATTGTTTTAAGCACAAAAGAAATATCACATCATTGAATATACATTTATTTTTAGAAATAATTAAGAAATAAAAACAGTTTGTTAGATAATTTGCTTGAATAAAATTTTGTACCTGTTTAAAAGCAGCCCTGTATTGTACTAACAATTTGCTACATGCTGCTGTATATTCCTTGGGCGTAACGCAATCTCTAATGTAAGCTTTTTCCAAATGCTGCAACGTATTTACAACAGCATAGAGATCAGCTTGGTTATCATACTTTTCACGTTCTCTAGCATTTTTGTACAATTTTATTTCTTCGTACAGTTCTGGTCGATCTTGAGCGATTGACATTTTGCAGAAAAAATTTAACTGTAAAAATGTTAAATTTTTAAGTTAGGTTAAGTTTTATTTGAAAAATTAAAATGATTGTTTACGCATTTAAAATATAATAATCTAATAACAACAATCAAATTGAAAATATGCAATTTGTACACATATTTGACTATATTTCATAAGATAAGATCTACTTGTTGAAAATCCTTATCTATTGCAACAAACAATACTTACTTTGTTTTTGTTCCCAATTTACACTATTAAACAAATTTTTTAATTCAACTATGCTTATGAATAAAGAAAAAACTTCATAATTTGACAGACAACAATTTCAGACGTAAAATATTTCTTAAATCGTCACTTTATACACATTTTCAATGATAAACTCCAATATACATTGCTGATTACTAATATATATATTATACACATACACAATGCACGATATGATTCATAATATAACCTATATATACATAGATATATACATAGTAAATCGACTCTATTGACTGTTGGTAAAACAGGTAAAAATTTAAATTGTACAATATGAATTATGGGATAAAATAATGCTAAATGTATCAGCAAAATTATTGTTTGAATTTTATATAAAAATATATAACAATATAAATACAAAATAATATAATTTACATAATTATCAACACTTATTGTAATTAAACACCATCTGAAGAATCACAGGTAAGGTATCATCAGTTTTAGATTTACAATTACTTGTTAAAGTTTTTTCATCTATACATGGGCAATAAAATTCATTTTTTATTTTTAAATTATTTTTATATTCATTTGTACACATAATTTCATTTAGGTCTTCCGAATAGTTTCTTGGAAGTGCAATAAATCGTGTTATATGAAAAAGAAATTGATCAGGATCTAAAACTGTTATTGGTTCATAAATCTTTAACATAGGCTTTTCATTAACATTAATAAAATTTGAAATTTCTGGCACGTTTATTAAATTTATAAATCGAGTTTCACTTTTTAAAAGATTACCCAATAGTCTCATATGATCTTTGATAAGCATACATCTCAATAACTGACTGCCATTAACCATTGGTAAATATTGCATAATTTGAAGAAGAATAAATGGTTTTTCTAAATTATCTGTCGATTTACATAATTGATGTCGTAATATATTTACAGCGGATTTTTCTTTTTTCATTGCTATAAGTAAAGTGTCTAACAAACTTCCTCTGTAAAAAAATTTTATTGTACATATTAATAATTAATTAACTGGTCATGTCAACAAATTCTATAATACTTACTTTTTTGGATTTCTTTTCTTTTTTTGTTTATCTGCTGTGTATTGTAAAATATAAGAAATTTTATTGAAATTTTCTTTAGATCCTAAAGTACTTATACTATTAATGACATCGATTGAAGTAGATAATTTTGAAGACTCTTCACATTTGCTTATTTCTACTGTATTTGATTCAGAAACATAAATATTTTCTGTTACTTCTAAAGAAGAACTTGATGGATTTGAAATATTTAAAGACGGTGACATTTGAGTATTGACTTCTTCTATCAAATCACTAACTGTTTTATCAGTATCACTATCTATTTCATCTATGCTAGCTTCATTATTTTGAGAATTCTTATTCTGACTAGGTAATGATTCAATTAATTGTGATGATGATATTTCATTTAAAGTTGTAGATTCCTTTGAACAATCTTCAATATCATTACAATGTTTTGTGGCGTTAAAAATAGTAGATGTTTCATTGAATTCTGATATTTCATTTAATTCTGATATATTATTCTCATGAATTAAATTTTCATTACCTATAATTAGAAAAAAATTAACATTAATAAAACTTCAATTAAATTCAAAATATAAAATTTACTTACATAATAAATTACATACATAATTCATTCAAATCTAATTTTTTTTGTGCCTCTATTATATTTTGCAAATTTGAATTTAAATTTTTGGTTTCTTTTTCATCTACTAGATTTAACTTTTTCAATTTTTTTCGTTTTGTGTATCGTCTACTACCTCCGATAACAGGTGATGATAAATTTTCATTTATTATTGTTGAAACGGGAGGTGAATATGATGCTGAACGCTTCCTTGTTTCTAAAGCTGCATTTGGAGACATTCTTGTATTCAAGTTATCATAAATGTGTCTTGTAGAGCAAGGATTTTCTTCCATCCATTGTTCAATATACTGTTTTTTTCTTTCTGGAGTTGACAAATGATTTTTATCTTCTTGAGAATTATGCATGTTTATATTGATATTAACAAACATAAAAACAAAAACAATTATTCACATTTTTGCAATATTAACGACATAATAAATATTTTAATCGTCAAATTCTACACTATTATTAAATTTTTTTTAATACATTTAAAAACTGATTGAATTTTATATAAAAAATTTTATTTTTTCTGTTTTTAAGGATCATATCTTCAATTTTAATTAAAATAAATTTTATGATGATTCAATAACAACAATGAACTAAGTGCTTTTATCTTTGGTAATAATAATTTGAATAAATAATGTAAACAATCTTATCATATAAATGCTTTAATGCGCGCTCTTTAGATATATTCCTAGATTAAATTTTCATTTAGTGACATCTATACTAACTAGAATAGTCCATTTCATAATGTCCATCCACCCCAGACCCCACATGCATCATCTGCTGTATTTAGTAAATATACGTACACGTGCCGAACTTTTCCCTAGTTTTAAGATATATACGACGCCGCTCCATCACTTTAGATTAGTTCCATTTTTTAAATAATTTTATTTTAAATTTGATAATTGATTTGATAATACTAATATCAGTATATATTATCATCAATACATTCAATAGGTAACATATTTGTTAAATATAGTAATAAATTAATATTATTTTTTTTTCAATCATTTTGATTGTGCTAACCTAACAACGATTGCATACATTTAATATATGAATTATTATTGTTTTCAGCACAATTTGGAATTTTGTAATAAAATTAAAAGAAAATTTTTTAATAAATTTTTTATAAGAAAAAAAGAAAAATGAAACTTTTAACTCATAATATGCTGACATCAAAATGTCTCAAAGGTGTTACTGTAGGCTATCCTTTAGGAATAGAGGTAATTATTTTTTTGTTATACATAATCTTCTATTATAGTACTTAAATATTATAATTGTCAATTTTTTTAATTTACAGGCAAAAGATGTAAGAACTTGTGAAGTAAACTTCAATTCAGAATTTATCGTTAGAATTGTTCCAAAACTCGATTATGTTGCTTTATATAAAGCTGCAGAAAGTGTAAGTTTTTATTTTAAGTTAACTTTAATAATTAATTTTTCTCTTTTTAAATAACATTTTTTCCAAAATAGTTAGGACATGCAGGTAATTTACCTCCAGAATTAGTTGAAGATTATGAAACAAATGAAGAGTTTCTCAGAAATTTGCATCATGCGTTACTTGAAATTGAAGTAATCAATGGTGATTTATTATGTCCAGAATCTGGAAGAAGGTTTCCAATAACAGACGGTATTCCTAATATGCTTTTAAATGAAGATGAAGTATAAACTACATTAATGTAATTTGTATAATTCATAATATGTAAGAATAGATTTTATTTTTTGTATATGTTAATGTTACATAAAAATTCATTAAAAAAAATTATGTATAATATTTGATATTATTAAATGGAAGTTCAGTTTAAGTATAATCAACAATTTTATGAATCATAAATTTTGGCAATACCTTTGATATTCAAAAATTTGTATTTAACTTTATAAATTTTTTATCTTAAAATCAACTTTTAAACGTTTAAAATGAATATTATATTTATAAAAATTCAACATCATAACTCTACTATCATAATAAAAATGATAGCAATAATAGCATAAATACAGCAACATTAAATAAAATTGAAAAAAAATATTTTCTTATTGATATTCAAAAATTAAAGCTCAAAGAATTTTAAATTATTCTTTAAATTTTGAAATTCTTTAGGCTTTCATTTTTAAGCTTTAATTTTAAAAAATTAAATGTAATTTTAAAAAATAATTTTCAAAATATTGAAAAACTACATAAAGAGAAGTTTGTTTGTACCATATTAAGAGTAAATTTATTGCATGGATATGTACAGATACAGTAAGATACAGAAGCTTTTGAAAAGATATCAACAGATTTTGAATTTTTCTTAAAGATTATATTTATTGCTACCAATACGGAACGTTCGACAGTTTGTTGTAAAGAATGAAGTATACAATCAATTAAATGGCTTTGTTTTAGGAATGTTATTTTCTGTACGAGTTTTTGGAGTTAAGGCTATATCTGATACCTACAATGAAATTTACCTAAACTAGCAAATACTTAAGTAAAATTTGCGACGTAGAATCGGCACTGCTTAAAAACATAATTAAAAACATTTTATTTTCGCCATCATGGAATGTACATTGCACTAGCTTGATTAAGTTGTTTGGCTTAATATTTTCAATTGAACTATTATTAATTAGCATTATCAACTTTAACAGTGCAAAGAGTAATTCTATAACTGTTGACAATTACAAGTAAAAAGTATCACAAAACAAAACAAATTAATATGTAACAAAAAAAAACATGTATCACATATTTATTTCTGAAATCTCAAACATTAATTAGGTTATAACGTAATTTTTAATTTTATCTACTTATAAAAAACAATTAATTTATTTGACATTATAAATTTGATTTTTTTCAAATCTCAAATTTAATTTTACAAAGAATACACGTCAAGTATTTACTAGAATGTCATCTTAGATTACATCTAATAATTTTTTTTTCCTATTATTTTAATTAATATAATTTACGCATTTGACAATTTTCAAAGGACGCTTCAGACCACTTACATTTCCGAGTCTTTATTTTAAAATGTAGTCAAAATATATATTTTTCATTCGCCCTAGTTACTTGAAGAGTTAAAAAGCTATAAAAATAGCTCTCAACTATCTTGTCTGCCACAGCCTATCTGTTATTAATTCTGTATTCACATACTTTAGTTATACTTTAAAGGCAGGATTATTTTAAATGAAGCTATATGAAAATATTTTAGTATTCACTGTACAAATGGCATGTGCAAGTTAAATTTAACTTTTCTTTTACCAGTACCGCATTCTGGAAATTCTTTCATTAATTACAAAACTATTACAAATGAAAAATCAATTCATTTTAAAATTTTGAGCTACATCTTTTTCAATTTCTTTTTCAAAAATGAAAAATATAATTTAAGTGATCAAGTCGTACTTGATTAAATTTTCAATTTTATTCTTTTAACGAATTCTTTTTATATCTATATTAATACTATTTGATAACTTCGACAAATTCATTAGTATTTCATTTAAAGTTTTGATTATCAACATTGTAAATAGGATAGTCTTAAAATACAAATATAAAGAACATGGACGTTTTATAAAAATTACGCTTTTAAAACTTTTTAAAAACGCATAAGTCTACTTCAGTATTGGTCGAAGAAATCTTAATAGTATTATAATATAAATAAAACCATACTTAATATCTATAATTTTTTACAGTGTATATTCTTTTGAAGAAGCTGATGGAGATTCATTAGATTTCTTACAGTATAAAACGTAGTTAACATTAAAATTTTTTTATTATTAAAAAATTTTTGTTTCACAAGTCATTCTTTATTATAAGGTTGTATAATATAATTTGAATGAATATAGACAAAATCACCGTCTAACGATTTATAAATAACAATATCAAAATTATGTGAAGCCAATATATGTTTAAAAAAAAACTTTAATGTAAATCACGTTTTTTACTTCGAAATGTGCTTCAAGTGCAAAATTATGATTTGGACATAATGTTTAAATTTAGTTTATATAAACTTATAAGATGTAAAATATTATTTATAATTAATTGGCCGCTTTTTATTGTTAATATTTTATACTCTTATATAATACTGATTCAATTTCTTAACTGTCATGTGTAAATTATTTTTGTTCAAAATTTTATAATTGCTAAAATGTAAAGTAGATATTAATAATTGCGAGTTTGCATCGAGTTACGGGTTACAGCGTTATAATCAAATAAATGTATGCGTAACCAAGTAAAATCGATTATTGTAATTAATTATATCTAAGAGTGCATTTTTTACATTAAAAAGAAATAAGAATTGCAGTTTCTTGAGTTTTGACAAAAAATTCTGTGCCTATCTATTGCGTATCTTTTGTTATTGACATTTACGCTTTTTCAAAATTTAAGAATAGTCTACAATAACAATTTATAGTATAACTATTTAAAGATTATCATGAAGAGAATATTTTTCTCTGTACCATAAATAAAATCTCATAATTAGAAAATTTTTAGTATTAAAAAAAAATTGTTTAATATAATTAATTATATTAATATTTTTTAGAAGAAATATTTATAAAAGAATTCAACTTTAAAAATGATGTTAAGTTCAAAAATTTTATTAATTATTTTAAAGCACAAAACTATTATAGGAAAATCCATGGTATAGAAGATAATATTTTCTTTTCAGATGATATTTTTTCACTTTAATATAAATTAATTAAATTCCTATTATACACATTTTTGAAGATGAAAAAATTTATTAATTTAAGATTAAATACTAAAATTATGTTTTTACTTAGTAAATCTAAAAATCATTATGTAGAAATTTAATTAAGGTGGTTATTGATTATGTAGAGAATACGTGGATATCATATAAATTTATATGAATATATATGGGTTAATTTTAAATATTTTTTAAAATCAAATTTATATATTTTAATAAAAAATTTTGAAAAACTAATAATTTTATAAATTTTAAAGATTTAAGGAAAATCATAAATTTTAGGTAAATTTGGACATACGAAAAATTTTTACTATATTAATTTTCAAAAGAAGTAAACGTAAAAAAATGATGTAATTTCTTTTTCTTATTGGTACATTTTAACAATATAAAATATTTTATTGATAAAATTTATAATATAATAATAAATAGTAATTAGCAAATTATTTTCTAATAAAAAAATATTGTTTATGTAATACGGATATTTTCACCTTATTCAATAACCACCTCAATATTGCATAAAAATTGTAAGTACGAAAATGAATTGAAAGTCAGAATTTAAAACTGACATTGAAATATACGTATTGCAAATAATAATTTTCAATTATTTTCTTGGAAGATGTACCTCATGCTCAAAAGATTAATAAATTTGAGTATTTTAATCATTTATACAAAACTTACTATTTGAATTAAGAATTATATAAGTAACATTTCCTTATTATTTATAATCTTGATTCTTCCTAAAGTACTTTTTAAAGAATACTCATGAAATGTTTAATTCCAAAATCACAACAGTTGATAATACTGTTACAGTGAACTACATCATATAAAAAAATGAATATTTAACTAATCAAGCTAATTCCAATTGAAATAACATAAAATTTTTGAAATATCAACTTAAACATTAAAAAACAATAACAATTAGTTTTCAACATTAACTTAAAAGTTAAAAAAAAAAACATTAAAAACAATCTTGAAATCTCATAAAGTAAACAAAAGTATACTTCAATTAAGTCTGCTAGAAAAAACAGCTACACATATTTCATTTGCCGCGACTTTCTGTATTTGCAGCACTTCTTTGAGAATAAATTGAACCTTGGGCTAATCCTCTTAACGGTCCTTTTCTAAGTTCCAAATTAGCACCTTTTGCGAGATTGCTACTACCTTTTACTAAACTTGAATTTCGTCCTAAAGCTAATGTCCTAGTACATACATTTTTTGTTAACAAAGATGGATCTGGTCCAGACCATGGTGCATAATCAGGTCTGAAATAATTTAATTATTATTATATTATTAATTATAAATAAATAATTATAATATTTACAATATTTCAAAGATAAATTAATACTCGTTTTTGTATTATTCTTAGAAACAGAAAATAATAATAATGAGTTAAAATTTTTCGCTGTCAATGTGAGCATATGTTAAAAATTATTTCATTATTTAAAAAAAAAGTCATGCATTAAACAATCCTCTTAATGATTTATAATTAAAAATTAATTACTTACAAAAGCAAATCATTATTTGCTCCTTTTGGTAAATCTGAATTAGGACCTACTGGCCTTGTTAAGTACGGTGATCTGTAATCATCATCTTCTGCAGTACTAGTTCCTCGCGATACTCTTAAAATTTAATATAAACGATATAATACAAATTAGAAAAATGCAATAAAAAGAATCTTTAACTTGATTCATAAATTATTATTAAAATTTTATTTCAACTTACTTTGGTATTTCACTCTTATTTTTTAGTCTTTTAGATTTTTCAACATCTGATTCTTTTGATATTCTTTTGATTGGTGAGGCACATAATTTGAGTGCTTCTGTTACTGGAGGGCTTTCTTTCTTATCATCACTTCTGGTACTACTGTGATCATAAATTCAAAATATACTATTTGCATTTCACTAATAAAAATTTATTCTAAATTTTGTTTATACCTTTGGCTACTGGACGTATTTAATGGTTTTATGGCTTCTTCCGCAACCATAATATCTAAAATATGCGCTGCTCGTTCTTCGTCATAATCTACACTATCCATTGCTAATAAAATTACTTTTTCTGGCACTGCTTTGAACTTATCCATTAAATGTAATTTCACTGTATCAAAGAATATAAATATATTATAAATAGAATAGATGCAGAGAAATTCATTAATATTATAACTTACTCTTATTTTTTTCTTCTAAACTTTTCATTCGCGGTGGTGGTGTTGGGGCAGGTGGAATGATTTGAGTCTATAAAAAATAACATGAAAATTAATTTATTAATTTAATAATGAATTTATCAATGTTAACTATTTTGTAATTTATAAATATATACCTTAATTTCTTCTTCTTCTTTTTTTTTGATGGATGATCTAGACGGCGCAGTGGGATTGCGTTTTTCGTAGCCAAGATCAAGTAATTTATCGGTTGCTTTTTGAACATTGTTGTCACACTGTTCCAAAGTATCAAGAAGCAAATATTCGTCTACTTTAGGAAACACGTTCTTTAAGTACCTACAAACAATAATTAAAATTCATAAGTTATAGATATATTTTTAATTTCTCCTATAATAAAGTAAAGAAAAAAATTATATAAAAATATTAATATATTTTTGTATTATTTTTGTACATTATATTATACATCTAATTTACTAGTCTTACATAAATATCAGCAAGCATGTGCAAAAGTGAAGATTGCGTGCATTAGAAAATGAGTAGTTTAATATTGGATAAAAAGAAATAATTACAATCAAATTCTCTATTAAAAAATATATGCACTCTTTTAAAACATAAAGGAATAAACTAACCTATCTACGTTTTGAGTAACTGATGCGACTCAACATCTAAGGTACTGAAAACCAGGATGAAACTGAAAAAGATTGGGGTAGAAATAAAATACGTAAATAGGTAAACATAAAAATAACTGTTTGTATGTGTTGTTTGATTGATAGAGACTAGAGCAAATTTGTTTTTTAGTGTAAAAAATGAATTGGAATAAAGCTTTATACTTAATAAGATTCTTTAATTTTACTTTGCTCCATATCCCAATTTATAACTTTATATGTATTTTGTGTATTCTATATAAATATTTAATTGTAATGATAAAACTGATTTTGTGTGCAAAATAATTGCATTCAATTTCTATAGCATTTAATCAATTTTTTTTTTGTGAAAGGTGATGTGGAAAAGTGTTTTGTGGACTTTATAAAGAAAAATATAAAAATAAAAGTTTATATTTTTGAAATTCAAGGATAAGCATGCAAAATTAGAAAATCTGTTTCAATTTTCAAGTCTATGATGCATTTTTAAATACACCAAATAACTAAAGGCCTAGAGAACTTAAATTTCTTAGTATTTGGTGATTTTAAATCAAGTACACAAGTCTTTTACTATAAAACATTTCCTGATACATAATTTTTTTAGTTATCTATGTAATGCTTGTTTTCACATGTGAATTAAATAGATTCAAAACTCTCATTAAATTACTTTTGAACCAATAATTAATACTAATTAATTTTAGAGCACAAAAATATTTTAATTTGATAAAAATGAAAATAATTTTTATTTTATAATTGAAAAATAATAATTTATTTTAGAACGTTACTTTTAGAATTATTTAGAACTTTTAATCTTTTTACCAAAGAAAAATACTAATAATAAACGTGCATCAGAAAATATCTATCTTTTGATTTTTCCTCTATTTATCACTGTTTTTCATACATAGATATGCATTAATAACATCTAGCATCCAAATACTGGTTTTGACACTGTTAAGAATGGAATGAACCTAAGTTTCATTTTTGGGGAATGTGGGGCCGGCCGTACGCCCCGGGGTGGACTCAGTGTGAGAGCTGCGTGTATAGCGTGGGATGGAAGTCGCCATCTTGGTATTGCGTAGCTGGAGTGCACGCCGATGGGCGTACAGGGTCCTGGTTGACAAAGTGGATTCTTCTCAACTTGTAAGGCGCTCACAACCAAAGCTGGTCTATTATGGTATCTGAAAGAGATTGGCTGGGAACTTAGCACTTGAACTATGGACAGGTATGGGTTGATTTGAACTTAAATAATTTTACAAAGGAAATTAAGTAATGGTAATTTTTCCATAATAGTGTTTTATTTTTTATACTATTAAAATTGCATTTTTATTCTGATTAATTTAATACTTGATAATTACTATACAATCAATAATGCACAATTCAAATTTATTCTACAAACATATTTAAATAAAAAAAAATGAAAAATTATTTATACTTTTAAATTTAATAATATTAAAATATTTTTGATAATTAAATAAAATTTGCACTAAAATATTACCCATTCCTGAGTTACAATGTGCTATTTTAATAAAAAGCTCAAAATTGAAGTTAGTAATTTGACGTTATTTAGAAGTTAATCAACGATAGAAATTATAAGAATTTAAGCATTAGTATTGTGAAAGCAGTTAAGTTGTTTAAAGATAGATTAGGAAAAATCGCAGAAAGCTTTAGTGTATTTTGTTATCAAAATTTCACCTCTGCTATTTAAAATATTTAGAACTTACTTTTTTAAAAGTAGTCGTATATGTGTATCATCTACTGTTGGAAACATTGCATTAATTTTAGCCACTTGTAATTCCACATCATTATTTTGAATGAAGCTGGATTCCATATTTCTAATAGGAGTGGGAGATCCAATTGTCATGTCACCAAATTTGTTTGTCAAACCACTCACAGATCTTGTAGATAATGGTGTTTTCAGATCCTAAAACAATAAAATGAATCACATTAGTTTATTTATTATTTTAATTTACATTAAATTTCTATTCTAAAATAAGATATTTAAAATTCTGTAGTTTTCTAAAGAACATTTTTGGCTTTTTTCGGAAGCAGCATTTTAACCTACCTGTAAACTTGGAGGTAAAAATGCAGGTTGTGGATTACGATAAGGCGAAGGGGTTGGATAAACTTGTGGAACTCTATGAGCTCCTGAATAAACAATATGTCCTGCCGTGGTATTTCCACTCATCTGTTATCATATTATTCAATATGACAATCCAGAAAGATGCAGCGTGTAAACACCATAATACAAACACAATTTTGACAAACAATGGGTATCAACAAATATGTTTTTTATTTTTCAATATATGGACAATAGAAATTACTAAATTTTTCACGCATTGAAAATTAATAATAACCTTTTAAGTATTTTGGGTGATAAATTATTATTTTTACATGGTTAAAATAATAAGTTTGAGATTTTTCTCAAAAGAACTGAATAAAAACACGCATTTTGAGATTTTTCTCAAAAGAACTGAATAAAAACACACATCATCAGCTTAATATCTTTAAATAATTATAAATGAATATTTTCTTTTTAATTATTTTAACTTTAAAATATACAATAAAATAACAGCAGGCCAATAAAAGTTACTTTCTGCTGAGTAGTAAATATAAAAACTTTCAAACAATAAATAAAATAAAAATATGGAAAATATTTTAGAAAAATTTTACTGACATGCATTGGAATTGATTCACTTGGATGGTCTGTTGTCCCAGAGCTCGGAGTTGTTGAGTTCTGCGATTGGATATATTGTGCATACTGCCAATAACGCACTCGCGGGTCTTCCCACGTCGTCGAGCGATTAAAGTGATTAATAAAATAACTGAAAAATCATTAATTAATTAAATGTTAGAATAAAAAATAACATAACAGATTTAAAACATATAATTCAGAGAAAGTTTCATCATATATTTCTAACAATTATATTAAAAATATATATTGTGATAGAAAAATTTAGAGCTTTAAAAGCTCGAAAAATTCAAAAGCTCTAGTTACATATACTGGGGTAAGAAAAACATAGCAAGTATTGATAATGTTTAAAAAATTTAGGGAAATGAAAAATAAACAACATTAAATAATAAAATAACTTACGCTCGACCACTTCTCCCGTCATATCTGCATTCCCAACCGGGCGGCAATTCGTTCCTTTCTCCTTGCTCCGCCATTTTCGACTGTTTTCGTTTTGACAAGAACTTTGACGGCTTCAATTCATGCGCGCATGCTCAACTAAATTTAGTGTTTGCATAAGTATTATACATTCAATGATCCAATAATGTTGCATCTATATAGGTGCAGCAAACATATATATATATATATATATACATATGTATATATATGTTTGCTGTATATGTATATATAATTATAGAGAAATTTAATTTGTCTATAAGAACTCAAATAATTATTAAATAATACTAACAAAATGTACAACTAAATAAAAAATAATTATACTATTTTCTTTATTTTTTTTTTTACATAAAAACATTTTTTTAATTTTTTTCAATATTTATTGAATTTTCTGTTTAACTTTTTACAAATTTATAAAAACATATTTTAGTTCTTGTGGCTCAAATAGTAAAAATATTTAAAATAATCATTATTTATTAATTAAAGTTAAGATTTTTATATTTTTTAAAGTTACAATCAAAAATTTTTTTATTATAAAAACTTGATTACAGAAACAAATATTATACATTGGTTTTTAAATCGCAACAGTCACAAAAAAAAATACAATGATTTCTAACAATACATATATTTTTTTAAAGCAATATTTATTTTTCTGTCTTGATACAAAAAAAAATATTTTATTTAGAAATTGTAAACATTTCTATAATCATGTAAAGAAAAAAAAACTTCATAAAATTAGGCATAATAAATAAAAACTTAATATAAGCTTTTATTTATAATTATATACAATTCATGATAAAAAATCATCAAAATTAAAATTGGAATAACACCAAAATTCATTTGCTAAATTATTTTTATGATGAGGTACAAATTCACACTTTTGGACTTTCAATAATCTTACAGCTAAGTCATGCATAACAGCTCCTAAATAAAAAATTTATTTTTATAATTAACCATTTAAAATTTTAAAATAATTTAATCTAAAGAGAAAAGCTTCATTATTACAAACCTGTACAAAGAATAATTTTATTTTTCCTCAACGATTTCACTGTTATCGCTGTTTTTGTCAAACATTCCTCAGAGAGAAAAGGTGGATCACAGATTACTAAATCGAATGTTCCAATCATGTCTTCAGGAATATTTAGAGGTGAATTATAATCATAAAAAATAAAATCAGAACCAAAAACTGCAAATCGTTTATCAAATTCAAAGATTTTAACTGAAAAAATAAAATAAAACTATTGAATTGATGCATGTGACTAATTATATAAAAAACAGTTTCTAAAAAATAAATACCTTGTCTTTCTCCAGCTATATTGACTAATTCACTGTATAACGAAGGACATGATATTAGAGCAATTTTTGCATTATCAGGAGTAGAATTTACAGCTCCTTTTGCAAGAGTCGAAATCGTTCGTTCATCATACCAAAATTGACTTAGTTGCTTTAAATAAAGTAAATTAAAAATAATAAAATAAATTATTTATATGTTAAATTTATTTATGTTTTAAAGAATATTTAACATATACCCAATTTTCCTCAAAATCAACATTACAATTTTTGTTTTCATTTTTTTCTAATACAGTTTTTAATGCATTCTCGCGTTCTTGTTTTTCTTGATAAAATTCGTTTAGAGCAGCAAGGGTATCTGGATGTAATTGCGGCACATCATCATCAGATTCACTCATTTTTTAAAATAATTTATTTTATCTTAGTTTATCAATTTGAAAATGAATAAAGTTCCTACTAAAAATGCATTATTCAATCAAAAGAAATTATTTTTACGTATTTAAAAGTCATATTACATATAAACATGCATTCAAACACGTGTTAAAGCGACAAACATTAATTTCTTAAGAATTGATACAGCTGTTAGTATAATAATAATAATACTTATATTTTGTGACTAACTTCGAACTATTGAAACTGCTATAATATTATAATAAAAAATTTTAAATCTACAGATTTCTTGATCAGATTTTTAATTTAAACAATTATCACAACTTTTATTAATATAATTTTAAATTCACAATTTTAAAACTTTATATTTTTTGTTAAATTTGTATTTCAACAGATCGTTTTGAAAAATTCCGCCAGTGGGGGGGAGTATAGAGAGCAGCAAGTGGTGAGAAGTGAGCAGTGAATTGGAATTTCTTTTTCTAGCGGAATAATGGCAGACGCGTAAGTGATATTAAAAATTCTTAACAAAATCCATTAACATCATATTATTTATTGCAAATTATATTGTTAAAATTGCTTCAAAATATACTTTAAAGCTATATATTGATATTCCAAAAAATAGTTTTTTGTTTTAAATCGAATAATAAATGATTGTTGTCGAAATCGATGGAACTACTTAACCTAAAATTTACTTTGATCACAAATACGTGTTTTAAAACGTGTTTTTCATGATTTATTAAAATTTTATTTTGAAAATATATTTATTTTCATCGTTAGATTGTAATTAACCGTTGTTATTAAGAAATTACTTATAAAGTAAATTATGAAAATGAATGTCAATAGTAAATAGTCAATTGTTATTATAATTGTACTTGTTGAGCATCCAATCTGTATTTCCAATTATATTATACAGCAAATTAATTTTAGAATTCATATTATGTATAATTTATTATGTATTATTTAATTAAAAATATTATTTTGTAGTAAGCCGAAAGAAACCAAGCCAAAGGCAGAAAGCAAAAAGCTTCCTGCTGTACCGGAATCGGTATTGAAAAGGAGAAAACGGCGTGAAACTGCCAAAGCAGCCCGTTTACAAACTTCCATCAAGGTAATAAATATTCATAAATAAATTAATTGACTTTGATTATTAATAGATAAAATAAAAATTCCTAAAACAAATTTATTAATTTCAGAGGCGAGCTGATCATTTCAAAAAAAGGAAACAAATTTTCAAGCGTGCTGAACAATATGTAAAGGAATACAGGATAAAAGAAAGAGATGAAATTAGATTAATTAGGCAAGCTAAAAAACATGGAAATTATTACATTCCTGGAGAAGCTAGGCTTGCATTTGTAATACGTATTAGAGGGTAATTATATTTATTTAACATATATTTCAAATATTACTAATATTAATTATTAACTTTGTGATTATAAATTTTAGTGTGAATCAAGTAGCTCCAAAAGTACGCAAAGTTCTTAAATTGTTCCGTTTGAAACAGATCAACAATGGAGTTTTTATTAAGTTAAATAAAGCAACAATCAATATGCTCCGTATCATCGAACCTTACATTACATGGGGTTATCCCAATTTGAAATCAGTCAGGGAACTCATATACAAAAGAGGTTTTGCTAAAATTAACAGGCAAAGAATTCCAATTACTAGCAATGCCATCATTGAAAAAGCTTTAGGTATTTATTTTATTTAATTACAAATAATAAATAATTTCACGAGTATTTGATATATTTTAAATGTGTGATTTAAAATTAATAATTTAGAATATTAAACTTTCAAAACGTTAGTGTATTAAATTTACAATTTATTTATCTTATAATTTGAAATTTTGAAGTTTTGATTAGTAATTGAAAATAGTCTTTTTTATTTCCTAAGTAGATCTATTTTTATTCATATCGTTTAATGCTGCTTGCACTTATATATAATTAATAATGTGTTATATGAAAGACTCAAAAAATTTTTAAATAAAATTTCGAATTGAAAATTTTAATAATTATATCCAGTGCATAGATTTAAGATTTCCTATTGGATAGCAATACATATTAATTTCAAATCAATTATTTAAATACTCATTAAACATTTTTGTTCACAGGTCGCAAAAACATCATTTGTACAGAAGATTTAATTCATGAAATCTTCACTGTAGGATTGAAATTCAAGTATGCAAGCAATTTCTTGTGGCCATTCAAGGTAAATTTTCTATTGAAAGTATTTTGTTTAAACAAATATGATTTGAGGAAATTGACATAGGCATAGTGTTAAAATGATATATATTATCACTTCCTACTATGTCAAATAGCAATATGAGACTTTACTATTACTTCAATACTAAAAATGAGTTTTGAAAAAAGTACTCCTCGCACATTTTTGTGTTAAAATAAACATATTTTTTTTAAACATTCATAGATTTAATAAAAAGTAAATATTAGTTTAAAATTTTTAATAATTTTCCAGCTTAACACACCTACCGGTGGATGGCGCAAGAAGACCAACCACTATGTGGAAGGAGGAGATTTCGGCAACCGTGAAGATAAAATTAATGAATTACTAAGGCGTATGGTTTAAAATAAAAAATGTGCTTAATTACAAATAAAAGTACATTTTTTGAAAAAAAAAATTTATTTTATCATTTTTATTCCTTTTTATATACCATTATATCCCCAAATATTGTTTGGTTTAATTTATTAGTATTCAAATTAACAAAGGAAGTGATTCTCATAATTCAAGTTCATTGTCCGAGTGTAAAAAAAAACTATAATTAGAATATAAGTATAAAAATTGTCTTAGTGGGTATAACATAATATTTTATTTTAAAAATATACATGTTTATATCACTAAATGAATAATAGTATTAAAATTCCATTAATTATATTTAAGATTTTCATTTTCTTATTAAAGTAAAGTTGGATAATGCTTTATAAAAAAGAATAATATTAGAAGATGTCATAATATCTTCAATATTGTATATTTAAAATATGTTATTTCATTTTAATATTATATTAAAAATGCTTATTTTAATAAAAAGTTTAAAAACTAATATATTCACAAACAAATACAATTGAGTATTATCTTATAAGCAATTAAAATTGTTGGGA
Source organism: Anastatus disparis (assembly GCA_017163975.1). NCBI lineage: Eukaryota > Metazoa > Arthropoda > Insecta > Hymenoptera > Eupelmidae > Anastatus > Anastatus disparis. The sequence continues at coordinate 5,932,272 of JAFFSR010000226.1, forward strand.
ATGAATTTAGTATAACAACTTTATACATTTATGTAAAAATAGACTTTAATGTCATTAGTTTACATTTAGAATATTTTATATAAAATATATTAAATATTTCCAAGTGATATTAATTGCAACTGTAAAATATATCATCAAATGAATTTGTTTTAGCCGATTTTGAATGCTTAAAAGAAGTATAGTAAAATCGACTATTTGAAAAATTTATTATGCAAAATCCATACCACTTAATTGTGTTGCTCAATAGTGCCCAATCTATTTTATCATAATCTGTTTCCTTTGTAAAAAGTTTTATGATCAAGGCTTGCTCCCTTCCATTTTTACGAAAGATTTGCATTTAGAATTGTATGAAAAATTTATAGATACTGTATATTCAAACAAATTATAGTAAGAAAACAAAATTTTTGGGACTTTAAAGTGTTTACCACATCTATTGATAACAGATTGACTTTTTTTTCAAATAACTTAAAAAATTGGAGATCGTCAGTGGCTCACTCGGTAGAGCGATGGATTCGTAATCTCGAGGACCTGAGTTCGAATCCCGCTCTCGGCAGCCGATGGATACAAGCACCACTACATCATATGTGCTTTGTTCACAAACACATTGAAAATCTCTGTCGCTAAATCACAATGATAGCATAAATACAGCGACGGTAGATAAATACCAAAAATTTCTACGATCCAATTTTCGAATTAATTATTAGTAATATTTGTCTTTATTTTATTAAAAATTAAAAATGTAGTTAAATCATGATGTAAAGCAGATGCTTAAGTGCACAGAATCTTAAACTTTAAAGATAACATTTAATAAATGCATCCGTATTTAAAATTTTCAGAATTTTGAAATTGATTGCATATATCGTTAAAAAATAATTTTAATTGCATTATTAATCATTTGGTTCATGAAAATAGGAAAAATGTGTTATATTATATTATTTTAACTTGTTATATTAAATTTAAAAAAATTTTTATTATATTTTACATAATTTTTCAAATTCATCATCCAGCGGTAAAATTGGTTCTGGAAATACTTTTTGACAGAATTGATTTAATTTCTTGCAGTTCCTGGCTATTCATTGATGTAAGAAAATGTTGACGTTCAGCTTCACTCATCATTATTATAGTGCTTAGACGTACTCTTCGCTTGTGCTCTCACAATTTATCTTTGAATTTCTGGCTGTAGAATTTTGCAACGAGCCGTTGCCGTTCATCATCATTAGCTCTTGTTTCCTTTGTAGATATTTTTTTTCGAATCTATTCTTCAATGTATCGTTATCCTTTATTGGCAGCAGCGTGACAGATGTACTACCTGCTGGATCAATGGATATGTGGACGAGTTAAAAAGCAGTATGTTTAATTTTTGTTTTCGATCGACAAGTAATCGAGACTAGTCTACTTAATACTTGTTTGAAATTAATTCAATTAAATAATTTTTAGCAAGTTATTAACTGCAATTAATTAATGATTTAAAGAGACCCAGTAGTCTCTCATCTTATTTTAACTGAAAAGATTATTATAAAACTTTGAAAAAGTAATGAACCTTCATTTTTTCTTTGCTTAAAAAAAATATAAGGTAAGTGATAGAAGTTTAAAGAAACGAATGTATGAAATCATTTTTCTTAACACAAGCTTTATGTGAAAAACTCATGATCAGACTAAAAATTTTATTGTAATTTCAGTACTATACTATAGTTTTTCTTAAAAAAACTAGAGGGATATAGATTTTTTAATGAGGATCGCAATGCAATTAAGAAAAGGGGATAATCGATGAAAATAAAGAGAAAATGTAAAAAGTTTAATAATATTTGATCGAGATATAGAATCGAGGAAATCAATTGGTATATTCTGCGAATGCAATAATGCTAAGACGCTTAGAGTATGTGTATACAGAAGTTACATCACAAAGGAATTTTCGAAAAAAAAAAATTTTCGTCAGCCTTTTCTTATGCAATAGTTTTTGTTCTTAAAATAATAATAATTATATTTGAGAAATAAAGGATGCATTTATTTGCAATACAAGTGCAATTAAAGAACCCAAAAGATGTTACGGTCCTAGCCTATCGAGCCTCCTTAAAAGAAAAAACTTTGCGTTTAATTAAAAAAATAAAGTTAAAATAAATATTATTAAGAAATAAGTTTCTAAAAAAGAACACTAAACAATATTTTTACTTTAGTGAAACACATGACTTTGTATAGAAATTGAAAATACTTAATAAAATCTAATACAACATACCTTCTTTTCATTAGTATTATCGTTCGACATATCATGGTATTTATTTCTTTTACGATTATGACTTGAAAGTAATGGTGAAATTATCAAAACTGTTTGTTTTGTACAAACGCCTTCTACAGTCCAGCTGGAAAATTGTGAAAATGAAAAAAAATGCTTTCCATCAGATGGAAATATATTTTTAAAAAATCAGAAATCTTATATTAAGTCAAAAATGTTTATTTTTTCATTCTTTGTCTTGAATTAAAAATTTTAAAGAAATTTAACCCGTTGTCGCCAAATTCTATTATTATGAAAAAACTCAAAATTCAAGCCATTAAAAAGCAAATCAACTTGGATAGTTTTTGGGTATCTTAAATAATGTTTCCACCAATCAGATAAACTAAGAAAATAGGCATATTGTAATTTGCAAAAATTCAGGTATATTCTACAGATAATTTTTAACAAAAAATATTCATATTAAAAATTAATAGTTTTTGAGAAAAAAATTTATTCAGCAAATAATTCGAAAAACCAAAATAATTTATACTTTTAACTCTTGACTCCTTGACTTAAAAATATTACAACCCATGACCAGAAAAGTAAGAAAAGTCTCAGATCACATGTAATTGTTGGCCGAGGCGAAGCCGCGAGGTTTACTAAAATGTGATCTGAGGCTTTCTTATTTACTGGCCAAGGGTTGTATGTTATTTTTCTGCTCGATGGCGCCGGAAAGCGGCAACTTTGTTTTGGGCAACTTTCTGGGCCGCTTTCCGGCGCCGTCGGACAGAAAATAGTATACAACCCTTGGCCATTAAATAAGAAAGCCTCAGATCACATTTTAGTAAACCTCGGCTTCGCCTCGGCCAACAATTACATGTGATTTGAGACCTTACTTACTTTTCTGGCCATGGATCGTAATATACTATTTTTAAGTTTTGTGTACCAAGTGGAACATTTTTATTAAATTTAGTACAAAAGTATATAAATTATAAAAAAATTAACAGGTATAAATTATTTTTCGAAATTAAAATTCCACGTTTTGATAATTTAAAAAATGATTCTGATTTAACGCTACTTGTCTTTGGTATATATATATATATAGCGATTTAGCTGCATGATATATATAAATCATATAGCATGACGTAATAAACTTCAGAAGTTGCAAACTTTCCCGCTATAAGGTTTGTGCAAAGTTTGATATCGGTGGTGGTTATTAATATTTTCTTCCTTATTGTACCTAGGTATACTTAGCAGTATTCACACGTGCATTATTTTGTTTATATATGCATCGTAACTATGAATTGTCATGTACATTTTGTATAACAATAATAAAAAAAACTTTTTTATGATAAAAATAAAATATTGTTTATTATTCTTAAAGTGATAGTTTTTTAAAATACATATTTGGAATGAAAAAATGTATACATAACCTCTACACTTGCAAGTGTATGTATACAAATATAATAATAAAATAATTTATTATTTTCATAAATATGAATTGACAACTCATATTTCTTTTAATAGCATTATGGATACAAAAGATTCTGATGATGCAACATCTACTTCAATTCAATCTATTTCAAGGAATACTGAAACAAAACATACGCAAGTTTTTGTTTTACCACCAGAACTTCTCCAAGGATTACTCACTAATAAAATTGTTTCTAATAGTAAAATCAATTTTATAAATTTAGAAATAATTTTATCTTATACAATAGTCTTATAAAAATATTTAATATTTTGCAGGTGAACTTTCAAGTTCTAATAATACAACAAAAGTGGAAAACGTTCCTCCTACAATCGTAACTAAAAATGAGACTCCAGAGACACATGAATTAAAAGCTATTAGTCTCCAAGAAATAAATAAGTTGGAAAATAGTTCTATCGTTATTAATAAAATAAAAGAAAATCATACTGATGAATCAGAGAAAATTGAGAAAGTCGAAGAATCATTGTTAAGCAAGGATACTTTGATTAGTTCTAACAAACATGTTGAAACTGAGTCAGTCAAAACAAATGTCTCGATACCTGAATCTAAAAAGTTGCATAATGATATTCATGAACTGTCTACAAAGAGAATTGTTTCAATCAATGAACCAGCCAATAAAGTGAAAAATAGAGAAATTATTCATCATGATGTTGTTATGCATAGTACTCAAAAATTTATCAAAACTCAATCAGAAAATTGCATTAATGATAAAATAAATTTAAATTCTAACAAACTATACACAAAAACTAAAAGTGAAAGTTCAATTGATATTAATAATAAAATATCTAATAAAAGTAATCAACCAGTAAATCAAATCAAAGGTACAACAAGTAGCAATGATACTGAAAACTCTTTTGAAATAAAAAAATTAAATGCTTGTAACATTATTCAAAAAGATAACAAAATATTTGATCTTGAAATTGAAGGGAAAGATAAGCAAGTTTCAAAGCTAGAATTTTGTAAAAATGTGGAAATACCAACTTGTGAAATAAATACCAGTTCTACTGAAAAACTCAATGATGAAAGTAATAGAAAAGATTCCATACTTCAAAAAGATAAAATAGATGAAAATTATGATGAGATTGTAGATGATAATGAATATGAAATTTATGAAGAAATTGAATATATTTTAGAAGAAATAATAGAAATTGAAGATCCTCTAGAAAATAGCAGACATTCAAATGAAATCGAAAATTTAAATACAAATAACATTAATCATGAAAACAAAAAAGATGAGATGGTTAAAGGTGTTAATTTTACTGAATCTAAAGAGAATAGTCAGTTACAGAGTGAGCGAAATTTGGTTGAAAGGACATCGGAAAATTCAAATGCTAATGCTAATAAACAAAACATTGAAAGTCAAACTAATGACATTATATTCCAAAATAATATAAACACAAATGTTATGTCACCTTTAATACCAGAAGAATTACTTGAGCCTAAAGGTGAAACCAGTTATACAAATAATATAGAGAATACAGCAGAATATCATTTTCAACAAGTTAGTGGCCCAAGAATCATTGAAAACGTTAGGTTACAGAACAAATATTTTTTTAAAGAAAATAATAAATCTCCAAATAAGAAAGTTCAAATTACAAATTTAACTGAAGCTCAGTGTATAAAAGAAGATATTCAATCATTAAAACAAATTGATACAAGATATAGTAATATTTCTAAACAAAATATAACTATAAATACTAAAAATCCCACAACATTAGAAGAACTCAATACATTGTGTGATGAAATGGGTCGTAAAAAAAATAAAGGTGTTACAAGAAATAAAAATAAAAAATCTTTACCATCAAAAGAATTACATAAACTAACAGATGATGAAATCATTTGTGTAGAAACTACAGAGAAAAATATTAATCGTGATGAAAAAAGTGCAAACATAAAAAAATTTAAAGAAAAAAAAGAAAAAAATGATAACAAATATGAAAATCAAAATTCTCTAACCACAGATTTAGATACAATACAAAGCATCAATGTAGATTCTGAATTATTGGTACTAATTGATTCCAAAAATAGTCACAAATCTGAGGAAAATATACATTTCAATTTTACAAAATCTCCAACACTAGAAGAGTTATGTGATGAAGTTGATGAAATCATAAGCAAAGAAAATGAAGAGCAAAAAATTAATTATCTTATTGAAAAGACAGCTAAAAACCAAAACTTATCTCATGAAAAAAATTTTTGTTTAGAAGATTATGTTAAACCTCAAAATCAGAATATTAGAAAAACAACACAAAACTTTAAAAATAAAGAGTTATTAAATAGCAGATTAAATCAAAAAGTAGTTCTAGATGTCACAAAACCTTCAACGTCTAAAGAATTATGTGGATTAACAATTAATAAAATTAATTATGAAGAAAATGTGGAACAAAAATCTTACATTCAAGAAGAGTCAAAAAAACCAATTAACAAAATCAATTATGAGAAAAACGCAGATCATAAAATTGAGATTTATAATGAAAAAGTTGCTAATAAAAAAAAGCTTTCTGAAGATAAATTAATTGATAAGAACAGTACGACTTCACAAGAAAATTCTTTTTCAGTCCCAAATGATAACAAATTTGAAGATCAGATGTATACTCAATTTAAATCTTTAAATTCAAAAAACAAACCATTAAGACAATATAAAAATAAAAAGATTCGAGCAAAAAAATGTATGGATTCAAAACATTTAGATAATTACAAAGATAAAGAAAGCAAAAATTCTACTGAATCAAAGATAGATGAAAAATTGAATGATGTCACAATTAATATAAAACAGAATGATAAAAACGAAGCCTCTAATGAAATTTTCCTAGAAATTTCCAACCAATCTTCAATTTCAGTTTTTGAAAACCAAATTGACGTTATTGAAAATATTCCAGAGTATGATTTCACTATTGAACATTTAAAAGATTATAATAAACTAGAAAGTGAAAAGATAATTCCTACAGTCAAAAATAAAAGCAAACTTCTTGAAGTAGATAAAAAAGTTGAGGACAATAACGAGTATGAAACTAATAAGAAATTAATCAATGAAATTAATAAAGAAATGAAAAAGTCTAAAAATGATAGTAATAAAGTAAAGGAAAAAGTTCGTAGCAAATCTGCTCATAGTTTAATTTCTAATAATATAGAAATGTATAATATAAGAACTCGAAGTAAGTCCTTGCATTTAAATAATAATAAGAATAAGGATAACAAAAAGACTGAAAAAATATCAGATAGTGTAAAATTAAAAAAAAATAAAAAAACTGTTAAAAAAATAAAGAACGAATTAGATGTAGGAAAAAAAGATATTCTCACAAGTGATTCTAAATCTGATAATGTGAAAAAAATCAAAACTGAAACAATTGATATGGAAATATCTATTTGTGAAGATAGTAAAATTACTCTGGCAGAAGAAGAAAATAAAGATATAAATATTCATCGCAATGAAGACAATGGATCTGAATGTAGTGATACTATTGAATCAGAAAATTTTTATACAATGGATTTTGATTCTTCTGAAAATGAAACTGATACACAATCTGTAACAGAAAATACATCTTTTGTTCAAACTGAACATAAAGTTGGTTTTAAAGGATTTTCTAAAGTTAGTGTAGTGAATACGAGATCTCATAATCAATCATTGAACTCGGATTTGAATGAGGAAAACCATTTGTCAAAAATCCTTGATGTAGATAGTGATAAATTCTTTAATAAGGATAAAAAAATAGATTTAATAAATTTTGATAAATTTAAGAAGCATAAAAGAAATTTGAAGATTGAAAAAATTGATATTTCATCAGCTACTGTTGGAACTGAACTAACTAAAAATAAAGTACAAAATTTTCAGAAAGTTAGTGGAAAAACTATAAAGAATACCAAAGATAAAAAATTAGGAAATAGTCAAAAATGTTCTTCTAAAATTATGGGAGTTGATTCTAGTAATATATTATATGATGAAGAGTTAAAGGATGTACATATTAAAAATCAACATGATAATTTATCTATTCCTGATCTACAGAATGAAGCTATTCATAAAAATATAATTTTTCAAGATAGTTATAAAAAACTTGATTCTATAAATAAAAATTGTACTGAAGGTTAGTATAAAAACATATCTTATTATTTATTATAATTTCAAAATTATAATTTTCAATTTGATGGCAAAATCTTTATTTCAGTGAATGAACAAAATTTTTTGAACGAATCAGATGTCCAAAATGAAGGAAAAAATTCTTTGTTAAGCAGTGTATATAATAATGATTTTAACGAAAAATCAAAAAGTGACATATTAGAAAATTTATCATTGGAAATTAGTACTTCTAAGAAATTAAATAAAATAAAAGCTATCAAAGGTATCTATTTCGAATGATTTTTTAAATATTAATTTTTATAAAAATATTCTAACATTTGGCAAATATAGTTTTTCAGGGAAAGAAGAGAGGGAGGCCACCAAAGAACCCTAATCCTATACATCAAATCATAACAGAGTCTACTGATGCCAATACTGAGAAAACGTCAATGGTCAAAGAAGATAATTTTGAGATTAAAAATGATAATCATAAAGAAGATAAAGGTAATGCACATTAATATCATATTTAAGAACTTTTTATGAATATTTTAAAAGAAATTTAAGTATAATATATATTTGTAATTATATTACAGAGGACATTTCAAAGAGAAAGGTGGAGACAATATTTGCTGAAGTTGCAACAGGTGATGAAATTATAAATGTTAAAAAGAATATAGAAGTTAATAGACCATCTTTAGAAAACAGTAATGATACTAATGTTAATGAAATAAATCAAGGTAATAGAAGTGAAAGTGCTATATATCAATTAATTTATAAATAATAATAAACTTAGATTAAAAATATATTAATTCATTATTATAATTTCAGTGATTAGTACTGATCATTCAGATAAAATAATTAAAAATTTGATGAGCACAAAGAAAAGAAAAAAGGGAAAGTCAAAATCAGTAACTAAAATTGAAATTTCAGAAGAAAATACTATTAAAAATATTGGTGATTGCAAATATGCTATAATTTATTTGTTTAATTTTATTTTAATTTAACTTAATGTTATATATATATATATATATATATATATATATATATATATATATATATACACATAAATATAAATATAAATTATTTAGTAAATATAATACTAAATTTAAATTATTTACAGTGACTATAAAGGATAATCAAGAAATTTTGAAGTCCAATCATACAAAAAAAGAAAGAAAAGAAAAATCAACCAACATTACTACTAAAAATAAAAATTCTTTAGAAATTGAAGGTAAAATAATTATTACAAAGTATTTTGATAAAAAATAATTCTAAATTCATGTACAATTATTCTACTTGTTTTAATTTTTATTAATTTTTCATTAAGAAGATTTAATAATAATTTATTTGAAATTGATTTACAATTGATATTTTGTATTTAGACCTCACCAAAGAAACTTCAAATTCAAATAATTTTCCTAAGAAGCAGAAAAGACGACGCAAAAAAGATACTTCAGAACCAGTCATTAATGATGAAAGTATCAATACTTCTCTTGAAATAAATGTCAATGAGTCAATAACAGCAGGTAAAGATCTTTCGAATTATGCTGATGAACCAGTCATTAACGATGAGAATATCAATACTTCTCTTGCAATTCATATTAATTCTTCAATCGTAGCAGAAAGTCAAGAGAAGAATCATTTGGAAATTGGTGGTAAGAAAATAATTATGACAAAATTTAATAATAATTATGCGTTGATGAACAATTTTCATTTTCAATACAGAAAATTTAAGTTCAATTGATGTGCCTAAAAAACGAAGAGGAAGATATCGAAAAGTAGAAAAATTAGAGCCGACCATTAGTAATGAAAATAGCAATACTAATATCAATGAGTCAATAACAGAAAGTAAAGATTATTTGAATCGGCCAGATGAATCGAATATTAATAATGAAAATATTAATACTTTTTCTGAAATTAATGGAAATGAGTCAATAAAAGCAAGTCACGAACACTTAAATCGGTTGGACGAATCGGTCATTAATAATGCAAGTATCAATACTTTTCCGGAAATTAATTTTAATGAAATAGTAACAGAACAGAAAGATAATTTGGATATTGGTGGTAAGAAAATTATTATAAAAAATTTTTGAATAGTAAATTTTGAGTTTATTTATAATTTCCATTTTATATTTAGAACCCATCAAGGCAATTTCGAGTTCAAATGATGCGCCTAAGAAACGAACAGGAAGACAACGAAAAAAAGATATATCCAAACCGATTATCAATGATGTAAATATCGACACTACTCTTGAAATTAATGTCAGTGAGACAATATTAGAAAATAAAAATCATTTGAAAACTGATGGTAAGACAACTGTTATGTATTATTTAAAATAATTTATTAAAAATTGATTTATAATTTACATTTGAATTTAGATTCCACAAAAGAATTCGTGAGTCCAAATGATGTTTCTAAGAAACGAGGAAGGAAACGTAAAAAAATAGATACATTAGAACTGGGAATTAGTAATGAAAATTTCAGTTCTCTTGAAACTAATGTCATTGATTCAAATACAGAAAATAAAGATCATTTGGATATTGGTGGTAAGAAAATTGTTACGAGAAATTTAGTAATAATTTATTAAATATTAATTCACAATTTTCATTTTAAATTTAGTTTCTACTAAAGAAATTTCAAGTTCAGTTGATGTCCCTAAAAAACGAAGAGGAAGGCGTCGTAAAACAGATACAGTAGAATCGATCATTAATAGTGAACGTATTAATTCTATTCCAGAAACTAATGTCAATGAGTTAGTAACCGAAAGTAAAGATTGTTTGGATCGATCAAATCAATCAGTTATTAATAATGAGCATGGCGATACTTCTCCTAATATTAATGCGAATGAATTAATAACCGCAAGTAAAGATCATTTGGATCGATTGGACGCATCGGTCATTAATAATGAAAAAATTAATACTCTTGAAATTAATGTCAATGAGCCAATAAAAGAAAATAAAGATCATTTGGATTTTGCTTGCTGGAAAGAAATTAGTTCAATTGATGTACCTAAAAAACGGAAAAGAAGATCTCGAATTATAGACACATTGGGACCGGTCATTATTAATGAAAATATTACTACTCTTGAAACTGATATTAATGAGTCAGTTACAGAAAGTAAAGATCATTTGGACCTACCGAGTGCATCGGTTACCAATAACAAAAATATCGATAATTCTCTTGAAATTGATGTTAATAAGTCAATTACAGAAAATAAAGATCACTCTGATCTACCGAAAGAATCGGTCATTAATAACGAAGATCCCAATAATTCTTTTGAAATTAACGTTAATAAGTCAATAACAGAAAATAAAGATCATTTGGATATTGCTGGTAAGAAAATTTATAATAGAAATTTAATAATAATTTATTACAAAATGATTCACAATTTTTATTTTAAATGTAGTTTCTACCAAAGAAATTATTTCAATTGATGTGCCTGAAAAACGGAAAAGATCTAGAATTATCGACACATTGGGACCGGTCATTAATAATGAAAATGTTACTACTTCTCTTGAAACTGATATTAATGGGTCAGTTACAGAAAGTAAAGATCGTTTGGACGTACCCAGTGAACCGGTCATCAGTATCGAAAATATCGATAATTCTCTTGAAATTGATGTTAATAAGTCAATTACAGAAAATAAAGATCACTCTGATCTACCGAAAGAATCGGTCATTCATAACGAAGATCCCAATAATTCTTTTGAAATTAACGTTAATAAGTCAATAACAGAAAATAAAGATCATTTGGATATTGCTGGTAAGAAAATTTATAATAGAAATTTAATAATAATTTATTACAAAATGATTCACAATTTTTATTTTAAATGTAGTTTCTACTAAAGAAATTATTTCAATTGATGTGCCTGAAAAACGGAAAAGATCTAGAATTATCGACACATTGGGACCGGTCATTAATAATGAAAATGTTACTACTTCTCTTGAAACTGATATTAATGGGTCAGTTACAGAAAGTAAAGATCGTTTGGACGTACCCAGTGAATCGGTCATCAGTATCGAAAATATCGATAATTCTCTTGAAATTGATGTTAATAAGTCAATTACAGAAAATAAAGATCACTCTGATCTACCGAAAGAATCAGTCATTCATAACGAAGATCCCAATAATTCTCTTGAAATTGATGTTAATAAGTCAATAACAGAAAATAATAATCAATTGGATCTACCTAAAGAATCGGACATTAATAACGAAAATCTCAATAATTCTCTTGAAATTAACGTTAATGAGTCAATAACAGAAAATAAAGATCATCTGGATATTGCTGGTAAGAAAATTTATACTAGAAATTTAATAATAATTTATTACAAAATAATTCACAATTTTTATTTTAAATGTAGTTTCTACCAAAGAAATTAGTTCAATTGATGTGCCTAAAAAACGGAAAAGATCTCGAATTATAGACACATTGGGACCGGTCAATAATAATGAAAATATTATTACTTCTCTTGAAACTGATATTAATGAGTCACTTACAGAAAGTAAAGATCGTTTGGACGTACCCAGTGAATCGGTCATCAGTATCGAAAATATCGATAATTCTCTTGAAATTGATGTTAATAAGTCAATTACAGAAAATAAAGATCACTCTGATCTACCGAAAGAATCGGTCATTCATAACGAAGGTCCCAATAATTCTTTTGAAATTAACGTTAATAAGTCAATAACAGAAAATAAAGATCATTTGGATATTGCTGGTAAGAAAATTTATACTAGAAATTTAATAATAATTTATTACAAAATGATTCACAATTTTTATTTTAAATGTAGTTTCTACCAAAGAAATTAGTTCAATTGATGTACCTAAAAAACGGAAAAGAAGATCTCGAATTATCGACACATTGGGACCGGTCATTAATAATGAAAATATTACTACTTCTCTTGAAACTGATATAAATGAATCAGTTACAGAAAATGAAGATCATTTGGACCTACCGACAGAATCGGTTACCAGCAACGAAAACATCGATAATTCTCTTGAAATTAATGCCAATGAGTTAATAGCAACCACTAAAGATCATTTGCATCGATTACACAAATCGGAAATTGAAATTAATATCAATGAGTCAATCACAGAAAGTAAAGATCATTTGAAGCACCTTGACAAACCGATCATTAATAGTGAAAATTTCAATACTCCGGACATTAATGTCAATGAGTTGATAACAGGAAGTCCAGAGAAAGATCATTTAGGCATTGGTGGTAAGAAAATTTTTACGAAAAATTTAAAATATTTTATTACAAATTGATTTACAATTTTTATTTTAAATTTAGATTCTACCAAAGAAATTTTGAGTTCAATAGATGTTCCTAAAAAACGAAGAGGAAGGCCTCGGAAAACAGATACATTAAAACAGCTCACTAATAATGAAAATAACAATACTTCTTTTGAAATTAGTGAGCCAATAACAGGAACTCAAGAGGAAGAAATTTTGAGTGCGGATGGTATGCCTATGAAACGGAGAGGAAGGCGTCGAAAAACAGATATATTAGAATCAATTAATAAAAATGAAAGTACAAATAGCTTTCCAGAAACTAATGTCAATGAGTCAATGTCGGAAAGTAAAGATCAGATGGAGGTCGATAGGCCTAGAAAACGAAGGGGAAGACGTCCAAAAACAGATAGCTTAGAACCTTTGGTTAACGGTAAAAATATTTAAAAAATAAATTAATGCGACTACGTTGCATTAACAATCTATATTTTTTATTTTATTAAATAATATCGATTTTTAACTTAAATTTTAAAATGTTTTAATGTAATGATGAAATTTTAGTATATCGTTGTTCTTTGCTTTAGAGGGAGAGTATCAAGGCTTTGGGACTCGGATGTATTCTAACATACGGATATCTTTTCTTATTCAAAATTTTGAAAAAAGCGTCTATCCTTTAAGTTTTATTGCTTAAATTTTAAGATTTCTTTATTGGAAGATTAAATATGATTTATAAGCGTAAAAATTTTTAAGAAATAATCCTAGAAGATTTTTACTGAACCGACATGAAAATTAAATTCAAAATTTTGATTTAAAGAAATCACAAGGAAAAACATTAATTGGTTGAGAAGTTATAAAATAATAAAAATTAAGACAAAACTCAATCTCGAACAAAAATTATACTATCAAGTACGTTTTATTTTTGGTTGCTGTATTATTTTTATTTTTTCGTAACTCTTGGACCAATTGATCTTTTTAGACATTTTTAGTTTCAAATCATATTTTTCCAGTAAATATCTCCTAAAATTATTTTTTAGAAAGTTAGAAGTTTGTAAAACTTAATTTATTTTCTTAAAAATACCTTAACATTTAAACAAAAAGCTTTGTATAATTTTATGTCAGAATTAATATTTCAAAGTTATGAAAAATCTGAGTCCTAATATTTTAATATTCTCTTTGGTACTTCTTGAAAACATCAATACAAATTTTCAGAAAAAATATCTATAATAAGGAACACGTGAACATTAAAATTTTTTATCGAAAACGAAATAAAATTATCTATTAAACAATTATTTAAAAGATAATTATTAATTTAGTAAATTAATTTCTGAAAAATTATTTTTTAATTCTATAATTGATAATAATTTTAACTTGGGATTTAGTTGCTCTTAAATAATAAATTTATACACAATATTAATGTTACAGAAACGAAAAGAAAAAGACGTGTTTCTACATTGCAGATTTATAAAAATAAATCTAATCATTCAATAATAAATAAGAATTATTTAAGAGATAAAAGTAAGATATATTCAAGTTATTTATTAACTTATATATTAAGAAAATAAAATCAAATAATTTATTAATAAACTTCTAATCTAGATGATGTTAGAAAACGTCTACGAGTAAAGAGTTCAAATAGCGTTGTTATTCAAAAAAGAAAGAGAGGAAGACCTTCAAAAGCAGAATTAATCAATAATGATATTTATAACAATGAAATCGATGAAGTCGAAGAAGAAAAGATATCAAGTGATGAAAGTGATGTATTTGAAAATGTTGAAGATTCCCGTAAAAGACGGAAACGTCCTTTTAATGCATATGTAAAAAGGAGAAAAGGAAGGCCTAGAGGTAGAGGTTGTGCACGTAAAAATCACGATGATGACTATGAACCGCATCATTCGCAGAAGCTTAAACGCTCAAAACTTCAATCAGAACCAATAGTTAGATATTAATTAATAGTTATTAAATAATTATTAGATTTGTTACTTAGTAATATAAAAATTTATTTTTTGACAGGTACATAAAACTGTAACATGTGGAAAATGCGATAATGAAATGCCAAAAAACCAATGGGCTCATCATAATTTATCAGTGCATAACGATTTAGGGTGGCTTAAGGACGCAATAAAACCGGTAAAATATTTGAATTATAAATAATAATTTTGTTTTTCGTTTTTCTTACTAAAAAATTTTTTTAGGATTTCGAAAATGATGACAAATTGGTTAAACGAATATTATTCAATGCTATTAAAAAAAGAAGAGGATATCTTACTTGTGAAATATGCAAGGAAATAAAGCATAGTGTTTTAGGTTTTCTATCACATGTGGCATTTTGTGGAAAAACTGAAGAAGTAAATTTATATTGTACTTTTTTTTATAATTTTTTTAGGCATTTTTTAAATTTTAAATGCTTTTAGGAAGCACGAGCTTTATTGGTTCTTTGTACTGTGTGTCAAAAACTAATGAAACCTTGTTCATTAGAATATCACGAAAGAATCCATAGAAAGGAAGCAGAGCAAAAAGTACAAATAATCATAAATGAAACAGAACAAGAGAATGAAAACTCTGGATTAAAACTTAAAAGAAAAGCTGCTGAAAAGTATGTTATTGTTATAATTTTTAACTTTGGCCATTGATATCTGATTTTAAAATAAAATTCAACAACTTTATTCTAAAATTTTTTAGGGCTGTTACTAAAATATCAGAATGCACGTCTACGATAAAAGAGGAACCATGCTGCATTCCACTTGTAAGTTATTATTCATTTATTCATTCAACTAGATAAACTATAGAACAGAGTTTCATATAGATGGATATTGGTACCTATACGTGTCATTTAAAAATAAAATTGACTTTATATACACTAAAAACATGAAATATAAATTTAAAAACATAAATTATTTAAAAAAATGTATTTTACAGAAGAAACTGATAAAAAAACCACAACTTGTAAAAAGAATTTCCAGTTTAATGATACATTGGTGGAATAGAGATTTGAATGCGGGAAAAACTATATCTTGTCAACAACCAGGATGTGATTTTAAATCTAATTCATTAGATGAAATAAAACAGCATTGGGTTTCATGCAATTTTACACCTCAAGAGGTATTAATAAAATTTTTTATTTAAAAATTTTGTTAAAAATTTTTTCATTATCTCTGTAACTTTTCAGTAATTGCTTTAGAGAAATCTCGGTGAAAATAAAATTTTTTGATAAACGACAAAAAAATTATACATTTTTTACCATTGTTTTATACTTTGCAAAGTTTTTTATTAATAAAAAATAAATTTTCTACAATTTTTTTAAAAAATCTATAATTATTATTTTTTATTACAGAATTTTATTTGTAAGATTTGTCGCTTTCAATCATTATCTGAAGATGAAGTGGTTAAACATGCTTATGAAAAGCATTCTGTCGAAGATTCAGATGATGCAAACTTATCAATATCTGAGGCAGAATCTTCTAGTAGCGGAAATAACAGTGACGTAGAAGTCGACGAAAAAAATGAAAATTCCGTTAAAAAGTTTGTTTGTAGAGAAAACTTTACACCTTGTAAGTTATTATAATTCAATAATCTCATTAGAAATTTACAAAATAATTTAAAAATTATTGATGATGATTACAATTTTCAGCTTATAAAGTTTTCAAATTTTTACCCCAAAATTGTGGTTACCCAACGAGGTTTATCAAAACTTATTTACCTGCATTTCAGTGGACATTGGAATTGTATGATTGTTTTATATTTAATTTATAATTATAATAGTTTAAAAAACTAAAAAAAAACTAATGAGATTTTTTTTATAGGGAACAAAAGAATTACGGATTCAATTTATTTAAAGAATTTATGCCTACTGACTTTAAATTATTATCTAAGGAAGAGTCATTTGAATATTTACCAGAACTTGATGAATCAATGCTCGTAAAAAGCGAAAAAACTAGCAATTCAACAGATCCTAAATGGAAAAAATGGAAACGATTTGAAGGAGGACAAATTCAAAGTAGGTTTTTATGTATTACAAAAGAAATAAATTTTTTTACACAGGGCGCGTACAGTGGGTACTTTACTCCCTCCCAGCGAAAAGTAAGGTACCCACTGTACGCTGCCTGTGTAAAAAAATCGTATATTCTCCACGGGAGTAAATGAAAAATGCCTTAAATCGTATGTTTGTCACCCTCGCCTTCGGCTCGGGTGACATTTAACATACGATTTAAGACATTTTTCGTTTTTACTCCCTAGGTGAATAATATACTATTTTATGTTGATTGTAATGAATTTATTCTATTTATAGATTATCCAGCTTTTTTTGTTGGTGGTCCAGTTTGGGCTTTAGCGTGGTTGACAATACCTACCTATTTAACATTTTCTGAAAACATAGAACAATATATTGCAGTCAGTACTCATCCAACAATGGAATCAGAATATTCTTTTGGAAAAGCTTATCCTGGAAAAAATATCATTCAGATTTGGAATGTAGGCGAATTAGATCACAGGTATATACTTACATTATTATTCTTAAGACATTATTATTTTTGTCAAAAATTATAAAAAATATATTTTTTAAATTAAAGAACAAATTCAAAAACGAATCCAAAATTGGCATACGCAATAGCTCATGATGGAGGTACAGTTTGGTCTTTAGAATGGTGTCCATCTGGATGTTATCAGCACAAAGATTTACCTGATTGCGTTGAAGAAAATAACGAGGTTAAAAGAATGGGCTTATTAGCTGCTGGTTGTTCTGATGGTTGCATCCGTGTATACTCACTTAATTTTCCAAGTGATCTTTTATTAAATACAAAAAGTTCTCAAAATGATACTACTGAAAATATGGAATCATCTAAAAACACGGAGAATTCTGAGTGCAAGTAAGATAATTTATAAAAAATCAACTTCAATAAATTTAATTAAGTAGTTATAAGAAAAAAACGTTTCTTGTTTGTATAATTCAAATTATAATTATAAATTATGTTGAAATTTATTGTAGTTATCCTGTATATAATATGGAACCAGTTTTAAAACTAGTTACACATAGGAATTATGAACCGTCAGCTTGTCAAGTCACGAAATTGTCTTGGTCAAAAGGAAATAATCATAAGTAAGAATTTTTTCATGAATATTAAATAATAAATTTCACTAATAGAACAATTGATAAATTTATTTTAAAAAATTATTAATAACTCATATGGCATAATTTGTATAGCGTCATTGCTGCTGGATTTTCTAACGGTACAGTCGGTCTTTGGGATTTGTCTAGCAAAAGTCCATTTTTAAGTTTTAAAAAGGATAGCACCGTTTTTCTCTGTCCTTATAGGTATTTCCTTGCTCATCATCATGCTGTTACAAGTAAGTCAATACTTTTTTTAATTTTATTTAATGTCACCATATTTATGTCATCCTTGCGATGCTAATTAGCGACAGAGGTTTTCAGTGTGTTTATAAAACAAAGTGTGAGCACGTATATTAAAAGCATATGTAACGTACAGTGGTGCTTGTACCATTCGGCCGAGAGCGGGATTTGAACTCAGGCACTCGTGTACTAATTCATCGTTCTGTCGTCTAAGCCACTGAATACCTCTAAGTGAATATTAAAATATTTCTAATACTATTTGAATGTTTTTTTTAAAAAAAAGTGATTATTTTCAGTGGTTCAAATAGTACCGCTAGGAAACGATCGATTTTTAGCAACTGGAAGTCTAGATAGGTACTATAAATTTTGGGACTTAGAAGATATTATTAGACCTAAAAATAGCTTTAAAAAAAGTTTTGTTACCGATGGATCATGGATGAGTCATTGGAATTGTGCTCTTATTAGCTATGATGACGCAGTTAGGTAAGAACAGAACTTAATATGAAAATAGTACTTTTGGATATTAGTGCGATATAATAAAAATGTATGCTATTGGTAAGCGTGTTTAAAATTTAATGCAATTGTATCAAACAATATTTTTTGATACATAAAGAATAAGGGTTGCTTGCATAAATTTGCAAAGATAAATTTTATTATCCTAGATTACACTCTTTATATTGCGTTAGAGTGTTAAAGATACAGATTTTTATAATTTAATTAATTCTCGCTTTTTTTATTTACATTTTATAAATAATGAAAAAAATAATTTAATAATTATTTATCCCAATATTTTAAACATAAATCGTTAAAAAATAAAAAATTTTTTCATTTCAGTATGAATCATAATTATATTTATTGTGTGCCAGTCCGTGAATATACATATAAAAATTACAATATATTACCAACGAATTCCCCGAGTTTTGTAAGTTATTAAAATATATTTAAATATTATTGAAAATATTAATAAGATTATATTTTTACTAACTTCATTATCTTTATAATAGACCATTTCCACATCAGACTTTGGAAATAGCATTGCCAGCGCAACACTTGGAGGCGAAGTTCTTGCCATATTTCCACAGCAATTGTTATACGAGGGTTACATGACCAGAACTCTTCCTCGCAAACGTTTCGTTAGTGTAAGAATTATTATTTTTTACATATTTTAATCTGACAAAAAGAGATTTGCTTAATAAAATAATGGGTTGAATTAAAAAAAAAAAAAATTAACTTCTTTAAATGATAATAAATTTTTTTATTATTTTAAAATTAATTTTTTGCTAAAAAAAACTTTTTAATATACAAATAATTCAAAATTTTTATTGAATTTTTATTTTATTTATTTTTTAAATTTAATTTAATGTTGCTGTATTCATGCCATTATTTCGATGCTAATTAGCGACGGAGGTCATTAGTGTGTTTGTGAACAAAGCACATGAAACATACAGTGGTACTCGTATCATTCGGCCGCCGAGAGCAGGATTATTTTTAATATCGAGAACCTGAGTTTGAATCCTGATCTCGTCCAATTGATACAAGCACCATTACACGTTACGTGAGCTTTGTTCACGATGATGCTATAAATTTTCGTTGTTTCCATTGAGTTGAATTTTCAAATTTCTTTTTAATAAAATGAATATACGAATGTTTTTTTTTTATCTTATTTCTATAAGTAAAAAAATAAAAACTAAGATTTTTCGAGATTGATATTGATATTTTGGTGTAAATCGATTTTATAAGAGATCAAATATTTTTTACATGAATATTTTCTTATTTAGGTGGTATCTTCCATAAAAGTTGTTGATTTTGAAGCGACTAAGAATACAAAATCATCAAATAATACAGAAGAACAAAATAATAAACCTGATTATAATTTCATGCCATCGACTTATAATGAATCAAAAGATCGGTTTGGATTAGAGTTTCACGATGAAATGGGTGTAAGTTTAAATTTAAATAGCACATTTATTTTATTAAATTATTTTAATTACCCGTTTTAATTTTTTCAATAATTTTTCATTGGTACGTATGATAATTTTAGCGTTTTCGAGACGAATATGCTCCGCGATCATCTTCTAGAAAGAATAAGTACAAAAGAAATTTAAAGAAAACTCTAACACACGAAATGATGGCCAGTGTTCCTGTAGAACAGTATCCATTCATGTCAGCCAATCGGGTTAGTTTTTTTCTAGATAAAAAAAAAATTTTTAATTTTATTTGATTTAATTCTATTTATAATAATTATTTGAGTACAGGTTACGTGGAATCCGAATGCTTGGAGCTTTTTATGGCTTGCCGTTGGTTATCAAAATGGTTTTGTACGTCTTTTTTCATTTAAATCGCTGGCTTCAACTAATGAATGGAATATTAAATTGAAAGCTCATATCGATGATTTAAATTCAAGAATCACAACAGATAGTAATAGTTAATCTAAAAACAAAACTATTGCAAAAAAATATTTATTCT
The DNA here is from genome assembly GCA_017163975.1 of Anastatus disparis. NCBI lineage: Eukaryota > Metazoa > Arthropoda > Insecta > Hymenoptera > Eupelmidae > Anastatus > Anastatus disparis. Next base: position 5,953,073 of record JAFFSR010000226.1, read on the forward strand.
TATAAATTTTATTTTATTACATTTTTTTTCAAAGATTACTACAAGTGTTTTTATAAATTTTGCGTGTACTTTAAAATGTAAAAATGTAAATATGTAATTTACATCTAAATTAAGAGACTGTAATATTATAAAGATATTGCGAATTTATTACATAATATTTATTAAGTATTATTATAAAAATTGTAATGCAAAAGCGCATAAATTTCAAACATCGAGCATAAATTTAATTTATAAACAGATTGTAGATTGTAATACAATGTGTGTCCTTAATACTCATGCTGGACCTATGAAAAAATATATAAGAGGGGATACAAAGATGCTTGATGTCTGTAGGTAGTATACGCTTTTGCTTTCTGGTTTTTCTTTTTATATATAACATATGTATGAACCCAAGAGTCTGATTCTGTCTACAGTGAAGTCGGACATCCGACGAAGATTATCATAGAATAGGCGGCGTTGTCAGCGCATTTCATTTATAACATCCTTTAAAACTGTATCGTTCTTAGTTTCATTTTAACGGAAATTACTATCTTGTATATTTCTCTTACTTTTAAGTACGGTAATAATATCACAAGCTGGTCTTTCGATTAATATTTTCTAAATAAGAATTTAAATAAAAGGTATTCATTTTTAAGTAACAATATTTATTATAGAGTTATAATATAATCATTAAATAAAAAATCATTAATATTAATATTTATACGCTATTTATACTGTACATTCAAAATTTATATTAAATAAATCATTTGTAAATTAAAATAATAAAATCTTGTTTCATTTTATTTACATTTTTCACGTCACACACATTAAAAAGAAATTAAAATACATTTAACTTGTGCAAGGTAAAAGAAATCGAAGATGTTTATCAATCCTATGAGATGGAAGACTAGAACTTTAGCGCACAGTGTAGCGTGTTTATTTGGATTTTATCTCTTGTTCATTTATAAATGGAAACATCACGTTGAATTTGAAGCTACAATTAAAAATTCTAAGCCTGAACACGTTTGGGAATTCGTGGCGGATTTTAGCAACATGATGAAATTAAATCCTACAATGTAAGCTTTCGTTTTAAATTCTTATGAATTTTTTAATAAAATAATTTCAAGTAAATCTAATCTAACAAAATAATTCTTTTTTTTGTAAAATACTAACACTTTCAATTTATTTAACATTATAATTAATTGTTTAATAATAAAAAAATGTTCTTATTTATAAATTATTGAATATTAATTTACGCATTAATAATATATTTTTTTAGAGAAGGATTCAATATTATTAACGAATCAGGAAATTATGAACATTGGAAATATTCTGTTCAATATACAGAACATTTGAGTCACTTTCCGAAAATTCAAAATATTGCTCACGGTCATTTTTCAATAAAACCGATGAAAGAAGGCTACACGATTGAATCAAAGCACATAACTTGTTTTCTTTTCGGCATCAGCTGTCGTAAGTTTTTATTTTATTATTTTAATCAACGTCGCTGTATTTTTGTTAATATTAAAATGCTAATTAGCAACAGAGGTTTCTCAATGCGTTTGTAAACATAGCATTACAATGTATAAGGTGATGCTTGTATCAATTAACCGCCCAGAGCGGGATTCGAACTCGGGACCTCGAGATTATGAATCCGCTCTACTGAGTGAACCATTGAAAACCTCTGTCGTAGAAATATCTAAATTATATATTACAATCAGTAAAATTTGTTTGTTTAATTTTTTTTTCAGTGAATTCCGATTCCGAATTTATTTTTGAACCTAAGGGACAGGATACAAGATGTATAGAAAAAATCGTATATGAATGTCCATTGATGTTTTCAGTTTTGTGCCGTAAAGAAGTAATGTACCAAAGAGAAGAAATTATGAAAAATTTACAATCACATTTTTCAATAGTTAATAGCAAAAATATATAATTATACAGATAAATTTAAGCAATATATTAAAAAGTACTTAAAGATCGTAAGTTATGATGTAATTAAATTTTTTAATTTTATAAAAATAAAATTATTGTATAAAAATGCGAATATTTGTTTAAATCAAACTTTATAAAAAATACAATGTTAAAACCTTTATAACACGGAATATAACTGTCTACAGCGCATTTTCTTAAAACACTTTGGTCATCAGAATTTAATATTTTAAAAAAAGTTAGTATAATTTTTGTGAATGTATCACATATGCTACACGTAAAATCAATTATATTTACTTCATTTCACATTTAGGATCTTAAGATTTATAAAATCCAGGATTTTAGGAATTTTATTTTAAAACCTCAAGAGTTATTTTAATTTTCCATTAATTAAAAAAGTCTTTTTAAAATTTTACTATTAAAACAATTATAGATTTAATTTCTAATTTCTAATTTTTTTTTACGTGAGCGAATTTTTCTTTTCAATAATTAATAAACAATGATATTAGGAAGATTCGTTGTTTCCTTTAAGAGAAACGACTTTTCAATTTTAAAAATGAGTTTGTTGGATTATGTTTTAAGAACTAAGTGTTTAAATAACTTTATCATAAATTTATGTTTATAATTAAAAAAACTAATTGACCTATTAAAAAGTATAAACTGTAATATAACATTGATTGACGTTTTTTTTATTTTATTTAACGTCGCTGTATTTATGCTATCATTGTGATGCTAATTAGCGACAGAAATTTTTAGCGTGTTTTTGAACAAAGGTGTAATGCACAGCGGTGCTTGTATCATTCATTCGAGAGCAGGATTCGAACTTGGGACTTGAGTTACGAGTCCATTGCTCTACCGAGTGAGCCACTAAAGACTTCTTCCTTGAAAAATATCTTATATATATTTCAATTTTTGACACGCGTTTTTTAGAATCATTGATAAATTAATATAAATAAATACAGTTACAGAAAAAATACGTATATTTACAAAAACATTAAAGCCAGTAGAACTCCAAATTATTTTTTATATTCATCTTTTTATTATGCGTTGATTTACATATTGTAAAACATTAATTTAATTTTGCAATAAAATATGTATAATAATATTCATGAATAATAATATATGTAAAGTTTATCAAAAAAATAATCAAATACGATCTATTTATTTTTCACACTACAGATTTGAGATGAGTATGTGTGTAGGTGTGTTTATCTCAAATCTCAGAAAAGGATTATACTTGTTAGTTTTTGCATTCATTATAAAATTGTAAGTAAAACTCAAATCACACCTAGCAGAACACTTTAGTAATACCGACACTATAAGGTATTTGACGAAAATGACAGTATATATATATTCTAATAATTGAAAGCGTACAATAATATACTTTGTGTGTTTAAAATATTTATTTAATTATAAACGTTAATTTATGAAACAGAGAAATATATTATAAAATTAATCTCACGCATCTATTGTATTTTTCATATTAATGAATGTTAAATATTATTAAAGTTTTATAATTCCAATTGAATTGTGTATATATTTTAACAGTTGCTAACGCGCGTGTGTACTGAAGAGAATAGACGCACTTTGTATTTAACAAAATTATAAATTTTTAATAACTTTTCTAATAGAAAATCAACGTTTTTAAATCCACAACACTATAACATGTCTAATAAATTCGATGCGTAAGTGCAATCATTTATTTGTAATTATAAAAGCATGCTTAGTTTTAATTTTTAGGTTAGATTGTTAAACATATTTTTATCGTGTTGCAAGTAATACTAGCTTATAAATAAAATTATTTAAATTTATGTAGTTTTAAATTAATATACTTAATTAAATCTAATCTAAAGTTTATTTATATTTATCATATACAGATTGACTTCACTATTTTTTTTTGTAATTAATGAATCTAATTCTCTGTAGTCTTAAAACAAGTGATGAAAGTGGTGATGAAGAATCTCAAGCAAAAAATAATCAAAAAACAGATAAAGATGACGTGGTAATTAATTAATTGTTCATATATTATCATATTCATTTATTAATCTTTTGAATTAAAACTAACATAAGTATTTAATTTTGAACAGGTTGCTCCAGAAATCAATGCAAATGAACACAAACTACAGTATGCATATGCTCTTTGGTACAGTCGCCGAAATCCTGGCAAACAAAATAACATACAAAATTATGATCAAAATTTAAAGTTGGTTGGAAGATTTGCTAGTGTTGAACAATTTTGGGGTCTCTACAGTCATTTAACAAGGCCATCAGAGCTAACCACTCATACAGATTTTCATTTATTTAAAATTGGTATTAAACCTATGTGGGAAGTAAGTTACTTTTTATTATTAACTATTTATAATTATTAATTTAATTTCTAAACGCGCTAATCATTTAGGACGAAGCCAATCAAAGAGGTGGAAAATGGATTGTACGTTTACGTAAAGGTTTAGTATCTCGTTGTTGGGAAAATTTAATTTTAGCAATGCTGGGAGAACAATTTATGGTGGGTGAAGAAATTTGTGGTGCGGTTGTTTCAATTCGATTTCAAGTGAGTTTGAATAATTCGTACACTATGATTATTTATAAAGTAATATATTTTTATTCTCATAAGTAAAATTTAATGGTTTTGATAAATAGTTTATTAAAAATTAATTTTTGAAATAAATTCCTGAAGATTGGAAACTGCAAAAAGGAATAAGAATTTATTTTAGTGCAGATAATAAAAATTAATTTGCAACAATGTATTCTTTTAGGAAGACATAATTTGTGTATGGAATAAAACAGCTTCAGACGTTGCAACAACTGCTAGAATTAGGGATACCTTACGTCGAGTTTTACATCTTCCTCCTACTGCTTCAATGGAGTACAAAACACACAATGACAGTCTAAAAAATGTTGCAAGATCGTGAAGCTCAAAGAAAACAGGTTTCCCGAGGTCAAGGTATTTTAAAATTTAGCTTTGCCTTTAGCTTTATTATTGAAACTCTATAATTTATTAAATGAAAGAAAATTTTTTTTATAGCAAGATAAAAAGTGAGAATCATTTTACTTCTTGAGGAACTAAGAACGTACTTAGAATATTGACTTTACATGAAAAAGTACAATATACTGAAATGACAAATTCATGCTCTACAAGAAGTATTAATTCATTACATTTTATCATAATTACAGCTTTGAAAAGTAATTTTGTGTGAATGTACAGCAATCTCCAATGGAATGCATTGAATTTTTGACATTTTGTAAATAATGCTGTAAATAATGGATATAGAAATAAAGTATAAGCGACTAGTTCCATCTTTTCTTGTTGCATAAATTTTTTAAATGTTTGTTTCATTTTTTGAGCCAAGTATAATAAAAGGAAAAAAAAACAAATCGAATATACAATTTATATATTACATTTTTTATTTAATTGAATATACTATTTGTACATTTTTGTATCAAATTCAAGTTCTTATAAAATATTTTTAAATATAGAAATAAGATGAATAGTTTAAATAAAAATAGAACATTTTTTATAACTTTACGAATATAAAAAATGTCAAAATTTTATCTCTCAGGTATGTATAAAAATATTGCTCCTCCTTATTTCAATAGGCCAAAACTTACAGACTAGTATTGAAGATGAGGAAAGACAAGAATCAGAACTTTATAAATTATACATAATATAAAAAAGTCACGCACTTGTGCATATTCTTATGAATTTCATTAAACATCATTCTTCTTTGAATTCGTCGATAATTCAAATAATCAGTTATCCATCACTATCATTACTAAATTTACGATTATGTGTCAATATAATAAATATTTTTATAACACACACGAACAAATATGATTGAACTTATTTCATCTGTGTGCGTAATCTAAAATTTGAGTAAATAAGTCTGATGAAAAATATTTTAGATTAATATTCACATTGTAAACTTATATTTCCAAAAACGAAATATTACAATATTAAAGCCTCAAAACTATAATTGTCACCATACCTGAAACAATATTTTGTTTAAAAAAATTTAATTTAATTTTAATTATTTCTCAAACATTTTATATATTCTTACCCAATACAAAAGAAAGAATTAATTTGAAATGAATAGATAAGTGTAGGTAATCTGGTATTCGATTGTTTCGTTCTCCTTCAGTAGGCAGTAACAGACCTACAATACAGACTAGACCAGCAAAGAGTGCAACAAAATTGGTTTCTCCTATAAATTATAAATAATTTGGATTAATTTTTATGTTGTTTTCAATTTTAATTGCTACATAATCAGTTGACAAATTAATAATAAAATTTTTAACAAAATACAAAATCATATAACTTTTGATTAGTTAATTAATTAATCAAGTTAGTTTTAAAAATTATTATATTAATGTAAGTATATAAAAATTTCTACTTGTAATTAATTGATTTGCTTGAAAATTTAACTGAATAATATTTATTAGCCACATTGGAATCTAATGCATTTTTTTTCAAATTATTGTGCTTATTGTGACTATTAATTTAATAACATTTATTAGCTGATAATTTAACCTTCTTTTACACATAGTTATATTACTTTGATTTGAAAATTTATTAATAAAATTTTATTTACTGTTTATCGATTTATCATGAGTCACCAAAGCATAAGACTGTTGATTTTTTCCAGTATTTGGAAGTTGCTGAAATAAATCTGGATCAGGTGTATTTCTTTCTGAATTTTCTGGCATCCCACTAACAACTTTGGCTTCTACATCTCGTTTTCCTATAATCTACAAATTTCAGTGCATTAATAAATATTTTCATTAAAATCATTTGAGAATTAGGATATTAATTACTTGTTTTGTATGATGCTCAAGCATTTGTATCCTGAATTTGTCAACAGTACAATTCATAGGTGTCAATGCCATATGTCGAACAACAATATCGACACAGCATCTAGCCTTTATTGTTCCTTCTGGATCAACAACTACATATTTATTTGGAGCCGTACAAAACACTTAAAAATAAATGAAAACTTTTTAATAAGTGGCGTAATAATAATAATGTCAGTAATATAAAAAATTTTTATTACCTTTAAATTTAACTGGAAAATCGTAAGGATTGTATAAAGTTAGAATTTGTTTATGTGTAGACTGGTCATCGAGATAAAAAACAATGTTTTGAGGAAACACAAACACTGGTAATTTTCTAGGAGTTACTGATAGTTGAGACTGCATCATTTTTCTTAATTTTGTAATCACCAATGACCAAAATTCTTTATCTTTACCTTCAAAAGTTAAATTATTGTTTATATTTTTTTATCTATTCAATATCGTAAAGTATATAGAGTTAAGAATATAAATATTTATTTCATTCTTATATAAATTGAGTGACATAATAAATTAATATCTTAATTTAAATAAACAATATAGTAAATAAAATAATAAGTTAAAACAAAATGAATTTTTGCTTACCAAATATATAAAATGTAAATAAAAATCATAGCCGTGTTATCTCATGAATTCTTGTATATTATTTTAACGATAGAACAAAGTACCTCGGGAAAATATCAGTATATTTACATAAACACGCGGAGACGAATTTTAAATGACTTGTTTACAATGATTTGTTATAATAAATACGAATATATTATTCCCGTTTTTAAACACGCACTTAAAATTATTATAATATCTTGAAAATAAAAAGAAAACAATATAATCGATAAAGACTACGCTACTTTATGCTTTACTTATTGCTTACTGAAAGTGATTTTTCTCTTGTATATATGTCATATGTCGTCTGCGCTGAAAAGCCAAAGACGCTTTCTTTTTTAAATATATATACGCACAAAATAAAACACACAATGACACTGATACATTTACTTGCTTCATAGTTCCTTCCAATAACTCCCTATTAAAAGCAACTTCTACTTTACTTGTCTGCTATTTTGACTTAAAACTGGCATGTTGACTGTCTGCTTTACGTCGATTCGTCGCCATTTAACACCTTACTGACGACACGAGACAAAAGAAAGAAAGAATGTTTATGCAAGAAAAATACTTCTGTTTTCAGTCTTTCCTTTTTTTTTATATTCAAAATATTTTTTTTTATTTGTTTAACACTCGATGTTACATCTTCTTCTCAATCTTGTACTTTATCGTACAATAATTATAAATTATTTAATTATAAAATTAAATAAAAGCGTATGAATATATTAAGAATGTTAATGTTAATTACATTAAACAGATTTCACATGATTAGGCATAGTTTGATCGCTTTATTCGTTGTATAATGGCCCACGTTTTGGACCTTTAAAACGTACTCTTTCTTTACCAAAATTCGTTTTCGTCATTGTCACAAGCAGAAGCATGTGGCATGCTCTACGGATAAGTGACAAATAGAATAGTATTCTGCTCTTGAGTTTGTTCTTGATTTTTTGTTGTACATAAAAGAGGATTTTGAACTTTTTTCAATCATTAAAGAACAACGCTTTACTATTGTTAATAAACTCTTGTAACTGTGTAAAATTTAGTCATAACTTTAACTTATTTTTGTGATATTACAATAATTATAAGCGAGGTTATGTATGTGTTTACGTGGTTAAACAACCCGTGATTGCAAAGTAGAGAAATTGTATATCTGTCTGTTTAAATGATTTAATTTTTAAAAAATTTTTATGCTCATCTCATAGACGTAAGATTATATAATAAACACAAAAGATGACTTTATATCATTTTGGGAATTGTTTGGCATTAGTTTATGTTCCTTATTATTTAACCTACAAATACTCCGGACTGTAAGTAATTTTTTAAATGGTTTGAAATAAAAATTTTTTTTCCAATGAAATTTTTTAATATGAAGAATCATATATTTTAGTTCTGAATATGGAGCATTTTGGAAATGTATTCAAGCGGGAGGAATTTATGTTTTCACCCAATTAGTGAAAATGCTTGCCTTAGCAACATTTTTCCCAACCGCTGATAATATAGGATATAAAGGATTTGATTTTTTTGGGGTATGTTTTGTAAATATATATTTTTTTAATTATGACTGAAATGTATTAAAAAAATGATTGTTTGTAGGAATTTCTGAAATCTTCTATTGATTTAGCAGATTTAGTTGGAATATATTTAGTATTAAATGGTATACCTGGTAAAGGTCATGCTAAAGTTTTAACTGCAGGAATAGGATGGGCTGGAGCAGAAGTTGTATTAACAAGGTTTCTTCTATTATGGGTTGGAGCTAGAGGTGCAGAATTTGATTGGAAATATATACAAAAAAGTTTAGAATCAAACATATGTTTGGTATGTTTAAATTTTTCATAATATAATTTTATAAATTAATTTATTCAGAAAATAATGTTAACTTGTAATGATCTTTTAGGTTCAACATATTACAACTTCAATATTAGTGTGGCTTTGGTCAAGACATGATTTAAAACAAAGACTGGTCCCAATTGTTATTAGTATGTTATTACTTACTGTATACAAACCATTAATATCAGATTTTCTAATAACTTCTTTTCTAATTGGACCATGGTCAACATTATTTATTAAAGCTATTACTGCTATAGTAATGGGAGCAGTGACTTTGCACATATATACATCTCTTGCGTATTCTATTGGTATTTTTTAAAATATTTCAGAGAACTGTAATTATTATGTTTTGATACCAAACAAACTAAGCATGGAGCAAAAATTGTTCCTTTATTAAACTTGTTATAAATAATGAACACACTGTATAATAATCTCATGAAACAAACTTTTATTAAACTGTACATTTTCCCTAAAAATTACATGTCAAAGTTCATTATTTCTTCTTATTTCGTTTTACATTGAAATTGATGTGTATGTAAAATATATAAATAATTCAGTCTTTGCAACTTGACCTTTGTTGGAAATTCCAACTATTACAGGATAAATCACGCGAATATAATATATTGGCTTATTTACATAATTATTTTTTAATACTCAAAACGTTACTGGCATATACTAGAAAACAAACTAAATATAAATAAAATTATGTATTTGTAATCATTTTTATAAAAAAATGTTTTTAAATTTATTTGCAAAGACTTGCTGTTTTTAAAGCACACCAGTAACCATTTTTAGTTTTTTAATTTCAAAAAATCATGTAGTAAATATAACTAAATAAACATGTTTATTTTCTCTTAAGAATTTAAAAAATATTTTAACTCTCAGAGTGACTATCACTTTCATTAGAATCATCGCTTGAAGTAGAAGAAGAAGTATCATTGTTATTCTCACTTTCATCTTCATCATCATTATCACTTTCATCATTAAATTCATCACGATCTCTATTACGACTTCTTATACGAAGCTGCTGAAAATGAATTCAAAAATTAAAAAGAATATTACTGTATTCTCACGAGTATACAGATTAAAATCTATGTAAAATATTGTTTTTTTACTCTAAAAAAAAATAATTTTTTTGTTTTAAATTTAAATGAGTTTCAACTCTATGCGTATATTTAATTAAAATATCAGTTATACTTGTACAACGAAATATAAAAATAAAATTTTACGATTTTATTTATTTTACTTTAATAATAATATTAAAAAATTATTACCCTTCGTCTTTCCGCTTGACGAATATGTCGTAGCATTATCCATAGAACGTGACCATCAAAAGCACTTTCTGCTTCTCCAATACTTTTTGTTCTAGACGTCAGATTTTTCTTCACACACTATCCAATAAAACTTAAATATCAATATTACTCAATCCCATTTAAATATAAGAATAAAACCATACAATATTACAAAGTTAGAAAAGTACTAAGACGTGGAACTTGCAAATCGGCAGAGTTCGATTTCCAAACTGTAACCTACTAATCTCTCTATCACACCAAATGATGTGCTAATTTTCATGTATAAGACAGAGTAACCTATCAGTATGAGTATAGAAAAAAATATACTTACAGATTGCAAGTCTTTTTTAATATTTGGTGTTTCTTCCCTTGATGGTATCCATATCTTTACATCATAATCAAGACCACTAGTTGCTAAAATTGGGATGTGAGGGTGCGGCTCTAAGGCGTTAACCTATGAAAAAAATATATTTTCATAATGAAATAAAATATACTAATATGTAAGTATTTATATCTTACAATTCCTTGTTCATCTCCAGCCATCCATTGAACTATTGCTTCTGTTTTTTTATCCCAAATAAATATATTTCCACAGTCTGAACCAGACAAAATATATTCGCTATTTGGCCCAAAATAATTAACAGCTTTAACTAAAGTATATAAAAACGTAAAAATTGATTAATATCATATAAGCATGATTTTTTTAAATCATTAAATAATTAGTAATTTCTACCAGTAGCTTTATTGCAATGCCCTTGATATCTATGAGCAAAATCTCCTTGTTGATATGATTGTGCTGTATCAAATAGATAAATATCTTCATTGTTATAAGAAGCTATCACTTCAGTTCCATTGTGATTATAAACAGCACATGTTACATGTGCTTGTTCATCAGATAACTTCATAAAAATAATAAAATAAAAATACAATGATTCATAGTTAAAAGTAGTAAAAATTTAAATTTTTTATGCGCCTACCAAATGCTTTGGACATAATTGATGTAGGGGAATAGTAGGTTTCCTTCTATCATATATTCTAACTGTACGTGTTCGACCAGCGACACAGAATTCGTTACTATTTAGGGGGTTTGAATGAATACTATAAAGTTCCACTTCTTGTTCATCATCTTTAACAAACAATAATCTAGAAAACATAATAAAAATAAAAATCTAATAAAATAAAACGTGTTAAATTTTCAATACTAAAAATATTTTTACTTTGTTGGTTTATTTTCTCTAACATCAATTGATAAAACTTTGGAATCTTCACCAGCAGAAAGTATTATATGAGGTAAATCTAAGTGAACACTAATCTTATGACAAGCAAGACGATGTTGAGCTAATTTACGTGTAACACTTGTTCTAACATCGATTAAACGCACTTGTCCATCTCGAGCACAAGATACCACAAAACTTTCAGTATCAAGGGGTAACCATTTTGATTGAAAGACATTACTTCGATGACCACTTTTAAGGGCTACATGTTTCTTTCCTATTGCCCAATCCCAAATTGTTACTTGTAAATCATCTGAGGCACTTGCAAGAAGATTTCCTTTCTGATTAAAGCCTAAAGCATTAACACAACCCTAAAAAAAATAAAATAAACAGAAGAAATTAAGAGAAAACCAAACCTCTACAAAGCTCAAAAATTCAAATAATTAAGAAATATTAAAAAAAAATAAATAAGCTTACAAGATGTTCTTCAAGTTTATACATAAGTTCTAAACGTTGTACAGCATGAAGAGAACTGTAAAACCTACGAGGAATTGAATAATTAAAACCAGTTTGTCGATTGACAATGTCTTTTAGGATAGACCAATCAGATTTTGATGGCTGTTTTTGTAAAACTTCTATTATTTCATCTGTATCATCACTAGCAGTTGACCATTCGTTAGAATCTCCATTATCTATAATTTAAAATATTTTAAGTAAGTAACTTCAATAATTACTTTTAATTAATAACCGTTAAAGAGTAATGATTTGAAATTTTTAACTTTAATACTATTTTAAATATAAAATATTAATTTAGAGATATGTATTCTTAAATACCCTCAAGATTTTCATTTCTTTCATCAGAACTATCATCAAAGTGTTCTCTTGGCTGAAATTCAATAGATTCATCTGAACTAGACTCTTCGGGAGCATTTTCTTCTGGCTTTCCTTCTGGCTTTTCTTCTGGATTTTCTTCTGGTTTTTCTTCTGCTTGATTGATCTGTTGATCACTGATATCATCTTCAATATCATTAGAACTTCGTTGATCGCGATAATTACGCTTTTTAATTTTAGAATCAAGTTTATGAAAGCTAGAATCTTTATTATCATTATTTTCTTGAGAATTATCATTTGTTGAAGTATTTGCTTGATTCTCATTTAATTTTTGTCTTTTACTTAAATCTTCATCTGAATCACTATTAGATTTATTGGAGATATCATTATCATCTGATTCATCTGCAAAATAAAAAAAATTTTTTAATAATAAAACTTGTTCACATAATATTATACGTTGTACCTTTTGATTTGGATCTTTTAGCTGTATTTTCAGATAAATTAGATAATTTATTTGTTTCGATAGTCAAAGTTGTAGTATCATTGTTTACTGATAATAGTACTTCCATTAATTCATCGACAACTTTTTTGTCTGGAATTTCATTGAAAGGACTTTTATTTTGACAAACTGTATGGTTGCATTCTGGGGATTTACTGGGTCCCTCAGTGGTTAACGGTGAATGTAGTTCCATTGGATCATCTAATTTTTCATCTCCAGCAGTTTGTTCTTGCTTTTCAATTGAATCAGCCATAATGTTTGTAAAATATGAAAAATTTTTGTTTTTGGCACCAAGGCACTAATTGTAAATTTTTGGAGTATAAATTTCAAGTTCACATGATCTGGAATAAAAAAAAATTTTTTTTTCCTAAATTAATTTTATCGTGTTTAAATTTGTATTTTAAAATTATTATTGATTAAAATTAAGAAAAATAAATTGTTCGGAAAATATAAAAAAAGACGCAATAAGTTAATTATAAATAAATGTAATTGCAAGTGAAACCAAAACGCAGCGTATGCACGTAAAAAAAGTGAGGAAAAATTTTAGTAAAATTATTCAGTTTTGATAAGACAAAGTAGACTTTAATAATTAAATAAAATAAATGAGTAAATTATTTGCCAATCACGTTAAATTTACGTCAATAAAATGATAGTAAAAAGTAAAAAAAAAAAAAAATCGCAGAATAAAATATGTTTGGTACAATGAATGGACTTTATTATAGCTTATTTTATATTAAGCAACAAAAACAGATCAGATAGCCGACGTTGAGTATCGGAGACTTTTAGACTCGAGAGCACGAGTACGAACAGATGTAGAAAAGTCAGCACATCGGAAGACAGAACGATAGATAGACATAGACATTTACGTTTTAACCATACATACATACTTCATTAACTTTATACACAAGTGCTCTATAGGTATCCTGGAAATCGGAATTGTAACTTTGTTGGTTATAATATAACTCCGATTTAATATTTAAGACTTTAAAAAAGATAATAATACAAGGAGTCGTGAAGGAGTGCGGTACGAATAAACTAATTTTGCAAGTTGAGTGATCATGTTAATTCCACGCGTAAATAAACTTTAAAATTCATTTTTACAGTAATCACTAAGAATCAAAACACTTATGCTATTTCAGAGTCGACAGCCATTTTTCCTCATCTCATTACATTGCAAGTAAGATTAATATTTATAGTAATTTTTACTTTTTTTTCTATTACATATTTCATATGTATAAAATCATAAACACACGTTTAAATTAGTAAACAAATCATAACTATCATTAGATAATTATTTTTTTTCTATTCAATTTTTAATCACTTTCCATCAATGAAAATGTTATGTTTTTTTTTTATTTACCTTTTCATTTCCAATAATTTTCATGATTAACGATGCTTATTTATGCTACAATTTGCATACGCTATTTTATACTCACTACTTGAAAATAACTAACTAATAGTATTAGTTTTTTTTTGCGTAACAGATTACAAGAAGGTTGGCTTCATTTAATAAAAAAAAATTTGTTCTCACAACATGTAGGTTAGATTATTTTTCGAACCGCTATCTATATACTTCTAACCATTAAAATAACTCCCTAATATATAACAATAATATCCGCTCCTCTTTCACAGCTGTTCCTTTCAAATTTTCAAAATGATGAAATGATAGTAGGAATAGCAAAATTAGAATAGTTAAATAATTATATATTGAAAATTATTTCGAGTTTAATAGTTTCGTAAGAAATATGTTAAAATACTATATAGTGATAAGATACGTCAATCTTATTATATACTTACAAAAATTTTTAGTAAAAATATAAACTTAAATTAATTATTTGTTTTCATTTTTTTTGCGATTCTTTAAAGTTAATAAATAATAATAAACTACACTTTTTACCCCTCGCAGGTACCTTGGGATCGCTCGCGGCTAATACGTTTTTAATCCTAATTTTGCTTAATTACTTTTTTTTATTATGTTCAAATTAAAAATCAATGTAAAAAATTATTTTAATATATAAAAAAGATTAGAATATCCAAAAAGGTTCAAAGTTAAAATATTAAAATATTTTGCTTGTAATAAGCATTTTTATTCGTATAAACGTGAATGACCCCAAGTTACCAGCAACATTATACTAAATCAAAGGTTAATATTAATTGAAAAATTATAAATCAACCGAGAACAACGGTAAATAAGACGCATTTGCATTTGATATTTTTTTATTTTAAAAATCATCAAATAAGCTTAAAATAAAATTTGAATAAGTTACTAATAATAAGTTTTGTATATTCGCGTATATTAAGATCCCCTCCAATTTCTCCTTAACGACAGAATTCGATAGCTATAAACAGATCTTTTATTTCGACACGCATTTTCGTAAATATCTATAAACTACCGAAAAAGTATATACTCGCTCCGCTTAGACATTTATTTATGCGCATGTAAATAGACAATTTTAAGTTAACAAAAAATGAAAATACGTAAATGTCAAGTAGCTCGAAAAAAAAGTTATTATTGAAAAAAATAAATATTAAATAATCGGTGATATATTACGGAAAAAATTTGCAAAATGGTAAAAAGTGTTATTGAGCCATTTGAGGTGGATATTATAAAAGTAACTATCAAGGATAAGCCAGGTTTGCCTAAGTTAGAAACCGAGAGTTTGAGCATTGCTTTTAAAGCCTTAAAACAATACGCTCAACAAGAGCGATTGATACGTCAATTGAAAAATAGAATAAGCGAAAAAAATTCTCAAAGAAGACTTGCTCGTTATTTTGACTTATGGCATAATCGCGTGATAAGTATGCGAAAAATGTCCGAATCGATAAAATTAGAAAGTCCATTATCGAAAGATAAAAAAATTGAACAGCTCGTTAACATAATTGCCGAAAAACAAAAGGAAAATATAACTACTTTGACTCTGGAAACATCGACGAATTCTAAAGTTAAAAGAAAAAGTAAATCGGCAAGTGTAAATAAATCTGGAAAACAGATAAATGAAAAAAAACGAGCGGCAAGCTGCGAAGCTACAAAACCAAAGCAAGGATATCCCAATTATGGATATAAAGCGCAAAATAGGCTTGAAGCTCAAAAGCTTATAATACAAGAGCAAAAAGCTAAATTAGCCGAACAAAATAAATTTATTCAAGATATGAAATTAAAAGAAATTGATAAGGAAGCTAAATGTACAAATAAACAAACGATTGATGTCGCTAAACAGGCTTTAAATCAATGTGATAAACGCACCAGAAGAAGTATCATTCATTTGATGAGAGAGCAAGGCTGCAGGTTATTATTTATTTCAAATTTGTTGAATGCACCGTCAGCTACTCTGTTTTAATAGGATCTGTATTAATAATTTACTAGCTAAAAATGTCAATAAATATTCAAAAAATTTTTTATTTAACAACATTTTAGTTATTATTGTATAGCAAAGTTTCGATTTCATTCAATAGAAATTTTCTTTAGACAACAATTTCTGTACAGTAGATAAAAATCTACTGTACATAATGTTTAATTAATTGATAAAATAAATCGTGCCCTATTACAATTAAAACTTTCCAGTATTTATCTATTATATTTTATTTCAATTTATATTCTTGTTACAATAATATTGATTTATTGTATTTCAATAGTTGATAATAGTTTTGTCTGATTTTATCTATCATGAAATAAAAAAATTTTTCAATATATATTGACATTATTAACTAATAAATTCTTAACACACTTTGTTATTTATTTTTCTTATACTATGCTTGCTTTTTTAAACTTAGCTGATTGCGCAAAGCTTACATTTTATTATAATTTATGATTAAATAATTTAAAATAAAACCTTAAATATTAACGGATGTGTAAAAACAAAATTTTTGTTAAGGGATGAATCGATTACCGAAATCCCGCAAATTCAAAATCCACCAAAATTTTTAAAAAGAAT
The DNA here is from genome assembly GCA_017163975.1 of Anastatus disparis. Classification (NCBI taxonomy): domain Eukaryota; kingdom Metazoa; phylum Arthropoda; class Insecta; order Hymenoptera; family Eupelmidae; genus Anastatus; species Anastatus disparis. The sequence goes on from JAFFSR010000226.1 coordinate 5,970,024, forward strand.
GGAAGAACGCGCTGAAGCAAGAAAGCAAAAAATGAAGGAGACATATGAAACTCGTCGACAAAGATTGGCTGAGCAAAAAAGGAAAGACGAAATTGTCCGTAAAGAAGCGGAGGAACAGCAACGACAGCAACAATTACAAGTTAGTATATATACATAAAAGAAATAACGATAGTTAAAAATTAAATTTTTAATAATCAAAATGTATCTCATTGTTTTTTAAATAAAGGCACTAAAAGAAGCTCAAAAACTTCGGCGTGAGCAAGAAAATCGACGTTTGAAAGAAATCAACAAGTACAAAAAACTAGAACAAATTGCCGACGATTTTTATAAAAAGTATTTATTTCGTCGTTACGTCTTTGGACCTATCACAAATCTTATAGAGCAGAAATACAATTGTATGAAAAAAGCTGATGAACATTATAGAGAAACTTTATTAATAAAAATTTTTTCTGCCTGGAAAAACGAATGGATTGACCAGCAAGAGAAAAGATTACAATTAGCTAATAGATTTTATCGATATAATTTATTATCATATGCTTTTGAAGATTGGAAATCATTTGCTTTAGATATGAAACAAAAATATCAAGTAGCCGTAGATTTTTATGATATTAAGTTGCAAACTAAATGTTTAAGAGAATGGCATGAATTATGTATTAAAATTAAAATAGTACTTAACATAAAAGAAGTAAAAGCTTTAAATTTGCATGAATTGCATTTAAAAAGAAAATTTTTCAAATTATGGAGGCAATTCATGACAATAGCAGATGATATAAAAGAAAGAGAAGATAGACGAGACGAATGGAGAGATTTAATAAGAAAATTCATTCCAGATAATAAGTAATTAAAAAGTGTTTCATTTCGCGTAATTTTTTAAATAATATTAGACAAGTTATGTTTTTTTCAAAACATTTTATTTATTACGTAAAGACTTTTTTCATAGTTTACGTTTATAAATTTAGGCTACTATTTTACAATTGTTAGCTGTAACAATTATTTATATTCACCTTCATATACTTATGTATATATTTGTCAACTAATACTAGTCGACTTTTCTTATAATTTTGATAATACTATAGTTTTAATGTATCACAGTTATAATTATAGTGAATATTATTTATCAGTAAATTAAAAATAATCATAGTCAGTATACAATATTGACTCTTCTCGATAAGTGACACATAGTTTTTATTTTATGATGCACATAAAATTGCATATCATTTTTGAATCTCCAGTATTTTTTTAACAAGACTCATCATGCATCAGAATTCTACAAGAATTTCAGATTTTTATGCTGTTTTTAGAATAAGAATTTAGATCTGTTAAAATCTTATTAACATTCACGATTTACAACAAAATAATTGATTTGCAACACTTAAAAAATCGTCTTTCAGATGATTTTCATCATCAGCATGTCTTTCGTTTGTTGTTGTTCCAAGATATAATAGCCAAAGATGATAAAGTAGGTAATACAAAACTACTAAACCTATTAACAAGCTGTAAACAGCTGAAACAAAACAAATTGCAATACTGAAAAAGAAAAAATTTTAGTTAGTACAATCAGTTTGTATTTTTGATATAATGTTTTTTAAACATTTAATATTTACTCTAATTGATGATATACATCGCTGCAATCATCTGGTAAAAGCACCGTTCCAACAAGAATGAATGGATGGCAGACACTAGTCAATGTTAAATTAGAACCATAAATAAATGCAACAGCTGAGAAAAATAGACATGCCAGATACCATCGTAAATTACTGTAACCTATGCAGCAATCCAACCTAAAAATATATAATAAGTTATAATAAATATTTTAACAAATACTAATTAAATAAGTTCATACTGAATTTGATAAATAAACTATTAATTGTCCTTTGTATATATTGAGGAACAAAATTGAAGAATATTTTTAGAAATGATTCATTCATTAATGAAACTTTTCATAACAAAAGTTCAATATTTATTATTTATACATAACAACATTACAAATTCTTTCATATGAAAAGTTAAAAAAAGTATGAAGTGAAATTCTTAAGTTTTAAACAAAATAGTTTAAAATTTAAATATATGATCACAATATTGATTGAATGTTTAAGATTAAAAACTTATTAACTTACCATTTGCAATGATACTCTCTCCCCAAGATGCACGTTTGGCATATTCTGCAATGAAATGCTTTTGGTGGTAAACGTCTTCTACAAATATTGCAAACATCTCCGTCTTCTCCAAGTTCTAATCCTTGCAAAAGTGATTCTTCTTGAGTACCTTGATCAGCATTCTGTCTAGTTTTATAACCAGAAACAAGTCCTCCCACAACAGAAATCATGAATACCAAATTTTCTTCAGGTAAAATTTCTAAAAGCGGCACAACGCACATTTCAAAAACTAGCATTAAAACTAGAACACTTGCAATGGTCCATACAAGAAAAAATTTCGTGCGCATTAAAAAGCGAAGAAAGTTTCTATAGACATAATAAACAAGAGCTGGTGTAAATAAAAATACAATAACTGTACAAATTAAACTTTGCGAAGCAATCAATGTTAATAATGGTACAACTATTAATGGTGCTACAGCATCAAAGGAAATGTGCCTTAATCCAGCCTCCCTCCAAGCACATGGATTACAAGTTATTCTTCCGCAGAGTCTCATTTTTTCTGCATTACTTTTACTTTAAGGCTGTTATTGCCTTATATTTATGCTTTACTCATATAAATGATAAGGTTAGGTCGGCATTCTAGAAGCTTGCAAAAGTTTTGTTATCATAACTACGTTTTTTTAACTAAGATTATCTTGAAAAAATCACTATTTTTTACTGTTAAACAATGTAACTCAAGTGTTATTAAGTTATAATTGTTGATAAAAAGATAATATCAAACGGGTATAGGCGGCACGAAAAAAGAACCGATTTACTTTTTTAGATCACGTTGACGAATTTTTCAGATGCAAAGAAATTAAAGTAGATAACGTTACGTAAGCTTTTTTACGAAAACTTGTTTTTGATTAAGTAGTTATACATTTAGCCTATTACCACAGTTTTTATCACGTTGGGTTCTATGTTTATATTGATAAATTTGTAGATAATGTAGATATTCCAGCTCCGAACAGTATGACATAAAAATCAGAGAAAAGACAGGGTAAAAAAGCCATCTGACGCAAAAGATGAGAATTAACGGTCTTATTCTTTTCCATTGATTTGACCATTGGCCACTGCACTAATAATCAATCTTAAACTTGGCGAAATTTTAAAAGAAAAGAGCAGTGTAATGTTTAGTACTTATTCTTTATCGCGATCTTATTTACAATTAAAATACATTAATTTTATTATATTTACAAATAAAATATGCACTCATTTTAAATTTAATAATTTTATCATTAACGAGATAAAAATAAAATATTTAATACATTCATATTGGTACTATTAAAAATCTAGTGCTGCACACAGATTTTATGTACTAAAATACATATGCATTCCTCGTACAATAAATTCAATGGATTTTCATCTTATGTGCCAAGTAGACTGTATAATTCATATGAAGGTAATCATTACAATTAAATACTTTTGTCTTAGACAGATAAAATTTAGTACTTAACATAAAATAATATAGATACTTCTTGGATTGCAATATAAAATTTCAAGATCTTTTAAAAAAAGTAAATAAAAAGATAAAAATTTATTTGTTACAAAAATTAACTGTTCCAATAAACAATTGAGAAGCTAATAATAAATTTTATTTAGTTTGTAGATGTAATATAGCAAAGAAATGTTCATGCTCATTTCATATTGCTAAATTCTGTCAAATTGAACCAGAGTATTAAACAATTATGATCACCGCTTTATCATGAGATTCAAATTTATTGTTTTTCCATTTATTCTTATTAAATCACCTCTCTCTTTTTTAAAATTAATAATAAATATGAAATTTACTATCATTAATTAGTTAATATGATCAAAGTGATCAGCAAATGCAAAACAATAAAATTATTAATTTTTACAACAAAAATTCTTTTATATTAACTTTTGAACTATTTGTTATATGAAAAAATATTTTTACATTTCACGAGGTCCTCGGTAGCTCAGTTGGTAGAGCGATGGATTCGTAACTCGGTGGCTCGAGTTCGGATCCCGGTCTTGTCCGATTTTTAACCAGCACCACTGTACGTTACATGTGCTTTGTTTACGAATATGCTGAGAAACCTCCGTCGCTTATAAGTACTCAAATAGGAGCACAAATACAGTGACGTTAAACAAAATAATTAATAGCATTTTCTCTGTATTATTTTCTACTATCATTTGCACTTTTCAATAATTTTTTATAATAATTTGTTAAAAATAAAATTATTATATTTAACGCAACTTACAGTAAAGATAAATTTATTGGGATTTTTTAATGCGTAATGCGTTAAAATTGTGAATTTAATAATTTTGATTTAATTATAAATAAAATATTTAGTAAATAAAAATTGGATCTTGGAAAGCCCAAAAGTCGTGATAATTTCAATCATAATAAGTTAAAATTATTATACGTTGAATTTTCTTTAAAATGTGCTATTACTTAAAAATATAAAATATGAAAATATTGTTATTTTCAACAATATAATTCACAAACTTAAATTAACAATTGTCAATTGAATATTCAGATTCTTGATTTCTTAGAGCTCCATAACAAAGTTATAATTTACGAAGTAAAGAGTTATTTGCTTGATTTCATTGAATAGCTTTACAAAGCTGTGGATTCATTTATTCTGATTTATGCAATGACAATCATTCAACATTTCGAATTTCGTTACTTTTATCAAATGAAAAAAAAAATTGGATAAAAAAAGAAGCAGGCGAGAACAATAGCTGCACTGTACTGTGAGAGTCAGTTTATTTTAATGGCTTTACTTTTTTTCAGCTTTAATTAAAATTTTTAACTTATCTAAATTGAATTGCAAAAATTGAATTTCATAATTGACAATTTTTGTTTTAAAACGTTAGAGTTCGTTAATGAAATACAAGAAATTTTAATGAAATAATTAATGATTTTTAGTCAAATGAAACAAATAATTTTGGCATGATTTAACAAAAATATTAATAGATTTACGAAAATCAAATTTTGTCAAAGGTTTTGAAATGAAGAATACGAAAATTTAATCGTTAATTCACATTTTCAATTTGCAAAATGTATTCTTATGATTTGATTAGCAGTGATTGAAAAAAGATCGTTAAAAAAATATACATATATTCATGAAAGATTATGAAAAAAAAGAAAGAAATACTGCATGATTTTTCTCTTTTTGACAACTAAAAGCTCCCCTGAGCTTTGACTTGCACGTTTTTACAAGCTTAATTTTTACGAACTTAAACTTAATCTTTACGACTACAATTCTTTAGCATTTTACTGTCCCCATAAGAAGTTATCACTTTAACAAGCAAAACAAAGTGTCCAATCAGCGCTAATTAATTAATAAAAAAAAATGAATAAAAATAATGCAATCAAATTGTAGAATTCCCTCTGTGTATTTTCTATAATTACTCCAATTGGAATTTGTTCATTTGATTATAAAAATAGTAAACAAAAGTAGTTTTTTATATATTTTTATATAAAATTCATTACTTTTAAAATATATTTTCAGCTCGATATTTGGTTCTCATTTAAGTAACTTTATATATTAGATGTTTATATTAAAAGCACAAACCAAATAAAAAAAGATTATTAATTAAATGCGTAAAAGGGCACATCATGCGCAGAAAATTGTTTTTGTACAAATTACGTCTTAAAACTTAATATTTCTATAACAAATCTTACACAATGTTTTAACTATAAAACGTAGTATAATGTGCGTTTAAAAAAAAAAGTTTGGTTTTGCGTGTTCCGTGTAATAAATACTATTGATTTTTCAAAAGCAAATGTGGCTTCATTTTTTTTTAAATTTATTCAAGTTAAGAAAACTCTTTATTTTTCTGTTTATCGTATATTTTACATTTTTATTGTATTATAAAGTTTTGAAACCTAAAAATGTTAATATTATCTATTTATATCAAAAATAAGATGAAAGTTTGCATTGCATTTTATATAATAAAAAGTTACATTTGCATAAAAGAATAAGCTTTCTCTTAGGAAAAAAAAAAATAATAAGTTACAATGACGAATTTCCAATAGATACATTTCTCAAGACGATGTGTTTGCTTTAACGAGAAAGTCATCTGTAATATTAGACTGTTATTCTACCTTGGACTACACAGCTTTCATTCCCCCTCATTTTGCATATATGTTCAAAGAGTATTATATATCAGTTATTTATGCTTATTAAGTTTTGCTTTATTTAAATATGCACAAAGTAGAATGAAAAATATTTCAATGTATTTTTAAAAATCTTCATAAAATATCTGAATTATTACATTGTGTATATGTATACTTGTATTTTTAAGTTATCATTAATAACTAGACATTTGTCTGGCACTTATAAGATTGCAATCTTCACTATTATTTTTTCTTTTTTTAACTTTTCTTTAGCGAAGAAACTGAATTATTAAATGTAGATATTGCAAGGTAATACATGTAAATCGAATCTTTTATTGATATCGATTGCGTGATTCTTAGTTATTTATATAATAATACAATTCAAATCTTACTTCAGGGAGAATATCATAGATTTATTTATATTTTAAGAAATTCTTGAAAATCAATGTTTCATATTCAAAAAACTTTAATAAAAAAAACGTACATGGTACAAATTTCAAATTTCAATTTTTTTTACTAACTAACAATAATTTTACGTAAATAAAGTGTAGTAATAAACCCTAATATTAATATACAACTAAAATAATTTAACATATATATCGCATAATTATAATATTTTTCAATTGACATGTAAATGGATAAATAATAGTAATTTTGAATAGATATGTTTGTTAGTTCTTCTCTATAAACGTTTAAAAAGAGACTGATACGGGAGTCGATAAGCGAATAACAGTTGATAACAGTTGCTCTTGTTATATATGCCTATACTTCTTGTATTCGATATACATATATATTTTGTCCATTATAACGGAGATGACTCTAGCGTAATATATTATTCCGAATCAAATATAGTTTTATTATTATTTTTTTTTCTCTCTCTCTCACTCTTGCTTTTTCTCTCTTATTCTCTTATTAAATTGATTGATTTACTTAGTATACGTAATCATTCAGTCGAAGCAATCATTTAGATAATATATAATCGGCAATATTCTTTCTCTTGAAAATTATTATAGTAAATAGATGTTTTTAAAAACTTTTATTATTAATAATTAGTTTTATTGAATATTTAAATAAAATTAAAAAAAAATTTATAATGAGAAGAAAAAAGAAAAGTGTGTGGTGGAGATATAAGAGCAAGAGTAAAAAAAAAAATAAAGTAATGGCTGCATGTTAGTGTGCAAGCTTTGTTAAAACTTAGTAGGTTTCTTTCACCGTAGGTGATAGGTACATACGTACTTACATAGTTTTGCAAACCTTAGAGTCTCTCTCTCTGGGAGTAAAGTTATAGTCTCAGGAATGGCTAGTTAAAAAAAAAAAAGAGAAAGAAAAAAAAAGAATCATTGCATTGAAGTTATTTTGCAAAGGAAGCATCATAAACTGGTCAATCAGGATTGTGGGGGATATTTAGTTACATAAAACACACATTGACGAGAGCTGACAAGCGTCGGCGGCTTGGCAGCGGCTGGCGGCGACTTCGTCGTTCTCGGTCGTGTGAGTAAACATCATCATAAAGCCGGGAGATAAAGTTGAATAAAGACAGAAAAACGAAAGAAAGAAAATCTTTAAAAGAAATAAAAAAAAAGAAAATATAAGAGAATGAGAGAAAGAGAGTGCGAGAGAAGAAGAAGAATAATATGATTTATGCCGGTGCGCATTTGCCTTATATTCAGTTTTCTCTCTAAGATCAACAAGCCGATTCTCTCTCTCGTTGGGCTTATTACTTTGAAAATTTATTTTGCACATTTATTCTGCATCAGTTAAGAGATTTTGTTATTTTAAGTTGATTAGAATCTTTTTAGTTCTCCATTTACTTCTAACAGGTACACACGTTTTCTTTTTATATTATTTTATTTAATTATGCTTATTAATTATTAATTTATTTAATTTTTCAACACAATTTACTGTCAAATATTCAATTTACCTTTTATTTCCTTCTTTAAATTTACTCAATTTTAAAAAAATTCACTTTATGCCAAGTATATGTTATATAAACAATTTTCTTGTTAAAAAATGCTAGGTGACTTAATTTTCTACAATATTAAATCATTTTTTTTCTGTTTTAAATTGCAAATATTAACCATTGTTTTAACAAATATAAAATTAAAAATAAAAAAAAAATAGAAACAAGTCAAGGAGCACCAGTTTAGATTTCATTATCAGAATAAGATGCAACTTGGGAGAAAAAAAATTATAATGTCTTACTAATTATAATGTTTTTGTCAGTTTATTCACAACAAAAAATAATGTTTTTATTAATCTATAAATATATGATTCATTTCAGAGTCATATCATGTTGATAGAGAGTACAAAACAAAGATGACAATGTCTTAAAATTTTTTAACATTCATTTACATGCGCATCTGAGAAAGAAGAAAAAAAAGCTAGAAATAAAAAAACAATTTTCTGATATGTGGCGATGTCTTCAAGCTCAACCAATAAACTACAAGTTATTTGGGAGCATTTTATACATGCAGAGCCACAAAGTTACGAGGTAATTAGATAGCATTAATAAATATTTTAAAAAATTAAGCTTCATTAAATTAATACGATATTGTTATAATTAACGTTATATAAAAAGTTAATATCAAGCTCTTTTTTTAAGTACCAATAAATTGTGATTGTGTGTTCTTACTTACAGAAATCTTGTTGGCTCGATGTCTTTCTAGCCGAGTTATTAGCACAGGTAAAAGAAGGTCACGACGTCAAGGATGTTCTTTCCTTCTGGTAAATAGTTTTTCAGTTACACATTAGATACGTTATACAATCGGGGTTTTATACAATTTTGCATTATTCATTAATTTTTCACTACTTACCTAATGTATTCTCCTTTTTTTAAAACTCCATTTAATAAACATCACACATACTGTGTTATTAACATTCTCTTAATTTATGCTCAAAGCTTCATAAAAAATGTTAATTATAAGCTTTTATGGCAAGCATGTTACACGCTATTCTTGTAACGTTTGTGTTAAGCATTTTTAATGATCTTCTTATATAAAGATCCCCGCGAGTATTCGCGTAACATTTTCTTTTATTTATAATTCGTATGACAATAATTTATAGATAAAATTAAACTTTTGTTTCATCGAAATGTTTTTTATATATCTAAAAATTTGGAAGAAATGATGAATTTTTGGAGATTAAATGTCTTAACGTTCATTGAGGTTGATTTTGAATGTTTGACCATCAATCTCTAGGAAATTTAGACTCCTTAATTTTTTTAAAAATATGGTTTTTATTGTCTTTTTCTTTAAGTTAAAAATTAAATTAACGGTATAAATTTATTCATAATCAACATTAAAATCATAACGATTATCGCTAAAGCATAAAAACTAAATCATCCCAATTATTTATTTAAGATAAATTTTTATTTTTAAGGACCAATTCAATGGTTTCGTATGATTAATTATCCGTTATATATTTTACAATTGCAAATATTAATAAAAGAAAAAAATTTTTTTTTAGAAAACGCTACGGTATATATAATAAAAATTTTTCCGACTTTTACGGTTATTCACATTTCAGAATTTAAAGTCCAAGTTTTGTAGTTAGTAACTTAATACAACTCCATATGATGTAAAATCAAAAAAATGAACTGTTGTAGTTGGCAATGAAAAACCAATAACCCAACTGCAACTCTAGATTATGCAAAATTGAAAAACCACAACATGAATCTAATATTTATAATATAAAATTATTTGAAATGTGGTTTACAGCAGGGTAAGCGAAGGTAGTGTTGCTACTCTGATAAGTTGCGAGCTTTTGGCTGATGTACATAGACTTTGCGATGAACATTCTGCTGCAGTTGAAATTGAAACTAGGTCATCAAGAGATGAAGATGAAGAATCTAAAAATAATAAAAACTTTTCCAATGAACTTAATGGCTTACGTAACTATTTACTTCGTGAGCGCGGTTGGCGTTGCCTTGCTGGTCTTCAATTACTTGGAGTTAAAGATCTTAGCTGTACGCGTGAACTTCTTGCTTTACTTCTTGCCCTTTATCCTTTGGTCAGTGCCCAACAAGAATCTACAACAATTTCAAATCCTTATATTACATTTTATCAAAATGACCAGAATAGCCTTGATAGATTGCTCGATAATATCTTGACAGGCTCACACAATAAACCAAAAAAGAAGAGAAAAAAGAATTTTGGTATGTTTTGATAAAAATTTCTTTTTAGATTGAGTAGGATCAAATTTGCTCTAAAATTACTAAAATTATATTAAATGTTATTTTTTTAAATATAGGAAATAAGCAACATGAAAAGGAAAATGATAATTATTGCAAAAGCAACAGCAATGCAAATGAACATTCATTAGGTGTTACTAGTGAATCATCAGCGCGACGTCGAAGAAGAAGACGTAGCACTAACCGTCAGAATTTGTTACAAGGACCGAAGAATACATCGTCATTGATAAGTGGAGTTAAATTGCAATCATTTAGTGATAATCCAAGTAGTGAATCCGATTTGATGGATGATAGTATAGATCCAAGTCGTTCAATGACTTTGAAAATCCGTTTAAATCCTATGGATTTTGAATATTTTACATCTGTTGTTAGAAGCGAAGATGAGCTTGCGAAAAAATGGGAAGCTTTTCCTGGTATTTATAATTTTGAAAGTTCAGAATTTCGAGATAAACATTATCAAGAATCTAAATACTCTTGGAAAGTAAATAGATCATGTGTTGGATCAAGTGGAAGTGCAAGTGGTAGTAGAACTATCTGGGATGATATGTTAGATGAACGTACAAAAGCAGTGTTAGACTCTAGTGTAAGTCCATTTGAATCGAGTCTCATGATTATTCAACTATTGATAGCTTTACAGGAACAAACTTCAATTGTAGAATCAAATTCGACTATGCACGTACTTAAATTTGCTCTTGATACACTTTGGGCTCTTGAATTTAATAATGATTCAACAGTAGGATTTTCACGACTCGAATGTGCCACGCTCAAAGCTTCTACTGCGCGTTTAATGCTCATTAGCTTAGAAAGAGCTCTTGAAGCTGATGAACCTATTTCCGCTGTGATCCATAATGGATTATTGCCTATGACTTTAAGAATACTCGAAGATGCTTGCGGTAAACCCTTCCCTGCTAATGATACAACCGCTGAGGAAGGTGAATTACTTCAAGAATTTATTTTTGCCACAATTCATGCCATAGTTACTTTCCTTTATTTTTTACTTCAGCAACGAACCACCGTTGATAAATTCAAAGACTTTCTCGAATTATTTCAATTGTTTGTTAGAAGTCAAGAAGGAAAATTAATTGAAAAGACAATATTAACTATTGTCGAGTTGCCAAGTACTGATTTAACGAAACCATTAAATCGAGCTAGAAAAATAATAGATATGATTGGCATGTTAATCAGTACTTTAAAGTGTACAAGACAAGATTTGTGTCACATGAATCGGTGTCGACGACTTAAAAATAAGACTTGCCTTAACCAATCAAATAGTTCAGAAACTCATCATCATTTTGATATTCTTGGTGTTCCATTTTATTCCGAAATAGCTTTAATCGTAACTTCACGAGCTTCCTTAGATAAGCCAGTATGCATTATCTCATCTTTATTTTCAAGTTTAACATCTTTGCTCAAAGAAAGCAATACATTCGGTAGCGAGCTCCAAATACGACTGATTAAAGTTATGACTGCAGCTGGTACTTGTTGTTGTTTTCCAACTAAATTTTTATTATCCAGTGTTATATCTTTTCTTAAAAAAGGAAATGGACAAACTTATTGGCCGGTAACTGCCCTTATTGAAAGGACTATTTTTAAAGAATTAGGCGGTTACCCAAATTCTGAACAAATTTGCAATGTCTGTAGTGCTTTATTTATTTATTCTTGGGATTTTTTAGAACTTTACGTTCAAGTATTAAATCCGGATGATATAAAACTGTGTCATGCTATAATGAGACATTTATTAAAAGTCACTCCTAATGCAACTTTGGCTGTTAAAAATGAGCTACTTTTTCGCGTTTTTTATCCGATTTTTCTCAAAGCTAAAATTTTATTTGAAACTAATAAAGCTGAATTTTCAGCTATCAAATTTCTTATTCAATCTTCGTTATCAGCCATTACAAATTTGATTGTAAATATGGGCATGTTTCAAAGATTTATGGAATTAAATGGTTTAACAGAAGTTCTCAGCTTGTTACCAAATCAATCGTTTATAAAAAGTGTTTACACACTTTTGGAAATTTGTGTAATAATGGAAATTAAATGCATCGATTGCAATGAAGAAGCTAATCATGATACAAATACATCGAGACCTGCTGCAAAAGCCTTATTTAATTTTCTAGAAAAAGAAACTACTACTTTATTGAAAATTTTACAAAATACATATGATAATAATGATGTAAGCCCTGAAGAAAGTTCAAAACAGAAATCTGCTTTTCACCAAGCTAGTGGAGTTTGGAGAGCAGCAGCTGGTGTAGTCCTCTGTAGTCCTAAATTTCGATCAGATCTAACAAATCATCCAGTTTTTCAAAATGCTGTTGCTCTTGTTGAATCTTTAGCGGTTTCTATTGCAACTGATCGGTTTAACGGTAATCATAATTTACAATTTTTAATTTATTTTGATATCAATTGTTTTTTAATTAAAAATTTTTTTCCATTAGGTGGAAACAAATTTAGTCTTCGAGTTATGGAAGCTGTTCTTACATGTTGCTTAATTGCTCCAACAGCAAGTAAGTTTACATTTATTTAATTTTGTTGAGTACTACTGAAAATTTACAAAATTTTATTAGCATTAATATACTTTTGGATACACTCTTTTGAATCATTTAACATATTTAACTATTTTTAAAATTACATAATTCTGTATATTATTTTTTTAATTTAAAAAGAAAATTATATGCGAAATCATTTAATTTTGTCTTTTAGATGAATGTAATATAGTACAAGTTCTAAGCGCTAAATTAATGAACCCTAACATTAAATTGAAGAGTGGTATTGGAGCATTAGTGGAAATTTTTTTACAAGTTTCAATATTGAGGCCTAGTCAAGAACAAATAGTTCCTCAACAAAATCGAACAAGAGTGAGTCATTTTTTATTTAAAAATCTTCCAATAATAAGCATTGAATATCGTTAATAACAAGAAAGTTAAAATTTAATACATTGAATTTCAGCTTTCTATGGATATTTCAACAGATTGGGCTGAAATTGAAGGTAGCAGTGCTGAAGAATATTTGACTGCTGATGATGGTTACGAAGCCGATGTAGAGATCCCCGTTAAAAGTTCACAAAATATTTCGTCAAAGCAGATTACTCAACTTGGCTTATCATTTGAAGACTCTAGAGGAAATGTTAATGCTCATCCTGCTCTATGTTCTTTAACTATCGATCTTCTAATCTATTTTGCAAAACAGTAAGATAAAATAATAGTTTTTTTTATATTTTTTAATTATTATTTAAATTATTATAAAAATTACTTTTAGAGGCCTAGATGAGAAAAGAAACGCAATAATTACTTCTGGACTGAGAAGAGTAGTAGTTATTTGTAAAGAAAGTACTCTAAGTTGTGCAACTTTAGCTGGAACAGGTGTAATAACAAGATTATTGGAAGGTTTTCATAATATTTTTATAGTTCAAGACATTCAATACCAAGGTATCTGTTTTTCAATTACTCTATTTAAAAAGAAAAATGAAGCATCTTATTAAATGTATATTTGAATGTTTTTCTAGATTTGCGACATGCAGCACTTGAAGTTTTTACTTTGTTAGCTATGCAATCTATATCACCAATGGAATTGGTGTCATATCTAACCTTTTTTAAAGTTTCATCGCCTCCACTTTTATCTTTATTGGAACCGTTTATTCGTTTGGTGTTGAAAGCCAAGCCTCAACCAAATTTTATTTTATCATTTCCTGTATTGTCCGAAGAATCAACAACGATGAAATCTGTAAATACTGAAGAATTTAAAAATTTGGAAAAGGCCGAAAATTTAGTTAATAATTTTCGTAAAAAGCATTTGGCTTCAGAAATTTGTAGCCCTTGGTCAGTTCATGCAATTTGTTTGCCCATTAGTACTGAGTTATCATGGTCAGTTTGGTTACAAGGTTGTGCGGCTTCACTTTGGTTAAGAGTTGAAAGAGGTGCTACAAATTCAAGCAACAGAACATTACAAATGATGAGCGATCCTAATACACTTTTCAATTCTGAAAGTGATAGTTTATCAGATTGGGGATTACTTTCAGATAATTGGAGTCGAGAGGGTGAGAATCCAAAGACAACATTTAAAAAATTTTTTTTTTTATTATTCAAGAGAATATCTTGTTTTTGATTGTTTTTAGTTGTTATGGGCTCTACGTCTCCACCGGCGCCTACCTCTATTCTCCACATGATGTCAATTGGATTTGAATCAGTGTGTCTGGAAATGTGGTTGGATTTAAGATCTGGTATTTTTTAATTAATTTTTTTTAGCAATAACAATTAATAACAAAACATAGGCATTATTATATAATTTATTTTTTTTTTATTAATACAAATAGATAAACTTGTACTGCGACTTACACGTCCAGACGACAAAACAAATCGTACAATATCGGAAACTTCGATTAACGGAATGTTGCCTTCAGGCCGATGGCACCATTTAGCAATTAATTTCAAGGATACGGTTTTGAATAAACATAGTGCTGTTGTTCAGGTTAATATTTATCTGGATGGTTGGAAAGAAATTAAAGCCCAACTACCTTTTGATGGACTTTTAATTAGAAAGCCAGGAACAACTTGCATTTTACTTGGCCAAATGGGACCAACTGCTATTGGTGCCTGGTACCTTGGTAATTTGATGTTATTCAGGTACACACAATCACTTATATAATAAAATCATTTTTTAATTTTATTTTTTATAAACGTCAATTTATTTTATGATTATTTTTATATTTTAATTAAGTTAAATTTGTTAATATTTTTATTTTAGAAACCCAATATTTAATTGTGAGAAAGCTTTGCATCTTGCGAGTCTTGGGCCTAATTTTACAAATATTGCTGATTGTATTTTAAGTAATATTAAACCAGATTTTGCTCCCCTTATTGCATCGGGAGCATTAAATGGAATTTGTGAACTAAGTGTTGGTTAGTGTAATGCATTTGATAATTATTTTTTTTTTAATTCTATTTCAAATAAAAGTTTTAATTTGCTTTTTTTAGAAGGTGAAATAGTAGATACAAATAGAAAAAAATCCTCTGTAGGTACTCACGTACGAAATGAAATTGATATTACAATATCTAATTCAAAAATCAATTGGGATTCGGTAATGGATGCAACGAATTCTCATTTAAGTGAATTGCATGACAATTTATTGTTAAATTATGAAGCTCAAAACCCCAGCATAGTTCATTTATATCCACAGGCAGTTGCTAATACTAGTGGTGAGCTATTGTTAAATTCAATCATCTTGATTTTAAATTAATTATTATTGATTGTATATTTTTGTAGTAGCTGTGAAAAACCTGTTTCCAGGACAACCTGGTTTTAGAGTGATTTCTGCTCCAGAAAATAGGGTATCACAACAACCGCCAATGTCTATTCTACCAATTACAGCAACGCAATTACACTGCCAGAGTTACAAAGGTTTAATATCTTCTGCAAGTTTAATCGGAGGAATTCCTGTATTTTTGTACTTATTTGCCAGGGTAAGATTATTATTTGAAAAAAAATATAAGAATTTTAAAATTTTAAGTGTAAATAAATATTGTACCAATTATATTACCCTTTTAGGTAGTAGAACTGAATTCAAGTGAAGAAGAGCAGGCTTTAGCACTCTCAGTAGTTTTACACTTGGCACGTAGTGATTCGCAATTATTAAATCAGTATCGTTCTGAAGGTGGTGCTTCGCTTCTTCTTAAAGTTTTAGAATCGCCTCGTTGTTACGCCAGCAAACATATGTTAAAAGCAATTCTTGATGCCGCTTGCGATTGTCCAATTCTTGTTAAGGATATGACTACAAATAATCATTTAATTTCACAAAACTCTGAGGCAGTAATCACAGATCCTGAATTAATAAAATGTGCTTTAGAAGCTTGGAGAACTTGGGCTATGTATGATGCATTAAATCTATTACTTCAAGCAATTTTATTTCTACTAAAAGATCAACATCCCCAAAGGGAATTCAATGCTTCTCAACTCAATCGCATTCACATCATTGATACAATACTCATTATGTGCAAGGTATATAATTAAGTGCAAACATTTGTAGCTACATTCAAGTTATCTTTTACTACAATAAAAAAATTTTTGATTTATAAATTATGTTTTTAGGAACATTTTATGTATGAAGAAGTTAATGTCTCATTAGATCCAACAACTGGCAGTGCAGTGGTAGAATTGATACGAGCACTCATGGGTGCTCCTCCGGAAATTCCACATCTAGTCTTAATAACGGATTATTTAGTTCTTGTTCACCAAGCTTCGGAAACGTATGTTACGCATTCAAGACATAATATGTACTTTTTACTAACACCCTTGGAAGAAGTAAGACCGCCCTCAGTTAAGGTTGACATAATTTATTTAAAATAATAATGATTTAAATAAAATTTGAAATTTTATTCATACATTATAATAATTTTAGAGTTTTGCAGCCAGTTCATCAAATGAGTCAATTAACGCATTAGAAAGTAGCAAATTAAATAAAGCTTTAACAAATGTTCAAATTCAAAAAGGAAAAGTGCCAAAAGAAATAAAAAATGAAGAATTAAATTTACAAATTGAAAATGACACTTCATCACAAGGTCAAGATACAAGTGCTGGTGAAGATTCGGGTATTGCTGCAAGTGAAGCTTCAAATGAAAGACAACAGGCTAATGAAAAACAAACTGTTTGGTCTGATAAGAAAAGAGCGTGCCAAGGATTAGTTTGCGAAGGATTATTATTACTTCTTCGTGATACACTTCGTGTTTTGCCAGATAGTCAAGTTAATTCAGTGTTAAGGCATGTTTTACGTGTTGAATTATTACTTGTTTTATCAAACGATCCTGATGCTAGGGTTCGAACGGCTCTAATAAAATTAATTCAAGTTTATTTGCAACGAGCTACAGATGAACAAGTAAATCGATTCATCAAACTTAAATATTTTGTACATTTGGCTAATCAGATATCACTTTATAATGGCAGCGAACCACTAGTTGTTACTTTAGAAAATTTAGCACTTAAAGGTCCAGGACTTGCAGCAATGCCACCTATTTTGGCAATGATTCCAAAAGCAGCAGCAACTGATTTAAATGTTGCGAGACCTCTTGTATCTTTTGTTACTGATCTTATTACTAAGGTAAATAAATTTGACTTTATATTTACAATAATTTTAACTTTACAATAAATTCCATTATTTTTTATATATTTATCTTTTATTAATTTCATAGAATCAAAATTCATTGAAAAGTTTATTAGAGCAAGGCTTAATAGAATCTATTAGTCGAGGTTTAGTAAATGCAGCTCACACTGGTAGCGGTGGTTCTTTACTTCGTGATATGCATGTTTTATTAGTAGCGATTGCGGCAAAACTACTCGATTCACCAGGTAGTCATCATATGCAAGCTATTTCAGATATACATCTTATACTCAACCATGCTGAATTAAAAGAAAGAGTAACATGTGGAGCAAATAGAAATTGTGTCATAGCTATAAGAGATGCCCAAGTTGCCTTGATCGATGGCCAATTGGATATTCTTACTGCTAAAGTAACCAGCCATTCTGGATTTAGATTAAAAAGCACTACATCTTATTTGGCATCAGCATCTTATTTAAATAATGGTTATTTTCTTTGCTAATAACTTTGTTCATTATAATGATAATTTATAAAAATATTCTTTAAAAAAAATCTCAACTATTTATTTTTCAGCATTAACAACCTCAAGCGAGCACAGCGATCAAGGAACTCGATCTTCAAGTTATGGAAGTTTACATACTGCATTTAATACAATGATAAGAGAACCTGGTAAAGGCGAATTAAATGAACGTTTTCGATTAATTTTAAACCGAGCCGTAGATTTTCTCACAAATGCTGATGAATCGCCTTCTACAAGCGAGTTACAGTTAACGAAAAGATTATTTTCTATTTTATTACACGGTATCTCTAGTCCATTAGGCAAAAAAACATACTGGATTAATGCTTGGTCAGTGAAACCTGCACTAAGAAAAAATACGGCTAGAATAATGGTTTGGCTTATGAGTCCACATCAAAATAATAGTACTAGAGTTTATGCAGTACGTAGTTTAATGGAAGAACCAAAAACTCGAGAAATCTTATGCACACTCTTGGAAGTTCATCCTCAGGTAAAATATCCAACTTTTAGAATTTAGTTATATAAAACTTGAAATTTTTTTTGAAACGCACTTTTTATTTTGTTTAAGTAAAAGAAAGTATTTAAAGAATTTAAAATATTATGTATTCAGGTCGAGCAAAAATTCACTGTATTCTTGTGGGATTTATTAAAAAAAAAAGACGAAATGCCAAGTGCTGATGCTCGGATATGCGATGAATTGCAAGAAGCACTGAAAATTTGGGATTTGGCTAAAGGCATTGAACAAGGAAATACGGAAATTTGGGCAGAAGAATTAGCATTATTACGTCGCGAATTAATGCGAGAAAGGGATATTTGGATTGAAAATCAGTTACCCGCTATTCACAGGTAATTAAAATAAATAACGAGAAATCAGAGATTTTAGAGCAATAATTCATCAAAATATAATTTTAATTTTATAGAATATCAAATAGATTCGAAACTCTTGCCAAACAATTAACAGAAAGTGCAATGTCAATAACTCGTACAGTTGTTGAAGAACAAAATAGTGAGCGCAAAGTTTTAATGGAAAGACTGAAACATTCTCGTTCATTAGAAGCTCAAGCTATGGCCAAATGGCGAGATCTTGCCAAAAGACTGACTCATGAAAGAGCACCTTGGCATTTTACTGAAAGTTATCCAACAAGTTGGGAACTTGATCCAACCGAGGGTCCAGCTAGAGTTAGAATTAGATTACAAAGATGCCATTTAAATATTGACCAGAGATTCTTTTTAAGTCAATACATGAATAAATTAGGTAAATTTATTCATTTTCATTTCATTGTAATTTTATTAACTCGTAATTTTAAATTATTTAATTCCATTTTTCAAAATTTCGTCAATAGAAGCAGCCAAACTTGAAGCTCCACTTTCTTACTTGTTCACGAGCGGAAAACAGGATGCAAATGCTACTGCTTTGATTGAAAGACTCCATACAAGTGAAAGAATTCGAAAAATGTCGCAAGTTAAAGTAGTTACTCCACAAGCTGAATTATCTGGCGAAGCTTTAATCGGCGAAACTTGTTTCTACTTTGTACCAGATAAACCCAATATGCCCCTTCATACTGATGTAAATTAATAATAATACGAATGAAATTATTTTTATTGTTATTTGAATTACCTGAAAAACTATTTTAATTATGTTTTATAGATAGCACTAGGAGGTTTGGATTTAGCTATGGCTGGTGGAACTGCCTGGCGATTAGAAGATATACGCGAACTTCATCATCGAAGATTCCAACTCCAGGAGAAAGCTATTGAAATTTTCCTTATAACGGGAAGAACTTATCTATTAGCTTTTGATTCTTCAAAGGTAAAGTTGATTAAACTTATTATTACTAAATTTGATATTTGTACAGTATATTTTTCGAAATAATAGTTAGTAAAAAATAATATAACATTTAGGAAAGAGATGAATTTGCATTAGAGCTTTCTAATTGTAATTTACCAAGACGTGTACCAGGAGATGATTTGGATGAAGCTTTAGCATCATGGAGAACTGGAACATTAACTAATTGGGAATATATTACTTGTTTGAACAAATTAGCTGGACGGTCTTATAATGATCTAATGCAATATCCAGTTTTTCCTTTTGTACTTGCAGATTACACCAGTGAAAAAATTGATTTGTCTAATCCACACATATATAGGTAATTTTCATACTATGAACTTCAAATCTACCTTTTCGTAATTTGTAAAAGTAAAAGTTTTTTCAATTCATTAGGAACTTTAAACGTCCAATGGCAGTTCAAGATAAGAAAAATGAACAACATTACATCAACAATTACAACGTATGTATTATTTTATGAGACTATTTTTTCATTTATTGTTTTTACAAGTGAAAGATTAATTAGTTTTTTCGTTCTAGTATTTGAAACAAGCATTATCTGAAGGTTTAAATTTGGTCGCTTTAAATCAAGAACCTTTCCATTATGGATCTCATTACAGCAATTCAGGAACAGTTTTGCATTTCTTGGTACGGCTGCCACCTTTTACTAGCATGTTTCTTAGTTATCAAGGTAAGAATTTTTTATTTTTCATACTAGTAATATAGATATTTAAAATTTAATTATTTATTAATGAAATTCTATTTTTCAATAGATAATAACTTCGATATCCCAGATAGAACTTTTCATGCTTTAGCAACAACATGGCGTTTAACAAGCTGTGATTCAACGACTGACGTAAAAGAACTGATTCCAGAATTTTTTTATTTACCAGAATTTCTCTTGAATTTCGAAGGTAGATTGTTTAATTTTGTTTAATAAAAAGAATAAAAATAAGAATTGAATTTTAAAAGATGAAAAAATAACTTTCAGGTTTTAATTTTGGCGTAAGGCAAAATGGTAGTAGAGTTGGAGATGTAGAATTGCCCAAGTGGTGCGGTGGTGATGCTAGATTATTTATTTTAGCTCACAGAGCTTCACTTGAATCTGAAATAGTCCGCGAGGCACTACCGTTTTGGATAGATTTAGTTTTTGGATTTCGGCAAACTGGAAAACCAGCTGTCGAAGCTATTAATGTTTTTCATCCAGCAGTATGACAAAATTACTTAAATATAATATCAATATTAAAAAAATAAATAATAAATTAAATACCTCTTTCAGACATATTACGGGTTCAACGTCGAGCAAATAGCAGATCCATTAGAAAGGCAAGCTTGGGAAACTATGGTCAAAACATATGGCCAAACACCGGCACAATTATTTAAAGCAACACATCCGTTGCCTCTTCAGAATCTTGGACTTACTATTCCGTCCAATATTCCTCAAGTCATTGAAGGTGTCGATGGTAATTAAAATCTATACGATTTTTTTTCTTATTTTTGATCTTTTTTTTCAATTTATTTTACGATTAGTTTCAAAGACAAAGGAATCACTTAAATGCATTTGCAATAATTATGTTAATTACTTTTTATTTTTAAATAAATATGTATTAAATTTTTAATTTAGGTATAAGATGGGGCAATTATGTTGGCGCACCAGGTAATGAACCCGTCATTTGTTGGAAGCATAAACACAGAATTTTGGTTGCTTCCCTTATACCTTTATTAACCGGAGAGGTCTTTGGATTACCGATTTGTACTGCATTATTACTCGCTTATTCTAAAGATAAAGGTAATTCATTTGTAATAATTTATTTTACTATTTTATAAATCTATTTTTATGATATTTTTCTTTAATAATTTTTAAATAAAATAGGGGCCAGTATGTTAAGTAATACATCAGTGATCGGTGCAGCATTGATATCTTGGAATTGTACAGATGGAATTGCAAGATTAAAAACTAAAAAGGAACAACCACCACGACCACTTATAAAATCTTCAGGCTTGGATCCCGTATGTTATGATTATTACATCAAGATTAAGTATTAATTTTATACTTATTTTTCAAGACCCATTGTAAAATTAAAAAATTTTTTAGATCGCTATAATGAAATCTACCCCTGACTGTGGTCAGCTTTGGATTGGATATGCATCTGGAAGAATAGCAGTTTATGCATGTAATATTAGTATTAATGGAAAAATAGATTTTAGTTCATCTTCACCATCTATGCTGCTTGCTCACAGAAGGCGAATTACAGCTATTGATTTATCTAGAGCGTTTAGTATTGCTGTATCAGGCGATAACGAAGGAGTTTTAGTCATATGGGATCTAAACAGGTATGTTAAAAATCTATACTTCATGTATTTAAAATGAGTATAAATTTAGAAAATTATAAACACAAAATAAATTTTTTTCAGTTTGACTTATGTTAGATCAATTGTTCCTGAACACCCTCATGCAATTTCATTGATTTCTGTCAGTGAAACTTTGGGTGATATTGCAGCAGTTTATCAAATATCAAATTCAACTGCTACCGATGGAAATACAGAAAACCGATCTGACTTACAAGTATATACTATTAATGCAAGATTGATCGGTTCTATAGCATCAAGAAGAAGAATAACTGCTCTTTGTTATAGTAATGCTCTAGAAGGTGTTTCTGTTAATGTTATAGCAACTGGTTTAGAAAATGGTGTTATAAGGTATTTTATTTAATATTATGTAAAATGCATTAACCATAACTAATTTGCAAATCTTTTTTATTGGTACTTTGATGCAAATTTAATAAAAGGCTTTGCTTCTTTTAGACTTTGGAGCAGTTGGGATTTAAGATTGGTTCGCGAAATTGTTAATAGTAAGGGATGTGGTAGTATAATTGCAATAACATGGTCATGTGATCAACATCATTTGTATGCCGCAACAGAAGACTGTACTGTTATTATTTGGGAAGGTGCTAGGAAATTACACAATGGCACACCTAAATTCCATAATCTCTCAACTCTTTAGTTATAAAGATAGATTTTCATTCCAATATTGTACAAATGTTTTGGTTAAGAACCAACTATGTGTAAAAAAAGAAAGAAAGTAGGCGATTATTTCATTTTTGTGATTATTAGCTTTATAAAAGGCCTTATACGCGATCTTAAATATAACATGTAATAAAATAACATTTATATGTGCTATATTTGGTTGTTATTGCCAAATACATTTCCACATGAAATTGTATTTTATGCACGAACAAAGTACATTTTAAAGTATTATTTGTATTATTTGTTTTTATAATTGAGTATTCATTTTTAACCCATGTATTTCATTGAACAATTATATTTTTTACAAAGCATTGTATATTCAACAAAGCTATGAAATTCATAAATACTTTCATTATGATGTAAATTATAAATATCTAAAATTGTAAGATAATTTGATAAAATGTATTTATTGTATTAGCGTAATATTTGAATAAAAGTAATGCAAAATATTTTACGTATGATTATTTACAATTTTACTGTGTTTATAAAACAAGGATAAAAAAAAATTTTTAAGAATAAATAATACTACATATATTTATAAGTGTAAAGATTATAAAATAAGATTTAAAGGTACAATACTTGACTAAATTTCATTTAGACATGGTTCAGTAATTTCAAAAATAGGATAATATTTGCCAGTTCGTTTAGCTATATCATAAGCAGTATCGTTACTGGAATTTTTTGTATGTGGATCTATATCTGGATGTAAAAGTAGAAGTTGCAGACATGGAGAATTATGAGAACTGGCAGAAACGAGATGTAAAGGTGTTTGATCACCTTTACTTTTAGCATTTATGTCTGCTCCATGAGCAATTAAAGTAGCAGCGCAATCAACATTGTTCCAACAACATGCTGAATGTAATGGTTGCCAACCATCTTGAGTTTTGGCATCAATTTTAGCACCTGCTTCTAACAAATACTGAAAAATATATGTCATAGTTTTACTCGATTGTAATTAAATATTATCTAATAAAATATAAATATATTTTTATGTAAAAAAATACATAAAATATAAATACGTAGATAAAATTTGTTAAAGAAAATTACCTGAACTACATCAGGATGATTTCCATAACAAGCTCTATGTAAAGGAGTATAGCCATCCTTATCAACGCATTCAATGAGTGTTGGATCTAGCTCGTAGTATCGCTTTACTTGATCTAACTTTCCATTCTCTGCAGCATCTAAAATAGCCTTCTGAATAGGATCTGAAAATATAAATTAACATTATTTAATAATAAATTCTGCATATCTTTTCAACTTGAAAGTAGAAATTAATTATAAATACTAATAAATGTTCTATATTTTTATAATTATAAATAAGAGTAATGAGCTGTACTGTACACAAGGGGTTCCTTAATTGTGAATAAAGTTCATATAAATATGCTTTTAAAAAAACAAGAATTTAAAATAAAAAAAACTTTTTAAAAAAGAAGAATTAAATTTTAAGAATAAAACATTCCTAAAATCATATTCTATTTTAATATTTATGTAACGCATGTATAGGTTACAAAATTTATATCTTTATAAAATCTATTTTTTATAAATGTAACTATAACAATGAATGTGATGTATATTAAAATAACCTTTGGCATTTCTTGTTTCTTCGACACCATCATCATCGTCTTCCCATGCACTAACTTGCATACGATCTCCTTTCGGAGTACTTAATATTTTGTCACGTATTTCCTCTAAATTCATCAATTCATCGTCCTCTTCTTCCGACGACATTTCGATAATGCAAAAATATAAGTCTTCACTTTTCTATTCTATTGTAAAGTTTATAACTTTTCAGTCAACTGATCTTTGTTTACACACCTTTTTTCACTCAAAACACCTCGTAACTCCGCTAAAAGTAAAGATTCTTTGGCAAATAGTTTACGACCGGTCGCTGCATATACACACGTGATCATATATACACATGATACCTTGGTGGCGCTAAATTCAAATGTATTTTATAATTTCAGTAAATCATTCATCAAAATTTAATACTATACTCTGTAAATAATACATAACATTTAAAGGAAAATTTAAACAATCAAGAAAAATTTTAATCAATTACAAAGGAAAAACATTTTTTTTAATTAACTCGAGTTTATGCATTTGCAAGTAAAAGCATACGCTTATCTGAATAACAAGTTTGAAAAGAAATACAGTTGTATTGAAATTATTGCGAAGAGAGAGAGAGAGAGAGAGAGAGCTTGGCGGTACCGATTAGATAAGCCGCTTAGCGCGCCGGTTCATAGTGCACTCGGCTACGTTATAAAAAAAGATATTAAATAAAAAGAAGAAGAAGAGAAGTGAGAAAGAGTTAAGAGAGAAAAAAAGAAATGAAACGCTGAGGCAAAATAACTTAAGAGAGCGGGATTAAAGAGGATTGTTCTCAGTTTTCATACAGTCTACTGGCCAAGTGATTCTTTTTTTTTTCTTTTCCCTCCCACTTTTCAAATGTAAATTAAACATTTTTAAAGCACACGTCTATACACCCAACCAACACGATCTAAAAAGGTCATCAGTAAAGTCAAACATATAATTTGATTACGAGCTTTTCAACATTTCTTTATAGTTGCAGTTCTCCTGCTGCAGTCGCGACAGGATGTTCAGTACCAGTTGATATTTTAAACGATTACGTATAACAAATACATGTATACGTTGTTTTTAATAAACGCAATTATTGTTTTTTGTTTAATTTTTAAAAATCGTAAACAATCCTGATTTTTTTTGTTGTTGTTTTTTTGTGATTTGTGATTAGTGTATTTGTGATTTACTTTGGGGATAACGAGGAGTAAATCGAGACAAGATGCCGGCTTGCAGTAGCGAAACTGCTTGTCTCAAGGGACTTTGGTCTAGTAAAACTGCTGGTACAGCATCGCCCCAATGTCTTGGCTCGCATTTAACATCATCATCGACGACCACCACCACTACTACTACTCAATTGTATAAAACCCTCAGATCTCATCATAATTCGAAAATTCACAATGGCATTTCTCATTCGATGCGTCAACAGCAACAGCAGAAAAATCAGCAACAAAAAGAAATAAAGAAAGCAAGCTATATACGTAGGCTTATTGCACGTTTATTACGAGTTTTTCATAAAATATTAACTTATAGTCTTCTAGCTCCAGTGATTTGGGTTTCAGCTTGGCTTTGTCTTGGTTGGTTCATTTTACGAATGCCGTTGAATTTTTTGAAATTTTTTCTTCGATTTTTAAGCTCTAGTAAACAACATCATTTCAAAGGCAAATTAACTGCAGGTACTGAAAGATGTGTTTTAATTAGTGGAGGTAGCACCGTTCAATCGGTCCAGCTTGCGCGTAATCTCTCTGCTAATGGAATGCGCGTTGTTGTTTGCGAGCTTGAAGGTCTATTTGGCTTGGCTCGATTTTCCAGAGCTTGCGCTCGCTTTTATACTCTGCCCAGACCGTTGAAAGCTGGTGCTGCTGCTTATGTAAGCGGACTCAAGGACATTGTTTTACGCGAAGGTGTCAAGGCTTATATTCCAGTTAGCGCGAGCAGTCCTGCATATTACGATGGCTTGGCAAAACCACATCTCGAGGTATTGGGTTGTGAATGTTTAGTGCCTGGAGCAGCATCCCTTGCGCTACTTGATGATCCAGTTGAGTTATTGCGTCGAAGCCGATTATTGGGATTACCAACTCCTCAACACCGATTAATTACCAATGGTGGTCTCGAGGAAGTGTCTCGTCTATTGGAAAGTGGTGCCTTAGCTGGAGCACGCCATTGGGCGCTACCAGCTGGACCAGAAGGATTAAGGGAAAGACGTCCTGAATTAATGTTACCTTCGAGTTCAATTGAATTTGCTCGACAAAGACAACAATTGGAACGTCAGCAACCACATGCGATTAAATCAAACTGGTTGGTAATCCGAGATCCAGGTGGTATACATTTTATAACTTGTACCAGCATCCGTGATTCCAGATTGGTGACCAGTGTAACGTGTCGTGTTACACCAGATGGCTCAGGCAATCTTGTACTCGAAGAAAATCCAAATGTAAATCGTTGGCTTGAAAAATTTTTCTCCAGAGGTTTTGCTTCTGGTAAATTTAGTGGACATTTGAGCTTTCGTCTCGCAAGCTCATTAGACAAACCTGACCAAGTGGTTGGTATAAGCTGTCGCGTTGGAATTGGATTAGCTTACCTTGGTCATTCAAGTTTACAAACAAGTTTACTACTCTCTGGATATTCGCATCAATATCATTTACAACAACAACAGCATAGGTTAATTTGTCGACATGCACGACTAAAACATCAGCAACAGCAGCAGCAAGCTGCTGACATCACAACTAAATCTGCTGCTAACAAATTTTTAGATAAACGCGAAGCTCTTTTTCTTTATTGGGACCCATTGCCATATTGTGTTTTCTGTTACTTACAATTACCTTTCGGAAAGATCGTCGGAGTTTTAAGAGCTCAACAGAGTCAACATCAACCACCGCTCGCAGTTGTTCAATAAGCTTATTATTACGATTAACTTTGTTATTTCTCCATTAGACTTGAAAAAAAAACAAACTTTTATAGACTTGGAACAAACAAGATCTTTTCTCATTGTTGAACTATTGAAAAGAAAACTTTTTGTTTCTATTTTACTCGACTTATCGTTAAATTCTATTAGTGAAAAAAAAAAACTAATTCTTAAGTGCGAATATTCATGTGTGTTTATATGTATGCGTATGAGTGTATCGAAAATGTTAGTAATGACAATTGTGTTTTTCAATGATAATTCAACGAACTATTTATCGAGCATCATTGTTGCTCAATCCATTGTACATATATATATTTTTATTTTATTTAGATACTATCGATTAAAATTGCATAATTAGTAATGTATGCTGTAAGTTTTGTACCTTAAACATTGAATTGTATTATTTATGTGAATAATCATAATGTCTTAGTCCTATACTGTAAAAAAAATTATTATTAAGTATATAGTGTTACGTTAATACATAAAAAATAATTTTTAGCTCTTAAGCATTAAGACGAAAAAACAAATGATGGTATATCTCATTGTCAATAATTAAAAAAAAAAAAATAAAGCTGTGGAATTTTTCAGAACTATTAATAAGAATAATAAAACTTTGTAGTATGTATATGTATGTAATAATAAGTGTATATGGAATAATCATTTAGTTGGAAATTTTTTTAAAAAAGTTGATCGCAAAATTGAGTGCACACGCGCTCATTCAACGTACAGACAAACATTGATTGATCTCTCCTTATCATGTATCATTATATGTATATTTAAAAAGCTCGTACAAGTGTTGTTGTTATTGCGGAATTGAGAGATTACTTCTTATTTCTTTTTTTTTCTTTTTTTTTAAAGAAATTGAACGTTGTAACGACGACAATAACACGTCGGCAAATTAAATATCACAGTTTAATAAAAAAAAATTTATTTTAAAACTTATTGAATTGTGTATTCTTTTTCTCCTCTTTTGTGATTCATTTTATATATTTAATTTACAATGAAGCAAAGTAACGTTTCGTTTTGTATTTTGTTTTCTTTTTTTTTGAAATGCAAGTCATTAGTACGTCACAATCATATCATTAAATGATTCCGAAGATAAGATTTAAGACAAAATAAATCTTCAATAATAAACAGATTGGATAAAGGTACAAAGTACAAAATGATTGGAAGTTATGGTATTTACAATGATTATCAAAACAGTTTCAATTAATTACAATTTATAATTAATCATTTTTTAAAATAGTAATTTGCAGTTTTTTTACTAAAAAATAATATGAAATTAGTAATATCGAATTTTGAATTTTATCATTTGAATTTCAGATAGTACAACTTTTGTAAAATTGCATTTTTTATTTTATCATTTAAATTCAAGATATTTATCTACGTCGGTCATATACGTATATGTTATTATTTGTCACATTAACGGCTAAAAGGAGACTTTAAATCAAAATAATCTTTGACTCATCATTCTACTAATTATCATAGTGTCGATTAAAAAAAAAAGCAAATTTTTCAAAACATTTATTTAAGATGATAAAAAAAATTCTTCTTCGTGATAACATTGCAATGAGCTTAAAGTTAATTAATAAAGCACATTGAAATCTCTCGATCATGTAAGTATACAATTTAAGATAATATTACAAACATGGGGAAATTTTCAATTGTCAACAGAAAAAAAATCCATAAGGAAGAAATTTTAAGAAAACGAAAAGGAAAGAATAATAGAAATGGAAAAGTATTTGTCAAATGCTCATGTTGACTGATCATATATTATGCCTTGTATAGAAAATCGACATGTTATGACTATGTTGATTTTTCTTTTGCTGATATGCTCTTTACGGCAGTTTACTCTGAGATTTATCGACGGCAGAAGAGAAAATAGAGAGAGAGTAAGAGAAACAGAGAAAGAAAGAGAGAGAGAGAGAAATCGTCAATAAAGTGTCTAATGCAATCTTATCATGCAATAATATTGAAATGCGGTTCCTTGGTTCCTTGACGACGAGCAAAACGAACAAGGCAATCAAAGTATTGCGGTATAACTGGGAAATCAGCTAAAAAATTGTCTTTTCTTCTCTTCGTTATTTTTTCCCTTTTCTCTCCACTTAATTTTTAGATAACGCAATTCGTTTCATTCATCGTAAGCTCCTTGCACTTTTATTATTGAGCCGAGTATCATTAAGAAAAAATACATTATAAGTTAAAAATACAAATAAATCTAAAGAAAAGGTACTGCGCAGCAAAAGAAGAGAGAGGCATTAAAAAGGGAATAGTTATTATATATTGCTTTGTTTTTATTTGTATATACGGAAATATGTTATTTTTTTTTCTTTCTTCCTTTCTTTCGTTCCATTAACTATCATTCGAAAAGCGATGGGAGAAGCGTGTTTCAGGGAGCTTCTAGACACGATATGCTTTGCTCTTCATATATACCGGAGAGATGGATGAGTTACGATTGCGTCAGGGTACAAATATACCTGGCACGAAATACCTGAGCTTTAAAACTTCCTCACCCTCCGCCAATGAATATTATTTACATATTTATTACGTATATCCGTTATTTATTTATTCATTTGGCCCATATATTCCGTTTTCGAAATGTTTGAAAAAATTTTTAATAAAAAAAAAAAACAAATACATTATGAATTTCTGATGAAGTACCTGTTTTTTCAAATAAACCGTATTATTACACGAAAAGCTCATTGTTACGATAAAAAGTTTATTTGAAATTACGAAAATCGTCGTAAGTTCATTGGCGCATTGCATATTGCTTAGAGATTAAAGAGAATAAGTGTAGGCCAAAAACTCGAGAGGAGATAAAGAGAAGCGGCGAGTATAGCGACAGAGCGACGCGCCGCAAGGTTCGCTTATATATGTATATACACATAAGTTTAAGTGATAACAGCGCGAAGACAAAAATAATTTGTGCTATTATGCCTCTGGCGCTTATCGAAAACAATGACTGTTTTCAAAATAACATTTAATATCGATTTGTTTTTTTATACGAAATCGTTTAAATTTATATAATATATGCAAATATGTTGTGTTTACTAAAAATAAATAATACCCTGAAAATGATGAGAGTTTGAATGGAATAAAAAAGCTAAAAAAGAAAGAAGGTATATATGAAGTAAAAGGACTTGCTATCTATATATGTATGTGTTGGGTTGCGTAGGTGAAAAGTGAACACACAGGTGTGTAAGTCCTGAAAACATAAGTTGCCAGTTGGTTGTAAGGAAGGAAGGAAGGAAGGGGATGTATTATATAGATATAAAAGGGGGGTAGGTATAAGGCTCGTGTATATGTTGAAAACCCCCCTTTTTTGTTATAGCGCACACGCGACCTATAAGGCTAAAGGCTATGAGGGCAAAAAGAGCCCTTCCCGTCTTATACTTTACCAACAAACTAGACACGACGAGTCAGTGCTTTGGCCGACGTTGCCGCCTGATTCTGCTGCTCTGTTTTTTTTTTAAAAGAAAGCTGACTTTTTCTCTTATTGTTATAACTTGGCTTCAACATGATACCGGTTAGTTATACTTTTATACTTGGCTCTTTTTTTTCATAACATGTCACTTACACAGTGCTAGAAAGCAATGCACTCGTTTATGCACAAATTTTTATTTTATTTTTCTGATAATTTAATGCTGAATAAGTTGCTTTTCAAGAAATTTAAATGACAGATAGATTATATACTTACAGCGTATAGGATACGGTAAAAATTAAAGTTACGATATACTGTACATACGACGAGCACATGAGACGCGCGCGTCTTTTCGATGATTCATTTATGACATTAAGTTTTTATTTTCATTATTTGGATTCTTGACGAAATTATGTTGTTAATGTTTGAGTTTAAAAATTACTTGGTCATTAGAAAATTCTACAAGTTATAAAATATTTTTCAAATATTTAACACTATCACTTGATAGTTAGAATGATTCAGATACTCACTTTTTTAAAAAATAATGTGACTTATAAATTTTTTTTGTTATTATTTATTTTTTTGCAGTATCATTTAACAATATCAGCAAAATATTAAACAAGTATAAATAAGGAAAATTAATAGTTAATTCAAATATTAATACATTATCAATGTATTGGGTTATTGCAATTAGAAAAATCATAAAACTTCCTTTTATAAATTATATAAAAAAAGGGTGAAAAGATCAACATTACAAACATGCATCAACATAAATTTTCGATATTTGCTATTAACATCCTAGACTTTGATATCGCAACTAGATAATCGTGATGAGCATTGACCGGTAATATGCGTATGTATACATATTTGTCGAATGGTACTTTCCGTTTGAGCATAATGTCGCGCGAGCTGTAAAAATTTTTATATTAAACTTACTCGTAGACGGTCATTTCTCGTCTCGTTAAACTTTGTACCAGTGTATATATGCGCTTAATGATTGCTCATGCACAGACGAATGATCGTTTATTATTAATAATATTCTTTAGTTTTTTTTTATTCTTCTTCTTCTTCTTTTTGTTCTTATTATTTCTTTTTTCCTTTTTGACTTATTTATCGTTTTGTTTGTTTTATTTAGTGGATATATGGCAGTCCCCCTTATTATCTGCAGAACTGAGCGCTTCGATGCATTTTATAAGTTTTTTTAAACTTGCATTGCTTATTTGCATTACGTTTATTATTGCACGTACGTACATACATTTTTTTTTCTTTTTCATTTTCGTTTAATCCATTTTTTTTTATCTCGTAACATTTTACGAGAATATTATAATATTATTTAATTTTAATTATTTGTATATTATATTTTATAAGTTTAAATATTCTATATATAAGAACCAATGAACTTAATGAATTTGACTGAATAATTTATTTTCAATAAATAAACTAATTTGTAATTTTCTATATTAATATTGCAAGTGGCGTCTGGAAATGGTCACGTTTCATTGAGTTGATAGACATGTTAGGCAAGCAATTCAACGATAAAGAAAACGTGCTCCTTTTTCTTGATAAATTACTATATTAGCTTAATGATAACTAAAATCTTTTATAATTTCAATCTAAATGTTATTTTACATTGTTGATTAGATAACGAAAAAAAGTAATGGAGAGTTGTTATTAAATCTCATTGAAAAGTTTGCATTAATTTAATAATTAATAAACTTGAGAAATGGAGTTTAATATTTCTAAGAAACTAAGCGAGTAAAATTAAGCAATTTTTTTTAGCAAATGAGTTGTAATTTGTGGTATTTAAGTACGAGAATATTTCGTGATTTAGGTGTTTTACAGCTCATTATAATAGAGCCAATTAGTGTAATAGTTAGAAACCCTATTATTTTTTTTATCTCTAGCGAAAAAGAATTTATTGCAGGCGCATTTAATTTCTACAGCTGAAAACAAACCGAGCAATCGTTTTATTTATGCTTTTTGTTTGATATCTTAATCATTGCCGTATTCGGATTGCAAATTATCTTTCCGAAAAAAGTATTTTTTTTTTCTCTTCTTTTTTTAATTGACTTAGCTTATTATGTAACGTAACAGGAAAAACATATTATACGCTTTACTTTAATTACCGATATCTTTGGATTTTCTTTTAAAAACTGATTTTATCAAAAGATTTTTGTTTCAATGATATGGCGACGCAAAGGAAAAAATAAACTTGATAAGAAAATAACTAATTAGAATATTAGAATCTTATTTGTTCAACATTATTTAATCAGAGATTAAATTCTAGACGAAATATTTGAAAGTTAATCCTTAATATAAAAATTTAAAAAGTTTCATTACAAAAATTATACGTTTATACTGATTATACAACGTACATATAACTATGAAAAACGGATAATTTAAAAGATTTGTTAATTTGAAGAATTCAGTGAATATTTGATAGTAAAAACTTTGTTTTCAAATAAAAATAGTTTTCCTTTATTCACAATGTAAAAAGTTTTTGTAGACTATAGTTGGTTGGAATAAATTTTTCCTGAAATTGCCGATTAAGTTGAAATTCCGGTATTTTCGGGGGGTAGGGGTCAATTAACTGAGTAACTGGTAATGGCTTTATATCAGTTATCAGTGGAGTAAAAGTTAACTGCAGTAAAAGTCGTTTTGTCCGTGGAGGGCAATATAGTAAGGCTTTTTAAAAGCTTTAAAAAAGCTTTGGCAATGCCTTTTAAATGAGGAAAAGAGAAAGAGAGAGAAAGAGCTTTAAAGCTCTAGGCACGAACCTGATCGATTGGTATCCTTTCAGTGCCAGGTGTATGCCACTCAAATACATTTACCTTTCTCATATATCTTTTTTTTACTTTCTTCTATTTTTCTTAGCTTATTGTTTTCTTACTTTTACTTTAGTCTTAAGTCTCTTTGGCTTTTGACACTTTTAGTATTTTTTTTTAAATCGTAAAATAACATTAGAGCATATTCGTTCCTTTACGTGGATTCTTTGATTGATTTGTCATTTATTTGTTATCTTGGTTACCAAGTTGAATTTATTTATGGTGATATCTTAATGATTTTTTTTTCAATCTGTTAAAGAAGAAAAAAGAATAAGGTAACAATCATGAATAGTTTAATTTATTTTGATTGATTTTAGTATTCAATAATGCTCTTTAGTTATATTGTATAATCAATTTCATTGATTTTAAAAATATTCCATTGTATTGTTTTTCAAAAAATAGAATTTTTTTCATTTTATTTATCAAATAAATTTCCAAAACTTTGCTTAAAATCATCGCTTATTTTTTTTTCACAAACTCCAATGCGTTCAAATCCGCTATCTATAAAATAAATATTTCCTTAGATCCAATTGACAGAACTCTTTTTATTTATTTAACGTCGCTGTATTTATGCTATCATTGCGATGCTAATTAGCGACGGAGATCATCAGTGTGTTTGCGAACAAAGTACTTGTATCGTATACAGTGGTGCTTGCATCAATCGACCGCTGAGAGAAGGATTCGAACTCGAGTCCTCGAGAATACAAATCCAACGCTCTACCGAGTGAGCCACTGACGACTTCACTTTAATAATTAGTATTGTTCAAAATAAATTGTATCTTCAAGTACACAGTAGCATTAAATTTTCATTCCAAACTATAAGTTTATTAAATATCGATTCTGTGGATAAATTTATGAAAATAAAAAAATTCAATATATCATGAAATTCGTAAATGTTAAGTACTCATAAATAGAAGACATGAGAATCATAAAATAAAAGTATAATACTTTTTTTTCAAAAGTTTTTTAATATATTCAAACACATAAAAGATTCAAAATAGAATTGAAAGTACGATGGAAAAAAAAATTACGATAGGAAATGAAAGCATCGAATCATAAATCGTATAGCGTTTCTCTATTTTTTTTCATATTTATATGTTTTTTTAGTCATTAGCATATATCTATACATAATTTAGATATGTATATAAAAGAAGAAGAAGAAGTCATAGGAATATAACACGGAGAAAAAGAAATGAGTTCAGTGATTTAGGAAGGGGAGGAGGACACATTTTGAAGGCGCTTTTAATCACGCGAGACACCAACAGTCACGAGCACCCCAACCATCCATCCTCATCATTCTTTTCTTTCTTTTTATTTTTTAACTTTTTCTTTTTATCTTTTCTTCTTTTCTTCCATCATACTTTTAATTTGATTTTTTTTTCGTCTTTTATAGAGTCAAATATATTAAAAAACTTTTGAAAAAAATAAAATATAATGTGCAATTCTCTCTTTTTTTTATTTCAAATTGCTGGTTAAAACTTTCCTTTGTCTATTATCGTTGTTATTAAAACTTATCTTGCCGAATTTCGTCGAATAATAACATTTGCCATATTGTACCGAAAAGAATATTTAATACATAGACGTTTTAAAACGTTTCTTAAATTTTTATTAAACTTTCATTAAAACAGAAAAAAAAATAAGAAAGAAAATCGAATTGCTAAAATACATTTTTTTTTATGGTTTTTTCGCAGACTAAATGAAAAATGTAATATTTAATTAGACAAAAATTATTAGTGGAGATAATCATATAATTAAATTAAAATTTTTCATAATTATATATTTAATAAAAATTTTTCGGAAGTTAACGTAAAATATGAGGAATAAATGACAAATGAATTGAATTATGAAATAATTGCTTGCTCAAGCCTTATGCACATATACGAATAAGATAGTAATATTCTTGTTATTTCTTTGGCCAAAGTCAAAGTCTATCGTATATTTAAAGCTGAACATTTTATCTTTACTCTGGTATCGTTTGTGTATATTTATTGCCCATATATATACCTCATAAGTATATATTGTAAATAAATATGTTACCATAATCATTTAATTAAAATTTTTTTTTCACATATGATTAACTGGCGCTTGTTTGAAAGTTATTTCTGAATTTTTTTAACAGATCATTTATATTTTTAAGAATTCAATTTTAAATATTAATTTTTATTTTTATGTGGATCTGTTTTTTTTTTAATTCATCTTGATGTAAATATTTAGAAATGTGTGAGAGATTTCAGCCAAAAATGAAACTTTTAAGTTTTAACGATAATGAAATGCGATTAACCGAACGTTTCTTTTCTTTTATTTTTTATTATTGGTATATGCATTATATGTAGCTTTGCATGCATAATTATATTAAGAAAATTAAAGAAAAAAGTTTGCGCAGAAACAGCCAAGAATTGCATCGTTATCATTACGGGAGCAAATGAGAAGGCGACCAGCTACAGCAAAAAGTTCTGGCAAATCTAAGGAGGTAAGCTTAGATCATTCAATAAACATCAATATTGAATGATGTTATGCATGACAATTTTTCAAAAAATTAAACCTGCAAATATCGTTAATCTATTGGTAATTATGAATTTAAATATTTCTGTAGTTACCGGGTAAAAGTAAATCAAGCAAAATGGATACAAGTAGAAAAGATTCAGATGAAAATGGAGAAGATGATAGCGAGGAAAATTTTTGTTCAGATAATCTGGTTAAACAAAATTACGAATTACGTCATCGTCTCGAAGAAGAAGCAGCAAGTTATAAAAAAAGGCTAGACACATATCGACAAGCACAGCAGCATCAAGCGGCACTCGTCTCTCGTTTACAGGCCAAAGTAACATTATGATCTATCTTCGTATATTTTTTTTCTTCTTTCCTGTAGCTTTCGTGCATGATAAATGATAATAAAAAAAAAGAACATGAAAGCTACATTTATGCATTTATAAACATTGATAAGAGAATAATTTATATCGAAATGACGATTTGTTAATCGCGTTAATAAAGTAATGATTAATTTTAGGTACTCCAATACAAACAAAGATGTTCGGAACTGGAAAATCAAATGACGGATTCACTTCCGGCCGAAGATGATAGGCTATTGAGTTCCTGTTTACCGGGACAAATGATATTGCAAGCAGCTCAACAAACAATGCGCGAAATGCGCCAAGAGCAAATTACCGATTTGGATACTGCGCTCAAAAGGCTCAACGAAGAAAGAAACAGGTACACTTTTTTCTAGCATAATAATTATTTTTAATTGGAAAAGAAAATTAATAAATTTTTAACTGATAGATGCGAGAAGCTTCTTCAACTCAACGTCAGTTTGAAAGATCAGCTAGAAGAGTCTCACCGATCGAACGAAACATTGACCAACGATTTACAAAAGCTCAGTAGCGAATGGGATTCATTACGCGAAGAAATGAGCATAAAAGAAGAAGAATGGAAAGAAGAAGAAATGGCATTTAATGAATATTACAGTACTGAACACAATAGATTGTTAAACTTATGGCGCGACGTTGTGTCAATCAAAAGATTATTCTCCGATATGAAATTTGCCACGGAACGTGATTTAACTAAAATGCGTGGTCAGATGAACAGCTTGACTAATGATACTCTTACAGCTTGTAGCAGAACAGGTTTCACTCTTAAATTACAAGCTGCCGCAGCCAATGTTTCTTCTGCTATTTTACCACAACTTGATAGAAGCCAACAAAGCATCAGTAGCAATGATTTGTCAACTTCAATTGACAAAAAAAGCGCTGAACTTGAAGCTGCCAAAGAGAGATTTGAGGCTGCTCAAGCAGAAATTCGTTCTAAGGATGAAAAGATCCAGCAACTGTTACGCGAGGTACATCAAAATAATCTTATACTTCAATTGTACTTATCATTTAACATATATTTATTTCCATATTAATGTGAATTGCAATGATACTTTAGGTCCAATTACTAGAGGAAAAATGTTCAGAGACGGAGGCGAATTTGAATCAAAAGTCACGGTTACAAGAAGATTTTGATATGTTACAATTAGCGCTTCGGGATATTGCCCATGCTGTAATTCAAGATGCCGAAGCTCGTGAAATGGACAATAGTAACATTCAAACAACGCCTCACATACATTTATCACCGAGTGGACCATTATCAGCAAGTACATTGAAGAGAGGAACGCGCAATGTAATGGGTAATGCAATACCTGCCTTTGCTGAGAGTACCATTAGCGCTGTACAAGCTGCTCTTCACAAGTATCAGCTTACTATTCACGAACTGGAGGTAATCTCTTATTTTATTCCTGAAAATTTTGAATTATAATGGACATATTGTTTGTTAAGATGTATGTAATAATATCTTGATTTTGACTGAAAAAGGTAATATTTCGTTTTTAATTCAAGAAAAATAATTTGTCGTTTCTGGTTGAAGAAAGATGGTATTTTGGAAGCGATTCAAGAAAAGTAATATCACAGAAAATAATATTTTTTTTATTCTTTGAATCATCTCTCTTGGCTAGATTTAATCAACTTGATTTTTAAATTATCTACTATTGTGATAATTCTCTATATTGGAGTTTTATATTCTTATCAATATTAGTTGAATTAAAATATTATTTATTGCAAATTTTGCTAGTAGCATCAACTTAAAATAGTTAGCAAAAGATTATACTTCAAAATATCACTTTTTCCAATATCCGCTGAGATACCATCTTTCTTCAACTATAAACGATATATTATATATTTTTAATTAAAAACGAGATATCACCTTTCTTGAAATTATTATATTTGTCTCAAAAAATTTATATATTAAATGGAAATTTATAAATAAATTAAACTTTAAATACTAAAACAGGTAAAACTACAAACTGGTAAAGAACAATTGATGGTATGCCGAAAACAATCGGAAGTCTTGGAAGAACGTGTTTCAGGTTTAGAAGAAAAGAATGCTGAGATGATTGTAAAATTAGACACATTGAGATCTGAAAGTTTACAATTATCTCAAGAAAAGGAAATGCTTCAAAAAGCTCTGGATAACGTTAGAAGTGAAAAAATTAATCTGGATAAGAGTCGAGTGGAATATGCAGGTGCAATGGATACTCTAAGCACCGAGTGCGATTCAATCAATAAACTTAACAATAAATTAGAGAAGCTTTGTCGAAATTTAGAAGAAGAAAAAATATATCTTCAAGGTGAATTAGATCGAGTGAATAAAGATTGTGAGATTAGTGAGAGTAATCTTCGCGTTGAAATAGATAACTCGAGTAAATTAAGAGAAGAATTGTTAAGTTTACGGGAAGAATTAAGTAGAGCTAACTTAGCCAAAGACGTTATAGAACAGCAGAAATTTGAGTCTGAAAATTATTTATCACAAGTTGAAAAAATAAAAGCTGATTTAGAATTGGATCTTGAGAGAGCATACATAGATAAAACTGATTTGCAAGAAGCTTTAAATAAATTACAAGCGGTCGGTATGTCCAATGAACAAGATTTGGCGAGATTACAAGATGAATTGAAGAAACTTAACGATGAGAAGAATCAATTGATAAGTCAGTGCGCTGATCAACAAACTGATTTGGGATCGTTGAAAAAGGAATTATTACAAGCTGAACAAACGAGACTAGATCTTGAATCTGAAAAAGTATCGATGCAAGAAAAAATAAAATTCTACCAAATGGATAAAGAAAAAATGGAAATGGATATTCAACAATTAGGCCGAGACCGTGATACTTTAAGTAATCAGTTATCGTCACTTGCCAGAAAGAAA
This sequence comes from Anastatus disparis, assembly GCA_017163975.1. Lineage (NCBI taxonomy): Eukaryota > Metazoa > Arthropoda > Insecta > Hymenoptera > Eupelmidae > Anastatus > Anastatus disparis. The sequence goes on from JAFFSR010000226.1 coordinate 6,009,356, forward strand.
GAGGCTGTTAATGAAGAACTTTCAAGAGTAAAACAACGTTTTGAACAAGCTCAAGAAACCAATGCAAGACTCAATGAAAAACTCGAACATCTTGTTAAGGATTATGAAGAGGAACAGGTAATAATATTTTATTGAACTTATCATCATTATTGTATGCATTAAATTATCAAAAAAAAGGATTAAATAAACTTATGTTTTTTTTGTTATCAATTCAGGTTCTTCGGGATAGTTGCGAAAAAGAAAATCAAAGATTGCAAGAAGTCCTAGCTGCGATGCGTAGCGAAAAGGAAACGTTGGAAATTATTCGGCTTGAAATTACAACTACTCTCAAAGATACATATGATAAAAAAGTTCAATTAGAAAAGGATCATCAGGAATTGTTGATTAAGCAAGAAGGATTAAAAGGTCAAATACAACGTTTAACTAAGGAATTAGAAAATAGTGAAAGACACGCCCAAGATGTTAAAAAGAGCCTAACACAATTAGGCAAAAATCAAGAAGCTGAATTCCAAACTGTAATTGCGAATTTGAAGAAACAAAGTGAAGATGCATTGAGGAAGTTAAATGATGAAAAGGTAAGATTTTTTTGTTGAGATTATTAATGTTTTGACATTATCAAAAATATTCTAATAACGATTTTCAATGAGAGTGCATTGCATTTGGATCTTGGATTTTCTTCTAACTTTGGGATATTTTTTCTTACATAAAATCATGATAAAAGCCGTATCAATTCGGTCCAACGTTCGATTTTTTCAGAATTATGAGTAGTTTTGTCTGTTTTGTTAAAAAGTTTGTGTCTGCTTTATATTTGTACAGTTTCTGAACTACTTATTCTATAAGGTTTTTACTAATTGCATATATGTTGAGATTAAAACCTTTCGGTTGGAAAAAAAAACGTTTTCAAAAAGCTCAAGTTGTTTTAAAGTTATTCGGGAATAAAAATATTTTTTTTTTAATCGAAAGGTTTTAATCTCAACTTTAATATGCAATTAGTAAAAAGCTTATAGAATAAGTAGTTTGAAAACTGTACAACTATAAAGCAGATGCAAATTTTTTAAGAAAAAAGACAAAACTGCTCATAACTCTGAAAAAATTGAGCGTTGCACTCTTTTTGTTAGTAAATTCTTACAAAAAAGAATCCTTATACTTATAATTATAATCATTCGCTTACCTATTTTATTAGGAACAAGTAAAAATTACGTTGGAAAAGAAACTACAACAGAATATATCTCAATTGGGAAGTGAAAAAGATAACGAAATAAGTGAATTGAATCAAAGAATTGAAGAATTACAACGTGATATACAAAAAATAATCCAACACCACGAAGAAATTCTTTTGAGAGCGGAAAATGACAAACAACAAGCTTTATTGATAGGTATGATAATTAATCATTATGAAGAAGTATACTAAAAAGTAAAATTAAAAACTGGAATATATTTTTTAGCTCAGCAAGATCAACAAGTTCTTATGGAAAAATTAGAAAATGTTTATAGAGAATTGGAAGGTGAAAAGTGTAATTTAGATCGTTTCCGAAGAGAAGCAGCAGCTCATGCTGATCAAGATCGTAATAGCATAAATAAAGCACGCGAGGAGCTTAATCGATATAAAAACAAATTAGATGAAACAATCCTCAAGGCAGGTGATGAAAAATTAAAGCTTGAAATAAAATTGGAAGAAGTTAGAAATGAAAGAGAAAACGCTTTTAAAGATATTGAGGAATTAAGAGTTCAACTTCAGATGTCGGAAGATAAGGCGGATGAGCTTCAGAATCAACTTATGGAAACTAATCGTAAACTTAAAGAAGGTAATTTTTGTGATTGAAAAACCCTACTCTCTAAATCTGAAAGAGTGACTTTAAAAAATTTTCACTCGTTAAGAGTGATTTTTCACTCTATAAGTCAAAAAACTGAGCCACTCTATTATGGATTGGCTCAGTTTTGTGACTATTAGAGTGGAAAATTACTCTTTCAAATTTTGAGAGTATGATTTTTATAAATTTTTTTTAATTCTTAAAAGTAAATTTAAAAGTTTTATTTTCCTTCGTCTTCTTAACTTCCTGTAATATGAACAAAGGAGTGTATTATAATCGATTTTGGGTATCAAATTTTCTTTCAACTTTGGAATATTTATTTTTGCATCAAGTTACGCCCAATCGATCCAAAATTCAATTTTTTCAAAATTATGATTAGTTTTGCCGGAATTTTGAGTTTTTTTTTTTAAATTTGTACCTGCTTATAACTATGCAGTTTTTAAACTTTTTACAATGAGATCAAAACCTTCCAATTAAAAGAAAATTTGTTTATGAAGCTCAAGTTGTTTAAAAGTTATAAACAAATAAAAATAGTTTCAAGAATTCAGCTGAAAATGTGCCTATAAATGCTGCATTTTAGTTTAACATTTGTGCTAATTTTTATTCTTTCATAACTTTTTCATAACTGGAATTTTTTCGAAAAAAAATGAAGACGTAAACTTAACCAAGTTTTATTTTACGTTACTTAAAAAAAATTCAAGGTTTGGTCTTATTCTACTTATATAACTATAAACAATTATTTCAGCCGAAGTATCAATTGAAAACTCAAGAAAGGAACTTCTTGATGCGCACCGTCAATTAACTAATTCAAACTACGAAAAAGAAAAGTACAACAGCAGCAATAAAGAATTAAGAGAATGCATAAAACAAGTTGAAAGCGACAAAAGAGAACAAGCACGAACATTGGAAGAAGCATACCAAAAGATTGCAGGTAATTTATTAGATTCAGTTTTTTCTTGTCTTTAATAATTATTAACGATTCTAGAATTAATTTAGAAAATTGTAATTTATTTTAGATTTTTTTCTATTAATAATTATATAATAATAATTTTGTTTTTAAATGACTTATTAATTAATAAAATAAAACAAAAATTAATACAGGATTGGAAGATGCCAAGACATCTTTGGAAGCGGATCGTAATCGTTTGCAGAACAGCTTACGCGAAAAAGATAAGGAAGTATTACAAATACAGCAAGAACTACGATTAACACGCGAGGAATTAGAAAAGTCGCATAATTCCAATTCCCAAGCTCAAAATGTTGAAAAAGAATTGTCAGCAAGATTAGCAAATGAAATGGAAGACAAGGATCGCTTGCAATTAAAATTACACCAAATGAAAAAACAGGTAAATATTTAACATCGTTAAGTTATTTATAAATATTTTCATACATTAATAATAATTATAAAATTTTAACAGATGATAGAACTCGAGAACAGTTCTGAAGTAACTCGTCAAGAATTGGCTAAATTACGATCGCGTTCAGACGAAGACGACGAAAGATCGCGCGAACGTGAGCAAGAATTCATGGCCAGAATAGAAGACGGTCGATGCCGTGAGCGCTTACTCGAAGATCAAAAGCATAATCTTGAGGTTTGTTTAACCGACGCCACTCAGCATCAGCAAGAGCTTAAAGCTAAACTAATTGGTGCCGAAAGTAAAGGACGCATACTCGATGCTCAATTATCACAACTCGAAAATCAAAAGAAAGAAGTTGAACAAAAGCTCAGCAGTGTTCTTCTAATTCTAAGACGTATTGCTGGAATACAATTTGATGGTACAATCAATATACCATTTAGAATGTCAAGTCCATCGAGACGTTATAGTCCAGTTAGAGGTAAAATGAAAATTAATAAAGTACACGATAAAATATGAATTTTTTACTGAAATATAATATTTAATTTTATGTGCACCAAAAATTATAGCACAAGAGCACGATGGAAATCGCGAAGTCATGCTAGATGTCGATCCAGAAGTAGTAAGAAGAGGCGTCAAATCTCTTATGCAACAGGTCGCTCAAATCGAACGTGAAAGAGTAAGTGAGCTCAGTTGTAGATGATATAATTAATGATGCAACCTGTCAACGCGATTTATTTTTAATCCGCTTTAACCAAAACTATTTTAAATTCACTTTTAGGATGACTATAAGACAGAATTGAATAGCACGAGAAAACAGTTACTCGAAGCGCAGGAAAATCAAAACAAAATCGATACCAAGCTTAATCAATTGCAATTGTCTTTGAGGAATTTGCAAGATGAAAAAAATTCTTTGGAGTCAAAAATGATGCAAAAACAAAATATGTGTCAAGGACATGTATGTGCTGAAATATATAATCCTTTAATTAATTTTTTTTTTATTGTAAATAATTTTACAAGCCTATATTTACAGGTAGAACAGCTACAAGAACAAGCGAATGAGAATGAGAGACTCAAGGAAAAAGTTGTTAATCTTGAAATGTCAATTAATATTGGATCACAAGAAAAAAATCAATGTGAAGTAAGAAATTTGTTATTAATAAAAAAATTTTTTAATAAAAATTAGTTAAAAATTTGATAATAAAATAACAATTTCCCATAGGATAAATTAGAAAAAATGAAACAAACAATTAACAAGCTTGAGAGCGAGAAACGAATGTTAAAGGAAGAACAAAGCAAATGTGATAATAGAATAACACAAATGGAAGTTCATCGCATGTCTCTCGAAGGCGATTTACAAAGATTGCAAATGATAATACAAGAAAAGGAAGCTACTACACAGGTATAATTGCAGTATTACATTAATATTGAATAAGCATTTTAAGTATGATTAATTTTTATTTATTATTTAATTATAGAAATTACAAGAACGTTGTGATAATCAAACTCGAACCGTAACAAGTCTAGAAGAAAGATGCGTTTCACTCAAGAATACAATTGAACAAATGAATCATTCGCTTGAGAAAGCATCAACGGCCGAAAGTGAAATGAAAGCTGAAATTAATCATATGCACAGAACTTTAATTGAAGTTAATGCTCATTCACAAAGTGATACTGATAAAATAAAACAGGTAATATTTTCTTTTTATACTTTTTTATTAATAATTAAAGGCGTGATATATATTGAATTTTTTAAGGCTGATAATAATTATTACATTGTTCACAATTAGATTCTTTAACAATGACATTAATATTTTAATATTTTTAAATAATTTAGTTGGTATGCTGTTTTCATTAAAATCATATTTACCCACTAGCATGAAAAGTTCAAATGAAAGAGTAGAAACTTGTAGAAAGGTTCTCTAAAACTTTGCAGATATTATTTTTCAAAAAAGATAACACTGAAACTTCATAGAAAACTTGCAGAAATTTTAGATAAAAAATTTTTAAAGAAACCTTACAGCACAGTTAAAGTGATATTTTGTTTAAGATTTTACGAAAAATTGCAGCATGGTTTTCAAAACGTTTCGTTGAAATATTTCTACAAAGTTGCTACAAGGTTTCGTTGAAATATTTCAGTATAATATTTCTGCAAAGATTACTGCAAGGATTAGGAAACAACTTAACTATAAATAATATATTTTTTAAACATTTTGTTAGATTTTTCGCTATGGAAAGAAATATTGTGAGAAACTTTTATGAAAGGTTTCTATAAAGTTTAAAATTTTCACAGAAACTTTACAGAAACCTTGCATGCTATGTGTGTTCAAACAAAATTATTGTGATTACTATTGTGTTCAGAATTGTGGGATTGAAAATTAATATTATTGAAAGACTGATTAAAATAATACTGTTTCAGCTTCAAAAGCAATTATTAACTGCAGAGAGTGATCGTCGTGTTATATTGGAACGACTTGAAAGTCTTCAACAAAGTTTAAGTGATCTCCGACATAATAACCAAATGTTAAATGATCAGAATAATCGTTTACAAAATGAGCTGTCTAACAGTGAAGTTTTGCGTTCAGGTTTAGAAGCTCAGCTTCGTTTAGCTAATTGGCCCCGCGATGGACTTGACAACAAGGATGAAGAACTGCTTCGTCAATTACAAACAACGCAACGCGAAAGAAGCGAACTTAAAGCTAAAGTAGATGTACTCAATGACAAGGTAAATTGTTATTTTTTTATAAATTCTGTTTTTATAATCCTAAAAAAACAATATGTAGAATATATAATTAATTATAGGTTAAAACATGTGAAAATGACAAGAGAAATTTGGAGCGACAATTGACATCAGCTCGGTCAAGTAATCTCCGTAGCAAGAGTTACGAGAGACAAGAAAAAGCACATAGTGAATTATTGGGCACAATAACAAGTGTTAATTTGGATGTGCTCGAACAAGAGAATCGTGATTTAAGATTGAAAATACGAAGATTAGAAAATCAAATGTCGGAAAAAGATTCTGAAATCAATAGACTGAAATCACAATTAACTCATTCTCATCCACACTCAGCATGCTTGGACCGGAGTGCTGAAATTGAACGCTATCGCGCTGCTCAACTACAGGCTGAAAAATTACTTGAAGCTAGAGAACAAAGCCATCGACAACAAATTATTCGACTTGAAAGTCAGGTAAATCTCTTCATATAAATCTTTATGATAAACCGACATAATTTTTTAGTTATTTTTTTAGTTAAATAAATATTTATTTAAAAAACACTTGCATTCTATTTTAAAGGTGATGTTACTACGTGGAAGAATCCTACCTTATCGGCTAATATTCAGCTTCGTTAATAATTACAATTAAAGAACCCTGGTAGAAAATAAACCATTTTTTGGCCATTTTTGTTGGCCAACGCATGTTAAAATGGCACTTATCTAGAAATTTTGGAAACTCTTTGTACAGAATTTCTAGATAAGTGTCATTTTAACATGTGTTAACCAGCAAAAATGGCCAAAAAATGGTTTATTTTCTACCAGGGAAACAATCTTAGAAAACAAAATACATTAGCTCAAAATATGGCCCGTAAACATTATTTAGTTAAATTTTCAATCAATTCATTTTTTAGTTTCGAAAAATTCTGAATTTTTATATTTAAAAAATAATATTTTTATTTATATTGACTTGTTGGGACTTAAAAAATATTATCTTATTCGAAAGCCCAAAATTCTCCAAGACTAATAAGTAAATTTGTTTGAAAATTTAACTGAATAAGTTTTAAGAGATACATAACTAGCTGATGTATTTTATATTTTAAAATTATTATTTTAATTGCAATTATTTATGTAATTACTTATTAACCAATGAAGTAAAATCATTCCTTGCAATCACATCTCCTTAAATAAAAGTGCAAATTGAAATTAATTTGAAAATTTTCAAATAAATTTAAAAAACTTTCTTCCCTTACACGTATATATTTTTATATTAATAAATGTTAAATTTTTGTAGATTCAATCGTTAAAGGAACAATTGAATCAAGAGATAAAACGTCGACAATTATACGTGCTTAGAAGTTCTCGCGCAGATCGCGAAATGCAGCAGATACGTCAAGCTCTTGGTGATTCTTTACGTACAGTATCGCAAGAACCATCACTGGATGCTGTATTACTTGAACACGAGGCTCGTAAGCTTGATTCAACTGTCAACAGTACAGCAAGTTTACCGGCATCTTTAGCTCTTCCAGCGCCTTTACCATCTTCGACTTCCATTAAGTGAAATACGTCTTTATATTGATCAAACAAATTTTGCTAAATTCAAATATCACACTGCCATAATTGACTTGCTATAATCCATTTATGATTATTATGTTGTTGCATTTAAAATCTAATTCTCATTTTTAATTCATAATATTATTTTTTGTTAAAGTTTTTCGTCTAATTCAAACAAAGAAAGAAAAGTACAATTTAAATTAAATTCAAATCTCAGGGAGACTTGATCATTTTAATTATAGACGTGAGCGAATTCACTATGCAAAATCAATTATGTAATCGTTGAACATTAACATAACGTTTCTTTTTCCCATTTGTTTAAACATAATAATAACGAAAAAAGGCAATGTTACGCACAATGTATTTCTAGGCAATCGTTTTTATTATAAAAGTAAAAAATAATTAACGAAAAATGATAAAAAAAAGTAAAAATTAATGATCCGTCCTCAACGGAAAGCACGGTAAAGGTAGATAATGATTACTAAAGAGAAAAATAAAAGTAAAACATAATGCTTTCTTTAGTCTCAGCCTGAGACCAAAGTCAATAAAATGCGAGCATTTATTCAGAAAATATAGATTAATAAGAATAGACCAAAGATAAGAGCAAAATAAAAAATTTGTCCAAGAGTAGATGGTGCAAGTTCTAAGGATAAAATAATGTATGTACTTGTTGCACGTGTATCGATTGTTTTTATGAAAAATTTATTTAAAAAGATAATGTTTTCAATCTAAGATTTAGATATGATATTAGTACAAAATATTGTTATATTTTATTGAAACACCCATTTTAAATGTTTGTCAAATTAGCAAAAAAAAGATAATAACTTAAAAAAAATCATTTTCAATGAAAAAAAAATGAAAATAAAATTATTTGTAATAATGATGTGCAACAAGTCATAAATGAAGCGTGCGTTTAAATAAAATATATAAAAAAAAATTAACCAATGAATTGTTTCCGGATACAGTTTAAAATATAGTGCAATCTGAATGAATGGATTGAGTCAATTCTCTTCTCATAGAGAATATCTTAGACATCCAGTCCTAAAAAAAACAGTTTGATGATAAAAAAAATTTAGAATTCAACAGTCTAAGCCTAATCCGTCCAGCGGATCAATTATGATCTCACACAGTATTATCAAATACAATTTATTTATTATTATTATTAAAATTATTATTATAATTAATATATGAAAAAAAGTTATAAAAAAATTTTCGGATTGATTTTCGAATAATCGAAATTTCTAATCATATAGCTGCAATATTTGTGTTATTAGATATAATTATATAAGTTGTGTTTTAGATATGTATACGTATAAAACGAGTGTGTATCAACGAGTCTATACATTAAATTAATTATTTTATAAATGTTTATTTTTTTCTTTTATTTATCAATTTTATATATTATATAATTTATATCTAGTCAAAAAAGGGTAATGTCGGCACGTCGATTGTAAATTTAAAAAACTAAAACTAAAATCCTTGCGATGATCGCTGCATTTATAACTAAAAGAAGATTTACACGTTGTACAAACACTGATCAAGATACTGATCTCATTCGTAAAAATAATGTTGACTCTAAAAAAAAAAGGAACATAATATATTTATATATATGGCGCATTACCCTTGTCAACGATGCTGACTCGCACGACCATTATTAGAATCTTACTAACATTTATGTTTATGTTTTTTCCATGTATATGTGTTTTATGTGTTCAAAAATAAAAGAAAAATAATGTTTCGTTGAAAAAGAAAAAAAAAACGTAGTTGAATAAATGAAAGAGAATATAGAAAAAAATAGTATATTTTGTTTTTCTTTTTATTACGTAATATCTAATTCCTATTCTAATTTTATTTTACATATATTTTTTTAAATTTTATTTAACGTCGCTGTATTTGTGCTATCATTTCGATGCTAATTAGCGACGGAGATCGTTTCAGTCTATCTTTAAACAAAGCACATGTAACGTACAGTGGTGCTTGTATCAATTGTCTGCCAAGAGCAGGATTCGAACTCAAAGCCAAGCTGTTTTTTTGTTGTTGTTACTTATGTAATTTTTTTAAAAATATTACATAAGTAACAAAAGTTACTATAAATATACAACTTGTCAGAGAATAATTTTAAAAAGTAGTTAATTTATCTGTGTAACATTTACTTGATATCAAGTAAATTTTAATTTAATAAATTAAAACTTTACTTTAATAAAATATAATTTACTTAGATATGGCAAATTTTTTTTGTACATTATGGTGTACAACTAATTTTTCAGAATTGGTTCATATAAACATTACAAAAGATATTTTTAGATAAAAATTTAAACAATAGATGAAAATTCATTGATAGAATAAAGCAAATAAGATAATATAAACAGAAAAAAAAGAATAATGCAATAGCTGTCTTTAGGAAGCATTAAATAGAAGATGAATCAAAAGAGTTATACACGCTTATTCGCGTGTTATAGACGTTAAAAGCCCTTGTATATATATTTGTGCGTACGACTAATGGCCTTGACCGGGATAAACGAATGAAAATAAAGCCCCACAGTAATTTAAAAGGTTTACGTTTATATACATTAAGCAAAAGCGTAAGTAACAAGGAAGAAGAAATAAATAAAAAACGAACAAGAGAAGTAAAAGCACTTTTTGTATTTAAAAAAAAAATTGGTCAGTATAAAATTTTTAAGGTTTTTTTCACACATGTCCAAATTAGACGAATACCACTATACTTTTTTTATTTAACGTCGCTAAATTCATGCTATCGTTGCGATACTAATTAGCGACGGAGTTTCTCAGTGTGCTTGTGAACTGCAGCACATGTAACGTACAGCGGTGCCTGTATAAAACAGCCAAGAACGGGATTCGAACTCGGTACCTCGAGATTACGAATTCATCGCTCTACCGAATGAGCCACTGACGACCTCGAATACCACTATACGTTATGTATACAAGTGCTGGAGTTGTACGGAGAACCAAATTTGGTTTGACCAATGACGAATACTTCTGCCATTCAATATGTAGCTGATCCATATACTTTCCTTTTACGTTTACCTTTACATATACATACACACGAGGAATTGTCCTCCCAACTCTCTCTTTCTATCTATCGTCCATGACACTGGTCAAAATAATGACTATAATGTTCGACTTCTCTTTTAACTTTTCTTATTGTAATCACGTCTCTATTGAATGCATAATACACCAGTATAAAGGACGTAAAACTATCGGCAACAATCGGCCAATACAGATTATGACCTTATTTGGAACGATGACTCTTTAGTTCCTTTTAATGATTTTTATATTTTTTTTATTTATCGTTTATATTTGTTAATTGAATTTTTAATTAATTAAAATTAATTTATAATTGATTCAAACTTTTATTTAATTGAATTAAATATTAATTGATAATATTTTTATTATGCACTATAATGAAGCTTAAAAACGTACTTTATTATCTTAATTATAATATCATCTTTTCGTAGTCTTGTATTAAAGTAATATGTTAAACTTTAGCCAAAAAATTTAATTTATGACATTAGCATACAATTTTTTTTTTAATTTTATTTAATGTCGCATCATTGCGATTTTAATTAACGACGGAAGTCAATTCAGTGTGTCTGTTAACAAAGCACATGTAACGTACATTGGTGCTTGTATCAATCGACCGAGCGCGGGATTCGAACTTTGAACCTCGAGAGATTATGAATCCATCACTCTATCGTGTGAGCCACTGATGACCATTTCAATATGCAGTTAATAATTTTTGCAAAGTTTACGTCATCTTTATTATAATAAAATTTTGTTCAAATCAGCTACTTTAAAATCATTTCAAATTTAAATTTTGTCGATTAAAAATTAATGGTATGCAAATTGTCGAGACTATCTCCTTTCCAGACAAACAATAACTAAATAAAATTTTTGAAAGTAAGTTTAAAAATTGATGATGTTATAAAATTTATATTCAATCAGAACTATAATTATATGTTCGATTGCATTTGACTATATTAATTTTTTTTTTCTAAACCAATATTCTAAGTATTTCATTTTTTTAATGTTTGAATAAATTTAATGATCACGAGGAAAAAATTTTTTTAAAATAACTTTATTTAAAGGTTACTTAACCATTTAATGATTTTAGTAATTATTTATATTGTGCAAATTTGGACTGTTCATTTATAATTTTACAAAAACAAAGTTTCTCAGAAATCATTGAATTTGTTAATATAAATAATTATTTATAATTTACGTTTAAATTATTAACTGTCAGTAGACGGTAACTTATTGCTAAAAAAATATAAATAACAAATAAATTTATTAGTTTATGATGTAAATAATAAAATAAATAACACTAAAGACGCATAACAAATTGTCGTATACAAAACTATAAATAGCAATAGGTACTCGATACTTTCAAAATACACACGTGAATTTATTTAAAAATGAAGAATGAGTCAAGGTTTGTTTTAAGTCGATCGTCGTTAAAAAAAAAATCGTATTTGAATTTTCAATACTTTGGACCGAAGCGCCGCTTTGGATATATTAAAGCTTCCTTGAATTCGCGGGCATTGCGACGATGATGGCATCATTGCTCAAAAATGAAAAAAAAGAGAGTTGAGAATTGAAAAAAAAAGTGTAAACTACAGCGTCGGCGTCTAGGCCATGCCAGTGAAAAATTTGTGGAACACACACGTATTATATATATTAAATGCGTGGGTGAGGCTCTCTACTACTTTTGCTCGTGGCTTGTGTATGTGTGTGTATACTCTCTTTCGAGAGAGGAGGCCCGTATTATAGCCCGTGAACGGCCCTGGCCAACCAAGAGGAGAACAAGTCTCTTGCCAAAGGAGAGAAAGATGCCAACAGACAAGTGAGAGAAGTTAAGAGAGCAAAAAGTTTTGAGCTGCCCGAATCAGTCTCGCGACTATACGCGGACTTTTAGTTCTCTTGTGGCTACACTGACTGTGTTAACTTCTTTCTTCTGCTTTCTTGATGCTGCTGCCGCTGCCTCTGCTGCTGTTCACAAATTTTTTGCAGTGTTAAAAAATCTCGAATATCAACCGGCTCGCCGATGAGCCAACGAACGATCGAATAATATAGAAAATTTTTTAAAATAAGTGAGTTCATTATTTAAAAAGGTTATTAAGTAAGCGAGTTTAAAATTTGGCTTATCGTTAGTGCAACAATCTTTTGGTTTATTATTTATGCTAATGTATAATGTGATCGTGCGTGCAATCTATTCCGTATTAAGCAAACACCCACGCGTTCACCATAAACATTGAGCTTAGATATTTCCGCATCAATGGATTTATCTTCTATGCATTTTTTTTTTAAACCTTCCGTATTCCGTATTTGATATAGTGTCGATCAACTTTTGATGTTCAGTGTTTATTTTAGTTATATTTTAATCGTATTACTTAATCAGTGATTAAGCCTGACGTTATTTTCTTTTTAATCAAGAAAATCTCAGTCATAAGAGGTGAAATTTTAGTGTTACAGCTGTGTCATTTATTCACGTTCGCCAAGATTTTTCGTATATCAGTGAGTCCAAATTATACTCAAAACAAGTAAAAATTATTAAAAAAATTTTTTTCTATTCATTGGCATAAATATATGGATTTATCGGAGTACACTTCACAAAAATTTAAAGTATTTTTTGAAAAAATCATTAATTTTATGAATGATTATTGTCAGAAACAACACTTGGTATTATTAGATCGCCTGTTGCTTTAATACAACTACACTAATATGTACTACTGTGGTACTAATTGCGTATTCAAGCGTATTAATCAAAATAAAATGAAGTGAAGTTGATTCATCTAAGTATGTAATATCATTAACATTAATGAACGAGTCCATTGAAGAGAGTAAAAAAATTGTATGGAAGTCATTGAATTTTTTCAGTTTATTTGAAATATTAGTAATCAAATTTCCAATTAAGAAAAATAATACGCTTATTATGTATAGTTTGACTATAAAGCGCACTAGCACGTTTGTGTCTTTAGAATAAAATAGCGTTGCCGAAAATAGCGGCTTAACTCATACACACGCATATATACACACACCATTGGGCTAGTCACTTTCTTGATGCAGTTTCAAACTGCAATGCACTTGCACATCGGCAAGCTTTACAGGAACTTGTGACTTTAGCCAAAAAAAGCTTTAGAAACAAAAAAAAAGTAAAACCTTTATAGTTCCTCTGCGAGATTCTCAAACTCATGATTTATAACTAGCATGATGTTCTCCTTTTTTTTTTAATTCTTTTTCTTTCAAACGACCTTGTAACATTTTGAGTTTTGTGCTTGTTTTTTGATACTTAAAAAGAGATTCCCCAAAGACGTGAGACGCATTTATGCTACACATATCTTTTCATTCTCTTATTTTAGTATGTGTTTTCCTCTCTTTTTATTTTTCTTCTTGTATATGCGTATACATATAAGATTGTTTTTGCCGCGAGACGAATTGAACGTTTCCTCTTCTCGAGTTTCAAGTTTGCATAATGCGCGAATATGGACGATTTATTTATAGATTTTTATTTACATTAAATATCGACAACCGACATTTTATAGTGTGCTATTAACATAAATTTCATAGTAAAATTTAAATTACTAAAAAATTTTATTTAAAACTATTATAATTAATATTACATTTTTTAAACAGTATAAAATCAATTTGGATGAATATAAACTGAAACATTATTTTATTCATCATTGAAAATGCAAAAATTATAATATTTTATAGCATAAGGTTTATTAATACTTTGAAGCACACACGTCAGTCAGTCAATCATTTGAATTCCATTGTTATTAAAATGACGTTAATTTCTGACTCTTTTGAATATTTCAAGTCCAAAAACTACAGGCTATTCATTTATTATTTACACTAAAGATTTTATTTAACCAATAACGTAATGCTTAAACGATAATTGTTAGCTCGGTGCTAAAAGCGTGATGGCATCATGAATATTTATAATTAACTATTAAACTGTAGAATGAGATTATATTGCAAATATTCGAAGAAGAAAAACGAAATACCTAAAATAAAAAAGAAAAATAAACTTTAACGACAGAATATGAAAAATTGATGAAGTAAAAAAAAAAGCATAAAAATACGAAAAAACACATAGAGAACAATTAAAATTTTCGTTAATGTTTAGCTTTGTATGATTCTATTTTCTTCTGCACGCGTATATATAGTCGGCACTATAAAACGGAGCTTGACGCATATGTGTTTTCCACTTAATTGCGAAATTCCAACTTTTCTTTCCAAACATCCGAAAATAGTCGGTCTACTTATATAAAAAAAAGAAAAATAAAAATTTCAGAGAGAATGAAAAAAAAAAATAAATTTAAGAATAAGGATGAGAAGAAGAAAGATTTAAAGTTTTGATGAAAGGTTTCACCTTGGCCCCTTAACAAATTGCAGTATTATGTATCCGTTTGATTAATTATACAAATGAAAATAAACCAAAAATACACATCAGATACATTAATAAAATAAAAAAGAAAAAAAAGTGGGGTTATATTTAACCGGAACAATTTAATAATGTTGTTTTATTTTTTTTAATATATATGGTTTATATTAATTGTAGCGAATTGAAGGATGGCGAGCAGTGCAGTAAGTCGAAAAGCCACGAGCCATTCGTACTCGTCCACCTCGGCCAGTAACCTCGATAACAATTTAGGTAATGCTATTGCAAACCACTTACAGCTCACCTTTTTTTATATATAGATATATATATAATAGACATGTATATATATAAAATATATATATGAAAAAATTTTATTCTTTCACTCAATTAAATGATAGTATATTTTTATTTTTATTTTATTTAACGTCGATGTATTTATGCTATCATTACGATGCTAATTAGCGACGGAGATCATCAGTGTGTTTATGAACTTCAGCACATGTAACGTACAGTGGTGTTTGTTTCAATCGGCCACCAAGAGCGGGATTCGAACTCGAGATTTCGAGATTACGAATCCATCGCTCTACCAACTGAACCACTGACGACCTCAATAGTAGTTTTAATACATCGATACAATATAATTATCATAAATAATACTATTCGATAAATTTAAATGAAAAGAATTTACGGGCAATACTATTCAAAAATAATTTTTTAAGATACTGCGCGTATAAAATTATATTTTCTGCAACATAATTAAATTCTTAATATGTAATTTTACACATTCAGTATCAAAGAAAATTGTTTTACACATGTGCGTTAAATTATAAGTGTTTGTACGATTGCAATGAAATTTGGACCGATTTTACCAATTCTCGCGCTTATCAATTGCACGAATATTTATAATTTAACGCACTAGTATCGAAAAGTACTATAATGTTTAAAAGAACAAAGCTTAAAGAAGTAAAAAATTGTGTTTAGGATCTTAATTGATAAACTAATTATTTATGTTTATTTTTTAATAAATATACATACCAACGGATATTCATATGAAAAAATGTTTTTTAGATGCACTTTTGGACGATTTGCAAACTAGCATATCACCGCAAACAAGTAGAAATTTAGCAAGCACACCACAATACGGTACGACAAGAATCATCGAAAAAAGTACACCTCGTAGTTCGAGAAGAGAAGAACGAATTATCGAAACAACTACCAGGTATTATTAATCATCATTTCGATAATTTTACTATATATACGGAATTGAAGCTAACCAATTTAGATAATTCTGCAAATAATATACTAATCAACATTAGTTCTGAGAATCAAAAGTAAAAAATAAGTACCAGGAAGCAAAACAAAATATCTAAATATTTTTGTTATTGAACTATTGATTTTTTTCTATTTGATGACGACTTGACATGAAAATAAATTCAAATTTTTATTATAATAGCAAAAAATAAAAATGTTTATTATTATTAATTAGTAATGAGAAAAGTCCATTGAGGACGGTATCGCCATCGCAAGGACGAACGACTACAGTAGAAAAATATGTAACAACTGGAAGCGCAGGTACAGGTTCTGGTATTCCTGGTCTTGATGATCTCGACAAAGAACTTCAAGATGTAAGTAATTCATGCATAACTGGTTGAAAAACAAAATGAGAAAGAAAAAAATTTTAATGAAATAAGAAAAATAAAAACAAAAGAAAAAAAAATCCAAACATATATATTTGTTATCCCGATCTGCCGTATATGGTTGGGCGTTACGTGTTGTGAGTACGTTTCGTCCGTCACCCACGGCTTTTTTTACCACCCACCTTATTGCACACACGCGTAAGCATCATATAATAGTTGTCTCTCTCTCTCTCTCTTTCTCTCTTAGCAAGTTAATTTTGCATTTTTCAATAAACAGACCAGTCTCTTTTTCGCCATCATTCACTGCGGTTGCATTTTTTTTATATTGCAAATTTTTATTGCATGTCAATAGTGTTGCACTTACTTTGAATTTTACTTTATTTTCGTTTTCGATGGCTCAAGATTACATAAGAGTTAATATTGTTTTTAATTTTATTAAGTTTTTTTAATTATTAAATTATTTTATTTATTTAATACTTTATTAAATCTCGTTTAGTGCTTATACTGTGACTTATTCAAAAGTGAAAGAAGAGGTCGTCAATGGCTCAGTCGGTAGAGCGATGGATTCGTTATTTCGAATTCGAATCCCGCTCTCGGCGGCCCATTGATACAAGCGCCATTATACTTTATATGTGCTTTTTTCACAAATACATGACGGCCTCCGTCGCTAATTAGCATCGAAATGATAGCTGAAATACAACGATGTTAAATTAAATTTTTAAAAAAGTGAAAAACACAAATTTCAACGTTAAAATAAATTTTTTTTAGATTATCAAAATTTTTTCTATTATTAATAAAGTTTAAATTGATAGAAGAATCGTGACTCATGTGGATTAATTCAATAGTTTTATTATACTCATAATGTGACATATGATATCATAATCTGTTACTCAAGAAAATTTATTTGATTTCTTAAAAATCCTAAATTCATTCTATTTTTATTACTAAAACAGTTTATTTTATATGTTACGAATGATATTTTTCTATTAATTCTAAAATTACGTGATAATTTTATAATTTTTTATATTTAAAAAAAATATTTAACATTAAAAAATTATTCATCGAATAATTAAATGGTCATTTTAATAAAAATAAAAAAAAAAAATTTATTAAATTGTAAAATATTGGTTTTATGATGAGTCGTTCTTTTTCTTCATTAACGTAATCATGAGTGCAATAAATATCCTTTAAATATGAATCGCGTGCCAAGTCTTCTTTGACAATCTTCCTGTTGCATGTGTACATATATGATACACGTATATTTAAAAAACTAATGTGAATATAATTAATATTTTTTCTGCTTAATCATTAATCTAAACTTTAAAATTTTCGGCGCGTTCCAGGTACAACCAGGCCAGACCAAAACGGTCGCTTACAAGCAAGTTTCCTATCACTATGACAAGTCGCAGGAAGGAAAAGATCTTGGTAATGTATAATAAAACAAATAAAAAAAAGAAAAATATGATTCTTACTCTTGCTTGCCTCGTTACTTTAAACCCAATGGCGCACCTTTTACGGAGCGCGTTCGTTTATATATTCGCTCTCTTTCTTTTTCTCTTATTTTTTTTTGCTTTAATACAAACGTCTCAACTCGCTCTTTCGACCTTGTCGATTCAGCATCCGTTACATATAACTCATATTGCCGTTTCTATACACTTCTTCCTCTCCTTCTATATACCTTTTTTCCTGTTTCTTTTTTTTTGTATTCTTTAGTCTTAGATGTTAGATCGGTATTATTCATCTTTTTTTCTTCATTTTATTTATTTTTCTTCGTTGTCTTTTTTAGAACCCTGGATGAGAACGGACAAAGTTAGTAGTAGCAGCAGAAATGACACATCTATCGTGTGAGTATTATTTTTATCCAATTTTAGCATTTTTTTTAATTGAAGTTTTAAACTTTTTTTTTTATTTTAATAAAAAATTTGGATATAAATCGATACAAATTCTAAGGTTTAAATTTTTTAATAACTGCGTCAGTATGTAAAATTTACATTGAAAATTTTTTTTTTTTCTTTTTTTTAATTTATTACTATTTTATAGTGTCAACTTATTAATATAAATCTAATTTTTTATTAAAAATTTTAATGAACAAATTTTTTATGTTAATACAGAGATGACTTTTGCGATAGAACTTTCGAAAAATCAAGCGCATCTACAAGAACTGTACGTGACAGTCCTGATTTTTCAAAGAACAGCCGAGATATTGTAAGTATTTTCTTTTGTATATTGTTAATTATTATTAAAAATTTTTTTTTAACTTAATAAATTCCAAAGATAATTGTATAATTGTAATTTTTTTGCTGTAGATTTACAAGGCTGATGTATCGTCAAAAACGATCCCTACGATCCCACAACAGACGACTATTGAAAAGAGATCTACAGAAAGGGACTTCAAATACATCAAAGAAACGAGTAAGTTTTGTCAAAATCACTAAAATTAACTAAACTTTTAATAATGTACAATTAAAATAAATTATTTTTTAATAAAATAAAAAATTGAAAAACATTTTTTTTGTAAAACAGTTTTAAAAAAATTCATTTTTTATAATGCGTAGGAACTCACACAGAACCTAGTCCGGTATCCCCAAGGAAAAACATAAAAACCGTTCGCACCGACGAAACCGAGGAACTTACTAATGTTGAGTACATTCCTTCATCGACTCCGATCCCGGCAAATTTAGCACCCGGCCCAAACACTAAAGTTACAACGACTATTAAAACTTATACGTATGAATTGCCTGGTGCACCTGAAACTTATATTCCTCCTAGTACTACCAGTACTCTCAGTAAAAATGTCAATGTTGACAAATCTATAAGTTACACTACCGTGCCAACTACAGTCAATCGTCAAGACACAGAGAAGAGAGTTACTTATCACGTAAGTCTAAAAAAAAATTGAAAAACATTTAAAAAAATTAAACCTTTAGTGCGAAGTGATGGTTATTTAATGAATAAATGATTATTTTAGGTTGAAGAGCAAAAGGGACCGGTTCGCGAATACGTGCCACCACCTACAAGTAGTACAAATCGCGTACATCGCGAGGAAAAATTATTTTTGGAACGTCGTGGTTATCGTGAAACTTCGCCACCACCTCCTCCTATCACTTCAAGTACAGTAACCACTACTCGCAATGAAAAATATCTTCAGCAAAGTAATGGTTATGGTCCACCACCAGTAACCACTGTAGATTATCCAGATCACATTGGTACACGAACGACTGTCAAACAATACGAAGAACATTATTCAAGCGCTGGTGGCAGACCTCCTAAACCTGCTCCTTATTATCCAGTTACTGAGTCTTCGCATCATAGCAGTACTAATATTTACAAGTACGACGAGCAGCAATCGTTGTTGCCTAAACCTTTCCCTACTAGCGAAAGACCTGCCAGTCCTAGGCAACAGCCACCCAAACGCATTGAAGATCTTATGGCATCTTTCTCAGATTCTGAGGTATGATTGATAAATTAAGTTTTTTTTATTTAACTTATAACTTACCAACAATCCATTCATTTTTTCTTTCTTTTTTATATGATTGTAGGAAGTAGTTGAAGTCATGGACAGACGGGATCGGAGAACAAAGGAACACACAGTCAAAAAAGAAGTAGATTTTGTTCCACACACACCACCAGTTGTTAAAAGTAAAAACATTGCTGGACCACCAGTTTATTATCCACCAGGTTCTGGAGAATTTACCAAAAAGGAAGAATCTATGGCTGCCATGTCCAAAGCCAGTGTACGTATAATGTTTAATTCTTATTTTTTTGCTTTTTATTTAGATTATTTTGTACAATTTGAGACTAACCATTTAATTGTTTTACAGGGTGGATGGGCTGCGGAAAGAGGTGCTTATGAATATGGAGCATCTGCCAGAAGCGAAGAAAAAGTCAAAACGAAAAAAGCTGTTGTGCCAGTTTGTTTACCACTCTGTTGTGCCTTACCTTGCGTCATAATGTAAAATCACTATTACCATTTAATAAGAGTATTTTCATTTTACTTTGTCATAAAATGCTTTTACATTGTCAACTGTTCATGCCATATTTATAGATATATAGTTTATAAATGTGAAAAGTTTAGTCATAATTTACTTAATTTTATCGTTCTTTGTTATAATCTTAATTAATTTTCCATATAATTATTTTCTTGAAATAACAGTAATTTTATATAAAACATGAATCGTGTATCTGTTTTTATAACTTTCGAATTGCATTGTAACTATATAAGACAATAATCACTTTTTGATTATTTAAGTTAATAATACATAAAAAATTTTATTTGTGGTGCTATATTGACAATAACTATACTATTTAAAATAACAATAAGTACGTTATTAAGGCACAATGAAAGCTGTTATCTCAAAACTTATTAAATAATGTACATAATTATAAAATTACAATAAATATAGTAATTTTATCACTTATTTTACACTCACACTATTTTATTATTCGCAAAATAAAAATCCTTGGTCTATTGGTAACTTCAATAACTATAGACAGCATAAACTGCAGCTACACAAAATAATGTGTCCTATCAAGATAATAATAATAAAAAATTTAACGTTTTGGTAAAAATAATATTTAAATAGAAGTGATTAACACTTACATTCGTAAAGCTGTCATAGGCATAACTGTCTGCTTCCGCATCCCAAATACATCTTGTACCAACTTTTACTCCTGCTCCATTACGTTCTCCAATAACAACATTAATGATATATTTGTACTTTTTAAACTGCAGTTCTGTTAACAAATTTTTTAAATGAATAATTTATTTATTTTTTTATGTAACAATAATAAATATATTTAAAAAAGATCTTACGTTTTATTCTGTCTCGAATAGTGTTTGCAATTTCTGTAGTCCACTGTTTCATTTCTTCTCTATCGTATACTTTTGTCGAGAGATGATCAAAAAGGACATTGTGGATGATTTCTTTAGCATTCAATGGTTTAAATCTTAAAAGATTATTACAAATAATATTAATCAAAAAATATTATTCTTAACAGCATATAGAATAATAAAAAAAAATGTAAATTACTTTTCTTCTAACTTGGGACGAATTTGATAAACTGATTCCGTTTCAGCAACCTGAACATTTTCCTCAGAATCATCTTCTTCTTGATCGACATCGTCAATGTTATCTTGTGTCTTTGATTCCGATGAACTTTCCATTTCAATAAATCGGCTACAACTAAAAAGCCATTCGTATATACTACATTCACTATAACTTATTAATAAAGGTTAGAATCAACAAAAAAGCGTCTTTATAATTACCACTTTGATTGTTTGGTTGTCTAGCAACGCGTCGTCGTAAACATATCGAATAACACAGCACAGCAAGTAGTCAGCAAGTATAATCATGTAATTTTTAATAAAAAGTTTCTAATAGTAATTGATTAAAGCGCGTGTAAACTAGTATTGTTGTTTGTTGACAAAAACCATGTGCTGGCGCGCGTATTTTACGCCATGTGCCTAAATGCCAAATTATAAAAAGCGCGAAATTTAATGGTTAAGTACCTTTAAGTACATTTTAATATTTTTTTTTATTTAATAAATCTTATATGAAATATTCACTTGTTTTGTCAACATTAAATTTAAATACAGTATAGAGTTATCGATTAATCTAACAATAATTCTGTTTTTATTTTTTCGAATTTAAATATTTAAATAATTAATAAATTTTTTTCTTATTGAATGTTTGTGCATGATACAAAAAGTTTTGAATGACAAGTTTTTTT
The DNA here is from genome assembly GCA_017163975.1 of Anastatus disparis. NCBI lineage: Eukaryota > Metazoa > Arthropoda > Insecta > Hymenoptera > Eupelmidae > Anastatus > Anastatus disparis. The sequence goes on from JAFFSR010000226.1 coordinate 6,031,557, forward strand.
TCATTGTCATACGAATAAATACTATAAGTTTTATTCTCATGGTAATAATAGAAGGTCACATGAAAACCTTATAAAATGTCAATGTTTCCACATAACTCACCCACGCAAAGATTTACATTGTTTTTATTTTCATTTCCGATTTGGCAGTGATATTGATGTTAAGGTTGATTTAAAAAATTAAAATAATACGCATAAAACAATAAGGAAAATGGATATTCGAGCAGAAACGATCAATCGAATGATAAAAATTCTCGATAGATTTTCCCGAAAATTGAAAATTGCGGTAAATTACGTTTTTATCATAAATTACAATTTAAAATGTTAAAGAAAATAAATATTAATACTAATACGTATTTTATTAGATATGTCTGCCGACGATTTTAGAGAAACCAAAATTTAAAGACATACTTAAAGATAATGATAAGGAGTATAAAAGAATATATAATTTATGCGCCAATAAAAGGCGGAACGATCAAGAAACGTTAGATGACGGTAACTATGGGGAACAATGTTTTACTTATATTTTATATTTACTTTTATGCGTATTTAAAAAAATATATAAAATACTAAATTTTAAAAAATTCAATTTAGAAATCTCTCAATACCATCAAGATAACTATTTAAATGAAGAATTAGAATGGGCGGTTGCTCTGGAGGTGATTTTATTTTAACATACATAATTATGCATTTTCTAAAATAATCATAAACAATCAAATATATTAACTATTTTACATTGCATTTTTTAGAGTTTAATTGAATACGAAGGTGCAATTTTATCCTTGATTAATGATATTCATGATGAAATTGAACCTGAACACATTAATATTATTAATAACGTGGAATCATTGAAGCAATTAGTAAGCTTGCGTATGAATTCAACGCCAAAACAATTACGAGCACGAAAAATTGAATTGCGCAGTGCTGAAACTCTTATTAAGCTTATACAACAAGATATTGAAAGTAACATAAAAAGACTTAATATTATGAATTTTTATCAGTAATTATTATGCATATTAAATTCAATATTAAATTAAACAGATTTGAAAAATGAATTCAACGACGAGACGCTGAAGCACAACGATGCCGTTGAAAAATCTGAAGTCGAAATAAGCGAATTGAATTCAGTCATCGACAAAATAAAAAGCAAGCATCACGAAGAACTTGACCATGAAAAGTAAGGTGAATTAATTGAAATATTCATAATCAAGCGATTAACATCTGCATTAAAAATTCCCAGGAATCAGTACGAGAAAATATTGCGTGGGTTGATAGCCGACACCGCCGAGGAAGAAAATAGTTTTAATAATCAATTAATGGCTCACCGAGCGATGCTTGATAAATTAGTTGAGGTCAATATAGAGCAAGAAAAGAATCTTAGGCAGCTTTGGTAATATTATATTGGTTCATTAATTTTCGTTTATTGTTTTTTTTATTGAAAATAATCAAGAATTTTTGTAAAAAACTTGAGCGATAAGTAATGTTAGCTTGTCTTCTGTTTTTATTATTAAATGTCTAGAACTTTTAAAACCATTTAAAAGATTAACATGTTTAGTAAAAAATTTATTTATCAAATGTAAAGTACTTCCTATTTTTCCAAATGATATTTACGTTTTAAATTTATATATTTTTTTCTGTAACTAGCATACAAACAGAAAAGAAATATATATCGGCTCGTTGTGCGTACGATCATGATTTAAATAAACTGTACGAGCTTCAAGAAAGCCTTAAAACGCAATTGCGATTAATAAATCAACATTACACAGTTTTACAGGTAATATTAACCAAACGCTACACGATAAACAAATGAATTTTTTCGATTTCAATTAAAAATGGTATAACAGTAAAAATAACTGATCCTTTTTTTTTTAATTTTAGAACGAATACGACGTTCAAAGTGTGCTCTACATCAATTTGAAAAAAGAACGTGAGCTTGCGATGATGCAAGCTTTTGCCGAACAATTAGACAATTTTGAAAAGAATCGCGCTGCTCGTATAATTCAACGAACTTGGCGTGCTTATCACGAGCGAATATCTACAAAGAAGAAGAAAAAGACACGACGCAACAAATAATCAATTTTTTTACAGTATTTTATTTTTTAAGGTAACTTACACGTTTGGTGCCATATTTAGTCAGCTATATCAAAGGGCTCTGATTATTTCTTTATAATTTTGCAGATTTTTTGACTTGAAATGTTTATTTAGTAAAAAATTGAATAAATACTGAAAAAACTGTCTAGAATTTCGAATATCGTATAAGATACATTAACATTTATATTTGTACATTTTCATATCATTTTTACATTTTAAATGATTAATTATTTGTAATTGATTTTTAGCAAATTCAATCGGAACTAGTCTTATTTTAATTGTGGAGTCTAATTTTTATATGTGTGGAAATACAATCTTTCATAATCGTCGTAACAAAATTTAAATAATATTTTTTGTATGTTTATGTGAGTATTGATACATTTTATACGTACAATCATCATTTGCATCTACATTGTAAAATTAAATGAAAAATAATAAACATTTTTATAATTCTCATGAATAAATGTTAATTATTACAAATAATTACAAATAAAATTATTAGATATTCCTAGCTCTTCTAACACAGATTTATTTGGATATCAAATGTAAAATATTTCTTAAACACATGCGAAAATTTTCTTCTCGTTTTTTTCTCAATGGCCTTATATGTATACGAGGGTATTAATATTGAACAGAGTCTATATGCTAACAGGCAATTATAAAATGTTACTACAAAGTACATTTGAATTAATTTGCTTTGATCTATCGATAAAAACATTGTATTCCACAATGTATGCGTAAGATCTAAATTTAAAAATAAGATTAATCATGATCTTACTTGAGAAAACAACTGTTTGCTATTAGATGCTACTACACTTCATATTTAAAGCATTTCTATAGAAACATTAAATAGTAATGTTGATTCAAAGTCTAAATGCGTAATAAATAATTTGATTTTATTCCAAGAAAAAAAAATGTACTATTTTTGGAATAATTGAAACAAATTGAATATTTTTTTTAATATTTAACATCGCTGTATTCATGCTATCATTGTGATGCTAATTAGCTACGGAGGTTTCTCAGCATATTCGTGAACAAAGCACATGTAATGTACAGTGGTGCTTGTATCAATCGGCCGCCGAGAGCGGGATTCGAACTCGGAACCTCGAGGTTACGAATCCATCGCTCTACCAAATGAGCCACTGACGACCTCTTCAAAATTTATTTTAAAAGTAAAAAAATGGAAACTGAAATTATGATTTTATAAACATAAAATAAAAATAAAAAGCTATACGTGTTATCAAGAAAAAAAAAATCAGTACAGAATTATTAATGACGTATAGCCTGTTAATTCGTTCGAAATATCGATTGGGGGTGACTTGAACTCCTACGTGATATATATCTAAAGCTATAAAACTTACTTTTATTTTTTTTTGCTTTCTCCCTCTCTAACGAATCTATCTATAGATATACGTTTCATTCACCGTAAAAACCAAACATTCAACTTTTAGATCTGATTTATTTCTTTGACAGTATATTAATTTGTCGGAATCTTTCGTAATCTCGTTAAACCTTCTATTATTAATTTGTAATACATTATAAATTGATAATAAAAAAAGGAACTGCTATAATCTTACGAGTTAAATTTTTAATTCCGCCAGACTTGATAATGGCTGTGCGTAGACCAACTCGAGTCTGTTGCGTGAGCTTAGGTGCTCTTTTGCTCCAATAATAATTTTTAATCTTATGAATCACAGTGCCGAAAATAACTTTAATTTATTATTGATGCGCAAATGTGTGGCAAAAATTAAAGGTATCGAAATAAAAACGATTTACGAACTTGTATATATAAGTATTAGATTAAACGAAAATTTCATTAAGAGTTTTATTTTGAAACGTAGTAGATCAGTATATGTACACTGGATACATTTTTTATTAATGTATTCCAGTGTTGATTGCGTTACTTTTTTTTATTCGCATGAAAAAAATCTAATCAATAAATTAGCAAATAATCACTGATTTAAATAATCAATCCAATATTAATCTGCTTTAAAAGTTGCTTATACATTTATACATGCCCATAAATTTTTTATGAGTATAACAGTTGAAAAATTTTTATCAATTATATTTAGATGTTCCTAAATGATTTTTTATTTATTCATCGCATTATTCACTTAAAATACACTGATAAGTTATACCTATGTGAGGGCTCAGTGGCTCAGTTGGCAGAGCGATGAATTCATAATCTCGGGGATCAGTGTTCGAATCCCGCTCTCGGCGGCCTATTGATACAAGCACCACTCTATATGATACATGTGCTGAAGTTCACAAACACATTGAGAAGCCTCCGTCGCTAATTAGCATCGTAATGATAGCATAAACACAGCAACGTTAAATAAAATAATTAAAAAAAAGTTATGTACGGTACAATCTTTATACTATTTATTTAAATAATTCAAGTTTGAAATTAACATTTTTTTTATATATACGTAATCGATCTAAATGGTATGATTTTTATGATCATTTGTTTTTATGATAGAATTGAGTTAATAATATGTGGAAAAGTTTATATTCTCAAATCTTTCGAGTGGAAATAATAACCCCATTTATTTAACGAGTATAGGGGAGGGTGTTTGTAACTTTGACTATATATATGTGAATACAAAAAGCAACAAGAGACTGAAATTGGGAAAAATAAATGTACGACAGTTAAATAAAAATCCAAACAATCATAAATATAAAAATAACCAATTCAATAGAACTTAATATACTTTTTGTAGTATATTAAAAAAAATCCCTTTTTTTATTATATCAAATAAACATAAAATTCGAATTATTTATGAACAATAAAGCTTTTAGTATTATTTGCTTCACGCAAACATCATTATTTAAAAGCAGTCACTAAAAAAATATAAAATAAATAGTAGAGCTTTAAAATTTTAAACCAAATGAAAATCGAGTAAAGAAGCTAAGCTTTAAATTTGAGGTTGAATCACGGTAAAATGGAGTTTTTATCCGCAAAGCGTGAAGAGAAATGGAATAAATATTTCAAAAGAAAAAAAAAGATGATGTTGCTAAATAGCATTTTGTGTATTAAAAAGAACGAAAAGAAAAAAAAGTCTGTTATTCTGTATTCGAAGGTATGCACGTATAGACTCAAAGTAAAGTAGCCCTTCAGAGCAGCAGTTCTCCCCTGTATATGGTTGTCGAGGGGCCTCGAGGGACTGGATCAATGTTGGGAGGAGATGATTAATCGCCCGGTTAAAGCTTTGCAGTTTGCTGCATTTCATCGGGTATTCCTTTGCAAGCTCATATATGACTGAATGCGTGAAAGGAAAATTAGTGCATCACACTTGTACATCAGTTAATTTAGAAAGCAGCGTACAAGATTTTCGAGACGAAAGAAGCGCATATATACACACCCCCTTTTCGACTTTGTTAATTTTCAATCTCTTTTAAAGCTTTTTCTACCTCGTTATTTGCTTGCGCAACAAATGATGTTTTTTATGGTTAAACGAGTGTACTTTAAATATTTGCTCTATTTTTATTAAACGATCTTCAAAATGTTTTTCAATTTTATTTCTCAGCAAATTTGCACACAGTTTAAGTGTGTGTGTGTGTAAATTATTAGATAAAAAGCTCAAATATAATGTAACGTAAAAATAGAATAGAATAAATTACCATATACCCAGCCATCAAACGTACTCTTTTATTTTCCTTTTAAGATAAGCAAACCATGATAAGCTATGAATAGAAAAAAAGAGTATTATTCTAACCTATTACACGTAAGATTGTTTAAACTGCGCAACAAAAAGAAAAATTATCGCTAAAATTTTTGACACATAAATATAAGGCCGGGTACATAAATGTTAAAATGTATAAAAGTTCGTGGCAGCAAAAAAAAAAGGGTGACGCATGCGCTTAATGTTTCTGAGAGCCCCTGCGCCGAGCTCTCTCCTCGGTATATAGTGTGTTTTCTCTTCTCAGTTGTGTTGTTACTATATACCCATATTACAGCCCCCGCCTGCTGGTGTATCTTAAATATATGTGAATATATTCGTGTGCTCAGCTGCCTAGGCAAAGATTCCTAGCTTTCGTAAAAGGGACAGTTTGTACAGTACAGCCCAAATAGTGAGAATTCGAGAGAGCTTTTCGAATCGAGATTTAAAAAAAAGCAAATAATAAGAGTTAAGTCGACATATTAGTGATTTTATTCAAATTAAGCAATAAAGACAAGCTATAAAGACGTTCTTTAGGAATATATATGAGATGCAAGCTTTCGCATAACAAGCACATATATAGATAGAGCTTTAAAATATTAAGAAAAGAGTAAAGAAGAAAAAGGAGAAGAAGAAAAAGTTCAAAAGCGTGACTTTCTAGTGCGTACTTATACATACCTTGACTGGTTAAATGAGAGAGTCTAGATCTTTGAAAGAAAGCCAAGGACGTACTCTCTCTCTATTTTTTTTCTCTTAACTCTCGTACGTAAGAGATAAAAAAGCTTACAATAGAAATCTTAACACACTCTTGTGCGTATATATGCAGCTACAGGTGGCGATGATGATGCTGCACTGATCATTTCATTATTCTTTTGCTTTAAATAAACGCTCATTTAATTAACGTCAAATTTAATATTATCAACAATACCGTAAGTACATTATTGTTGTTATTATTATTGTTAAAGCTCTGTGCTTGCAGCTTTAAAGCTTTCATGAGTTATTATTCGATAGATTTTTAAATAATTATATGAATTATTTTTTTTCAACATATTCAGACATATTTGTCTAATTATTTGCGTTTTAATACTTTACTTTTTTAATTTCATTTCATTTCATCATGACAATTTAATATTATTTCTCATTTATTTTCAATTATACGAATGTCTTATTAATTATTTAGATAACAGCTTTCAGCAACAGCTAAAACAAATTACTAGAGTAATTTCCTTAATTAAGATTTTCTCGTTTCACTAATTTGATATTAAAATTTCAGCGTCCATGATTAAGCGATTACGAGTCTGAAAAAAGGGTTTAAAAGAAAGTTTCAAAAATTTCCGACAATCAAGAAAAAAAATCGAAAAAAATGAGCGTAAGGATGAAATTGTCGTTTACCTCGCCAGTTGCTGAAGATCATGATAAAACATTTTTGAATGACAAAACTGCTTCCTTGGAAGATCGCAAAGCTGCTTTCAAGCAAGATCAAGAGCTAATGCAACAAACTAATGTATTTATTAACGAAGTCATCGAGGCAGCTACACTTGAAGCGAATAGGAGACAGGAACAAGTGAGTACTTTTCATTTTTCTTTAATTATAATTTCTTTTCTTAATTAGAAGTTTAATTGAGTCTATAAATAATTTTTAATATTTCATTAAATTTTTTTTTAGAACGCTAAGGCAAATGGAGAAGGTCAGTTGAGTATAGCAAATTGCATACCTTAAAAATAATTATCGCACATTTGAATAGAGAGAAAAAAAAATGATTAATAGACGAATTCTATAATATAGGTAATAAATTCAGGGGCAGTCAAACGATAGCAGGCTGGAACAATCGAGCACGAGGTTTTTGCAATCGCGTTTGGAATGCGGTGTTCCCTTGCTTCAACAATAATGGTAAATCTTAAAAAAAAATTGTAGTCGATTGCCAATGACTAAAATAGCAAAAAATTATATTTTTCTTGTTTAGAAAAAAAATAGCCTATGTAGGATAGTGGAAACAATTAATCTGCACTACTACTATATTAAACATCCATTATCATTAAATATCGATCATCATCATTATAATATACTTCCACCAGCACGACAACACATGTTTACCATTGTAGAAACTTTTAGATGCAAACAAAAAAGATACAAGAAGCTATTCGCAATCGGAATTATTTTTTCATAATCACAACAAAACTCTTAGGTTTCTTTTGTTATACAACATATTTTCTTTTTTTATTCAACGTCGCTGTATTTCTTATATCATTGCGATGCTAATTAGCGACGGAGGTCGAGATTCGAACTCGGGGCCCTCGAGTTACGAATTCAACGCTCTACCGACTGAACACCTCATTTATACAATTTATTATCATGTACTTTTCAACAATACTAAACATTTACATTTTTAGAGGTTTTCTTTATGTATAGACATTTATCTTATCGACGTTTTTAAAAAATAGAATTAATTACCGCTAGTTTTAGTGTAGTTGCGCTTTGAAGCTTTTACAAAACATACAATACATTCATGTAAACTTATGTGCCAAAAAATAAGAATCGTCTGATTTTTAATCAATCGCTTTGCTCATCACGCACAACATGTTTATTGGTTTGTTTTAATTTGCAATGTTTTTCTTTCTATTGTTCACGAAATACACGATTATTTAAATTTTTGTGTCTATAACATAGATTAATTGAATGTTTATACTCGTTCAGCTAGTACAAATGAAATTTAGCAATAAATCATGCATAAGACAATTATTCATCGCTTATTGTTGCTATAAGACAAACAAAAAATATGAGCACTTCAATACAAACACCATCGTTCCAGTATTTGTAGTTCGTAAATTTAAAAATTTTATTTTTTTTTACAAACAAACAAAAAAATACGTTATGCATTAAATTTTCTTTAAATTTCAAGCAATCAATAAATTTGTAGATATTTTTGAAAATAAATGAATACTTATAAACAAATCCATACTTTAAAACTCATCAACAGATTTAATGTATTGTAGCATATAAGTAGTACTTAAATTATTTACATAGTCATTATAGTACAACTCATTTAGATAATCATAAACGACAAATGTAATTAGACTTTGCATGCACATTTTCCAAGTAATGAAATTTTAAAAGAAAAAAAAACAAAACAAAAAAAATACATGATTTTAATAATTAATTATGAAACAATATGAGTTTTATAAATTTTTAAAAATTAACGTCGCTGTATTTATGCTAATTAGCGACAGAGATCGTCAGTGTGTTTGTGAATTTCAGCACATGTAACTTACAGTGCTTGTATAAATCGGCTGAGAGCGGGATTCCACCTCGGGTTCTCGAGATTATGAATCCATCGCTCCACCGACTGAGCCACTGACGACCTCTGGTTGAACACATATAGACAATCACATTATAGTCACAGCAACGTAGACAGTGAATGCTTTAGATTATTCTTCCTGTATTCAAAATCGAATCAATTAACTTATTAGAGTTTGACAAAATGATAATTAGACTATTGATTGTAAATTAAGGAAATGAGTTATAGATTTTGAATACAGGATTGCATTATTAATAAAAAAAAATAATATTAAAAAAGGATAAATGAGATCAATAGAATGTATGTTTCTTCCCTATAGAATTACTCAGCTGGGCGCAACCTTTCCGGTATCGCTTCTCGAGACCTTAAAAAATAAAACAAAAATACTAACAGACTAACCCGCAAGAACTGAAAAAATCAATTTCATTCCTGAACCAGGACTACTTATATATAATGATTATATAATCTTCCCTAAAAATTAATACTCAAACTGTATTTCCTTGACGATTTTCAACAAGAGACTAATTTAATCATGTGTTGTTAAATATTAAATAGTTAATTTTTAGATTTTTATTAGTTTTATTCACAATTTTTCATTTATTTAATATTTTCCGAAATTTTTATTCTTTACTTATTTGTAAATATATTAAATGATTTTTAATAGTATTTTAAGTTAATAAAAATAAATATCTATAGAGCTTGATTATCAATACCTATTGTCTAAAAGAGAATTCTAAAAAAATAAATGTACTTTAGAATTAATAACTATGGATATGATTAAAAGAATAATAATAATAATAATAAAAGCATGTAATAAAAAGTTATCAATCACTTAACGACTTTGTAATATAATTAAAATGAAAGTCAAGCTATAATTGTGTAAACAGTAAGAAGATATATAAAACAAGAATATAAGAAAGACAATGCGACGTTACACGAAGGGTGAGCAAAGCGTATTTTGCTTAAACAGTACTATAAGACTATATATATGTCCATATACATATATATAAAAGCGTCGAAATATCGATTATTTGCAAGAAGCTGTTTATAGGGGCCATACACCTTTTACACATTATAACGTCGTTATACTAATGTGTTCGAGGTCGGCCGCTTCTATGCCTAAATAACGAATATTTCAAAAAAACAAAGGTTAAACTGATGACAAAAGTTATTAAAAATTAATAAAACGCACATAATGAATATTTACATTCCAAAATTTTTTATATATGCTTTATTTCATACTTTGTTTTATTTACTGATTCATACAAGTTTTCATTTTTATTAAAGATTTAGCCTTTTTTTACAAAAAAATTTTCTAATGTATAATTATATGTATAAATTTAAAGAAAGAAACGCTGCGCGTTTTAAAAGCAACAATTAACACTGTAACATTGACGAGGTGTGCGTATAAAAAAATTAATAATCAAAAAAATAAATTTTTCGAGCAAAATATATGAAAATTGTACAAGCAAAATTTGTGTATTGAAAATTATTTTGAAAGTATATACATATATTATATAAAAAATGGTACAAACGCAACTTAATTGTCATTGTCTTCTCTGTCCCTTCAGTCTGATGAAAAATAAAGTCTTTCACCGAATAAACCAGTCCAAGACAAATACATTTTTACTCAAATAATATAATTAATAATAATCTTTTTTTAACGTCGTTGTATTTATGCAATCATTTCAATGCTAATTAGCGACGGAGGTTATCAATGTGTTTGTGAACTGCAGCACATGTAAAGTGCAGTGGTGCTTGTATCAATCGGCCGAGGCTGGTATTCGAACTCGAGACTTCGAGATTACGAATCCATCGCTCTACCGAATGAGCCACTGACGACCTCGTATATACAAAACTTACAAAGCACTTAAATAAAATGCAGTAATTTGTAACTGTAAATTAAATAAATCTATAATATGTATCTCATGATAAATTATTGTTAATTTTGTGTTGAAATATTATTGATCGAATCATTGTTAACATTATATTTTATTTTCTTAAGATGTTTTGTATTAAAATCGAAAATTTACTGAAAAATTGTTTAATAAAACTTTAATTGTATGTTTTGATTAATTAATAAGCAATCACTGATAATAAATTATGTATTAGAGATTCCAAGATGAAATGGGATCAAAAAAATAAAAGGAAAAAAACTAAATAATATGAAAAAAAATCTAATTCTGAGCGACAATCACTGCTATAATAAGTAATATTAATTATTAATTAGGTACGAATATTTTGTCACTCGATGTCGACTAACCTAAAGATGGGATGAATAATTATTTTTTTCTATTATTTTCTAGCTAGTAGACTATATAAATATATATAAATGTGTATTATACTATGAAAATATTTTAAATTGCTGTACAGTGTATAGCTAAATAAAAATGATTATCCATTTTATTCGTTTACAATTTATTTATATTATTCATGTAACCTACCAGAGTATCCTTTTTCAATCATTCAATCGAAATAATTAAATATTAATCTTTTACAATTTATTCATTATTTATTTCAATTGTATAACCTATCAAATTATCCTTTTTCAATCAAAATAATTGAATATGAGCAAAATCAACTATTTTTTATTAAAAAATGACATTATTTTAAAATAAAAAAAAATTATTTTCGTTAAATCGTTATGAAAAATTATAATTATTTCATTATTTATTTCAATTGTATAACCTATCAAATTATCCTTTTTCAATCAAAATAATTGAATATGAGCAAAATCAACTATTTTTTATTAAAAAATGACATTATTTTAAAATAAAAAAAAATTATTTTCGTTAAATCGTTATGAAAAATTATAATTATTTCATTAAATATTTAGCTACAGAACGCATAAAAATATGTTTCATAAGCATAAGATTTTATATCTTAACGACTAACAAGTAGCAAGTATAATTTCGATAAAAAACATTACTATGGAAACAAACACTTGCGTCCGAGTTCGAATTAACCTTTCAAGTATGTTTACACATTGTTTTGAACCTTTTAGGTTTTACATGTATAAAATGAATGTAAAGTAGTTGTATGTATATATCTACACTACTTTACAATATTAAAAAATAAAGTAGTTATGAGTATAACTAAAAGTTTGTTTGGTGAATCGCAAGCAGTAAATAAGGAAAAATTAAAAAGATTAGTTGGTCAAAAAAGAAAAATCAACGAAGAATTAGACAATGTTCTTGCTGAATTTTCAATGTTCGATGCACCGAAGCAATTTTTTTATTCTTCTCAAGAAAAATTACCAAGGTATTGTGCTGCTAAAATATATTAAAATCAATAAAAATTTCTACTGTGTGCTCAAATTTAATTTCATTTTTTTTTGCTTCAATGTATTCTAAATTAAATTTCGAATCTTTGAAATTAAAACTCAAATTTTCTTTTATTTATTAATACTTCAGAACTAGCAATGCAGTTTCACAAAGGAAAAAAGAAAAAGAGAAAATATTCGCGATGAATTGTTACACGTCTTTGCGAGAAAAGAGAGCGGTATTTCGCGATAGGTTAATTAAAACAATAGCTAAAAAGCAAGACGAAGAGCTCAGACGGCGTGGAAGTATTTTTATGAAAAATTTAATAACAGACGAGGATGCTCAATTATTAAGATATTATCACTATATAATGCACGGAATTGACGATTCGTACATATCGCCTTTAGATCCTCAAATTTTAGATACAATTTTGAATTTGGTGCCAAATAAATGGAGACTTAAGTATGATGACTTAACTTCTCAAGTCATTAAAGAAATTAAAGAAAATTATATTTTAGGAATTAAAAAAGGAATGGTAGATTTCGTTCTTAAAGATTACCCCAACGAGCACACGTATCAGGTTATTCACTGAAGTTTACTTAATTTTTTCAATATTTTTATTCATCATTAAAGTAAATATTTTTTGGAATTTATATAACTACTTGATTATTACGCATCTTTTATTTTTAGCAAAATAATGTTTGCGACACACAGCCACTTATAGTTTCTTCTGACAAGTCAAACTTGAAGCAAAAAATTCAAAAAGTACGAAAAAAGCTTGAAAAAATTTTAGTTTTATATCATCCTTGCGTTAGAAAGTCTTTAGATTTATGGTTTCGTGAATTTAGGTACACACAATAACATTATTAATATTATGATGATTCTTCCAACTTAAATTTAAAAAAATATACTTTATGTAGTACAATCAAACAAATAGACAAGAAAACTCTTCTCACATATGGAAAACCTTACGATCTAGTAGTTTTTGATTATTACTTATCTCATATGGTCAATGATACTAAATCACAATTACAAGATGGATGGATTTCCAGAATTGTTAATATTGTCACAAACGTAAGAGAAATTTTTATTTTTCAATATCTCAAAGGACAGTAATATTATAAAATAAAATTTTTCAGGCTGTAAAAAAACGTAAATTAAAACTTGATGAAGATGATATTTATACAAAGAAATTTTTCAACTGTATTGCTACTGTGATGGAAGATCAATTAAGATGTCTTTGTATTAAATCAATCGATGATTATATGGATTGTATATTAAATTTTGAGGTATAATCAATGGTACAAATAAATGAAAAAAGTCAATAATTAGATTATTTTAGTATGAAAATTTATTCTAGGATTATAGTTGCTGTTTTAACATTAATGTGGTAGCTAGAAATGATATAGCTTCCTTTGAGCCGTCATTTAAAAGTTTTGGTAATACACTTAGCACACTTTTAAATTCACTTATGATTGCAGTGAGCGAATACAAGCGCATTGAATATCACTTGTTACCAAGCGAGCCTGATGATAATTTAACGGTAAATATTTAAAAAAAAGAATTTTGGAAAATTTATTAATTTAATTTAATAACTATAATTAAAATAATAATTTTAAAAACCAAAATACGTTAGCTTATAATGTAAGCCATACAAATTATTCAGTTAAATTTTGATTAAAATTCAATGACCTATTAAGAAAAATTTTATCTTTTTTGGAAACCTGAAATTCTTCAAGATTAATGATGAATTTACTTGAAAATTTAATTGGATAATGTTTATGGATCACATTACAATCTGATGTATTTTGTTTTATAAATTTATTACTTTAACTGTAATTATTCATGTGATTGCTTATTAGCGGATAAGGTAGGATCCTTCTGTGTAGAAAAATAGTGATTATTGTAATTTATGCTATAGCCAGATATCTCACAAGAACAACTAGCGATCCTTGGTAAAAATATCATTAGTTTTATTGATTCGCATAAAGCAGCTCCCCAAAAATTAGTGCGCGAATTCGATAAGTATATCAGTTTGATTAACCAAGAAGAAGTGCAGTATGTTGAAAGTTTTATAAGCGCTGATCCACCAGCCAGCTTTCAAGAATACGAAAATCTTATAGAAAAATATTATCAGCTTTCTAGAAATATTATATTTGAATTTGAGCAAACGACATTCTTAGGCCTCTTTGAAGTACATAAAAAGGATATATTAGTTTATTTGGAAGTCGTCGCAACTCGTTGTAAAGATATGTTGTTGAACAAAATGATTGACGATTGTCAGGATAAATCGAAAACGTAAGTTTTTAAAACTGAATTCTTAAAATAAAAAACTATTTTTAATATCGAATATTTTCGTGGTATAAGCAATATTGTGTTAGATAAAAAAAGCATTTAATATAAAATATTAAAAATTTTTTAAAGATTAATCGAAGAGTATCAAAGTATTGCTAGCAAAGCGTTGAGTGTACCTCCGAATACAGCCGAATTGATATTACTTACTGAATTTGTGAAGAAAGCCGAAATTGAAGTCACTCAAAATTTTAAATACAGATTACAAGAAATAATAAAATACATAGTATTTTTATCCGATTATAGGCCCATAACCAATGTCGAAATTAAAACAAATAATATTGCTTTTAATTGGTACGTTAAACTAGATTGATTATCAGTTCATTTAAAGATTAATGACTTTATATGTAGTTTATTATTAATACAGGTTTTACCGAATGCCAGAAGTATTCGAAGAGCATCGTCGAATTGTAACGAGTAAACTTGGCGAATATAAGAATAATCTTGCTGATCGGAAAGAGCAATTTATTCAAGATTTGGAAGTGTATGCAAAGCAAGGTGAAGAGATGCAATATTGGGGTAATGTTGAAGAAATATTTCGTTATAAGAAAAAGGCAGATAGGCTAGAAGCTCGTTTAATTACTGCGATGGAAACCATTGATGACATAAATAGAGAAGAGCAATTGTTTGGTGAGAAGGAGTTATCACAATATCCTATAAGAAAAAAAGTAAGTTGTTGGATGTTGATTAAGGGGATATGAAACGGACACTGCACTTGTACCCATGAATATTGCCTATATTTTTTACTTGATTGCAAAGTTTCAGGAAAAGAAATGCATTAATTATCAGTATGTACCATGAAGATTATTCAATTAAATTTTTAAATAAATTCATTAGTTATAGTTATTGAGAATTTTGGGTTTCAATATTATACATTAAAACTTTTGGACTGTTCACCAGAAATTCACAATTCTGAAAAGTTAATAAATGAAATTAAAAATTTAACTGAATAATCTTCATGGTTCATACTAAAAGTTAATGCATTTCTTTTCGTGAAATTTCAAAGTAAAATGGGAAGATAGTATTTATGAATACAGATGTAGTGTCTACATTAGTTATCAGAAAGACAATAATTTAGTTGATTCCTATTACATTAGGCTGCAGACAGATTAGCTCCTTACAAAAAATTTTACGATGCAGCATGCGAATTTTTATCAAATCATGAAAAATGGATGGATTCAATGGTAGGTAGTTTTGATCCTGAAATGATAGAGTCCGAAACAGGTACGGCGTTTCGAACTGTAATGAAATTAGAAAAATCATTCAGTGAGCCAGCTGTTAGAAAATTAGCTGAAACTGTAAGAATGACCATAGAAGAATTTAGAGAACACATGCCATTAATTTTAACGCTAGGCAATCCAGGAATGAAAGCCCGTCATTGGGAACAAGTATCTGAAATTGTTGGCTTTCCTATTAAAGTTGATATCAATATGACACTTTCAAAAGTAATCAATCGATAATTTATATATTTTGATTTCATTGTTTATTCGTAATGTATTTTAATATTCAATTATTTATTTATGCCAAATCTTAGATTATTGATTTTGGTCTTGATGACTATGTACCTAAATTTGAAGGTATATCAGAAGCCGCAACTAAAGAAAACAATTTAGAAAAAGCTTTGCAAAGGATGCACGAAGATTGGCTTGACATAGAATTTGTAGTGCATGCATATCGTGATACAGGGACTTACGTTGTTACAGGTATTGATGACATTCAACTACTTTTGGATGATCATCTGACTAAAGCTCAAACAATGAAAAATTCTCTCTATATTAAACCGTTTGAAAAAGAAACATTGTAAGTGATTTAAAGCTAATGTGAAAGCTTATCAAAAATAAATTTTGTAAAATACTTTTTAAATTACATATTTTTTATGACAGAGAATGGGAGGCAAAGTTACAATTACTTCAAGACATTATTGATTACTGGTTAAAAGTACAAGCAACTTGGATGTATCTTGAGCCTATTTTTTCCTCACCAGATATTCAACAACAAATGCCAGAGGAAGGACGACGATTCAGTGCAGTGGATAAAGTTTGTACATAAATTAGTTGCATAAAATTTCAATATTTTATAATTTTACTAAAACAAAAGATTCAATGCCATTAATCTCACTTTTTTGTTTTCAACATTTTTTTCAAATAATAATTAAATATGTTTGGAATAGAAAATATAAATTTTGAAATGCTATTTGATAATATAAAGTAACAATTATATAAAGTTGGCACATAAGAATTCCTATGAAAAATTAAATTAATTTGAACAACTAATATTCTTTATTGAAACAGATATGGAGAGATATAATGTCAAATGTTGTACTTGATCCACAAGTTATGGAAGTCGTCGAAATAGATAAGATGCTTGACCGTTTGAAAAAGTCTACAAACTTGTTAGATTTAATCCAGAAAGGTTTGAATGATTATTTGGAAAAGAAGAGACTCTTTTTCCCAAGATTCTTTTTCTTATCTAATGATGAACTTCTTGAAATCCTTTCTGAAACTAAAGACCCTATGCGGTAATTTTTTAATAATTGATTTATTAAATAATAACATAACTTTTATTAAAATGAAATTCTGTATAATTATAGAGTACAACCGCATCTTAAAAAATGTTTCGAAGGTATTGCTAAATTGAACTTCACTGAAAATATGGAAGTAACTGCTATGATATCTTCTGAAAATGAACAAGTTTCGTTGGAAGATGTTATCGATACTGTAGCAGCTAAAGGTCAAGTTGAAAAATGGCTTTTGGAATTAGAAGTAGACATGAAAAAGAGTGTACGAGCTCAGGTAGTATAGTTACATACATTCAATAAAAAATGTTAAATACTTAAAAATATCGCTTCATTTAAAAATGTTTAAATCAGGTAATTCGAGCGAAAAATGGTTATATAACCAAACCAAGATGTGAATGGGTTTTAGATTGGCCTGGACAAACAACTTTGTGTATATCACAACTTTATTGGACCAGCGATATCACTGAAGCCATACCTAATAAAACTTTGGCAGATTATGTAGAACGCTGCAAATATGAATTGGGCCAAATTGTTTTACTTGTGCGTGGGACATTATCAGCTCAAAATCGCACTACTCTTGGTACATTATTTTAGTATGCAGACAAATCAGCATCATTAACTTATAATAATCCCATTTTATAAGAATTGTCATAATATTAAAATATAATATACTAAAATGTATATAATAATTTAAATAAATTTTACAGAGGCTTTAGTAACATTAGATGTGCATGCAAGAGACGTGTTAATTGGATTGGCTGAAGAAGATGTTTCTGATATTAATGATTTTAAATGGATATGCCAATTAAGATATTACTGGATGGTAAAAATAATCAGATAATTTATTAATTTTTATGAAATAAAATTTTATAATAAATTTCAAATTTCAGGGCCACAATTTAATGACAATGATGATAAATGCATCATTACCTTATGGTTACGAATACTTGGGTAATTCTCCTCGTCTTGTTATAACACCATTAACTGATCGTTGTTATCGAACTCTTTTTGGTGCATTAAATTTACATCTCGGTGGTGCTCCTGAAGGGCCCGCAGGAACAGGAAAAACTGAAACAACAAAGGATTTGGCAAAAGCTGTTGCCAAACAATGTGTCGTGTTTAATTGTTCGGATGGTCTAGATTATATAGCTCTGGGAAAATTCTTTAAAGTAAATATAAATTAAATAATAATTTTTATTTTTTTTATTTTATGCAGTAGTTGATAAGCTTAGTAGTTTTTTTAACAAAACTAAGATACTATAAAAAAAATGTTTATTAAAATTGTACAATTTTAATTTTCAACAACAGGGACTTGCAGCATCTGGTGCTTGGTCTTGCTTTGATGAATTCAATCGCATAGATCTGGAAGTATTGTCTGTTGTAGCTCAACAAATCTTAACAATTCAAAGAGCAATAAATGCTGGTCAAACGTGGTTAGTGTTTGAAGGAACAGAGTTAAATTTAGATCCCTCGTGTGCCGTATTCATAACCATGAATCCAGGTTATGCTGGTAGATCAGAATTGCCTGATAATTTAAAAGCATTGTTCCGCTCCGTAGCAATGATGGTATGATGACTAATTACTTTTTTTTCGTGTGAAAAATAGAATAGTTCATATAATCAATTCTTGCATGCAAATAGGTACCAGATTATGGACTAATTGCTGAAAATACATTATATTCCTTTGGTTTTTACGAAGCTCGACCATTGTCAGTGAAAATAGTTACGGCTTATCGTTTATGTTCAGAGCAATTATCTTCTCAAAGTCATTATGATTATGGAATGAGGGCTGTTAAATCGGTTCTTACAGCAGCTGGAAATTTGAAATTAAAATATCCAGACGAAAATGAAGATATTTTAATGTTGCGCAGTATTAGGGATGTTAATCTACCAAAATTCTTAAATCCAGATGTTCCGCTTTTCCACGTAAATTTCTTTTTTAATGAATTTATAGTTTTTAATTTAATGAATTTAAAAATTTTAACAAACGTTTCAAATTGCAAAATAATTAATAGGGTATCATGTCGGATTTGTTCCCCGGAGTTGTACTACCTGAGCCAGATTATACACATTTGAATGCTTGTGTTTATGAAGTATGCGAACGTCAAAACATACAATGCCCTCCAGCATTTTTAATGAAAATTCAACAGATTTTTGAGATGATGATTGTTCGGCATGGATTTATGATTGTTGGTTTACCATTTGGAGGAAAAACGACATCCTATAAAGTATTAGCGGACGCTCTTGCATTATTAGAAGAACGAGTAAATTCAAACTCCATTTTCTTTTTAATATAATTTTTATTTACTTATAAAAATGTTTTATTTATATGTATATTTTTTCTTCTAGAATTTGATGGATGAACATCGAGTTGAGATAACAGTTATAAATCCCAAATCAATAACGATGGGACAGTTGTATGGACAATTTGATCCAACATCTCATGAATGGCAAGATGGCATTTTAGCTATTAGTTATCGAGCTTTTGCTACTTCTACAAATGATAATCGAAAATGGCTTATATTTGATGGACCTATTGATGCCGTTTGGATTGAAAATATGAATACGGTTTTGGATGATAATAAAAAATTATGTCTAATGAGTGGTGAGATTATTCAATTAGCTCCAACGACTAATTTAATATTTGAAACCTTGGATTTGGAACAGGCTTCACCAGCGACTGTTTCACGATGTGGTACAGTAAAATATACAAAAATTGTTATTCTTAAATATACTGATATCTATTTTTTAAATTTTTTCCAATGCTTATTCGACTTATACAATCTTTTCAGGTATGATTTATATGGAACCTTCAACATTAGGTTGGGAACCATTATTGCAATCATGGATTAAAAAAACTCCAGAAATTTTAAGTCAATGGCTGCGAAATTTCATTTATGAATCCTTGTTTTTAAGATTTTGTAAGCCATTGTTATATCTTATAAGAAGATGTGGTCTTACGGTAAAAATGATTTTCTTACTTAATTGATTAATAAATAAATACACAATTGATTAATGGATTATTAGATAAAAGTAATTTTGTAGGAAATGTGTCCAATGCCAGATACTAATCTTGTTCAAGGAATTACTTATTTAATGGACTGTTTTCTTGATGATTATAGGGATGAAAATATGACTGAACTTCCAAATGATTTGGATCTTAGAGCTCAAGTAGAAGTAAAATGAATTTTTTTAATTTTAAATAATGTAAACATAGTTAAGTATGTAAGTATACAGTTAAATATATAATGATTTTTTTGCATTTTATGTAGGGATCTTTTTTCTTTTCTTGTATTTGGGCTATGGGAAGTACATTAATGGCACATGACAGAGAAACATTCAGTATTCTTTTTCGTGGACTTTTAGAAAAAGAATTTCCAGCTTCACTGAGAACAAGATTTCATTTACCTCATCCTATTCCTCCTCCTATTAAACCATATATATTCATCATGCCTAAAGATGGTTTAGTTTTCGATTATAAATTCATCAAAGAGGTTTGTTAAAAATATTTTTATAGCACTGCGTGATTTAAATCCGCGCTTAAATCCCGCTGAGCCGAGAGTTAAAAGATAAATTTTTACGCTGTTCAATAATGAGTATGATGCTGAATTCACTTAAAACACGCACTTATAATAAGCGATATTTTGAGATCTGGATTATTTTTAAAAGTTTATTCATCGATAATAATAAAGTGTAGATTATTGCAACTCTTTTATATCGATATTTTTAAAAATAAATAACAATTATAAGCGTGTAAAATACGTATGAAACCAAAGTTAATATCAGTGTAACATATGGAGCGAAGAGGTAGTCATTTCGACGCTCTAAGACTCCGTTGCGTCTGTGATTCCCCTAAACGCAACTGCTAATACAATACATAAGTTACCAATTGTCGCTCCTACGGCCCTAATACATATATGAAAGGAAATTTAGATTTTTATTATTACAAAATTAATTTCAACAGTTTGACATAATGTTATTTCATGTTTTATATAATATTTTTAGTTTTTTTTCTATTTATTATTCGCGAAGTGCTTAAATTTTTTTTTTTTTTTTCAGTTTTCGCTTTATTACGATTTATTATTCGTAGAATGCCTAGTTTTGCTAGTATATAGAATTCGTTTTTTTAATGAATTATCATTCGTGGAGTGCATAGTCTTTGTTTATTATTGAATTTTGAGAGTATAGATGTAGTGCGGCGGATTTAAATCACTCGAGCTATAAAATAGTATACGATACTCGCGACTTAAATTCACCTATTATTACACGGCGTTTAGGACCCTCGCTGACGCTCGGGCCCTAACCTCGTCGTGTAATAATAGGTGATTTAAGTCGCCCGTATCGTAATATACTATTATCTAAGAAGAGAAAATAGATAAACTTTTTTACATTTTAGGGAAAAGGTAAATGGAAACTTTGGTCTGATGAATTAATGAACGCACCGCCAATACCTCGAGATATTCCTGTCAATCAGATAATAGTACCAACAGTGGAAACAATGCGTTATATGACGCTCTTTCAACTGCTAGTTCAACATGGAAAACCTGTACTTTTTGTTGGACCAACAGGAACAGGAAAATCAGTTTATGTTATAGACTTTCTTCTAAAAAAGAATAATGTAGCTGTCTATAAACCACTTTTTATTAACTTCTCTGCACAAACTTCAGCTAATCAAACACAAGATATTATCATGAGTAAATTAGATAAGAGAAGAAAAGGCGTATACGGTGCCCCTGTTGGTAAACGCTGGGTCATATTTGTAGATGACGTATCTATGCCTATGAAAGAAGAATATGGAGCTCAACCTCCTATTGAGCTTTTAAGACAAATGCTCGATTTAGGTCTATGGTAATTGAATGCTTTTTCAATTTATTCCCATACAAAATAGTAAATAAATTTTGAAATTTAAATTTTTTCATTAGATAACTTTAAAATTTACTTGTGTTCTGCTTCTGATTTGGTTCCATATAGGTATGACAGAAAAGATCAAGCACCACTTAAATTAATTGATCTCCAATTAATGTGTGCAATGAGTCCACCTGTAAGTGGTGGAAAAGATGTATCACCACGATTCAAACGACATTTCTTTGTTACAACTATCTCAGAGTTCGAAGATGATGTCATGATCGCTATATTTAGTAAAATTATCCTTTGGCATCTTGATACAAGGTATATATGATTGTGATAAAGTTTAAAAAAAATTTACTATGTGATCAAATAAATTTAAATTCCATTTTTTCTTTTATTCAGAGGTTTCAGTAAAGAATTTGATCCGTGCATTGATCAAATAGTGCTAGCGACTTTAGAGGTATACAAAAAAAGTCTTGAATTTTTACTACCAACACCAGCCAAATCACATTATCTCTTTAATCTTCGCGACTTTTCCAGAGTAATACAGGTAAACATATAATTTTAGAATATTAGTCAGTAAGATTATCAAACGATTTTAAACAATTATAGGGAGTCCTTTTATCGGTTCCGGAAACAATGCCTACTCTTGAAAGTATGAAAAAACTTTGGGTTCACGAAGTACTACGTGTCTTTGGTGACAGATTGACCGAGCAAGAAGATATAGATTGGCTTATACAACAATTAAGATTGACACTTCAAGAAAAAATGGAAATTGATCTTGACGAAATGTTTAGAGATCTTAAGACCAATAAAAAAAAGCCGGTTCGTACAAATATTAAAATACTATAAAATATAATAAATAAGATTATAAATATATGAATTAGCAAGTATGTGCTATTGTTGACAGATTGGAGATGTTGAATTAAGAAAGCTTGTCTACTGTGATTTCGCCGATCCAAAAGCAGATACACGACTTTATCAGGAAGTAACGGACTTGCAATTGTTGCGCAGCATTGTTGAAAATTACCTGAGCGAATATAATTCGATGACAAAAAAGCCGATGAATTTAGTTCTATTTCGTTTTGCCATCGAACATTTGTCAAAGATTGCAAGGATTATAAAACAACCAAGGAGTCATGCTTTGCTCGTTGGTGTTGGAGGTTCTGGACGACAATCTCTTACCAGATTAGCTGCACATATTTGCGATTACGAAGTTCATCAGGTCGAAATCACCAAGACTTACAATACTTACGACTGGCACGAAGATATGAAAAAAATTCTACTCAAGACCACAGCCAGTGAATTACATCATACATTTTTATTTACCGATACACAAATAAAGAAAGAGAGCTTTCTCGAAGATATTAGCAATATGCTTAATACTGGAGAAGTAAATATATTTACATACAATCATAACTTTTATTCTAATTATATTTGACCCATAAAAACATTGATTTTTTAATTAAATCTTTCTAGGTGCCAAATCTTTTTAGTAACGAGGAGAAAGCAGAAATATGTGAAAAAATGCGTGTAATAGATCGACAACGTGAACGATCGATGCAAACTGATGGAAGTCCAGTTGCCCTTTTCAATTTATTTGTGACTATAGCTCGTGATCAGTTGCATATAGTTGTTGCCATGTCACCTATTGGTGATGCTTTTAGAAATCGAATCAGAAAATTTCCGGCACTTGTTAATTGTTGTACCATCGATTGGATGCAGGTTATCTTTTCAATCTTGATTTTTTTAAAATACAATTGAACCCTTTTTAAAATAAAATATCTTATTCAAAATATTATTACCTGAAAATATTTTTAGCCTTGGCCAGCAGATGCTCTTACAGCTGTAGCTAATAAATTTCTAGGTGAAATAGAGCTTACTCAACTTGAACGAAAAGCCGCTATTGAAATGTGTCAATATTTTCATGTTTCAACTGAAAAACTTAGTTACGAATTTCTTGAACGTCTTGGGCGACATACTTACGTGACACCAACTTCTTACTTAGAATTAATTAGTACCTTTAAAGATTTATTAGCTGCTAAAAGAAGGTACATGAATTATTTTATATTATTACGATTAAGAATAATTAATATATGTGCATAAAAATTTAACTTATAAGAGAAAAAAGATTAAAAATCAATAATTATCGATTATTTTTCACAAGTGAAATTCTGCAAAGTAAATCGCGCTACGAAGGTGGTCTTGGTAGCTTAGATGGTACCCAAAAAGAGGTAGAAGTAATGCAGAAGTTGCTGAAAAGTTTGCAACCAAAACTGCTTGCCACTACTCAGGATGTACAAAAAATTTTAACTCGAGTTGAAAAAGAAAGTGCAGAAGTTGCAGATGTTGAAAAAGTCGTTAAAGCGGATGAAGAAGCTGCTATGGTAAATATATATATATCTGTTGTTTTATACAACCGCAAGATTTATGAAAAAGAAAATAATTTTAAATAAACTATTGCTATTATCTTTTTATGTTTACATAAAATGAATTAAATAATGTAGAAATTCATATGAATAATGATATATAGGAAGTCGCTGCAAAAGCAGCAGCAATAAAAGCTGAGTGTGATGCAAATCTTGCTGAAGCTATGCCAATATTAAACGAAGCTCAAGAAGCTTTAAATACTCTTACAACTGCCGATATTGCCGTAGTAAAAGCAATGAAAAGCCCTCCAGCTGTTGTGAAACTGGTGATGGAAAGTATTTGTATTTTAAAAGTAAGTAAATATTTTTTTTATTATAAATTTTAAAATTTTACATAATGAAAATTGAAGATATAAACTTCGTTTATTTTAGGAATTGAAACCAGAAAGAGTTCAACAGCCTGACGGTAGAATGGGAGAAGACTATTGGAAAGTATCATTGAAAGTTTTGAGTGATGTTAGGTTCTTAGATAGCTTGATAAACTTTGACAAAGATAACATTCCTGAAAAAGTTATTGATAAAATTCGCTCTACTTATTTAACTAATAAGAATTTTGATCCAGAAAAGATTAAAAGCGCTTCAACAGCTTGCGAAGGTCTTTGTAAGTGGGTCTATGCTATTTCTGAATATGACAAAGTTGCTAAAGTTGTTGCACCAAAGAAAAGAGCATTAGCCGAAGCACAGGCCGTTTATGATGGAGCTATGGAGAAGTTAAATGTCAAGCGCGAGCAACTTCGGCAAATCCAGGTAAGTTTAAATTTTCTTAATAATTCAGTCAACTAAATATATTGATATGGTGAAGTAAGAAATAAATCGATTAAGTGCACAAAAAAATGATAGTTTGATCAAGAGTGTGGTAAAGTAATAACTGAGTTGAGCATGCGAAAAGATACTAACTCGGTAGAGCGCCTTTTTATAAGTTAATGTCTTTTCATACACTCATTATTGAGTTATTATCTTATCATACCTTTGACCAAATCATCGTCTTTTCCTATATTTGATTAATTTTTAACCTTTTTGCTTCTACATGATGATTTGTTTCTTAGTAATATAATTAATTATTTGTGTAGATGCAATTGGCTGCATTAGAAGATGAACTGAAGACTAGAAAATTGGATTACCAACTTATGATGGATAAAGTAGCAGAATGTGAACAAAAATTAAAGCGTGCTGAAGAGTTAATTGGAGGTTTGGGAGGCGAGTACACACGTTGGTCAGATAATGCCAAAGAACTAGGAGCACGGTTAGTTTTTTTTATAAATTAGTATTAACAGGAATATTTTTTTAAAAAATTAAATAAATGTTATTTTTAGATATCATCGTCTAGTGGGTGACATAATAATAGCTTCTGGAGTTATTGCTTATTTGGGTCCATTTACAACTCCTTATAGAATAAAACAAATTGAAGCTTGGGTTAAGTTGTGCACGAACCTCAAAGTTGTTTGTACACAAGACTTCCAACTTCGGGATGTTTTAGGTGTTCCAGTATTAATAAGGGCTTGGAATATTTTTGGTTTACCTACTGATTCATTTTCTGTTGACAATGGAATAATTGTCAAGTATAAAATCTTAACTTTTTATTTATTTCAAATAAAAATTTTTTTGTTAGATTTTATCTTGTTCAATTTTTTTCTAAAACTATAGGAATGCAAGACGTTGGCCACTTATGATTGATCCTCAAGGCCAAGCAAATAAATGGGTTAAGAATATGGAAAATGAAAATAATTTAAGTATTATTAAATTAAGTCAGAATGATTATCCACGAGTATTGGAAAATGCTATACAATTCGGTCAACCAGTTTTGTTGGAAAATATTGGAGAAGAACTCGATGCTATGTTGGAGCCTGTATTATTGAAACAAACTTTTAAACAGGGAGGAGCTCTTTGTCTCAAACTTGGTGACACAATTGTTGAATACAACAACGATTTCAGGTTTACATCATTTTAACCCAATTTTCATATTATTACTATTTTTATCTGACCTCCCTACATGAACAAATATCATTACAGAATGTACATAACAACCAAACTGAGGAATCCACATTATTTGCCTGAAGTCGTTGTAAAAGTAACATTGATAAACTTTATGATAACGGCAATTGGATTAGAAGATCAACTTTTAGGGATTGTTGTTGCAAAAGAAAGGCCAGATTTAGAGGCTGAAAAGAATTCTTTAATTGTACAAGGTGCCGCAAACAAAAAGTAATCATTAACTTATTTCACATAAATATTTAATTGATAAATGAATAAAATACGAGTAGAAATTATTCTTGTGATTCGTATTTTCAGAATGTTAAAAGAAACCGAGGATAAAATTTTACTCCTGCTTTCAACATCTGAGAATTTACTTGAAGATGAAGAAGCTATTGCCGTTCTTAGTTCTTCGAAAGTTTTAAGTAATGACATTGAAGTAAAACAGGCAGCTGCTGAAATTACCGAAAAAACTATTGACGCAACTAGGTTACAATATTCACCTATTGCTGTTTACAGTACCGTTCTGTTTTTTACTACAAGTAAAACACTATTTAATTTAATATTTATATTTAAAGCTTTTAAAAATGTTTTATTCGATCGATAATTATAATGATAATATATTTTCATATTAGCTGATTTAGCAAATATCGATCCAATGTATCAATATTCCCTGGCTTGGTTTGTAAATCTTTTTAAATTGGCTATTGACAATACAGAACAAGTAGAAGAAGTGGAAGTCCGTATAAAAGATCTAATAGAATATTTTACTAAATCTTTATACGATAATATTTGTCGATCACTTTTTGAAAAAGATAAACTTTTGTTTTCTTTGCTATTGGTCGTTAATCAATTGAATAATAAAGGCAAACTTGATCATGTTCAATGGATATTTATATTAACTGGTGGAGTTGGACTGGATAATCCTTATAAAAATCCATCTACTTGGTTGCCAATAATAGCTTGGAATGAGCTTTGTAGGCTTAATGATATTGCAGGTTTTGAGGTTTGAATTAATGTTAAGTTAAAAATTCTCTAAAAATTATTATGCTAATAATGTTATTAATTTTTTTATCAATATTTTTAGGGTATAAGAGAATCGGTTGAAAATAATCTTGATGAATGGAAAGCTGTGTACGATTCTAAGGAACCACAGGCATTAACATTCCCTAAACCATTTGATAATTTAACACTTTTTGAAAGACTTTTGGTGTTGAGATGTATTCGACCTGATAGAATGGTACCAGCAGTTCAAGATTTTGTGACATGTAAGTTGTATTTTATTACTAAAATTAAAACTTTTTCATTTATAAGTTACAAATTAGTAATAAGTGATAAATCTTTACAGCTGAACTTGGACCTGAATATATTGAGCCTCCACCTTTTGATTTAGCTGCTCCTTATGAAGATTCGAATAGTTGCATACCATTGATATTTATCTTGACTCCAGGAGCTGATCCAATGCAACTTTTATTAAAATTTGCTGATGATCAAGGTTTTGGAGCGAAAAGATTATTTTCTCTGTCTCTCGGTCAAGGTATTATCAAAATCTAACATTGTACTATAGTGTCACATTCAAGTAATTTTTCTAAACTAATATTTTTCACATTTATAAGAGTTTAAGAATTTATCCGTTCATATTTAAAAAATTAGGTCAAGGACCAATAGCAGTTCAAATGATTAATGACGGCGTGAAAAGTGGACATTGGGTAGTTCTACAAAATTGTCATCTTGCAAAAAGTTGGATGGGTACTTTAGAAAAGCTTTGCGAAGGCTTAACTCCAGACACAATCCATCCAGATTTTCGACTTTGGCTAACTAGTTATCCTGTGGATCATTTTCCAGTATCAATTTTACAAAATTCTATCAAAATAACAAATGAACCACCGAAAGGTTTACGTGCTAACATCATTAAGTCTTATATGAGCGATCCTATAAGCGATCCAGAATTCTTCGAATCTTGCAAGCAGAATATTACTTTCAAAAAACTTTTGTATGCCCTATGTTTCTTTCATGCTAATATTCAAGAAAGACGCAAATTTGGACCGATTGGATGGAATACGCCGTATGAATTTAATGAAACTGATTTGAGAATAAGTGTGTTGCAACTTCAAACATTTTTAAATCAGTATGACGATGTTCAATATGAGGCTCTGAGTTATCTTACTGGCGAGTGTAATTACGGTGGAAGAGTTACTGATGCATGGGATCGGCGTACTCTTATGGCTATTTTAAATACTTTTTATAACAAGTAAATTAATTAAATTATTTGCATGTACAATTTTTTTCATTTTTTATTTCATCTCATTATCAATTATTTGTTTTTATTTTAATAGGGAACTTGTGACGGAAAGTATGTACTATTTTGATAAAACAACTGATATTTATTATTGTCCTGCATTCAAAGAATACGAGGCTTACTTGACTTACACGAAAAAGTTTCCCATAATCACGGAACCTAGCGTTTTTGGACTTCATGAAAATGCAGATATTGTTAAAGACAATCAAGAAACTGATCAACTTTTCTCATCACTTCTTCTTACACAGGTGCTTTATATAAACTTATTTTTTATATTTACATACACACATTACGTTAGAAAATTAAACTAATGAATTCTGTTTTATTTTCTTTATTTTTTATATTATCAAACGATAGGATCGAATGGTGAGACTAAATAATTTTTATTATTTTTATTTATTTTAATAAAATATAAAGATAGTTAATTTAATCATTTCTGTCTTACATAATCCAAACAACCATCAGGATTTATGGGAATCAAAGGTGACATGCATACATTTTCTATACGTAGGATTTGAATTAATTTTACGCACTTTATTGATTGTTTAGACTACACTATTATTAATAATTAAAGCACATTTTTAGTGATTATATGCATGGCACACTATAAATTTATGTAATTGCGTTGCACTATTAATTTTTAATTCAATACAAATAAAATCAATACTATAATATAATTTTGCGAATATGTAGGAAAAATCTGCTGGTGGTGCTGGAGATGCTTCGGACGATCAAACTGTCTATAAAATCGCCACTGATATTTTAAATAAATTACCAGCTGATTTCGACTTACAAGAAGCTATAGAAAAATATCCTACATCATATGAAGAAAGCATGAATACGGTATTAGTACAAGAAATGGGCAGATTCAATAAATTACTTAATGTTATACGATTAAGTCTTATAAATGTGAAAAGAGCCATAAAAGGTATGAAATATTTAAAAAAAAATTTTTATGAAACATTAATTAGTCTTTTTGAATGCTGATGAAATTTTTAGGCGTCGTCGTAATGTCGTTTGAACTTGAACAAGTCTTTTTTGCTTTGCTTATGGGTAAAATTCCTAATCTTTGGATGCAAGCTTCATATCCCTCTCTCAAACCATTAGGTAGTTACGTTGAAGATTTTCTCGAACGTTTGCAATTCTTGCAGGTTAAAATTTGGAAATACTACATTAATAATAAATAATTACTTAAATAAAAATGAGTAACCTAACTAATTTTTATTTCAGACATGGTACGACAATGGTCCTCCAATAACGTACTGGTTATCAGGATTTTATTTCACCCAAGCATTTTTAACTGGTATTCGTCAAAATTTCGCAAGAAAGCATAAAATTCCAATCGATCTTTTAATTTATGATTTTGAAGTGTTAAAATCAACTGTTATAGAAGAACCACCAGAGGATGGTGTTTACGTCTATGGACTTTATTTAGATGGAGCTAGATTTGATAGGGATGAAATGATCATAGCCGAAAGTTACCCAAAAGTTTTATTTGACGAAATGCCTTATGTTAGTTGTTTTATACTTATAATAATTTCATTAATTCTATATTTATCATAATAAATAAATATCTGTTAATTAGCTTTGGTTAATACCCATGCAAAAAGAAGATATTCAAGAAAGAATAAGTTACGAGTGTCCAGTATACAAAACCAGCGAAAGACGTGGTACCCTTTCGACAACGGGACACTCGACTAATTTTGTCATTGCTGTTAAATTACCAACTAAAGAACCACCGGAACATTGGATAATAAGAGGCGTTGCTATGCTTTGTCAGCTATCACAATAATCATCATATTTTCATATTAATCTCAATGTGTAAATAAATTTAATCAATGTATATTTTAAATGAAAAATAAAAAGACTGTGCATAAATTAAATGTTTTATAATTAGATTATTTTCTTTGTTTTATTTAACATCGCTGCATTTTTGCTATCATTACGATGCTAATTAGCGACGGATGTCGTGTCTGTGTGTTTGAGAACAAAGCACATATATTGTAGTACACAGTGGTGCTTGTATCGATCGACCACCGGAGAGCGGGATTCGAACTCGGGTCTTCGAGATTACGAATCTATCGCTCTATCCATTGAGCCACTGCAGACCTCGTTATTAAATATATTTTAAAGTAATATATAATTTATTAGAAGCACAGTTTGTATTCATAATAAATTGTAAAACAACTCTAGAAGAAAAAATGTAGATATCTGAATAAAACTGAAGAATACAGTTATTAACTGTAGAAAAGTGGCCGTACAATTTCCTTCAGTTTTTAACATTCAAATCTATTAATAATTAAAGAATATTGATTGAAATTCGAAGAAAACTGTTTATAATAATTTAATACAAATGAAAACTAAAAGTTATTGTTGTCTTCTTGATAAATTATAGTTGTTAATGAAAAGAAAAGTATATTTAATGAATACAACTGTTTATAACTGAAAAAAATTGTTTATAATAGAATAAAACTATAAATAACTGTTGTCTTCTAATAAGAAAAATTTTTCTCTATGAGAAAATTAATTGTTTTACTTTTCTGTAATATACTTGACAAATACAACTATTAATAACCGAAGAAAACTGTAAATAATCGTTGTCTTAAGTCTCGATCCGGCCACATTTATTCATTTTTATTTGTTGTCTTATGTTTTATCCTATTCTATTCGGATATATTTAGATTTCTCCAATTGTTTTCATTTATTTTTTTCCACAAAATAAATTAATTTTATTACGTTAATTAATATATTTTTTTTTTTAAATTTTATTTAACGTTACTGTATTTATGCTATCATAACTATGCTAATTAGCGATGGAGATTTCTTAGTGTATTTTTGAACAAAGCGAAAATAATAGTTATTTATGTACCTTGGGCGAGCCTTGCGCGATTACGACCTGAGGACGATATTAACATCGTGGGATAATAAAGCCGAGGCGCGCGAGCGAAGCGAGCGCGCCTCGGCTTTATTATCCCACGATGTAAATATCGTCCGAAGGCCGTCATCGCGCAAGGCTCGCCCAGGGTGCTTAAAAAATTTTTCATCCCAGGCAAGGACGCATGAGGGTTTTTAGGTGCAGATGTTTTTTTAAAAATAATTTTATATTTATATAATAAAACTAAAATTATAGGGTACTCTTTTTTATTAAAATTTATTAATTTTTGATATTAAATAAAAAATTAACTATAAATAATAAAATTAAAAAGAAATAATAAATAAAAATAATAACATCGAAAATAAATAATAAAATTAACATTAAAATTATTGATAATTAACAATATTATTGCAATTTTATAATTTTATTTTTTTTATAAATATCGATTTTTTAAAGTAATAAAATTCTGTAGCACAAGCTGTAGCTTGAATACCAAATACAACTGAACTTGCAGTTTTGCACTATTGATTCTTTTGTTTTTGATTTAAGTCGAAATACGATAGAGAAAAGTTGCTGCTGGCCTTTAATGAGCTCAATGCAACCCAGGAGCTTTATACTCCTGGGCAGTAATGACTGCTATTGCAGCCTAGGAGCTTCTAGCGTGCATCTAACCTATTTATCAATTGAGGACTCTCTGCACGTAAAAACTCGAATGCGTCCGCCTGGGATGAAAATTATAATTTAAAGGCGAGTCGGTCTGTGGCTCATTCGGTAGAGCGTTGGATTCGTAATCTCGAGGTTCTGAGTTCGAATCCTGCTCTCGGCAGCCGACCAATACGAGCGCCACTGTGCTTTACATGCGATTTTTTCACAAACATACTTACGAGCTTCGTCGCTGATTAGCATAGCAAATACAGCATCGCATAAATATAGCGACGTTAAAAAAATAAATAAACAAAAAGAACAATCTCATATTAAAATATATTTTATTCATGCACAATCTTTCTACTTTATCTCAAATATTACAATGATTAAATTTATTTTAATATATATATATATAATTTATTACAATCACAATTTATTCTTCTAAAAAACTATAAAATAAAAAATTTATTTTATTACGTCAATTAATAAATTTTAATTGTTTAGACACATAGTATATAAAATAATAATATAATAATTCATCCTAGTTTTATTCATAATAAAACAATGAATCGTGAAAATTTTAAAAAATAGTTTGGTTTTACTTAAGGGGATGTAAAATACAGACATTATAGTTTTTAAAATTTTTTATTCATAACTCAAATTTTTGTGAATATCTATATATTAAAGCCTTCTATTTCAATTAATAAAAAGCATAATATAAAGATATGTCAAAAAATTTTTGAAGAAAGATTGAAAATTCGAAAAACTGCAATGTTGGTATCTACGTATTAAACATATACCCTATTACATCACCACAAAGTTTACAATTAAACGAATTCCATGATGAAGGAAAACGAAAATAAAACCATTAACAGGAAAATCAATTCTTATTGCTGTTTAAAGCAACCCAACGTTAAAATTATAAATAATGAAAATTTCATGATAAAGGTATATCATTTGATGGTCCGGGGGGAGATGGTGTTCTCCAGTAATTAATAATACGTAAACGAAGATTAGAAAAAAACCTACAGAATTTTTCTTTCGATGACAGTGGTAATAAAGCTATTGAAAGGATTACAATAATACTAATAATAGCGGCGATACCAATAATTTTTCCTGTTAAAAGAAGAGAAAAAAATTAGTTAAATATTATTCTATTATATAATTAGATAATTAATTTCAAACATAAAATTACCACCTTCTATGGGTGATCTCTTATTTGGTGTTGTTATAGCATTTTCATCTTCCGATTGAATTATAGATGTTAATGCATACTGCACTTTGCATGAAACATTTGTAATCCATTCAAACTCTAAGCCACAATATTGTTCCTATAATAAAAGATTTAATTAATTTATAAATAAACACTTCAATTATATTTCTTTACAAAGTATCAAAATTACCCAAACAAGAACTGGTTTTCCTACATCCGATGCTTTATTACATTTAATATTTAAAATCGATTGTGCATGAGAACCTAAATTTTAAAAAATTAATAATAAAATTAATTATTATCATCTATAATAATTAAAATCTAAAGAATTTAATAAAATAGTACATTACCATCTGGGCATTTGCTACCATTGCTAAATTTTAATTTTATAACATTATTTGCATAATCTGTTGAGACAGTCATCTTATTTCCATAATTCATATTGTCATCACAGATAAAAGAGTCTTTACAAAATCTCCCCTCGCCGCATATATTTATATGGTATGTTTCAGCTTGCTTGTCTTTGATTACCTTAAAATTTTAAATAATGTTAATTTAATAATCTAGATCAGATAATAACATAAAATGGGATTAAGATGTCAGTCTTTAGGCTTAAAATTTCATAGCTTACAGATTAAGATTAATACCTTTAATCATATTTAATTGTAAGATTGATTGTTACTACACTTACATGTTGAACAGAAGTTTTTTGCAATGCTGTCAAATTCCAATTATCACCGAGTGCATTCGTTAAACTACAATTTTTATCTAAAGTTGCTTCAACTTTACCGCAGGCCATTTGAGTTTTCCATTGAAAATAGTATGTACAATCCTTATAATATTTAAACATTGGCCTGCCCTAAAAAATAATATTATTATTAACAATAAATTGATAATAATTAATTGATGGAAAATCGTGTTAATAATTGAAAATATTACTAACATGACTAATGTCAAAGTTACACAGAAACGATATCTTAGATGATATCCTTCTACTTTTATCTTCTTGGCAAATGGAACCGTTTTTGTACAATAAAGTCACGCTCCTATTGCTAACAACTGGATTTTTTTCTGGATAACCTAAGATCTATTAAAAAATTATATTTATAAAAAAATTTTTTTATTTTATTACAATGATAAATAGCAACAGAGATTTCTCAATGGCTGTTGAGAGCGGGATTCGAACTCGAGTCTTCGAGATTATGATCCATCAGTCTACCGACTGAGCCACTGATGACCTCAGAAAACTAAATAATTTTATATATCACTTACAATCTCATCCTTGGTTCCGTTGGCATTTTTTGCTTTAACTGTACAAATACCAACGCCAAATGGACAATTAGAAAATTGTTCTGGTATAAGAGAACGACAAGCGTATACATAATAATTAGATCCATTAATTTTAACAAGATAGTTTTTCGACGATCCAATAAGTCGTTCAAAATTAATTTCGTCATTTGGCACGGCACAAGCTTTTTTACAAACTATATGCGTTGTCCAATTAATATTAATGTAACATGTCTTCTCTTCGACATCCAGTTCATCTTTTTCGCCGCAAATAAATGATATTATTGTGTACATTTTTTGGTCATCCAAGCATATGTCACCGTCGGTGTAATTTAAATATGGACCACTTTCCTTCCACATCAGTTCCTTGTTTGCCATACCACCAGATATTCCGTAAGTCTTGCCATTTAATGTTCTACAAACCCCTAAAATGTCAAAAAATTTTATGTTAAAACACAATCGTATTTTATCATTTTCTTATTTTTTTTAATTTTAATTTAATTTAACGTTGCTGTATTTAGGCAATCACTACAATGCTAATTAGCGACGGAGGTCGTCAGTGTGTTTTTTGAAAAAAGCACATGTAACGTACAGTGGTGCTTGTGTTAATTGGCTGCCGAGAGTAGGATTCGAACTCGAATCCTCGAGATTATGAATCCATCGCTCTACCGACTGAGCCACTGACGACCTCATTATTTTCTTATTTAATATACAAGCTTTTTGTAAAATTTTAGAACTGTACCTGAACCGTGTGGGCAAACCTTATCTTTTAATGGCCCGCATATACTAAATTCGTAATCACCATCAATCTGTCGACTTTTTAATGTTTTGTTCGTAAGAAACGATAAGTCATATTCGATATTAGTTAAAGGATTTCTAGTTGAGCAGTCCTCTTTTTTATCCACCAGAGCTTCTTTGTATACATATTGTTGGCTACACGCTGCCATTGTTTTCCAAACAAATTTGTAATGACAAACTTCCGATCCTCCTATATATTCGGGCAAAGTATCCTATAAAATTAATAAAAAAATATATTTTAATACAAAATTCTGAATAGTTCGTTTATATGTTTACTTACAGTTGCATTAAGATCACAAATAAATATTATCGTCGATCGCATTTTACGCGATTCATTCGAACTAGGTTCATCGCAGAGAGCTCCATGTTTATAATCAATTTTTAAATTACCATTAACAACAACAATATGTGAATTTTCAAGTTTGCCTAAATTTTTATACCTGATAATTATATAATATTTAAAAAATTTTTTATTTTAAGTAAATATATAAAAATAAATAATGTTAATGATGAAAATACCTAATATCAGTCTTATTTCTCGTATCCATCAAACAAATAGCCGTATCAGAATTACAATCAGCATAATGTTCACCGTATATCAAGGAATGGCATACATTCAAAATAACCGATGTATTAGCGTCAATTTCAATTTTGTAATTTTTCGAGAAATCAGTTAAAGGTCCAAGATTGTAATGATTAAACTTTTCATTGACGGTGCATTTAACAACTTTTTTTTTAGCACATGCTTTTGCTGTCCACACAAACATTAAAAAATCGCATTGGTCTTCATTCTTAAAAAAAAAAAAAAATTTCATGATGTTAAGACACGTGGATAATTTTTTTTTTAATTTTATTTAACATCGCTGTATTTAAGCCATCATTACTATGCTAATTAGCGACGAAGGTTTTAAGTGTATTTATGAGAAAAGCACATGTAACGTACAGTGGTGCTTGTATAAATCGGCCGAGAGCGAGATTCGAACTCAGGACCTCGAGATTATGAATCCATCGCTATACCGATTGAGCCACTAAAGACATCTATTGAAAGAAAAAATTTTTCAATTTATTAATTTGATATCTTACTTGCATAGAATCCATGTCAACAGCAACACCATTTTCCATAGCAAAATCGCACTTCATTTCGAATTGAATTTTATAATTATGCGTACTATTGCACTGATCGCCATAATAATTAACTAAAATTTTTCCAGATCTAAAGTCTATTTTCGGTGGTTCCTTTCCTATCAATAAAATAATTACGTGAAAGTTAAATTTTGTATTATGATTCGAAATTTAAAACTGTTTAATATTTCTTAAATCATTAAAAACAACATCTTACCAATCCCGATCTGTTGTCCATCCTTTCGATGTAAACAAACTCCGTAATTACTTTTGCCGTTACAAGGCTCTAACAAATACTGACAAAAGTGTACTCTGATATAACTTATTTTATCCTCAAATCTAATAATACTATCTTTTTCATAACTTGATAGACCGTATAAATTAAAAAAATATGATGTCATTGGATCTTTGATTTCACAGTAACCCTTGCTCTGAGTATAAATTGACAAAAAAATGGAAATAATTTAATTGAAAAATTTAATTTTTTCCTATAAACCGTTTATCCATTATATATCATGTGAGATGTGTAAAATCTTACCTCTATTATTATCGATTGAACTAACGTTGTATATAAAATATATGTCATAAAAATCAGAATATTTAAAATAATTGAATAAGAATACATTTTTTATTTGTTATAAAATGACACTGGGAATATCGAATAAAATAGAAATATTAAAATTTATCTGATAGTCTAGTACACAATGACCTTTGAAGACAAGCACATTAAAGTACACACAGGCACTGGCGACAAGCTCTGTCTGTACTCTACTGAGACGATGCGCGACCAACGGTTGCTTCAAAGTTTTCCAAATTTTAAGTGTTAGGTTTGTTTATATGATTTTATGACAACAGGTAGGTAAATTATCTTTCGATATACAGTAATGACCAGCATTTTACGAATGTAAAATACATCAAGACTTGAAAAATTATTTTCAAAAGAATTTAAACGAATATTTTACACAATTCTTAATAATTTTTCAAAACTGTTGATAACTGTTTAAAAACATCTGAATTGAGACTCGTATATTATTTATACTTAGTTTTAAGCAGTTATAAACAATTATAAATATTTATAAAAACTATTATACAATCCAAAAATATTGTATAAATTTTTAGAAAAATGTTTTAACTGTTTATATTTGCATATTTTAATTCAAAAACTAAAGAGTCTTAAAAATTAGGAGCAATAAAAAAACCTTATAATTGTCGCTTATATTCTAAGTTGCTGTATTACATAGTTCTTTTCGGGAAAAGCTCAATCAGTAATGAAAAGCAATTATTATTAATTATAATTTGTGATCTATCGATAAAAATATCTTGAAAACCGAAGAATGTTACTAGTGCGGCAAAATAATTCAAACTTAAATCTTTTAATGCAACGATTTAACAGCTAAGTATTTATTTTTCATATTGGATTTTTTTTTCAAATTTACAAACTTCAAGATTTTTTAATTTAATAATTTTTTTTAAAGAATTTTCGAATAAAACTTGCAATATTTTATTTTCAGAAGGTTAAAAAAATTTAATAATAAATTTATTATTGATACATTATTTATCTTAAAAAATAATGTACCAATAATAAATTTTACATTTGGAAAGTTTTTATTTTATTATTTTATTTGACGCCGCTGTATTTATGCAATCATTTCAATGCTAATTAGCGACGAAGGTTTTCAGTGTATTTATGAATAAAGCACGTGTAACGTACAGTGGTGCTTGTTTCAATTGGCCACCGAGAGCGGGATTTGAACTCGAATTCTTGAGAATACGAATCCAACGCTCTACCAACTGAGCCACTGACGATCTCTTTTAAATAGTTATAGTGTGCATTCTTATAATTTATAATTATGTTTTTTTAGTGAACCAAAATATACATTTTAATAATTAAGAGTAATTAGGAGCCATATATATTTTTTTAATCATTATATTAAAAATAAAGCTTTTTTCTATAAAAAAAAAAACAAAAAATGTATTAACTTATATAAATGAATCATTGTTTTATATAGCTCTAGCAAATAGAAAAAAAGTAAATTTAATTTTTAATAAAAGGGTAAATAAACATTTTTATTGAACGTAATTATTTTTACGAATTTTGATTTCTTATTATTATTTCAAAAGTTCATAACTATTTTCAAATAAAATTTATAAATCGATTTTTCTACAATATAAAATAGTCCTTTATTAATAGATTCCAGCAACATAAAATGCATGCATATAGAATTTGCAATTCGCTTCGCGCGTTTTAACAAATTCAAAAAATAGTATGAAAGATGAACGTCGAGCGTCTGCAGTAATTCTTTGACAAATGGGTGCTAAGGGTTACTTTCTTAAAAAATGAGATCGTGGGTCATTGAATCGATATTTCCGGAGGGATGCTCCAATGACGATGAAGGAGGGGGATGATTTTTCCTTCAGTTGGAGACCTCTGTTGGGATTTGGACTGGGCATACAAATTCATATCTCATACCCTCATTAGATATGTACGATCCATTGAGGAATGGTAATGGGTATATATCCAAGACGATATATCCAATAACTGAAAAAAAGGCGTCAGTCAAATATTTTTTCAGTGTACGTACAAAACAAAAAATTTTGTTAGTTTCACCATTGCTTTTAAGTCATAATCGTAAAAAAAAATAAATAATATGTCAAACGATAATATTAATCAGGTATGTTCGATTAGATTTTATTTAGTATTTTCTATTTCTATATAAAGTCAAGTGTTTCACTAAAGTAACAATGTTGTTTAGTGTGCTTTTTGAGAAACTTATTTCTTAATAATATTTATTTTAATTTTATTTTTTTTAATTAAACGCAACTGTGAGTAAAGAATCATTTTTAATCAATCATTCACATTTCTTTCTTTTTAAAGTTTTTTCTTTTAAGAGGACTCGATAGGCCAGGACCGTATCATGTTTTGGGTTCTTTAATTGCACTTATGTTTTGCAAGTTTTCATAAATAAATGCACTTTCTATTTCTTAAATATAATTATTATTTTTTGTGAAAAGCCTTTTGCGATTACTTGTAGGACTTGGTAACTTCTGTATACACGTACTCTAAGCGTTTTAACATCATCGCATGCGCAGTATATACCGATTGATTTCTTCGATTCTATATCGATAAAATATTAAATTTTTACCCTTATTTTCTCTTTATTTTCATCGATTATCCCCTTTTTTTAAATTACGATCCTCATTAAAAAATCTATATTCCTCTTGTTTCTTTTTATGAAAAACAATGTGAGTTCAGAAATTATTTTTTCAAAGTTTTATAATA
This sequence comes from Anastatus disparis, assembly GCA_017163975.1. Classification (NCBI taxonomy): domain Eukaryota; kingdom Metazoa; phylum Arthropoda; class Insecta; order Hymenoptera; family Eupelmidae; genus Anastatus; species Anastatus disparis. Next base: position 6,071,499 of record JAFFSR010000226.1, read on the forward strand.
ATTCTTTCAACTAAAATAACATGAAAGACTATTCGGCCTTCTTAAAACATTAATTAATTGCAGTTAATAATTTCCTAAAAATTATTGAATTTAATTTTTAATTAATTTAAAAGAAATATTAAGTAGACTATTCTCGATTACTTGTTGGTTGAAAACAAAAAAGGAAAAATTAAACATATTGCTTTTTAACTCGATTACAGATATCTGTTGATTCGGCAAGTAAAGCTGAACTGCAAACTCGGAGTCAGCCACTAATAAAGGACAACGAGATAACGCACACGAATTTTTGAACAAATGGACATATTGGAACAACGGCTAAGCATGATGGGAAGTAAAGTTGGACTGCAAACTCCGAGTCAGATACTAATAAAGGATAACGAGACAATGAACGATAGATGCATACGAATTTTGGAACAATTCCAACAAATCCTATGCGTGATGTTAAGTAAATATAAACTGCGAACTCAGAGTCAGCCACTAATAAAGGAAATTGAGACAATGAACGATGGACGCATACGAATTTTGGAACAATTACAAAAAAATGTTAATAATGGAGGCAAGTAAATTGGAACTACGAACTCAGAGTCAGCCACTAATAAACTACAACGAGACAATAGACGATAGATGCAAACGAATTTGTGAACAAGAACCAAGCATGATGAGTGAAATTGAACGGGAACAGCGCATTGCATCAGCGAAGAGCATTATGTTATCAGAACAGTCCCAAAAAGCATTTCAAATGATGAGTGACGCTGAACGGCTAAATTTATTTTCATTGCGGGGCCAGCAATTGAAAGATAAATTAGAAGAATTAAGTGAAATATTTTCAAAACCAATTAAACCATTGAATGAAGAATTTGAAGAATCGTGTAAAATATAGTACAAAAAGAATTCTTATTAAATGTATTCTTTTGATTAAATATAACAAGATAAAATAATAAAATAGAACATCATTTTTTTTATTTTAATGATCCGAATGATTGATAATGCAATTAAAATTATTTTTCAATGATATATGGGATTAATTTTAAAATTTTGGAAATTTTGACCATGCTAATTAAGGACGTATTTATCAAGAGGTGCGCGTCGCGCCTCGAAGGCATGTTAAATTTTATCTTTGAAGTTTAAGATTCAGTACACTTGAAATATATAAATATTTACTTTACATCATAATTTATATTTTTAATTATTGATAAAATAAAGACAAATATTACTCTAAACCAATTTATTTTTGGAAATCGTCGTATACTAATTTTAAGAACAAATTAACAATTAAAACAAGACAGCTTTTAAAAAAATCAACGAACTCTACGCGTCGAATTGAAAAATCGGAATAGTACATTACGTTCCGTGGACAGATAGGCTTTTTTTACGAAACGAGAAGATTACAAGCCGAGCCGAAGGCGAGGTTTGTAACGAGTTTCGTTAAAAAGCCTTTTTGTCCAAGTAACGTAATGAATTTTACGTTCTGAGAGCCGAAAATGAGAAAAGAAGTTGCGATTTTGAGGTTAGAAGAACGTAAAATAATTTAATTCGAAAATTGGATTGTCGATATTTTTTTATTTATCTACCGACGCTGTATTTATGCTATCATTGTGATGCTAATTAGCGACAGAGATTTTCAATATGTTTGTGATCATAAGCACATGTAACGGACAGTGATGCCTTCGGTCAAGAGATGGGTTCAAACTCAGCTCCTCGAAATTACGAATCCATCGCTCTACCAAACGAGCCACTAACAGCCTATATTTTTTTAAGTTGTTTGAAAAAAAAAGTCAATCGATTATCAGTAAATTTTATGAAAGCATTATTTTAATATGCCTAAGGTGGTAAACACTTTAACGTCCCAAAAATTTTGTTTTCTTACTATATTTTGTAAAAATATACAGTATCAATAAATTTATCGTAAAATTCTAAATGCAAATCTTTCGTAAAAATGGAAGGAAGTAAGACTTGATTACAAAACTTTTTACAAAGAAAACAGTGATAAAAGAGATTAGGCACCATTGAGCGATACAATAACTTATAAATAATCCTAGTGTAAAAAATGTAGATATCTGAATAAAACTAAAGAATACGGTTTATGTAGAAAAGTGGTCGGATCAAGACTTAAGGCAACAGTTATTTACAGTTTCGTTCAGTTTTCAACAGTTACATTTATTGATATCTGAACAAAACTGTTAATAATAGTTTAATACAGAAGAAAACTAAAAATTAGTGTTATCTTCTTGATAAATCATAATTTTTAATGAGCAAACAGTATATTTAATAGATACAACTGTTTATAACTGAAGAAAACTGTTTATAATAGAATAAATAACTGTTGTCTTCTAATTAGAAAAATTTTTTCTCTTTGAGAAAATTGTTTTATATTTTTAAATACAACTATTAATAACTGAAGAAAATGGTTAGAAAAGCCGGTGAATGGATCAGTTGGTAGAGCGTTGGATTCGTAATCTCGGGATTCTAAATAATTTTTGTTTTAAGTCTCAATACGATAATTTTTATTCATTTTTTCCTGTTGTATTTTGTTTCATCCTATTTTATACGGATATATTTAGATTTCTCCAATTATCTTCATTTATTTTTTTCCACTAGAGAAAAAATTAATTTTATTACGTTAATTAAAAATCCTTTTTTCTTTTTAATTTAATTTAAGGTTGCTGTATTTATGCTATCATTACAATGCTAATTAGCAACGGAGATTTCTCAGTGTGCATTTGAACAAAGCAAATCCATCGTTCTACCGACTGAGCCACTGACGACCTCCCTTAATAAATTATAATTAGAAAGCATATAATATATAAACAACAATTTCATATCAAAATATATTTTATTCATGCACAATCTTTTTTTTCATTTCAAATATTACAATGATTTAATTTTATTTTAATATTATATAATTTATTACAATCACAGTTTATTCTTATAATAAAGTGTAAAATAAAAAATTAATATAATAACGTCAATTTATAAATTATAATTGTTTAGACATATAACATAAAAACAATAATTCAATAATTTATCCTATCTAGATTCATAATAAAACAATGAATCATGTAAATTTTAAAAAATAGTATGGTTTTACTTAATATATACAATTTAACGAATTCCCCGACGAAGGAAAACAAGAATAAAACCATTTACAGGAAAATAAATTCTTGTTTGCTGTTTAAAGCAACCTAACGTTAAAATTATAAAAAATGAAAATTGCATTATAAAGGTATATTATTTGATGGTCTTGGAAAATGACTTCTCCAGTAAAGAAGAATACGTGATCGAAGATCATAAATAAACCTCCTGACTTTTCCTCTTCCTGAAGGGGTTGCTAAACATGATAACATGACTGCAATTAGACAAAAAAGAAACAAGATACTAACAAGTTTTCCTGTTAAACGAAGAGAAAGAATTTAGTCAAATATGATTATATTATATGATTAGATAATTAATTTCAAACATAAAATTACCAATTGTTGAGGGTAAATTCTTATTTGGTGTTGTTATAGCATTTTCATCTTCCGATTGAATTATAGATGTTAATGCATTCTGCACTTTGCATGAAACATTTGTAATCCATTCAAACTCTAAGCTACAATATTGTTCCTATAATAAAAGATTTAATTAATTAATCAATAAACACTTCAATTATATTTCCTTACAAAGCATCAAAATTACCCAAACAAGAATTGGTTTTCCTACATCCGACGCTTTATTACATTTAATATTTAAAATCGATTGTGCATGAGAACCTAAATTTTAACGAATTAATAATAAAATTAATTATTATTATCTATAATAATTAAAATATAAAGAATTTAATAAAATAGTACATTACCATCTGGGCATTTGCTACCATTGCTAAATTTTAATTTTATAACATTATTTGCATAATCTGTTGAGACAGTCATCTTATTTCCATAATTCATATTGTCATCACAGATAAAAGAGTCTTTACAAAATCTCTCCTCGCCGCATATATTTATACGGTATGTTTCAGCTTGCTTGTCTTTGATTACCTTAAAATTTTAAATAATGTTAATTTAATAATCTAGATCAGATAATAACATAAAATGGGATTAAGATGTCAGTCTTTAGGCTTAAAATTTCACAGCTTACAGATTAAGATCACTACCTTTAATCATATTAATTATAAGATTAATTGTTAGTACACTTACATGTTGAACAGAAGTTTTTTGCAATGCTGTCAAATTCCAATTATCACCGAGTGCATTCATCAAACTACAATTTGTATCTAAAGTTGCTTGAACTTTACCGCAGGCCATTTGAGTTTTCCATTGAAAATAGTATGTACAATCCTTATAATATTTAAACATTGGCTTGCCCTGAAAAAATAACATTATTAACAATAAATTGATAATAATCAATTGATAGAAAATTGTGTTAATAATTAAAAATATTACTAACATGACTGATGTCAAAGTTACACAGAAACGATATTTTAGATGATATCCTTCTACTTTTATCTTCTTGGCAAATGGATCCATTTTTGTATAATAAAGTTACGCTCCTATTGCTAACAACTGGATTTTGTTCTGGATATCCTAAGATCTATTAAAAAAAAAATTACATTTATAAAAAATTTTTTATTTTATTACAATGATAAATAGTAAAAGAGGTTTGTCCATGAACAAAGCTCATGTATCGTATGCAGTGGTGCTTATGTCAATCGACTGCTGAGTGCAGGATTCGAACTCAAGTCTTCGAGATTATTATCCATCACTCTACCGACTGAGCCACTAATAACCTCAAAAAACTAAATAATTTTATATATCACTTACAATCTCATCCCTGATTCCGTTGGCATTGTTTATTTTAATTGCACAAATACCAACGCCAAATGGACAATTAGAAAATTGTTCTGGTATAAGAGAACGACAAGCGTATACATAATAATTAGATCCATTAATTTTAACAAGATAGTTTTTCGATGATCCAATAAGTCGTTCAAAATTAATTTCGTCATTTGGCACGGCACAAGCTTTTTTACAAACTATATGCGTTGTCCAATTAATATTTATGTAACATGCCTTCTCTTCGACATCCAATTCATCTTGTTCGCCACAAATAAATGATATTATTGTGTACATTTTTTGGTCATCCAAGCATCTGTCACCGTCGGTGTAATTTAAATATGGACCACTTTCCTTCCACATCAGTTTCCTGTTTGCCTTACCACCAGATATTCCGTAAGTCTTGCCATTTAATGTTCTACAAACCCCTAAAATGTCAAAAAATTTTATGTTAAAACACAATCATTTTCTTATTTTTTTTTAATTCTAATTTAATTTAACGTTGCTGTATTTAGGCAATCACTACAATGCTAATTAGCGACGGAGGTCGTCAGTGTGTTTTTTGAAAAAAGCACATGTAACGTACAGTGGTGCTTGTGTTAATTGGCTGCCGAGAGTAGGATTCGAACTCGAATCCTCGAGATTATGAATCCATCGCTCTACCGACTGAGCCACTGACGACCTCATTATTTTCTTATTTAATATACAAGCTTTTTGTAAAATTTTAGAACTGTACCTGAACCGTGTGGGCAAACCTTATCTTTTAATGGCCCACATATACTAAATTCGAAATCACCATCAATTTGTCGACTTTTCAATGTTTTATTCGTAAGAAACGATAAGTCATATTTGATATTAGTTAAAGGATTTTTAGTTAAGCACTCCTCCTTCTTATCCACCAAAGCTTCTTTGTATAAAAATTCTTGGCTACACGCTGCCACTGTTTTCCAAACAAATTTGTAATGACAAACTTCCGATCCTCCTGTATATTCGGGCAAAGTATCCTATAAAATTAATAAAAATATATATATATATAAAAAATTCTAAATAATTCGTTTATATGTTTACTTACAGTTGCATTAAGATCACAAATAAATATTATCGTCGATCGCATTTTACGCGATTCATTCGAACTAGGTTCATCGCAGAGAGCTCCATGTTTATAATCAATTTTTAAATTACCATTAACAATAACAATATGTGAATTTTCAAGTTTGCCTAAATTTTTATACCTGATAATGATATAATATATTAAAATTTTTTTATATTAAGTAAATATATAAAAATAAATAATGTTAATGATGAAAATACCTAATATCAGTCTTATTTCTCGTATCCATCAAACAAATAGACGTATCAGAATTACAATCAGAATAATGTTCACCGTATATCAAGGAATGGCATACGTTCAAAATAACCGATGTATTAGCGTCAATTTCAATTTTGTAATTTTTCGAGAAATCAGTTAAAGGTCCAAGATTGTAATGATTAAACTTTTCATCAAGGGTACATTTAACAACTTTTCTTCCAGCGCATGCTTGTGCCGTCCACAAAATCATAAAAAAATCGCATTGATTTTCATTCTTAAAAAAAAAATTTTTCATGATGTTAAGACACGTGGATAATTTTTTTTTTTTAATTTTATTTAACATCGCTGTATTTAAGCCATCATTACTATGCTAATTAGCGATGAAGGTTTTAAGTGTATTTATGAGAAAAGCACATGTAACACACAGTGGTGCTTGTATCAATCGGCCGAGAGCGAGATTCGAACTCGGGACCTCGAGATTATAAATCCATCGCTATACCGATGGAGCCACTAAAGACCCCTTTTCAAAGAAAATATTTTTCAATTTATTAATTTGATATCTTACTTGCATAGAATCCATGTCAACAGCAACACCATTTTCCATAGCAAAATCGCACTTCATTTCGAATTGAATTTTATAATTATGCGTACTATTGCACTGATCGCCATAATAATTAAATAAAATTTTGCCAGAGTTAACGTCTATTTGCGGTGGTTCTTTTCCTATCAATGAAATAATTACGTAAAAATTTAATTTTGTATTATGATTAGAAATTTGAAACTGTTTAATATTTCTTAAATCATTAAAAACAACATCATACCAATCCCGATCTGTTGTCCATCCTTTCGATGTAAACAAACTCCGTAATTACTTTTGCCGTTACAAGGCTCTAACAAATACTGACAAAAGTGTACTCTGATATAACTTATTTTATCCTCAAATCTAATAATACTATCTTTTTCATAACTTGATAGACCGTAAAAATTAAAAAAATATGATGTCATTGGATCATTGATTTCACAGTAACCCTTGCTCTGAGTATAAATTGCCAAAAAAAAAGAAAATAATTTTATCGAAAAATTAAATTTTTCCTATAAATCGTTTATCTATTATATATCATGTGAGATGTGTAAAATCTTACCTCTATTATTGTCGATTGAACTAACGTTGTATATAAAATATATGTCATAAAAATCAGAATATTTAAAATAATTGAATAAGAATACATTTTTTATTTGTTATAAAATTACACTTGGAATATCGAATAAAATAGAATTATTAAAATTTATCTGATAGACTAGAACGCAATGACCTTTGAAGACAAGCACATTAAAATACACGGCACAGGCACTAGCGACAAGCTCTGTCTGTACTTTTCTGAAGCGATACGCGATCAACGGTTGCCTAAATGTTTTCCAAATCTTAAGTGTTAGGTTTATTTATATAATTTTATGACAACAGGTAGGTAAATTATCTTTCGATATACAGTAATGACCAGCATTTTACGAATGTATTCATCAAGATTTAGAAAATTATTTTCAAAAGAATTTAAACGAATATTTCAGATGATTGTTTATAATTTTTTTAAAGCTGTTGATAACTGTTTAAAAACATCTGAATTGAGACTTGTATATTATTTATACTCAGTTTTAAGCAGTTATAAACAATTATAAATATTTATAAAAACTATTATACAATTTTTTAACTTTGTAAAACTGTTAATATTTGTATATTTCAATTTAAAATTTAAGAGTCTTAAAAATTAGGAGCGATAAAAAAACCTTGATGGTTGCTGTATTACATAGTTCTTTTCGGCAAAAATTCAATCAATAATGAAAAGAAAGTATTATTATTCATAATTTATGATGTGTCAATAAAAATATCTTGAAATCCAATAAATTTTACTAATGCGGCAAAATAATTTAAACTTAAATCTTGTAATGCAACGATTAAACAGCTAAATTTTCACTTTTTTATATTGAATTTTTTTCAAATTTATAAACTTTAAGATTTTTTAATTTAATAATTTTATTTTTAAGAATTTTTAAATAAAACTCGCAATATTTTATTTTTAGAATTTTCAAAAAATTTTTTTCAATAATAAAATATTAAAAATAATTTTTTTTTAAATATTATTTTAATTTAATAATAAATTTATTTTTTGCTATGCTAATTAGCGACAGAACTCGTAAATCTGATCTTCAGCACATGTATCGTACAGTGGTGCTTGCATCAATCGGCTGCCGAGAACGAGATTCGAACTCTGAACCCCGAGATTACAAGTATGAGTCAAGTATGATTTGCAAGTAAAAGTCCAAGTGTACTTTTATACGATAATAGTGAAAAGCAAGTCATCAAGCCGAATTTAAAATTAGTTTTTTTATAAATTTTTTTATCCACTGTTTAAATTTTTTTTATTAATTGCTAATATTTATTATGTTATTATTTACAATTTTTAATTTTTACCATATATACATTTAAGTGATCAGCATCGAAATAGACGAATATACATAACAATCAAACTGTAGCGAGTGATACAATTAAATATTTTTATTGAATAATTTAACGAGTATGTCTATTTTGATTTTAATGACAAATAAAGAAACAAAAAAAGTATTAACTACAAATTTTTTCTTCTCTCTTTTAGAAAATTTGCAAATTAGAATTATAAATGTATCTAAAATAAATATTTAGGAACAAGCTTTATCGTTTATTATGGAAAAAAATTATTAATTCAATTAAAAATAATAAAAACTTCTCCTGGAGCATCTGCACCTATTGTTCTACTGAACACATATTAGTTTTTAAATTCATCAAGTAAAATGTAAGCATGACTGAAATGAAAAAAAAACTAGTTTTATTAATAATTCTGTTTTTAGAAAAGTTTTTTTTAATTTTATTTAACGTCGCTGAATTTATGCTATTATTGCAATGCTGATTAGCAACGGAAGTTTCCAGTGTATTTGTGAACTGCAGCACATGTAACGTGCAGTGGTGCTTGAATAAATCAGCCGAAATTGGGATTTGAAGACCTCGAGATTACGAATCTATCGTTCTACCGAAAAGTTATTTGCCAAGTATATTTTGATAAAATTTAAAACTTTTTCATGATCCCGGTGTCGAGGAGTTAAAATTTGTTTAAAATCTTACTGTTACATTAGAACAAGACATCAATCAAATATACTTTTCCCAAATAACAGCAAAGTGAAAAAATAAAGCTGATTACAGGAGATATTTATTTGAAAAATCTTCAAGTGGCGGGTATGCACAAGTTGAAATGCGCATGCCCCATTTTTTTCTTCATATTTACCTATAACTATATTATTCTCATAAGATTCTCATCATAGCAGCTATATACAGCACACACACTATATTCGTCGGCTCGTGGCTTCCATATTTCAAAGATGGCCGCTGTTCTACTGCTAGATTACTGTGTCACGTCAACCTCTTGGCGATCTTGAGGGGGCTGGAGCCTGGAATCGTTAAAATTAAGTTCAATTGACGTATCTGCTACGAGTGCATGGCTTTAGTTAATATTTAAAGCCAAAGCCTCGACCAGTGTCACTAAAAGATTTTAAAATGCTTTAATTGTCGGCGTTCGTCAATTCAAGGATTAACAATGAATTGCCATCAGATATTGAGCGGAGCTTGCAACGCAGGCGACCGCTGCTATGCTGTCGGCTCTGTCGAAGGCATATCCTTTACAGTAAGTTTGACATTTTTCATTTTTATCATATTTTCAAGCTTTACGAATTCTTAACTTTTTTCTCTCCGTCCCTTTTTATTTGCTAATATCATTACTCGTACATTTAACGTTAAGAGAACCAGCAAGTGTGTGTGAGAGAGAGAGGGAAAGAGCTTTTTCTTTGAGCAAAAAATAGTCGATATCGCGAGAACACGGTGAGAACGCGCGCAACGGAGAAAGAGCGACAGAGACGGATGATTAAAGTGGAGGCGGTTTTTGTTAGATGATGATCGAGCGAGAGAGAAGGGACTCGCCTAGCTCATCATTCAAGTCAGCTGATTAAAATGCTCTTTTTTTTTTTGCCTTTTTATCTCTAGCTCTATTACCAATCAACAAATAGACCTTTAAAATTTATCTACTTCAAATTCTATTGAAGCATATGATTCCTTTTTTACTTTGAACTTTTACATTGCATATCCTTATTTAGAAAAATTTATCTTATGCAGACTAATTTGTTTAATTCTATTTTACACATATATATGCATACTACAGTTATACGAATACTTGTCAATATGACATATATAGTTTCTAATAAATTAGCTTTTCAAATAAATTTATTTTTTCTCATTTTAAGGCTTACGCAGCTGGATGTAACATAGTTATCCTTGCCAGCAATTTTGAAAGAGTTCAAATAATTCCTGGAGCTGTGCACAATTATATAAGGATTAGCTGTTTGGATTGTAGTACTGATACTGGCAAAATTGCTGCTGCATATGAGAATCAAGTCTGCATTTTTGAGCCAACTCCACTCATTCATAGTACATGTTCGCATGTAAGTATTTTTTCAATGTATTACTTAGTTTTAAGCTCTCTTTAAGCATCAGTTATTTATAAGTTTGTTTTATAGTTAAAAAAACAATTGATTTACATAAGAATCTGGTCAAGGTAACATTTGAATAGTTGATGCTTTCTGCATTTAATTATCATCATACTATATAAATAAACCCGTATAAATGAACAATCATGATTATTTAACAGCAATTAGAATATCGTTGGGTACAAACTGGTAGCTTACAAACTGAATCAAACATCAGTTCATTATCATGGAACTTGGAGGGAACTCGACTTTTAACAGGAGGAGAACTTTTACAGTTGTGGCATCAAAATATTTTACCGTTTCAAGAAGAACATTGTGAGTAAAAATTTTTAATAATATTAATTAATGTGAACTTTAATATAATTATAATTTTTGTGTTGTAATCAATTTATTATATGTAATCATATATTTTGATGTACCAGTAGTATAGTATTTTGTAATATTATATATAGCTACAAAGCCGAAAGCAATACAGTCTGAAGAGACCTCCAATGTTGCCGTTGAACACAACGTTTCAGGGAACACTTCACAAGATCGTGAGTTCATTCGCTTTAAAGAATGAACATTTTTATATTTGCATAATTTTTGCATGTCACAATATATTTTTTTTATATTTTTATAAAATTTTATATCACACGGTGATTGCAACATTATGCAATATAACCAGAATAATTTTTTTAATTTATGCTTCGTTGTGTCTGGGCATGTCATGGTTATTATAATTTTTCATTTATTCCATTTAGCTTGAAAAGCTATGCACTTGCTTATATTTATTTATTATATTTTATTAATTAAAAATTATTCAATTAGCTTTGCAGAGGATGCCATATCATATTTGTGATATTAAGCCAAGGCTTTGTATTTGTCTTCTTGTTTATTTTGGCATAAAATAACTTTTATTAAAAGTCATAACATGTATAGTTATAACAGCTGTTTTATTTTATAGCTGGAGCAGTTACATTTTCCATCGGAGGGGAAGCTGAAAGTCCTCAACCATCTGAAACAAATTTAGCAAATGAACCAGGAGCATGGAATTGCGTATGGAAATGTCGCACTGCCACACCTGTACACTTAATGAGCTTCAGTCCTGATGGTACTCTATTTGCAACGACTGGCATGAATGATAGATTGGTTAAAATATGGTTTGAAAATAAACAATGTAAGAATCATTAAATTAATTTTTGAAAATATTATTAGAATATATTTTAACAATTATTTTGTTTTGTATAGTATTTCCAACAAAAAGTATTGACCATTCGAACTTTAGTCAACCTGTATCGAGTGACAGTTTTAGTTTTGTATATGTTGCACATCCTCGAGCTGTAACCCATATATCGTGGCGAAAAACTAGTAAATACATGCCAAAGTAAGACAAATTTTTAAACCATTATTTTATTAATGAATTGTAAAATATTTTATTATTATGTTTTTACCAACAGAGGCTCAGTATCAAACATGTTAGTAACTTCATGTCGCGATAACATTTGTCGGGTATGGACAGAAACCATTCCACCAGAGATAGAAGGCTTAGCAAATATGAGTCAATTTGAGGGAACAGATAGACATGGTCATCATGGAAAACATCGTCATCATAGCATGCACAAACATCGATTTATGCAACGACTAAAACATATGAAGTATGTTCCATAATTTAGTTTTATAAATAAATGAATTTTAAAAAGTCAATTTTCTTATTGTCAAATATGAATTTTTTAGAACTTGTTTCCACATACGTAGACATGCAAAACAACAACAACATCAAGCGGGTCATACTGCACCTACTTTACCCACATTACCATCAACTTATTCAGTCCACGATTTTCACAATAATTATCAAAGTTCTGGGCATTATCCTGGAATGCATTTTCATTTAGCAGCAAGTATTAACGCAGAAACCGGTAATAATTTATATTTTTGGTTTTATGATATATTTTAGTTTTAATTTATTTTCATATAAAACACTAAATTTTTAGATATTCCATTAGTCCCAAGTCTGATCACTGGTGATCCTGACAGAGAACCGAATTTTATTTTACACTGGTTAAATAATAAGGAAATGCAATTTACAATGCAAGCAGAAAATATTTTACAGGTTTGTATTTTTGTTTATTAAAATAAATGAATGTTTATATATAAAATACATCAATTTATATATTTTTATAGGAACTTACGAGAAAAGTAGTAGAAAAAGAAGAAGGTATGCATCACCATCATCATCAAGAAGCAGATCATGTTGATCATGATTCAGAAGATGAACACACTCCAAGTATGTATTACGTTTTTTATCATAAATCATTTTTTAATTGCTTGTAATTGTCACCAAAATGTCTTTCACAAACACCTAAAATCATAAACTCATCAAATCATGCATTAGTTTTTAAAATCCACTTCATAAAATTGAATTATTGTCAAATATTCATAAACCGAATAATAATTCGTATTACTATCATACTTAAAATATTTACATTTAATATTTTACGTTAATTATAAATAAATCATCCACATTTTTGCTTACTTTATCAAAACATCATTAGTGTTAATGAATTTAAAAGAATTTCAAATCATTTGGAAGTGGTTGCAAAAAAAAATATTTGGAGACGGTTTCATTGCATGTTGCATGTTGCATGTGGGGTTGAAAATATTACTTATCAGGCAGCATCTTATCCTGTTATGGTACTGTACGACCAGAAAAAGGAACTCGTCATTCATCCAGTCAGAAAGCAAATATTGGCGGTCGTACAACAAGTCAAGAGGAGCACAGTAGCGATGAACATCACACAACACATACGACATCGTCTCATCACAGCCTTCCTCACAGTGTCCATTCTCACCAAAGCCTTAGGTAAATATGTAAACCTGCAACTACTGTCTTTTTAATGTTATTGTTAATTTTTGTCTTTTATGTGAATTTCACAACCCTGACTAATTATTAAAATTCTCTTTACATATATTATAGAAATATAATATAAATAATCTTTTAAGTAACAAATTTATCTCAATGTCAGTTAATAAATTTGAAAAATCACATAGGAATTGAAATATTTATTTTTAAATAAATTTTTAGAGATTATTCTAGATATTAAAGAATTATTATAATATAAATAATTAAAAAAAAAGTTAAGAAATAAAGTATAAAGTTGAAATTTACAATTGTTTCAATTTACTCTGTTATAGCAATACAACTTCGATAAACTCTATAGCGACAGATGCAACGACAACGAATCAAGTACCGGATTCACTGGATACAAAAATAGAAACGCTTCTTCGTGACTGGCATCACAATCCCGATCTTCTATTTTCAATTCATCCTATTGACGGAAGCTTTTTAATATGGCACATCGAATGGTTAGACGAGTATCATCCTGGCTCTTTTCGGCAAGCTCAAATTTCATTTTCTACGCGAATTCCAAATGCCTTTCCTTTAGGCGATGCTTCCACAATGAGTCATAATGTGTCTATGTATTCTCATAATACTGGCGGTCCTTTACTTAATATTCGAGAAGTCGCCAAGTCTTCCACGGTTAGCAAGCCAACGGATACAGCTGAGGTAACAACACCTTTGCCAAGTCTGATTGAACAAGATGAAGATCAGTCAACATTAACTTCACGAGCTGGTCAAGAATTGTTGAAAACTGTTCAAAATGGTGGTGAACAGCAACAAAATAGCGGCCCAACACAAAATGGCTTGACTAACGATAATCACAAAAATGCCACTGATACTGTTAATGATATGTTATCACATCCCAGTCCCATGGTTTCAATGGTTTCGAAACACGCTAATGGCACATTGAATCTTTGGCAATTGACATTTGCAGATAAAACCAAATTCTCTCAGGTAAAAAGAAGCAAACAGTTTTTTTAGAGTATATATCAAAGTACCATTACATACGTTTAAAAATGAATTTTCTTATTTTGTGTTAAGGTGCTTAGTATAGGTCACGCATGCAGAGCATCTGGACATCGATTCCGCGTTAATGACATAACTTGTCATCCTGTATTACCTTTATTGCTAACAACTTCTCATCATAATATCCCAGAATTGCCTGGTCAATCTTTTGAAAATGGGTTATTAAAACCCGAGGACGAATCTGAGTCTGAACCTCAACATAAGGCACACAAAGATATTATGTCGCCAACAGGATTCTGTAGCGAACTTATATTATGGCGTGTTGATGCTGTTGGTCCTTTGTCAAAAAGCGGTGGAGTTTCAGAATTAGCACGTATAAATTCTCCTGAAATTTCAGCTTTTAGCAATGTTGCTTGGATTCCAACGTTGCTGCCAAGTACAACGCTAGGCAATTTATCTAATTCACCAAGCGCCTGTTTTGTTGCAAGCGATGGCGAATGTCTTCGCGTTTATCAGGCTGTTATCGATGCAAGAACTCTTCTTGCTGAAGTTTCCATTAGCGAAAGACGGAGTAGGATTATGGATTCGATGGCTAGTTTATCAACTGATATATCCTCGGATGATGGCGTTCGGCATTCCATTCATGATAGAATCAAAATAGTGTCGCAACAGTCGACTGCTCGTCCTGGTTGCGTTATTCAATTAGATGCGATTGCTGATGCTACGCATGACTGGCAGAATACACAATTTCTTCATGTATTCCAAGAACAACTTATAACTGGTGAACGTAACGATGAGAAACAAACGGGCCTTGATACATCATTAAACGATTTAGGTATATAATTCACTTTCACTGAATTTTTTTATATTTTTCATATCCTTTATGTGTGATAATTGTGTATTATTTAATTTTATAAGTTCAGTATTATTTATTAATTTTTATTCTATAAAACAAATTTTTATAGGATTGATGGAATCAACGTTAGATGCAATGGTCGACTTGCAACAGTCATCAATATTTGAAGAGCCATTTTACATTGTTGTTCTTGAAAGGACTCAAAAAGGTACAACTGTGCACATGTGGCGACTAGTAATTGCATCTCAACCGGAATCTCAAGGGCTAAGTGGTTCAATGATGTACGTGCCAGATTCGCAACTTGTACAAGATGAAGATGATGACAATACTATAGCTGGACGTAGATCGCGTAGAACCAGTCAAACCGGGAACCGAAGTAGACGTAATAGTCAAGCTGATTATCAAGAACCTGGATTTGCTCACCGACGCAGTCATCCCAATAGTCATGTACTTATTACTACAACCAAAGTCTGCACACAAGAATTGCCCATTCCCGAAGGCATCGAAGTTGTCCACGCAGCACCTGCAGCTGGACATTTAAGTAGCTCGTCAATTTATCCAGCCTGCTTTGCTCCTTATATCATCGTTACAGCTTGCAGTGATAGTACTGTTCGTTTTTGGAAATGCAAGGTACTAAATAATTTAATTTTTAGATTAATCTTTTATATTCAATCAACATTTATACAATACTAATACCAAATACATATTAAATTATTATGAATTTAAAAAATGTAAAACTAAAAAAATAACTAAAACACTTTTTATACAATTTTAGGTCAATAAAATAAGTGAAGATGAAAACGCTCCGCTGCATTACGAATGGTGCGAGTGGGAGATGATAAGAAAGGACAAGGAGTCAACGATCGATATAACAGGACAGCCACTCAATATAAGTGCAGCCTACAGTGGTCGTATTGCTTGTGCTTATAAGTATGGAAAATCGTTTACAAGACCAACCAAAGCTGATCCAGATTCGCGTTATGTCAATTTATGCGTGGCTATTTATGAATGCGAAAGTACCGGTGGTAGCGAATGGATTCTTGAAGACACGATTCATTTAAAGAATATACATTTGCCTAGAATACAAGTTGATCAACATCTAGATCTCAGCTATCTTTATGACAGTAGGTTCTTACAGAAGAAACAAAGGTTAACTCAAGTTTTACAAACATTAAGTCATGAAGATGTAAGATCGCCAAGAAATGGAGAAAATGGTGGTGATAGTACTAAGGCTGGTTTACTTGCAGTTCCTTCTTTTAGTACTTTACAATCTTTGAGAAAATCTATTATTGAAAACGGCAATACTTGTCCTTTAACACAGAAGCATTTAGTACAGCTCGATTGGGTTTCCAAAGAAGATGGTTCTCATATACTCACCGTAGGTGTTGGTTCTAAAATTATGCTTTTTACACCAGTTTGTTCTGATCTTGCTCAAGCGAATATGAAAGCTATGAAGGAATCACAAAGTAGTAACAGGCCTATTTTACGAAAAACCTCGTCTTTAGCTCAACCCCAATTTGTTGATGAGATTCGCTGGATGAAGCTTAGGAAGATCGAATTGACTACCGCTGATGGTCTACCACCGTTACCAATGCAAATATCTTGGGTAAGCCATTATTTATTTACATTTTTTTTAATAATTTATTTAATTAATAAAGTAATATTATATATTTATATTACATATTATATAAACTATTAATAAAAAAATATTTTTTATTTAGGTAAGAGATGGAATTCTGGTTGTTGGCATGGATTCAGAAATGCATGTATATTCCCAGTGGAAACCAAATCCAAAGAACGATTGTTTCCACTCTAATCTTCAACATCAAGAATCTGATGAATTCCAAGCTAGCAGAAATTTAAGAGATGAAGATTTGCGTACATTAGCTCAAGAAACTTCTCAAAGAAGAATAGCTAATGTTTCTTCAATGCCACATCTCTCGCGTGTTAGTAGTATAAATCTGACAATGCTTGATGCAAAAAAGAAACGTGGAATGCAGAGTGAAAATATAAGTTACGACTACATGCCTGATTACGGGCTGTTTGAAGCCTCGAGAATTGCTTGTCCTGTTTTGCCACAATATCATCCGAAACAACTTATGGAATTGCTAAACTCAGGGAAAATTCGTTGGGTGAAGGCCATCCTAGCACATTTAGTGCGCTGTATAACTAGTTCCTGTCCAATAAGGACTGATGATGAAAATATAATGAAACCCAAAGCCCAAGGCTGGTCTCGTTCAAGAACCATGTCTGTCAGTTATGTGGGTACAACTTCACCCTTGGAACCTAGAGGTTCGACAACACAGATCCCAGAAGAGCTAACCCTCGATTACGCTGAAATAACTTCAATACCACCTTTACCACTCTGGACCTTGCTGATAGCTGATAAAGAGACTAATACCGTACAACAAAATGAGGATAAACAAGACTATAACAAACTGTTTGATGGAAATATCGACGAAGGAGATTCACTCGATGACATGCTTGATGAGGATTATGAACGAACACGTCAGAAAGATCGCCGGTCCTCGGTACCAGAACGTCAAGGCATATCCCATTTTGGACCACGTCAGGGTCGTGTGTTGTCACGTTTATTAACTCATACTCATTTGCCCGGACTTTCGAGTCTTGATCAAATGCATCTACTTGCCCTTGCTGATACAGTTTCAACCTGTAACGTCGATTTCGCTGAACGCTTTGCTATTGACGCACAAAAAAGTGCCATTGCCAAGGAAAATCTTACAGGCGTTCCTGAAGGTGAAGCTGTTTCTATGGATTCACTTGACGACTGTGGCTTACGATTTCTTTTAGCCATGAAACACTATAACTACCTCATCAAGTGTCTTCCATTGGCGCAACGTGCACAATTCCAAAAACAAGGTGTATCTACAAATAATTTGGTTTGGGCCTTTCATTCGGAATCTGAAGAAGAGCTGCTTAGTCTGATACCATCATATGCTAAAGGTCAACCTAAATGGTCAGTATTAAAAGAACTTGGTGTTGGCTGGTGGATAACCAATATGGCTGTACTCAAAAGATGTGTCGAGAAGATTGCCAAGGCTGCTTTTCAACAGCATCAAGATCCTCTTGATGCAGCTATTTATTACTTAGCCACGAAAAAGAAAAATTTAGTTTGGGGATTATTTAGGAATAAGAGAGATGAAAGAATGACTGCTTTCTTCGCTAATAACTTTACCGAGGATAGATGGAGAAAGGCGGCATTGAAAAATGCTTTTGCTTTACTTGGTAAACAGCGCTTCGAACATGCAGCTGCCTTTTTCTTACTTGCTGGTGCTCTAAGAGATGCTATTGATGTTTGTCTTAATAAACTAAATGATCTTCAATTAGCTATGACGATCGCTAGACTTTATGAAGATGATATGACCTCGCCAAATTTAAAGAGATTAATGTATGAAGAAATTCTTGGTTGCGATAAAGAAGGTAATAATCAAGATATTAATAAAGCCCATCCTGATCCATTCCTTCGCAGTATGGCTCTTTGGATTCTTAAAGATTATTCGGGATCATTAAATACTTTGCTATTGACTAATGTTGGAACTTTACATCCACAATATAACGATGAATCTGATAAGCCTGAAGGTTCAACAGGTAAGCAACGCTAGTTTATTGTAAATTCGTAACTTATCAATCAAAAATCTTACATAATAATTATTTTCTATTTAATTTAGCCAATCCTAATGTCTTCAACTTTTACGTTTATCTTCGTACTCATCCACTTCTTATTAGGCAATATATTGCATCTACTGCTCAAGATAAGAAGAAAGGTCATTCTGTTGTTATTTCTGGGTTTAGTTATGGTACTGAAACGAAAACTCAACAAGATAAACAGCTCACTTTGGAAGATACTATAACTCCTTTGGAAAGACAACTTTATTTTACCACAGCTCACGCTCATTTTAAAGCTGGTTGCCCAGCACTTGCTTTGGAAGTTTTATCGAAATTGCCAAGTAAAGTTATAGACACAAATTCTGAAGATTCACCTAGTATGTATAATACATTAAAAACAATGATATATATTTTAATTTTATTCTTAATATTCATATTTTTTTTCATTGCAGGTCTTTTAAATAGTCCAAGTAAAAGCAGAGCACAAAACTTTGAAATAGACACTGGCATAATAAGTTGGGAGGATAGTACAAAAAGTTCTGCTCAAGGTTTGTATTGAATTACATTGAAATTTTGAAAAATTTAATAATTTTGAACAATGAAGAATAATTCATAAATTTTTTCACAAATTTATAGACTCGGCCTCAGCATTAGACTGGTCACAGCCTGTAGTTAAGGAATCAGACGAATTAGTATTGAATTGGGATGACGATCCTGCAGATAATGACGATGAAAGTCCTCCCATGAGTATGAATTTAGATAAGAAAAAAGAAAATGTAGATATAGATAAAGAAGGTAAATATTTTTTTTATTGTTAAATCATCTTTTATAAAAATGCAAATTATACTATAAATTTAAAATACTTAGATGAAGCAGCGAAAGCGACTGGTCAATTAGACATAATGGCTCAACAACTTAAATTCGTAGCATGTTTGAAAATATTGATGGAAGAATTGTCTACTTTGGCTACTGGTTTTGAAGTTGATGGTGGACAATTGCGATATCAATTATACGTTTGGCTTGAAAGAGAAGTCGATGCTCTTCGACAACTTTGTAATTATAGTGCAAACACTGATGGAGATGTTATCAATGCTTCTGAATGTAATAAATATTTTTATTTGTTCAAAAATTTGTTGATGTATTAAACAGGTAATAATTATTATATTTTATTTAGATGAAGGTGGTATGGTTGAAGAGGTACCTCCAACCTATCGACCTGGTGAACAACCAACTCTTCATGAAATTTTAGTTGCTGAAAAGTTAGACTTTGAAGCTAAAGTTCAAAGAGCTGCTAAACGGAAAAAGTGGTTAAAAGGTATGGTGTAATATCTTACTTTTTTTTATTATAATTATTCTTCATTATAAAAATTAACTGAAGTTTATTTTATTTTTATAGCAAATGAAACGCTATTACGAACTTTGTTATCTTACTGCTCTCTTCATGGAGCATCAGGTGGTGGTCTTGCATCTGTTAGAATGGAATTGGTATTACTTCTGCAAGAATTGCAACAAGAAAAAACGCAGCAACAATTGCTTAGTCCTCTTCCATTCCCAACGACTTTACCTCTGCTGAGCGCCAGCGTCGCTTGTAATAAAACTGTTGTTGCTGATCCAGTTCGTCATTTACAATCTCTCGAACACGATATGTTACAGACAATTGTTGAATTGCGACAGCCACCAATGCCTCATAAAAATACGCACTATTGTGAAGTATTTATATTGCGTGATTTGGCTGTCGCTCTTAGTGCTTGTATTTATCAGTCGCTTTGTGATTCAGATACATTTGTCAATAAACATCAACAATCAGAGAGGTACTATTTATTAGCGTAATCAAAATTGAAAAAAAAAATAGTTTATTTGAACTTATTTTATCATAAATATTTTATTAGTTTTCCAGTTGCTGCAGAAGTGGAGGCTTTTTCAGGGGGTCATTTGGTTGCTTCAAGTAGGAGTCATAGAAGATATTCTACAGATGATAGTGTTTGTATAACAACTTCTCCAAGTAAATGGCCAGGTGTAACAAGTTTGCGAGCGTTATTGGCTCGTGAAAAAGATGAGGATACACCGAAACTAAATATTCTTTTATGCGAGGCTTTCACTGCAACTTTCATGAGCTTATTTGTATATGCTCTGGCAAGTTGTGACTGTCATATTCTGTATAGACTTGTAGGGCATCATTTTGACAATAACACATGGTCGTGTCTTTTTGGAGGTGGTGTAAAAAAATTATTAAGAGTCGCTAGTACTAGTGGTCAGGTATTTCCAATTTTTTATAATATTTAAAATTACAAGAAAAGATTTTTACTATAAAACATTATGTGTTTTTAATTAAAGAGATAAAAGTGGAAAACAAATTCTTATAATAATTAATTAAAGCAATATGTTTCAATATTTAATAGAGTGGATCAATGAGTATTGAACGAGTCGATAGCCTACCGAGTGATGTTCAAACTAATACTAGTAGCGGAGTTTGGAGTACAATGACGTCTTTAACAAAGCAACGCGTGAAGTTAAATATGAAACTGTTAGGACAATTTACAGGACAGCAACCAAACATGAAAGAAGACAAACCTACTTATAGAGAACAATTTGTCTCGCCGCAAATGAGTATGATATCTTATTATCTCATAAAGGTAAGTGCTCAAAAAAAAGCAATAGTTTTAAAAATTTTTTATCATAATATATAATTTAACAAGTAAACATTAATTTCTTTTTAGCCGCGTATTGAAGGAGATTTAGCAGAGGAGATAGACTACGATTCTTCAGATTCAGCGGTTTCTGATCTTGATTCTTCTGAAGATGAGGACGACGTGTTTGATACAAATACGAAACCAAAGAATAAACCAAAAGATAATACGGAACATTCGAATCCAAATTCTTATAGTTGGTGCATTATGAGATTAGCAATTGTGAAAATTCTTCAACAACAATTACAAGATTTTCTGAACGTAGCTGGCATTGAAATGCAAGGTATTGTACTATTTCCTTGAAAAATAATGTTTGCATTTGTAATATATTAAGGTTTTACATAAAAAATTTCTAGAACTACCGGTCAGTAGTCCTTTAATACATGGTACTTTAGGAATCGTCGTACAATGGCAAGAATCTTTACGCGAAGAGTTAGAATCTAGAGGTCCTCCGCCTGCTAATTATATACCAGGTTGCGCTCCAGATCCTGTTCCAACACCTGGAAAACCCGCAATTCACAAGTACCGTTCATTACTTGAAAGAGGGAATACACCATTCAAGTAAATTAATTTTTTTAAATAAAATTACAATACATTTAATAAATTTTACCTATTAAAATTAATAAAATTATTTGTTAGTACGCGAATGGCCTCTGCAGCACCGGCAAATCGACTCTGGTGTTATTTAGTAAGACAAGAGTCGATACAAGACATTTTTATACGTGCAGTATTTGGAAAGAGAAGGTCTCTTTCTTCTATATTAGATACTAATCATAATGGTGGTGATAGCGCAACTCGAGGTGCTACTTCTGGAGAAGACAAAGGAAGTGACAGTGGAACAACAAGTCTTCCTGAACCTGTCAGGATCATCCATAAGGAACAAGATAGTATTAGTGCCTTTTGCCTTAATCAGGTTAATTTTAATAAAATTATTTTTTTCTAACATTTTTTAATACAAAAATAATAATGTTTATTGAGTTTAGGTAAATACTGGATTGATGGCTTTGGCAACACCGCGCGAAGTGCAAGAAATGGATATTTCATTGCTTTTAGAATTGCCTTCATGGCTCGAAGATGAATGTGAATTTGATATTATCAATTTGAACAAACAACCAGACCCAGAGCCAGTTCAGCCTACCAGTTTTCTAGTCATACAGGTACTGAGAAAATATAATAATCTTACAAAAAGTATTAAATGAAAATAATCTTAATGAAATTTTTAATTAGACGGCGGCAGATAGACCGTTACTTGCTCAAAGTCCTCAACAGAATAGTCCTCAGCCACAATCCGGTATAGCCAGTCAAAGTGGACGTGGAGCCAGTGTGGTAAGTTATTTTTTAAATTTTTTATATATTAAGGAAATCGTAAGATAAACCGAAAGTATTAATTAATGTGTAAAACCATTAAATTTGTCACCTAGAAAATACTTGCAATGTAAAATTGATCCTATCTTCGAATACACTAAATCCTCATGTTTGTATGATTTTTTTTTATAATTCATTAAGCTCATTTATTTGTCTAGTAAATTAATGGACTGACCATTTTAATAATTTTCTGTAAATAAATAAAGCTTTATCATTTCTGTCAATTAATACACATTTCATTTCACTAAAAACAAATCATTTGACACAAACTTCATTATTTTAAAGAAACTTAATAATTTATTTGAAAATTCTAGCTATTTATTTAGTTTAAAATGAATCAATAAAATTAACTATAACATAAATATTTTTCTATTTTATTTTTAATTTTTTAACACGCGATATAAATAAAATGCACCTAAGAAATAAATTATTTTTTAATCAGTCATTATTACAGCACTTTGATACACAAAACCAATATAT
The DNA here is from genome assembly GCA_017163975.1 of Anastatus disparis. Lineage (NCBI taxonomy): Eukaryota > Metazoa > Arthropoda > Insecta > Hymenoptera > Eupelmidae > Anastatus > Anastatus disparis. The sequence goes on from JAFFSR010000226.1 coordinate 6,095,044, forward strand.
TCATGCAAACACATACATTAATGATTTTTTATCGATTGACATTATCCGAAAAGTAACAATAGGTAGCACTGTGAAAGTGATTTCGCTTTCTCTAACTACACCGGTAAAAGAGCAAAGTGCCTATATAAAAATCGTTTGTTTGTTGCATGATGAACGAGTGAAGGGATTGTGTGTATTGTATCTTGGATTATTTCAAGGTATGGCTTAATCAAAATAACTTGTTATTAAATTCTCTAATTAAAAAATTTTATTTCGAAGTTAAAACTAATAAATTGATTATATAATAAGTAATTAAATAAAAATGAACATGCTCAAAAAAATAGAGAGAAAGATTACAAGTTTAAATTTTGATTAAACCATTGGAGTGTGGCGCATAATGGGTTAGGGTAGCACAAATGGTGACGGAGACAAAATGTTGCTTGTTTAATGCTTGCCAAACCGAAAATGAAAACCGAAAACGAAACGAAAACATCTAACTCTCGGTCTGCGTCACTGATCTATCTCCTTCTGGCGGCTCACTTGCTCGGTCTCTCTCTCAGATGAAGGGGATGCCCGCTTTTCCTGGCTCCCACGACCTGCGCTTCTGTCAGTTTGTCGCTGATAGGAGTAAACACTTATTGAAGCCGGTGAGACTAACATCTAACATGAAAAAAAAACCCTAGCTCTTTTCCTAGTGCCAAAATAATGCCATGTTCATCTTGTTGTTTAAAAATTTATTTAATTGTCGTTATAAAAAAAAAACAATTTTTATATTTATCCTAGATATTTTTTTTACTTTTCTTATATCTTTTTTGAATTCTTTTTCTTTTCTTCTTTATACTTTTTTGCAGTCACCAGACTCAGAATATCCTCTCTCCGCTTTTATCTTTCATTTTTACGTGCTCCTTACTTTTTATTTAATTTAATTGATTTATATGAACAATTTGAAAATGATTTTACTAAAAAGTATTTAAATTTTAAATATCATTAAATAATTTACCAATCTCGAATTGTTTAGCTCCAAGACAACTTTATTGAATTATTAAACTTAAATAACAAAGATACCGAGAAGTGATGTTAATAAACAAATTATATTTGAAATTAACTTTAATTTCAGGATATTCTAAGTCTAATAGTTATTTTTTGCAAATTTACGTTAAAATGTTTCGGCATGATGCGCAATTAGATGAATTAGATATTATCGTTTTATGTTCCATAATAAAAGTATTAATATAAATTAATTAGAAAAATTTTTTTATATTTTTGCTCATGTTATTTGCTGCTTCTTCTATTACCGAAATTGCAGCAAAAGCTATATTATTAGATCGTTTGTTTTTTTTTTTGCTTTTTGATCTATTTAAAGTTTTAGAATATTGCATAAAAATTTTTATAAATCGCATTTTTCTTCATCAGTGCATTTTCAAATATTTGTTATTTTTTATAAAAATGCTTGATTGAATATATAATTACATTTATACACAAAATGAAAAAAAAATGAAAAAAAAAACAATATAATTTTTGCATAAACGTGATCGAATATTGAAACAAGCATTTTTTAAATTTTATTTCCCGTCACTGTATTTATGCTATCATTGCGATGCTAATTAGCGACGGAGGTCTTCAGTGTGCTTGTGAACAAAGCATATATATCATGTACAGTGGTGCTTGTATCAATCGGCTGAGAATGGGAATCGAACTCGTAACCTCGAGATTACGAATCCATCGCTCTGCCGAATGAGCCACTGACGACCTTTTTATACGTATTTTTGAATTATATGTTATTTTAGTGTTAAAGTTAAGCAACTCTCGAATGTATATCAATGTCTTGAAAAAAAAAAGAAATGAAAAATTATTAGACCAAATAAGAAGAATGTAAAACAAAGAGAGCGGTGAATTTAGTTAATTATTTTTGCTATTGAGCTCAGCTTGTAAATTCAATCACGCTGCCTTTTTGACGCATGCTAATCCTTATATAATCGTAGCATTACTAATTTTTTATATTTTTTTACTTTGAGTCATTTGTATGTGAAAAAATAATAATTGTTAAAATGAGTTAAAGGTCCGTGCGTGAAATCATCTTCGTTTTTATTTTTCTTTTTCAAACGAAGTTTAAATAAATAGATGTTAGCAAGTATTAGTTTTTATCTATACATTTTTTTAAAAGATAACTTATATGTTTTACTTTTATTGTAACAGATTCTCAAGCATAAAATTGATGGTATCAGAAGAATATCTTCACACCCACTTCTGCCGCTGTGTAAGTTTAATCATATATTTTCTCTGATTTTCTTCTTCAAATGTACAAAATAAATTATTTTACATGTACAAAAATTTTTAATTATTATTTATATTTGATTGATGTTGATTTTCAATAGACTTAACTGGATCCCAAGATGGTTCTGTATCGTTATGGGAATGGGGTCATCAAAGTGCAGTTGCAACACCAAGACCACCAGGAACGTTTGCTAAAGTAACTAGAGTAAGATTCTCACAACATGGAAATAAATTTGGTGTAGCGGATTCAGATGGACATCTTAGTTTATTCCAAGTGGCATGTAGAGAAGGAACAGCCCGTCCCTTTTTCGTAAGTTTAACATTTATTCATAAATTTTCTGACTTTAATAAGAATAATTGCCTTTTTTAATGAACTAATTTATGGATTATATTTTAGAATTATCAATGTCACAGTAAGGTAACTTCTGACTTTGTTTTTCTGGGAGCGTGTAGTTTAGTAGCTACCGCTGGACATGGATCTGAAGGTCGAAACGTTGCACTTTGGGATACATTGTTACCTCAGAATAAATCGCTCGTACAAGGTAAAAATATTTATTATCTTTTTTCTAATTATATAAAAATTTTTCTTTATTCATTAGACATTAATTAATAATTTAATATATTTATATCAGTAAAAATGGTTTGTTATGTTTGTAGGCTTTACTTGTCACGATCAAGGAGCCAGTTCGGTAATTTTGGCTCCACAACATCAATTGTTAATTAGTGGTGGTAAAAAGGGTTATATAAATATATTTGATGTTCGGCAACGACAGCAACGTCATCGTTTTCAAGCTCACGAATCGGCCATAAAATGCTTAGCATTGGATCCACACGAAGAGTTTTTCGTGAGTGGAGCTGGCGACGGAGATATTAAAGTAAAATAAAATACTGTTTTCTACAAAATTATTACTATTAAAAAATAATTAAAAAATAAATATTGAAAAAAATGAATTTTGTATAGGTTTGGGGTTTAACCGTCCATTCACTTCTTTATTCTTTCCCTGGAGAGCATCCTAGATCCAGTTTCTTTAAAAACATCGGACAGGTAGTTTTTACTTATTAAATGAAGAAAAAATTTTCAAATATAGGTTTTACGATAATAATTATTTTTAAAGGGTGTAACACAACTGCACGTAGATTCAGCAGGACGTCTATTTTCTTGCGGTGCAGATGGCTCGATGAAAGTTCGTCAACTGCCAGAGAGGGATTGCGTTGTACAAACGTATTATTGAGGTGAGATTCAAAGAAATACACTTACTTAAGCATTAGTAAATATTTTTTATTATTAGTGTTTTCCTGTTGATACAAAAATTTATATTATTTATTCTTCATTTAAGATTTTTTTATTTACCCATTATTTTTTTTACTTTTCAGATAATCACTTTGACGACTGTAAGACATACAAAAGTACGGATTGTCTTCAATCTAGGGCAATGAATGACTAAAAGTAAAGTCTGTTGTAAGATAAATTGAGAAAAAAAAAGACAAAAGAGTTTTTCAACTGACAGTTGTTATCGTGAAAAAGTTGTCAACTATAAATGCGTATTTTCTTTAAAATCTATTTCGATAATGATCACTTTTCTCCTAAATCTTAATGTCCTTTTAAACTCAATCAATTCTACAATCTCAATTTTTGATTGATTCGTTAAAACGTTCGATGTTTAATATCGATCGAATTTTGTTCATCTTAAAAAGTGGAGAAAAAAAGGCATGTATACGATCCACTGTAATAGTTATAAACTCATTTGGCAAGTGTACTTGACAAACTTCAGTGGCTAAAACAGTAATACTTTGTCTATAACTGACTTGGCACTTCAATTTTTTAAATTAAATTTACAATTATTCTAATTGACTGCTAAAAAAATTTGCCTCAAATATTTTTTGGATTACATTAAACATATAAAATTAAAATATTTTTTAAATGGTGCCATAGACAAAAGAAGGACAAAGAAGTATTTACAAAGAAAGTATGTAGAAAACACATGGCCGTAAAAATAATATAAAAGCGCTTTTGAATTGAGTATTCCATTAAATGAATACACAGTAATGTACATCAGTTATCAAGTAATAATTAAAGTCAGAAAATGTTTTTTTCTATATTATAAATCGATATGTTGTTCCAGTTCAAATGAACTTTGTTGCTATATGAAGTAGTTTTAAACAGCTTTCTGTATAGTTTATTTATTTAGAGCTGATTGATGCTCAGATTAAAGATTTTAACAATAATTAATATTGTTTTGGCTGTTGATAGAAAACGAATTAAAAGTATTTATTTACGCGCGACATATCTAACACGATTGTTACTTGTGGCAATGTATTTATAAAGTTCATGTACAAAGCAGAAAATTATGTTAATTTGATTTTTAGCAAAAAAATGTTTAAGGTAAAGCTACAAATTTATTTGTTTATTATATATGCATGCACATGAACTTGCGTGTGTATACATATACACTATATATAAATGTGTGTATGCTGAGGTTTGAGTAAAAAAGTGCTCTGTTGCCTTAATTATGACAAATCGCTTGTTGTTACAATTTAGCGTGGTAATCGACTCTCAACTGGACACACATAAAATGTATAACTTGTAATATATGTAGTTACAAATGCCTTGTTTCGTATATCACGTGTGAGTTAATATAAGAAAACTGTTACTATACAATATTGTTGAAAATACATATAAAAATACTATAAAATACGTGTGCTGCCTAGTTTCAAAAATTGACCGCGGCGTCCATCTACAGCCAACTCTTTTAAGTAACTTGTTTACGAACTGAATAATTTAGTTATATCTATGTTTCAAAAAGAAATACTAATACAAGCTACATAAAAGAGGGATGGACAAAGCCGGATAACTTCGTTTCCATTTTTTCTTTTTTTAATAAACATAAACAATTGAAAAGAAAAATGACCTATATTTCAAATGCTATAATTTATTATAAAATACTCAAATTTTATGCTTGCAGACAAAGTCAATAATGTTGACATAAGATTGATTTGGAAAAATATATAAATAAACAATAAATAAATATACTAATATGTATATACAATATGCAACTGAAAACAGGCAAATACATGAAAAAAAAAAAATATAAAATGAAAATAAAGTGGTGATAAATATCTAATTTCAGAGTATTATTAACTACTCCAAAATAATTTTTAAATATATCAAGGAACTGAATGTATTAAATAAAATATTGATTTTCGAAAATGCGTTTAAATTTTTTTGATTTCATTTTTTCTCAATTATTTTGGAAGTAGATCCTTTTATTAACATTTAGAATTTAATTAATTAAAAAAATTAATCAGTTTATTTGATCACGAAAATCTGCTACCTAAAACATTAACATTTGGAATCCTTAAAAAAGTATTACCTATATTAATAAATATGAATATTCTAGGTGTTCATGAAATAAATTTAGTTTTTATGAATGCAAATATGTAAATAATAATATATCTGAAGACGTGAAGATGTTGTGCAATTATGTTAAACAAAAAGTAAAAGCAATCCAAGAAATTAAAAAATTACTTATTGAACTAATAAATATTGTATCTATTTATATAAAGACTTTAAATAGCAAGCAAGTCTTGCTTTTATTACGTGTATTCAATGTTACTATATTCAATATTGCCTACAAATTAAGTCAAAATATAAACTTCGAATATTTTAAAAAGTCAATGATTTGTTGAATATCAAAGAAATTTATTTATTTGTGATATTACATGTATTCGCGTAGTACAATTTGTATTTATAATTAAATACAAATATAAAAAATTGTTGTAATAAGAAGCATGTTTTAACTATTATAATAAATTACTTTTCAATCATTTCAATTTATGGACGACAACGTTCTAAGAATCTAGGATACAGACAAACTTCTCTGATGTGATATCTGTTTAAAAGCCAACAAATAAACCTTTCTAAACCAAGACCATAACCACCATGAGGACACGTTCCATATTTTCTCTAAAAATAATTTTTAAATTATTATTTTATTTCTTTTTTTTATATTAAAAAATTACAATTGTCATTAAAAAATTAAATAAATAATACCTGATCCGTGTACCAATAGTATGGAGTTGGATCTATGTTTGCACATTTATATCCTTCAAGTAGAGCATCATGATCCCAAATACGCATTGATCCTCCTACGATTTCTCCGACATTTGGAAGCAAAACATCTACAGATTCCGTCAATCTATTATCTTCTGGACATCGTTGCATATAAAAAGATTTGATTGCTGCCGGGAATCGACAAAGCATTATTGGTTCGTTAATTTTATCAGTCATTTTTCTTTCTGGCATTTCGGGAATGTCCTATTAAATATATATTAAGTTTTAATTTAATAATTTAATGTATTCCAGTTTTTTACTAAAAAATTAAATATTTATATACTTCTCCAAATTCATAAAAACTGCCATCATCCTTGGTGATGTTATTTTCTTTTAAATATTCAATAGCTTCAGAATAATTCATTCTTTTGAAAGGTCTTTTTGGAACTTGGAAGTTAGGGTTTAATTCATGAACAAGAGGACCCATAGGTGATTTTAAAACTCTATCAACAACATCACAAATTAAATCTTCAAGTCTATCCAGTAGATCATCAAATGTAATAAAAGGACACTCTGCTTCAACATGAGAATATCTGCAAAGTTCAAATTCATTTAATCATAATTTCATACATCAACTCTAAACTTGTTTTACTTAAAATAATTAATTTTCTTACTCAGCTAAATGTCTTCTTGTTCTTGACTGTTCAGCTCTATAAGATTGAGCAATACAATATACATCACCCATTGCAGGAATGCAAGTTTCTAAATACAATTGAGAGCTCTGGGTTAAAAATGCTTCTTCACTATTAAAAATAATTTGTTTTAATTATCAAATGAACAAAAATATAAATATGAATTCTAAATATGTTTATAAAACTGTACCCAAAATAATCAAGTTTAAACAAAGTTGAACCTCCTTCAACTTGTGTTTGCACAAGAGTAGGAGGAGTTACTTCACAGTATCCTCTATCTTTATAGTGATCTCTAAATGCTTGAGTCAATACGGACCTCATAATTAAAATACGAGAAGTCTAATAAATTAAAAATAAAATTGTTATGCTTTTAAATCATATTTAAAATAGTGAAAATATTATTTAAATTACTTACATTCTCACCACGAATCATAATATGCCTATTATCTAATTGTACATCAGGATGCGCATCTTCATTTAAAATGGAATCTGCACCACCAGGTGGTGAATTCCCAATAAGTTTCCAAAAATCTACCATTAGCTCAAGCCCACCAGGAGCCTACAAATAAATATAATTATTTATTTAGAAATTCTTAAATAGTTGTCAGTGATTATTTAATTTTACATACTGTTTTTCCTTCAGGAACAGGTTTTAATGTTCCATATAAATGAACAGATGCCTCTGTATTGAGCATAACAGCATCATATGTCTGACATAATTTATCAACTAAAATACACTGGAGAAATCCTGTTCCATCTCTTAATGTTATAAACATTAATGTTTTACCTGGAATTAAAATATTATTCTAAACTGATTTTACTTAATATTAATATAATTTACTGGAGTCCATATACAATTAATTGTTATCAAAATTGTACAATGAATATAGAATTTATTAATTACCTTGTTGTCTCAATCTATGCACCCAACCGAATACTTGTATTCTTTGGTTTTTGTGCTTTTGAGCTTGATTAATTTTAATTAGAGTGGCTTCTGGTAAACTTTTATCTTCTTCAATAACTATAGACTTAGCTTCTTCTAAATTTTTTAATCTTTTCTCTTCATCTTCTTGTAACTTCTTTTGTTTGCCTTCATTTTTATACTGTTCTCTGACCCAAATTTTTTGGATTTTTTTAAGTTGTGATTTGGCTGCAAGTTCATATTTATTTCCTTCTTCTTTTGAGTCTTGATAAATTGGAGGAAATGGCTCTTTCCCAGCATGACGCATTGCTTGCAATATTGTTTTGAAAGGTTTTGCTTCAGATCCATCGCCATTTTCATCACTACCTGTTTTTTCAGATGTATAAATACCATCTAGAGAAAAATAATATTAAAATCAAATTTTGTTTCAATTTTATTTGATAATTATGATTTATAAATAAATTATTTATAATTAGTAATACAATGAAACAAAAAGTCACTTTGTTAAGAATGAAAAATTTTCAATATCAAGATACATGAAAAATCTATAGCATTTATTAATTATTTAATTTACCTTGAACTGCTTTAGAATCGTCTTCTGGCATTTTGTGTATTTTTCTTTAAAAAAAAAAATTATTTTAAAAGTTTTATAAATATTTTCGGTTTTATAACTACAAAATTATTTTAATATAAGCTTTTTGAGAAAAATGATTAGAAATTTAAAAAAATCACGATTGAAGCCGGCATTGCATGCATTGTAGGTTATAAACTTTTTTTTTGCAGACGGTATTAGGTCACGTTAAAGAACATCGCCTAGCGCAAATACTTTAAAAAAGGGAAGAAAAACCTGGTCAATATTAAAATAATACAAAAATATGTGTAAAGTGCTTTTGATAAATTAGCATGCGTGTATACACAGCTGTTTATTGAAAAAATAATGATTAGAGTAAAATTATCAAGATAATTACATATAATATTTATAGAAAGCAATTTTTGAAACATATTATAAAATTTATCAAATTTCAATTATTTTATTGCATCAGTTTGCTACAATAATACTAGAAAAATTTTAAAATATAGATAAGATTCTTTTTTAAATGATAAATAATTATAAATTAAATATTTGTTTATTTTTAGGAGCTTATTTGAAAGTACAATATTTATTTATAAGAAAAATAAAATCAGAATTGATTTGTGCTTGATTTAAATAGCAAAAAAATATTAAAAATCACTGATGCAAGATGCAATAAATATTACTTTGCTATACCTTAAATTGCAGCAAGTCGTCCTAATACGTACTCACACTCACTGCTGCTAACGCATGATTCGATTCTATTCTTCTTGAGAACTTAAAAAACTAATATTCGTTACTTGCTCGGTCGGTATGCACGCGCACTATAGTTTAGCTTATAACCGCGAATTTCAAATTAAGCTAATTAAAGGTTACCTATCTATTTTTATTTTTTGGCTACCCATAAGCTTTATCACACTAATATAATTAGACATTCAATTATTTACCCTTACAATGTTTGAGCAGATTTTAGAATATATAAAACATTCTAATATCTATAAATTACTACTATGAAATGAATGGAAATAAACACGTGGACTAAAATGTAAAAGAACTCAATCAAGATGATAAGATGATTAATATATGAATTTGTTTTAATGGTAAAAATTGATACCTGAAAAGACTTGAAATTTATCTATTTAAATGAGCAGATAATATAAAATAATGCAAAAATATGCGCTAAATATTGCAAATATTCTAAGAGAAATGAATATGTTCTGCGCCTCTTTAGTTCAAATCTGGAACTTACGTTATTCAAATATAAATATAGCAGCGTTGGGGTTCGATTATTTTTTTGTACCACTATGCTATGTTCAGAGTGTACCAGATCAAGAAGTCGATGATATAGCTAAGTTCGAATAGCGCAATTTTTAAATTTAAAATAACTAGATCAAGACTAGTGATTAATTGCGAGTTAACCTGTAAACTCGCACGTGGATTTAAATGCAGCGCTGTTTGAATGTAAACAAATAATAAGATTTAATCGAAGAAGCAAGAATTATCTAAATATAATTGGTATGTTAAGTGTAAAAAAGTTAAATTTAAGTTAAGTTTATTTTAGAAATATGAAAATAAAATATATGAAGATAATTATTTCAATTATAGGAAAAACTATTAAGAATTAAGCAACACTTGGATGAGAAAGGTAATAATAAACAATAATGTAAAAAAGAAGAGCTTTTAAATTTATGAAATTGAAATTTCAGATATTAAAAAAATCTACTTATTATGATTCTAGTGCTATCATCTAAAAACCTGAAAGATACTTGAAACGGAGTGGCACAATTGATTTTTGATTTCTCTGAGAAAAGAAGAAGCTAATTAACTTTGATTATAAATTAATTGAAGCAGGTATATTATTACATTATAATCTCTTTATTTCTCCTTAACCTAATTTACATTTGTTGTTGTATCAACGTGACTAAAGTATATAAAAATACATACAAAATATTAAAAATATCAACAAAATAAAAGCTTTTTTTCTCTTTATGATCCTAAATAACAAAACTAAACAATTGGTAATACTTTTATTAAGATAACAATAAACTTACATACGTGAACTGAAGCAAGCATATTTTGTTCAGATTTAGTTTTTAAAATATTTTATTTTTCTCAGCTAAACATCTAATTTAATATTTATGCGAATATTAAAAAGTAATTTTTGTCTCTAGGTAACAAAGACGCTATTGTTTTTCTTCTTTTACCTTAAATTCTAGGACTACTATTATGTAAAAGAAAAGATGCAGATCACATTTATGGCTCTTCACCTTCGGACATACAGATTTATGTAATTTTAATGTACAGGTATTGTTTGTTTTAAAATTAATTTCCCTTCTCACTGAAATTTCCATTAACATTAGAATTTTTTAAATTTTATTTTGAAAACTTTAACTTTTAGTTTAATGTATCTTAAGGGTAATTTTTTTTCAGTCAGTCAGTATCAGATAAACTTACACTAGTAGAATTTCTAGTAGGAACAAATTTCCGTAACTTAATAAAATCTTAATCTTTATATTCATGCTAATACAAAATAATGCTAATTAATACTGAAACTAAAATTAATTCTTATATTATAGGAAAAATAAATTTGGAGAAATAGCTGAGCAGCCAAAATTATAATAAGGAAAAAACAACAATAACGGGAAAACTGTAATAAGTACAAACATCTAATGAAAAAAATAAGTGGATTATGTATATAATGGCTTTAAATGTATTGAATGGTGCGTTAATTTTGTGAGATTTATACCTGGGTGCTGTATAGTACAAGTTTCGTATCTTCGAGAGTGAATAAATCAATTAAATTAATTTACAGTGCAATTTAATTTTTGAATGATATCAAATTATAAACGAATTTCTTTTAATTATAAATACATAGTTTGGACTCGTAAAAAAATCATTTACATGTAAATATTATGTAATATTATAATTTATATAAAAACCATTGTTGATTAATGTTGAAATAAAAGAGATATGTTAAATTCTATTTAAAATTAATGATGAGTGAACTTCTTTTAGAATAAGCTTCTTTATCAGTATTTGCAATAGCAAATTATAAAAAGCATTTAACGTTGTATTTATAATAAAGTCTTTGTCAGAAGTTAGTTTTTTCGATAATCATTTGAATTTATCTTTAGGAATTGTTTATTTAATTTTTAGTTAGAAGCTATATAACTTATTACACGGATAGAAAAATCATGTTATTATTCGATGAAATTTCAAGTAATTATTACGTGATATTTCTTGCAAACGAATCATTTTAAAAGTAAGATAAAAAAGAAAATTCAAAGCTTATATCTAAACTAGTACCATATACTAAAATAATAACTATTTTTGCCATAAAGTAATAAATACTGAATGAAAAATAAATACTTTTTTATATAACAGGTAGGCAATATATTCGTACAAACTGTAGTGTGAGTTGATAATATTTATTTCTTTATTTTATCTAAAAAAAAATAAGTTAACGTATACAAATCCACATTGGTTCTTTATAAGAATTCCAAGTTTTAAAACATCAGTCTTTTCGTGTTCTATGCACTAAGAAACGGCAGTTAGAATGGGTTTGAAAAGAGAGGATTAAAGCATTTCTTTAACATATTTCTTCTTGTTCTGAATCGTTTTTATAAAATATGGTAGAATTCCGTTTATAAGACAAAATTAAACTCTTATTTCGTATAAACTATAGATGTAAAATAAATGAACAGCTTTCAATATTATTTGTAGAATTTTCACATCTTCAAAATAAATCTTATTGCAGCATAAAATTCTGCAATATTTAAAATTTGCAACAAAGAAATAAATCAAACAAGTAAAATAATATAAGTAAATATTATTACTTTCATAAAATATATTTTTCATATTTTATGTCATAATTAATAAAATTATGCTTAAGTATTAGAAATTAAATATTAATAATCAAGTAAATTATTTATTAAAGAAAAGTAAATTTTGAAATAATTTTAAAATTTATTCAATTTTTATATTTGCTTGTTATTATTTTTTTTAAATTGAATAATATGTTTACTACTATTTTGCTTTAACATTGTAAAATCAAAAGAAATATAAAAAAAAAGTTATATTTAGTACTGCACAGTATTTAAATTTTGTAATGCTTAAATAATATATATTATTATTCTTATATAAGAAAACGGTACTGAAAAGCTGAAAATGTTATAACTCCCTTTGTTCATCAATATCGTGAAAATCTCCGTAATTAATTAGCACCGCTATGATAGCATAAATGCAGTGACGTTAAAAATTATAATAAAAAGATATTATTTACAACCAATTTCATACTCCAAAAATTAAAATAAAGATTTTAATCGTAGTTAATGTCACATTTCACAGATCAAAATATTGTAATTAAAATAGTATATTTTAATGACATAGATTTAAGGAGATGTAAAATGGACACTAAACCTGTTCTCATAAATATTAACTTTCTTCCAATTTTATTGATGAATTTCCAGAAAAGAAATGCATTAACTTGTAGTATGTGCCATAATGATTATTTAGTTAAATTTTCAAATAAATTAATTTATTAGTTTTTAAGATATTTGGATTTCTGGTACAAAATGGTCGAAAAATTTTAATAAATCATATAGGAACCCAAAATTCTCAATAACTAATGAATGAATTTATTTAAAAATTTAACTGAATTATCTTCATGGTATACATACTATAAATTAAAACATTTCTTTACTGCAAATTTTGAATAAAATGAAAAGCTAGCCAATATTTATGAGTACAGGCCATTTTACATCTCCTAAAAAAAATATTTACACATATAACGTTTAGGTGCCGTCAAATTTTTTCAACAAGATAACGCAAGCATCTAAAATTGATATATTTGCCCATTAGCTGAATAATGAGCTTTACAAAATAAATTTGAGTAAATAATAATATTTATTTATAATAATTTAATCAAAATTCCACATTCAAGTTATTTCAATGATTTTTAAACCGTCAAACTTTAATTTATTTACGATTTATAAAAATGTCTAAATTTCTAATTATTATTTTTAATAAATTAAGCATTTTTATAAGAAAGCTCGTATTCTTTATTAGATATTCATTGAAAACTAAACATCAGCAATTATTACCTGCAAATCACTTACAGTGACATTTTATTATTTACATTTTATTTTCTCTACCTTTTCGATAAGATATTTCTTAAAGCATATTGCATGCAACAAACTGCAAAAGTCAACTCACAGCTGACTTTTGATTAAACATTCTTAGATGCTTTTGAATTTCACTCATCATTAATTTTAAATAGAATTTAACATATCTCTTTTTATTTCAACATTAATCAACAATGGTTTTTATATAAATTATAATATTACATAATATTTACATGTAAATGATTTTTTACGAGTCCAAACTATGTATTTATAATTAAAAGAAATTCGTTTATAATTTGATATCATTCAAAAATTAAATTGCACTGTAAATTAATTTAATTGATTTATTCACTCTCGAAGATACGAAACTTGTACTATACAGCACCCAGGTATAAATCTCACAAAATTAACGCACCATTCAATACATTTAAAGCCATTATATACATAATCCACTTATTTTTTTCATTAGATGTTTGTACTTATTACAGTTTTCCCGTTATTGTTGTTTTTCCTTATTATAATTTTGGCTGCTCAGCTATTTCTCCAAATTTATTTTTCCTATAATATAAGAATTAATTTTAGTTTCAGTATTAATTAGCATTATTTTGTATTAGCATGAATATAAAGATTAAGATTTTATTAAGTTACGGAAATTTGTTCCTACTAGAAATTCTACTAGTGTAAGTTTATCTGATACTGACTGACTGAAAAAAATTACCCTTAAGATACATTAAACTAAAAGTTAAAGTTTTCAAAATAAAATTTAAAAATTCTAATGTTAATGGAAATTTCAGTGAGAAGGGAAATTAATTTTAAAACAAACAATACCTGTACATTAAAATTACATAAATCTGTATGTCCGAAGGTGAAGAGCCATAAATGTGATCTGCATCTTTTCTTTTACATAATAGTAGTCCTAGAATTTAAGGTAAAAGAAGAAAAACAATAGCGTCTTTGTTACCTAGAGACAAAAATTACTTTTTAATATTCGCATAAATATTAAATTAGATGTTTAGCTGAGAAAAATAAAATATTTTAAAAACTAAATCTGAACAAAATATGCTTGCTTCAGTTCACGTATGTAAGTTTATTGTTATCTTAATAAAAGTATTACCAATTGTTTAGTTTTGTTATTTAGGATCATAAAGAGAAAAAAAGCTTTTATTTTGTTGATATTTTTAATATTTTGTATGTATTTTTTATATACTTTAGTCACGTTGATACAACAACAAATGTAAATTAGGTTAAGGAGAAATAAAGAGATTATAATGTAATAATATACCTGCTTCAATTAATTTATAATCAAAGTTAATTAGCTTCTTCTTTTTCTCAGAGAAATCAAAAATCAATTGTGCCACTCCGTTTCAAGTATCTTTCAGGTTTTTAGATGATAGCACTAGAATCATAATAAGTAGATTTTTTTAATATCTGAAATTTCAATTTCATAAATTTAAAAGCTCTTCTTTTTTACATTATTGTTTATTATTACCTTTCTCATCCAAGTGTTGCTTAATTCTTAATAGTTTTTCCTATAATTGAAATAATTATCTTCATATATTTTATTTTCATATTTCTAAAATAAACTTAACTTAAATTTAACTTTTTTACACTTAACATACCAATTATATTTAGATAATTCTTGCTTCTTCGATTAAATCTTATTATTTGTTTACATTCAAACAGCGCTGCATTTAAATCCACGTGCGAGTTTACAGGTTAACTCGCAATTAATCACTAGTCTTGATCTAGTTATTTTAAATTTAAAAATTGCGCTATTCGAACTTAGCTATATCATCGACTTCTTGATCTGGTACACTCTGAACATAGCATAGTGGTACAAAAAAATAATCGAACCCCAACGCTGAAATATAGATATATTGATTCAAACAGTACATTTGCAATTCGCGATTTGCAAATTATAAATATATATATATAATAGGACAGACCTTCAATATTATACTTATTATTGTATCTCTAAAAAAAATATATAACGTCTCATTCCTAAATAAATTTTCAGTTGAATAAGAAATATAGATAGACATGAACGCATATATAGTTATTAAAGTTGATTATTGTGCAAACTAAACGCAACATGTATAGGCAGACATGTCGCGCATTGATTATTGAAGAACAAGTAGATTTTTAAAAGTTTTAATTAAAAAATTAAATAAATAAGCGTAAATTTGGAGTAATTCACACAACGAAAAAATGGGCGATTTAAATTATCCTGACCTTCATTCCCGAAGAAATCCAAATATGTCCTGGGATGGTGCTAGTGGTTATCCTAATAATGTGTATCGTGGCCAGGTTATACGACCTATTGCAATTCCTGATCTTCATCCCCTCGTCGAAGATAGTCCGCCACATGATAATGGTAATTGATTGCAATAACATTAATTATGATGCCATTCATTTTTTGTTTATTTTTATTGTCAAGCTTATTAAATAACCATTTTTTTATTATAGATCAGGTGGTTAAACATTACATAGGTCGTGGATGTGGTCTTGCTAGTTTAATAACAGAAAATTTATTAATACATCCATTTATTGTACTTCGAAGGCAGTGCCAAGTTAATCCAATATCAAAAAAATACCATGTTATGCCCATTACTCTGATACCAGTTATGATAAGACTACATCAAACACAAGGTTTGAATACATTGTGGAAAGGAGTAGGTTCAGTTTTACTTGTGAGAGGATTAACATTAGCTGTTGAAGATCTAGTCTCGAAAGTCACACCTTGGCCTAAGTAAGATCGTTAATACATATTACTAGTAATTTGATATGAATTTATTGTTACATTAATCATTCATTTGCAATTCTATGAAATGTTCATAAGCTTACTTTTATATTTATGAATGTTTTTTTGTTACAGAGAAATTACTCGTTTATCATTTAAAACTATTGGACAGCATATATTGTTAAAATGTGTTTCTATTGGAATAGTAACACCTTTTTACTCAGCATCGCTAATTGAAACAGTTCAATCAGAAGTTGCATCTGAAAGACCAGGAGTTCTAGATGTATTTCGTGATGGAGCAATAAGATTACTTGAAATAAGAAATAAAGGACGTCTCATTCCAATTTATGCATTATTACCACCAACGATTGCCTGTGGAGTCGCAAAATACTTATTTGCTATTTCTGTTAAAACGATTGCCAGTCATATAATGAGAACAAGACATAAATATGCTCAGGAATCTCGAGTAAGTTTTTCATTTAGATTTATTTTAATGTCAAATAAAATTAAATATTGTAATTTTCTTTTTATTTAGGGAGCGTTCAGTCGAGATTTCATGTCAGAATCAGCAGCCCAAGACATAGAAATCCAATCTATACTAATTTCTATGTGTACAGCTGACATTATTTTTTATCCTTTTGAGACAGTCATTCAAAGGTTACATTTGCAGGGAACACGTACTATAATAGATGATTTGGATACAGGCCGTAGTGTCTTAGGTTTGATAACTGACTATAGTGGAGCTGTAGAATGTTATCGTACTATAATATCTACTGAAGGACCTTTAGGCTTGTATAAAGGTTTTGGAGCTTTAATTATGCAATTTGCAGTTCATATTTTAGTTCTAAAAGCGACTAAATGGATATTAACTGAAATAGGCACAATGTTGAAACCAAATCCAAAAATAGTTAAAGCACCGCCAAATGTGTATAATGAAATTTAAAAATTTTTATTTAAAAATTGTAATTTAATTTTTGTTAATGATTTTTACAAAAAAAATTATGAAAAGTTTTTTTAATTTTCATTAAATAATATTTTCGAATTATACAATGCTATAGATAATGCAAAATGTAAAATATTTTACGATTTTTTTCAAACTTTGTAAATATTGTGAACTCATAAATTTTAATTAGAATTAAGTATACATAGGAGTGATACTTAATCCATTTTGATCTATTATACGTCCCTAGTCATAGATTGTATAAATAACATTTATGATGTATAAAAATAATGTAACACTTTATGTACAGTATAAGAATGATTAATGGATGAATTATTAAAAAAATTTATCGAAAAATTAACATTTTTTATGATTTATTATAAATATAAGTATTGATACAATGTAACTATTGCATTTTGAAAGATTTTTCAATCTTCAAAATAACAGTACTTAAAACCAAAGTACTTTTTTTTCATGCTTAACCATTAAAAAAAATTCTTTATTTATCCACAGCTTTTGCTATGAAATTTAAAATGGCTCCATTATACTTATAAATAATATATTTTTTCATCTTTCCATAAAATTGTTTTTTATTATAAGATAAACTTGTTAAATTTTCTAGAATTTTTTAAAGTTTTTAAATCAAATTTTCTGAATATTCTTCATTACATATCTAATGCTATGTACAATATATTACAAATAATCTTTATCTATCTATTTGAGGTCGCATAAAAATAATTTATTTACTTACAATGCCAAAATAGGTGCATTGAACCTCGATATTCCATATAGAAAGCAAATTAAATGTTACATTCCCTAATTTAATATTTGCAATTGCAATGCGAACTTTCAAAACTATTTAGAAATAGTTTATTTTACATGAAAACGTTTATCTAGAAGGTCCAACAGAAATATTATCACTTTTATAGCGACACTTTTTTAGTAAATTTAAAACTGAAAAATAATGAATTTTCATAGCTTATACTCAGAAAGTCGAAACTCAAGCACCTACGCACAACGTACATACACGCACACAGAGACGTTAATACATATCAATATAATTGCCAATTTTTTTTCTTAAAATGTCTATTTGAGTAAAATTTAACAGTAATTTTGTAAATTTTTCACCGTATAATAATAGAAATAAGTTTTAATTTTTCTATTAAAAGTTTCTGTTTAGATTCTCTTAGACTTCATCGAAGACTTTTGTACAAGAATCAACATCTATCAGTAGAACCTTCTCGCGATTTCATTCTGTGTTAATTGTTTACATGCTGCGCCTGTTGAAGTTCATCTTCTGTAGTTTCACCTCCTCTTCGTACATATTGAGGTTTTTCAAGACCTCGAACACAGCCTTCAGTTACATGTACATTCATTACATCACTTCCTGGAACATCAAACATTGGCTCTAACAACAGAGATTCCATTATAGCTCGTAAGCCTCTTGCTCCAGTTTTTCTTTCCATTGCCATAGATGCTATTGCATCCAAAGCTTCTGGTGTGAAAGTCAATTCCACCTGTATATGATTAATATTTAATAAGTATATTCTAAGACATTATTGTATTGATAAAATTAAATTTTAAATTAATTTAAATTAGAATTTTTCTTTTTGTTTAACTTTATAGCTTTTACTAAATTTTAATATTGCGTTATAGAGGTCGTCAGTGGCTCACTCGGTAGAACGATGAATTCAGAATCTCGAGGACCCGAGTTCAAATTCCGCTCTCGACGCCCGATTGATACAAGCACTTTTGTACGTTACATGTGCTTTATTCACAAACACACTGACGATCTCCGTCGCCAATTAGCATCGCAATAATAGCATAAATACAGCGACATTAAATAAAAAAAAAAAAAATATTGCAGTACGAGTAAAGATAAATTAATTATTAAAATTATAAGTTTTTTATTTTTTATAAATAAGCATAAAAAGCACAACTTTGAAAAAATTAAATTAGAAAAATAATATTAGGTGAAAACAATAAATATAAATAGATACTAAATAATAATACTCACTTTATCCATAGAGAATAACATTTGGTACTGAGGAACCATGGCATTTTTGGGTTCTGTTAAAATCCTCACAAGCATGTCCCTATTAAGAGTGTGGAACGGTACTAGAACTGGAAACCTACCAACAAATTCTGGAATCATACCAAAGTCAATAAGATCTCTTGCTTCTACTTGACGAAGCAAAATATCTTTTTCTTTATTATCATCTTCTGTTGAAGGAGACATGTTTGCTACATCAGCAAGACTTGCAGCTCTTCTTCCTGGACTTTCAGAAGCAGGAGTAGCACCAAAACCAAGATATTTTTCATTTTTTCTTCGCGACACTAATCTGTCTAATCCGTTATAAGCCCCTGATGCAACAAATAGAATATTTGTTGTATCTACTTGTAAAGTATCCCCTCTCAATTTTCTAGAACTATTTCTTTCTGGCACATTAACTATTGTTCCTTCTAACATTTTTAACATTCCTTGTTGTACACCTTCACCACCCACATCTCTAAGTTGATGTATTCCTGGAACTGCTCCAATTTTGTCTACCTCATCAAGAAAGACTATTCCCATTTGTGCTCTATCAACAACGTAGTTGGCATCTTGTAATAATTTTGCTATAACACTTTCAATATCCTCTCCAACATATCCTGCTTGGGTTAATGTAGTACAATCACAAATGGCAAACGGAACATCAAGACATTGAGCTATTGTTTGAGCTAACAACGTTTTTCCAGATCCTGTAGGCCCTAGTAAAAGTATGTTACTTTTTTCTAATTTTAATTGATGATGTTTACTATCTAGTATATCTGAGCCTGGCACTGACTGAGAGCCACTAGGTGTTTTTTGCTGCTGTTCATTGCCAGAAGGAACATGTTGAAAACCAACTCCTAATGAATTTCCAATACTTGAAATATGAAGGAGGTCTGAAAAAAGAAAATGCTGATATATTGTCTGATAAAATAATGCTATTTGTAAATATCTGCTTTAAAACTCGAATTTAAAAAATAAAAATTTTGAAAAATAAAGGCAATTAATAATGACTAAATTCTTATTTACGTGGTTTGAGACCTCTGTGAGTAAAAGGATGATTAAGCTCTTGGTTTCCTACTGGAGCTGCATTACTCTGCGTGGCATTCTGAAGTGGTAAATTGTTATGAATTCTTTTGTAATGATTGTAAACAGCAACACTCAATACTTTTTTTGCATATTCCTGACCAACAACGTGTTTGTTTAAGTATTCAAAAATCTGAAAAATTTTTAGTTGTAAGAATATTTAATTAAATTAAAAATAAAATTATAAATATAAAATAGTATGAAATAATTTTAAATTTAATAATTACTTTTTTTGGAGGAGGAGGTGGTTTTCTATAAAATCCTTGCTTAGGATCTTCAGGTCTTAAAGCTTCTTTTAAACTTCTTTTGGAATCGATTTCAGACAACACAACAAAGAAGTGATGGCATTTTTCACATTTTACAAATCTAGTTGAAGCTGGATGTTAAAATAAATTTATTATCTGTATTATAATTTCTAAATTTGCATTTTTCATTAGTCATTATTTATTTTTCAACTCACAGACGAATGTTTCAACATGCGTACAAGGATCACCACATTTTGGACAAATAAGATTATTTTTTTTATCTCCACCACTTCCTGATACTCCTCCTGCACTAGCACTGTTACCACTTCCTTCATTACTTGGTGGCGTAGGTTCTGTTGGAGCTTTTGCTAAAGCTCCAGTTGTTATTAAAGTCCGAGAAGCAACAACTCTGACTATTTTGTGTACTATATTTATAAAAAGATTAAATTATATTTGATATTTTAATAAATTAAAAATATGAATTAAATTTTTGTTTAAGGTTCTTGAATTATAAATGAAGAGAACTAAATTGCTACTTACCATGATTGGAAACATGATTGGAGCATGCTAGCCTACTAGCCCCGATTAAACAACAACGTACTGAACTCATTGTTTATTGTAATTTAATATATACAAAAGTAAAATGCCAAAAAAAGTAAAATATCCAGATTGAACTCAAGTCAAAGTCTGCAACAAATACAAAATTGAAAATATATTACAAGGTCAAGTGACAACTTGCATTATTGAGAATGAACACGTCATTAGGCAATTTCGCAATTGTAAACTACGTTATCATGAAAATAAAATAGAAAAAAAAATTAATTTCATTTATTCAACAATGGAATAGGAAAACGTATTAACGATGTATAAGATTAAGTTAAAAAAAAAAACAAAGTTTTCATAGGTTAAGTATACTATTAATAAAATTGCAGTATCGTGCTCTATAAAAGAATGTTTTTTTTGTGCTTGTAGTGTTGTATTTTTAAATGGATAAATGTCGCGACGTAGAAGTTGGTGTGTTTATATATCCATCGTGTTTATGAAAAGTGCGCCACAATGGCGAATAGACTAACCTGAGCAATTCTTTAAATACTTATAATTTAGCAGAAATGACATTCAAGGTTTTATCAATTATTGATCGACAAATACATGAATTTACTTATGTTTTTTAATTTTTTTATAACATCGAGAATTAATGGTTATGCAAAATTTTTTTTAAAAAATAAACCGTCGAATAATTGACATATAAAATGTTAAAAGAACTATCCTATGAAACAATAACGAGAGCTGCGTTCACGGTACAGGTATTGCGTATGGATGCAATTAGTGCAGTGAGTTTTAAATAAATCACACATGATAAAAGATTAAGTGATAATAAGTGGGCGTTACTCAAGCTATAGCGATTTAAATGATTTGTAAATTTTATTTTCATAGAGCAAGCAAATGACGATAAGCTCGATTGGGAGTCCGAAAAATCTCCCAACATCAAAAACTGTTGACGATACCTATGGCTGTTCCAAATGTTCCGTCCTTCGTTCCTTCATTTTTCTTACAACTGTACGAAAGATAGTAAATATTTAGCATTTTAAAAATTCAATTGAATTTTTTGGAAAAAATAAGATTAAATAAGAAAAATGAAAAAGTACGAAAATTGGAACAGTTAAAATTTTAACATTAACGTACTGTCTATTTATAATGAGTGTCAAAAAACCTTGTCACTGTTGAGCTCCACGATTCAGCTGTTCAGGTCTATGCACTGAGTTGCACTGGTTTGTTGTTGCTCCAATTCAGCGCTAACAAGCATTTAACATAGTGTGTAAACATACGCAAAATAGGCGAGCGTAAATATAAAAATATCTACAAATAATAATAGTAAATATATATAACAAGTATTTTGAAGCCTATCAGAGCTTTTTTCTACTGATCAGCAGATCCACTCTGACTACTGCTCTTCGATTACTACGCCACCTATTTAAATCTTTATCTTTATCATTACCAATATTTGCGAAATATTGCTTTCAATATTTTATTCCTTCACTCAGTTTTATCCTCGTTATAAATTTTTTCTATATCAAATTTTAGTTAAAATTCACAAAAAATAAAAATAAATTTTCCAATACTTGTTCGAGTTATTTTTATTTATTAAAAATATTTTATTTTTCATTTTTTTTTAATTATTATTTTGGCTATTCTGTTTGTTGCCCCCACTACTTATAAACCACAAGCGGCAAAGACACGTGTGTGCTATATTTATATACAGTTTAAGTTTATTGCTTATAAAAATGAATTAGTTATTAACTTTGTGTTATTGTGATAAATAATAACTATATTAAATTATTACAAAATGAGTAAAATTCAAGTTAACAATGAGGTAAGGATATTACTGAGTATTTTTATTTTCATTATTTAAAATTATTTTTCTACCAGCTGAAATGATACATTTTTTAGGTTATAATAAACTTAAAGGCAATTTTTGAATTTTTTTATTAACATCAATTACAATTATAGAGAAATTGAATTAATGTTTCAGATATTTTCATATATATTCTATTAATATATTTTATTAGTTATTTTTTTGATTGATAGTTTTAAATATTTTGCTTTATGAATATTTTAATGATTAAAAAGATATCTTTCACTACATAAAAAATTCCATAGAATTCTTCTGATTTGTTTTATACATAAATTAATTATGAATATTTTTTTAGATAATTCTCATGAGGAAAAATGTAATTCAAGCACGAGTGCAGGTTATTAAAAAACTTACAAGGAGTGCTATGAAGTTGCGGCAAAAAAAAGGTACAGAAGCACAGAAAGCTAAGAACAACAGAAAAGCAGAAAGATTAGCTGCTGAAATAATTTCAATTAAAAAATTAAAGAAAGATGAAATTACTAAATACATTTTAACAAATAGCTTAGATTTGAAAGAAATTTTGGAAAATCAAAATTCAGAACCATTGACTCGAATGATGGCAAGAATTGCAAACCATAAAGCATTCAATCAGAAAATATCTGAATTTAAAAATAAATATCCAAATTATATGGAATTTTTAGGACCAGGACGAAAAAAATCAGCAAAACTTAAAAATAAAAATGCATCATCTCTTCAAGTAGATAGTGAACAAAAAACAAACAAATTTAAAAATTCTAAAGTTTCAAAAGAAACTGAAGAGAACTCAAATGAAGATAGCAACTCTGAAAAAACTAGAGAGAGTTCAAATGAAGATAATTCAGAGAACGAAAATGATGATTTAGAAAATGAAAATGATGATTCAAAAAATGAAAATGATGATTCAGAAAATGAAAATGATGATTCAGAAAGTGAAAAAGAAGTGAATACTGAAGATGAAACACACTTCAGTAATGTTATAATCGAAGATGAAAATGACACTGAAAATTGTACAAATACTAAATTGATAAAAAATACATCACCAGAAAAGAGTAAAAAGAAAAGTAAAAAGTCAAACGAATTATTATCAAATAAACATGAAAAAAAGAAAATAAAAATAGAAAAAATTGCAAAAGCTAAGTCAGAAACAAAAAATTTAAAGGAAAAACATGTTCCTAAAATAATTAGTAAGGAGGCAATTGTGAAAAGATTTACAGATATTTTGAAAAATGATTCAGAATTAATTGAAGATGAGACAAATAATAATGAAAATGTAAATTCAAATCACATTAAAATTGATAAAAAAGAGCAAAATAATGTTACAAAAGAGGATACGATATTGAAAAAAAGAAAAAAATTGGAGAAAGATGTAGGGGATGACCAAAACTTAGATGAGAAAATTCATAATAAAAAGATCAAATCGAATATCAAAATAGAGAAAGACATTGATTCATTTTTCATGACAGAAGATGGAGCAACAAATCATCTTAGTGTTGTTTTACCAAAGAGTAAATTAGTTGATGCAGAAGATGATCAAGATGATCATTATTCTAAATTTAATAAGCAAAAGTTTTCATACAAACAAAATGATAAATATTTTAATAAAATTCCAAAATTAGGAAGAGGCGATTCAAAATTCAATTCAAAATGGCAAGATCAACATAGTGATAGAAAATCTTATGACAAAGAACCAAGGTATAAAGCTCCTACGAACAGATTTAATAATGAATATAATGATAGATCAAATTCTTACAAAAATCAATCAATGAATAAGTTTGCTGATAATAATAATGAATATAAGGATAGATCGAACTCTTTCAAAAAACAATCAAAAAGTAGTTCTGTAAATAGTAATAATGAAGTTTTACATCCATCATGGCAAGCAAAGAAAAAGCAGCAACAAATTTTGAAACAAGGATTTCAAGGGAAAAAAATTGTTTTTGGTGAAGATATGTAAAATTTTTTGTAGGATAACTTGTACATATTGTAATTTTTATAATAGACAAAAACTTTCATATATGTATAGAAAATGTATACAAATATTTATTATTAATGCTGTTATAATAAAAATACGTCTATAATGTAAGATTTAAAAATTTGTTTTATTTGTTAAAGAAGCCATCTATTATATTTAGATAAAATTTACACAATATTTTTGAAAAAAAATATTGTGTTGATTTTTATATTTAAATAAAATTAAAAACATCGTCAGTGCGTTTGTGAAAAAAGCACATGTATCGTATACAGTGGTGCTTGTATCAATCAGCTGCCAAGAGCGGGATTCGAACTTGGGGCCCCGAGAATATGAATCCATCATTTTACCGACTGAGTCACTGACGACGTTAAATAAAATTTACAGTTGCTTTGAAAAAAATATAAGATTAGCATAAAATTTCACATACATTTATTTTTAAACTATTACATAAAAATTGATAATTAAATAAGAGATAAGTAAAGAAATGAAAAATTAAACGTAATTTAAAAATCAATATTGCTTAATGTAAAATAGAAACTATTATTTTAAAGTAGAAAAGAATTTAATTAAAAAAAATAAGCATAATAAAATTGCATTTAAAATACATTTAAGATGAGAGCAGCAATGAAAACACAACAGTTTTATAAACAGAAGTATGCATACAATTTAAAATTTTATTACAACAGTTAAATCGATGACATATGTACAGAGTGAAAAGCTCAAAGAATAATCTTGTAACTATGAATTTAATTTTAAAATAAAAAAAAAAGGAACCATAAGAAAGGTGGGCACAAAAGTAAATAATTAAATAATAAATCGGCATAAAAAGAAAAAAAAAGAAAAGTTTTTGTATAAGAAAAAAAAAGGAATAAGAAGGGATAGCTTATTTCTTTTTAGAGAGGGTGCGTTGTTTCTCGGCATGAGTGACGAGCTGAGAGTCGACCGGAAGTCCTTTTCTACGTCTAACAGCATCCATGTATTTTTTGGCGCGATTTCCGCTGTCCGCCTTCTCGCCGAAGTGCAGGTACTCCTCTTCCGTTGATGGCACCCAGAAAGGATCCTGCTCGATCACCTGAAATGTCATGCGACGAGCGTGAGAATTTTTTTTTATTACAACTCAAAAAGAAGACTACTAGCATCGATATACACCAACGCATGTTAAAACGGTGCCTTGTGCAACACAAAACCCATATTATTTTCATCTATATACACATTGCTACACAGAAAAAAAATGTAGCGTTAAGGGATTTCAAACATATGCATTCAGAGAATTCAATGTATTTTATTATTATAATTCGTAATTAGTGTTTACACATTTCAAGAATAAGGCTTTTTTCTATATGATATGTATGTTATATCGCGATATATATACGATTACGATTTGTTTATAATATATAGCAAATACAACGTAATTATGTGTATGCGCAAGAGCACTGTTTTTCGAAATGTTAATAGTTTGTAATTAAAAATATTTATAAAGTCCGTTATACTTAAAAAGATATCAAATAACTAATTAAGACCTCTTTAAAAAAATTCTACACAATTCATTAAAATTACAATTAATTTATAAAAATAAAATATCTTTATTTGTTTGCTAAATTTTAATTCTTGTGATATAAACAAGTGCATTTTTATTACATAGCACTTATGTCATTGCAAATAATCGTTAATAGTTTGACCTTATGAAGCCGTTTTATTCGTTTTTAAATTTTGACCATAGCAAACCGAAGATTCCTTCTATTTATTCAGTATGAAATAAACGTAGATAATTTGACCTAATTTTATTTGATAAATTTAAAATTATTGTTTTATTCAGATTGCACTTTTTTTGTAATGCATTGATAAAAAAGTATATTCATGAATCTTTAAGGGATTCGTATAATGTACTTTAATTATTATCTGAGAAATAAACTTTCACATTTTTGTTAGAGTCATAATTAAGACATTTTAAAAATATATTTAAAAATTTAACTTTTTGCGGTAGTTAATAAATATTTTATTGTAGAAACGCATTTCTCATTGCGATAGTTAATAAATATTTGATTATAGAAACGCATTTCTCATTGCATATAGTACATACATTAAAAACGTTGTAGCTTTATACAAAGATTTTGAAGTTATTTCAAACCATTGCGATTTATTCCTGAGCAAAGATATTTCATATGAAATTATATGTTGAAAGATAAAAATTATAAAATTTTATATATTTTTTACCCTAAATCCAAAATTTTTTTTACAAATCTAAGTGTTGCAATTTATGGGATTTAAAATACCGACTAGTTTTTAAAATTTTCTAATCTAAATTTAAAAGTTTCGAGGTCGTCAGTGGCTCAGTCGGTAGAATGATGGTATCGCAATCTCGGGGATCCGATTTCGAATCCCGCTCTCGGCTGATTTACACAAGCACCGCTGTAGATTTCATGTGCTTTGTTAAAAAACACACTGACGATCTCCGTCGCTAATAAGCATCGTGATTATAGCATAAATACAGCGACGTTAAATAAAATAAAATAGAATAGAAAAAAATTCAAGTTTACGTTTTAAGTTACATTTTTGTTTTGAATAAATTATTAATGTCTATTTAATATACGCTAAATTAATTTTATTTTGATAATTAACCTGTTAATATCAAGACGAAAAAAGTAAAAAATTTTGTTCAAATTACTTAAGAAATATATTTTGGCCTTCAAATACAGGATTCTTGCAATTTATACTTTTTTCTTTTTTTTTTAATTTTTTTGACTGTTAATGAACCAAAACTATTTTAGGCCCTTAGAATGAGAGATTGTAAGTAGTCCACTTCGAATTACATTACTATTTTCATAGAATGAAAGAATTATTTGAATAATTATATATTAAAAGTTTCAAGACATGAAAAAAATTTTTTTATTGAATTTATTTATTGAAAGTAACAAAAATGTTAAAAAATAAAGATAGATCAAATAAAGGGAAGTACAACAGAGAAAAAAGTAAACAAAGATAACAGAATATACGAGTAAGAATCAAAAGGCAAAACAATACATTATTTTAAAGAATATCATCATTTTATTAAATGATTGGTTGATAGGGTCTAAATAAACTTTAAATTAATTTAATGAAATATTTTAATACGAATTATTTGATATATAAGTTACATAAAAATGAAATCATCATACATTTGTAAAAATCAAATGAGAAATAAATTTAAAAATTTCAACCATATTTCTGTATCAGATCTTTCTGCTTTGATTAAAAAACTATGACATATACAGATATTAAAAAAAATTTATGAATAAAAATAAAAAAAATCGGGAAACTGCAATGACGGTAACTATGTATAAATCATGCACACTATATGACATTTTAAATATAATAACTATGTAAACAAGAAAACAATAATTTGTTTATTTAAAAACTATACTACCGTAAATGGTATGGACTCTTATAATTATATCTATTACCTCTTACCTAAAAAATGATGTATCGTAATATTGGTGTGTACACATCAGTATCCAAAATGTTATTTTATCGTTTGAAACGAGAATTTTAATTCAATTTTTCTATATTTCTATTAACCTGTTATCTACGTATAAAACTTATGAGTCACATAGAAGTTTTTTGTTTTTTTTTTCGATTTTTCCTATGATATAAGCAAAATATAACATAATAAATATGCTAGTCAGATTAAACCGACTATTTCTGATTTTATCCTATGACCCTAAAAGAATTTTGATGCATTAACAGCGGAGAAAATTAAAAAAAAAAGTATAAAAAACAAATAGAAAAAGAATAGCAAAATATAAAAGAAAATAGATGTCTAAACTATGAGCGCAACGACTTAGTCGCTTAACTACGAAGCACTGAGTCAATGGATTTCGAGAAACACAAAACTGATGGACTCAAGGATGGAAGTTTGAGACTTCGATCGTTGATTTCAAATAGCGCTAAATATCATAAAGCAATATTTCAACGTATTTACGAATTCACGTTTACCAATATCGAATTGAATCTTTTCGAATTTCTTTCAGTAATAACTCAACGATTTGTTGAATGTTTATTTCTATATCGAATTCAAACAATACGAAATTTTGAGTTATCAGAACGCCATTCTTATTCGAAATTGAGAAACACCAAGTATCGATGCCTCTGAATGCAAAATTTTTTTCCGTGTACCTCTTAATTTTTATTCTATTTTATTTTATTATTATTACATGCACATATTCACACACATACACATATATATATATATATATATTATATGGAATTTTTTAAGATAATTAATTATTAAAAAAAATTTCAAAACTGTTTTGACATAGGGTCGATCAGCAGGTACCTGCATACCAGCCGTTACCTGTATACCATCCGGTAAATGAGCATATTTTGGGCCGAATTTCTAGTCAACGAAAGTTAAAATGACACTCCTCCAAAAATTCTTTGATCAAAATTTTTAGATATAAGTGTCATTTTAAACCACCAAAAATTCTGCACAAAATATGCTCAATTTTCTACCAGGGTACATTGGAAAATATTAGTCTTATAAATTTTGCAGCTATCGTAAATACGATTAATCAAACAAGACTTTAAAAACTGTCAATCTACGCATCTTAAGTGTCCATTTACCGGCTGATCGACATCTTTATTGTGTAAAGTAATATAAATTGATAAGCTATTATATATACCTATATTTGAATAGTATATTAACTTAATCATCAATTGCATTTCATTATCAAAGTAGATTAATAAATAATGCACGTGGATTGATAAAAAATAATTATAAAAACGATTTTTTAATTTAAAAACAATATTGATAAACTTGTTGCATAATTTTTCAGCAATGAAAATATTTTTGAAATTAAAAATTTTAGTACATGTAATGTAATTTATTGGATTTTATTATTCAAATTATTATTGTCATTTGGATTAATTTTTTAATTACTTTTGTAATAATGATCTTTTCAAAAGTATTGTAAATATATCAAAGGATTTATAAACCCGTGAAAAATTAAGTTATATCTTTAAGATCAAAACTAGTATGATTTTTTTTATTTCGCGTAATATTTTTAAGTTTAAAACAGTACTGATAATTTATTTTATTTACTTTTTAATCTTTGTCAGAAATAAGCTTACGTAAATAATAATAATATCGAGGAAAATCGAATATCGCGACTGTTATATAATTTACTATTACATAAATATGAAAGTTACAAAATAAAGAATTTTGGAGGCGACATGATAATAAAAATTAATCATATAAAATGTATTTCATAAAATAATAAAAATCAATTACAAAATTCGTGAAAACAAATAAACTTTTTCAGTTTTTGATTTGTTTTAACTTCAAAATTAAAAGTAAAAAATAAATAAAATGCAGAACATTTGTTTTAAAGAGTAAAACGGTATTTGTCAATAAAATTAAAAAAAATAATATATTTAAAAGATATAGTGTTTAGATAGTTAAGGATGAAAAAAAACTGTATAAATGAAGAATATCTTCCTGCCAAGGCCCCAATTAGTGTTAGCGTACGCAAGCAAAATATATATTTTCTTCCTCGTCCGGTAAAAATGTAAATGGGAGGCAAAGCCAAGAGAATTGGTATGTAAGAAAAAGATGAAGAACAAAAAAAAAGAAGAAGAGAAGATCTCTAAGATGCTAGATAATTCTTATATATAAAAGTCTAAGAAAAAGAGAGAGAATAAAGAGAGAAACGGTTGGGGCAAGCTACCGGAATTCGGTGAATGAAAGGCCCAAAGGGGAGTGAGGCGCGAGCAAGCAAGTCTGCCACGAATACAAACGGGCCTGCTGTTATTACTTGCTCTGTTAATGCTCTTACTGCTGCTGCTGCAACCAACAAGTTCTCCCCCTCTTTTCTCAAATAAGACAAGATCTGTCCCGGGGCCTTGCGTAAGCCGGTAGCACTCCGAATTAGGCCCCTTCTTCCTTCTACTTTTTCTTCTTATTCGTTTTCATCTTCTTCATCTTCTTTACTCCGACATTCCCCCCTTTTTTTATTAACTTTTTTTTTATTTCTGTCTTTCTTTCTTAATCTTTCTCTTTTTTTTCTGTTCTCCTTCCACGTGACCAGAATCTTTTTAACACCTTCGTTATCCAAGCACTTGGACATTTCCTTTTCCTTTCAAAAAAAGAGCTTCCAACGTTACGCACGAAAGCATGATTTTTCTTAAGCCGGATGATTATTATCTCGTGGCTTTTATATTAAGCAACCAAAAATTTCATCTTTATTCGTAATGCGTTCTCCATTTGTGTCTATATGTATAGGACTACTGCATTTGTTATGAAAGATTAAATTGATTTTTTTTGACAATTTTTAGTTTTTTATTTTTAACAATAATTGAGTACTTTAATTAAAATGAATTTTAAACTTTATATGCTGAAATTTTTAATTAATTTGAAAACATAATAAACTTTTTAACAAATTGTTATTTTCAATTTTTTAAAAATATATTTTCCCTTCAAATATCTTGTTGAAATTTTTCAAAAAATACGTCTTTATGAAAATTGTTTTTCTAGCTTTTAAAACAGTGGACATCAATAAAAAGACTTTGGATAAAATATTATTAAAGAATTAAAGAAAATTTTTTAATAAATAAATTCTCTTTAAAAGAGACAAAAATATTTTAAGCCAAATAATTGAAGATATTGCAAAAGATTTTATTATGCTACCTTTTTTATATAAATTTATGACTTTTTACGTGCACGTAGAAAACATTTTTGTTATAATTACTATGAAAATCATAATCCTTGGACAAAATGATAATTTCGGGAATCTATTTATAATAATTTTTTTAATTAATCATATATTAAAATGCAATATTTATTACATCGTTTATGAATTTTATTTTCACAGCTATTAAAAATAATGGTTAATAATTTTTGAAAGAAGTTTTAAAAAAATTTTTGAGGATACATGAAGAAAAATTAAATCATAAAAATTACTATTTGTTATGTGGAACATATTTTTTTGTAGAAAAATTACTATTTTATATAGTAAAAATTGTTATTTATCTAGTAACCATTCTAATTCACCAAGTAAAAAAAAGATTTGATTTTCCTATATTATTTTTATTATATAATTAGTAATTTTTATACAAATTCAAGTATGTGCCACGGTTAAATAGTAATTTTTCCAACAGAATTTCTCTCTGTGTTATGAATAATTTTTATTATTGTGTCTGAATAATTCTCATTGAATTTCAATTGTAAAATTTATCTTAAAATGGATCATGAGAGAGTTTCCTTTCATCTAATTGATAAATTTTTATGTTTTATTTAACTTATTTTCGTAACCCGTCATTGTAACCCAACACTTTTATAATTTTTCATATCTTAATTTTCTAGAGATTATCTAACTTTCACTGCATCCCAAAATTATAGATCGTCAGAGTAATTTTTTTTAACATTTTCATTACGATTTCTCTTAACATATTTAATTAAAAAATAATAAGCCTATATTTATAAAATTTAAGTAAGAAACACAAGAACATTGAATATTTCGAGTATTAAAAAAAGATGAACTACAAAAAGTCGTCAAAGATAAACAATAAATTTGAGGTGCTACGCACATTTTAGCGGTTTCTTTCTATAGGTATACGAGAAAACGAGGGTGTAGAGTGAGATAGATATAGAAAGAAAAAAATAAAGAAAGATCATATGTGTATATGTTTTTTTTTTCTTCTTATATATATTAAGGAACGAGAATTTTCTCAGGGCTAAGCATTGAAATTTCTAATATGCGTACACCTGCCTCTAGATTCCCAGGAGTTTGGAGTTGTTGATGCTGCTGCTGCTGTTGTATACGGAGATCTTAGCAGTGTACTCTCTTTCTCTCTTTCTTATTCTCTCTTGCTGCTTATACATATATACGCGCGACAAGAGAAGAGCAGATGGTGGAAAGAGAAGAGTGAGAGAAAGAGGCGCGCGAGAGGTTTTTGTGCGTTGTTACTTCAGCGGTGAAAGATTTGTTTTCGTACAACCTGCTCCTTATACATATACGCTATTCCTGGCTTTCTTTATAGAAGCTTCGTTTTTGGCCCAGCAGCTGAAAACTTTTATGTATATACATTTTATAAATATTGTATATAGGAAGTGCTTTTATGGGAAAAAAAGCAACGTCACGGGGAAGCCTAATGTTAACCAGTAAAGAAAGACTAAAAAAGATAGAAAAAAAAATGAAAGAGCAATATAATGATACACTACGTATATACATACACTAAAAGGATGAAGAAGCACGTAGCATCTTTTTTTTCCGAGAGCTTTTTTTTAACAAGTTTTACTTCATTACTCGCGCCCGCGTCCTCGTCGCGATATAGCGTATACGCTTCGTTTCATTCACTAACTCATTCTTGTTTACAGGAAGTTTCTCCTCAGCATCTATCCTTCCTTCTTCTTATATATATTTTTCTGATTTTTTCTTTTTTTTTTCTTCTTTTTGTTCTACAGCTCCCTTTTATACGCCTCTTTAAGAACCTTTTACACCTTTACTTTTAACTCTTAAAGTTATCTTTCCGGCCTATATACTTTATACAGCTATACACGCTCTTTACTTCGCCTAATACTCTCTGCTTTGTTAATCTTCAATTTTAGTTGTTACACTTTTTAAACCCCTTAGTGCTGCGTGTAGCAAATACGCTACATCGAAGTTTTTTTCCATTTTTTCTATATGATGATATGAGCAAAAATGACATATTAAATACGTTACTTAGATCAAAGTCGAGTATTGGAGATATAAAAGAATTTTGATGCATTAACAACTGAGAAAGCTTAAGAAAATTAAATAAGTATAAATTGCAAAAATCAATCAGTTGAACGCCAAAACATATTTTCCAAGCTATTTGATAAATTTTTTTCATCTTTTTGACGAGTTAAACTTTGTTAATTTAATCGTATCTTTTTCCTACTAAATCTAATAGTATAGAAGAACAATTATAAACTATTTATAGAAGTAATGATAAGGATTAGATAGAAGATAAAAATATCAGCCAAATGGAATAAATAGACAATTTACGCTTTTAACTAAGCTGGGCTTGCATTAGATAAGAATCATTGATATACAAAATGAAGAAATGTAAGAAGATGAAGTAAGAAGCAACCGTAGGTGGTTTATAATCTAAATACAGTAAGCAGTAGGAGGCCGTCAAACTTTAGCGATTGTTAAAGTCCGAGGAAAGAAGGAGGGAAGCAATTCTCGCAAGAGAGATTTTAATGAAAGTAGAATATTGCTATGGACTAAGAAAAGATGAAGGAAATAAAAAATATTAGAAAAAGAAGAGATGAAGCTTTCATTCATTTTTCGAGGTGAAAATAAGAATTAACGCTTTCTTCATACCTGCCCCTCTTGTTTCCTCTATCTTCCTCTTTCTTCCTTTTATTTTTTTTTTGTTTCTTTTCAATATAAATAGAATACCTGCAGAGCTTTCTTTTTTTTCTTTCTTTCTCAGACACGCCCTAAGATTGCTTAGTTATGAATGGAAAACCCTCGATAAAACTTGACTCCACTTCAACTCAAGTCAATTTCCTTATGGATATTGTTGCTTGGAAACAATAATATATTTTTGTATATATACATACACAAATATTCGGAATCCCTCACGTAGGCATTTGCTAAGTCTTCCTTTATTTTTTTTTCCGGTAAAAATTTTGAAATCCAAATTTTTGTTATTGAGGTACCTTTTTTTTTTCTTTTTTCCTCTCGAAGAGCTCCTGTTACTTCTTTATTGTCAGACTATTGTCAAGCAAACAATGTCACTGCGGGGGCTTGAAACTTACACCCTGTCAGTCGGACAATTTTTTTTTTTTTTTTCATTTTTTTCTTTACTTTTTACTTATATACATACATTTTTGAAGACTTCCCGGAAATTCACTAGCGAGTTGTTCAGGTTATAAATGACTACACCTTTTTTCAATGAAGTAAATATACATAGACCCCCCGTTGACATTTTTCGTCTTCCTTATAGTCTTGAAGCTTCATTGATCTTTTAACTTAAAGAGATACTCTCGACTCTTAAAATCCTTTTCCTTTATTCAATGGACAACAAGCCAGAAAACGGAATTCCGAATAGTTATAGAGCGGCAATTTTACCTTTGTAATTGAGAACGTAACGCTAGCGAGCTTATATGCTATTGTTTACAATATGGAATTTCGTGTCTGTTGATGGCTCCCCAGAGGGTTTTCCAACTAAAAAATAAATGTAAAAAAAAAGAAGAAGTATGCTGGTATGTGCCGATAAATTTTTCCAACTAAAGATTCATTCATTCATCTCAATTCATTGATGCTTGCTAACTATTTCTCACTAAAAGATCGTTTCTTCCGATATTCATAAAAAATTATTATACTTGCTGTGTATGGCAGACCGTCAAAGCATTTTTCCATTAGCTT
This sequence comes from Anastatus disparis, assembly GCA_017163975.1. NCBI lineage: Eukaryota > Metazoa > Arthropoda > Insecta > Hymenoptera > Eupelmidae > Anastatus > Anastatus disparis. Next base: position 6,130,436 of record JAFFSR010000226.1, read on the forward strand.
TCGACTTATTTTTCGTAGAAATAGCTATACTTTCACGTTTGACCGTCGTCTGCACGCAAGCAACAGTCGTTTCTTTGAATTTTCTTATTTTTCTTCTTCGCTTTTTTTTTATGAATCCCAATAGTTTTAATGATTCTCATGACTATGTGTTCACATAATAATAAACTAATGAATCAGCATGTACAATCAAAAAAATTTCCAATTTAATCATGAACAATTTTTATCTCATTGAATAAAATTAACGCTAAATCTTTAAAAGTTTAGCGAAATCATTTATTGTTTTCAATTAAACAACGTTTTGGACGATGATAGCAAGTCAAAAGTTACAATAAATAAGTCTATAAACTTTCAATTGTGTTATTACTACAATAAAATAAATGGCCAGATGTTTTCCAACAATTTTGACAATTTTTATCTTACAAATAAAAATAATTTTACTTGAGAATTAAGACAAAAATATAGAGGATATAGTTTGAAGAAAATTATACGGGTTGAAAATAGAAAGATAAGTTACTTGAAAAAAAAATGAGAGCATTATTCATTAATGCAATTTTATAGGCTTGCATGCGATTGAATCATTGGCTTCTTTACTTTTTAAACCTCGTTTAATCATAAAGGAGAAAAAAAACAGTCTTTAATTGTTGAATGACGTGGACATTGCTTTTGATACATTAATACCATATGACTACTATACTGAGGTCTCAATGGCTCACTCGGTAGAACGAGGGATTCGTAATCTCGAGGACTCCAGTTCGAATCCCGCTCTCGGCGGCCGATTGATACAAGCATCACTGTATACGATACACATGCTTTATTCACAAATACACTGAGAAACCTCCGTCGCTAATTAGCATTGTAATTATAGCATAAATTCAGCGACGTTAAATAAAATTAAAAAAATATCGTATGACATTTAAGTTATTCTCATAAATAAAAAGAATATTTTTATCATTTTTTTTCCTTTTTTTTTAATTGATTTGAATGACTTTATTATTAATAGAGTTTAAATACAAGTATTGTGCACGTAGCATTAAATCTAAGCGGATATAGGAAGGTTTCGGCTTTAAATTAAACAAACTTTAAAGTTAACGCTGAGGAGAGAAAAAAAACGAAACGATAATATAAACGAAATATTTAATGCGCAATCTAATGTAATAATAGTAAGTAGTATATATTAGGTATATAGTTAATTCTTTGAATTAATAACATTACCGGAAGTGGCTCGGCATAACTCATAAAATTTCATCAGTATTACTCAAATATTATTCTTAGTATAGGTGTATATGGGTACTTGTCACTTGTCGGAAGAAAAAAAAAGAAATAACATAAATTGCTGACATAATTTAAAATTTTTGCTTTCAAGTGAGGAAATGGAAATTTTGATTAATGAAAGAGGACATGAGGAGGCGGGAAGGGGGAGAGAAGAGCGAGGGTGAGGAAGAAAAAAAGGAAGGAATGAAGAAAATGATGACTTACCTCCCAATGGCTAAAAACAAGCTGAGGACTAGCAAGTCCGGATGTTTGCGTTCGCAATTCACTAGCCAATTGAAAGCTCTCGGGTACTGGTAATGTTGCCAACACGCGAAATTGACCACCAAAACCTGCGCTTTCTGCACCGATAACTCGACCCTGACGCCTACCGAATACTGCATACAATTTACCTGAAAACAATAATAATAACATTTAAATTGTATTATTTTTATTTTATAGATTTTTTTATTTTTTATTTAAACTTTATTATATTATAATGAATTATATAATACTAATTGTTTACATTTGGTTAAACATAGTTTTTCAAAAATTTTTTAAATGTAAATCGTTAGCTTCGATGAATTTATTTATTTACATTTATTTATACAATCCCGCAATATATACTGTAATATACAACTTGCTAATGAGATAAATAGAATTATTTATGCACATTCCAGAGATGTGGTGTTATGCAATTATAAAAAATTACAAAAAATCTTGTAAATTAATAGTTTGATTATTTAGTACTCGATATTTGTTTTAATTTACATATAATTTAAGTGCCATATCATCATGCAAATTTACGTGAAACTTTTATTTATGTTCTTTCAATTTTTAGAAAACGGGGATGATAAAAAATTAAAAACGTAGGTGCTAAAAATTTCGACCGTTCCCGTCTTCTAAAAATTAAATATGATTTCAATCAATAGCATATCTCTCTATTTTTTTCTAATTAAATAATTTATCCTTATAAAAAAAACAATTTTTTCTCTGTATAGGATAAATTAATTTCATCACTTCGTTTTCAAGAAAACGATTGGAAAAACTTAAAAATCTGTCTCTGATTTCTAATTTTTTAAGTTTTTCTAAGTCTTCTTGAAAACTAAAGTTTAAAAACAATTTGTCCTCATTAAAGAAAATATTTATTTTTATTATACGAGCATCCATCTCTTTATTTCTGCTTGCAATTACAACCTTTTGCAAAAATTAATTTTTTAACTATAAAAGAACGAAGATACGACAGTGTCTTAAAATTTATAGAAAACTCATACTCAAATAAAATTCATCAATTAATTTATTTTCTATTTTATAGGCTTACAATCTCATAATATTTGTTGAATTGAGATAATTTTGACATATTTAACGTGATATAAGTCTACGATAGAGTCGAATGAAAAAGTGGCAAGACCGGGGATCGAACTCGCGCTAACAAGTTAACGAGCCCCGCGCCGTAGCCAGCTGAGCCAGCGAACTCTACAAAGCATACATATAAATAAATACATTTTTATAAATCAATATTATTTATTTCTGATTGAATTATGTCATCGGGTAAAAAGTGGATGTCGTTAAACTGGGATAGCATAATAAACTTTGCGTTATTACTATTTGAAAAAAATCTGTTTGGGAAGGAAGTAAAAAAAATTTTCTAACGGAAATCTATTTCCTGTACGATGAATTTGATAAATTTGTTTTATAATCAAACATCAAGTTTCAAAGATATAAAGACATTTAGTAAAAAAAATTTGCTATTAACCATTTGATCTAATGAGATAAAAAGATATGTTAAAAATTTTTAAAATTGAATTTCAATACCCACAATGAGATTTGCTTAGAGAATAAGAGCGTATTGAAGAGTAAAGTATGTTAGGAAGGGGATACAAATTAAAGTAAGCAGGAGAGGAAATAAGAGGATAGAAGATATAGAGGAGAGGTGAGTTAAGACGGGATAGTGCCGTTGCTTCAGAGTCGAACGTCAAAGGGTCAAAAAAAAGAAGAAGAAAAAGAAAAAAAAAGAGAGAGAGAAGAAGAGGCTACTTTTTCTCAATTTCTTGTTGTCTCTCAAGTTGCTTTTATGTTAAGATGATGGGTTAGAAAGAGAGAGCAGAGGAAAGAAAAATCGTTGGCCGCGAGCTAATCGGCTCAAGAGGATTTTATTTTCTGTTAATGGCTCTCATCATTGGATGGCTTGGGAGTAGGCAATTTCCGGGATCCCTTGTATATATATTTTTATATATGGGATATTTCATGCTAACACGCATGGACAAAAAATTTAAATCGTTAAAAATCTTTTAATTATTTTTTACTAAATTAACTTTTAAATCAATTTTTACCCATAAAACTTGTAAATTTTAGAAAAAAGTTAATACAATAATTTTTCTTGGAATTCAGATATAGAATATATTTCATTTTTTACATTTTCAATATGTAAAATTTTTAACTAATTTGATTGGCAAAAAAATATAATTTGAAAAAAAAAATAGTATATATATCCGGGTTAAATTTACTTTTTAACAATTTATTCGTTCACTATTCCGATGCTAAAAAATAGAGCCAGATGTAAGTGTCGAAAATTTCTGAAAGTTTCTAAAATTTGCAAAAAAGTCTAAAAAAAATAGTTACTTTTGGTAAAATCATAAGATTCCTGGTTTTATTCCTCAAAAAGTATTAATTTTTGAAAAAAAATTGAAAATTATGCATTAAATATACACAAATATTTGTATATCATTATTTGTAGAACTTCATAAATTAAAAATTATCTTCGGGAATTTTCATTTTTTCCTTTTTTTAAATTTTTGGCGAATATGTTTCGTACTGGCTCAAATTATAATTAGTAAAAGGGTCGATATATTCTACACATAATTTTGAAACGAAAATAAACTTATACATTTTTTCTAAAAATTAAAATAATTAGAAATCTCATGATTTGGCCAAAAATTCTATTTTTTGAGACTTTTTTGTAAACTTTTGTAAATAACTTTTAGAGATTTTCTATACTTGTACCTCGATTTATTTTTGGTTACTCTTTTTTTTCAAATTAACTGATAATTTTGAATATTGAAATTCATAAAAATTTAGACATATTTTAAGTGTAATTTTCAATAAATGATATTTTTATCGTCATTGTATTAAAAGTTACTAATTTATGAATAAAAAATTTATTTATTAATTAATTTAATAGAAAATAGCTAAAAAATTTTATTCTCAAGACTTAATTACTTTTGATCGCTTTAACCTTGGCCTCTAAAATTTTTTTTCGCAGTTTTGGCACTGAATGCAATATATTTTTTTATTTTTAAAAATTTGTATTTTCTGTCAGGATAAGCTGACGTGAAATGCGCCATGTATATTATCTTTAGACAGTCTAAGAGTCGAAGTTGTGACAATCACGACGACACTTGACTTCCTCTCTCGGCAAGGCTTTTCTCCATCTAATGAGGTATTTCTCTATTTTATGTATATACTACATAATGGGATGGGCAAGGCTTTCTGAAGAAAAGTGAGAGAGAGAGAGAGAAAAGTTACTGAAAGTATTTCGGATTAGAATTAAGGTATAGAAGAGAAGAAAGAAAAGAGAAAAGATAAACGAAAAAAAGAGAGAGAGAGAGAGAGAGAGAGAGAGAGAGAGAGAGAAAGAGAGAAGGCCGTGGCCGTTTGTTTGGACTGGCCTTAGCCTCTCTGTGGAATCGGACTTCCGGTCGCGCCCTGCGGCACCTGTGCACACCTGTCCCCTTCTTCTCTCCTCTAGCACCGAATTATCTTTCTTTCTCTCTCTCTTACTCTTTCGGATTTCTGTATATACAGCAAGCAGTTGAGTCTTTTTCGAAATCCAAACAAGCCAGTAAGATTCAACTTCTCTTGTTTTTCTCCTTTTTTTTTGTCGTTTTTTTTTCCTGATCTGTATGTATATAAATGTGTACATATATATAGATATAGCGTGCAGTTGAATCCCGCACGTGTGTGCGTGTCTATATACGGGACAAGTATAAGCGAGGCGCGCCGTATAACTTGACGAGTGAATGGAGCCTCGCGCGCCACGCAGCCTCCATCAATGAAACAGTGCTTCTCAACTTTTTAATCTCAACGCACATACACATACACACAAACACACAACTTGGCACAACTTTTCATTCTTGTAACTTCTGTAATACGGCTCTCTTCAAGTCAACAACGATTCTCAACTTTATCTCTATTTTTCTTTCTCTCTCTCTCTTTCTTATCTTTTTCACCTTTTCATATCTTTTGTTTTATTCAATGAACGTTATTGTATTTATTTATGCTGTGACCGATATTGCTTAAAAATGTAAACAATACGTATGCTTCGTGTTTACTTATAATTAGCACAATCCGTGCACTGTCAAATTTAATTTTTTCGCTTTTCTAATGATTTTAATTTTAAAAGAAATTGAATTTCGATATTATTACATTAAATATACATGTAATTCGATTAACGTCCTTGTTTACGTATTAGTACAGGTTTAATATATGCACGCGAAATTATCAAGTGCATAATTAAGGCGAGCCGCACGTGTGTACATATATACCGCTGCTCATGGTTTCCTGCAATTTTGTAGTTTTTCAAAACATTATACATGTATCTGCACGTATTTTCCTATTTATACGTAATTATGCCAACTAAAAGTTGTTGATCCAGAGTCTAGCTTGTTGATATTGTTATTTACGGTGTTCATGATTTATGTTTAAGTTCATATGCTGTTTATGCAAATATGTTAAGATTTTGGTAGATGCGTTTACTTTAAGATGCTTATGACTAAAATCATATTAAGTTATTATCAATTTTAATAAAATTTTATTTAAAAAGCTACAGATGATTTGTAAAATTTCAAAAGATTAGATCGGCTTGTTTTATAATATTTATTTTAATCATTGAAAATGCTATCGAAGACGACTGGTTGTTGGAAATGATACAAGAGGGAAATTGCAAAGATTGTCCGGATTTACGTAATGACCGGAGACATTATTTCGAAATTTATATACATAGGTATAAGTAGTTACATGTTTATTTTTCATTTAACGGAAGCAACATTTTTCGTTCTCTTCAACTCTTGGTTTATATAAATTAAAGAGTGCTCAAAGTCGTTTAAGTAAACGACTTTTGAATATCGTTAATTTAATCAAGTTAACAACGTTAGAAAGGCTTTTTGTGCATTTAACATTTAAGCCTTGCATTATAATAAAATAATAAAATAAAGAAGACTGATTCAGTGGAGAATATTTTGACTTAAATTTCAAGAAAATAAAATTTATGAATTTGATTTTTAACTTAATCAATAATTATTTTCTTTTTCTATGTAAAGCCACATCGAGTAAAGCGATAGAGTGTTAAAAAAAAGCCGGCAAGAGTGTGTTGCATTAATTAATAATACACGCGTGTATAGGTTTGCGTTACGTTGGCGCTCATTCACTTGTTCGAGAGAGCTTAACTTGGGAGAGAGAGAGAGAGAGAGAGCACATCGTGAATGAATCGCGCTCTTGCTTACTCGCGCTCGTTTTGTATATATAGTCGTCCTTCCTTGGCTCGCGCCATTCACCTGTACACATGCATTCTTCTCTCTCTCTCTCTCTTTGGATTTGACTTGAGCTTGGTTTAATTTTTTTTCTTTTCTTTTTTAACGAATATCATAAACACACATACATCTAAGTACGGTTCTGTTAATCTTTGTAGTTGATCGGTAAATATATAGGCAAAAAGTTGTATAGGTAAATTTGTTGTTGTCTATAGATATATATTGTAAGCAAGTTAGAGGTAAAAGGTACGAAGGATTCTCCGCGTAAAGGAACCAGAGTTCTTAGCTTCAAGTTAACATTATGTCTATGTGTATGTATGTGTAAAAATAAAGAGAAAGAGAAAGAGAGCGAGAGAGATAGAGAGGAAGGAAAGAGTGAAAGAAAGATAGAGAAAAGAAAAGAAGTAGGGGAAAACATTGGAAATGTAGTGGGAGAGAGAAGAGAGCCAGCAGCCGTAGCAGTAACAGCAGCAGTTACAGCAGAAACATTACACAGCCAAAGCGAAGGCAGCAAAAGCAAAAGCAAAAGCACTAAAAGGGACGACGACGGTACAGCACGGCTCTCTCTCTCTCTCTCTCTCTCTCTCTCTCCTATATAAGTTTAAAAAAGTTTTGCAGGGTGGGGGTATTCCATTCATACTTTTGCTCCGATAGAACAGCCAAGCTACCAAAGAGTAGTAAGGCCGAGAGAGAGCAACCAGAGAGACACACAAGCACATTATAGCTCTCTCAGTGGAGAATTGCAGTCTAGAGCGTGCTATTCTACCCTCGAGACACGCGTACCGCACGCACGCACCGTACGCACACATATACCTTTATATTAAAGTAACGAAGCTTTAATACACGCTTGAAAAAAAAAATAATTTAAATAAAACGATCGTTTATCGAAAAAACATGGACTTTCTGTGACACGAGCCGTACATACAATTTTTACTCTCGGTTCTCGTTTATTTTTCTCTTCGTCTCTTTTCGCTCTCTCGATAGGAACTTTTATATTTTATACTTTTTTATTTATATTAGATTTATAAAAAACATAAAATAAAGCATAGTGAGATTGCGCGCGGTTTTGCCTTTGACTCGATATACACATTTATTTTTGTAACATGTGCTAGTGTTGACTTATTTACAACCACGACAACAAACAAACAACTTGTTTTTGCTCTTTAATTATCGAATTAACAAAAATCAATAAAAGTGAGAATAAGAGAGAGAAAGTTGAAACAAAACAAAAAAAAAAGGCAAATAACTGAAGATTGGCATTTACATATTTGCAAGAATATATCAGCAGTTGCATAGTTGCTGCAACAATACATCCACAAACATACACACAGAGAGACAGACAACATGATACTAAGTAAAAGCGTTGAGGTGTGCCTGCTATTAGTGATGGTGTTAAGTCTGACGAGGACAGCAAGGGGCACGGCATCAACATCATCGTCGTCGTCGTCGTCGTCGTCGTCGTCGTCGTCGTCATCCTCATCATCATCAGCGGCAGATAGTGGTAGTAGTCTACTTGGTATGGAATTCGACGATGAGACTGGCGAAGAACTTCTTAAATCATTTATGCCATCTGACAATAATATAGTTTCATTACCCGACATTGTATTAATTGGTGATAACAACAATAACAATAACAATAACAATAAACATAGTAGCAGTACGAGTCATAAGGAGCCACTGGTCCTTTATCAAGTTGGCGTAAGTATTCATATTTATAATCTATATTTTATATGTAAATCCTTTTTTATTCCTCCATTCATTCTTTCAATTATTTTTATTCTTCCTTCCTTTCTTTTATTCCTTTTTCTTTATCCGCTCGTACTCGTCCGCGTGCTTCTTTGGCTCATCTACATTTTTGCATAATACTTGAGAGATACGTAAGCCATGCTTATATGTATACATGTACATCGTGGATAGCGAGTTTGCGAAGCGTTTTAAACAATACAACGTTTTTGTGGCCTAGTTATCGGCAGATATTACGAGCGCTAACGCACATATATGTAACTTTTAGAACTTTTTTTTTTTTATTTAAGAGTACTTTACAAAGGCATTAAATTGAACGCATCGTAAAACTGTTATTTTTTTTTCTTCTTCTTCATCATCTTTTTTTATTATTTCTTATTATCTTAGATTCCCTTTTTCTTTTGCGTAATAACTCATGCCTCGGAAATCATATGTCTTTTTTAGCGCACAAAGCGTCTATATACATAAACGTATGAACTATCTTGTTGATTGTATTGCTGCTCGTAGAATATGAATTGATGATGATTATTATTGGCATGGTTTGATTGATCGTTAATGAATGAATGAAAAAAAGAGGTGACGATGAAGAAAATTTTTTTTTTTTTTTTATAAAAAAGATTAAAAAAAAGCATATAAGCTTTAGGCAATGTTTAGGCCTTTATAGTATAGACGATATAATGTTGATATAAAAGCCACTTCCGGAATGTAATTACGTAACGGTGCGGCATTATTGCTGACGACGATCTTCGTCGTGTGTGTGTGTGTGTATAATGACTTTGCTTTTAAAGCATTAATACACAAATCTTCGACTTGTATGTATAAGTATGTCTTGAGAAATTCAATACTTTTAATTGGATACCTATATACGAATAAACAAAGATTTTGTTTCTATGAAAATAATGCTCCTATTGTGAGGTTCATTATCATTAAGCATAATGACATACATATAAAAATAGCGCGGCAAAAATTAAGTCGAAAAGTTTGTGCTAAGAGCATAAGAGAGCAGAAGAAACGAATCGACTTCTCCAGCATAAGAGAAACAGTAGCAGCCGACACCGGTTACATTCTTACGGTGTGTTAGCTTTGGTATACATGTGTATGTATGTAGTATATATACGTTAAAAGTATGAAGCAAAGCTAAAGCCACCACGTGATTCGTAGCACAAGTTGTGGATGTTTGAAAGGCGCGTAGACTTTATTCTGCGCGTAGAGTATGCGCGATAGTTTTGTAACTTCTATATATCTTGTACTTCCCCAAAAAAAAAAAAAAAAAATTGTTTTTTTTTCATATAAGTGAAAAAGAAAAACAGTGGCAGTGAACTAAAATGGAATAATAGGGCTACCGGAAGGCTCCACAGGAGGAAACGATCCGGAAGTTCTCACGAGTCTCTGGCTTCTCCCACGACCGCAGCGAACTCGACACCTGGCACTCGCGCTCGTTTTCTTGCACCGGCCTCTTCTTTCCTTCTCTCTCTCTCTCTCTCTCTTATGGATCACCGACACACATACATAAGAGAGAGAGAGAGAGAGAGAGAAAAAAAACGAGGGATTGCAAGCAAACATCTAACAGGCTGCCGGTGCAAAGCTTACAGTAACATTAATATAGCTAGTGATCCTCTCTTTAGTGCAGCTTCATGCACCTAAAGTCTATATGTATGCTATGTAAGCGAACGCACATGGCTAGTCTGATCATATATACATACGCACACGCATATACTACACTTAGAAAAGAACCTGCTAGATTTCCTTTCGCCGCTCTTATATATATAGAGAGAAAGAGCCGACAAACCAGCCAACTATATATCTACTAAAAGCAACAGGTTTATACTTACGAGAGTCGAAGGCATGGAACAAGTCCTCCACATTCAATCATATATACATATATCATGATTATAAGAAAGCCCTTTCCTTTTCGTTTTAACTTGCGTAATTATTATTATTACGTATTTTAATAACATTTGAGAATTTTTTGATTTATCATTTTTTTTTTAAATTTTATTTCTTCAATCTAATTATAGCAATTTCATTAATTTTTATTATTCATACATTAAAATACGAATGCAATTTTATTGTCTTTCTTTAAGGATTTTTATAATTTTTTTTTCTATTATTAGTTAATCAATAAGCAGATGTGAGCAAGAATTTACTTTTTATTTACGGAGTAATGCCTTCAGAAAAATCTGGCTTTTATTGGCCATCTGTTTAATTTTATGGGAAAATGACGATCTTACAGGTTCATGAATACATAAAAATGCCATGATTCTTATCATACAAAAAAAAAAAAAAATTTAAAAATATGTTGAAAAAAAAATTTTTTTTTCTTCTTTTTATCTGGTCAACTAGCTAGAATAATAATGTCCTATTTTGATCTTTATGGAGACAAGAAAAAATTTAGAACATGTTGTTTTTAATTGAACGATTAATATGCGTGAGAGAGAAAAAAAAACAATATTTAGAGGATACATTTTAATTGACGAAATTTAAGCCGTTTAATACGATACTTCATATCCATAAATTAAATGATGCTTTATGATTACGTACAAATCAATTAAACATTAATGAAAATGCTCAGTAATAATCTATCAATCAAATATATTTCACAAGTCAAATTTTTTTTAATTTATTTTAGTATGAAAATAGAAATACTATTATGTAATGTAAAAAAAAAAACTATATAACTGTACAAACGGTATTTTACGATTTTCCAGTTAATTTTAATAATTTCCTAAACAAAAATTAAGCAAAAACATGATCAAGATAATAATTAAAATGTAATACAGTTCATGCAAAAAATATTTGATAAAATATATTCTTTTCAATAGTTTTGTTAAGAATATATTTAAATAATTTCAAAGTACTTGAAATTTATGAGGAAAAATTAAATAAAAATCTAGCATACCAGAAGAAGAAGAAGCAACCGTTTGACAAAAGATTAAACATAAAAAGGATAAGATGTTCATAAGCATAATAAAGCAAAAGTAATCTTATAAAATAAAAGTATATAAAATAAATAATAGTCGAAAGAATAATAAACACAATAACACAAGTGATATTGATGTTTTTATGGGATTAACAGGATTTACACGAGGCATTCACATATATATTCTTACTATAAAAAGCGTATATGATGTATTAGAGGTATAAACTGATTGTATCGAGCTTTCATTAAAGGTACGTTTTATCTCTCTCCACGTGTGTGTGTGTCTGTATTTTCGTTCGTTTTCATTCATTCATAGATTACAAGCCGGTATACTAGCGCATATACCACGTACAAACGATTTATAATGGTATTGCTCATTCATTGACACGTTATAGTAGTATAAAACACACGGCAAGGGGCTCTTTTGCTGCTGCTGTTGCTGCTGCTACTGCTGATATATGTAAAAGTCATTCACGCACAAGGAATGTAGGTCGGCGCGTGACGACGCACACCACTCACTGGTGTATACCTAATATCTTTTTATTTTTTATTTTTTATTTTCTTTCTCTGTTTTCGCACTAATCGTCTTTATATAAATATATAATCTTTTGACTTGATTGTACGTTGAAGAAAAATTTGTCGAGTTTAGTTGATTGCTGCTGCGTTGGTATGATACAGCGACAAACAAAAAACAATTTAAAAAAAAAAAGAAAAATAAATTCCGTTGGAAATAACATCTCGAGCTGCTAACTACTGATCAATCTCCTTCTCTTGTTTTCTCTATATATCTCTCGAATGTGTCCCGAGACGCACAGGAAGACGAAGAAAAAGAGAAAAAAAAAGAGAGAACGAGAAAGACGGGAAATTGACGATCGTCAGAGGGGAAACGATTAGTTTCGCAAAAAACGATGAGGATCTCTTTCCTATGGAGAGAGAAACGAGTTAAACCAAAGAGATATCAAGCAGGCACAGCAGCATCAAGCCAGGAGCAGCAAAGACTTAAAAAGCCAACAAAAAAATAAAAAGTCTAATGTCCAGTGGTTTAAAACGGCGGAAGAACGCTTCCTTGGACATTTCTTATGTCAGGTGAATTGTTTCTTTTTTTCTTATTTTTTTGTTGTTGTTACAGCAGGCCGTAAAAGACTTCAATACTTTCTTGCTATCACTTTCCTTAAAGATAGAAATAACAATACTATTGTTTCGTCACGTAAATAATGAATTAGCAAACGTATTAAGCAATCAGCTATTCTAAACTTTATTATTCCGGTAAATTAGTTGGCAACGAATCATATATAAACACACGGAAAAAAAATAAAACTGTCGTCAGAGCAAAATTTTTCTCGAGTTATCAAAACAATTGGCTAGCACAACAAACTATTTAAAAAGCTCAATAAATATTTAAATCTGAGAAGAAAAAAGTCTGTTTTTCTTTTTTCGTTTGCGAACAAATAAAAAAGGCCTACACATACAGAGGATGTGCATGATTGCCATATTCACTCAACTGACAAGCTTCTCAATGAGCCTATTGCGGCATATATAAGCTTGACATATTCTCAAGAAAAACAACTAAGACGTTTTTTCTACTTTTGTTATTTAATTGGATTATACCGAAAATTATATTTTCTCTTTTTGGTCGCAAGAAGTAATAAAAAGCTTTGAAGAAAAAGAAAAAAATAAAAATAGAAAAAATAATAACAAGAGAATGATTATTAGACAGGGAGACGTCGCGAGTAGACAGAGACGGGACGAAATGTATCGTATCGTTAAGGTCGTTAAACGATTGGGATCACGATTAATGCCAGAGGCTGAAAATATATATATATATATATATATATATATATATATATATATATATATATATATATATAAACTCATCTAGTGTACCCGTGGACGAGCTACTGTTGGCAGCTACAAGTGCTTTGCGTAGGGAGCTGATCGATCTTCCAATTAATTCCCTGACTCCTCTTCTCTCTCTCGTGACTATCCCTATACTCCCTCCCTCGTTTTTTCATCTCTCTTTTTTTCTCTCTCTCTATCTCTCTTTATATTCGACGATTTTTATCATCTTTAAGCCCGCACGCCAGCACGAGAATACTGTCAAAACAATCATTATTGCTAATTCAAGTCATTTTATTACTAAACATTACTATACATTTCGTAACTTTATTTAATCTCTTTCTATATAAATTTTTCATCGAGATACTTTATTTTTATAAGTAAATGTATAGATGATTGTTGTTCATTTTTATTTTAAGTTTATTTTAATTATTATTATATTTGCCGAGGCAAAGTATATCTTGTTTGCGAGGAAAGAAAAATTAAAAGACATTTAACGAATTGACATGAATGAAACGGTATTTTAGTATAACTTTAAGAGGAAAAAAAAGAAAGAGAGAAAGAAAAAAAAGAGTATTTTCTTGTGACACGATGCACCAGGCACACTTCCGCACTCAGGTAAAAAAAAAAATTGTATTTCCGAAGGATCGTAGCGCGTGCTGGCTCAAGCGTGAGCGTAACAGAGAGAGAAAAAGGGAGATAGAGAAAGAGAAGGAGAAAGAGATAAAGAGAGAAAAAAAAGAAAGAGAGTGAAAAAAAAGAGCTCGGGCACACGAGGCAGAAGGATGTTATGATTTGCTGGGCCTATTGTGGGACAGCGAGCACAGTAGGGACTTCCGGCTTATTCTCCCTCAGGGGCCGGCGGCAACTTCCGCTATTTCTTAAAGGAGCCTATTCAGCCATTATTTTTTACTACCGGAGAGCACTAATTTGCCTTTTCTTTTTCTTAGCGCGTGTGCAAAGAGACCCTAAAAAGCCTATAAGTACTAAACAAGAAGAAAAGCCCAGGCTAAAACCAGCTGACGGAAAATCCTCTTTAGGGGACCAATTCTTTCATCCTTTATCTTTTTTTCTCTCTTTTCTTTTTTTAATCTTTTCTTCCTTTTCTTACTTCCTTCCTTCCTTATTCCTTTTTTCTACCTTTTACTTCCTTACTTCCTTTCTTACCTTATACCTTTTCACCAATTCAATGATAACTGCGGCCGGAAATAAATTTCCCTTTTTTTTTTCTTTCCTTCCTTTGACAATTCATCCTGCAGTTTTCCCACGTCACGCGACCATTCTACCATCTATCTCTTTCTTACTTCCCTCACCGTCGTCTTTCGAACCCAAACGATTTTCTTTCATTCATTATTTCCTTTTTTTCTTTGACCGTCTTCTCTCTTTTTTTTTTATTTTCATTGAATAAGTATTTCCTTCCTTCCTTCCTTCCTACCTTTCTTTTTTCCTTTCTTCTCTTTTCTTTCACTGTCCTTTACAAATATTTCACGCTAATTACATCTTCTCTTTTTTTTATTTTACTTTTTATTGTTATTGCTAGAAAGATTAATAGTGATTATTTCTTAAAAGTATTGAATATTTATTTCTTGGAATCATTAATTTTCATTTACTTAATTTTGCTTTTAAATTGCTCTCGTAAATTAATAGTTTTTTTTTAATTTGCTCATGTTTCATAAAGCTCGAGCTTTATAATTTATAAAAACAAAAATGAAAAATCATACTTCCAAATGTTCAAGAATCTTTCTTTCAATGCAATTAATAAGTATAAACTTGCTATGAGAGCCACTGATGCATGTATGCAGTAGCCGCATAGTCAAGTTGAAGCTGCGATGTTACAAGCTTTGCACGAGATGTATGCGATGCAAGTACAGTGTTCCTCAATTACACGAACGTATATACATGAGTGTATATGGAAAATTTTTTTTTTCGTTTTTTTGCTCGCAATTCTTTTTTTTCCTGTTATACATTGTCCATTTAAAATTCATCTTATCCTTGACATGTGCTTTGCTTTTACGAGAAGTAATTGACTTATGGATTTTTTAGTGATAACTTGATCGCGTTACATCTAATCGTTTGGTCCATTAGATTTAGAATTTATTCTAAATTTTATCATCAATCGTACGTCGAAAACTTTATTTTTTTATATAGAATAATATTAAATATAATAGACTATAAACTATGTAAAGAAGAAGTGTATATGAAACAATTTGCAATATAAGCCTGGTTTCGACAGCTGATCAGCTGATTTAAAACCGGCTGTTATTTTTTAGACCTTGCATATATCTACGTAATGCGTTGAATTTTTGAGTTTAAAATAACTTCCTATGTTTATTCGGCGCGCTCAGAAATAGAATACATTTTTTAAATGTCAAATATCTTTGCGTTCGCTAAACATCGAATATTGTTATATAGAAAAATTTAAATCTTTTGTTATTTATTGTTTGAGAATAAAGATCAAAGTAATTTGATTTTTATAATTAGTATTAGTAACTATATATTGTAAGGTTTAGTTTTTGCAATGAATTGCGTTTAATTATTTCTCAATGGTTACATTAAATAAAACAATGAAGTAATGAATAAAGAATTAAAATAAAAAATTTCTATGTACATGTTTTTTTTATATATCGTTGCTCTTGGTATATTGTTTTGTTTAAATTAACTTTGATTTGTCTATACTAAACATCGCTCATTAAAGTTGAAAGAACAATTATCATTTATTAGATTATACCAATAATAATCCTCATTATTTGTTTAGTTTTCTAACTTGAAGTATTCTAACATTGTAATTTTAACTTAGATATTATTTTTAAAAGTAGTTTTCAACATTTTGATTTATTAAATTAGTATACAATTTACTAAAAAAAAATTTATAAGTTTTAATTCAGATTCAATATTTTCTGTCTTTCTTCCTTTCTGACGATATCGAATCATGACTCAAAATAACAACACGATTAGTATATAACATTTGAGAATGAAAATAAAAAAAATGACGAAGCTTATCTAAATGTTTTCTATAATGAGAAGACAATAAAAAAAAAGCTTTAAAAGATAATAAGTTAGACAACTTTTACTTGGCAAAGATAAAATGAGAAAAGAAAAAAAAATGTTAGGAAAAAGCATAGATATAAGAAAAATCGGTACATCCGGTGATCGTAAACCGCTTTCTCTCTTTCTTCAACTTCCTTTATATCCCTCTGTTAATAATTTAAGTTCTTAAGAAAATTGTCATACACGACAATCTTGGTAATATAAATTAGCCTGCAATACAAATTGCTTTTAGGTATTTCAGGTAGTTAGTAAGCTTGTTGCCTTTAAAGTTAATTTATTACCCGCAAATTTGATCTTTACAAATATTTTTAAACTTGGGTCAATTTTATATGAAAAGGAACAGAATATTAAAATATAAATTAACCTTTAGAAGACAAGAATGCTAGGAATTTTTACTTCGGATTTAGCTACACATTTCTACCATCTCCGCCGTTTAAGTGATAGAGACATGACAATGTTCAATTTAACACGGTCAACATTTAAAAAATATTTTTACAAAAGAAATAAATATTTGGGTCCAAGAAGTCAAGTTTAAAATTTTTTTATTTATGGTCTACAATAGCTTTGCACATCAAAACTCATTCTTTGAAATCAGAAATCTTTGACCTTAGGAATCCTTAGCCGATTATCAAAGAATTAAATTGCAACTTAAATATAGTTTTTCAATATTTATTTTTAATTCATTTTTGGAGAAAATTATTTAAAACAATATTATTTTTTTATTTTAAAATTACACAAAAATTTTAAAAATCTATTTTATTAACTTTTTTTTCAGGGAATCTATTATTACATATATCGAAATTATAGCCAAAAAATTTTTATTTAATCCATTAAAAATTTATTGAAAATTTTTTACAGCCGGTGATTTTTGGCTATGAATAATGAGTTTTTGTTAACAAAGCTATTGTGAACAAAAAATGTTCATTTTTAACAAGTTTTAACAAACAATATTTTTTATTTTTAACGAGCTGCAAAACATTCTTTTTTAAATTTAAAAAAAATTATGAATGTAGACATCGAAATTATTATTTTTAGTCAAAATATAAATTACATAAAATTACTAAATCTATTAAATTAAACACTATTTTATTCCATTAATGATATAAAAAATTTGAACACAATGAAAAGATTTATAAAACTAAAATACTAATAAAAATGTAATTTTTTGATTTCAGAAAAATGAGGAAGATCTACCGGAATGCCGAGAAAAGAACGAGGTCTGTAGTAAAGTTGACCTCTATGGTGATCCCTGGGTTGAAAGGCAATGCCGTTGCCCATCTGGACGAACGTGTTCACGTAACCTTCACGCTGACGATGGTCACACAATTGTTGATAAGACAAGACAGTACAAACTTTGCGAACCAGTCAAACGTTTACCTGTCTGCCGATATTTCAAGTAAGTATTATACATTTTTATTTTTTATTTCTTTGTTTGTTAACATATCTAATAATAAATATTATAATTGCAGAGATGTTACTTGGACAATAGCACCAGGTGCTGGACCAAATAATTCAACAGTACAAAAAGTTCACTGCAGGTGTAGGCCAGGAAGCGTTGCTTATTTAGTTAAAATGCAATATTATGCGTCGGCTGACGGTACTCCAGCTTACATTTATTCCTTCGCCTGTTCTCCACAAAGCGTAAGTACATCAAATTTTAAAATTATTTTCTCAATTAGAAAATAATATCCAAACATATATTTTCAATGAAAAAAATTATCGTAATAATAAGAATAAATTTTTTAATTAAACAGAGAATGCGCTGCCAAATTAAAGAGCCTTGCCGACTATTTACAGTTCATAAGAGGCCAAAATCACAATTAGAAGAGGTGAATGCATCACCACTTTGTCAATGTGCCAAAGGTCATCGTTGCCCTAGAAGACACACGGATCCAGGCTCATTACCTTCGAGTTATTACGTTGATAATCGCGAAGTTAAAGTTTACAGCGGTCATTGTGTACCTGTACGTCACAGCAATGAACCCGTTTATACTCTCGTTAAATGAGAAATAAGTTTATCGAGGGCTCGTTCATAGAAAACAAATTTTTTTTTAATTATTTTTTTTTTATTTTGACCTAGCCCCAGATTATCAAGTCTTCCATAGGCTTATCGATGTCAACCGTAACGACATTGACTTGTCACCGCGTACCTGTCTTATTAATTACAAAAGAAAAAAATAAGTAAAAATGCGTTATATCCGTGTTTTATTATGTATGTGTGTCTGCATTAAAGCTGTATCTCCGACTGAACGATAAACGCGCTAAGCAGATGCGGTCTTCCTGTAGCGCGCTAACTATTTAAAAAAAAGCCTCTTTATTTAAATAATACATAGAAATATATGTATGTATTATTTATGTACTGTTAAATATGTCTCTCATCCTCTCTGATTCGTTTATTTTTTTTTTCTTTTAAGTGTCGCGCGCGCACGTATTTGGTGACCTGACAAGTTGCCCTTTTTTTTATACTTTGTTATTATAATAAACAGATTTTTTTTAATAATATAAGATGAATGAAATAATGAAAAAAAGGCAAGGAAAAAGTATGCTTCGCGAGATCGGGAGGTTGAGAGACGAATATGCGTCGTGAATGAAAAAGAAAAAAATAAGAGAGAGAGAAAGAGAAAATGTACCCGCCAAACACATTCGCAGACAATATATATTGTTATCCGCGATATGTTTTTATAGAAAAAAAAATACCTGTTCAAAGGTAGAATTTATCGTTGAATTTGTATAGATACTTGTATAGTTAATTATATTATTCTAAGCTATAAAAACGATGAATTTTTCAAATTTTATCGACTCAAGTCAGCGACACGCCGAACGTACGTCACGTCGCTGTTAAAACTCGTTATTATTATTAATATTATAATTATTATTATTAATATTATTATTGGTTTTTTTTTCATGTTATTACATCGTAATCCATTATTTTTATCATTATTATCGACAAATCATGTTCATTTTTTTTTTCATCGCCATTACAAAGTCGAAATAAAAGAAAAAACAATACCGCTATTATTATTACTATTACCCTAGTAGAAGATCGATTATAAGTGGAAAAAAAAATATTATTGATAATTCGGTCATACTTCACCTTTTAAACAATATTATAAAAATGTTGAATTTCTACTAGGGCTATTATTATTATTAATATTTTCTATTATTATTAATATATTATTTTTATTTCCAATCTATTATTAATATTATTTTTATTATTATTATTAAATATATTGCACAAACAAATGTCATTACCATTAGATACAACAATACAAGTATTGTAACGTATTAATTAATACTATTATTATTATTATCATTATTATTTTTCTTATGCCATGCATTGACAATTTTGTAAATATTAAATAAATTAAATTAAATTAAGATAATGCGCTATATATATGTTTACTATGAATTGTAACTTTATTGGCGACTGCAGTAAGTTGATTTAAGTTAGTCGATTTGATATCGGCGTTTAATCGTGTTTAAATAATTAATTTTAATAAAATATATCACGATGCTGTTAATTTGATTTTTATTTATCAATTTTCCATTTTATCTAATATCCATATACTCCTCCGTTAGAATGAATGTTTTAAATTAAACGTTAATATATGTCTGCCAACAAAAAACCTTTAAAAATTTACAAGTTTATTTTTTTCCTCAAATAATAATATTTTTTATTATGTCTTTAGAGATACTTTTAAAAATGAATTTTAGGTTGATACAATCCTCAAAAAATATTTTATCATAATAAAGTAGATAATTAACATTGAATTAATCCATAATTATAATAAATAATTAATAAATAATTTTTTTTTTTATTCTTTAACGTCGCTGTATTTATGCTATCATTGCGATACTAATTAGCGACGGAGATCATCAGTGTGTTTGTGAACTGCAGCACATGTAACGTACAGTGGTGCTTGTATCAATCGGCCGAGAGCGGGAATCGAACTCGAGACCTCGAGAATACGAATCCATCACTCTATCGAATAAGCCACTGACAACGTTAGTCTGTAAAATTTCTATATTATATTTAAAATTGAAACTAAATTCCCATTTATATTATTGTAATAATAACGTAATGGATAGTTTCATACGTATTTAATGTAAGTTTGGTTTGGCATAGTGACACATACACTTGAAAAAGGACATTGAAAATTGTTCAAAACTATGTTTAATTGGAAAGTTGATGTTGATTTCATTAAAAATTAAATATCATTTAAAACAAAATTTCCTTTATCATGAAGAAGTTGTACTTTGTGATCGTTGGTAAAGTAGAGTTCTATTTGTACGTGTGCATTAGTATCGTTAGATGTCACTAAGTTTAACTTTTTACGAGAGGCGCGCGATAGTAAAGTAAATTTGTTTAAAATTTGTTTTTAATAATATTGCTTTAATGGTGCATTGCGAATTGCTTTGTCAATTGACATATGTAAAGAGATTTAACTCGTAAAATTATCTTGTCGTATGATATAAAACTTGTGTATGCATATCTTTTGAATCTTTAAAAGCTTTGGCTTCTTGTCTATTGTGCAAGTTTAAAAGTTCGTTTAATTGACTCGAGAATAGCTCTATTGAAAAGGACATTTGAATAGTAACCGAGTAACTCAGTCTTGTCAACGGCATTTATTAAGCATAAATTTCAAACGATACACAGATATTTTACTCTTGCTATTTAAATAGTTTCGATTCTTTTTTTTTGTTCTTTATTATTTTTAAAGTACAATTAAATGTACTCGTTAACTATTTAATTAAGATTGCAATTTCGTTGGAATTTAATAGAATGAAAATTTTAATAAAATTAATATGTTATACATTTTATTGGTTATTTTCTATATTATAAATTACGTTTGGAATTTAATTAAATGATAAATGATATTCAATAGATATGTATAATACATGAATTCCACGTTAACTTTCATGGTCAAATGTTAAAAATCGCTAAAAATTTAGAAACTTATTGCTTTTAAAAAATCTTTTTAGAGGACAATTATTTTTTAATGTGATTATTTCTGTGCTATCATTGCGATGCTAATTAGCAATGGAAATTTTCAGTGCGTTTGTGAACAAAGTACATTTACCGTGTATACAGTGGTGCTTGTATCAATCGCCCGTTGAGGATGCAATTCGAACTCGCGCCTTCGAGATTATGAATCCATCGCTGAATATCTCGAGAGGATAAAGTTAGAGTGATTACGAATAACGGAACATCGAAAATTATAATTTTTAATTATTTTTTGTTAAATATTTTTTTAATGAATTTGTCACTGAAAACTGTCAACTTTTTGATGAAAGTATATCTAAATTTAATTTGCTTTATTTTTTGTATATCATTATTCCATGAATCTCATAAATTAAAATTTGAAAATTTTTAATTTTTAATTTTATTTTTGCTAAATTTTTTATGAATAGGCTTGATAGCGACTTAAATTACAATTAGTAAATACTCAAATGTATTCTGTACATAATTTTTAATATAAAATGTTATCATATATTTTTTCTAAAATTTAATACTTTTCGAGAAAAAATCAGAAACTATGATTTAGCAAAAAGTGATTATTTTTCTAACTTTAGCAAATTCAAGAGTTTTCAGGAATTTTCTCCGGTTTTCTTGCAATTCATTAGTTCTTTATAAAAAGAAATTAAGTCCTTGAAACAGCAAATCAATCTGGGAAATTTTTGAGTATATTAAATAGTTTTGTATCAATTAGACAAGCTCATGAGTTTGCATATTATAATTTGTAAAAATTCAAGTATTATCTACATATTTTTTCGAGTATCGTATTAAATTCGATCTAAAAGCTAATGCTATTCAAGTGGGAAATTCATTAAAAATTTTATTTCGCAAAAAATAATTGAAATTATAACTTTCAATGTTACATAACTTTTTATTGCTTTAACCTTGACCTCTGAAAAAAAATATTTTTATTTTTTGTGAACAAAATGAAATATATTTTATCTTTTAACTATGGGAGTTTATGTGAAATGTCGCATGTACAACAAAAAATGATATGTATACATATATAAATACACATACATGCACATATTTATTGAAAATCGTTTAGAAATTATTTTGCCTACATTTCTATTTAATGAACTAATAAATCAATTTCGTTATTAATAGTATAATAAAATGAAGATTTTATTGAATAATCGCTAACATTCCGCAGTTATATATTATAAATTATTCACATATTAATATATGAGGTTGTTGAGAATATAACAAAAAATTTTATTTCACGTATACATATAATCATTAAAAATTTTTTTTTATTATAAATAATTTTCTTCATTTTGAATTTTAATAGACCAATAATTCATAATAATTGAAGAATGTAAGGAATCATTTAATAAATTCTTTATTTTATTTTTTTATCAATTTTAATTGATTTATTTATTAAAAAAATAAATTAATAATAATTAATTTATAACGAAAGGAAATTTTTTTAATTGTGATAATTTAATATTAGAGATTTTATTTATTATCAAAATATTATTAAAAAAGTACACTAAATTAAAATTTGTCAAAAGTATGTCGAATGATTAATGCAATTATATAAATAAAAAAACTGTTTAGAAACGTGTAATTATAATAAAAACTGTTAATATTAATGCTATTAAAAAAAATACCAGCACAGCTAATTAAAAAAAAAGAAAGTTTATTTAGATTACAATAAATACATGAAATCTTAGCAATGTATAACATTTGATTCTGTACGAAACGGAGCATGAGTAATTGACAAAAGCGAGTGTCTTTTAAAAATATCACATTAAGAATCTCAGTGTGCCGAGTTTGCAATATACATTGAATTCAGAGAGTGAAGCTTGAAAAAAAAAGAATGGAAATAATTCTTGTTCCATTAAGTAAATCATTCGGCAGCTATTCTTATTCATACATGTATTTATACCATATATCACTGGATCGATCTTGGTCTGCTTGACTTTTAATCTTTTAGCGCGCGCTCCAAAAAAAAAAGAAGGCAAAGGAAGAAAGGAAAGGAAAGAAAAATAAGAGGAAGGCCAAGAAATATCCGGAGTTCAGAGCAATGTCAAGGTTCGTTCTACTTGTAATGCTAATACGGCATACCACAACAGCTTGCTATATATATGTTCATTTCTTTGTATCACTACATTCTAATGTTCTTGGTTCAAGCTTTTTTGCATCCGATATTTTTTAAACAAGCGTTTTTTATGCATCAATTTAATTGCACATCTTTAACATGTAAATTTAAATATGATAAATATGCATTACTTACGCAGAGAAAAAAAATCGGCTGTACCAGCAACTGACTTTTCGAATTATTTATTTATTTTTTTAAAAAATAATTACATTTTTTTCTATAAAATTGAAGAAATGATGATAAAGCTGATCTGTAATTACGGATATACATAAATAAAGATTTGTAAGTTAGCAATAGGAAATAGAAGGGAAATATAGGTGGGATTAGAGCGATGGTGTAAGTTGATATAAGTTGAGAAGAAGTAAAAGGGGAGAAGGGAGGGAGGGGGTTTTCTTATGTTGGTTCGATTCTTGTTGTACTTAGGGCTTGAAGGGTTATTGGCCTCGCTCGCTTCAGTCTTCTTCTTCTTCTTCTATGTGTATATGTGTTATAAAGATTCTTTGCCCAGTTGTATTAGTAGTAGTAAAGTTTTCTTGTAAAAGTAGCTTGCATCACGCACACGTAAGAATAAGGAGAAGAGTTTTCAAAGCCAAAGGGGGTTATCCTAGGCATAAGTCCCGAAAGAAGGAGTCACGCGATATCTTTTTTTTTCATTTACTTTTTTGAAATTTATTTTTAAACTCTGCTCGAGCAACAGGACTTATTATCTATCGATTCTCTTGGTACTTATATATATAGGAATCTTTAAAGTGTTGCTCAAAAGAAGCTACCTACCCCCTTCTTGATATATAAATTCTTGATCTAAAACCGTTTCTTGATGAACCCGACATCCTTCGTGCCATCAACAAAGTGATAACTTTTTTTTTTCTCTTTTCTTTAACAGCAACATTGGCATTTATACCCAAAGTTCTCTCTCTTTCTCTCTCTAAAAGGGTTACCATCATTTGCTTTATAATGAAGCGCTCGCTATATAATCTACTCAACTTACTGATTGTGGCGCCTACGTTAATAGCCAACCTCTTGATATTAAATATATATATATATATATATATATATATATATATATATATATGTATAAATGTGGCCAGCTAGGCGCAACGTTGAAGTACTTAGTGCTCCGAGTACGCTGTAAGACCTATCACGCTAAATAATCATTATCTCGACACGACCTCCTTCCGCACTGTAACATTATTACTATTATTATTATTATTATTATCGTTATTTTTATTGTTGTTGTTATTGATATTGCTGTTATTATTATAAAAACGGTCAAACTTACTGATGAAAATAATAACTTTGAATCTAGTTTTATCTTCCTTTTTTTTTATATGCTGTTGTGCTTCGATAATTTTAATAACCTTTAAAGTCAATTTATTAATAAATTAAAGATACTTTATATGGAGATTTCAGTTTTTTTTTCAAGAAATCGTTTCCTTGCAAGACAATTTGTTATCCACGTTTTTATTCTTAGAGTTCAAAGGCAATTAGTCTAAAATTTTTCTAGATTTTTATTCAGCCGAACGTTTCAATGGAAATTACAATATTTAATGGGCTGAATTTGGCACAGGATCATTATAAAAGGAAAATAACATTTTTTTAATTATCCTTTTTTTAGATTGATTCGTTAAGAATTTCCTTTGAGAGAGTAAAGCGTTACGATAAAATGGTTTTGGCTTTTGAACGGTATAAGGTCTAACAAGCTGAGGTACAAAGGTAATGGATAACTAAACAATGTAAGGACTCGTATTGTTCTAACTAGCATTAGTTACTTTATTTATTCATGCAAAGACTTCAACTTAATTTATCTACCGTTTGAAAAAATTTTTTTTTTTAATTTCTAATCTAAATAACAAATTTAATATAATAATTTACACGAAAAGTCTAATAAACAAATTCTTAAACATCCTCGAGCTTAATCTAATTAATATAAGTAACAAGTTTAATTCAAAGACCTTCATGTTTTCCTTTGAAGATAATGCACACACACACACAACAGAATTAATGAGTATACTTTGACATTACCTTGGAATATATAGTATCAAATCAAAATTTCCAAATCTGCGGTTTATATGCGATCATTTATGCATGCGACAAAATTTAATAATGATAATAATTGAATTTGTCATTATTATACATTGAATGGGTGGTGAAGTCAGGATTAATTATCCTCACTGTTACATTTTCATTGAAAATTATGTTGTACACGTATAAACATATTTATAACCTGTTGCTGGAAAATTTTCGATTAAAATCAATATTGACATTGCAATAACAGTGATTAATTGTAAGATTAAAAAGTAAAGAGCGAAGAATGAATTTTTTTTTAGTCTCAAAGCAAAAATCCTTTTAACGTAAAATATGCAACATTTCTAGTACATCTTTAAGATCTTTATCGTTTTAAGTGTAGAGAATTTTCGAAATAAAAGGATATACATTTATAAAATTAATATTGCCTAAAGGTAATATATCCAGCATGAAGAGAGAGTGATATTTGACGAAAGAGAGGTTTATGAAGAGTAAAAAAAATAAAAAAAAAGTAAAAAAGATATTTGAGAAATATTTAACTAGTTAAAGTTGTGTATGTGATTTTTATTTTCTCTGTAAAATAAGATACCTCTTGTATGGGATAAATTTAAAAGGCGAATGAATAAAGATTTTATCTTTTATGAACTATAGGATGTATTGCTTGAATTTTAATGATATAGAGAATATATGTGTGTATGTATATATATAGAAGAATAATGACGTATGATTGAAATGCTTTGAGGAGGTATGAGGGGAGGGGGTTATATATGCTATATGATTTAGTACTATAAACATTTATTGGGATAATGATTAGGATAATAAAAGTATAAGGAGTAAGAAAAAAAAGAAAAACGACAACAACAAACGCGAAGGAAGAATAGTTGAAGGCAAACGATAACGAGCGTAATACGTCGCTAAAGCGGATGAGCTATATAAGCGCATACATATATAAGCTAAAGCATATATGGATGGGGGCTAAAATGATTGAAAAGCGGCGCTCTAAAGGCATGTGTATATATATATATATATCTCTCTTATTTTCCTTCTTCTTATATGCGCTTGCACATAATGTTTTGCTAGTCTTCACTGAATATACACTTGTTTTGTTCTCATTATGCAGAAACGGAGAAACGAGTCTTCTCTCTTTTTCTTTCTTATTCTTTCTCTCTGTTCCTTATATTTTTTTCTTTTTTTTTTGCTGTAGAACTAAGCGGTGCAGCTGCTTTCGTGACTAGTTCTCAACGAGATCACACAGAGAAGAGCTTAGAGAGTTAGATTGCACTCGCGCGAGCACGCGCGTGACAAGAGTTCACATGACTCAAAGCGCGCTTTTAGCTCGTGCAATACGATCGTGAGATATTCTGTATATATACACACGTGGGGTCGTCTGGCAAAAAGTCAAAACGGTGAAAGAGAAATACTTTTTTTCTTTCTCTCTTTTTTTTTTATTTATTCTTTACCCACAACGGACCCAACACTCATGGAGGGCAATAAATTTTCGGTTGAAACGCGTGCATGAAGCA
Organism: Anastatus disparis; assembly: GCA_017163975.1. Lineage (NCBI taxonomy): Eukaryota > Metazoa > Arthropoda > Insecta > Hymenoptera > Eupelmidae > Anastatus > Anastatus disparis. The sequence goes on from JAFFSR010000226.1 coordinate 6,157,428, forward strand.
AAATAACGAGTCCTACATAAATGATCTTTCGCACTCTGACCTTCCTTATGCATATACATTCACTCTTACAATTGTAATTTCCTTCTACCTACACACGACCGACTTCCTTCCTTCCTTTCCTTTCCTTTCCTTATGCTGTTTTCTTCCTTTCTTTAGTTTTTTTTCTTTTTTCTTTACTTCCTTCTTATATATATATACTCTTTTTTTCTTAGTTGCACGAAAGGCAAGCTAATTTTTCAATTTTTACCTTAAGCACGCGCTCGTCCATTTAACTCTTACCTCAAGTCAATATTTAGCTATACAGTATCATAAGAATAACCATACCGGGTAATTGATTTCTTATGCTCGTTTTTTTTTTCACCGTTACTCATACTCACCGAACTTTTCATTTTCTCTAAGATTCCATCATTCATTATAATTACTTAACTACAATCTACACTTATTAATTTTCACTGATCGTTAAATTATATTTTTTTTCCTTTTCTTCTTCTTTCCTTTTTTTTCATTCGAATTATAAATCATTTTAATTACATTCATGTGTCGTTTAAAGTATCTTTTGTGCAGCGAAATAATAAGCTGATTTTATAAACATTATAATCAATAGCTCTTCCTCCTATGTACTTTTTGTATTCATTTGTTCAATTATAATGATCGGCTGTCACATTAAAAAAAAAAAAAAGAGAAGAAGAAGAGTTTTGCTCTCAAGCTTCAAAATCAATAGAAAGTTTAAGGTTTAGTTTATTGGAAAGTTTTTCCTCGTCGTCGTTCACGGCATTGAAAATAAATTAACAAACAATAAAGGCCATAAAAAAATATGCAAAGTATCGCCGTTATGACACGGTGTTTAACAACGAACGATTAATTTCCCATGCACAATATATTATAACGTACGTACAGCTGTAATTTCAAATATGAGTGTTATTTTTCTGTTTTTCATTTTTAATTCAGTAAAAGCGAACGCTCGTTTGAAACTTAAGACTGTCACGAAAATAGCTCATAGCGTTTTCATATAAGAGAAAATAAAAAGATGGAGAGAAAAAAAACATTAAATAATATACATAAAAAATAAAAAATAAAATTCTGTATAAAGCAAAAGCGGTAAAAGTCTTATCGCAAGTGGACGTATCCATGCCAAGTGTATATAGTTTCGCTGAGTTCGTGCAGAGAGTAAGGAAAAAAAAAAGAAACAAGAAAGAAAGAAAAAAAGCGTATAAAGATAGAGGATGCATCATGTATGTACATACGTATCTATAAAACTTTTTGAAATTCGTTAAACGTCGCATCTTGTTTCGCAGCTCTTTTCACCAATTTTTTTTTTTTCTTTGCCAAAGTACATTATATGCCTTTCTCCATTATGCGAAACTTTAAATTTTGCAAGTCCCAAAGTATAATACGGGGATATATACCTACGTATTAGAAAGTTTTTCCATATACATATAGTATTATATATTGAAAAAGATGAAGTGCATAATAATCCTTTAAAAGATTTTTCTTTCCTTTAATTCCCCCGCGTAAAGCTCCCTTTCTTTTTGCTTTCTTTTAATACTTTAGGCTAAAGTGGTAAAGAAGATAGAAAATAGATATTAAGGCCACACACATACGTACACATACAAAGACGCGCGAAACATCGCTTACAACGCGCATAGCTTACCAGTTACAGAGAAAGTCAATTGTGGGCGCAAGCGAGCAAATGCGCTCTCTCAAGCAGTGTGTCAAGTGCAGAGCGCAGCCTCATAGTGGGATACCTTCGTTTTTTTAAATCTTTTTTCTTTTTCCTCTTTTTTTCTCTCTTACTCTTGATGCTCTTGTCTTTTCTTTTGACTCCTTTACTCTTGTAGCCGATCGTCGGAAAGTAAGAGGAGTGGCTTTTCTGTATGCAATCTTTAAAATGAAGGACGTATCGAAATGAGTATAAGACAAAACGACGTCTTTCGCAGGTTTGAGAGCATTATAAAACGATTTTCAAGTATCTAAGGGAAAGTCATGGGTTAAAGGATCGCGTATAGCTTACTTTTTTTTATTTCCTTTTATTTTCTTCTCATTCTGTTTGTTAGAGCAACTGATAATTTGTAAACTCATCGTTAGTTTACACGTTTGTTTAGCTCGTTCGTTAAGGTGTGCTAAAAACTCGATGATTTTTATTTTACTTATTCTGGTTAACGTATCTAGGTAAACGTTATTATTCGCGTTATAAATACGTCTTCTCTTATAAATATTTTTATCTTACCTATTTAATTACTGCTTTGAAAAATTTATAAAAAAAAAATTGATTTTTATCAAAAATATTAATGGGAAAATTATTGGTTGAATTTACATGCATCTAATTACTGGTTTTACCATTATCCATCAAATATTCACCAAAACATCAGCCCATATTTTCACGTAACAAATAGATAATTATAATTCAAGATTGATCACGCACGTTGAATAAAGGAATTCAATGTAATTCATTAGTATTATTAAATTTTCAAATATTCATCGCAGCGCAATAGCATTAGAATATCAGAATATCAAGGTCTCGATAAATAATGTAATTTATACTTTGGAATTTTTCTTTTTAACATTTTTTTTTTCATTTCTTCTCTTTCTATAAAGCATCTATCCGAGAAGATGACAGCAATCAATCAATTCATGCTTTTATACGGTATTACTTTAGCTCGACAGCATCCATTCTTAAAGTGAGAAAACTTGCATACAAAATTCTTCTTTAACAAAAAGTAAAAAAAAAAGAAAGAAAGAAAGAAAAAGTCGAAGTTACTCGTGTATAACATTGCAACGCTTCTGCATCGTAAAAGTGAATATGTTTTTATTACAAGCATTACACTGCAAAAATGAATAATGAAACAAAATGTTCAATCGATTTTATTTATTAACTGTTCGCTTTTTATTGCTACAAGAGCCAAACTCTTTTATTATGTATATTAAAGGAAAACCCAACAATTTATATAAATTACTGTCTATTCATGTCAAACGATATTAATGAATAATGTAAAGACAGAAGAGGTTTAATAAAAAGAAACATTATCGAGAGAGAAGCTGTAGAAACTTTTCTTTTTTAAAATATTTAATCTGGCTTTTGTAATCTTACAATGTTTAAAAGCCAGTTAAGTGATATGATAATTTTAAGATTATTTTTAAAGATAAAAGTAATATTTTGGGTAACTCGGCTCGCATTATCCTACATTGATTTTTTGTTTTTATTTTGAGAGCGCGAAAGATTATAAATAAGAAAGAAAGAGAAAGACAGATAGGTCAGGCCTATATATATATATATAAATATAGCAATCAGCCTAAGCTATACACACAGTAGAGTATATAGCGGGCTATAAGGACGGTGTAACGCTATAACGGTACCGCTGTCTTTGAACTTGTTAAACCACCAAAGTGGCCGCGAGGGCATTTCCAAGAGCCAAAGAGAAGCTAAGGTAGAAAACTTGCGATGAGCCTGCACATTTGTTTGAAAATTAAAAACAAAAAGAAAAAAAAAACTGGAATGCATATAGAGTAGAACAGTCGAGCGAAGTTGAGAAAAAAAAGGTAACATGAATGTTAAAATTTACTGTTAAAGAGAAAAAAAAAAGTTGTATTAAATTTTGTTTTGCGCAAAAAATTTTAATATTCTTATACAATACGCAATGTGCGCAGAGAAAAAAGAAAAGGAAATGATACGAATGAATTGAATAAGGGTTTAACTTGTATGTGGAAGCTGATCAATATGCATAAACTTCCTTTTATTGAGATTATATATGTGAAATCGTACATACGCGTTTGCTTTATTATATGTTTTCATATGCTTCGCTATAATTACTGTTATGCGCCGACGGGGCTTTTCTCATTCGTTTAAGTTTGTTCGAAAAATTGATATCGTAATGTAAATATTGCGAATACGTACTTGCTATACGCTTCATATCTATATAAACGCACAGAAACGAATTCATCATTACGAAAATTTTTTATAAAAAGTTGATTGAAAATATAAGTACTTATTTTTTTTTAATTCCTCTGCGTGTATCATTTGTAAAATATTGAAAAAAAAATTGTGATTACTAGTAACTAGAGTGTTATCTTAATATTAAAAGGGGTGTAAGCGGAAGATACAAAAGACCACAAAAGCCGCAGTGTAATTTTGCAACAATGATTCTATCATATTACGTTAAATGAACAAGAAAATTTAATAATACCATATCGATGCCAGGGCTGTTTGGAAAAAAAAGATTTTAAGATTGAAAAAGAAAAATGGAAAATAAAATTTTTCGTAATAGAAACTTTTCAAACTGATGCTTATAACTGTAGATTCGAATTAGAATTTCGTAAAGTAATCTTTTAAAATTCTTATTACTGTTTTAAATTAGAAGCCTTTTGCTTTTTGTTTTTTCGAAAATATCAATAAAATAGTTTGCCATACTTTCAATGCCTCTTAATACTATCATTTAAACTTATCGCTTTTCTTTTTGAGGAGATACAAAGATAGAAAAATTAATAAATAATAAATCCTTTAAATCAGTATAATGTTGTGGCGTATCAGCTGTAATATTTTTATTAACTTTAAAAATAAAATTTAAAAAAAACACGATAATTTCAATAATTTTAAAATAATATCCCTCGATAAAATAATGATAATTTTATCTGAAACGAAGCAAATGATGCATTAGATTGTACCGTTGTGTATGGGAAATAAATTTACGTACTGTAGAAAAGTAAAAGCAAAGCTGCGTTAAAACTCATTGGAAAATCTAGAGCGCCAGTCGGAATAATTTAGTTCGGCGTTTTAGCTAATTTAACCGTCTGAGAAAATACAAAAAGAAAGGAAGGAAACAAAAAACGAAAAACAAAAAAAAAACTAAATGATCGTCACGTGAGATATGCATATGCATATATCGGCACGATATTTGTATTTTGTTTGTTTATTTAAAACTTTTTTCTTCTTCTTTTCGTTTCTTTCTTTCTTAGTTCTTTAAGAAAACTAGTAGGTAAGCGGGCGTGAGCACACGCGATTAGTGTGCTCAACTTTTGCACGCTTCGTTGGGATTTTCGATCTATTAAGCTTGCAATCTACGCTAAGTATCTTACATGTATATACTGTATGTATATACATAATGTATGTATATATATAATTTCAAGACTTAAGCATGATTTTAATTGAATGCAAAAGTCGCACCATTGATATAGGGTCAACTATCCGCCTCTTCAATGCTTATCTATATTAAAATCAAACTTAAGTGTATAATCAGCATTATGAATTATTTTTTTTTCTAAATTTATGTTCATTTGATACTGTATTTATTTATATATTTATATTTTCCTTTTTAACCAACGGTTTTACAAAAAGCTTCTCTATTTTCAGATCTTCTCTTTTAAAGTAAATTAGGGGAAGCTATTATCATATTATCATTTAAAGCTTATTTCATGCAAATTAATCTATGAAGTTTGATTTTTTTGTGTCTGTATGTCTTTTATAAGAATAAAGTTTTATAAATAAATTATGAAATAGTTCGTTAAACGTTACTAAAATATACATTAGATTTTCGGTAGATTTACTTTAAAGTAGAAAATTAAATGACAAGTAAGTCGCGCAAAGCTTTTAGGAGAATTAGAATACAAATTAAATTCAAGATTTCAAAATTAGTTAGTAAGTTTTTGTCTAAAGCTCCCACTATCTCTCTCTCTCTCTCTTCTATTCTACTTAGACACAATTTTCAGCGATTTTAATCCTTAATTTAAAATTATTCTAAAGTTTATTTAAAAAGGAATAAATTTGAATATTAAATCTTTTTTTTAACGAGTGTGTATGAGACTACTCTAGAAAATTTACCCATGGCTACAGTATTATATAAATTTTCATTTTATTTATCCATCAATATGTAAATTAACTTTTTACCGAAAGGAAGAGAGTGAGAGAAAAAGAGAACGAAAAAAAATGAATATACTGTGTGCAATATATTGCAATTATTAAGAGAGTATATATATAAGAAGAATAAAAATTATTGGTATGTACTAGTAAAATAAGAGAATTACTATAAAGCTATAGGGCAAGGATAGCAATGAAGAAACCGCAAGATAGCTGCTGAATGTATTGAAAAACAAAACAAAAAAAGAAAACTTAGAAAAAAAAAGAGTTAGCACGCGGCTTGCAACTATGCATTATATCGATGCTAAAAGAAAGAGAAGGAAAGATAAAACTTGGTGATTCTCTAGTATTTCTAAAGTCTTTTCCTTATATTCTTTCTCTTTATCTTTTTCTCTCTGGCAGTGTGTTTTTCGCTCCCTCTGTCTTTTAATACAACAACTGTGCCTGAGAAAATAGCAAAAGAAGAAGAAGAAAAATAAGGAGGGGGAGAAGGAGGAGGAGGGCCTCTTAATTAACACAGAAGACGATTGAAAAGCTTTGAAATTGACGTCTCTCTTTTTATCCTTTATCTTTACGAATGATCACGTCTTCTTCCTCCTAAGTGTCTTATGCAGCTTTTACCTTTTCATGCATCTTTTACCGCCACTAAACTTCAATTTGCAGACTTAGAGAGAGAGAGAGAAAGAATTGGTTTTGTGCTATAAGATTAAAAGTTTTAATAATGTTGCAAAATTGCATTTCTTCAATATCAAAATAATAATAATAAAAGATAAAACGAATGAGACATTGAGATTTATTTAAACGACAAATATTTGACAATGTTTAACTACGTGAGATGAAAACGTTTAATTTCGATTGCCCGTAGTTTATTGCAATAACGTTTAACTTTAAACAGTTAAAATAATGACTTTTAATATTTTAATGAGCGCTTAATTTAAAATAGCTAAAAGCTATAATTATTTATACTTATGTTTTCTAGCTACTGTAGAAAGAAAAGTATATACGTGTAAGCAGCTTTAAAGTGTTATCGCTTTGAGAAATTGCTGATACTCACAATCTACAGATATACATATTACACATATGTACTATTTCTCGGTCAATCGTATTAAAGCGCATCCCTAACATGTTAAACATTTTTTTGTTATAATTGATAGTTTGGATTGCAAGATATTTATTATAATTATATTTTTATTAATAGATTAACTCGTAAAACTCATATGTCAGTTGCAGATATATCCGTGACCTATATTATTTTAGGTTAGGTGTTGCATACCTTTTATTTTTATTTATTTATTCTTTTATCTTTATTTAGACTAGCTAATACCATAAATTTTAATTTCGTAGCTTTTGATTTTGTTTAAAGTGTAATAACAACTTTATAGAACATAAAACTACGTTTCTACTTATTGAGACACTTAGAAAAGATCATTACAGGCTTTATATAGTATGAACTAATAAATTTTAGACTCGAGGTTTGACATGCCTATGGGAAATTTGAAAAAAAAAGTCGATAAAAAAGTTGTAGGCTTTAATGATGCTGTATACAAGACTATGCATTTTTTTCTTTTGAAGAAAAAAAAAGGGTCCAGTATACTAAATTAGTGTATACATTTAACTGTTTATTATCTTAATAAGAATATAATTTTGAACCCTAAATAGGCTTTGGTACCTTACTTAAAGCGTGAAAAATGCTGTATAAACAATAATCTATCACCTTTTGTTTATTTTTCATTAATCTTTTTTTTCTTGTAATTAGAAAAAATTTCATTTTTAAAAAGAAAAACAAAAAAAAAAAAACTTTTTTTATCTATACGAATTTTTATGGAAATCGAGTAACAGTTAATAGTTTAAAAAATTGTTTGCATACCTAATAAAAATTTTAAAATCTGAAATGGATATAGAACAAGGTCAAACATTGTAAAGTCATTCATCTAAAAAAACAAAGCTTCATTTGTTACACAAATTAGTAACTATTAAATTTTAAAGCGTCTCGCTCTCTTAAACGTTTAAAAAAAAATTAAAAACTCCATTAAATTGTCAATTAGTTCGAAAAAAAAGTTTTGTACTGTAATTAAAACATTTCAATCCCGCAAAACTTCCCAATATTATCATTTCCTAGTATACAAATTTTAATTATTAGGTCATATTATCGATGCAAAAGGAAAGTTTCGTATGTACTCCACCAAAAGTTAATAATTATAAATCGATATTTCAAAGCCATGGTAATTAAATAGAAAATTAGGAAAAAGTATTAAGATAAATAAGTTATATAGGCCATATGTGTGAAATACATATAACCACTTGTGTCTATATAGTAGCCAAACGAACTTTCCCGCTGTACAAATGTAAGCAAAAATATATGTATAGTCGCCTAGTGTGGGAGTATGTTTACGAGTAAATACGACAAGTGGCAAATAGGTAAGTACTACTGGCTTTTTACTGTATACCAGCAGAGACATTGGAAGATTCTTTTAATTTTTTTTTCAAATCTAATAGATTTTAAAATATCTTGGCGACGTGTGTACATTTACTCTTTTTCTTTTCGAGGTATGTATACGCGCGTCAGTTAAGTTTATGTTCTAATCTTTAAATCTTTCGAACACATCTCAAATGTATATATACCAATAGGCTGGATATCATCTAAAACCTAATTACCAATTATGTCAATCTTGGAAAATATGCTGGGGCTTTAGTATTTTATTCGGTTGACCTACACAATCGTTAACTCCTTAACTTGTTGATTTGCAATGAAAATTTCTCTAGCTTATGATTTTTATTATTGTTTTAATTATTATTATTATTATTACTATCTTATTAATCTTTGAAAATAAAATCTACTTCAGCTTTTACAACGTGAAGTTAATGGGTAAAAAATATGAATGAGAAAATGAAATTTATTCCAAGGTAAATATATATATAATATATAATAGAGGTACGCATAGAGTTGATTTTTTCTAAATATATATATAACATTAGATTGGCTTTATAGTGAAGATGCAATGTATACATATACACAATACACTTTGGAAAAGAAAAAAAAATAAAAGGTAGGGAGTTATAGTACTTTTGTTGCGGCATCGATGGGAACTAGAGCAATTTCATGCTCAATACATTTTTAGTTGATCGACTGAGCGCCCAAGCTAGGCTAGCTAGCTATGGCAAGCGAGCAAGCAAGCAAGTGTTTTCCCGTATATATCTTTTGTTCCTCTTTCTTTCTCACTATATACATCTGAGTGAATTGTATTGAATTCAGTTTTCCATTGGGCCGTGCTTGTTCTCTTCTGCACTTTTGCCGTTGGTTATAAAGGCTAGATGCGTTCTTTTTTTCTATTCGCATTTTTTTTTCTTTATTTTCCTTCCTTTTTCTTAGATTTTTTATTTTATTTTATTTTTATTTTTTTGCATCAAGTGAAAAAGGAATGGTGCCGACAAATGGCTCCGGGTGATAATATTATCGATCTATAGACAAGGTACAAGTTATATGAAAGAAATATGTATATATATATACTCATAAGGAAGAGCGAAGTGCGTGCAACGGGGCGACTCAAACTCGCACACATCGGTCACTCGAGCAAAACGAATTATCTTGAATATATCGCTTGAGAGAGCCTTATAATACGCGTTACATGTTATATGTTACTATCTTCTTAGTGGCTCTCGAGAAAAACTAGCGCTTTTTAGGAGCCCTATACCCCAGCGTATATCGAGATAACTTGTTTATAGTTTATATACTTTTTTTCATTTCTCTCTCTTTCTCTTTTTTCCATTTTAAAGACGCGCACAAATGTCTTTTTTTTACAAAGTATTTGGAGCAAAGATATTAAAGCAGATGTAGCGATTGGACTCAAGATGTAACTTTATTTATTCAATTTATTTATTTTTTCTATTAAATTCACGATTACGTGCTTGAATTCCATTGACTAAAACTTTTCGCTCGAAATTGATTATTTGCGCTTGTTTCACTTGCTGCCGGAGTATAAACAACTTGATTAAGATGTTGAGAAAATACGAGTTACACTATATACATTTTCAATGCGTTCATTATTTAAACTTTAATCGTATTATCGATATGTTTTTGTGTTTTTCTTTCTTCGTAATCGTTGCAGAAAAGGCTTCAACAGATTTTCTTCGCCAATACGGCCATTAATTATTTATTAGAAAACATTAGATTCAGTTATTATCGCTAATACGTTATAACCCAAGCAATTGCTCCTCTTTTCCTTTTTAAATGCCAATCAAATTGAATTGTATACAGCTCGATAAAAGCATATCTTTCTATACCTTATATTTAATATTTAATAACGATATTATTAACGATATTTATTGCTTAGTCAAGCTGCTCTCAGCCAATCTTTTTATTAAAAAAAAAGGAAAAAGAAAAAAAAATAATATCAAGAGAACACGATTAATTAACAAGATGTAGAAATTTATTGCACTGAGTTTATTATATCTGTAAATATAAATTAAGATTACATTATCAACAGATTAAAATTATTCGCCATTTCTTTTTGTACTTGTTTATTAATATTTTATAATATTAAGTAGAATTAAAAATATTTTCGTTTTTCACCGATGAAATTCATGTACCAACACGAGCGATTATAAATAAACCAGATTTAATCATAAAAATGTATATATACGTTGACTAAAAGCATAAATAGAACGAGCAATAAAATTTATCAAGTATCGCAGAGGACATTTGAAAAGCTGAAATTTTAATAAAAGAAATGTATTCCATAATGATAGTCGTAAAAGCAGAGCTCGCACCAAAAAATAAAAGAGCTAAACTTTCGAAGAAAAGGACACTTGTAATTTGCTCGTATCGGTGTAACGATCGAGTTAAATCTGAAGCTTCAATTTAAAATGGTTTAAATAAAAGATTTTGTAAGTCGAGATGAAAAAAGAAAAGAAATTGCTGTTAAAGTGTTTATAGAAGTCTTAGGACTAGGGAATGAAGTGTATATATATATCTAGTGGTCTTAGTAGAACGTCGAGTGTCGAGAATGAGAGAATCGAAACTGAGCACAAGAAGCAAAAGACGAGAGAGCGGGCGGGATGTTAATTATACGATTTTTCATAGGGCGTTACGGGACGAAGCATTCGAGAAACTAAAAGAAAATAAAAACAAAAAAAGTTAAAAAAAAAAAAAAAAAAAACAAATAAAAAGTAACTGAAGGGTAAAAAAGTAAAGTGAAGAGAGGGAGGAGCAAAGTCAAAGCAATATTCTCTCAGTTTCTTTAAAGTCTTGTATATAGGAGAAAAAAGATGTTTCTTTCTTAATTCATGTAGCAAGAAAAGAAAGATATATATATACACATATATATAAGATATGAAAATGGTGCAGACAGTAGAGTGTACGTTACCGCGAAATCTTTGTAACCAAGACCATTCAACCTTCACTCCCTCTTTTTAACATCGAAACGACATTTATGACTAGCTGATGATATACTTATTGTAAAATCTTAAGAGAGCAACTGCACAGCTCGGCTCTCCGCACCGTGCAGCCACTTTCGTGTATAGCAGCGCGCTTGCTGTTGTGCTGATGTTGGCTCGTAAAATCTTGCGAGTAATTTTCTCGCGGCTCTTAAGCCGCCAACACTTGCACCTAAAACTCTCCAAGCCAAGGCATATTCCACAGCACCTATATAGATATAGATATAAATATAAGTCTACTTTTCTCTTTCCTTAAAAAAAAGGAAAAAAAAAGAAAACCGAAGAATAACTTCGTCCCCCGCGCAAAAAGCTTGCCACCTTTTCTACTTGAGAATACGGAAAATATATATAGATGAAACAAGTCGGAGAAGAGTTGCAAGCTTCTTAACTTTTATATTATTTTCATTCCTTTCAATTATTTCTTCCTTTTTTTTCTTTTACAAAAATTATATTTGAAATACCAGTGTCTTTAACCTTTATTCTCTGTTGTTGTTGTTGTTTTTTTATAATTTTGTTACATAATTATGTGTTTTCTTAAAATTGCGACATACATAATCATTATATATATTGTTAAATAAACTCTAAGATTCCACTTTAATGATAACGTCTCGTCTTTTGAAAAAATAAGTGTTGTTGAAAGAAAAATAGAAGAGGATGAACGAAAAGGTGAGAAGTCGGTGTAAAAAAAAAGAAGAGGCAGATAATAAAGGGAAGCTATTAAAAAAAAAAAAAAAACAGAGAAGAAAAAAGGAAAATTTTCGTTGTATAACTATGTAACTGTTAATCTGTGACATTAAGGAATGTCACGACAAGTATTGCGTTTAGGTTCAACTTGGTCACCTTTCCAAGGTCTTTTCCTTCTCTCTTCCTTTTCATGACATCTCTTTGGAAAATCTAGTTTAAAAAAAAAAGAAAAAAAAAATTGGTGAGAAAGTAAGTTATTAAAAAAAAAGGAAAAACTAAAGGTTGCTTGTACAAAGAGAGAAGATAGAAAACAAAGAAAGCGCAATAGCGTTCAAGCTTGGAATATATATATATATATATATATATATATATATATATATATATATATATATATATATATATATATATATATATATATATATATATATATATATGTATATATATAATATGTAGTATAAGAAGGGCCGGTCCCTTTGCTTGTTAGCCTCGGTAATTAGCTCGAACTATCTTTCTCTTTCTCTTTACTTATATTCTAGGCTGTTTTGCTGGTAGATGCAGTGCTTTAAAAGAAAGAGAAAGAGAGTAAGATGAAAATAAAAATAATAAAAAAAAAAAAAGAGACAAAGATAAAGAGAAAGAAAGGGAGCTGGTGGGTATTATAGTAAAAAAAAAGAGAAGAGAAAAAGATAAAAAAAAAAGAGTGTACCTCTCGAGCATAAGCGCGAGCGCGCGAGCGAGTGAAGAGACAGCTGCCGGGGATTGGCGGAGATGCTTAGCTAGGATTGCCCGGTAGTCTTTAGCTTTCTGGTTGGCTCGTAAGTGGGACTAGCGGGGACTCATAGGTAGGACCCCTCCTACGAGAACTCGCAGTCGGACTCTCAACACCGTAGCCAACGCGGCCAACTTTATATATATATTTTATATATATACATATATAACTATACTATATACCTTTTCCTTTAGCTCTATACTACTATTACTACTACTACTACTACTACTATCTCTTACTCTTTCTCTTTCTATCTCTCGTTTCTCCTCGACTTTGGCCGTCACTTCGCTTCCCAGCTTTTCAGAGTCAAGTTCAAAACCGGGCTGAATTCGAGCGGCAACGGTTAAACTATAAACACATATAGTACCGCTCCCTCGAATTTAAAAATAAAAAAATTGGTTTTTTTTTGTAACAGTTCGGCCCCTTTGCTTATTTAAAAAAAATTCTTGTCGTGTTTAAATTTTTATTGTATTTTTTGTTTTTATTTTTCGTTTTTCCTCAATTGTTAATCGCAAAATTAATTTGGCGATAAAAGAAAATTTTTCAACTGTGATATATTTGATTTTGTTGAAGATATTATCATCGAAGACATCGTCCACGTATAATATTTGTTGTCGATTGCCTGGCGCTTCGACATCGCAAAAACAAGGATTTCCAGTGTTGTATGCAGGTACGATTAATGCATAGAAGACTTTATTTAATAGCTCTATTATCTTTAAAGCTTTGTTTAATACTTAAGCAATTAAATTTTAATTACCAAACTCAATAGATTTAGTGTATTCCAAACAATTGTGTTAATTATTCGTGTAGCTACTATAAAGTGCCGGTTTAACAAGTGAATTTGGTCTTAACACGCGTGTAATAAAGATTAACCTATCGGGCATAATGCATACTCGTGCTTACTTTGCAAAAATTACATATTTATAAACTTTGTAAATAAAAAAGACTAATCTAACATATTCTTAGAATGTTTATAAGAGAGAGAGAGAGAGAGAGAGAGAAAAAAGTATCAAGGAAGATTAGTTGTTTTTTGCACTCTCTTCCGCTAGCAATGTTGTATCGCCTAGAGTACATACTTGCCGCTCTAAGATCAACGCTAATCCATAGCTATTAGAAGATCAGGTTTTTTTTTATTATTCATTATGAAAACGAGAGTCAATTTAAATGATACGTGTATGTCTAATTAGATTAAAAAAGTAGATATTAATTTTGAAAAATAAAGTCGTAATTTAAACAATTTATCTTATTATATCTATTTCAATTGTTAATTATAGTAATATATTTAAAGTTTGAAAAAAAGAAGAGAAAAAAAGCATAAATGTTAAAAAGATTATCGGTTAGATAAGGAAGTGCAATCATTATGATGTATCGATGTTATATGAGCATTTGGCTTCGATAAAGCGATTATACGGTAAAAGATGAAGAAGATTCATTCCCGATTGTATTATGTTGTTAAAGTTTGAAAAACCGCAATATCATATAATGTTATTTTAGCTTTTGAGAGAGATGAGAGCAGCATGTGTGTGCAGGTTTGAGAGGAAAATAAAAAGAGCCGATTCATTTGAAGTTTACTTGTAAGAGCATGGAAAATCTTATATAAATTTGCTAACATTCATTTGTCACGAGAGAGTAGGGAGAGAGCTTTACTTCTTATTTTCTTTTTCTTTTCTTTTTTTTTTTGTTTAAAAGAGCAACAGTTGGCTTAGCACATAGTAAAGAGAAAAGAAAAGAAAAAAAAAGCAAGAAACGACTGTACAGATGTGCTGTAAGTAAAGGATGAGAAGAAATTTAATGTTTTTAAGCGTTGACTGCCGGCAAATGCCTTGAGTATGTACGGCTTTATAGATATACAAGCCGCGCGAAGGACGCCCCAGTGCGTTAACGTTACTACTAGGCACTTTAATACCCTCCTTTCTATTACACACGTGTGTATATATATTGGCGTACATGATATCCATCCTTGCTTTATAAGCCAAGTTGGACTCAAAATGCGCTTTTATATATTTTAACACTCAATAACATTAATCTTCTCAAAAGACTAATTTCGCCTAGTATTCGCTAATAAAGCGTGAAATATTTTATGTTTCGTTACGCTTACGAGAGCACAATATTTTACATTCAGCGCTTATTTGCTGCATTTTTTTCTATTTATTTTTATTTCGTTTTATTATTGAAATTACTTAAACTATGTATACACTTAGGTCAGTAGCTAAAATTTATGACTAAATCAATTTTTTTTTCAAAATCAGGAAATTTGTATATTTTTTTTTAATTTTGATTTTTTCTTATCAGTAATACACAAAAATGTAAAATAAACTTAATAAAAGTAAATCATTTAATCATTATTGTTCAGATTCAAACAAAAATGTATATAGGCTTATCTCTGGAACTTTTTATTTTTACCAAACTACAAGACTGTACATATTAAATAACGATATTATAACAACTTTATGAGTTCAACTATAAAATCACATTTTACTTTAAATATTATATGTGAAAAAAAAGTCGATATTTGACTATCAAAGCTCACCAGAAGCCAAAAATACCGTAAAAATTGCAGTTTTGGCTGCGTGACTTTCTTAAAAATTTTTATTAATTTTGTTGTAATTTTTTGAACATTGCTTATTATAATTTAAAAATTAATTATCTAATGCATGATATGATATATAAATAAAAAATTATGGTTACTAGCGTGTGCCTGTTCTAATGACAGAAGTATGAGATATGAAACTTGCAATACCATGTTTTTAAGAAAAAAAATTTTTTTCACATTTTTAAACCCAGATTTTTGAACAGGCAATATAATTAAAAAATCCTCTTTGAATATGATTATATACATAAGAAAGCATCAAATAAAATTTTAGCCATAGGTGTGTTACTTTTATAAATATGTTTTTTTAAATTAAAAACTTTAAAACATGCTGCGTAACTCATTTAAAATTACAACATTTTTTGCTCGCATATTTTGTGATTATTTAAAAGTACTAAAATGAACATTGTAAACAGTAGTTTAATATATAAGGAAATATATAATCATGGTATTCAACCGATATATCAATGTAGTTACTCTTAAAAATCATTTTACGTTTCAAAAACAGTACGAGAAAAATGAAAAAATCCCAGAGACAGGCCTATACAAATATACCGTTTTTTTTTAATTTTTTGCTTTAAATAATTGAACGTTTGTTAAAAATGAATTATGCGATTTTTATTATATTCACTAATCAGTTTAGAATCACTGAAAATAGTTACAAAAATGTGCCTTGAAATTATTTTTTTTTTCGATAAGTGAAAAATGAAAAGTTTTAGAGACAAGCCTATATACAAACAGAAATATTAGTATTAAAAAGAAAATAAAATTTTTTTTTTTTAAATTTAAAATTAAAGAATTACTTTCATGGAAAATTAATATAAAATTTTTAAAGCTAGGATCAAAATTAATTTTTTTTTAATTAAAATTTTTTTTAAATTAATGTGTTTTTAAAATGTAAAAAGTTAATTTATTTTAAAAAAATAAAAAAAATTATCTCATTAAAAATTCTTTTTTTACACCTCAAGAAATTACTAATAAATCACAAGTTATCAGTTAAATTAGTTTTCATCGCACGAATCTAGATGTAGTAAAATTTTTTTTTTTTGCAATAAACTATCGTTTTGATGTAAAAGTTTATTTATTAGTTATCACAACATCAAAATCATTTTAAAGTTTAATTTAAATAACTTCAAACGATAACTTAACTTGCGATGGAAAATATTATTCAGCGATAATTAATCTTTGAAAAATAATTTTGCGATATTAATTTTAAAATATATGTTTCTACGATTTTATATTATTATATAATTTAATTTGCATAAATAATAAATAAACGTCGAACAGCCGATGATAAATGTATAACATACAAATAAATAATATATCTGTTAACAGTACGAAAAAATAAAAACTTATTGCACGCTAGTTCGTTTTTTTATATTCTTTGGAATATATCGCCCGCGGAAATACAGGAAATATTAAATAAATTATTTAAAAAGGAATAAAAACATCGCAAACGTTTTGTTTGTATTTTGTACTATGGGGCTTATCTGTAGATTTTATCTACTCATAAAATTAATGGATCTGACCTGATTTTATGCGAAGCATCCGCTAATAAAATTAAATAAATATATATATTTTATAAATTTATTTAATTGCATTACTCAATGCTCATTAACATAAAAATGTTTGGACGAGGTGTAATTTACATTTGAAAAATGCATTATTTTAATTTTAAGAAAAAAAAAGGGAAATTATTTTAAAAGAAGATATTAATTAAGTAATTATTGTTTGACTTAATATTAATTGCAAGTTAAATAAATTGTAATTTTTTGATAATCTTAATAATCAAACGTATTTCTAATTTAATAATTCCGCTTTATATCTCTTACATCAAGTAAACGTGTTCAACTCACCTCGCGTGTCTAAGTTATGTTATCTGTAATAAATAAGTAAATATACATACATATAATTTCTTTTCAATTCAACATTTTCAAAAAATGAGATAATATCGATCGTATTTGTGATTGAAAATTTTTAATTTCCTCAGGGTTATCACTTTTTTTATAAGGGCTTTTAATGAAAAAAATCAAACTTTTTTCAATCTAAAAATATAATAACGATGTTAAACAGTGCTATTGAAAATTCTATAGGGAGCCTTGATTTTTTTAATTACGTCGCCCTAATAAAAATTAATGAGAAGAAACATCATGGCTCATCAAAGCATTAATTAGTTAATCTTGAAAACAAGTAATGAATAAATGTAAATAAATAGACTGAATAACTAATGAACGTTTTTTCAATGAATTTTTCAACTAAAATTAATGAGGGCAAAGTGTTATGTTCCAAGATACATAAAGTTTCCGTTTATTAAAAAAATACAAGAAGAAGAAGAAGAAGCAGAAGAAGAAGAAGAAAAAATAAAGAGAAGAAGGAAAATATAGAATGTGAGATTTAATTAAGTAGTTCAGGTACGAGCTTACCCAGACAAGCCCACGATGGTAGTTCGAAGTTAATAAATTTTGCATATAATATAAAAGAGGGGGATGGCAAAGGACGAAATTTGAAGCGAGCGTTAGATAAGAGCATATACAGCAATGCCAAATGACACGTGTGGTCATATCTCGTGGCTATATAAGCAAGTGAGAACGTATGTATATCTATATATATTAGCCTTTGAGAAAGAGAAAGAAAGCAATAGTCACGTGCAAAAGCAGTTTCCTGGCCGTTATCGTATAGTGAGAATCTTTCATTCTCTTTCTTTCTTTCTCTCTTTTGCTGCTCGAATTTCCCGCGCAGAGAGAGAGAGAGAGAGAGAGAGAAGAGAAAGAAATAAAGAAAGAGAAAGAGAGAGAGAAAAGTGGATATGGCCAAACATATAGGTATATAGTAAAGAGAAAGAAGCTTTGATAGTCTTTCTCTTCTGTCTCTCTATCTATCTTTCTTTCTTTCTTTCCCTCTGGGCTTATGTTCGATGTTGCCTATGCTGGCTTTGCTTATAGGCTAAACTAACTTGAGGGAAGAAGAAGAGAAGAAGAAAAAGATGAAAAAAATAGCAAGTTACCGTTAAGGAAGCTCCGAGGGCTCTCTCTCTCTCTCTCTCTCTCTTCTATCCGACACTGACAACCACACCTACGATTCCTGATAGTATATAGAAAGAGCACGACGACGACGAGGAGAGTTAGTAGTAGCACGAGAGAGAGAAAAGGCCCAACCTTTATAGTATATAGTAGGTAGCCTTAGCTTTAACGTTTAGAAGGCAATTAATTCGCGACTTCTCTCTTTCTTTCTCTTTGATTTCTTTTTCTTTATTTCTTTCTTTTCCGCCTTCTATATACCCGATTGCCGTAAGCTTTTCTCCCCCTGTTCCAATCCAATGCCGGATCTTACCTCTTTTCCAAATTAACTACAACGGATTCTCTCTTCCTCTTATTGCTTTGCTTCTTCTTGCATTTTTTTATTATTTTTGTTTTATTTCGATTGCTCAACCGTGCTTTTGCACTAAGCTGTTAAAATCTAACAAAATGAAAATTTGTTCTTGATTATTTCGTTGTACACGCTGTTGGAAATTAAAATGAAAAAAGAAAGGAAAATATGTAATTATTAGATTTATCGATTTACAAAAGAAAGAACACAAAGATTAATGGACTTTTAATGCATGTTTAAGATATAGGTACACATTCACCAATGGCGTTTGGGTATAACATTACAAGATTGATGATAGAATTTCATTTGTTTCCGGTGATGTTCGGACATGGGAAAATAAAATTTTTTTCTTCTTCTTCATTCATGCCGATACGTACAAAAACGAAGTAAAATTACTTTAAACTTTAACCTGCTACTACATTCTCATTACAATGGGCAATAAATTTTCATTTAGCTATTGTTACTCTTCTTCTTTTTTTATCTTTTTAAACTCTTTAATGCTTAACGTTTGAACGGCGGTTTTGTTTTTTAATCATTTTTCTTAATAGTATCTTTAAGGAAATGGAAGTAATAAATTTTGAAACATGTAGAATTTTTAATTATTAAATGTTTATTTTTTTTAAAACTATTAAATGGCTTTTAATTTTTACAGTTAATTCTTAAAATAATAGGAAATGGCAGATTGCGGAAAAAAATTTATTATTACGTTTCCGTTTCAAATTGTTTAAATAGTAGTGTATTTTTTCTGCACGTCAATGACTTAATAACTTTATATAAATGTTTGTTTTTTACAAAAAAATGTTGCTGGTACATTTAAGAATTTAAAAAATATTGCAGCATAGAATTCATTCTTTTAATAATTATACTAAAATTAATAAATAATTTCAAGTAATTATAAAATGATGCCTTTTCCGAAATGAATAATTTTTCATTTGAAATAATTAATTTATAATAAACCAAATCAAATTATTTCTGTTGCTGAAATTTTTTTACGTACGTAACATGCCATAATTAAAATACCAATAAAATAATGAATTTGACAATTTGATGTTTTGAACAAGAAAAGCTTACCGAACGCACTACACACGCGTAATTATAAATTTGTACAAAAAGGACAAAAAAAGGAAGACATGTCAAAGAAAGAATTTAATTCGAATACAAATGATATTTTTTCCGTACGAGCGGAAAAGTCAATGGGCGCGAATAAAATGCGATTAAAAAATAAAAAATTGTTAGTACTGTTGCTTCTCTTTCTACTGTATATAACAAAACGGAAACGGTGTGTGGACTATATGTGTGCGACTAATAGCTAAATGAGTAACGAGATATATGAGTAAGATAAGTTTTTAGTTTGAGAAAATTAGAACAAGGTGTGATGTGTATAAATGTCCACGCAAGTGGCACATTCGAGTCATCCATTGATTTAACAAGTCCGAAAAGATTTTTAAAGCCAAGCGAGAACGACGACGACGATGAGAATGACGACAACGAATCGGGCTGCAAACGATCGAAAAGAAAAAAAATAAAGAAAAGAACGACTGGACTTGTCGAGGAAAAAGAAAAAAAAAAGAGAAAAAAAGAGGCGTAAAAAGGAGGTGAAAAAAAGGGTAAAGAGAGCGAGTAGTACCAAGACGCGTATGATGTAACGCGCAACGGTTTGCATGCGCGATGTATATATATACGTGTGCGCTTAAGCGTCTAGCTTTAAGAGTATATATATATATATATATATATATATATGTTGAGAGAGAGGCAAAACGGTACCTCGGCCATAAACGTTCTCCTTCGTTTATATATATATATATATATATGTATATATGAGCACTACTATGTACGATGTCTTGTATATACTTATAAAAGAGTCCTTGCAAACTATAAAAGTTAAAGCGAGAAAACATTTAGCATGGATAAAAGTCTAACATTTGCAGATCATAGGAATAACTGATTTTAATTCGCTATGAACGCCAGATGACTAATTTTTTTCTCCTCGGTTAGATTGTTTCCTTTTTTTTATTACCATCTTTTTTCTTGTTTAGTTTAGAAGTATTTGTTGTGCGTCTAATGAAATTTAAGGTAAATTGTCGGCTATTAGAAAATACATTTTCTTATTACGAGCTTTTCCATTAAGGAAATGCGGAATACCATCACCTCAAGGCTAATGAATAATTAAAGCGTTTTACCACCAATTTCTGCATTAATATCTTACTTAATATGATGTGCGAAGGAAAACTTGTTTTCACAAATCATTATAAATTAACGTTTCCTTCTCGACAAGCCTGTAATTTCAGGTAGCGAGCTTTAATCGTTAAAAAGAGAATCAAAAAAAAATTTGAATAATTTATTGTCATCGTCTCGCATATCCTATAAATTATATGCCATATAAAGCTCATGATGATTTTTATAAAATTCAATCAAACTCAAGTTTATTATTGAAAAAAAAAAATTTTTTGTATATACGCGTAAGTTTATTAACAGTTTGCATATTAAATATTTAATATCCTCTCGTACTTATTACTCTTAAAGATTATAATATTTATATTAAAAAAAAAGTTTTATAGTTTCATTTACGGGATTCCGTTCTACTAACATAGTAATCTTATTACTACGAGGTGTTATTAAGACGCCGCTGCTTCAAAATTCCAGTACATTTTTTTTTTTAATGATCACGTTAAAATTTTTCTAAATCCAGAGTTTAATATAATAAATTATCGCTCATTTTATTTTCATCTCGAATTTCGTCAAAATTTTTAAGTAGAGTATATACTGAGGCGAATTTTTTGAAGTAGATTTTTAGTTTACGTGATAGAGTGTATAATTTGCACGTAATTACCGGTGTTGTAGATTTTCAAGCTTTTTTCATTCTTATTTTAAAACTTTCACATTCGCTTTATCAAATTTGTAGTTTTTAATGCTATGCATTATGAGAAAAAATTATTTTTTTTGCCAATTAAAATTTATGATAATGGATCATTTTATGCACTTGAACTTTCATTAAAAATTTTACATAATTAATCTAAAGAAAGCTTTTATTATTGTAACGTTTTTTGTGGTTAATTTAATAGATTAAAAAAATAAAATATGAAAAAGTAAGCAATGTCTTTAGTCATTGTAACGTACAAGTAATAATTTGTCGGTGGAAAAAGTCTCTTAAATATACACTGTGATTTAAAACTCTGAGATTCTAATCTTCTAGTAGATATAGATCGAGTTTGGTAAGACACTAGCTTACAAAACTGTGCAGCATCAATTTGATTATCTGCGTATCTCAAACATTAATATTATTGATAACGCTTTTTCTTTTTCAAATAAAATTACGATATTGCGATTAAGTAGCAAAAGAAAAAAGTAATAAGAATAAGGTCTTTAAATTATGTTAGTCATTGCAATAATTGAATTTTGAGAAAAAAAGAAAAAAAAATAAAAAATAAAAATAAAAATGTATGTTACAGAGAGTGACGGAAAGGTGGAACGCCTAGTCTTCGAGAGTAAGCATGTCACCGGCCAGCTCGAATCCTTTGCTGTTATTATTACTATTAGTACTGATTGGTTGCTGTACAGCAGCAATAACTTCAAGTCCTGGACCTACAACGAGCCCAAATCCAAGTGCCAGTAGTGCTAACAGTAAAACGGCAAATTTAAATCAGATTAAAAAAACGAGCAGTTCAGCAATACCAAGTAGTACGACTGTATCGATGAGCAGTAGTAGTAGTAGTATTAGTAGCGGAATTAGTAGTAGCAGTAGTAGTCACAGTTCACCATTACCAACTTCAACATCGACAACTAAAAGTTTATCAACAATATCAACAACAACATTAGCAACAACATCAGCTGCTACTGCTGCCGCTTCAGCTGCCTCATCCTCATCATCTTCAGTTTCCGTAACGCAATCGCGTAACGTATCGATCGAGCCACGTGTTAAAAGTACGACGCTCGGTAGTGGCTCGTCATTGTACACGTCGACAACGCGTCGCGTAATAAGTAACGGATTAAATGGACCCAGCAGTACACCGCCAAGTACATCTACTCATACTACCACTTCCGCTAAAGAGACTCGTGAATCACCTGGAAAAATTCGACCGCAAATCAAACTAACCACTAATTATACTAGCGCCAGCGAGGTAAGTGTCTCGACAAACTACTTTTTTTATTCTTATATCTTTCTTTATCTGTATACAAGTACATAGAACAAAACTTTTTTCTGATATGATCGCTTGTTTTCTATGATCCTCCAATCGATCACAAACATATTTACTTTTATTACATCCGATCATATAAATCGTGCAGATTTGTTCAGTATATAAATTCCAAGCTTGTTTATGTTTAATTTTAGAACAAGTAATTGTTTTAAATGCGGCTATTAAATCTTTTTTTTTAAATATCTTTATATCGTTAGCACTGAAGCTGTCATAAAGTAAATTAAGAGATAAAAGAGGGATAAAAAACGTTAAAATCGACCAACTTTTTTTTCTTATTGACAGCTGAAGCAAACATACTTTTGGTTTGATTTTATAGGTCAATTACAAAACTTTTTTAATGTTAAATATGAGGAAAAAAATCGAAGTTTTGAAAGTGAATTTCAAGTACAGTAAATTTAATGACGTTGAAATTTAAAAAGAGAAATGAAGGTTATTAAAAATAGATCGAATAAGTAGTACGATGGAAAAGTACGTACGTAAAGGAATCCTTAAAAAAAAAAACTTTTTTGTTTGTATCAAAGTGTACGATGATTTTTTGGCTTTAAACTTGGCTTGAAATGTTTCATGAATTTCAAGATGTTTTTTTTGTTAAACACTAAACTCGACTTGTTTTATGAACTACACTGTATATTTTATAACATGAATTTTCTCAAGCCAACCTATCTTTATTCGATACATTTCTTGCTCTCGAGATACAACTGTCTGTTTTTTTATTGTTCGGTGTGATAGATACCATTACTTTAATAGACTTTGAATTATATGTGACTTCCTATAAAACTGATTTCTCTACTAGTTTACTCATCATAATTCACGGAAAAAAGTTTTCACCGGTAAAACTAATGCTAAATTCGATTAGATGTTTAAATTCCAATGCTAGTGTGTTCTAAAGTAATGAATGGCATTAATTTTTTTCGCTCTATTGACAGCACAAATAAAATTCATACCAGTGTAGTATTTTTTAGTGCTATAAATATTTATTTTCGATAACTGACGCGTGAATTTACAGTGCCACCTTTGGCACGGTTTTTTCGGGTGCCGAGCACGTTAAATAATGGCGCTGGTATATGTTTGCAGTGTATACGAATTTTCGATTGTAGCAGTGTGCACGATTGTGAAGTTTTACACAAAAGTTTTTCTATTTATTGCATAGGAAATAAGTGCCAAATGAATAATTTTATACAAAAAATATTAAATGAGTGGAATCTCACTAAATATAAATTACCTTAAATAAATGATACTTTATTTTCGTTGATATATATACATAAAAAGTTTCTAACCTAAAAATATTAGGCTAGTGGAATTTATTATGATTAGATTAGATTTGATAAAAAAAAGTTATAAGTATAATAATTAAGAATTGTAATTACATAATTCATGTGTAATCATATCATTATAATTAACAAAACGTATTGCTGCATGTTTATACACTGATATATGCACTAAATATTCAATATTATAGTAAAAATAAATTTTAAAAATTACAGAGCAGTTTATTATGTTATGAAGTTTCAATTTTATATTTCTATACATTTAGAATTTATAATTTTACATGAAAGTATGTGTAATCATTAATTATAATTTATAAAAGGTGCATGTCTAAAGCGTTTACTGTTTTTCAGAGTTGCTCAGAAATCTTAAATTTTATTGTTAAGTTTATCATGTAAAGTACAAATCTTCAGCTTTATTTTGAGTACTGCTTCTCTATGTTACTTTTATGAGAAGTTACATAAAAAAAATAAAAAAATTGCAAGTTCGTTTCGACCAGTTTTCACGTATAATTTCGTACTAAAATAACTAAATAACTTTTCTTGAAAAAGAAATCTTGTTGAACTTTGAACATAAAACTCTGTCATTATGTTTTCACAGACATGTGTATATATATATATATATATATATATATATATATATATATATATATATATATATATATATATATATATATACATACATACATGTATAAATAAATAAAATATAACTGACTTGAAAGATTATTTATGATAGCAATAAGTTGATTTTGTGAAAAAACTGATACAATGCATTAAGAATTTCTCTGAAATTTTGATGTTGGCACTGGAAAAAACCGTGCTAGTCATTGAAAATCAATGTGCTGGACCTTAGAAGGTAAAATAGTAAAACTAGCATTGATTAAAATGATACTGTCATGGTTTTTTTCATTATAAAACACGCAATTTTAACCTTCTATTATTTAGCACTAGTTTTTAAGGTGAAAACTTTTTTCAGTGAAAGAAGCTGAAGATAAAAAAAGACATTCCTTTAAACAAGTGATAAAAGGAGCAGTTTTACTATCAGCACCGTTTTTCGTAATTGGTTCATATTTTCGTTTTCTTTTCTTTACTGTTTTTTTTTTTTGTTTTGGATCATACGTTACTCGATTATCGTCGAATTTATATAGCGTTTATACTTTGCACCGGAATTCAAACGGTAATTTTAATTTTTCAAGTTTAACTTCTATTCCAAACTAATGACATTATGGATCGATACTTAAATAACTAGACGAGTTTCTCAATAACTATGTAATCTTTATATTACGAGCTTTTAGAAAATTTCAATTATTTAAATTAATAAGCTTATACTTTTATAGTTGGAACATGATTATTTTTACTACCAATAATTAATTCTTTAAGAATGCAATATACCTACAATAAAGTAGTGTAATAAAATATCGATAAATATTTTAAGCTCATTATAATAATAATAACCAAAGTAAAAAAGAATCCGACAGCTTAGGAAAAATATTTCGAATAGCATTAATCGAATATCGTATAGAGGGTTACGGAGAAAATAAGCTCACGTAGAGAAATTTTATATTCATTGAAATGAATTTTGCGAAGTGAATCGGTATATTAAATAAAGATTGTTGCTTGATAGTATAAGAAGTGTAGGGTAAGTTAAAGAAATCCAAACCACAAAACCAATACGTGAGTAGGTTTGTATAGGTGGTACGTACTTTGTGGCTTATATATACATACGTACGCTGGGTATATATCGTTTGGTTAACGTGTGAACGCGCGAGAGAGAAATAAAGAAAGGAAGAGAAAACGAAAAGAGAAAGAGAAAGGAATATATAGGCACAAGAAAGGGTACGAGAGAAGAAGAAGAATTTACGTATCAAGTCTGCGCTATCTTGTAGTGCAGAAAGCCTATGTTACAAGCTCTTTGCTTTTTCCAATAAGCAAACAAAGACGCTCCAACTTAGACACAAAGACAGACTCCAAACGATTCGCGAGAGATAAAATGCATCTTGAACTTTAAAGTATCGGAGGAATGAAGTTTACTGGAGATACGATTGAGCTCTTTGGAGAAAAGGATTGTTTAAAATAAAATATTTTTATTTTAGATAATGCTAATAATTATGTGACTCATTAAAATCTTTGGTTGGATTCTAATTTTAAGTTATTCCGAGAAAAAATATCTCTAAAAGCGAAAAAGAGCATTTTACTTGAGTGCCCTTTTTCAAAATCAATACAAAATCTACTTCTTTAAAGTGGAAAATTTATTTTTGAAACTTTATTTTAACCGAATCTATGTTCTATTGCTTTCCTTACCCCGTATAGATTTTTTACATCTGTTTACGGGACACCTCGACCACCTGTGTGTTCCGGTGTTTTCGCGTTCGAAACCATCCCTTTTTACCCCGGAAGGTGTTCGCGTACCCGTGCAGGCCTACTCAGGCGGGGAGACTCGCTCTACCCATCCTTTTTAGCGCATCGAGAGCTCACACCAACCCGGCAGAACGTTCCGGCTCAACTATAGTTAGTGGAGCAGTCGCATTCTGCCTTACCGGCCCTCGAATAATTATCTGCGATTTTTGTTAAAACCGCGGAAAATCATTCGGGGGTGGTCCACCACGGTGTCAATGAGTCCGAAAAATTCTCCACTTTTAATTAAAAATGGAAAAAATCCCGCCCTCACCGGGACTCGAACCCCGGCCCTCTGGGTGAGAGTCGGATGTTCTAGCCCCTGAGCCACCGTGGCTCTTCATTTTAACCGAATCTATTATCTACTTGCAGCTAGTGTTTATTTATTTCAATCAAATACTTATTTACCTGAGGTTAATGGATTCGATTAAATAGATTTTATGTTAATTTTTAAAAAAATCGCTATGAAGACATTAAACAAGAAGAATTTCTGCTAAATGCAAGTGAATTCCACTCGCTTCAAAATCCGATTTTTTAATATATAAAATTAAGTAGTTTACAAAACGAGATAATAAAGTGATACGTCTTTGGTTTGGTCAAAGTAGAAAAAAAAGAAACAAGATGAAAAAAAAACTAGAAAGGAGAAGTGAGAAAAGTTAACAATTTGTCAGCTTAGAGTACAGAGAGCAAGTTTTTCCTCGATGTAACATATCCCCCAAGAGGGAAAGAGAGACATGAGGTAAAAGGCATCAAGTATATTTATAGTTAAAGAGGATACCACGCGTGCAATTGAAACTGAAGAGAGAGAGAAAGAGAAAGACAAGTGTTGGAGAAAAAAAATGGCATATGGGTCGAGGTGGAAAGTAGCTTGGCGAAAAAAAAAACGTATGACAAAGTAATGTGTATATACATAAAAATAATTCAGCCACGTGCTGCATATAAACTTATGTATGTTTCACGTCACGTGGTATTCTACAATTGTTTATATACATGCATGCATAAACAATACGTGATTTTCTCAAGGTTTATTTTTTTCATGCAAAACACGAATTTGGTTCATTCAGTTTCTGCTGAACAAATAGCTAAATTAATTTTGATTTTCATTAAATAATCTCTCTTTTATTTTGTGCTACATTTTTATTATATTTATCAATGGAATTATTAATTATTCTAGAATTTTTATAACTTTTTCATGCTTGATTATCTGGCTTTATTTTTTGGGTTGTATCATTGTTTATAATATTTAATGAACAAACAGTTTTTGTGACTCGGTCTTATTTTTGTGTGAAACGAATATTAGCTTTTAATAAATAATTTTTATATTTTTATTAAATAGAATTCAGTTATTTTGCTTTTTACTCTAACGTTTTAAAAGTAAATAAATAAAAGGAAGACCTACAAAAACAAGCGAATATTGAAAAAGATACGCACTTGAAAAACATATTTCATATAACAAATGCGTTCACAAAATATAATAAACGCAAAAAACAAATTTTCAACTTTTTATTCGAACTCAAATATATAACATTTTTAAATAGTATGGTTTAAAAATGTGAAAATGTTTTCATTTTTTAAATTGCAAGCAGATAATATCATAAATAATAAAATGATGAAAATAAAAACGAGAAAAATATGAAAATAACTGTTTATATTTTTTTTGATGAATCAACTAAACTTTTTTTATAACTTGTCAATATGTATGTATGTATATATATATGAGAAATAGATTGAAATGATCAAGTAGTACATAGCGCAAATGTTTGAAAAGCTAAAATCATCAAAAATAAAAGAAAAACTTTATATGTACGTCGAAGGCAGTTTTCTACGGAGAGAGAATTTTGTAGGACAGTTACGCGCATTGCTTGCGAGTGCGCTCACTTATTTGAAAGAACAGTAAAATCGTTTTATAGCTTTAAGAGCGATTTAGCGGCCAAAGAGAAAGAGAGAGGGAGAGAGAAAGAGAAAGAAAAAGATGAACGGACTGATAATCAGAAAAAAAGATCTGCAAAACTAGCCGGCTCAAAAACTTAACTCACCGACATATACTAAGCCTGCGTTGCATCCTCTCTATACCATATTATATATATGTATATATTTATGTATATATATAATATAGTAAAAGCGCATCCGGAGATCCCCTTATGAATACATGCATGCCTGGCTAAGGCTATACAACATATACCCTATGAATATCAAAATTATACGGCTTGTACACCTAAACTCATTGCTCTCTTTCTATTCACACACTTATATATGTTACTCTTATTTTTTTTTCTTTTCCATTTGAAAATTCTGTTTGTATCTTTTTTTTCCTCTTTTCATTTTCTCACCCGAGAGTTGTTTGCGCGAAAACAAAGGCTTGTTTCAGATCGAAAAACATTTGTTTCGAAGATGTTGAAAAAGACCTTTTTTCGCTTATTGGAATTTAAAGAATAGTTCATTTTATTATTTTTCAATAGCCTAGACGTTATTAGTCGGTTGATAAAAATGCGTAATCGGACGATATTACAAAATCAATGAGAATAAATTGAGTGCAGAAAATTTTTCTCGTTTTAAACGAATAATATAGTTCGTGTCTCGAGCGCTTAACGCTGTAAAATAAACCAAAAGAATAAAGATATTGGAAAAGAGGTTTTAAATAATAGGGGAATCAAGATTGAAGAGCATTGAAAAGCAGTGATTTTCGCTAAAAGCATGGATATTTAACTCGCAGCTCGCACCATCAGTCTAAGATTGATTAGTCTGTTTTGATCGAAAAGCAAAGAGAAAAAGAAAAGAAGAAAACCGATCTTTATGTCGCCTTATAATAAACAAAAATAAGAAAAGAAAAAAGTGAAAAGGCTATGTATAATGTCTAAGGAAAGAAAAGTGCCTAAAGGGAAGAAGAACACAGCAGATGCATCTAGAGTTCCTATAAGAGTGTAAAAGACATTTTGTAGGTCGACAAATTAGCCTATAGCTTGAAGTGCATGTAGGCAGCGATATCTTCTCTCTTAAGTTTATATAGCATCTAGAAAATGAGTGAACGCTCGTTAATTTAACAGGCACTTGCAAGACGCGCATGTAACTTTGCGCGAAACTCTGCTCTTCTCTCTTTCTTATTTTCTCTCTTTGATGCGATGTCGCTAAAGTTTTATATAAAGTTGGCATTAGGTTGAGAGAGCGTTAATGGGAAAAGAAGAAGAGCAAGATTCGCCGCGGGGGTTAAGCTTCTTCTTCTCTCTCTCTCTCTTATGTAGCATCTTGGGTGTCCGAGATCGCGCGCAGTCAATTCAAGCTTCAGCGCGCATCTAACTCTCCTCACTCAAGAAACACCAAGCTGTGAGATTCTTATCCTTGAGGTCATGGCTCTTCTTCTCTCTTCTTCTGTTCTTCTTTTATTTTTCGCTATCATCTCTTCTCTCTTTTCTTTAGCGTATGCACTGAAACGTAAAAAGGCTTGACTTGAATTTACTAGGAAACTATCAGCATCTGACGTGAAATAGGAAAACTATTTTTGCAACTCCTCCCCCGATTTCCGATCATCTTTCACGAACACCAGGAGAAACGGAGAATAACCGAAGAGAAAAATAAAGAAAAACAGAGAAAGCTCAGAGAGTTTCGATTTCTTATTAACATTTTAACTTACTTTTCGTTTTGTTTTACGTTTACCTATATGTATACATTTGCAGCTTTAAATAGAACGAACTTTAGCGTCACTTTGAATGCTATTCTAATTCTAATCAGCGTCTTTTATTCAACTAAGTTTTAACAGTGCTTACGTATACTATCATCTATTTCCTTATTCAAACGAGGCAAAATGTTAAACTATCGAGATATTGAATTTAAGATTGACGCATTTGATGCAAATAAACGATTTAATTACGCAGAAGCGTGCACTTAAAAATTTCACCATTATTCCTAAATTTAATTTGCCTATTTATTCATAATAAATCGCAATAAAACTGTTGAATATTTAGAAGCTCTTAATAATCATAATTTTAAAATTTATGTTTCTGGAGATAAAGTATATAAAATGAAAAAAGAATTTAGTTTCAATTGATATGTTTTATTTAAATGCGAAATTCAGAATTCATTATTAAATAAATGCTATCAATTATCATTAAAAATAATATTTACTTTTCTACTGGAAATTTTTCGATTAAAAAACAAGCCTTACCGCAAAAGAAAAGAGACTACAATGGAAAAAAGTAATAAAATGGATAAAGTCTTTTATGAAAAAAGTTTGCATATCGATGTTCGACGTACATGCCGGACTTTTAATGTTCTTTTGATTTTATGTATGAAGAAAATAAGAATAACGTATTATATAACACACATGCTCCCATGCAAAATTGTAGAAGTTTTATAAACTACAAATTATTTTAATCTTTTGGAATATTTGCACGTATTGCATCAGAACATATAAATGATAAAAAAGAACTGTTAAACATTTTTTAAATGCAATGTAATGAATGTATACTTTCTTTTACATTATTTGCCATATGTTAAATTGTGATATATTGCCGTATGCATTTTATTGCTTCTTTTACAAAGAATAAGAAATGTAATAAATTTTAACGAGGATAAATTCAAAAGTTAAATAAAAATCTTTTGATGAATTTTTTAAACGTGTTAACGTTGCAATATATATTATTAAGATAAATAAATAAAGAAAAGGGCCTTACATAAGAAAGTTTAAGAAATGCAAAATGAATGTGAAAAAACAACTTGACACATATATAACGCTTAAGAAACGAAAAAATGCGGTTAAATATTCGGCGGAAAGAGAAAAAAAACACACACGTAAGTACGAAAGTCAAGTCGCGTAAAGAGCATGTATTCAACGAGCACGCCAGTTCATAATGAAGTTTTCTTGTAACTTTTGCTAAGTACACAAGTGACAGGCATTACTTTTCTGAATTGTTACAAATTTTAATATTCCGCGTGTCTCGTCGTGTCGGTACGTGGACAAAAATGTAAGTCAAGAAGAGTTTAAAAATTACAGTAAAGTCATCACTTTTAGCAAAATCTTAACAACTACTTTCGTCGTTATTTCTACGTGGTATTAACAGCAAAAGTTTTTTTTTTATAATCCGTATAATCTATGGTCTATTTAATGCAAATAGTATAAAAACAAAAATTTAATGTAACAATAAATATTTGATTGATATCAGAATCTACAGTGAATCAATCAAAAACCACAAGTTTCATATAAAGGAATCAAAAATCTTCCGTAACATTGTGTGCGCAATTAAAAAAAAACTAATAAAGGATAATACACTTTAATTACAAATAAAAGTATATTTTAAAATTGAAGAAAAAAAAAACCGTCAAGTCATTGATAATCCTTTCCTTTCGGCCATTTCTCATGATCAATAGTCTAGGGAAAAAAAAAGAAAGACGTTAAGAGAGTATCTATATAAGTCGTGATGCGTTCCGTGCACGCGACTTTTCCTTGGCAATTTATTCTAAGATTTATGATGAAGTACAGGCGCACAGCATAACGCTAATAAAGCGCATCTCTTACATATTTGTAAGATGTACCGAAGAAAAAAAAACATTAAATAAGAAAAAAAAAGAGAAATAAAGATGGAGAAAAGCAAAGAAAACGAGTGGTACGTATATCCTATGGTAGAGGGGAAAGCGTAAACATAAGCGCAATTCACGTCATTAGAGGGAATATCGGGGGCAGTTCATGGGAAAAGAAGCCAGCAATATAGAGATATTTTTTAAGCAATTATATATAAAGCCTCGACGATATGAGTCCCAATTGACTTACAAGACGCGAATGGTAATCCCTTCAAACAGCTTGGAAAAATATGCTTTTTCTTTTTTTTTTCTATATATATACTCTTGAAACGCGTGTATCTAAGCTTCGTCAAGCCTACATCAATGTGACAAGCTGTATACAAGCGAACACGAAATCATTACTACTCAAATGGGCTCACAACATGCACACGCATTTCTTCTTCTTCTTCATCCAACATCAGCAGCAGCAGTAGTGCTCAAAGGATAGAAATGAAAGATATATATATAAAAAAAGATTAATATAGCCTAAGAGGTAGGAAGCATAATAAAAAAAAGAGAAACTAAACAAAAATAAATAAAACAACAAAGCGGAATAAAAGATTATACAGAAGAAGTATATAAGGAAAAACCGCAGGAAGGCGCAGATGCGCGGATAAAAAGCCGAAAAAACTTTAAATAAAAAGACGTAAAAAGCAACGAAAAAATATATAAAAAAGAAGAAAAAAATAATAATAAAAAGAAAGATGAAGAAAACTTAGGATTATTATTCTCGGAAGATTAAAGGGCTAGGCTAAGAGGGACAATTGCTATCTACTGACGCGCCAACTACAGTATAATAAACAAAAGCGGAAACAGAAAACGTGAAAGCACGTGTGTGCTTATATGTGTATGTAATATACACAAGACTTGCTTACTTATATTCCTCTCTATATACATGCACTTTATAAGTGATGTATAAATGTAAATTTTATCTTGCTAGCAGCACTTATACTTTAATCTCTAAGAATATTTCAAACGCCTTCGTTAATAATAATATTTTTTAGCTTTTTTTTTCTATCATCATTAGCTGTTGATTTATAAAACCACTCATTAATTTATTATCGTAATATCTTTTAAAATTTGTCTATCTTTATTTATTTATAAAAAGCGTTTGATTTATAAGCGCAAAGCTGGTTTTTCAAACGCCCACGGGATACATATTGATAGCTTAAGTAAAACATTATTTCAAAGCGTTAAATGATAATTAAGATTTTCTAACACCAATTAAGATTTAACTTTTAGTAATTTTAATGCCGTTTTAATAGACTCTCTTTCTTTTTCAGTTTTAATTAAGTTATAAAAATTTTATGGATTATTCCGACTTTATTGTTGAAAAAAAAGTGTTATCAGGTTTATACTTCAATAATATATTCAAATCCAGCTTAGCTACTCTAAATTTACTTTAACAAAAGTGGGATTATAGTATGAAAGCGTCTGAGAAAATATCTAAGTTTTTCAGTCCCATATAATGTTCTTACGCTATTACAAAAGAATTTTTATAATCAATAACAAAGGCAAACTTTTCTTTGAAAAAAGAGAACAAGAAAATATATAAAATTTTTTTATTATTTTCAATTTTATTGTTTGCTCGATAATAAAAACTAAATCACAGCAGTAAAAAAATTTGTAATCGAGTTTTCAAGATTTTCTTGAAGAATAAATAAAAACAAAAGTAGTTTATTGACAAAAGAATGCGAATTGAGCGTTGTTGACTCGGTAACAAGCTTATACACAAAAGCATAAAAATTGGAATAAGAAAAGGTTGGTTATCGAATGGTATAAAGTTACCTTTGCTCTTTAAAATCACGAATCGAATGTATATACATAGACTGCAGAAAAGTTGGATCAAAGTGCCGAAAGTGTTTGGCGGCATGGCTTATATGTATTTTGCTTTGATACTCCTAACGGGTCATATACGTTTTCATTTCACGTTTCTATACAACCGTATAAATATACAACTTTATATCTTCAGCTTTGTATTTTTTTTTCTTCTTTTTTTCCTCTTCTATATAATTGGAATTTGAAAAATTTTTTTTTTCAATAACTTCTCTAAAACCTATTATATATCTTTACTTTTCTTCTCTATAATCAAGTGCATGCGCGCAAGTGTATAGACACACACGGCGAATGGTCGTCGAAGCTCAAAGCTGTCATTCTATAACAGTTTCTTTCTTTCATTTCCACGACAATTATCATTGCTATATGTGAGACCCTTTTTTTCTTTCTATTTTCTTTTAATAGATATCGATGAATTGCTCGATTCAAAATTATTAAAACGGATTCAAACGAGAAGCAATTATCTCTCTCTTTTTTTTTCTACCTTCCTTTATTATCATACGAATATTCGAATAACAATTTTTTAATATGCCGTGTACGGTATTTATTGTTCTTCGATTTATTTAAGTATTGGAAAATTTTTAGAATTCTGTATTGTGTTTACTGTTATGGCGCTATACAATTAGAGTTTTTTTTTTCTTTACTTTTTTTTTATTGGAGAAACACAAATTAATCGAGCTATTATTTATAGCGAAATAAAGTTGTCAAAACCATGACTGTTGACCTTTATTTTAAAATGGAAACACAATCGAAAATTTATGTATATGTATGCATACTTATGATAATTTCTAAAGCAAAAAAAAGAGAAAAACTTTTTAAAGTCATAATTTCACTTTCATTAGACGTCTCTCCGAGAAGATAGATAAGTCATCAATGTCAGAATTCGACCACAATGTATTCCATCAAACTTTCACAGATATGGCGTCTAGACGCCACTTGAAAGAAAAATAAAATGAAAAAAAAGAAACAGAAAAGAAAAGAAGGAAAAATAACTAAATCGTTTTAACAAGAAGTAAAGAAACCGGAGTTTTAACATAATTTCTAAACGTATAAATAAACTCGTCATTTTGAAGAACCAATGCAGAATAAATCCAGAAAGAAAGAGAACTGCAAAATAAATAATACGAAAAGAAAGAAAGAAAGAAAAAAGAATTAAGGAAGGAAGCCACAAGGACAAGAGAGATAACGGGAAACACTATATATATATAAAGTCTCTAATAAATGCGGGCTGTCTTCTACGAGGTCGCAGATCAAAATCTTCTTAAAGGAATGTTAGCAACTGATGATCATCTGATTAAACTTAAAAAAGCTTTCTCTCCTTTGCTCTCGTTCGTGTCTACACTGCTCTATTTTAAGGTTTTTTTTTCCTTGTAAACAAGCTGAAGAATTAACTAACATATAGTATATAAAAAAAACGTCCAAGCTAAAAAAAAAAGTAATCTTGGGCCGTGTGTTTTCTTGGAAAATTACTTACAAATACGAGTACAAGACATATTGCGCCCGCGTAATCAAGTAATCCAAGTTTAATTGCTATTAGTTTAAGTTTATAAGAGAAGATCTACAAAAGCGTGTCGTGTATAGTTTAAGTCAAAAATAATTAAAAGATAGAATCTTGTTAAACTTTCTGCAAAAGGCATAAATTCAATGTCAAATTTACATATTTTGACATTTTGGATTTGATTTTTTCAGTGCAATTGTTGAAAATTGAATTTTTCTCGCGAAAAAAGTTACAATGAGAATTCTTAAATATTTAATGTCGAGTTCGAATAACAGTAAGAAAAATAGTAGTATAATATTTCTTTCATTCTTCTCCTCTCTAAGCCTTTTTAAAAACTTTAGTGCGGTTAAATTCTTATGAAGATTTCAGAACAGATGGGTATTGGAAATTCATTTGCATTGGAAAGCAGAGGGAAAAGCGTTGGCTCAATTGAGACGATGGAATCCTTTTATATGTGTGTATGATGTAAAATATCTACGTATCTCTTACTGCATGAAAAAAAGTCTTTCATTGGAATAGTTGTATTTTTTATTTTAATGTTTTTACGCTCTTATGATTGATAGCGCATAAAGTAGGTCTTGCCATTAAACATGTGCACTTTTAATTTAAATTATTTTTCAGAAAGGTTAAAGTTTTATGTTTCTAACATATTGGATTTTCTATTTATTAATGAATATTTAAAGTTGATATAATTTTAATAATAAAATTGAATAAATTAAGAACAAAAAATTTCTACAATGCAATGAAATCAAACAAAAAGTGCTATCCTATTCGCGAACGAAATAATGGAATAATTAGTTTTCTCGAGATGAGAATATAAAAAAAAAAAAGAAATTGAAAAAATTGACACAATGCAAGATTGTATTTGATCAATAATTATTAGCGAGCGGTGTCTAGTTGAAATATCCAATTTGTTAGGATAGGATTATCATAGTAGTTCATAGAAATTCAGAATAATTTCTTTCTCTATCTTTTTTTTTCTATTCGGAATGCAAAGAAGAAAAAAAAATATATAGGAGATGATGATGACCACAGGCACAGTCGTGATTCTGAATGTATATGTATTTTGTCGTTGTGTTAGAGAGTCCACAGTGTCGTTGGTCTCTGCGGACGAGGCCGATACACTTCTGATTTTTTGACCACAGGAAATGACTGCGGGGAAAAGGTTTCTGTGTCACCGAGGCGTTCGATTCGTCATGGTTTGAATAATCCGCCCCTCAATCCTAGCAGTAATAAGCAATCTTTCTCTCTCTCTCTCTCTCTCTAGCTTTTTTCTTTCTTGTTATTCTTTGGTTTTTCTTCTTTAATGGTACGAATATCGTGATCGGAGGCTGCATATACGGTCAATCTAATTTATCGAAGAAGATGTTGAAAATTTCAATAAATCAACGTGAATGTGCTCTGAATAATTGTATAATATATTTAAAAAAGTTTTTTTCCAGTATTGAAAAAAAATTATATATTTTTTTCTCATTCTGTATTCGATCTTTTTTTCTCAAAGTTAACCAACCTTCATGTTTACTCAACTAATTCCACTCTGTCTGCTTGTCAAAGTTACAAAAAAAAAGTTGTCTTGCGGAACTAAAAAGATCATAAATAAAAAAAAATTCAAGAAACACGGGATACTTTAAAAAAAAAAAGAAAATAAAAAAAAACAATGGCTTGTAACGGTCTATTGTCAACCTTTTCCTTTACAACTATTCATACGATATAAAACTTTAATCTTACAACTATATCATTAGATTTAATACTACTGTTAATACTATTGGAAATAAATAAGAATAAAAATAAAGAGAAGAGAAAAAAAATACACAGGTGTTGACGTATACACACGAGAAAAATGTGCATACAAGCAAAGAGCAAAAATAACAAGTTTTAAGCTGATACGCTCGGTGAAGTTTTGGATCGTCGACAAAACTGTTAGCATCGCGCTTATACAGCCTATAATGTAGAAATATTCGTTGTGTAAGTCAGTGCTCAGTGCGCCGTGACAAAATCGAACGGATCAGCCACTATACACTTTGAAGAAGTACTTCAATCTCTTCGGTATATCTATGTATATAGAAAGGAAGAAAGAAGAACGGCCGCGCTTCTTTTGCGCTCTACGGACAATTTAGCAGAAGGCCCATTCTTCACTTTTAATCGATTTGCCCGACTCTAAAGTCTAAGAAACTTTTTAGCTTTATAACTATAAACCATAACTTTATTTCTTATTTCCAACTTTATTCTAACCAAGAAAATTCACTTTATTTTCTTATTTACTACTTTGTGTTTTTTTATTCTTCTTTTTTTTCATTATATAACGAGAACAATAACCTCAAAGCACTTAGGAAATGCGAGTTATTTCAATACCTTGGTGTCGACAATCCAATGACAATCGGCTTAATTATACGATCGACACTTTGAGATTGAGTCATTTGAGAAACCGGTTCTTTTGCTTTTAATTTTAAGATTACAAGATAAAAAAAGGAAGAAGAAATAGAAGAATTCGAACAAAAATTATTGCAAGGCAATATTTTATTCAATGACTAATTGCATTTTGGTCGAAAGTCGTGAGGTCGAGGAGTAGGCGTACATGTAATCGTATCTTCGTCGAACCCGTGTTATTTTTTTTTCTTCTTCGTTGGCGATAGAACACAAAAAGGATGGAAAGATAAAAGGAAGAAAAAAAAAGATTTTAAAGAATTGGAACAGCTTTCTAAGACCTACGAGAGCAATCATTGAACGTATCATTCTCTCCCTGAAGAGAAAGAGAAGAGAGAGAGAGAGAAAAAGTAAAAGAGATAACCGCGAGGAGAGAAAGATATATACTTTGGTGGTATGGACCTAGTTTTCCATTGCCAAGAAACACAAACTGTAATCTTTCTACCGCAGAGAAAAATTCTTCTATATATAGTATATTAGAACCAACTGATGATCTTATGTATGCTGGCTAAACGAAGGTTAACTAACGTATAAGGCATAACATTAACCAGAATTGTCATCAGTTAGTCCTTTATTTCCTTTGATATCATTCATTTTCATCATAGTTCAAGTTTTATTGAATTTCACGTTGAAACTTTAAATTGTATCTGATTGTCTCTCAATGCAACTATGCGTAATTTGTCTTTTCTCTTATTTACAGTAAAATTTTATCAATTAATTTCCTATTTACAAATGTCTGTTATTACGCATTCTTTAAAAAGTCATTTATTTACGTTACATGAGAATTAAAAAGTCTCAAATCAATGTCAATGAAAAGAAAGTCTCCGAGTATGAAAAATTATTTTCTAGTTGATGCACTCAACATATTTTTCCACGCTACTGTCAAAACAAAATATACAATTTCAATTTGAAAAAAAAGAAGAATGAAAGCATATTAATGTTGGATGTTGCAACATCGAGCGCCATACAAATATGAGCATAATAAGCCGTGTCTAATATGAAAAAATATTTTTTTTCAATATACAATTAAAGTCAAATTAATCCTATTGATGTAGACAAATAGTTATTCGAATGATTAATGAAGCCCGTTGTTTAGAGTAGCTGAGAACTAAAAATAGCACAAGTGCTGAAGGGAAAATTATAAATAAGTTAGCCTAAATCTTGGTATTGAAATTTTAATCCTAAGATTCATCAAAACTGAATCGGATAATCATGACAATATAAGATTTACATTTAATCTTTTGATACAATAACTATTGAAAAGCATTGAGCATATATGATTGAACTGATACAAATAGCCACCCGTTGAGTAAGTGTGAGCTAATACCGTTTAGTTAATAGCAACACCATAAAGAAAAATTTAACCATCCTTTGTCAAATATCATTGATCAGCTTTAGTTTTGTTCATTATGTCGAACGATTAGGTAAACTATAACTGCGCTATGAAGAAAATTTGTTGAATACGTTCATGTTGAGAAATAGAGTAGAAAAAAGGTTAACAAAAGTCCAATTAAAATTGCTTTTTAGATAAGGATAAAAATTTTGAAAATTATTAAAGGAATTTATGGCGTGCGGAAGCAGCTTTTCATTAATGAATAGCCTTACAAGATAACAAAATAAAACTATTAAGGCTTTTGTTATTGTCTAACGAGCGGTTCACTCGCTGTAGAATTAACGTTCGTTTCTGGAAAATTAATGAAAAGCTGGTTTAGCTCAAGCTTTCCAACACGTATGTCGTTAAATTACAAAAAAAAGGGAAATATCCTTTTAACAACATTTAGTTGGTCAAAAACAAAAGACAAATTTTCTATCTGCAACGAGCGTTTGAAATGTACGCTTTGATGTTTAAAGCAAGACCGAACGAAAGCTGTAGCACTGGATTTAATTTTTTAGAAGGATATAATAATGGGTTCGTACACACCTTCTGACCAGTGCATCCGTGTCAATAATAATTAGATTATTAATTTCTACCCAATAATCGTATTGACTGAGCTAGTGAAAATTCTGCTATGTCAGTCTCGGGAATGAGATTAAATTAAAGAGTACCTCACGCCTTTTATAAACGAGTTTCGTAAGACAAATGTTTTTTCACTATCATTCTAATAACCAAATGGGTTTCCTTTGATTAATTTCATTTTATGCGTTTCAGATGAAATTAAGTTAACCGAAATGTAAGTAGATTAAAAAGGATAAAATTTCATCCAGTTAAAATTAAGTAAACAGAATATAAAGCCAAATTTTAATAGATTAGGTAAATAATAGTCAAACTAAATTATAAAATTATTTAAAATCTATCATTAGTTAACACAATATGTTAAAAACTATCTCAGGTAATATGGACTTACCCGTTAAGAAAATAATTATGAATAAATATTTATGAATTATTTGTTAAAAATTAATTACACCAATACAGACGTAATAAAGGTAAAATTTTATTAATTTTTTACAAGCAGTAAATACAAGTAGTAGATAAAACAAAAGCAAGGATGAAAGTAAATCTCGAAAGTCTTAATTATCAAAATGCCTGATGTTTATAAAGTCTTTACAAGAGTTTTTAGCGAGGAATGTAAACAATTTTCAAGATTCATGGATCAAGCCGAGTATAGTCATAACGAGCGAGGCAGCCAATTGATGTATATAAT
The DNA here is from genome assembly GCA_017163975.1 of Anastatus disparis. Lineage (NCBI taxonomy): Eukaryota > Metazoa > Arthropoda > Insecta > Hymenoptera > Eupelmidae > Anastatus > Anastatus disparis. Next base: position 6,197,923 of record JAFFSR010000226.1, read on the forward strand.
CAAGACGTCTGCAAGAAAATTTAACTTTCAAAAAGTCAAAAGAAAATAATTAGCTATAAATTTTAGCTTCAGTTAGAAAATTAATGCTCAAACGCATCCAAAGATACTCAGGTTTCTTAGCTTTTACGTTACGCAAAACGGATTAACTTTGTTACAGCTATTCTATTTTATTTAAATTTTCTCTTTTTTTTTGTAATGTTACTTGGCTATAAAATTTCATCTACTAATTTAGATGCTTATGGTAGTGTGCTAGTGCGTATTTGTTTAATTAATCACATGGAATTAAATAAAAAATTGAATTATTTAAATTGTTCATTTTAACATTAAATTTATAATCCAAATAAAATTTTATATAATTTCAAATAAAAATTATTAATGTTTGTTAAGAAGTTACTAATGTTTACGTATTTCATACCGTAATCGTGTACACACAGGTAATGCTGACAAGTGTAAAGTACATTTGATTTCATTAAATATTCAATGAAAAAATTCGAAAATGTACCTATAATTTATGCAGCGTTAGGCGCGAATATACACATTTGATCGTTGTTTACTATTGCGCTGACCGCAATAATGTAAGAGGCTTGTAGCGAGCAGGCAGCCGATGAGATAAGTCATATATAAGTAGCCATAAGGTATGTAATTTCAAGATTGAAAAATAAAAAAATAAACGCCATCACGACGAAAATCAAATGTTTTGAAAAGTAGAAAAAATTTCGGGCTTTTTCAAAAGCGTTGATAGTTTTCCACTACGTGTACGACATACTTTATTTAATCGATGACGATAATAAATTATATTCCTTTGGATAATTTTCTAACGGGTTTTCTATAAATCGAAAGTTAAGCGAAGAGAAGACGCCACGGTTATATATACATAAGGCCTTTTTATAAGGATTCAATTACTGCCGATAAATTTTCAAGTCTGTTTGTTTTACTCTTCATCCTGACTTCTCCAACTGAGATATTAATGTTTGCCATATTGTAAATTATGACGAGAGTACTTTTCCATTTTTTAAAATTATCGACCAAATGGTTAAATTCATAAATATCGCTCCGTTACTATAATTATTAATTTACCATAATTATTATTTTATAATCGCAAAATCGAAGCAAAAAAATCACTTAAACTGGATAACCAGCTATGATTAGAAGCCACTTGAAAAAAAAAATCATTTAATTATAGTGTATACAGAGCGCCTAATAGAATACGAAATGTTTTTCTACGTCTGTATTTTAAAATCGTAAAAATAACGTTTTCCCGAAGCCCGTAATGGGTATGCAAATAATTTTGCAAAACAACGGACATAATTGTTTTGGAAGTTTATTAATTATAACTTTGTAAATTACTCGCCATAGTTTATAGGATAAAATAGTACAGTATACACGTACGCTGCAACAAAGGGATAGAGAATCCAAAAGTTTTCACTCTAATTAGAGCTAAACAGTTGCCTTAATCATCGTCCGTTGTTAACTTATGAATAACATCCAAGTAAAATAATAAAATATTGAATTCTAATATATATCGTATACATCTAATTATGTCGATAGGTGTTGTTTAAATTCTCAGAAAATATAAGTAATATCATTAATAATAGGAATTTTCTGTTTCTAAGAATTTTGAATATCTATACATTGGCATTAATGATATCCTTACACACGTTAATGTAACGCAAAATAGATTTCTAAGTGTGCAAAAAAACTTAAAAAAAAACGAAAAAATTTCAAAGTTTTCAAAAAAACCCGTTATTAAGAGCGGAAAAATTCTTGAAAGATTGTAAAAATTTCCAAGTGGTAAGTCCGTTTTATTTATTTTTATGTAATACGGTATAGCGTTGCGTAACGTTTGAAAAGCACTAATATATAATATATTATTTAAATGAAAACTTGAATGAATAAACTTCTTCGAAGTTGAACAAAAAGAAAAGAAAAAAAAAGGATAAAACAAGTATACGTTATACAATGATTGTAGCATCTTTTAAAGTTTGCTCTCGCGTGTATGTGTAAATGTACGCGTGCAAGGTATATATCTGTCGGTATTATTTTTTTTTTCGTTCAGCATGTGTGTTATACGATTGAAGCTGCATGCTACTTTCTATGTCAAAAGCACCCACGCGCTCATATGTAGGTATATATGTATAATTCTTACGGTTTGTATCCTCCTTTCTCTCGCGGACGCGTAATGAAAACGCAATATGCAAGAAAAGAAGAAGAGGAAGAAAAAATAATAAAAGAATAACGTGCGCGGGCAAAAAAAGTGCACGGGAGTCTAACTGTTAATCTAAACGAAGGAAGAAAACGTGGCAAAAGAAAGAGCGAAAGAGGGAGGATTTAAAAAGAAATAAGAAAAAAAGTGAAAAGTCCTTGTTAAGATGAAGTATATATATATAGCTAAGCTTGTAAGGTAACTGTAAAGGCTTTGCGCTAAGCGTGAATCTATAGCTATGTCGATTTGTCGAAAAATTTAGTTTTATACGTTATTAACCTCATGTCTAAACATACATCCATACGTATGTACATATACAGGAAAGGTTTTGGGTATATAGTGTGTGTTGCTATATGTGTTGCATGGGCAAAGGTTGACCCGGAGCTTGAACGAATGCCAAATTGATAATAAAACCGCTAGGCAAAGCGGGGACTTTACATTTGCCTGCTGTTGCTGCTGCTGCTGCTGCTTCTCGTGCATCACCGAAGCTATAAGGTAACAAGAAGAAAAACACACAGCAACAGCAGAAGCAGAAGCAACAAACACACATGAGAACAAGAATGAGAGAGAAAACATATATAGAGAAGATGGGGAAATTTACGTTTCCGTTTGTCCAAGTTTAACACGTAATGCCACAGGGTGATTCATGATGTCTAGGAAAAACGTGTCGATTTTACATCGCGCGGGTACCCGATGCTACAGACTCGCGCTTATGTTCACTAGTTCTCCTGTTTCTTTACCTACATCACGCCAAACACAGAGAGAGAGAGAGAGAAAAATCTACCATTGAGTATATGTCTTTCTCTCGATTGCGCGTGTGTAGTGCTTCTCCTTTCGTGGGATATTTATGGGTTTAGCTATATACGCCATGGTGTATCGTTATATGCTAAACTCGCGGGGGTCTAAATCGCGGCCACGTTATAAACGAGAGAGAGAGAGAGAGAGAAGCCATCAGTAGACTCCTACTTTCCGTTAAAAGCCTGGAAAATCAAGAGAAAACGAAGCTGCTCTTTATGTTAAAAGTTTCTATACACATACGTATAGGAGAGAAGGTGAGGTTTAACTACTTATAGAGGGAAAAAGTGACGCTGATGATGCCAGCAGTACGCTTCAACTTACCTAATTCGATACTAATTAGCTACGAAACGGAACGAGTTTCCCTTCCTCTCTCTCTATACACATACACACGTGTGTATATATACGTGAGTCAAGGATTAACGCGATCTTTGTTCTTGATAGCTTAAATTAGCGCGGCGCCGTTCACTCGGTTTTCATTGTGCACAGAGGCATACTTAACGCTTCACTTTGAATCTTTGATTAGTTTAATTAATTGAACTGCTGACTCTATTTTTTTCTCTTTAACGTCTACACCTTGTTTTCCTATGTACGCTAATGAGTTTCTTTTTCAGTTGATTCCAATTTTTTTCACACGACGCAGTCAAAAATTCTACTGAAATCTCGTTAAATATGAAAATTTTCAATTAATAAACGGATTATATACGAAAGAAATCATTTTCAATATCATACAGTAAGTGGTTGAATGGAGTGCGATTTCGAATAACACACTTATGAAATTTGAAATAAAAGAAAGTAATATCAATAGTTAGAGATCGATGCTTCGCACTATAACTCGTAATTTTTCTTTTCCAAAGAGAAAATATTGTATTCTTATTTCCTGCAATCAAAGCAAAAAGAGAATATACTTTCGAATATAAACAGGACGATAATGACTTATTCACAAGTACATATATTCTCACGGCGTCGTTTAATATATACAAAGATTATAAATACAAAACGATCGAATTAAGTGAAAATTATATGAGTAAAAGAAAAAAAAATAATATTAAGTGATTTTTAATTAAGTTAAAGCTCATAGTACTTAATGGAAGAGTACTAGCAGATGGGAAAAGAAAATAGGGCGTACACTTGGCCCTAACGAATAGCCAAGAAAAATTTATTATCTAGCCAACTCTAACTTGGCATATTATTGCGTAGGATGAAGTTGTATCACGGAGAAAAAGCATGGCGCTAGATATGCAAATTAAATAGACTGATTTATGAATCATTGACGATACATCTATTATTTATTATAATTTTATTTTTGTAAAAAAATCATGCTGCTGATTTTGATACATTTTTACTATTTTAATATCCATGATATTCAACATAAATTTAATTCTATTTAATTTAACACGATTAGTAAAAAATTTTTTACCTTCGTTAGATATATTTGAATACTTAATTCTATTTCAATCTTTCAAAGCAATGTTAGAAATATTTAAAAATATACAGCGCATAAAGTTTAAGCAATAAGCTTCTGTATATACTCCTGCATATACTACTGTCCAATTATTTAACTTACGTGTAGTAAAATTTACGCTATCTACCGCGTAACTTGTTTTCACTATTTTCTTTTTATTGCTCGCTTTCAAGATCCACACTCTTAAAGATAAAGTTTGATAAAATATTTTTCAAAAACTTATGGCTGATATCACTCGGATAACCAAGTTTGATTACGAGAAACGTTTTTTTTCAAATTGACTTTTCTCAACGTAACTAACTTTGAAATTTCTCAGGGATAACTTTATTGCTTTTTTGAGTTATTTTTAAATCAAAGTTTGTTTTACTATTGAAGATATTACTATATTTAATCTTATCTACTAGTTTTTTCTTAAAAATTTTTTAATAAAACATTAATATAAATACATTAATGAATGAAAGCGATAATTAATTTTTCACCCGATAGAACACGTAATAAAAATCACATGCCAAAGCTAATATAAATGTATGTATAAGCTCCAAGCATGATTAAGATTCTGTAAGCTCGTCTCACTAATCTTTTAAGATTAGCGCCGAAGACTTTTTTTTTACAAATTTGATGATCGACTCGAAACTCGCGTGCAGGTACATCGAAACAATAAATCTTCAATATAGATAGCTAATGATAAGAAAGCTAATAGCTCGCGTTGAAAAAATCGACATTCACGGCTTGTTGAGAAAAAAAAACGACGAGAAACAAAAAATGAGTTACATGGAAGTCCGTACGAGAATAAGAAGCTCGATGATGATTAACGAGCAGTAGAAAGAATGAAACAACCTGTACCGAGTAATTATAAGTATGTTCATATTCACCGAATGTTATACGAACTGTCTGTTAAAATTCATTTTATTATCCGACAGTACTTTTCAACTTTTTCAACTTTTCTTTTACGTTCATAATTAATGAAAATAATATTACCCATAAGTAAAAGCGTTGCTAATTTTAAATTCAGCTATTTTTAATTGTTTTATTAATTTTCGTTTTAATCTTGTATCGCAAAGTGAATTAAATTTCCCACTTTTGTAATGAAATACTTTTTTTTTCTTTATGTTTGAATTAAAATATCGTATCTATGATGATAGCAAGTAAAAGGAAATTAATTTAGCGTGGGAGAAAAAAAAGTACATGATATTTTTAATTTTCAACGTTTTCATTCAAAGTTTTGTTACTTCTCAAACGGCTTCGCTTGTTTACAAAAGATTAATGAAAAGCAATTTGAAATCCTTTTTTTTCTTCACATTGAAATTTTGTTGTACAAGCAAAACACGAAACAATGACAAATTCTTCGAATTGAAAAATTAAAGCGTTTGAATGTATAACGGCACGAGGAATTATTTACTGTTGTCTTTTTACGCCCTAACAATAACAAATTGCAAATTGATATATAAACTCTGTACTTTCGACACCTGAAGTGGGAAGTTTTTGAGGTAATAATACAAACGCTAAAAAAAAGTAACATAGCTAATTAGTTAAACTGGCGAAAGTTTAGTTTTCATCAACTGAAGAATAAAAAAAAGAAGAAAAAGAAAAACCATAAACACATACGTATATTCGCGTATTTACCGGATGAATTATTCCGGGTGAAAAAAAAAATTTAATACATACACGTGTGAGAAAGAGTTAAGCGAGCGTAGGTGAGCGTGAAGTGATTTTTTTTCTACTTCTTCTTCATCTTCAAGTTAAGACTTAATAATATTTCTCAGACTCTGGGACTTTCCCACGCGTCAGTGGGTTACTATTATATATGTACTCGATAAGTAAGGTTTGATGCTGCTGCTTGTAGTTCGGAAGCAGCAAAGGTGTAAGAAAGTGCCGGAAAAGAAATGTATGTATAGATATATACACGTTATTAAGTAGAAAAGTTTACATATACAAGTACAGAATAGCATATAAAATGGTATTTGATTTTTTCAGTTTCCTTTTTTCTTTAAAAAAAAAAAGTAAACGATACATTTTTGTGATTCTTTGGAAGGAAACCTCCTACTGTAAGTTGGAATGCAAAGCTGGTTGAAAATGCTCGTTTTGTTAAGCTCAAGTTAAATGGTTAAAGGATTGTTAAAGATGTTGAGAAGAGCAGTTTGAGGAAGCAAAGTTAACCAACAGAATATAATGAATGTTTATGTTTCATCTTGCATTGATGCGTTTTAGCTATGTTCTTTTTTTTCTCTCTTTTTTTTCAACGTTTTCTCTCACCCAAAGAGTTAAGCTCTACAAGCTACACTTTTATTTTTACTATTTTTCACGCCTTTAAATGTTCTCTTTCTCTTTTCTTTACTTATACTATGTTTCTTCAACTTTCTTTCTTTCTTTGTCCTTCTTTCTCTCTCTTACACACGTTCAAAGCTAAAAATTATCATTGCGCAGTAAAATCATTTTTTGCTTCTATTCTTTTACTTCTCTTATTGCCATTTCTTCCTACTTTTCTAATGTCGGCCTCTCTTGGCTCACTATATATTTAGATTCAATTTTTCAGCTCAATAAATCTCTGAGCTTCTTTATCACTTCACCATATATCATTTACATTCTTTTCTTTTATTGGTCGAATATTACCAGTTAAATATGGAGAGCTAACAAAAAGAAATATTTAGCAAATCCGATTTTCTCTCTTTTACGACTTAGACTTTGTTTCTCTTTTTTTTTTATTTAACTTCTTTTAAAAGTAAAGTTTAATAGCTGTTACACTAAACTATACTTAATAGATTCAAAACTCTCCGGACATGTCAATATAATGAAAACAATTCTCAAAGTAAACGTTTTAGAAAGGTTGTTACTAAATCGCTGGGGAATATACAAATAAATAATTCAAATCTACCTTGTTACACAATTACGCTCGGGATCCTTCGAACTAATTCAAATGAAATTCTAATAAAGTCAATGACTCGAAGCTGTAATAGCCGAAAGAAGAAAGTAAAGAGAGAAAAAAATATCAAGAAAATAAAATCAGAAGGCAGTAAAGTAAACAAGACCAATTAAAGTCCACACGGGAGTATACATTTAGCCGTGTATTCAACTCAAATGTAACCTAGCATAAATTTACTTTTGCACAATATATATATCGAATGATTTATAATAAAATAATAATATCGCAAGATCGGCGATAAAAAGGTATCGATAATTCGATGCTCGATCAAACGTTAAAGTCACTTTATGCGCTTACACAGAGGCGTCATTGACTAATGATCAATAATAAATAAGAAAAATAATAGAGCAGAGCAATAAAATTCTAAACGCATACGTCGATCGACATCCATCATATAAAGAGTATATTTTTAAAATCCTCTGATGTTATATACCAAGAAAATAGGAAGTGTGTATATACAGTCTTCAATCAGTGGAAGAAGAGGTAGTTGCAACAGTTGTGAAATAATCGATGCCTGATCTTAAATAAGAGTAAACTAAAAAGCAACAAATGCTTTCTTTTATCGTGTGTACATATAACTATATAGATAGAAAACATTACGAGAACAAGTTAAAGAAAGCAACAAGAGGAATCTTCTATATATTTTTTTATTTCTTTCTTTCTTCAAGGTTCGCGCATTGCCTCACGTTCCAGGAAGTCAGCTAACAACACTATCTATCGTTTCTTTTTTTTCTTTATCTCTTGCTCCTCTTCTCTTTATATATTTTTTTTCCATTATACCCACGATTTCTTTAATAATCGTAGCAACAGCAACAGTCGATGCAATGCCGTCGCCTTGTACATCCGGAGGTGTATATATATATATATATATATATATATACACTCTATATAAGCTCGCGCTTTCGGACTCGCTCAACCGTTCATGTCACGAAATAAGAAATGATATTTTATTTTGCTTATTGCTTTTATTATTCACTACTTAGAATTTATGTCCACGCTGTATTTTTTTCAACATTTTTTTTTTACTTCGAGACATTATAATTAACTCTCTTTTCTTATTTACATAAATTAGCTGATTGATAGATGATGGGTATGAATTAATTTTAAATGGAGATATTGAAGCTTATTTTTTCAAAAGCTAAAATTAAATGGAATTTGTTGAAAGCGCGTTTACGTAATTGCAGATTATCGTTTCGCGACATTTTATTAAAAAAATGTTAAGAGGATATCGTAGTTCTGCTCCTCCTAATAATATTTTTATTCAAAGTTCATGAGTAAACAGTGCGTCAAATCAAATTCTTTCACTTCAGTAAGAAAATTCGTAAGATTAATCTTTAGCGCGGACAAGTCAAGAAATTCATCAAAATAATATACATAAAAAGTTATAAACAAACTTTCGATATATACTATTTTGAGGTTAGGTTCATCGAGCTTGATATCTAATTTTCATTCAAAGTTCATAAAAAAATATGAAGCTAAATTGAATTTTTAATTTAACAAAAATTATTGTATTAATATAGTTTTAGCGCGGACAAGTCATTATATTTGTCCAAATAGTGAATTTAAAAAGATATCAGTAAGATAAAAAAAGCAAAACTCGATTCTAACAACTACGACATCCCGTTAAGCACGTTAATTAAAATTATTCGAGTACGAATATAAAAAAATATGCAGTAATGTGAAAAGTACAAAATTATTTCGCAAATTTAGATTAAATATTTTCAAGTTATGCAATCTAAAATTAAATTTTTCATAAAATATTTAATTAAACATTTTAATTATAATAAATCAAATGAAGTAATTTATTCATCATTTTATTATAATAACATAATCGAGATATGATCACTAGGAAAAAAATGTAAAAAATTAAATTCAATATATATTTACATTTCATTTTGTTTATATTAGATATAAAATTATATATAATTTCATACATACATAAAATATGTGATGTTAAAATAAGTTTTGTAATTATAAGAAAATTTTATTTTTAGCATCGCACGACGCGCTTAATAATAATAATTCATGAAAGTAAAATACGAATTAATTTAGCTTATCTTTTTTTATTCGTCTCGACTAATTAGCAAAAAAAAGGGCTGTGCAGCGAGTGATGACTTCCTCTGCTAGCCGCAAAGACAAACTTCAAACTTAAAGTATTTAAAGAAATTGTTATGTTTTTTTAATCAGTGAAGTTCATAAAATAGTTCAGGACAAAAAAGTAATGATAAATAACAATGGAAATGAAACTGAAAGTGGAAATAATAATGGAGTGATAATAAAACATTATTATATTAAAAAAAGGAAGAAAAATAAGAAAAATGAGAAAAAAATAAGCATGTAATATTTTAGTCATTACACGATTACATAATTATTACTCGGATATGTTTAATTCCATCTTATAGTTATTTTTATTTTTTTTTTAAATCTTGATTTCCCATACTCTTGCTTGGAATTATTTGTGTCGCTAGGCGCTTGCTTATATTGCGATGCAAGAGAGATTAGGGCACCTTCCTATATATACGGCTTTTAAAAGCTGTATAAACATATATATAAGCACGAATATCCGTATACCCATAAGGTACATACGTAGACAAGGGAGAGGAGCAAAGTATTATAAAGAACTTTGACCAAGGTCGTGAGAAGAAGAAGCGCCAACAACGTGCGACTTTTCGTGTCATCGTACCTTTACAGAATTTAATAGTTTTTATATCTTTTTAGATATCTGCTAATATTTAACCATGAGATTAAAAAAATAAGAGAAAAAAAAACTTGTACTCATAATTGTCAACATAAAATATACAAGATTAAACTTACTTTTTTTATGGAGCAGTAGCGATTAGCGTTTAAAATCTTATCGATTATTTATCATTTATTTTGTAATCTACGTGAAGATCGACGATTTAACTAATCCAGTTTAATATTCATAATTTTAGTTATAATAATTAAGGCCTTTCTTACGACGATGGGATTATTGAAAGGATTAATCACAACGTTACAATAAAAAATCATCGATGCGTTTAATTTTAATGACGAATAATGAAAGCTCTTGGGGTAATTTCATTGATATACAAGTTGGAGAAAGCAGAATTCGCAGAAAGACCAAGTTCGCAAAGAAGTATTAGAGTTTGGTGCTTTAGACCAAGTTTGCAAAGAACCTTTTGTGGTTAATGGCGCATTTAAATTAAAAAAGTAAAAAAAAAAAGAGAGTAAAGATGTTATCCCCGTATAGGGAATGATCCTAATAATAACTGTGTACAAAGTGCACCTCTACAATTCTGTTTTCTGACATGTCTCAAATTCTTGGTACACAAGAGTGTAGGTATAAGATGAGAGCAAAGTAGAGGGATAAGTTTTAAGCATCGAGTTGATTCTCAGGCGTTTCCACTTGTTCCAAGGCTTGTGAATAGTTATCATCATCTTCGTATATGCACGTGTACGTACATAGAGACTATAGGTATATATGTAACTTTCCTAACAAACTGGTATATAGAGAGAAGAATAATATGCTTCCGGATTCTGAGCATCTTTGTATGAAAGGTACTACAGCTACTACTCTCTATATAGTACTTAAAGGATACGGTTTATCCCTTTATACATACATATATATACGCGTGTGCATGCCACCTGAATAAATATAGAGAAGGATAAACGTACGTGTGTCTGTGTGTGTGAGTTACTCTGCTCACGTGCTAGAATATAGGCTTCCAGAGAGAGAGAGAGAGAGAGAGAAAGAAAAGTCGTTGGAGCGTTAAATTTTTCGAGAGACGTACGACCAACAATTTAGCAGAAGTAGAAAACTATATGGATGTATATACAAAGTCTTACTGGACATGCGCGCTTATGTATACCTATAACTTCCTCCTTCGGCTTTTTCTTATTCTTATTTCTTGACTACCACCACACAGAGATATTTTCATGAGTCCCTTGACTATAGCATTAGCATTAGGGAAAACTTCTATGCACGCGTACACATTCTTTCCTTATAGTAGTTTAAGCGTACTATTTCTCTTTCGCTCTCCTTTTTCTTTACCTTTTTTAGATCTTTTACTTATATATATACATATATATATATATGTAAGAGCTTAGAAAAGGAAAAGAAGTAAGAGCTTTCCGCGTTCATGCATTGCAGTAAAAGAGCTTGAGAATGCAATGGCCTACAATCGACTCGAGAAACGATTTTTCGCCTTTTTCACTTTCCTCGTAACTCGCATATCGATAACTAATCTCTTTTTACTTCCCAGTTTTTTTTTTTTTTTCTTACCTCGGTAAAAATTCATTCATTTTATTGTTATTTATTTATTTTTCCACCCTTTATTTTTTTTCATTCATTTTACTTGTGTGTACGCATTGAAATTCCAGTGTAGTTATTTAAGAATTTTATAATTTAATATAAAAGTGTAAAAAGTTAAATCTCGTGTAATAGTTTTATTCTGAGAATAAGACAACACGAATTATCAAGTGGTTTTTGCCTTTGTGACCAAAGTTGTACGACTAGTCAATCGAGTATTCTACTTGTTTGGCCAATTCAATTCAATTGGATGGCTAAATAAACTTGTTGTAATTTGTATCCGGTTTTTCAAAACTGTTATTTCAAAAATATTCAGCTTACAAAAATAAAACAAACAAAAAGCAAAACAATAAAGAAGACTTGTTGAAATGCTTGTTAATCATTTGCAAAGGAGTGTATAATTTTTCAAATAGCTAGCGCAAAATCAAAAATACATTTAACAAGTTATTACTAGTTTATGCTAAGTATTTATGTTTCGAGATGCATTAAATATTTCACGACAAAGTATAGCCTGTACTACTTTATAAAATATTAATCCTATTCGCTTAATTATGCTAAGGATGATTAAGCTTATAGTACACAACATTTCTGTAACGGTTTTAAACACAACTTATTATTAAAATTCTCTTTTACATTAAAAAAATCAAAATTTTCTTTTCATTTTAACAAATTTAATAACAAGCCATCGATGTTTATGTAAACAAAAGTTGTTCATCAAATTCTTGTATCTTTATTTTGCATTGAAAATTTGTAAGATCATGAAAAAAAATCTACTAACAAAGTAGCGTAGTATTTATGAATTTTCATAATTTTCCAAGTGAGAATAATTCAACACCCACGCTCCAGTATATAATCCTTTGTTAGAAAAAATAGAAAATGAACTAAGGTAATATTCTTACGGGGCTAATTGATGGTGGGATGAATTAAAAGTCGTTCGCGTTTAAGTTTTTTCAATTTAATAATGTTAGCAGCTATAAAGATTACTAGCTTGTATATATATGTGCTAAAGGCAGTTATCGAGTGGATATAATTCATAAGCATATAATTTTGTTCACCTCGTAACATTGATGAAGAAAGTATATGTATAGAGATGCGTGCTGTTTATATATAGACGTGTAACGTGCTGTTGTATATGTATACGTTTAGATTACTAGCCGTACATTCAATACACATAATAATGTATACAAGAGCTGGGGGTATATATAACTGAAATCTCCTTGCCATCTCATTAGCATATCTTCCTTTCGGCCTGGATTATTAAGTTGGATAAAGAGCAGCAGCAGCAGCAGCAGCAGCAGCAGAGAAGGCCCGAATGTTAAAGAATAAAAAAAAACTAAAGTTAACAGGAATATATAAGCAAAGAAACAAGACACGCGATGCAATAAACTTGCTAAGGCGTTTACTACGTTTACGCGCTTCTCTGTGCCAATTATTAAAACCCGAGTAGCATAATGTTCAAGCGTAACTCAACTATCACTCACTGATTTCCCACCTCTTTAGATTACTTTAACTCCTGCGTGTACGTGTATGCATGCGTAAGTATGCGCGTATGGGTGTATAAGCTTATTTTCTTTCTTTTCAATCTTTTATATATGTGGAATACTTTTTTTTATTCTTCTTTTTTCTTGGTATACACTATTTTTATTATAACAATATTCAATTACTTAACATTAAGACGTGGTACACACGTGGACGCGTATTTCAATATACCAGCTGCTTTTTTAAAGCTTTCTCCGTCCTCTTTTGTCATTTCTATACCTGTTTATTAAATTATTTTTTTTCTTTTTTTTTGTTAACACAATTGAGATTTTTTAAAATTACATGCAAATGCGGATTGTATTATCCTTATTCGCACGTGATTTTCTATTTCATTCTGGGTATTATGCGAGTACAATTTTTTTTATTCTTTTCTCTCATCTTTTTCAACGACAAATTGGATGAAATAATAAAAGCGCGCGATTAATTAAAATGACAAGTTTTATAAAATTGAAAAATCCCCCATGTTTATTAAAAATAGAAAAAATGCGAGTTTGCGTCCGTGTGTAAACGAAGTAATGAATGTTTGATAATGTCTGAAAAGATTCTAGAGAGAAAAAACAACAAAGTTTAAAATGATAAAACTTTCTTCATTAAATGGAAAGAAATATAATAAAAACTGAGCAAATTTGCACGAATAAAGTAAATAATGAAAATTATAGAATTTTTAAAACTCCATACACAAGTTTTATTACGATTCTATTAATACGGTATGCTATTAGTTTCAGCAGAGGAAAAAAAAGAAGTTTGCTCTTCCTCTCTGTGTCTATACGTCTATAATCTATAGCATAAACATGCGATCAAATTATCAGGAAAGAGAAAAATACTTTCTTAGAATAAATATTGAAATGAACATATGATATAATATTCGCGGAGAAAGTAAAATTGTAATTTTCATATTCTCTTTTATTTTCTCTGTAATCGATATATACACACATATATATAAAATAAACATATAAAATAAAATTTAATACATGACGAATAAAAATGTGATTTCATGATTATATGAAGAAAAAAAAATTGCAGACAGGAGTCCGACTGCCGGAGGGTGCAAGTGCTGCCCTTGCAAAGCCAACAAAATATCATTACTATCCACATAATCAACATATTTATCTGTTGCCCGAGTGCGCGGTGCAGCAAGTTTGCAATGCCGTTTACGTCAGGCTCAATTTTACTCAACCACTTTGCGCTTGTCCAGGACGTTATCGGGATCCATGCAGTGCCTCGCTCGATAGCGATGATCTACACACTACTGAACTCGTCACGGATTCACGTACCAAGGTAAAGCTTATTAGAATTTCATTTTTTTTTTTATTCCTTATAAATTTTCTACTTTTAAGCAATAAATAAGTTAGTAATGCAGTATTTTCTAGAAAGCCCTAGTAGTTATTTTGTTTTTTGTACATTGCTCGCTCTTATCCTTATATAGAGTGTCGCGTGTAGAGATATTGAGGGTAAATGAAGAGAAAGGGGAGAAGGAGAGAATCTGAAATCTGCATGAGATCTTTCGATGGGTCCCGCTATCCTTTAAGAGTCGCCTACGCCTTCGGTATATGCATCTTTCGTTGCTTTATTGCGTCTATATATGTGTATGGAAGGGACTTGAGCTTAACGCTCGACCGCTCCACAAACGCCAAGATATATATCGATGACTCTTTGCAATGTGTGCATATATATATATTGGATGAAGGAGGATATATTTGCGTGTGCGCAGTTCTTCTCAACTGGGTCGCATAATGAACGTTCTAGCTATGTGCACTTCTTTCTTTCTTTCTCTATCTCTTTCTACTAAAGCCTGTCTAGTTTCACCCACCTATATCATCTAGATACAAGAGGGAGAGAGAGAGAGAAAGAAGCAACCTCAAAATTTTCTCTCTTACTTTATATCTAGCTATACAACATCCAAATATAGATATATATGCACACATATCCTGCGGGGTTCTCTCTCTCTCACTTTGCAATCGACACTCTTGGTATATCACGGCGTCTCGGACGATATGTTTGAATACATAATAAGAAAAGATGCCGCTGACAGGCGTCTACAGTTATTAGCTTGGTCTACTTAACACCACCGCCGTTTCAATCTACACTAACAAAACTAAACAGACACTAACTTTATCTTAAAATATATATATATATATATATATATATATATATATATATTCATATATATATATATATATATATATATATATATATTATAATACAGCGGATAATCCGTGTCCGCAATATTAATTTATGCGGACGTCCGAGACGCATGACTTACTTTAATATCGAAGCATTTCTTTCTTTCTTTCTTTTTTTTCATTTACAAACTTCACACTTTTATTGACTTATACCAATCAGTGTACTTTTTTATACTTCTTCTTCTTTTTCTTCTCCTCCTACTTTTCTTGCTCAATAGAACGTGTAATTACTTTCTTTCACTTTAGATAATTCGAAGTTTACTCGTTTATTTCATTCAAAGTTTGGTAATAATTTTTTTTTCTAATTTTTATTTTCTTTATTGCAATAACTTCGAACAACATTTATATTTATTTGGGGATGTAATTTTTACGTACTATGAAAAATTATTAATATTCGTTTAATGATATTTTGATATTTATTTTTGTTAAAAATATTTTATCTTTTTCACGATAAACAAACATTTTGTGTATTAGAAGATGAAAAACCACATTTATTTACATAACTCTATATTAAACTATTTCGAAAAAAATTCATTTTAATATTTGATAAAAATAACCTCTATTTACGTTTGAAGATGACATTCGCTCGGAATGGAGATAAATTTTATTTTATTTAAATTCAATCGAAAATACTTGTTTATATTTGTTTAATAATCGTTTGATATTTTTATTTATCACACATATTCTAGTTTTCGTTAAGAACTATCAATACATATACAAAAAAAATAAAAAACAGCTTTCTTTTTTACAAAACTTTATATTAAACTATATTTAAAAAAAAAATATCATCAAGTCTTCGGTGTGAAGCGCTTGCATTTCATTTGCATTTCAAGAAAGCGTTCGCATAAAATGTAAATAAATTTAATTCAATTTAAATTTAACGTAAAGCGTTAATTCTTGATTTACGTCTTAAAATGACTTTAATATATTTTCTTCAAACTATCCCAGAAGTTTTCACTCGAGACTTAATGACCTTTCCTAATTCATCATGAAAAGTACAGTTACTAAATTTGCTGCTAAATTGAATAATTTTTCATTTTCGTTAAATTAAAGAAAAATAAAAAAAATGTTTTAACAAATGCAATTAAATGACATATGAAAAGGAATCTAAATTTCTAAATGAAAAATGAATTGTAAAATGGAAATTAGTCAACCTAAATAATTTAATAGCTTTTAAACAAGAAATGCGTATACACGTCAAATCTAGACTAAATAAAAGCAAAAATAAAGAGAAGAGAAAAGAGAAAAAAAAAGCGTAATTTCGTCCGCGAAAAAGGAGAATGCGAGCCAGTAGATTAAAGAAAAGAGAGTAGAGATTCCACGTTAGAGAGCTCATAAAGTTAGAAATTAGAAGTCCCTCGAGGGATAAACTCGTAAATAGCTCCCCTGTTGGTCCGCTTAAAGAGAGGAGAGAGATAAGGACTTTTAAAGGAAAAGTCGATTGTACAGCCTCAGGACGAATTAGCCAGCAATGGTAATGAGTTAGCAAACTAGGAAGAAGAAGAAGAAGAGAGACCTACAAATCTCATATTAGTGCAGCACAAAATTTTTGCCTTCCTTCTTTTTTCCATCTCTCAAAACTTGTTTATTGCATATTACATCCGTTGTAATAAGATTTTTTAAAACTCTTTATTAACTGTATTTTATACATAAATAAAATTTTCACTTTATTTATTTAGTTTTGCTTTTAATGAAAAAATATTTCGAAACGGTAATAGAAATAATAAAAAAGGCAAAGATATCAACAGCACAAAGAACTGGAAACATTGTAAATGCAGTACAACTGTTAAAAGAATATATGAAACAGCTATTTCTTAGCATCATAATCCGTTGGACAGAGAGAAAAGCAATGCAGATGCTACCATATTTCGTGGCATGGTAACCGTCCTCTCTTCAAGATACATATATATGTAAAACATAAATTTTGCACAGAGAAGATGTTGTTTTATCATTTACAAAGAATATGTATACATATATATTGAGTTAAAAGTTAAAACTAGATTTTATATACACACAAAGACTGAAGCAACAGAGGCAGAGGCAGAGGTAGCAGCAGCAGCATTAAATTGATATCTAGTGCATATCAAGTCAGTAGCACGTAGTCGGCACGTATATATATAAAACTTGGTATTATATAGAAGATATTCTTGAAACATTCTGTAACAGAAGTATAAAGCTAGGAAAAGAGCCAAAGAAAGACTAACAGAAAGGAAAAGGAGAAATAAGCCAAATCTTCAGAGAGTGCAAGAGAGAAAAAGAAAGAGAATATATATATAGCTGAAGCGTTATTCTTATATATGCATCGATAGGTCGCGAGGCGTGGGAGCTACAGAGTATCTTTCTTTTCTCTATATATGTATGTATATACATATAGTTTATAAGAGAGGTAAGGCGAACCATAATAAGATCGCGAATCGTATAGAGCGCGGTGCAGTGTATGTACCGTTCCAAGTTTTAGTAACGTGAGAGAAGAGCTCTCCAACAAAATGAGGCCGATATCTTACACATATACACACATGTATATAAAAGACGATCACAAGTCTTAAAGGCTATATAACTAAAAAGAATGTACATGCCAAAGTATCGGCCCACACTAAATATCTATTCTTTAAAGCTTTTAAAGGCCTTACTCTTATTTCCTTATAATCGCGAAACGTTTTATAGGTACCTTTTATTTATATCTACTTTGTCTTTTATTTTAAGCCTTCAATTATTATCTATCATATAGACTTGGCGGAAGACAAAATTTATCATTTATCACGATATATTGCTCAGATTCTTTAGGGTAACGATAATAGCACTTTAATTTTTCATCTTACTTATAACTACATTTATACCTTAATGAATTCATTAATATCATTTTTCTACCAATACAAAGTTTCTATTTTAAGTTTCTCATATCCAATTTAACGTGAGAAATGAATCGATAAACTGAAAAATTTTTCGAAAATCTTTAAATTTTTCAATCGCCATTAAAGTTGAAATTTTTCGAGATAAGCTTTTTTTTTAACACTTGTGAAATCTTATATTTCAACATGTTTTTAAGTACGCAATGAACACATAAACGATCCAGCAAACTTTAGCTATTTAAAATTCATACCCGCATGTCTACATGATATTATGTTTTATACATGTACTTAACCATTTACTGTATACGAATAGATACATCTGACTGATTATTTGCTGCCTCTTAATTTTTTTTTTATTTAATACTTAATTAATTTTCTTGCTCGTAATGTATATTAATTAACGTTTGCCTTTATGCTATTATGCTAATTATACATTCGAGTAAATTATTACATATATTTATCTTTCATTCTTTCGCTGATGATACAATAATCGTTTTAAATTCATCAACGAAAATTAATGCTTTTGTAAATAATATTGTTGTTTTTAATCGTTTGACTATTAAAGTACTAATTGTTTTTGTTTAACGCTACATCATATCAATTTGTCAGACGTTATTAGGAATTCGATAGCTGTGAAAAAGTTATTTCCGCGAACGCGATTGAACTTTAGTTAAAAATACTTTATAATTTGAATCCCATAGTATTTTTATAAACTATTTTTTTAACAAAGCAAAAAAAATCTAGTTTTTTCAACGAAAGAATAAAAAAAAAGTCTTTGGTTAAAACTCGTTGCTATCAAATAACTGGTTCAATTTATTTTTAAACCAAACTCGACAAGATAATCAAGCAGTCATCTGCAATTGTGTTCTGAGCGCGTTATATTTTTGTCCAAAATAATAAAAAAAAAAGGAACTAACTTTTAAAGTATCATTCGAATTTTATTCCCTCGTTGAAATAACACAATCAGGATCTCATTTCAGTTTAAAATTAACTTTGCTATAAATTGATGCGTTTGCCCTACGTCCACAGCGCAAAAAGAAAAATTTTGTATGGTTAATTCAATAAATTTGATGAAGAATAATTACTGCCTAACCCAAAAAAAAGAAAAAAAGAAGCCCCGTATACATAATGATCGGAAAAGGTTTATGTTTTGAAAAAGAAAAGGAGTTTCGAATGGCATGTGAGAGAAGATTAAAAAAAGAAAAAAATGAAAAGAGAAAAAAAAATTCAAATTAATTATCCACGATAAAGTTTTACAAGCGGCAATACATAAAGCAAGTTTTATCGGGTGCTTTATATCCCAACTAACGACGCGCACGCGAATCCGCGAGAAAGAGACAAATGGCCTCTAAAGAAGAGCAAAAACTAAAAGGCAAATGGATGGACGTCGAAAAGAAAAAAAAGAAACATAAACGACATAGAATGAAGGAACGAACGAGCGACCGAACCGAACGTATATACGAACGAACGAAGCAGAACAAGTAGTATAAAGAATAAGAAGAAAAAGAAAAAGCCATACATATATATAAGCAAAAAGGTATATAGGAAGACACAAGTAAAGGCGACAAAGTGACAAAGTGCCGGTGCATTCGTTAACAAGTAAGCCATATATATGTATGTATAAGTGCCTGACCTCAAGTCATTCGTATGAGACACACACACAAGTCTATGTATGTATGTGTGAGAGCTGCGCTCAGAAGAAAGATGCTCATTCACTTTCAACTGGTGCGACAGCTTTTCGCATATAATGATTGGCTTTTCTCGAGCGCGTGCACATCGACTTAGATATATATATATAAAGCTCTCGGCGCAGCTCATGACATTCGTTCCGTGCAGCTGCACTTCCGCTTCTTTTTAACTTACACTCAAATCTTTATACTCGTATTGTGAAGTATTCCTGATGTTTCCTTAAATCAGAGTCGTTTTATCTCTTGGCAATGACGTTGCAAGAACAAACGTACATCTCGCCTGGATCTCTCTCTTCATTTGCTCCTCTTTTCTCTTTACCGAAGCAATACCAAGATATATAGAGAGAAAGAAAGAAACAAGCCTTTCAACACCGATATCTTTTCTTCTTCGCCTTGTTCTCTCTTCTTCTTCTTGTCTATTTATTTTTTTTCTCTCCAAAGGTTTTGTGGCCTCCCTCTATTTTTCGCAAACACGCTAAAATAAAAGAAAATAGTCATGCTAGGCTTAGCCTAAGGAATCCGGCAATAGTATATATATATAAGCCTTTTACACTAACTCCTGCCTCTTTGCTACTGATATTTATAAGTCTCGTGTCTTACTTCTAACTGTAATCGAGAAGCTTCTTCTTCTTCTTCTTTAGTCTTCTTTTTTTTTTACTCCTCTTCTTCTGGATATATTTTTTTTACTTTGTTTCTCAAAGTCTAGGATATACCTATGTGCAACGAGCGCGAATTAACTATTTTCCAAAGACTTTTGCTCCTTTTTGTTCGCCGAAAGACTTTTATATACATAAACTCTCTCTTTCTCTCCTCTGAATCTCTTTTGATTCTTAGAAACTATGATTTCTTAGTAGCTATTTTATCAATATTAAATCAGAACCCTCGCTTCGAAAAATTTTTTTATTGTACTAAATTATACTCTTGTCAAAATGTGCATTCCTTCTTATGGTTTTTAAGTGTTCGGATTTCTTAACGCCAAGAAGAGAGAGAGGAGAAAAATGTATCTATACAAAAACAATTTTAGTAATACGTTAATGTTAGAAATGCACAAGTTCTTCAGTACCGTAAGAAAACCGTACAGATAAAACAGAAATTTACTATGAATTTCTTGCGATATCTTCGTATGAATAAGTAATTTGCGCGAGTATTCTTAGTTTATTTTTTTTTGTAAGTCAATGTTTTCAAATTCGAAACTCGAAATCAGAACATTCAAATCGCCGGAGATGTATATTAATGTAACCAGTAAATTTTATTGGTTTAACGCTGCCCCCGTCTAAGTTTATCTTTTCATAAAATACATTCGAGATTTCGAGTTAACAATCCAAAGAAATTTCTAGGTAAGGTTTTTAATACCAAGAATTATAAGTATGTTAATTTTGGCACAGCTTGAAGATGCTTGATAAGAGGAGAAAAATAACTTAAGTAGAAAAAAAAATTAGGTTTGAATATTAATTTGTACGTAGTGTAAAAAATTCTTTTAAAGCTTATAAAAAATATTGTATACTTGGCAAAATGGATTATAAATATAAGTAATTAAATAGACATGAATGAAGCACAGAATAAATGACAATGAATAAATCTTCTAGGCCATTTAAAATTAAATATTTTGCACAATAGCTTTCAGTAAAATTTAATAAAATTTGAAAACTTTGAAAAGTTAAAGAGGAACTTGAAAACTTTGAATTGCACATTTTAATAAAAGCAATTAAAAATAAAACTAATAAGTTCCGCTTATTTGTATACAAAAGAAATGTAGGTAAAGCTTAAAAGTAAAAAGTCAATCGGCATAGTTCCTGAGATAAAGGAAAACTTAAAATAAAAAAAAGAGGAAGATAAAGAGAAATAGAGTGAAAAGAGATAGAGTTAAGAACTAAGGTAAAAGAGATAAGTTGGCAAGTTTGAATCGTGAAAGGAGCTAAGTTCATGACCAATTGTTCTTAATGAAGTGCACGAAGGAGCGAGAATAACGAGATACGGAAGAACGATAATACAAGCATATACATATATATAGTAAAAAAAAAAGAATAAAATATACAGGGAAAAAGGGAAGGGACCCTTTCTCTATATCTCTTCATCTTTACCCTGCAGCAAAGTAATAGCAACAGCAGCAACAACAACAGGCAAATACTGCATATGTATACACATATATCGAATAACGGCCAAATAAGCCGCAACTTGCAAACTTTTTAGTCCTCGCAAATGAAGAACTGACCAAACTAATCCTTAATCAGTTCTATACTTACATTTTTGCTCATTTACTATTAGTTAATAGAAACTCTTGTTCTAATAATTAAATACTACGCTAATTCTAATTCGACTGTAACAATAAAGTTTGCCAAACCAAACTAATAACAACATTAACATTTCGTAATCTATCTCGTCTTTATATGGCCCACATCTACCAAATTTAATCTAGAACAGGATTTTTTTTTCTAATAGAATAAAAGTAAGAGAAAAAAAAATAAAAGCCGAGACTTTTCTCATTATAGATGTAGGGAGAGATGAGGAAGCTGGCTGAAAGAAACAAAAGCCTAATTAAAAAGTTAAGCCAACTTGTCAATATGCGGTTTTCTTTTATAAACCTACAACATCTTATGGGAAGCAAAAATAAAACATCATAATGGCCAAAACACATAAATAATATATTAAGTTAAAAAGAAAGATTTGATAAAAGAAAAAAAAGTTTAATATTAAGGAAGGAAAAAGTAAATTAAAGTTATAAACATGTTATTTTTTTCAGGCATTAACATTAGTGAAGACGTGCGAGCCAGTTGCTGATATGCGAGAATGCAGAGCGCCTCGGGACTGGTCGCTTCTTGCACTTCAGAACGTAAGAACAGGAAAGTCCCATTACCTGGTCATCTGTCGCTGTCCGGATACTAACATTCTCGGTAAGTTAAGAAAATCCTTTAAAGCTAATCCTTATATACTCTTATCGTTTAAAAACAAATTTGTATATATACGTACATATAGGTTAGAGGTATAATGTTTACGCGTTTTATTCCCAAAGCTCTAAATATAGGTAAAACGTTTGATATTTTATAAGAGCTAATAGGTTGGAACATAAAGCCATAGCTAAAACCGAAGCCTAATTGATTTTTCCGTTTTCTGTACAAGAGAAAGAGAGAAAGAGAGCCTTGATTTTCACGACGCTACCGGCAAATTGCCTGGATTTACTATACCGTTAGGAGCGCTAGATTTCTTCGCAACTTTATATGCATCTTTCGCGATGATCAATTTTCTTCTTATACTACCTAAGTTATATATCTATACGTTATATGAACTAAATGAAAAAAAAAAAAATATTCTTTATAACAGCTGACACTACCTATATATAACTAATGCGACGCATTTAATTGAACTGTCACTTGACATTTTTCATTAACGTCAATTAATTATTGTTTTTAATAAAGTATAGGTTGTTCCGATAAATTCTATATCAAGCTTCATTTTTAATTAATTCAAAATCATGAGATAATTTTTTTCTTTTTTTATTTCATTTCTTTTTTCTCACACGGTCCGCTACATTCTAACGTAAAAATTTAACGATGCCTTATAATTCATTCAAAGCGTGAAATGGCGCGAGTTTAATTATAAAAAAGTAACACTTACAAAATAGTACATAAGAAAGAAGAAAAAAAAGTAAGGAGAGCAAAATTTAAAAAAATAAAAAAAAAACATTAGTTTAATTGGTCACGTAAGAGTATGTAAAAAAAGAAAGAAAAAAAAAGAGAATAATAATATTACTTTGTGCACAGAGGGCCCGATGAGTCATGATCAACCAACTTACGCTAGCGTTCCTGGAATTCGAGTCTATGGTATGATGTGCGTCCAAGGAAACAGAAGAGGTCGACCGTTGCGAAATATTCGTAGTATCTTAGGTGAGATATAAAATGTTTCTTTTATATATTATTTTACTTATTTTTCAGACATAAAAAAAAAGTAAAGAAAAAAAAAAAATTTATCGTAGCTGTAATATCGAATGGTATGCAATGTTCTGGTTTTTTTCTTTCCAGGATTTCCAGATATGAGCGAAAAAGCACAAATGCAACAAGTCTTCCCGTGGCACTTGGTACCAGAATTATTGAGGACGGCCCATTGGGATTGAGCGGTCAAACGTGTCGAACGACTTTTATTATTATTTATTCAAATTCCAACAATTCATAACTCCTTCGAAATCATTCACTAAGCTATTTCATTCTCTATTCTTTTTTCTATTCTTATTATCCTGTTCCATTCTTTTCATTCGTATTTCCTTTATATCTATATATTCTATTCTTTTTCTTTTCTTTCTTCTATTTCTCTATCGCTATCTTTTTATTTATTTCACAATATTTATTTCGAGCATTATGATATTTAGCGCGAAACTTCCGAATACATATGTATGTCCCGTTAAGCGAAGGAAATGTTTTGTGAAAGGATAACTACCTTGTAGGAGAGAAAGACTTTAGGACATAATTGTACGGATGACTGGCGTTACACGATGAGAAGAGAAGAAAAAAAAAGGAAACAACATTATCGGACTAGAAAAAAAAAATTGATTTTACACTATTGTAGGATAAAATCATTCGGTGTCTTCGCTAAAAATCTCATTAATTCCGCTGTCGAGTTAACTTTTTTTGCTCAGATTCTTACTTAAATCAGTTGATATTATAACTGTTTAAAAATATTTTTTTCATCTCAGCTATTAATTTTTTTTCTTCAACGCCCATGATTTTTAAATAAATTACAATTAAAATATTTTCGCCTAAACAAGTTTCATGAAAAAAGTACTGCATTATAATGATTACTTTTGTTGTAATTTGTTCTTCGTGACTTTTTGCTACAATAATTTTTTCTGTGTAAATCTCGTATCATTTATCGATTAATATTTTTCTCTCTTACATAAATTGGAAACATTGATAGTTATTTATTGAAACAATTATAAAAGTAATTAAAAAAAAAAAAAATTGAATTTCAATATTAAAACTAAGTATATGCAACGAAAAAAAAGGTAGGAGTACAACTGTACTTAGAAAACTTTTATACAGATCATACTTGCCTTATACATTTATACTCGCAATAACGTGTAAGACTAAATAATTTTTATGCGTCAGATTTACGCATAGTAAAAATAAAACGCACGTAAAACTAGCCTACTATATATTTAAAAGGTAGAAATATCTACAATTAAATTAATTTTAAAAAGACGATCTGCTGAATAATTACTATTTAGAATTTAATGTTTTTTTAAAAATTTATTTCCATTAAATTATTATAACTTATAATAACCAAAAAAAAAAAATAAACAAGATTTCTTTTTTCACTACTTAAGATTATGGTTAAAGGTATTGATCATAATAGGAAAGCCATTTTATACTTGTATAATCGCCAACCACCGATATTACTTCTTTTTTTTATACTTTTTAAACAACATGTACGATTTTGAATATTTTGCGAAGCTAATTGGTTAAAATGTAAGTCTTATTGTTAATTTTAGTCGATATTCCTTTACTTTTGGATAGTCGACTAATATGACAATTTAACAATTGAAATGATAAAACGCTGAGAAAGGCATTTCTGTATTTAGCAATTCGAATAACATCGAATTCTAAACAGCGTTTATAAGTAGGTAAAGGCCATGATTTTTGACTCTTATTCTCCTATTATAAAGTAATCGTATTGCTATTAACTCGAGTAATATTAAATTTTTTTAAGAAAAAAAAAACATTCATATATTTAGCATATTATATTAAAAACGTGATTCTTCAAGTAGTGTATGAGACCAGTAATTCTATTTTGTAAATAATAATTGTCATAAAAATGATGAAAATAAATAACATAAAAAGTAAGATTTCATAATTCATTTATTCCTTATGTTAAATTTGTTTATAAATGTATAACAGAAAATTTTTTTTTAATTTAAATTTTTTTTTATAAATGATCAAACTTAAAATATATATCACAGGATTTACTTTCTATTCTTTGGAATTGAAAATTTTATAAATAAATACAAGAAATAATCAATAAATATTCATTAAAAATAGATCATAAGGAAGAAAAAGTAGCTGAGCAATGTAAATAACAAAAGTGCATATAAAACAGCTTAAAAGCTTTTAGCAAGACATTTGAATAAAAAAACTTACCTAGAACGTCGGAATTGACTAACACACTGCAAGAATACATAGGTGTGACCAGGCGAGGTCTGCGAGAATTGAAAGCTTTTCGACAAGCTTGATTAGAGGCTGACAATAATTGTCCACCAAGATGACTCTGGGATTGAGATCCACTTATACTAAAATTTAATCATTATGATTATTTATCTAACGAATATTTTTATTCATATTATATATTATGAATAGAATTTTTTTCATTTTAATAAATTGATATTGAATTTTGATTATACTAAATCATATTAATTTTACCATATTTACTATCCTTTATATATGAATTACATTTAATAAATACTTATTTATCATTTTCTACAGTAATCAACTAAAAAGTTTAAATTTAAAACGTTCTTATGAAGTTGAAATTAATTCTTTTGAATAGAGTAAAGAAATTTTTTTATGATAATTTTTAATATTAAATTTTAACTAAAAATTATAATATTATCTTGTGCAAATTGAAAAAGTTACCTTTGTGAATCTTCATGAATTTCCCACTTTTTTAAAACAAAACAAACACCCATCATTGGCTCCTCACATAATGGTCCAGAAAGAGTTGCTAATTGAAAACCATTTATCATGTTGTTGTAGTATCTAATTTTGTAAAAAAAAATTATTATGTATCAAAATGGGTGTGAAATAATAAAATATTTTTGACAGTAACAAGTAACTTGTTTCCTCCCAAAAAATAATTAATTCTAAAATATTTACAAAATATAAAAAAATTCTAATTATCTAAAAAATATTAAAAGTTATTATTAATTTAAAGAACTTACGCATCTCGAGGATCTGAAGATTTACATTGGTACTCCCAAAAAGGTTTTCTTACAAAACTGCTTTCATTAAGAAAAATATTAGGTCCACATTTGCGAGGTCCAAAAGACCAAATTTTATTTAAAGTATCATCTTCCCAACCTGCTTCTTTAAAAGCATTCAACATTTCTCTTTTAAAAATTTCTAAATTCTTTTGCATTTTTTCAACTGCAACTGAAGGTTGTAAATTTAATGTAGATATATTAGGAAGATCAAAAGCTTCCTCTCTTTCTTTATTTATATTACAGTATTTATTCCATTCTTTTAAAAGTTCAGCATTATCTTCTAATAATTTTGTTACTGATTCTGGTAAAGGCTTTGCATCGATTTCAAAATAACATTGATTATTCCATGTCCATGTCTCTAATTTAACATCATCTGATTTTTTTTCTATGACTTCATTTACCATATCAACTTTTGGGGCTGGTACAATGGTTTCTTTAAATGATACAATTGGTTCTGATACATTAATTTCTACTTTGGCATATCGAAGTTTCAAGTCTTCTAAACATCTTTCTAAGTGAACTTCACCTGCTGTATTTAAAACAATTTCTCCAGTTTCTTGAATGTGAACTAAAGCACAAGCATCAGCTTGATTTAAAAGTTTCAAACCATTAATTAATTTCTGTAAATCATTCGGATGTTTTGGTTCCAATGCTACCCTCAATATTGGAACTGCCAATGAAGTTAATTCAGTAAACGAAGGACATGCTATTGTTGAAGAAAGAGTTGCTGTTTTTAACACATGCTCTTCTAAATTACCAATACCTATTACATTTCCTGCAGGTACTTTAGTAATTGGTTCTAATTCTCTACCCATAAGTAAATACAATTTTGTAATGGTAACTTTAGTTATATGCCTTCCAGCTTTTAAATCTTTTAACTGAATTGTAGGGTCTATTACTTCACCAGACTTTTCTCTTTCTAAAGCGATTCTAGGATCATGTTTTGGTCCTAAGACATATAATTCACTTCCAATTTTAACACTACCCGAATATACTCTTGCAAAAGCAATCAGACAATTATCACAAACTTCTTCTTTTTCTTCTTCAGTAGTTTCTTCTTGTTTTGCTGAAGCTTCTTCAATATCTTTTAGAGGTATTCCTTCGGCCAATTTTTCTCTTTCTAATTTTTCACTATGCTTTTGTCGTGCCAGATCTCTTCGTTTTTCTAATTCTTCTAGAGTTAAGGGTTTTGGTTTATTTTCTGGCAAAGATGCTTTATCTACAGGAAACATTTTTGAAATGAAAATAATTACTGGTGCATCATCATCTGATTTACAGTTTAAGAATGCTTCCTTTAGCTGTTTAGTTTCTTCTGGCATGGATTCAAATTCATCTATACCACTAATTAATCGTTCAACTTTTTCATTAGATAATCGATGAGGTGATGGAACTTTTTCACAAACCATATCAAGACATGCTTTGGCCAGAGGTAACCATTGAGTGCATATTGCACGTAACTGAGTTTTGGGATCTGAATGACGTAAATCTCTTGTAGTTAATTTAATGTTTAACTTCTCTACCATTGTTGCAACTTTATCTTTATCTCTTCTAACAATGACTGTGTCATATAAAGCCCAAAGATTTTCTAAAATCAATTGTACACACAAAGGTTTTTTTGCTTTTTCTTGAGCCCCTTTCATGATCCTTTTGTTTTTTGAATTTAAATAATAATCACCCCACAATGTTTTTGATAGAACTTTTTCACTAAATCCTAATTTTTTAGAAAAAATTTTTGCAAAGTCATTTATAGCAAATCCCCATCCATCTATAGCACTTGCAAATAACACATTTCCTTGTTCCGGAGAAAAATATAAATTTGAATCATCTGCTTCTTCAAGAGCCGATTGCCAATCAGCTAAGTTTCTTTCTCCTAAATTATCAGTGTCAGTATTAGTTACAGTAACATTTTCTTTTTCTTCATCTCGCTCCATCATATCACTAGCAAATAATTCACCCATCACAGCATTTACTTGTTCTAAAACTTGATTAAGATGAGCATAAGCATCTAATGGTGTTAGTTTCATTTCAGTAATTAATCTATCTATTTTATTAAAAACAAGAACAGGTTTTAAATTTTCAATGTACGATATAGAAAGAGCACTGCGAGTTTGAGGACAAACACCTTCTACAGCATCAACTACAATAATTGCACCATCACATAATCTAACAGCGGTTGATACTTCAGAAGCAAAATCAACATGACCTGGAGAATCTATAAGATTCACAAGATATTCTGAATTATTATATACATGGTATAATGTAATAAGACTTGATTTCATTGTTATTCCTCGAAGTTGCTCATCTGGACGACTATCAAGATACCTTAATTTTCCTGCTAATTTATTTGAAATAATTCCATTACTTGCTACTAAAGCATCGGCTAATGTTGTTTTCCCATGATCAACATGTGCAAGTATACATATATTACGTATACTAACAGTTTTATTTTGAAGTTCTTGAAACTTTTCCAAATCTAACCTCATTTTTGATAATTTTAAAGTACAAAAGTAATGTACAAAAAATATATCTAAAATAAAAGAAAGATAAACATTAATTGAAAATAATTTTATACATGAACGAATAAATTATCTTACCAACACTTTGTATTCTTCTTTTTATAAATAAATAACAATAGTAATAACCTTATCTAAATTAAGGCACAGAAACTAAAACTTCTCTTTTTAAAAGTATAATAATAATATAGAATTTCTTTTTAAAGAAAATTTTAATAAGTGTATTATAAATTCAATAAATTCCATCTTCTTATTATTGAACTTTAAAATAAAAAACTCAGCCGAAACAAATGTTCGGCTGAGCACCGTAAATTTGCATTCAGTTGTG
Organism: Anastatus disparis; assembly: GCA_017163975.1. Taxonomy (NCBI): domain Eukaryota; kingdom Metazoa; phylum Arthropoda; class Insecta; order Hymenoptera; family Eupelmidae; genus Anastatus; species Anastatus disparis. The sequence goes on from JAFFSR010000226.1 coordinate 6,227,658, forward strand.
TGTTTTTGCAGTGTATAAAAATTTTAAGGTTAACTACCGGTATGAGTGTGAGATCATAAAATCCCATATGATATCGCATAGCAACGTGCGCTTCAATTGCTTTTGTCACAATCTTAATATATATATATATATATATATATATATATATATATATATATATAATATATATATAACGTAATAAACTTATAAAAAGTAAATGGTGAAATCCAATTGATGTTATTTACAAATTTTATATACTCAATTAAAAACTTTTAATGATTTTTATAGAACTTATTTTTTGTTATATTTATCATTTAAATATCTAAAATAATTTTATAAATTATGATAAAATAGTCGTATATTGTTCTTATTTTAATAAAGAATTATTGGAATATTTAATTTTTGTTAAAAGAACTGCTATTCAATTCTATCCTAAAAATATTCTTTTTTTAACAAATTTGAAATATTACTTGAGTATATTTAATACATACTCAAAATATAATTACTTTTTTTGATTAAAAAAAAGATATAGATTTCGATATATAGATAATTATTAACATTCAATTATAATTATTATAATGGTCAATTAAACAAATATATTTAAAACAATAATGATTATATAAAATACATATTTTTGGAAAAAACATATTTAATTGATATTTTGAACATATAGATATCTAATTACTGATTACTTTTTTATTATTAATTAATCTATTTAACATGTCATTGAAGGTCTCTCATTTTAGTTCTAGCTAATTTTTGCAGAAATTTCTAAAGTTCAGGATCGGTTTTGTCTTACGTTGTTAAAGATGCAAACAATTCTAAACTCTCTGAGCCGGTCTGTGGCTCATCAGTCGATAAAGCGGTGGGTTCGTAATTTCGAGGTTTCGAGTTCGAATCCCGCTCTCGGCTGAATCATACAAGCACCACTGAACGTTACACGTGCTTTGTTCACAAACGGTCTTACGAGCTCCAACGCTGATTAGCATCGCAATAATAGCATGGCATAAATATAGCGAAAAAAAAAAAAAAAAAATTATAAACATTATTACTTTATTTTTTTTTCATGCATCTTCATGAAATAATAATATTTTGTTAGACTTCAACAATTTTTTAGATTCATTTTTAGATCCAAGCGGTCATTTAATTCTTTAATAGTGCAGCATATACACGAGTTAAGATATAGATTTTGAGGCCTCATTCGCTAGAGCGATGGATTCATTATCTCTGGGTGCTGAGTTCGAATCCCGCTCTCGGCTGTTTTATACAGGCACCACTGTATATGATACATGTACTTTGTTCACAAACACATTGACGACCTCCGTCGCTAATTAGCATCGAAGTGATAGCATAAATACAGAGACGTCAAATTAAATAAAAATTATGAAAATAGTTGCCATGTGCTTTCACAAACGTCGATATGGAATTCATCCGAGTTAATTATGTGGTTTAAAGCAGGGTTCTATATTTTTTAAGTAAAAAATATTTAATTTCTAATAAACTTTTTAGTTACTAATTATAAAAAATTTAATCAATAACTAAAATTTAGTTATTAATTAAATAAAATCTAATTAATAATTGAAATTTAATTATCAACTAAAATTTAGTTATTAATTAAATAAAATCTAATTAATGATTGAAATTTAATTATCAATTTAAAAAAATCTAATTAATAACTAAAACTTAGTTATCAATAAATAAAATTATGTGCTTTCGTATTATTCCAAAAGTTATAAAAAGTAATATCTTATTTGAGTATGTTTAGTAATTATTATTTATTAACTAAATTTTAGTTATTAATTATATTTTCCTTAATCGATAACTAAATTTTAGTTATTAATTAGATTTTTTTTAATTCCCTAGTGGAAATCGAATCTGTGAATAACTGGGAATAACTGTGAATAACTGGGAATAACTGTTATAAACTGTTCAGTTTGAGACAGGAATAACAGTTATTCCCAGTTATTCCCAGTTATTCACAGTTATTCCCAGTTATTTACAGTTTAGTTTAATAATAATTTGAAAAATATAAATTTGAAAAAATGAAAAAAATATATATTTTTTTTATTTTTTTTTCTATTATAAATATATTTGGGAATAACTGTTATTCGTACCTCTGTTTTTTCAAATTATTTTTAAGTTATAAACTGTGAATAACTGGGAATAACTGAGAATAACTGGGAATAACTGGGAATAACTGGGAATAACTGTTATTCCTGTCTCAAACTGAACAGTTTATAACAGTCATTCCCAGTTATTCACAGTTATTCCCAGTTATTTCCAGTTATTTCCAGTTATTCCCAGTTATTCACAGATTCGATTTCCACTAGGGTTGATAACTAAATTTTAGTTATTAATTAGATTTTTTTTAACTGATAACTAAATTTTAGTTATCACAAATTCTTTTGATTTCCAATCATTATTTAACTTTTATTTGGTTAACTTTATTAGGTATTATAAATTAGAGAAACAAATTATTTGGGAAAATTTATGTAATGATTTTTAGTAAAATTTTATTAATTTATTAATGAAAAAATTGTTTGACATCAAAAAATGCTTGCCCAAACGACCATCTTATAAAGGTAGTTCAGATTGAACGCGCAGTGTTTCCTTGAGTGATCATCCTTTCAAGTACTAATAGCGACCACTGCTGCTTAATAAAAAAATAGAAATAGTGTAAGTTATTCCATTATATTTGTGCTCAAAATCAGTATATTCTTGAAGTGAAGGTTCACTTTAACGGCATGTCGGAGCTGCAGCAATCGAGTTTTGCTTTTTTTATTTTATCGATATCTTTTTAAATTCTTAAATTAAACAAATATAATGACTTGTCCGCACTAAAGTTATATTAGTACAATAATTTTTGTTAAAATGAAAAATCATTTGGACTTGTTATTTTTTTATGAGCTTGGATTGGAAATTAGATATCAAACTCGACAAACCTAACCTCAAAATACGATATATTGAAGGTTTTTATTATAACTTTGTGTGTATAATATTTTGGTGGTTTTCTTGAGTTGTCCGCACTAGAGTTTAATCTTACAAATTTTTTCTTTATAGCAAAAAAATTCAATTAAACGCATCGTTTATTCATAAGTTAAGATTGGAAATATTATTAGAAGGCGGACAGCTTCGTCATGCTCTTAAGAATGACATTATTAAAATTCTGGAAATCATTCAAAAGTAATTTGTGGTTGATACGGTTGAAATTATTCCATCGCTTCAAAAGATTTATAATCATGCATCTGGGTAAATTTAAAATTATCGAATCAATATATTTAGTGTGGATTGTAAATTAATCGATACAATCTGCAGGATCAATTTCTTTATAACATTGAACAACTTTATTATTAAAACGTTGCTAAATTATGGTATAAATATCGAATAAGTACGATGTTGGATTTTTTAAATTCCAAAAACAATTGTTATAAAAATTTTTTTGTCTTTAGAATTAGATACAATGAAATTCTGTTGTTTAATAATGCATGTTATTCCACTAAAAGCTACATGTCAATATAACAATTATTTGAACCAGTGAAATACACGTTATTTTTTCAGGATGCTTTTGAATAATAGCGTATTATACCTTAAAAGGAAAAGTATCGATCAGCCTATTGCACGTGTATATTGTTACCCTAGCCGAAAGCAAGGATGTCAAACGTGAGGTATGGGGTGAGGAATTTTTTCACACTCTTAGTTGCATTTCCTATTTTATATACATCAAACCCATGTCATGACATGTTGTTTTTGAAGAAAACAGAAACATTCTTTTCGGCTTTTAATGTTACGGTATTGCTTCAAACACATGTTGATTTACGCTTCAATGCTTAATTTCTAATCATTTTTCTTATTGATAGATTGTTCTAATTTTTCCAATTGAATTGATAACAATAACTTCTATAACTATATTGTATAACTTCTAAACAATTAAGAACTCTAGAATTAAGGAGAGCAACCCACCTCCGGAAAACGGATTTGCCTGAAACTGCAGGATATGATTTTTTGATGAAAAAAAATGAACCCGTGTATTTATTATCGTTGAATAGGCCCCCTAGACAAGGATGTAGAAATTTTTTCGAAAATATGGTCATTTAGAGCCTTTATAAGAACTTAAATAACCAAAGAACTAAGATTCTTACAAAAAATGCATAAAAGATAAAATGAAGCACGAATTAAATGCTTTAATTTAAGCTTTATTTACATTAAAAAAGCTTTTGTTATTCGAAAGTTATTCTCAATTAAATATTACTACACATTTACGTAATATTTTTAGCACATAAAATATGATCAATTTCTTACACTATTTCATTAAAATATTTTAATCGCTTGTAACTTTTGAGCCACAAAAGCTTTTTCAATGCAACAAAGCTCAAATTAAATTTTTGTAAGAGTCTTAGTTCTTTGGTTACTTAAGTTCTTATAAAGGCTCCTATATTTTCGAAAAAATGTCTATAGAAAAAACACGGGTTCATTTTTTTTCATATTCTGCAGTTTCAGGCAAATCCGTTTCTCGGAGGTGGGGTGCTTTCCTTGTAAGTTTGTAAATATAAAAAATCCGAACAAAACAGAACCAAGGTATGATAATGTAAAATTTTCTAATTTTTCCGGATTATCTTAGGTTCTAAAAAACCAATTGTATCATAAGATCTTTTTCTTTATAATTGAGTTCTCTATAGCTTTTCCATTGATAGAATTAAAATTCATTGTGTAGTTTTCGCTTTATAAGTAAAAAAAAACAAAAAAACGCGATTTTTTAATTTATGAAAGTTGCGAGTCCGAAACATACATAAGTAAACTTTTAAAGATAATTTTTTAAATCATGCCACTGGTAGTTTTCTACTAGTATTTTTGTCACACAAAAACCCTATATTCACTGGACTATATGATTTTAATGTTCTTTTAACAAAAAAGCTATGAGAATGGTTTGTTTGTTGGATCAATTATGAAATAGTTAAATGGGGTTACTGCTTGAAAAATTCATTAAAATCGGTCCCTTTGAAATTTGACACCTTACGCCATGGCATTTTTGGCATCGTGGAAAATACGCCACTGGTCATAAAAACATTTTTGTCTTGTTTATCTTATAAATAAATTTTATGAAAACAAAAAGTTTCGCAATTATACGGATAGTAATTTTAAACCCACGGAACTTCCTGTTATTCACAAAAGACAATAGTGACAAAAGTTTAAGTTTTTTTAATCTTTTTTTTATTTTCTTTTATGATGTAATATATCTATTAACGAAAATATAAAAAGGCGCGCAAATAAGTTCCTACGCGCGTACACTGTTTAAATGTATCACTGGCTATTCAATCCAAATAATTATTGAAATAACCATGTTCAAAGTAATACTTTTCGTAACCCTTTCTGTACTGGTGGTAAGTTTTAATGTTGTTAATTTCAATGTGTTCTATTAGTATATTAAATTTTTAATTATTTATTAATGTTCATCAAAAAAGGAAAGTTATATTATTTTTAAGAAATTTTTTTTCAGAAAAATTTAACAATTTCATTAAATTATGCTTTATTTTTCAATATTTTCATTTTCATCTTAAATGTTTAATGTTTAACAAATTTAAAAACCGCAAAGCACAAGTTTTGTAGATTTCTTAGTATTTATTTATTTAATAGATTTGAGTTATTCTCTGCTGAAAAGAGTTTATTAAAATTTTAGCAGAAACAGTTTATCCTTAAAAGATTTCTACAATACAAATTTTTGTGAATTTTTTAAATAATTTTTTCAATAATTTTAACAAAATATTTAGCAAATTTTTTTTAAATGAGTTTTTTTATTAGAAACAATGTATAATTGCGGCAATACTTACAAAGAGGATTTTTCATCTCCAGATTCTGGATTTTCTTTTAATAACTCGAGATCTTTATTCTTTTATAAAGTTATTAAAAAAGCCACTTTTATCAGTATCTTTTATTCATTCGTAACTTTTGAATAAATTTTTTTCTATCAAAAGATTTTGATCTCAATTTTTATATATTTAATAAAAACTTTTTAAAATCATTTATAATATAGTAAAAGCCTTTAAGATAAAACAACTAAAAATTTAAAAACAAGTTGAATATTGGCAGAATGAGCGAGGTCTTTTATAATTTCATGCAAAAAAAGTACTTCAAAGTTAAAAGAAAATTTAATAATTTAGTATTTTTAAAAAGTTTCTAGTGTGCAGTATATCTCCAAACCTTAACATGAGATAAAGTTTAGTTTTATTAATTTCAAAGAATGAAAGTTCTTTTAGAATGTATAATATATTTAATATTAGTTTTTTGAACTCAATAAAAAGCTATATTTCAAGTACTTTTACATTATAAATAATTGAAATTTCATTTCGATATTCCAATATCGTAAAATCTTCAAATATCATTTACATTTTTTTAACTTTGATTCTCAGTCTACCTAATTTTTAAATAAGGATGTTTTCAATCGTTTTCAAAATGATTTTCAATCGAAACGATATATATGTATATACAAATTATTAACGCATTTTTATTTTTTCAAATATAAATTTATAAAATATTTGCTTTTAGCTAGCTGAGGGCAAAGCATTAGATGATGAAGCACAGCCTCGTGTAAGTAGATTTATTTGTAAATTCATACATTAAATTTTTTTATTTTTAAATTTAATTTTAATTTAATTTAAAATAACATGTAATTGATAAAACAGGCTACGCGACAAATAACGGAAACTATTGGTGCAGGAATAAGTGTTGCGACTCAGGCAGCAAATACAGCAGCCCATACTGCTTTACAAGCGGCAAAAATAGCTGCAACAGTGGCACAAGGTTTAGCTAAGAAAGCAGTGGATGGTGTTAAATCTACGCTAAATTGAAGTAAAAAATTTAAAAATATTTATTTTTCTTAACTTTTTTTTCCTTTTTCTAAGTGCTAATTGTATTGATAAATTTATTATCAATTCATAGTTTTTTAATTTAACGAACAACTATTATTTAGAATATTTTTATTATTTCAGATTCAACCATGACTTTTTGAAGATAACATCCAACTAACATCATATTTGTATAAACTTAATTCTATAAACAATTAAAATAAATATTTGAAGCATTGTAATATGTTTTATTTAATATTACCCTTCAAACTCAACATAAACTTTGTTCTATGTAACTATTAATAGTGAATCATTATTTGATGCATTTTATTTTGATCTTATCAATGCATCGATAACTAAATGATAAGAAATAATTGCCGTAATTTCGAAAGCATTTGATAAACGTAGTTGCGCCAAGATTAAGGACTGCGATGGTTACACTCTTATAGTTTACAATATGAATTACGGAAGTTATCAAGATTCTATTGAACTTTTAGAAGATAAAAAATCAGGTAATGTTCTTTGGATTTGACATACTTGAGATTTCACTATTTTTTCTGTATCGTTTATTTATATTTGCGAAATTATCTAAAATTTTTTGGTTTTTAATTGACAAACTTTTTATCGACTGTATAATTAGTGATTAATTTATTAAATAGAAAAAATATTTCAAGTTTATTCGAAATAATGTTAAACTATTTATTATTTTTGCCTTCATAAAAAGTTATCGAGCGACATTTACAGCCATTAAAAACAAGACAATGATAAAACTTATATGAAAAAAAAATTTCTTAATCCGCAAAAGCTTAGCTTTAATCTTACACGTAATCCAAATAACAGTTAAGAGCAAAAATTACCCAGCTAAATTTCATAATTTTTAAACTATTAAAGTAAGTCTATTACGTAAAGCCAAAAAATTAAGAAAATTCGTTTCATAATAAAATCATTCTATCGTTTATAATATCGTGCTCTTATGTATGAACAAAAAAAAAATAATCATCCATTTTTATTTATATAAAAACTTTGACAAATACCAGGTACTTTGATAATGAGTTATAATTTTACGTTTTTAAAACCAAGATTTTTTTTAACTATACTAAAATTTTACTTAAAAACTTTAAATTACTTTCGTTCTACATGTGTGAATTTGACATTAAAATTTTTTGAAAAATTAGTCTCTGTAATAAAATATTTTATTAAAATATTTTTTAAAAATAATTTAATGTTTAAATAACCTTGAAATATTTTGCATGTATTTAAATTATTGTTAAGTCCAACGTACAAAAATAAAATCTGGTTCTTTCGAATTTTAATTTCGTGCAAAACCTACCTTACATAAACGTTCATTTAAAAATAAATTTAATATTTTATTCAATCACAGCTGGTGTGACAAGACTTTAAAAATAAAATAATAAAAATTCAATAATTTATAATATAAAAATTGTAAAATTTTAAAGCAAAATGTTTGAGCCTGCTGAGCATGTCACCGTTCGTTAAATACGTCTTGCCGAGTTTTCTATTCGGCCTTGTCATCTTAATATCCGTGAACTTTGGTATACTAACATGGTTAAAACAAGATGATTATTCCGAAAGCCAATCAACTTGCCATCTTAAAGCTAGTTATTATGTGCCCTGTTTACCAGGAAAGAAAATTAGCTTGAGCGAATGCTTAGAGCTGAGATGTTGCTGGAGAGATGATTTGAGTATTTGTTACCATGCTTTTCCATCTTATTATGGATATAAATTAGATGCCTTTAATGATCGCTTTAATCAAGGTAATATGATTTTCTTCTCTTAAAAAAAAAATTCTTACTTTTTTATTTATTATTATAATGATATTTTCTTGGAAAAAATTATAATTTTGAATTAAGTTTATTTTTATTAATTTTTTGCTTCTTAAAAATTTGTTTTAATTTTTAATTAGAGGCGTGCTGCGATCTTTTGTGCGTTGACGCACGTCAAACTTTTTACCGGGACTCTATATGCAAAATTTTATTTTCATGTAAATATAAAAACAAATAAAAAAATACAGAGAAAATTTAATAAAAAATACAAACGCAATCAATTTCCCTGCAAATATAAAGATATTTATTCATGGAAAAACAAACCTTTTTCATTTGCTTTGTTATACAATATGTTTATTTAATGAAAAAAGCTAGTTACAAGGGTAAAACCAATTTTCTACGTTTTTTGCGGGATATCTTGAAAAAAAAATGATTTAAAAAAATGTTTAATTTTAAAAATATATGAAAAGGTCTTCATCTTGAAATACATCATATTTTTTTCATTTAGGAAAAATCTCTGCGCTTAGAAAAAAAAGTCCGTCTGGTCAAAAAATGAGAAAAAATCTTGACTTTTACGTTCGCCAAATAAATGAAAACAGGATTCGCGTTGGATTAACATCAGAAATGAATCTTTATGACAGGAAAAGTAAAGCATCAAATAATAAAAAATTTTCGAGCAAAGCAAACAGTTTTAAGAAACTCGTGGACTATGGTAATCTTCCTGATTTTTTATTACCAGAAAATCAAGTTCAAGTATCAAAACTTTCATTGGGTAAGATATTAACATAAATACCAATAATTAAGCAATAATAATTACACTACATAATTAGTTTGAATTAAAATCTTACTATAAAACTTAAAAAAGTAAAAAAATTCATTTGCAAACAATACAATATTAACGCCCAGTGTTCTACATCAACTCATGCGTAGCGGTATTGCTTTTTTCATTAGCTTTGTTTTTAATTAAAATTAAAAGAGGAACAAAATAATTAAAAAGCTCGCGAAGAATAATCAATTAAAAAGAAAAAATAATTTGTAGAAAATAATTCATCAATTGATATCCTGATACAAGAGAAGCCGCAGTTTGCCGTAACATTGACTCGTACTGTAATTGAGGCAAACAGCCCAACGACGTCGACGGCGAGTAAGACAGGAAACACAAAGGTAACAGTGCTTTTAAGTACTGCAAGAGGACCTCTAATCATTACTGATGATTATTGGGAATGGACGTTATATTTAACAAGTGGCACTCTTTACGGGCTCAATAGTCTTGAGCTTAATGGCACTAGTAATTGGATTTATAACAATGAAAACGATACAATGAAGGCGGCCTTTCTTGCTGTCGATCATTCATCGGGCAATGCAATATCGTGTTTTGTCGATTATGACGGTCCTCTTGAAATTCAAGTAGGTCTTTCATTTATTCATAATTTCAATTTTAATTTGGATGAATATTAAATGTTAGATTTCTTTAACGAACTTGATATATTTTTTAAACATTGAATTTAATGACAGTTAACACTTATAACATATAAATTTTAATCCAATGGCATAGTGTCGCAAACAATTAATTTTTTTAATAATTTCACATCACAACGTTTCTGCTCTTTATGTTCAACCTTTCGTGTAAAGTATAAGCAATTATTTATGCATATTTAATAACATTAGTTATTTAGTAAATTAATTAAAATAACATCAGTTATTAAGTCATAATTGAAAAAAATGTAACGTAAACACAGCTTTTTTTTAATTATATGACTTAATAAGTTCTATTATTATTTTAATTGGTTGACGAAGACGTCACGATTGAATTTCTCGTTGAAAGTTACTTTAGAAATGACCTTGGCCTTTTTCAGAAATACCTGAAAAAATATTTAGCCGACCCGGGACTTAATTGACACCCTGTATAATTTATGAAGTTTTTTAAGTTTACTCTATCAATAGATTTTTTGTATTTAATGTCGTTGCATTTAAGTTATCATTGCGATGCATCCTATACGTTTAACAAAAAATTTTTTGTTATTTTTTTATGCATCCAGAACAGTGAACCAATAAGTATTTTTTAATTTTATTTAATGTCGCTGTGTTTATGCTATCATTACGATGATAATCAGCGACAGAGGTTTACAGCGTGTTTATGAACAAAGCACATGCAATGCACAGTGGTGCTTTTAGAAATCAGCCGAGACTGGGTATTGAACTTGGGCCCTCGGGTTACGAATTCATCGCTCTAATACCGGCAAGCCACTGGAAACCTCGATATGATTTACTTGTAAATCACAGCACAACGTCGTATTTAACTACATAACTAATGTTATTATATATGTTTGAAATATTGTGTACAATTTATACTTGGTAAGGGTTTTACATAAATAATCGAAACGTTGAAATGACAAATTAATAAAAAATACATTGAATACGACAATATACCATTTAATTCAAATTTAAGTATATTTTTTAATTTTTAAATATTTCAATAAAAATAAGAAATTTTTACTAAAAATCAACAATTGGTAACAATAATTTTATATAATTCACTCGTATAAAATATAAAAAATTTTTTTATTTATTTACAATATTGAGAAAACAAAGCGAACTTTTTGTCATTTAATTAAAAACATTTGTATTATATTATAAAAATGTTTGACATTTAATAATAAACTTTTATTATGATTATTATCAGGTACTAAATGAATCCAACTTGGTAATATTACGTGGGTTTTCCGTGCCGAAGGAAATAGGTATTGAATTGATGTCCGAGCCAACACCAATGGAAGCCATAAAACAGCTCGTAGGCGCTAAGCCAAGTTTAAACGAACACCTACTTAATCCACGTCTTCAGGGCTTGCAACTTTGTCCGGAATTAAAAAATTTTCCATCGACCAACGATGTGTTAAAAAGTTTAAGCGAATCAATTAATTCGATGAAATCAATTAATGCGCCTTGGGACTCACATTGCTTGTATCAAGAGCTTGGCCTTGTACTCGAATATAAATCAAAGGCTTGCTCTCATATTCCTATACCTGATCAAACACTTATCAGTAAAGCTCGAGAACTTTTACTCAACGAAGGCAAGAGCTTTGTCACCCACTTGACTCCGATGGTAATACGAAGCTTCAAATTTTCTTTTTTTTTTTACAAAACTGCTGTGTCAAACTTTTTCATTGACTAATTTTTTTTTTCTTGTTCATCATTATTTATCATTGATTATGAACTTGACATCATTTCTTTTTTGTAGCTTTTGCTCAAACCCGTTAGAAAAAATATCATTGCTTATGATCATTCAAATTTTAGGTTTTTTTAGCTTAAAAATTAAATTATTTGTAATATTATTTTAGTATGTAATAATAATTTAAAAACAATAAAATATTTCATGTTATAAAATTATATTGTTTCATAACTTCAATATATTTAAAATTTTTATATAAAAAATTAATTAAATACTGTTTATTTGATACTTTAGCTATTCGATAAAGCCGAAGGCAAACTACGTGAAAATTTAGAGAAGGATTCATGTTTACTTCGCAATTCTAATACTTCTACGTATATTGGATTATACGGAGGTGGCTGTGCTGTCGTTTATCCAGATTGGACTAAACCAAAAACACACGAGCTTGCTCGCGATAGTTTCGTCAAATATAAGACTGACCTGTCGCCGGATTTTATTGTCATAAGAGATAGCTGGCCAAAGAATGAAGCTACATATACTGATGTTACCAGTACACATTTTAACTACATACCTGAGGTATGCTAAAACATTTAATGTCTTTTCTTCTTTTTTTTACATGGCTATTTTTCGTTAATTACAGTTGACTGATTTCTATTTTAATGATTGCATTTGATAAATTATTGAAACAAGACATATATGTTTTGAAGTAAAAAAAATATTTAAACAGTATAGTTTAAATCTACTTTAAAACAATTCTATTCACTAGGAATTAGAAAATATTTAATGCTAGTTAAAAGCATAATTTATTATTTACATGCTCACGCAAATAGCATTGCATATTAAAGAGTCCTAATTTTATCTTCAAGTACAACATTGAATATTCTTCAAAGTCACGAAGTCATCAACTATTAACTTCAATGTTAGTCCGGCTAATTTGATTCTCAAGTTATAAACCGATCGGATAAATTATAATGAAGAACATTCTAATATTGGCCTTTTCAGGGTTTACAAGTTCTTATGTCAAAGCGTACGCTGCCCTTTAATCTTGTGGACGATAAAAATTTGTATCATTACACTCAGCATAATTTGTATGCCGATAGTTTTAACGATTTCATTGGTGCACGTGATTTGGCTTACGTGAAATTAAGCGGTCATGAGTGTAATTCTGGAGTTGGAGGTTCCAATTGGTTAGCTTTAAAAAATATTATTCAAGCGGGCGTCGTATCCGCAATGCTGGGAAAAGTACCATCGGCGATGTACGTTTGTAGCGCTGATAATGAATATCACAACTTTAATGATGAACTTTGTGTCAGGTAAATTATTAATAAGGTCCGATGGATCATTATTTATTTTAAGACTTTATTGATCACTACGAACCAATTTTCTATTCCCAAAAAGGAACATTAATTAACATCAGTTATTTAAGATTGCTAACTACTAATATCAAGAAATCCTCTTTGAAAGTTATTTTAGAAATCGGCTTGCAGTGATCGATAGTCTTAAAACAATTCTTAACATATATGACGAACGCTAAATTTATAATAATTTAAAAAATATCTGAACTATGTTAATTATATTAAAATTTTAAAAATCCTCTTTAATATAGACATTAAAATTTTTTTAACGCGATGAATACTTTAGCACAATGAATAAACTTTTTAACAAAAGTGATACCGGCGAAGTTTAACGAATCATAAATTAATGTGATCGTTAAAAAGTTAAAACAAACTTTCTTATTGCACGTGGTAAAAAAGTTAAACTCTTTTTTTTTTTAATGAAAATAATATTAGCAAACTATAATGAGTCATAATTAACATGGTCGTCAAGAAAGTTTAAATTGTACTATTTCATCGTGCATATCATTATATTTTAAAATGAAAAAATATAACAATATTAGAAAAGTAAATAATGAAACTTGTATATTTAGATGGTACGGCGCAGCAGTAATGTGGCCAAGAATAATAGTATTACCGGAAAAATCACCTGGAGGCAAAGGTTTAAGTCGTACCGGAGCTAAGCAAACCGCAAAGTTGTTAAGACTTCGTGCCGCTCTAGCAACTTATCAACGCACTGTTCTCGCTAATTATGTGAAGAAAAGTTACCCGATACTCTCGGCTATGTCAATATTTTATCCACATGAAAAACAACCGCGCAACACGACTTTTAGCCAATTTTTTTGGGGCGAAAGTATTTTAGTTGGTAAGTTAATGTTATAGTTTGTGATTTATTTTAATTAGCAGTCTTACTCAAATGGTATTTAAGTTTGTTTAACTAAACTTTATGAAGCGTATTTGTTTGTCAGTTTTGAATTTAATTAAAGGGAATTTAAATGAAGAATCATCGAAATTTCTTGTATCAGTTGAAATTTCAAAATTTCAAGTTTAAATTAATTGGATTATTTAGTTGATAAAAACCATAATATCTTCGTGTTTTAGAGAAAAAATTTAAAAAATTTTATATTAAAAAATATTTCTAATTTACAATTTTTTATTCTTCTATATTGTATTATGTATGCGAATGAATAAGCATTTGGCATGAAAAAATATATTACATCTGTAAGGAAGAATTCGAAAAAATAATCATCAGATACTTTTTCTTTTTTCAAATAAATGCTTTTTGGAACAAAAAAGCAGCAAGTTAATATATCGAGTGTTTAATATTTAGGTTTACTACTAGCATGCTGTAAAAAAAGTAATCGATAAGTCATACAATGATTTCTCTTGCTGCATCTTTGCCGATTAACGCTCAGTTAAAAAAAGAATTCGAATTCATTCTTACGGATGTGATCGACTTTTTCATGGAAAATATGTTATGCAGAAAATTTGATATAAATCTTTCGCTATTTAGTAATATAATTTTATTAAATTTACATGTTACAATTTTATTGAGTATCATCTTATTTTACAATTCAATAAACACATAAAATTCCATGCTGTTTATTGTTAATTTCATTTTAATTTTTATTTTATGCAATTTTTAAAAATGATCTATTCAAAAAAATATTAAAAAATACCCTTCATATTAAAAAATAATTATAGATCATATTAAAAAATACTCTTCCCGCTAAGTGCACATAGAATAAAATTTTTAATTGTTATTCAGAAATTAAAGTTGTTGAATTTATTAATAAAGTTTTCTCTCTATATGATAATTAAAAGTTTATTAATATTGGAATTTCTCAAATAAAGAAATTTTATTAAAGTGTATATATAGAAAATTAATAATGCACTCCTGTGCACTTAAAATTTAATAATCTTTTGTGAACGAAAATTTTACATAATTTCACGTAATTTGAAATAAAATTTCAATTGCCTGTGTATATAGACATAATTAAAGCATTTTATTTTCGGAGTGAAAGAATTAATTGTGTCAATTAGACTATGCAGATGAACAAAAACCTTGTTAAAATAATTGCTATTACAGTAACTACAAAATTTACTATTCTAATATTTTTTAAAATAATTAGTTCATATGCGGATGCTTTTAAAAAAAATTAATTTTTAAAATAATTATAAATCTTATTTTGATAAAGATAAGACAAAAAAATTGACCCAGTAAAAAAAATAAAAAAAATTTCAAGTTAAAACAGATATGATCAATTTTTAAAATCTGAAACATAGAGTGTTAAGGAGATGTAAAACGGACACGACACCTGTACTCACAGATATTAACTGTCTTTCCATTTTATTGCTCAATTTTCAGAAAAGAAATGCGTTAGTTTGTAGTATGTACCATGATGATTATTTAGTTAAATTTTCCAATGAATTCATTCATTAATTTTTAAGATATATTTGGATTTCTGGTACAAAATCGAAATATTTTAATAAATAATATTGGAACCCAAAATTCTAAATAAGTAATGAATGAATTTATTGAAAAATTTAACTGAATAATCTTCATGGTATATATTACAAGTTTATGCAATTCTTTACTGAAAATTTTGCAATAATATGGAAAGATAGTCAATATTTGTGAGTTCAGGTATAGTGTCCATTTTACATCTCCTCAATACATGAAATTTCAAATTAAAAAGAAAATATATATTTTTAAAGGTTTAGTCATTTTACCAAGACGATCTCAAGTACCAATGTGGTTACCTGGAAAGCACGCTTGGAGACATTTACAAGGAGGCTCAGCAATCAATCCAACGGGAAATGGCACCGTTTCAATAACAGCAGCCATCGGTCAAATCATAACATTTGTACGACCTGGTCACATCATACCTGTGAACGAGGTAAAATGAATTCTATTTTTTGTATAAAATACCAAAAGTTTTAATATAATCTGCAAAAATTTTCGATAAAAAGTAACTAATTAATCTAACTTTATAAAATTATTGATGAATTTAAATAAATTAAATGTTATGAATAAATTTTACAAAAAGAATATTGTTCAAAGAAACATTTAAATTAAATAAAATGTAAATATTTTTGAAATAATTACATTTTAAATTGAAATACTCGCATGTAATTATAATATAAATTTTAAACGTTTAAATTAACATATACTTGATATAACATTTTTGTATTTCATTTTTCACATCCATGTTTATATTACTTATTAGATTTATTTTATATTAAAGTGAAAATTAATTAAAATTTTTTTAATTATTCAAAAATAAACACTACATCACTTAGCGAATCTAATGCAAGGTTATTTTCCAATGTAAATATTTTTCATTTGCATTTAATTTTTTACTATATTAATAAGTATAAAACATCAAGGTTTATTTAATGCTCGCTTAACTATTAATACATTTATTCCAACATAAAATAATTAAATTTTAAATTTTTATAAACCCTTTCAGAACCAATGTACATTGCAATGTACATTGATGATTTTTTAATTTTTTGAAATTGTGCAAAAGTGATTCGAAATTTTTTAAAATAAAAATGTGGATCAGCTTATAGTTGGCCATTTTTGATATATATATACATGCAGGATTTAAAAAAAAAAAAAAAAATTTTTTTATTGCAAAAATTGTATAATAAATGAATACTAATCCTCCTAAAATTATTATTAGAACATTTTATAAAGAGATGAAAATTCAGTTTTGAAAGGGTTGAAAAAATAGCTTAATTAATGGCATTAAATTGGTTTTGAAAACAAATTTTATTAAGAGAGCAGATTGAACGTAATTTAGAGATATCACATTATGCGAAAGCTTCTCTAGCATTAATCTTCTACCTATATGGATCTTAAAGAGAATAATCCGGCCTTTATTTACCAAAGCCTTATATGCCAAAGTCAAGTTTAATTAAAATTTTATAAAGGCTCAAAAAATTATGTAAATGCGTTACAAAAAGATATAAAACTTAAATTTTATTTGCTTTAAAAATCTTTATTATATACGTTAAAGTTTATTGTCTACGTTACATACAGCTACATGAAGTATAAAGATAAAATTATGAATAAAGCAGTTTTTTTAAAAATTTAATCAAGTAAACTGTTTAAAATTATAAATTGTTTGAAAAAGCAGAAATTAATATTAAAATATCAAAATAATGAAATCCATTCAAAAGAATTAACATGTATTTGCTTTGTATTGAAAATTCAATCCAAAGCAAAAATTGAACAATTAAAATGAAAATTTTAATTGTTATAAAATCTTATAAGAATAAAATAACTTTAATCCTCGTATTAAAAAAAAAAATAATTTTTAAAGCATCGTGATGAATTAATTTTATATTGAATGACCATCTGCTTTACAGAATGTTTAATGCTCTTTTGCTCGATAATCCTCAACTTTTCGTGCAGAATAATGAATTTCAATTACTCATAGAGCGAAAAATGAATTTCAATATCTGTTACGTCTGAATTAATCCAAATAAAAATTTTTTTAAAGATATTACGCAATTCTTCAATAATTGTAAAAATTAAAAAAATCATTTAGTATTTATTAAATATTTCAATTTCCTTGTTAAAGAGAATGTCAGTATTGTGATTGCATTATTTACGATGTATAAAAGTTTATTTCATAGTAGGCAATATATGCTAATAAATCAAATTGAAGCTAATATATCAATAGATTTGAAATAGTAATTAATTTCTGTTTAATATCTTCAGCTATTCATCATTATTCGTCATACCACGCCAAATTTAATTGAACATTATAAAAAGCTAAAATTTAAAAACCTCTTTGTCTGGCGCTAAATAAATCTGAATAAAATTTTCACAGGAGTATACCGAGTTAGCGAAAAAATCGATTTCCACTGGCACGATTCAAACGACGCAAAAAAGTTTAAGACTCATAGCCAATCTCTTATGCATGAATGAAAAGGATGATTTAACATGTGAAGCCAACGGAAGGATCTATTATGGCATAAATAATAACGGCGAGTTTTTAGACGTTAAATTACACGCAACGTCCTTGACATTGAATAATCTTAGGAAGGTACGGAGTGTCGCATGCGATACACCTACGCTAAATCAACCGACAAACATCGAAGTACTTCAGTTTCTCGGCAAGCGCACTTTTCCAATCAATCAAGATTTATGCAATATTAACGACGACAGCGTAGACATTGATTTGACTAAGCTACAATCTACCAGCTCGCTTTCTGATCTCATTATTGATTGATCATATTTTTTATTTCTTTTTATAGCTTTAAGTTTATTTTTTATAAATTATGATAACTTTTTAGTTTGTTATCGAAATGGTTAGTTATAAATTTTTTTTAATTATTAATTCTAACTATGTTAATTTTTAATTTGTTATTGTTTTATTCTTAATCTTTTCTTATAAATTATAGTACATTTTTTATTTTTTATTAAAATCGTTAATTTATAAATTGTTTTGTAACTATTTTTCTATAATTTTCAAATTGTTATAATTGATAAAACCACTACGAGAACTCGTATCACTACTGCATACGATTGTACTGAATGTATAAAAATAAAATGGTCATCCTTGTCCTTTCCAATTAAAATCAATAAAAGTTTTTCCGTTAGGATAGAATAAAATACTCAAAAATTTCGCATACAAATAGAATAACGTCGAAGAAAAACGAGTTTACCGTTGGAAAATTCTTTGAAGCTCTAACTCGTCAATTTGTGCGTGATTTAATTAAATGAAAAAATTATAGTTAAAGGTAAAAAAGAATGACAAAAAAAAAGCAAAGAAAAGAAAGAATCTTGAGAAAAGGTGAACGATACGATGGATAATAAGGTTTCACTGAGGTTTGGATAATGTTTTGTACAAATGAAATATAATAAGAAAGTATGGAATAAAGCTCGGTTAGAAATGAAGTATTAAAAGGCGTCGCTTATTTTCTTTTTTCTTTCCTTTTTTTTCTAACGAATAGAGAAAACGACAGGATAGAGAAAGAGTAGTAGGTGCGGGGTAAAACGTATATACATGTATAGATGAAAGAGTAAAAGAGATGAAAAATAGGAGGGAGAAATGATGGAGTAAAAGCTCTCTGAGCTTGCGTGTTTGAGAGTTGCAAGCACCGAAGAGAGAGAGAGGAGAGAAGAAACGCGCGCGTTGGAGCTTCAGAGTGTGTTCTCACTGTGTTCTCAGAAACTTTGTTAATGGATATTATACCGTGTCTCGTGTACGTTTACACAGTCGGAACGTTTTTTCTTCTTTGATTATACGCAAGCTTTCGCGCTTTTTTTATCTTGAGTATACCGCGCTTTTTTCAAAAAATAGAAAAATGAATTGGATTTTTAAAATGTGTGAAAAAAAGATGTTTTACTGTATTTTGTGCTTTACAATTTTCACTTGAGTGTGCTTTAAAAAACTTTGAGTTTTTAAAGAGTTTAATGATTTTTTTTTCTGTTGAAAAATAGTGTTTTTATTTTTTTTTATTATCACGGTGATTTTTTTATTATACTTAAAACTTTTTACGTTTTCAATGATCATGAATCGCTGTATAGTTAACATTGCGTACAGCGTACACGCTTAATATTAAAAAATTAAAGTTGACTATACCGGCAAGAAAAAAATTAAATGTCGGTATTGAAAAAAAGTATTTTCTGGTTTTAGTGTTTTTTAAACCACAATAAGTAATGACTTTGCGGAAAATCTTGAAAAAGATGAAAAAAGTACTTTTTCATTGTGCAAACCATTTTCGTCAATCTCAAAAAATCAGAGACGATATAACGTAAAGATAAATCTTTAATCGATGCAGTAATTACCATTCGCAGTTAAATTTTTAAATCGATAGTGGAAGACAAAATTTTTCGCCCACCAAAATGGATCAATTACAGGGTTCACGGTTACAGCAAATCTATGATTTTCAAAGGTATATTTAACTCTCGATTTAAATGTCCTTACATTATTTTTAGGTTCAAAAAATAGTATGTAATAAATATATTTAATTTGAATATAAATTTTGTTTTTAAATTAAATAATAGATAAAGAATAAACCATATTTTTAAAATTAAGTTACAAAATCTAAGAAAGTTATAGTTTCATTACCATTACAATTTCAAAATAAATAAAATATTATATTTTGAAAAAAATATCAATATTTTATTGTAAGGGAGACCGGGGCTGAAAGTAATACTTTTTAAAAAAGAATTTCTATTTTTTAATCCACGTATTTTTTTAGTATTACGTGTATTATACTGCAGCTATGATTTAGTGCAGGAATTTTATAAAAAAACGCCAATAGATTTTTTTCGGAGAGGATTTATTTTCTGTCAAAAAAATCGCTACATCATACGCTTTTTCTCTGCGATGTACTGCAAGGTGCTGAATATGTTTACATAACAGAAGCAATCATATTATACGTACAAAGTCAACTACAGAACCTGTGAGACTGTTTGCGTCGTTATAAATTGACTATTTATTCTTACCCCCGTTACTTCTAGCCCCAGTCTCCCTTAGTATAAGAAAAAAATTAAATTTCATTTTATGATTTTTAAAAGAAAATTTTCTAAATAATTTTATAAATTAATAAACAGAGACAGTTTTATGTTTATAATTTCCATAATAAACGTATCGATGTCATTTGATAAATTAAAAAATAGAAATTATATCTGATAAAATACAATAAATTTTAAAGTATACATTTGTCAAAAATAATTTTAATTTATACTAAATAAAATTGAATTTAGTGATCTAAGGAACGAATCGATCATCATCTACAATTCAATAGACAATACAAGTATGAATCAAACTGCACCAACAATGGCGCCGGACATGACATTTACAAATTCTTCATTGACAATCGTTATCATCTACTGCATGTGCTTTTTGATCGCGTCAATTGGCAATTTAACAGTATTTTTAACACTTTGGAAAGGAAGATATCGTAAATCAAGGATATCTTTGATGATTTGTCATTTATCTATTGCCGATCTACTGGTTGCATTTTTCACAATACCGATTGAGGTGAGTCGTAAAAAATAATTTATTATTTATGTGTTTATGTATTTTGGTTTTTAATTTCAAGGATTGAATGGGATTAACAAGTTCGTTTAAATGAAACGTTTTCGAAATACTGCAGATAAACAAGTATTATAGGGATTATAATATTAAACTTTGTTTAAAACCTTTAGCCTAATTGTAATATCAAAGTTATACACTCAGCAAAATAATGTAGTTAAAATTAAACATCTTTAATATTAAAATAGCATGCTTTGTCATTAAAGAAGCAATAGTAAAATTTTTTGAAAAATTTGATAAAAATTTAATAAAATTTCGTAGTAATTATGGTTTTATGATTTTTAGAATTTAGATAATTTATTAAATATACATTTAAAGATTTTTATTAATTTTAATTGTTGATAATTGATAAAAATATAAGTAAACGATATATATGAAAATAGCACATCCTTCGTATGCGTAGAGAAAATGACACATGCTTGAAAGAAAAATTTATTTTGAAAAAAATCTTGAAAATAACAATAAAATTACAAAATTTTTAAAACAACAATAAATATTATACAAGTATACTATTTTTACAATAAAACATCAAACTTATTCAAGAATTGCATTTAAGATAGTTACGCAACAATCTTCCGCACTTTATAGTCCTCATATTGAACCTCATACATATTGATCCCTTTTTTATTATAAAAATTGTGTGCTGGCATTTTGCACTCATTTATAAATAAAAAATAAAGATATATAGAATAAAAATATTTTTATTCTCACCTTTCAAAAATAATCCATTCATAAAATATCTATTGCCATTGACACAAAATTTTTAATCAATACAAAAGGAAAAAACTCAAAAATAAAGACTTAACACATTGTAAATTTTACGGTGACAGCTACTAACTTCACCTGTTTTCGAAAGTTAACTGAAAATAAAATCAAAATTTTGGAGGGATGACAAACTAATCATAATAAATTCGAAAATTGCACTCTCGTAAACAACTGCTTATAAACATAGAAAATACAGCTCAACTATACGTCTTCACCACTCTGTAGTTTAACACCACTTTACCTTATAGTAAACTTTATTAGAAAGTTTATCTTAGAATAAGTAAAATAAACAATGTTCAACAATTTATGTTCACTTTGTATCATGAAGAGTGATCTACTGAAAAGTGGATCAAAATTAAATAAAAATTATTCTCTGTTATTTATAAGTTCATGAAACTTTATTGTTATTAAATTAACATAAATGTTACATCAATTTTTCTAAAACAGTGAAAATATTATTTCTGGCTAATATTTTACATAGAGTCAAAAAAATATGAGACCTTAAAATTCTTCAAATATTTTTTCGACTTGGTTGATTTATTATTAAAATTACTGAAAATCTTAATCACACGCGAATTTAGAAGAAGCGTTCAAGAATACTTTCTCAAATGCTTGACATTCAAAAGTATTTGAAAAACTTTGCGGTCGAATACTTCTCAAACACTCGTCTCATATGAATTTTTTTCATTAAAACAAAAAGTTTAATATGTTTTTAAAAGTTTCATAAAATATAAATAATAATAATAGAAGAGAATTGAAGATACTGATATAGCCAGTCAATAATATTTTTCAAAATTAATTTTCATCCATTTTCTAGCGTTTCATTCATATTCTTTTAACTCGGCTCTTTGAAAGGCCAATAAATAAAAGATCGATAAACGCGTATCATTCATGAATGTGTATGAAATAACATCGTCTGATAATTTATAAACATCCTTCAACTTAATTAATATGATATTGATGTATCGCATTCGCGCATCGATCATATGCCGACGTAATTTTAATATGAAACTTCGTATTTCATTTCGCTTTGAAAATAGTAATTAAGAGTACTCTTCGAACATTAGAAAACGAATGAAAATTGGTTGGCTTGATCAATATTTTCCTTTAAATTATTGAAACTTTAAAGAACTAATAATTGAGTCTTCGTATATGTGTGCGTGGGTGTGCATAAATATGTACATATGAGATATTTCACGTAAAGTTGCAGATCAAAAAGTAGATATCACCGTCTGGGAATATGTTCTATTCAATACCCAATACATACAAAAACTTTTTAGAGATTATGGTCAAAAGGATAAAAAATTATGGAGCATTAGTGATCACAATTAGTAGCCATTTTTGCTAAAACGATTATTATAAAGAATTATTTATTAGCAAACTTTTAGTAAAAATTTATAAAATACTTTTTGTTGGTAATGACATGTTGAATGTACATGAATTTATAAAATTATAATAAGCAGATTTTTCAGCTTATGAGGTGGAAAAAAGAATTTAATGAATCCGGAATCCGCCCAAGATAAATTGCTTTTAATGGCTCATTTTTTTCATTTTTTAACTATAAAGAAATTTTCTGCAGTCCAAGTGAGAAAAATTGCCATAACTCGCTTAAATTTAGAAAATACTTTCAAAAAGTATATCATTTTTAAAAAAAATGTCTAAAATTTTCTATTGGAAATTATGTACAGAATATATCTGAATTTTTAGAGATTAAAATTCAAGTTACTATAAACATATTTATTAAAAAGCTAAATAATCTCTGCAATGAGATTCAAAATGCTCAAATAAAAAAAAAAAAAAAAAAAAAATATTTATTAAAAGTTTAACACAAACAAAAATTTTCAAATTTTAGAAATAATTTATAAGGTTTAACAAATAATGATATGTAAAAATCCAAGTATATCCTATGTACACATAATTATGTATACATAATTTTCTACGAAAAATGTTCTTACACATCGTATTTAAAAAGCAATACTTTTTGAAGAACATAATCAAAAATTTGATAATGAATTTAAAAATTACTATTTTCCAGACTCAACTGTAAAATTTAGCTTTCAGAAATTTCCTCCACTAGGATCATGATCTTTTTTTTATAAAATAAATTTCTAATTTGATTCATCATATTTTTCTATCGATCAGATTAGCTATAAAATCTACATATTATAATTTGCAAAAATTCAAAACGAAATGTATTATATAAATTATTTACCAAAAAATGATAAAAAAATTTATTTAAAAACTGTTTTGGCAAATAATGAATAAAAATTATAATTTTCAATGTTCCACAACTCTTGACTATTTTGATCTCGATCTTTAAAAAACTTTTTATATGTTTTTTTTATTTTTTTACCATGCAAGTTGACGTAAAATCTTCTATATATAAATAATTTATATAAAAAAACTGTATCTTCCATTTCTATTTATTAACTTTTTACAATACTTAATGTTTACAGCTTTCATTGAAAAATATTATTTCCAAGGAGTCGAAGACTCCGAAGAGTTATATAAAAACGATATCATGAAACCATAGTATTGTAAGAAACTAAAATTATTATTAAACTTGTTTTCAATTTGTAATATAAACCGTTTCTTGATTGAAATTTTACATTATAAATTTATTTCTTCCAAACAATTGATTAATTTAAAGAGCCGATAAAAATTATTATTACGTCACAGAAATTTAACACATATACTCGTATTATGTCATTATAAGAGATTAACTATTTATCTTCGATTTCAAAGCACTGATACACGCATCCACACGTGGGTTTAACGAAACAAATGACCTAGTAATAATTTGTGATTTCTTGATTAAAGCGCCATAAAAACAGTTTTAATTACTTTCTAGTAAAACAAGTATATATATACGTATAATTGGATAAGCCGTTGACAATAAGAGATACAACTCAAACAATCATTAAACACAACAAATTAAATACCAATATTTAATCTTCAGTTTTATATTATTACGTTTGAATCAAATTTTATGATTGTTAGTAGCAAAATATTACAGTTTAGATATTACTTACCGTGTCTTACATAAATAATATTATTTACTGTTGGTTATATAAATAATATCATTTGTAGTTTTTTCCAATTTTTTTCAATATTTAGTGGACCAAAATTTTCTCAAAACCAAAAAGATAAAGAAATACCAAGAGATTAATTCAAGAGTGCATCTTATAATATATAGCAAAAAAAACTTAGAAGATAAATAAATATAAAATATATAGTTAATCAATAAAATATCCAACTGAATTAATAAAATATCTACTGATTTTTTTAAACTAAATTATTACGTCTGCTTCTATATATATTTCAATTTACAAATTTTAAAAATATTTTACAAATTAGAATACAAATTTTTTATTGAAAATTTAATTAAAATTTATTTATAAATATATTTCTTTTTTTTCAGTTCAAGTTACGGTACAATAGAAAAAAAACTTATCTGAAAATTAGTTTTTCGAACACGAATTTAAATTTCAAAGCGCCTGAAATTTTTTAGATGCAGATTCCTTTTATAAAAGCGATACAAAGAATGCGGTTCTATACGTCACTTTAGATTTCGAAACAATGAAAAAAAGAAGTTTAATTTCGAGCTTTTCAGGAACACATAATTATAATGTTTAATTTTATTTTAATTTAATATATAATGGGAAAACCGACACACAAACTGACGCAATTTAAATGGGTGACCACTTAAATGTCCCACGCAAGAATGTGACTTATTTCTTCCAAAAAATCGATAGCTCGCATGCCTTACTCTAACGGTTAAAACGAATAAAAGAAATGTCATTCGCGTTTTTTGGTTGAAATATTTATTCCGGACAAAGTTTTTCTAAAGATTTATTCAATTATACGTTCGCTGATAGATTTTCACTACAATCGACATGAATGAAAGTTTGGATTAGGATAACTCTAAATAAAACCAAACATTTTTTTCAATTTTATAAAACAAATAAGTACCAATCTTAAGTCTATGATGAAATTGAATAAATAACCATTAATAAATAGAGAAACCGTAATCTTAGAGGTCGCAAATATCCAAAAAATGTTTTCAAATTTCAACAAAATATTATTTTATAAATATCTAATTAACTTTGAATGAAAAAAAACGAGTTGTTTGCGAGTTAAATTAGTTTATTACTTCTTAAAATTTCGGCAATTAATTAATTGCCTTTTTCAGGAGCTATATTCATTTTGACTAAACCATCGTCGAACAATCAGACAACATATTATATTCACTAATGAACAATAATTATTATCAATATGGATAATATATAACTAACTTTTCAGACTCTTTATAATATATTTTTAGTATAAATTACATTTTATTTAATATACTATTGTCACAATACAAATGTTCTGAATATCCTAATTTTCAAATTTACACGTATGTACAGATTTTCATTTTATTCGTATACAACGGAAACTTTGTATAGTCAAAAGAAAATCCAATTTTTCTTCCACGTACAAATGTTGAATTGCTTTTCACGTCTTTCTAGGTCACAAATTTTAATAGACTTTTATGTTTTACTTTGACAACTTTTTTTTTCTTCTTTTATGTTTAGTACAAGTTTCACATATAAATGTCTTTATTTAAAATTAACTTTCAGAAAAATGTTATTTCCCTTTTTGTCATTTGTAATAACACCTTTTTGAAATAATTGTTCGAAATAAATGCTTCAGCTATTATATTTAATGTCATTATAACTACAAGATTGAGTGAAATGAATTTAAATCATTGTCAGGTATTTAATTTGATTTTCTTAATATTATAATCCAAACAATAATAGAAGCCTATATATCTAAAGATGAATGAAATTTAATGTATGCGTTTAATATCTAACATATACAATAGTATTTTTCGATACTAGTGCGTGAGAGTGATTTTTTACTCGTGTGGCGGTTTGCGCCCGAGCGAAGCGAGGGTGAAAAGGTCACACGAGGAAGAAATCACTTTCTCGCACGAGTATCGAACAATATTTTTTGATACGACGTGTAAGAAGCTCCATTTTCGCACGTGTCACTTTGTACAGCGTGCGCGAAATTGAGCTTCGCGCACGGAGTGTCAAAAATTAATTTATTTCAATGCAGGATGGAAAATTATACTACGTAGATATGATTTTTAGCCCCACAATAGTTTGATTTTTGAAAAAAAAAAATTTTTTTTTTAATGCGTAATTAAAAATCTCTAATTAACTTCTAAGAACTTATATATACTAGGTCTTCTTTAATTAATTTTCACTATAGATTTTCCATTTGCTCAATGGACTCATTTCTATATCAACACTACAACCAATATTAGGTGCTATCGATTTTACTTAATCTAGCCTTCCGATACATTATCATTCTGAATATTATTTTTTTACATTTTTTTTATCCTACTAAAGCATTACTATAGGGTTTTAAAGTAAATATCTTATCCATTAATATTTTATATCACTTCTTGACGGTATCACTTGTTCTTCATCACGAACTTACGAAGAAAGAGATTAAAAAAAAATTTAATTAAAAAAATATATACATACATGTACACAATAAGAAAGCTCGAGATAGGATAAAGTCATAAATTGTTTTCAAGTTTCCATTTGAAATAACTTCCCCGGCATCAACCCGTTTAGCATTATATTCCATATACCGCGTGAAATATGTGATTAAATTCACCGATAAGAATTTCACCCAGTAAATAGCAAAAGCTATTATTGTCAAAATTCTTTATGCATTGACAAGGAGCTTAAATGATTTCAACACTTATTAATAATGCTTGATTTCACGGAGCAAGTAAGAAAATAATTTATATTAGATTTTTATTTCATTTTTTATATTATAATATTGAGGTTAAATTTAGTAAATATTTACTAGTATAGCTAAGCTTATTCTTGGATTTATAAATTATGTTTATTGTTTGAATTAATAGAATATATCTTTGTTATATACTATTCTAAGAAAATGCAAATATTAAATTATTGTTATAATTCGTGATAATTGTATCAATCAATGTGTTTATTGAAAATTTCTGAATAGTTAATAATTCATCCATCGCTATACATTTGAATAATATGCACTCACGAGAATGTTCCCATTGTTTCAATATTCAAGGTTTATAATTTCATTTATAACTTTAATACGGCAACTTTGTTGCGAATTCGCATATAGCTGTAGAAAACTTTGTATTTTGACGAGCTTACAAGTACAAGTACTTGTATACGCTTAAGTTATGCCATGTATACATTAATTTGTAAGTCGTGTAAACATTGAGTTATGTAATGATAAAAGCTCTTTTTTGTTGCTAACTTTGAAAAACATGGAGCTTCGATGTTAAGGTGGCTCAAGCGCTTGGTGCCGTATCAAGCGGGGCCCTGTCTACGACATCAAAATGTTTTTATTGATAGAGCTATTATAACTGATTAAATAGTATTATTGATTATTTCTTATGATAAGAAAACAATTTTAAGTAATCAAGAGTAATAAAAAAGAAAAAAAATTTTTTGTTTTGTTTCTCATTACAAGTTTTACTTTGGTACGTCCCTGCTGTTTTGTTGGTTACGAGCACTCTGAACGCACGTTAGCTATACGTATGGCGCCTGTATCTGACGCGCATGCGCAGACGCTGCCATTATGTGTAGCAAATTCTATTTCGCATTCTTTTAGATTTATTTTCTCTTGTATTTCTTCGTCAAGTCCTTTTTTTCTTCTTGAAAAATGATCTTCGTGAAACAAACTATAAGTGTATAATTTTTATTTTAACTTGTACTTTTTTATATTAGCGTAAAACCTAATTTATGATTCAGTCCCATAAGAGCACATGTATTAATTACAATTATTAAAACATCTTTTTCTTTAAAAATAGTTCGTCAACCTCTATTTTTCAAAATAAATATCGAAATATTACGATATAAAGAATATTTTAATACAAATTTTGGATAGTTTAACAATTTTAGAAAAAATCGCTTGAGCCACCTTAAGTAACGTTTTAAATATCAAAACTTCCTGGAATATTTGAAGTTGTTTTAAAATTTGCATTTCGCGTAAACATAGTACGGCATAAATATAAATTGAAGCAGGAATTTATATCTTCGTGTCTTTTATTTTACTTTTAATAAAATGTATCTTTAAATTCATGAGATTCCATTTTTAATATCTATAAAGCTATGAGCATCAAATGAAAAATCTTTACCATTGTTGGAAATTCTTTTGTTCCAGTAAAAAATTTTTTTATTCACCCTCTTTGTAATATCTGCAATCATAAATTTCGTATGCATCAAGACGTATATATCATTAATTACGACTACTAAATGAAACAGTGCTTACAACGATCAGCTTAGTTTTTGTTTCTGTAACTAAGAAGTTTTTTATTAAGTTTTTGAAGTGCAGCACAGAGTTTTTTTTATTACTAAAATTTTGTTTTTCTAATTCAATCCCAGTTCACCTTGATGTTTCCTTTATTTTAACTTTTGTTATTGAATTATTTTAGTTTCCAGTACTATCCTCCTTGTTAAAAGTTTGCGAAGTTCAATATTAAATAGTATACTTTTTTCAAGCTTACGCGAATTTTTTAATCACTCAACGCTATAATATATATGAAATATTTCCCTATTTTATATACACGTCATTGTTATATATTTCGTATTTATTTCGTGCATTAAAATAATGAAGCTATAATCTATATTTAACGGTACCGCGAACCGCAAGCTAGCAAAAAGTTTAATGCACGTTAAATAACTAAAAGTGATTGTTCATTTCAAAATATACATGAAATTATAATATATCTAGTTGGAATAGCATTTGCATTAATAAAAGTGGAAATTGATCTGAAAGAAAATAAATTATGTTTTTTTTGTCTATATAAGAATGAAAACCCAAGCTAATTTACATTTAGATATTTACATTCATAACGAAAGTATAATTCTACTAATTTTATTATATGATTATTAATTACGTTATTTTATTTGAAAATATATAAAAAATCATTTTATCTTTCATAATGTACTTTTTGTTATTTGCAAAACAAACATTTCTTAACCATAATTAAATAGTTTCCTAGAATCTGAATCTAGAATATTCTAAGAAATTCCTTTGACGTAAAATAAAAAATTCTCATATAAGAAGTTGTGTTAACTTAAGCTCTTTTGTTTTAATTAAATTGAATGCATCGAGCTTTGTTTTCTTGAATTATTTAACGCTTCTTATCTTAACAATGATTTTCTAGTTTTAATAA
The DNA here is from genome assembly GCA_017163975.1 of Anastatus disparis. NCBI lineage: Eukaryota > Metazoa > Arthropoda > Insecta > Hymenoptera > Eupelmidae > Anastatus > Anastatus disparis. The sequence goes on from JAFFSR010000226.1 coordinate 6,257,818, forward strand.
TTAAAATTTCATCATTATAAATATGAAGAATGTCAAAAGGATCATTTGAAATTTTTAACAGCTATTCGTTATTATTACTACATTCTTAGTTGCTGAAAAAAATGAAAATTCTCTAATTAGGCCAAGGTAAGATTAATCTACTTTTGAGATTGTTAATGACAAGATCTTATATGGTCAATGTCCCAATTGCTACTCGCTGTTAGAAATGAACCTATTACTAACCGCTCAATGTTATTTAGATACAAAAAAAAATTTTTAACAATGAACGGCTAGTAATAGGTTCGTGAGTAGCAATTGGGACATTGACCATATTCGCTTCGTATAATCTAAGAAAAAGCCTGAAATATAATTGATATGAATTGAGCGGAATTGCGCGTTTATACATTCTATACATACCTTGACAATGTTTTATTAAGCTTTACAAAAACGTGCAACAGACACTGATTTGCTTTTATAACAAAATATGTATTGTGTTATTTTAAAAACGGATTGATATATTTTCATCTACTCGAATCATCTCGGGTTATTGTTATAAAAGCCTCGAGGCAAAAGTTCATTTAGTTTCCGGATGTGTTTTCTACGTATTGACATTTTGATAGCTAAACTTGGTACAAACCGAGATAATCAATACTTAAATCGCAAAACTCTTTCTCACTTTTAAACTTTTCAAACTTGCGATTCTTATTATTAGTTTTATTTAATCTATATTAAATGCTTCTGAAATTATTTCATATGACACTTTTTCATATGAAATTATTTATTTATTCAAATTTTAATTAAGTAAATACCATAGCCGAGGTCGTCAGTGGCTCACTCAGTAGAGCGATAGATTCGTAGTCTCGAGGACTCGAGTTCGAATCCCGCTCTCCGCCAATGGATACAAGCACCACTGTGTAGTTACATGTGCTTTTTCACAAACACACTGAAAATCTCCGTCGCTAATTAGCATAAATACAGCGACGTTAAATAATAATAATAAAAAATATTTATGTTTAACTGGTGGTCGAAATTTAACTTGTTTCATACGATCTTCTTTTTTTACTTTCTATTTAAAAAAATTTAATATTAGAATCTTTTATAAAATTTTTGTTATATATGCATCAATAGAAGACAATTTATTCAATATCGAAGTTACAAAACTGTATTTTTATTTTTTTTTGTTCTAACTTTGAAACAATAGATTTTGTTTTATTGTATATTGCAACAAATAGGTGTTGTTTAACTCAAAATATTGTTAATATTATATATCATGTGGGTAATTTAAAGTTCAAGTTAAAACCAAAATCATAGAAATATAATATTAATAATCAAATTAATTCAAAATTTGAATTAAATTAATATTATCTGAGGTCGTCCGTGGCTCAGTTGGTAGAGCGATGGATTCGTGATCTTGTCACGAGTTGGAATCCCGTTCTCAGCTAATCTATACAAGCACCACTGTACATTTACATGTGCTTTGTTCAGAAACACACTGAAAACCTCCGTCGCTAATTAGTATCTAATGATAGCATAAATGCAGCGACGTTAAATAAAAAAAAAATGAGTTCTGGCCTTCAAGCATAGTGAAAGCTGAAATTTAATTTTGAATTTTTTTAAATTTTCTTTAGCCCTTAATAAGAAATAAAATAAACTCTTTATTATCACTATGTTTAATACTACGAAAAAAATTTTTTTTTTTTATTGTATTCTATTTTTTCCATTATAGTGGAATGATAAACTGCTCTTTGCATTTTTGGCGTTCTTATTTTTTTTACGTTTCACGTTGTATTCATAATTTTAAATTTATTAAATTCTTTTTATTTCAGATCGGATGGCGTTTGACTGTACAGTGGGTAGCTGGAAATTACGCTTGCAAATTTTTCTTGTTTTTAAGAGCCTTTGGACTATATTTATCCAACAATATACTCATCTGCGTTTCGTTAGACAGGTTGGTTAAAAATGTATTTATTGTTTTTATAATTTTAATAATAATATACGAAATTTTGGTCAAATCGCATTTGAAATTTATTGGTGGTTTTAGCAAGCATAGCAATAAATTAGTAGTTTCGTATGGGCCAGTGATTGAATCCTAATCTAAATTGCTAATTCGCTGAAGCACCACTTCGCAGCGGGTATTTTGTACTCAAACGTACTGTTCCATCCCTCGCCGCTGATTAATGCTGCAGTGTTAGCGCAAACATGCTTTTTTATCAAATTGACTAGAAAATGACATATTTTCACCAAACTAATAACAAAAATTTTAAAGGCAACAAAGTTTGTCAATAGCTTATATCAATTTTCACCTTGGATTTCTACTATTTTCATAAAAAATCTAATAGTTATTCTAATTTATTAATAAAAATATAAAAATAGAAGAGTAAATAATAAAATTTTTCATTTTTTTGGTTAAGATGATAAACTATATCCTTCGTAAAACATTAGTCTCGTGTTGATGAATCGAAACATAATATCACATTTCTGCATTTTTATTTTTTTTTAATTTTACAGTAATAGCTATTCGTTACGCTTTATCCTTCTATATAATTTTATAAAAATGATTAAAAATTTTTCGTCATTCAGTAACAAAATTTTTTTATAAAGAAATTTGAGAATTCAACTGAAATAACATTTTATTAAAATAGATTTGAGAATGAAGCTGAAAAAATTGATCAAATAATTGATTGATTTTTAATATTGTCGTTATACAAATATTTTATAAAGTCAATCGATTTACGTACTAGCAATCAACGAATGCTAATTCACGGTTCGTTTCGAAAATGAATAGCTGCAATTTTCCACATAGAAGTGAATTATTTTTTTTAAATATTCTACGTATTAATTGTACAGCGGGAAATTGTGTATATTGCAAAAGCTCTAACCAAACGTTGAATACGCTTTATTAATTCAGCGGTTGGACACCACGTTCCACGCTCAATATACACGTATATGTATATATATATATACATATATACATGTGAGTTTGGGTGTATATATTAGGAGGTCTCCCCTACCCGTTTTACTCTTTACCCTTCTGTTTTAAAATTAATATAAATTTAAATACTTACAAATGTTTTTTTAATTTTATTGAAATCAATCATATGAATTTGCATTTTTTGCAAATATTCTCTTTTTAAGTTTATTATTGCATATAAAATTATTGAAACTTTTATTTTAATATATTTTGATTTTTTTGAATCAACAATGTTCAGTTTTAAGCGAATTCGTTGCTTTTATATTTATTATTTATAGATACATTATTGCGTATTTTACCAATATACATGTAAAATATTCAATAACTTGTCTTTATTATCTTCCTTTCGCATTTTGCAAAATTCACTATCAAAACTTTCATTTTGTTTGATTTTATATAATTCTAGTAATCTGATATTGTTTTATATCCAATAAAATTTAATATTTTACAATATCTTATCCTGGACATTTTCGTAAAAAAACAAATAATTTTTTATTAACAAAAATTGTTAAATTATAATTGAATAACTCTTTCGAAAAAAAAGTTGCTTATTTTTTAAAATAATTATTTACAAAGTATAAACTCATTTTCTTGACTTATTTAACTGAAAACTTACTATAAGTTTATAAACCAAGGATTATTTACAGAAACTTTAACTTCTTAAAATTTTGCTCTTCTAACAATTTTTTTAATTAGTTATGATTATGATAAAAAAGTACAGGTACAGAAAATTATACTACTTTAATAAGATATTAAAAAAAAAATTTGAATAAATTATACGGCTTTTTTCGTCAAAATTGTAAATTAAACTACTATAAAAATAAAGAATCAGTTTGATCTCATATTATAAAAAAGCAATATTTCCTTAAATTAAAGATGATGGCAAACAATGTGACTACATGTATATTAATAGCTAATCAATGATAATATGAATAGTTATATATATTATACATTTCGAGAAGAAATTGTAGCTTTTATTTTGAGAAATTAATGCAGGGCAGGTGTAGAAGGGCTCATGAAACTTAAAAAATATGTACGTCTATATATTTTTCACTATCACTTATTTAGACCGCAGAATCTACGTATAATTGGACATTGAATAAAGCTCTCGATAAACAATTGGACTCGTTTAAAGTCAAGGTTGATTCCTTTTATAAATACTTATACTTTCTAAAAGCATTTTATAATAATATAAAATACAAACGAATTCTTTTATTATTTAAAATGTAAATTTTAAATGTTTATATTTTAAAATATAAACATTTAAAGTTTATACATTTTCTTACAAAATAATTTTGTGTAAATAAAATTATTTTGTGTATTTTGAAAATATACTGAATGTTTAACTTAAAAAAATATTTTGCATAAAATAAAACATATTTGAAAAAAAAATGTAATTTAAAATATCCTATAATGTCGATAAAATGTCAAGCAGAATTTTTTTGAAGGATGAAAATCTTATTATACGTATATTTATTCGAAAAATTGGATAGAATTTTATATATGCCTCGTACAGGAAATAATATAAAATAACGAGGCTAGAAACGAAATTACTTATAAAAAATTTATAAATAACTGTTTTTTATTGTAATTGATTGACTAATGGTTTTACAATCTGTATTTTACTTATTTCATATTTTTGCTTTTTTTAAAAAGATTATTATATCTCGTTTTCTTCATTCACATTTCATTCACATTATAAGAAATATATTTTGTTTAAAATTTTGCTTATTTAACTTCTTTTGTATTTTGTCGACAGGTATTTTGCCGTCCTTTATCCATTGCGTGTAAATGACGCCAGACGTCGAGGGAAATTCATGCTTACCATTGCATGGATATTCAGTATACTTTACGCCATACCACAAGTAAGTTTACAAAGTAACTTAAACCCCTTAGAATATATATATATATCATGTTAACTTTTCTATATATGTATGCAAATCCTGATAAATCCATTAACATATAACGTCGTCATTCTATACAGTTAAATTTTAGATAACACATTCTCTCTAGGTCATGGAACAACTTAAAAGCTTTTATACATCTTTCTGTGTTTTATATACATATATACACGAGAGAGGTAAAGAGTTTTTTAATGCATGAGAGGATTTTAGTTTTATAACTCAGTGGTTCTCCGACCTAGGATTACTTACTTTAAAAAAAAAAAAATTATTATTTATGGAATGCATATTTTACAAAAGTAATGTTTTTTCGAATATTATATAATACATATACACAAATCTATACATTTATATTTTTCAATATTCATTTTTAAAAGTTTCATTTTAACGACTTTTTATCTAAAATATTTCGGAAGAGCTTTTTATTAACGTTCATACATCGTATTAATCTTTTAATTGTTTGATTACACAGAGTAAAAAAGTGCGTTATAACGGGGTTACCTTAATAAAATCAAATAAAAAAGCAAGCTTGTAAAAACCCTGTGTATTTTATTTCTATTAAAGTAAAATTTGTTATACATTTTTCTTCCGGGTAAAATGGGAATAAAAAAAAATATTTCTATGAAACATTTTAAATTTCTTTTAAAATTCACGTGAATGTACATGAATATATAATACATTTTTTTAATAAATATGTGTACGAATATTAAAAATGATTTAAATAACTGGAAACTATTTGTTCTTGAACAATGCTACAATGAAAATATTTATCTTATAACGTACAAAAATGTAGAATATTATTATGGAACGGAATCCGAGTGATTTAATTTAAAAGTAAATCTTTTTCATTTTATCGTGCTTTATTGTCTCAATCTTGTTGCATGAAATTTAGTATATTTTCAAAAGCTCTGCGTCTGCGTTCGAGTAAGTGATCAACATGTAGAAATAATACCTTAATTCTTTATTCATATGTAAATTCAGAGCTCGCACGTGCATTCGAAAAGTAACAAAAGCTTACAGAATACTGTCAAAAACAAGAGCTTTCAATTTTCATTAAATTCGGAATCCGCTATTTATAAAATTGTCGATGTAATGTAAATACACCTACGGGTTTTAAAGTGATGTATTGTAACGGTCAAACATATAATTTCCTTTTGTAGCCGGATGATAAATAAAAGCTCAGAAAATATTTGATTTTGGCATTAAAAATTAAAAAATGAGTTAAAAATTTTTTAAAAAAATAAAAAATTTAGCAGATTACTATTTGAATAATTTTTCTTCTTTCTCTTATTTAAATAATAAGAGAAAAAAAAATTATGTAGGCGCATTCCATTATTCTTGTAGTCTTTGTAGTGGAAAGAAAATATTTGAGGTTTGGTTCAAATGAAATTGAAAATTTAATTAAAATTTAAAAAACAATGTAAAACCCACATACACTTTTCAAACAATGTTAAAAATTGCGGATTTGAGAGGTTGAGAGAAAAGGTTTAAAATTTAAAATGCGAAATTGTTTGCTTTTAAGAATCTTTTGAAATTTTTAAAATATCAAATATTTACATTTTTTCAGAATATTTATCAAAATTTTATCGATTCATTGAATAATAAAAACGTAGAAGGATATTTTAAAAATTGAAAAATCTAGAGTGGAAACTAGAATTTTTAATAAATTATCCCCCAAACAAAATTCCTTATTCATTAAAAATAATAATGTGCATTGAAAAAATAATAGGACCGTATATAGTGCAAAATAGCCGAGTTATTTATATTAAAAGCTATTGTTGATAGTTTATATACTGGAAAATGACAATAGACAGGTAGTTTACATTTTCCTGATTAGGTGCACTGGAGCATTATATACATATACACGTTTGAAAAGGAAGAGAGAGAGAGAGAGAGAGAGAGCGTGTGTGTGTTTCCGTATGCGCGTGCGTGCGTACGACGTCTACTAGACACTTCAATTATCCTTATACTCGTGGAACTATAGGCAAAGAGCTTTATTATGAGACGACGATGGGACATGGTTTAAGTCTAATGTATACGTGTAGGCACTAATTCATAATGCAAGCTGTACATGAATTCATCTTAGTACAAGAGCCTTTTAATTAGTAGTCGCGTAAAGCCATTTTCATTTTAATTTGAAATTTCGTACTCGAAGAGAAAAAAATTTTTCATATCTTTAAATTTATTCTTTATTATTCTTTTAGGGCTGAAGTGGCTCTGTTATTCTTGATTTATTATTTTTCAAAAATTCTTTTTAAAAAATAGTTATTTCGTACATGTAACTCTTGAAAATATGCAATCATTGTTAAACTTGTTAATAATTGTATTTTATATTGAGTTGATATGGTTAGATTCTAAGTTTTCTATTAAAGTTTATAATTGATATAGTTTAAATATAATTTACATGTATATCTTGTGAGTTTTTTCCGCATTTGCTAACAGGATCTGCGAATAAATAAGTTTATCTGTGCAGAGTTGGAAATTTTATATTTTTCTTTTTGGTAATAAATCAATAAATAAATTCATATATTAACCTCATCATCGTGTGTAAACAAATTTAAGCAGGCATCACAGAAATAGTCGAAACATTGATTAAAATTTCATAAAATCCTATTATTCATAAATAAATCTTAATACGTAAACTTGAGACAAAAAAGTACTATCCTCCTAAGAATTAGTAAAATAAATAATTAAGAGATTTATAAAGAATAATTCCTTCTATCAACAGATTAAAACGACATTAATTATTTTTTCTTTCAGTGCATCGTTTTTCACGTGATGCAGCATCCGCAGCACAAAAATTTCACGCAATGCGTTACTTTTGGTTCGTTTCCTTCAACTTTCGTCGAGACCATCTACAACGTATTTTGTATAGTAACTATGTATTTTATACCGCTAATCATTATTTGCTGGGTTTATTTGCAAATACTTTGCGAGATTAGCAGCAAGTCAAGGGAAAATAAAGGTAAATATCAATATCGCAATAATTAGCATTGTTATTATTTATCTTGCGTTGCTTTTCAATTGTTTCTTATTAAAATGATAATTAAGAACAAATAGTTTAATACATTTGTTTTCCAATGATAAATAAAATTCTGATAGATATAGCAGAGAGAAAAGTCGAGTAAAAAATCACAATACTTTATCGTAAGGTTACCACAAACTCTTATTACGGCCACAAATTATAATATTTGATCGTAAAATTTGTTAGAAATATTATGAAAACTCTTACGTCCTATGCACTGATAAAAAAGACATGAAATTTTATACGCGCATTTAAATTTTCAACGAGTCTCGCGTATGAAATTTTACGTGTTTCGATCTAAAATTTTATGTTAAAGTGGTATTAAAATGTAAGAAGCATGAAAATTAATGTTCATTAACATAAATTTAATGCTGATTTGCATAAAAATTCATTAATTTTACTGTGGGATTACATAAAATTTGACGTAAAAATTACAAGAAATCTTTGATTACATTTTCATATGAGAATCTTGCTGTAAAATTAAAGTAAAATGTATTGATTTATATGTAAATCAGAATTAAATTACATTAATTTTCAAGCGTATTATACTTTAATATCACTTTAATTATAAGAACACGTTAAATTTCATGTGCAAATTTCGTTAAAAACTGCGTTCTATTTCATTTTTGTTCTTTTTTTTTAAACAGCGAAGGTATATAATTTTTACAAAAATTATTATAATCTTTACTCTGCTTTTCTCTGCATATAGTTAAAATTTTTAGAAAAAAAAAACCATTTATTTTTCATAATTACATAAATGCTTTTATTAACAGTAATCACAAAATCGAGTAGTAACGGTACTCTGGAAAGTTCAAATAGTAACCAAGGAAGTAGAATGCGATTGCGTCGTTCAGACATGACGAGTATCGAAAGAGCCCGCAGTAGAACCCTTAAGATGACTATTAAAATAGTCGTAGCTTTCATATTTTGTTGGACACCATATATCACAATGAATCTTTGGTAAATTACTAAAAAAAATTATATAAGAATAAAAATTTGATTTTTTATAATTAAAAATAATAAAATTTTTCATAATAGCAGTATAAAATTCGTTAAAAAATCAAATTTTATGGGCTATACTGTCTAGTTTTAATTTCATTTTCTCTTCTTATTTATCGTTCCACATTGCGACCTTTCAGTTATTTATTTGTACTCTTTATCGAGCATAATGTTTTTTGTATTTTATAAATAATTAAATAAAAAAATAATTAAGTGGCATTAATCTTTTATGAAAATAAAAAAAAACATTGTGCTTAAAAAGAATTACAGATAGGTAATCGAAACATCGCAATGTGAAATATTAAACAAGAAGAGAAAAGTATATTGAAATTAGACACTATAGTCGATGGAGTTTCATTCTTTAATATACAAAAATACTATCACTAGATTCATATAACAAAAATTATAAAATTAATTTTCTTTTAGGTACGTCATCGATGAAAAAAGCGCAAAGAACGTTAATCAAATGGTACAAGAATCACTTTTCATAATGGCAGTAGGTAATTCTTGTGCCAATCCATTAGTCTACGGCAGCTATGCCATTGATTTGCGAAAAGAGTGCAGCCGTTGTTTTCTACCGTGCACCTCTAGAAAGTCCAATGCCGATACTCATCTTATACAACGGAGTCTAGGTAATTTCAAATCGACATCAACCAAGAAATCATTTGTAAGACTTTTAATTAAATTTTTTAATTAATTGTCGTTTATCATAATTATAGTACAATGAAATTTCAGTAAATCAACTTTTCTCTTTTTTTATTAAAATAACAAGGGTTTTCTAAATATTTTATGCTTAAATTGTCGACGTTACTGAATTTCATTGTATTATTTTCATTATTATTTTTATAATTTTTTATAGTAATATTGATTGATTTCTTTGAAAAAACAGAAAAATATTTGATTTTTGTAAAACGAGAAGAGAAAACATTAAGTTCTTTTATTTTTCTCGTTTCTTTAACAAAATATTTTATTCTGTAGAATTGATGAGAAAAACTAAAAGCTGACGCCCGGGGTCAGGAAAAATAAAAAATAAAAATAACAAAATATGATAAAAAAATTGTCGGTTAGTTATATTATAGCAAAAGCGCAAGAGAACGAAAAATTCTATCCGTCTGTTGCAGGTTCAAAATTCCAGAAACCAGAAATGAAGTCCCCGGGCGTCAGTAAACAAATAGTACATAGCGTTCGTCAAGCCGTGCACGGTCTTTTTAAAGGTGCGTATTTTCAATGATTTTTTTTTTTTAAACTTCACAACAATACAAAAAAAGATAAGAGAGCTGTCAGATTTTTTTTTAGTTCTATGCGCCTCATCGTGTGTTTGTTATCTTGTGTTGTTTATCAAAACGTTAAATAAATAAAAATGGTTCGAAATATTTTTTATGATTAGTTTTTTGTTTTTCTTTTTTCAAAGTTGGAAGCGGACAGACAAAAAGCACAGCCATATGCGGAAAAGTTTTAATTCCAAATAGTCCAAGAATATCCAATTCTTCAACATCCAAAGGGATCGCTATGGAAAAAATGCCACTTCGTACAATTGTAAGTAAACTAGGCTGTATTGGCACTTTTCAAGATTTTATTTCATTTTTTATTTACTTTTCGTTTTAAAAGCCTTTCACTGTATTTGCTAATTAAATTAAAAATGCACGTGCCCTTAGCGTTGAAATATTTATAAAGCGCCTCGGATACTTTCTACTTTGAAACAACTTTTAGCTTTAAAGCTTTTTCGAATTCTTAAAATCTATTCAAAGAAGATCCGCGAGTAAGTTTATTGCCTATTAGAATATTACAAATTTCCAAAAGAGCGGATTATCGGAATTTCTTTTTGAACTTTATTGTTAAGAAATATCGAGTATCGAGAAACACGAAAATTGTTTTTGTAAATCATATTTAAAAATGAACTTTGTTTGAGAATTTATCTCTATTTAAAACGAAAATTCTGATATAATCGTAAATAAAAATAAAATAAAATAAATTATCAGCAATTTAAAGAATGAAGATTTAAATATAAAATTCATATAATTTTATTAATAAACAAAGTTTTAAACAATAAAAGTTAAACCAAATAATTTTGGTTCAATAAAAAATATTTAAATTTATAAATTAATAAAAATATGTGAAATCCTATAAATCTATAATTTAGAGAATTTTAATTGTATAAAGGTCTGTCAACAGTTACATACTGAATTATTCTCATAACATTGATTTTACGTACGAAAATACGCGTTCAACTTCTGCAAATAACACAAATATACGTACGTCGGCATTATCCGAATCTGAAGTGTATTAATTTTTGAATCGGACATTAAGCGCTGGTAAAGGCACTAATTTACAAAACGATTTATCACGTCCGGTTAATGTAAAAGAGAGCAAAAGAGACAGCTAACTATATGCGTATAATGTGAATCTTTGCATTCAATTAATTAAACATTATATACCCGCACTGAGTGTATAAATAAAGCTTGAATATCGGCATATCTATACGATGTACGTTGATGAAATCAGTTAGGGTTAATCGTATACATTGGCCTCTTCATTTTTATTTCAGAATACTTTTTTTTATACAAAGAGACCAGACTTTTAACGATGTTTTTTTTATTAGCGCTTCCAGAGTTTTAGAAATTATTCATTTAGTTTGGTTATACTTACGTCGTTGATTTGTAAATTGTTAAATGAATGATAAATGCGTTATTTATTTTTAATTGAAATTATTTTTTCAAGACAATTGATAGTTTTTATCAAAATTTTTTATTTCATTGTGCAAGATATAATTTTAAAATTTTCAAAATCCATTTATATAAGTATTCAATTGTAATCAAGCAGAATTATAAATTAATTTCAATTTTTTTCTGTGCTCAAACAATATTTCAGACTAGAAGTGTGTATAGCTTGAATAGCAAAATTGTGATTCATAAAATAGCAGTTCATTGCGTCAATTAAACAACATCATCGACGCTCGCGCTTTTCATAATTATTGAAATATTGAATAAATGTTATCCATCATCTTACATACAATTTTCTTGTTCTCCTTTTTTTTTTAAACATTAACAATTTTTATTATCTCGAGTTTTTATACAAAAAAATTTACGTTATTTATTTATATAATATATTACTCCATATAAATCCACTTATTGATCCAGTCAAAATTCACAACTGTCCCACATTGGTACATTTCTTTAGCAGTTTCACAATTTTTTTTTAATTCTCTCTAAAATCATTTAGAGATTTAGATAGAAAATAACGTAGTTGTAAATATGTGAGATTTTAACATCTCACGCAGTCTGCCGGTACAAAATTCTCGTAGAACTATGTAACAATATAAACGCTCTCTTCGTAAAAAGCCTCGTTGCTAAAAGTTTTTTTAAATTTACACGATAATGCAGCGTGTAAGCTGTACAAAATGCGTAAGCAACTTTTCATTTGCCATTTAAATGACAAGAAAATATGAATAAACAATGCTGAATATACAAGCAAAAAGCCAATAAGCTTACTCGTGCACGAAATTTCTGTATTTAATGAAGATATTATTTTAATATTCTTGAGTTACCTCGTCGTTGGACGCTTATGAATATTTATCGACTTTTAAACACAAAGTGTTTTATTTATAAGTATTGTTCTAATAATGAATAGGTAAAATTTCTAGATATTCAGTTTTAACTATACTATTAGAAACTATCCATTTATCATCGCTAAATTCTGTAATACTTATAACTGAATTTATGAAAATTTAACTTATTCATTCTTAGACTAACAAACGTATAATTTAATTATTACTTTCGAATTTCAACCACAAGCCAACTCAAAATTACAAAAATTAAATTCTCCAAATAGTTCAACATTTTGGCTAAGATTATCACTTAAATGCAGTTGTATATTCCAAACGATAAACAACAATCGGAATGAAAAAAGATAGAGAGTAACAAGAGCAACGAGGTTTACCAAATAAAACATGAAAAACAAAAACTTATAAAACTATAAAGGCAATCATTGCTCGAGTGGCTGTTCACTTTCATCCTTGTCATTTGCATTTTGTTCTTTCATTTTCTTCCTAAGCGCTCTGCCGCGTATATTGAGCATCGTCCTAGCAACAAGCCAAACGGCACCTTTTTCGCAAATACATCTCAATCCATCGACGAAACCGAGGATCAGACAATGCGGTGGATAACCCGTTGTACGTTGCTCGATGCCGACTGTTTTTAACGATGCCTCGACAAATTTCTCGGGCGTCGGCGCCATCCACGTTGCTCGCCTGGAATTAAGAAAGAAAAATTTGACCTTATTTCAATTCACTTAGCTTAACAATATTATTTTAGTTTTTCTTTGCTGATTTTTTAGGTCAGTATATAATAATTTTGAATATCGATTTTGCAATATCTTTCGCAAGCACTCGACATAAGCGAGAAATTTCGTTTACTCATCTATTTAGGATCTTTGAAACAAATTTTTATTTCGATCCGATGACCTAAAGAAAAAAACCCGATATGGTTACGCGTGCAACAATCGATTAAGCATTGTATTTCAATTTTCTATAATTGTTTAAAAAAACGTCACTATTGTGTAATAATGTTTATCGTGAAAAAAACTGAATAATTAAAAAGAATTTCAATTAATCGCGTACTTTAAAGAAAAATTATTTAATTGCAATATCATGAACGTTAAAAATGATGTTTAATCTATTCACACTCGGCTTATAAATTATTAACCAAGGAAAGGTTTTTTTTCCAACGTTACGTCAAAAAAAAAACTATTGTTTTTCCTCTTTGATGTACAATTTGTACTTTTTTTATTCTTTTTGTGAAAAAAAAAATGAATAAATATGAATGAGACGTGTACAAAGTAACTTCCTAGCTTTTTTATATTCGATTGTCTTAAAATTTTATAGACAACTTCATTTCCATTCCATGTTAATTTAAATAGCAAGAAAAAAGAGTTTTGAATATGAAATGCAACGATGTCAAGAATAAGCTTAAATATTTATAATAGTAACTTACTTGATTTTGGACATTTTAGTCGCAACTGGTCCCGGTAACACACATTGTATAGTAACACCTCTCGGTGCAGCTTCGGCCGCAAGATCGGCGCTTAATTTATCAATATACATTTTACTCGCTGAATAAACAGCTAAATACGGACTAGGCATAGCACCAGCTGCTGAGCCAACGTTAATAACGATACCCTTGCGTCTTTCCATCATACCCGGTAAAACTTGACGCGCTACTCCGGTAATACCGGCGACGTTCAATTGCAATATCCTTGCTATTGTTTCCTCGTCGACGTTGGTAAACAATTCCGGATGGTCGTAACTGGCGCCGGCATTATTGACTAAAACTCCGACCTGTAAGATTGAAAAAATTTCAAAAATTTTTACGGATATATTTGAATATCGATTTTTTTTTTACGTATTTATAATACAGTGAAAGTCAGGCGTATAATACATCCATGGCATATCTTTTCTGTGACTTGAAAGCGATACACACACACTTACATACACATACACATATAATGCGCCTTTGGCTTTTCTGCTTTCTATATAAGAGAACAGCTTAACGTGAAAGTTTTGCGGTCTACTCTATGTCAGTGTTATATTAAAGAGAAAGAAATTGAGACGCATACAAAATAAAGTTCTTAGTAATATAGCGGAATTTTTTTTTTTTTTTCAAATGAGAAAATAAATGATTGTTTGTTATTATATGGTAGTTTTTGCAATGCGAAAAATAGAGATGCATTATTACACATTGACGGAAGTAGCCGTTGCGTGTTGCGGAAATAAATTGCGTATTTAATTCGTTTGTGGATTGTGGCATTTTTTTCGATAATTACTTTAATTCGATGCTTTCTAATCAAGCGGAGACACTAATAAGTGATTTCTGATTTTTTTTCTTGATAAGAGTGAACGACCGAAGTAAAGTAAAGAAATTGTTTTGAATTAAAGTTAAATTTTGCAATTAGCTTGTACAACATTTAAACTGATTTTTTTTCACGGAAATTACCTCTTACAAATATTTAATTGAAATAGATTTCTACTATCGCTCAAATAGTAATGAAAAATTTGTAAACTTCTTCCTCGTAATAGCTGCAATAAGCATGGAAAATTAATTTAAAGCTTATTAACTCAAATTGATAGATAGCGATAAGTTACGTTAAGCATAAAAACATATATACCATAACAGTAAAATTAAAAAAAATTCAATAATGAAAATTTACCTCAAGTTCTTCAATAGCTTTTCCAATTTTATTATAAACAGCTTGACCCTCGGTCAAATCAGCCTCGACAACACGCGTCTGTACACCATAAGCCGATTTAATTTCGGTAGCAACATTTTCCAATTTTTCCAAAGATCTCGATACAAGTACAATGTCCATTCCCTTATCGGCTAACGCCTGGGCAAACGCTTTGCCGAGACCATCGGTCGCTCCTGTTATAACAGCCCATTTGCCTTGGGATGCAACGTCGATGCCGAGATTTAAATTAGGCGCTAATAACTTTCTCCATATTAATAAACTTAATCTCACTGCTATGCGTAAACCCACTGCCGCTACTATCACAACTGCTATTTTCTCCCAGCATGTTAGCCCCATTCTGGAAATTTATCTTATGGTTAATTATTAATCGCATAAATTTTGTTCTTTTATTTTTAATCAGTTTGAAGACTGGAAAGTTTATTTGAAAAAAAATATATTAAAAGGTGTAGAATGTTCGAAAAAAATGCTAAAGCATGATGATTTGGAAAATTCTACTCTAAATTCCGACTCATTAACGTAAGCTTGGAAAATTTTTACTTTAATTTCTTGGTACATAGTTTAGTATCCGGTATTAAGATTAACGAGTTTTTAATGTGTATTTATGCGTTAAACTAATGCAGCACTTAATTTATGCTGTTTATTGATTTTTTCAAACTTATTTTGCTAAACTAAAAAATATGTTATATACCAACTAAAAACTTTCTACAGCTTTTCAAAAATGATATAAAAAAAACTACTTTCCTCTATATTTTCACTCGAAGAACTAGTTTGAGTAGACTTAAAAATGACATATTAATAATTACTACTTGGAATAGCGCAGCTTGCATTTGATATCGTATCAATAATTAATGATCAAACAATTTATTTTAAAATACAAATTTTCCATTTTCAATAAAACGCTTTAAATATTACAATTTCTCGTATCATCGATTTACAAATTAATTTCATTAGATTTTATTTTATTATAATCATAAATAATTTATCATTTTCCGTAAGATCAAATAAATATTAAGAAAAGTAAGAATTTAACAACCAGACTTCTAAATATGACGAATTTATCATACTTGTTTATAAATTGAATAAGTGAAAAATCGATAATTTACACGCATACCTTGCCGGCATGATAACTTCAATTATCAATAGCTTTGAACTAGAAACCGGTCAATAATCCATGTTATATATGAAAAAAATTTCACGTATATCTTTTTTTACTAAACACAAGAATAGACAAAATGAAATAATCGCACAAAATTTAATACAGAATGATAAGCACGTTTACGTAAGCTCGCAAAGTACCCACTTCAATTAAATATAACACTCTGGTATAAAGCTACAAATGAAATCGCACTATTTTCCGCAAAATCGTTTCTTTAAGTAAAAATATAAATTTAAGTTAAAAAACTCGATTCAACCACGAAAAGAAAAAAAAGGGGTTGAAAAAACCATACACAGTTTAGAAACTAGACGTAAAAAGCTTTAAAACAAGAAAAAAAAAGAACCTGATACCTGGTCTAGATGAGAAAAAGCACTTCAAGTCACACAAGTTTCATGCACAAGCACAAACTGAAGCTTGTAGCTTAAGTTCGAAAAAAAAAATTGTTAAGAAGTGAATAATAATAAAAAAAAAAGACAGAGAGAACTAGCTTAAGCTTTTTAGAAGTGAATATATAGAAAAAGCGGTCGATGCGCCTTCTATACTGCACTCTCTTCTTCTTCTTTTCACATTAGTTCACTTGCTCTGTTTAACGCACTTCTCGTTGTTATAGAGACTTGCGCACTGCCTAGCACGCGAGTTTATAGTATCAAAATTGTATATATATGTGCACAGATAAAGTTTTATCGCGCCGGCGCAATACCAATGTCAGGGCTGCGTTACAAGACTGACGATATATTTACTCGAGGAGCTTTGTAAAATGTAAAAACTCAGCCTTATGCCCTAGCCCCACTCTTTATAGTACACTGTACATTTTGTACACACTCTTCACTTTTGCACCAGCAGCGAGAAGGAAAGCAAAGGCATCACACGGCACGAGCATCCGTACGACACACTTTGTAACATTCTATCAGACAAAATACGGGGGGGAAATTGGGTTATCGTCCCTATCCCACTTTATTTATACACGTATTAATGCTGTATAATAACTTTTAGATTGGATATTATTAAACCTTTCATCTGTCTCTGATATTTCAATGGTCTATTTGTTTATTGTCAGCATTTGATTAATTTTGCGTTGTACAATTTATTACACCGTTAGACAAACAGTTTAAGCCTTTTCTAACAAGTAGCATGTATAATTACAGTGAATTTTATCAAATTTCAAAATATGAATGTAAATTTATAAATAAAAAATTTTTAAATATCAATTTATTAGAAAAATTTATATAGGTCGTCAGTGGCTCAATCGGTAGAGCGATAGATTCGTAATCTCGGGGTCTCGAGTTCGATTCCCGCTCTCGGCAATCGATTGATACAAGCATCTCTGTACGTTACATGTGCTATTTAGCATCACAATGATAGCATAAATATAGCGACATTAAATAAAATTCAAAAATATATATATATATAATTAAATTAATATAAAGCAAATAATTTTTTTAATTATAAAGAAATTATTTTATCGTTGAGTTAAGTGAATGAAAGTGAAAAACGACAAAAAATTTAATTTTTAATTGTTATAAAATTTAAACTTTCTATAGAATTTAAATTTTAATTCTTTGTCATTTTATTTTTATTTATACAAATGGCACAAATTAAACGTATTTATATTAAGTATGATTCACATTCAAACATACGAATAGATTAAATTTATTTTAAAAAATGTTTAAACAAAAGTATTAATAAAATAATAAAGAACAAATAAGAATAATAATTAATCAAAAACACGAAAAAACAAATGATAAGAATAACATTTTTTCAAATATAAATTATCAAGTTGTTATTAAATTCCTTACAATTAAGAAAACGAAACCAGCAAGATAATTACTAAAAAAAAGTTATAATTAAATAACGAAAAGTACTTGTAGTGCGAAAAAAACGGTATAAAAATCTTAATATTAACTTCCTGAAACGAGCAGCGTTAAAAAATGACTGGTTAGAATGCTCTTTCCTCATCCGTGTGTTTACCTTCCGGTAAATCGTAATCAAACGGGGGAACGAACTATACCAAGGATGCTGTTGCTTTTCTCTCCGAAGCGAGTACCGTTCTCTTACTTTTCTCTTCCTCTCTTTTTCAAGCCGTTCGCGTATAACGTGCTGTACACACTTGTATTTCTTTTTATAAAACGGTATAACTATACATGTAGATATAGAACCGGTATATCTTTGACTTATAAGCACGCGACTTTCTTACTCTTTCTTTATTCTTTCATTCGTTCCTCGGCAGTAGGTCAAGTCTATAGTTTCAATGTCTATTAACAGATTTAGGATGAGAAATCCTCTCGCTTTTTTTCGACTGGTACCATTTCACGATTATTCATCGCTTGTAGACTACCGATTTTTTTTTTAGGGGAATTTTTTGCGTCTATTAATTCGATATTTCAGCGCTAAGTCAATGATGTTTCAATGATTGAAAGTAAAATTTATTAAATTTTTTATACGATGTATAATTTGATTTTGTTTTTGAATTTATATTGAGATAAGAGTGCTTTTTTTATTGATGATAATCCTTTGTTTTATGAAGTATAATTTTCATTGAAATAATAAATTTAATTTATTTTTTATAACTACTTTAATGATTATAATACAACGAATCTAGCTTTTATGTTTTTTTACTTTCTATTTTTTAAATTCATCACTTTCTTTTTGATCTCAGAAACCTTTTATACTATCCATCCTATTATTTTAAATTGTTAGTCAATTTATAGCCCATCAAAATAAATTATTACAATTGCATTTATATGAAATTTAATTTTTATTTTTCAGAAACCAATCATCAAAGAAAATTTC
Source organism: Anastatus disparis (assembly GCA_017163975.1). NCBI lineage: Eukaryota > Metazoa > Arthropoda > Insecta > Hymenoptera > Eupelmidae > Anastatus > Anastatus disparis. The sequence continues at coordinate 6,276,879 of JAFFSR010000226.1, forward strand.
TTGAAATCCCCGTGCAATGATTTTGCAGGAGAACCCATGCAACAAGCAACAATTTTGAATTCACCATCAAAATTCTCAGAAAACTTAGAACATCAAACTGCGTAAAAACAATTGTTTTCTTGTTAACAGTAACGAATAAATGATTATGAGTAAGATGAATAAGTGAAATTAAGAAATTTATTTTTTATTGAATGGAACTTTAAAACAAGAAATGATGTATATGTTCGTCAGTTTGTCAAGTGTTGTGATTAACATAAAATAACTGTGACTCTGCTTAGGTCAATAATCAATACTTCTTTGAGAAGTACGTATGATATTTTTTCATCACAATGAATATATCACTATCATTATAACTAAGTAATTGAAATTATCCAACGAATTTTTATTGATAATTAAATATCAGTATTAAAGATTTTATTAAAGAGTTTGCTAATAGTTGTTATGACTTACTATGTATATATAAGTAAAATTACAATTCGTTGAACGAAATATATTTTTTAAATTTGAAAATATTTAAAACAGTAAAAGAGTATTTAAAAAAAGTTATATTTGAAACGTGTGTGTGTAGAGTGCAAGCGTGGTAAAACTATGAATAAAATAATATATTGATATTGCCAAAAAATTTGAAAATTTATGTCATCATCGTACAGAACTAATAAATATACAGAAATATTAAACGAGCTTGTGTGTGTGTGTGTGTGTAATAGCTTTTACATATTGCAAAGATTTACTCATTGGTAAAGTGGTTCGGCGAGCGTCAGACGATCTGCAAAGTTAAGCAGCCATTGCCCGTGGTTAGTACTTGGATGGATGACCGTTTAAGGAACACTGCGCGTTTAATCTGGACTTGCTTGATGGGACTGTCGCTTGGGTGTGCTAACCACACGACAATGTGAACAGGAAAGGTTTGGCAAATACGATGTAGGCATCTTTGTACAAGGGTATTTAATGCCAAATTTACTGTATACTCCGACCCATTCCGGAGAAGGTAATCCTCTGGGTTCACCCATAGGTTTTTCCTTCTCAGGCATAATTTTGGGCGAATGCAGAATGTGAGAACGAAAATGAAAAAAGAAAAATAGAAAACGAAAAGAATCCAATATATGTGGAAACTGCTAAAAAAGTTATATTGCAAGGAATTTAAATGCTGATTAAAAGTCGTTATGATTTAAAACGGAGTTCAATGTAAAATAAACAATAAAATAAGAATGAAAAACAGTATTAAAACGTACCTACTATAGTCAAATCTCCGAATTATTTACTGTATAAAACACTATTTGTTAATAAAACATTTCTTTTCTCAAAAAAATATACTATTAAGAGAAAATAATTTTTTTCTTCTCGCCTCCTTTCAGAACTCTCACTTTCTCTCAATGTTGTTTGCCTGCTCTCCTGACAAAGTTATTGGATACCGTGAATGGGAGCAGTCGTATTTTAAAAGTTTCTCAACTGAACCCGATAGAAAGCAGAAAAAAAACAAACTCTCACCGTGTATAACGTTCCTTTTGTGATACACGCCTGCTTCGATATTTTAATGATACATCCTTATTTTTTTTTTCTTATTTTCATCATTAAAAGAGACTTTCAGATTTTTAATTAGTTTTTTAAAGATAAAAAATATGAATTAATTTTAATGATTGATGGAATGATATTATTTCTTTATCTTTTGATATTAGATTTGACAAACATTCTTTTATCTTTTATTGACAATGACATAATTTTGGAGTTTTTTAACCTTTGGACTGTTGAACATTTGATAAGATTTAATCTCTTTAGAAAGTTCCCAAATCTTATGTTAATTTATTTAGATTTTTTGATAATCTAGAGGTTAATTAATTTGACTTTGAATAAATTAAAACAGATAAGTTCTGATTTACAATTTTTTTATTTACAATTTTACTATATTTTTACATTTTTAATTTTACTGTTTTTTTTATAAATTTTATTTTTTTTATTTTATTCACATTTTGGAAACAGAATCAAAAGTAGTGGTTTTGATGTTGCGTTCGATACACTGAGGTTTTTCTTGTGTTTTACAGACGTGCCTGTCGGTAAGCATCATAGTATTATGATGCTGTTGATGTACAGCCTCAAGATATGTTCTTCTCCATAACAAAGCGTTGCTTTCAAATTTACTGGTCCAATCTTGCCAGTTACCACGTGTAATTGGTCCAGCATTTCTCAAACAATTAGCTTCACATGTTACTTTATTTATCCAACTTGACCAATCGTCAGCCATATCAGCAATCTCGGATATCCATTTAGACCAATCGCGTACTTCCTTGGATTCAACTGTAGCTGGGTTTTCTTCCATAAATTTGATTTGTTGATCATCAAGTGTCTTACGTAACCATCTGGCTATTTTGCCAGTTACAACGTCGACAACGTCTTTCATACGTGGAGTAAATAATTCTGGATTCTCACATTTTATAACCTCTTCGAACTTCTCATAAATTGCACGATGAATACGATTATCCCATCTGCATTCAAGGGTGTTCTCCGATACGCATTCTATCATACAGAACAAAGTATCGAATACTTTTGCAAAGGTAATAAATGGTAATTCAGCATCGGTCATTGGACACATTCGCGATGCAATCTTTGACAAACATTCTTTTTCAAGATTATCTTCGGGCTCACATTCCGTGCCAATTGTCGAACAGAAATCTTCGGTTTGCGTTTCTTTATCAACTCCCGGTTCAACTTCCATATTTGATTCTTCTCCGTTTTCTCCTTCGCCATCACCACCTTTAGTACCATCATCATCTTCACCTCCAAAGTCATTGGGATCGTATTGTGTCTCTGCAGTAGCATTTTCGATCATTTCACACTCATCACCAGCTGCACTTTCAGCAATTGTCTTTGCACAGCTTGCCGCTAATGATGCTAGTTTGGATAATTCTTCATCGATACTTTCTTCATCGAAACTTTCGCATTCCAGAGCAGCTTCTTCTTCGCATTCTTGTGCCCTTAATGATGCCATTTCTTCTTCTTCGCAACGTTTCCTCAAACATTCTTGTTCAAGTTTATCCCTATTCTTCTCCGCAACTTGTACAAGAACACTTGCTATCCAACAAGCAAGAACATTCGAGAGAATCCTCATTTGCTGTGATTTACGATCTTCATCACCTATTGGCGTATACTCCAATAGCTCGCTTAACCTCTCAAGTATAACTTCAGTTATGTCGCTGTAATCATCCTTTGGTTTTGTACATTGCCACGTAAATATACTACGTACAAAACGTTGGGCCATTGTGTACTGACAGTAGGCTGATTCCATATCCAAACATGGATCACCAGCGCCCAAATTTTCTTTTCGCTTTTTCTTCTTTTTTTTCTCCTGACACTTACTTTTGCTCTTCTTATTGTCTTTCCTTTTCTTTGACATTTTTTTTAACAACGCTTTGTCCTTGATTAAAGCTTCAGCTTGTCTGTAAATATGAATCAAATAAAATATAGTAATCATTAAGACTAACTTTAAACAATCTATAAGAATATATCTTACTCTGGTGTTAAAGCGCTTTCCCCTTCGACAAGTTCAATGAGATTATCAACATTTTGAGGTGGCAATACCGAAGCTCTTTCTTCAAGTGTTAGTACCAGTCGACGTTTCGTTGGCTTTGCTAATTCTAATATACGTTGGCCTACGGGCAGTACCCTGTGTATTACGGGCTTCTTTGCGCATAAATTCTCGCATTTTCTTCTACATTATGTAAATAAAAAAAAAAAAAAGAAACAAAGAAGAAAAAAGAAGTTTATTTATATTGTCTTTTTTTTTATAAATATAATTCCAGTCGGCAAAGGCTTTGATCTAAAAAGCTTTTTATGCACGGCTCTTTATTAATGTGACGATACATACGCAGGAGTAGAAAGAAAATCGATGTATTCCTCTTTTGTAAAGCAATGCCGAGGTATTTTCTCGTGCTTTAATGGCTTACAAGGCTCTTCATGGACGTATACTGTCGCGTATTTTTCTTTCAGCGATTCTGCACGACGCTTTTTTAAATCGCAACAGTCTTCCTCTTTGACCTGCGCCTTCTGTTCGCAATATAAGATAATCGTAAACATTTAGGTGATTTATTTCATTGCAGATTGACATTTAATATTTTTTTTTATAATTATTGTCAATTTTTTTTATTTTTTAAATAATGATTTATTATTATTAGATTTATTAATTCTTATTTACTAATATGATTGATGCTTATAAGATAAAAAGTTTAAATTTAAATTTAAAAACGTTAAATTTTCTTGTGCATATATTGTTGGATTGTCTTTTTTCATATATATTAGTAAAAAAGATAATAAATATTTATTTATTACGCCGTAATTTGTAAGTCCAATGCATAAACAAGTTAAAATTTATGATAAACAGATTTTTAAAAGAATAAGACGAAAATTGGATAGTACGACCATTATTAGCTATTTTCATTTTAACTTATATTTAAATCAATGAAAATTTAAATTTTAAAATAGAGCATTTTTGTTTGAATATTTTTTAAAGTAAAATAATCTTTTGTCTTTAAAAAAATAAACTTATTACATTTTAAACATTTGAAATAACCGTTCTGAATCATGTATAATAATAAGATTCTAACAATAAATATTTTCTCATGAAATGGTACTGTTCAATGCATAAAACGAAAAAAAACAAGTGATCTCATCATGAGTTTGGCCATACTATACGATTTTCCTCTACATTTTAAAGACATACATATAACGTACTTCCTTATAGCAACGATGTTCCGGAGAAGGTTTTCTACACTTTACAAATTTTTCTTGTTTTTTACATTTATCATTTTCTCCTTTTTTAATTTCATCTTCAACAGGCTTTGCTTTTTGCACGTCATCAGGTTCATCTTCAAGTTCATTCATGATTACTTATTTTTTTTTACTTTTTCTTTATTTAAATGTTATTAAGTGTTTTTATGTTTAAACTTGAAAAATTTTGAAGCCAAAAATAATTTTATTGTTTGTTTAATTTAAATTTTGGATGTTAGCCGAAAAAAATAAATCATAGCCAAAAAGAAATTTCCGAATTAGTGACGTAGAATCTGAAGTTGTTGTTTTCTTAATTCATTTATTTTTATTCTTTTCATTTCAAAATAATAATTCAAACGAAAGAAATAAATACAAGCGGGACAATTTAGGATGACAGAAATTTATTATTATTTGGTCATGATGATTAATGATTATAAAGATAATAGTTAATCATATAGCTAATAAATATAGTATTAATAATAACGAATTATGAAAATATAAATTTTAATCTTATCATATGAATTACAATAAAAACATTATTTTTCCTCAGTCATTTAACTTATTCTTTTTTAAAAATATGAGCTTTCTTATCATTTTTATATGATTCACAAATCGCTCTTTTTGTAAATACATAAATCCAAACGCATCCATAAATTAATGTTGAATAGCACAATATTTGATTAAAAAGTATAGCAACAAAGATGGATATAAGACGTGAATGTAAACTAGGATACAGTAGACAAGGCCATCGATATGTGTACACAGCATATATAACTAATGGCCGTGAAAGCCAGCGGTAAACTCGTTTTATTAAAGTGCAAGTGTTAGAAATAACAAGTTCAGCGGACTTTATAAAAGCCGCTACAATACATAACTCAAGTATATATAGGGGATAACAAGAAAAGCTTTTATTTAACATGTAAACGTTTACATAAAAAGTAGTTATTCCCGACTCTCTTTGGATGTATGGAACTTCTTTTTTTTCTCTCTCTCTCTTTTGCTGATCAATCTAGCGTTTTAATTAAACAAAACTACAACTGTTCTTTTTCTTCTGCTTTTTTTTGTCTTTCATTTAAATCAGAAAATTAAAAGTTAAATAATGTGTTTACTGGATTTTTTTTCAGTTAAACTTTTTTCAAAAGGATTTATAAACGTATTTTTCATACGGAACTCGGAATGAAAATCAATAAGACCGAGACGTTGTTTACTTTGAATTTCTAACAATACGATCAAGAATATTATGTTATTTTGATTTGATAATCTTTTATTGTTTATTTTAGACAATTTCTTATAATTTATTATTAAAATTGAAAAATTGAGACAAAATTTTCATAAATTAAAAAAGAATTATTGTCGTGCCTATCTCATCCTCTACCTACTGTCTATTTCTATATACATTATTACAGGGATATTTTTATAATTATCAACAACTAATAAAAAGCGTCTTAAGCAATCTTTACAATATTTATTTTTATTAATTTACAATTCACTAAGTTGTTATTTTTCAATGACCTTATTAATTTATTGGAGACTATTAAAGGATAAATGATTTTCAACATATTTTTAATATCTGATAAAACTAAAAATCATTCTAAACTCAATTTCAAAATTCAGAATTATTTTAAACTCAAATTTATTCATAGATTCTATAGAATCTATAATAAAAAAAAAGTGTAATAAGTACAAAATTGTTTAAAAAATATATATTTATTCACAATAAGTATGAAGATTTTATTAAATATAACCATATTTAAAAAAAAAAGTTATTTAAAAATTATCCTAAATCAGGTATTTATTTGAGCTTGATTATAACATTTTACAATTTCTATATCGTCATAGACTTTGGTGACAGTCATCATACGTTGTAAACCATATGAAACGGCAGGCGCAGGCAACTTGTCTACAACTACTGTAGGGTTTTTTGAATAGTGGAAAATAGACGAAATATTTCATCTTTCTCCAACCAACACCATACCCATTGTGCAACTCTCGCGCTCTTTCATTCAATATCAACATGTCTCCATCTCTCTCGAGTCCATTGCGCAGCTGTGTAACCTTATATACGCGCGCGCGATGAGAAAAATTTTTCTCTCTCGCTTTTATGTCCCCATAGCTTCGTCTGTACAAGCGAGTGGAGGAGCAAAACTAGTCAGTGTCACGGCAACGTTATGTACCTTATAATATAGTCTAGTTTTATAACTCGTTACTTCTTTATCATCGTGCGTGCATATACACAAGATTATTATGCATCCAAGGCGGGAGTGCAACGAGAAAAAAAAAGACAACTATTAAAAAAATCAAATGAATAGACATGTTTTCAATAATAATGCAGTGCTACTTTAACAATAGATTCAAACTGTTAGTTTATAGTGAATAAAGGAAAAATTTTGATTAAGTGTACAATAGAAAAAGTGAAAAAGGAAATAAAAGGATAACAGATAAAGATACATACGAGTAAAAAGAAAATGTGTAATTTTGCGAGTAAGCGATGACGTCTTTGTGGCGTTTATTAGATTTTTTTTTATGTTGAGTGAGAAATGTTTTTTTTTTAAAGTGTGCATATGTTGTCTATTCGTGTATTTATGAATTTAGAATAAATTCTAAATGCCCGTAGATAAAAAAAACTCTTTAACGACGATGAGATAACGATTGCAGAATGAGATACAGTGCTGACCTTATCGGCTATGCGCTACTCACGTACAGCCTACAATTCAATGGTGATTATATTTTGTTGTTTTTTTTTTGTTACACAAAGGCCCAATTCATTACACGTCCTTCTAACGTTCAATGTCGATTTTTTTTTAAATTTTTTATCAACCATTGTGTTTTAAAAAAATTTAACATTGAATTTTTATGTTAAATTTTGTATTTTACAGTTTTATTTTTTTTTTCGACTTGAATTTTATCTGCTGTCCTGAATTTTGAGTTTGTAGAGTAGGAACATTGTACATGTCAAAAAAGTAGGCCAAGCTTCTGTTCAACATAGTTCCCTAGGCCCTTTCAATGCTCTCTTTCCTACTCTCATATATTTTTTTTTGACACTCTTTCATATCTGTTAGATAAATCAACGAGTGACGATAACCGAGAATAATGTTTTTGCGATATTATCATTATTAAAAAAAAAAATTTTTTTTTTTGTTGTAAAGGTGAAGTATTGGCTGGTGGTGCTACCTGTAAAGATGTAAATGGGCTATCTCATGAAACAGGCTACCACTACATTCCTGGACCAGAACCATGTACACTCTGTGTGTGTGATAATGGCAATCCTTCATTATGCAAAGCAGTATTTTGCAAGGTACTTATTTATAATTTATTCCATTAATGTATAATGATTATGACGTTAATAATAAGTGCATGAATTATTATTTTAGTATATTTAAGATGATAATTTTTTTCTAAAAGTATTAATAAAATTAAAACGTTTTTTTATTAAAGAATACATTAAATAATTTTATAACAAATTTAATATAATTATTTAATTGAAATAAATTTTTTTTCAATGATTTTCTTTATTTTATATTATGTATTTTAAAACTGTGCATAAGTTAATAAATAAATATAAATTTTTTAGTACAAGGATCAAGAATCTTTGCCACATAAAGATTGTAAAACTTTTCGATTTGGTAATACGTGCTGTGAACTGATTTGTTTGGATGATTTACCTTCGGCAACGAATGATAAAGCAGAAGGAAATGGAGCAAGCGTAGTGGACAACAGTACAAATTATGATTTGGGTTTGCGGTTAGTGGCAAGCTGTATCACTGCTCTTTTATCTCTTGGTCTTTTGATATTTCTGATTCATCGCTTGAGACAGAGAAAAATTAGAGGTACTGTCTGAATTTTATAATATATTAAAATTTTTATGAAAATTGCATGTGATATTTTTATTTTTTTTAATTTATTTTTTAATTAATAAAATAAATATATTATGTAAAAGAATTAAAGATTATTTGTAAATCTTTATTTCATTCTTATACTCAATGAAAATTAGTTTGTGTAGCTAGCAGACAAAATCATCATCATCAATTATCCGATGATCAAAGATCTTTGGGAAGCATGGGATATTTGGATAGAAATACTGTACAGCATGGTATGCCAATGGATGACTTACCTTGCAATGGAAGTTATCTTGCTTTGTGGAAACCACCTGGTAACTATTTTCCTCGTGGAGAAGCTCCACCACCGTATGAGGAAGCAGTAGCAGCCGCTAGAGCTGAACAAAATCTTTTATCGATGAATTTACTTTCTCCTATGAACATTCCTGGTACCTATGTAAATACTCATAATGTTCATTCAAATATTTCAATTGTTGCAAACAGTCAAAATGGTTTACCAGCTAGTTCTCCTACACTTTCTCAAAATAATGCATCAAGTTCATCTCCATTAATTTCCACTAATAATAGACCTCTGAGTAGTCCAGCATCTCATAATTGCTATCAATTAAATCAGACTGAATCAACTGCTTCAGATTATTGCACTGGGGCTTGCACAAATAGCTTCCCTTCTGTATGCGGATCAGGTAAGATAGTTTTTTATTAAATAAAAATTGTATTAATTAAAAAATTTTTAAATAAATATTTAATTATTTTCAGCTTTATCAAATAGTGTTTCAAATATTACTCCGCAACATACTGTCTCCTCAAGTAGTCAACTATTGCTGCCAAATCCTCAAAATCCATCTATAGAAAACTATCAACATCATACTACGCTTCCTCGACAAGGAGGAGCTTTCACTATATCTGCTACACTTCCGAATTCCAGTGCAGGAGCTCATCGAACTATACCAAGAACTCTAGTTACCAGTGGAAGTTTACGTTTACGAAGAGAATATTCCATGCATCAATCAGTAGCGCCATTATTTGATACACCGTTAATCGCACCTAAAAATACAACTGATGATACCCCAAATCGTTCCCCAAGGTCGACAATACCACCGACTGTCATACCATCGAGTGTTCCTTCAACTCTCTCAAGTGGTGATGCTGCAGTGCGAACAAATGCTTTTTATGATACCTCAGCGACTACTTCCCAAAATAATTCTTCAACGTTGGCAAATGTTGTGGAAGCTAAACAAACTGATATATCATCAACTTTATGCAATTACAAAGTGAATATAAATTTTTCGTTTATTAAATTTTTATTTGAATTTTAATTGTTTGTTTTTTGAAATTAATTAAGAAAAGTATTTATTTCAAAATTTTATCAGTTCAGAATTTATTGATATTAATATATTAGAATATTATTGAATATTTGTTTTATTTCTAGCCTTCACTAGCTGCTGCAAACGAAGTGAATGAAGAAGGAAGTTTTGATTCAGTAACATGTACATGTAGCACACAAGCTTTACCACCACTTCATGATGACACTGATGATTATCGTAGTGAATGCGAAAATTGTAAAAGTGCTACTGGTTCTAGATATTATTTAGACAATGAAGACGAGCTCGTTACATCACCTCATGAAACAATGACATTGCAAAGAAGACCAGAAGATACTGCCTCTAATGTTACACCTCAATATTACAGAACTTCTCTTACTCTACCAACAAGCACCCGACAACGTACAAGGTAATTCTAAAGAAGCATTTTTAGATAATTTATCAATTTACTGAAGGCTAAATTTTAAGTACATCAATTTGTTTTATTCCAATTTTTCTTTTCATATATAACCAAATTTATATTAAAAAAAATTATGTATAATTTTTAAATGAATCAAAAATAAACTACTTTACTTTTGAAATTCCACATAAAAAAAAATTGTATATTTTCAAAAAATATCTTTTAAAACAAATTTATAATATATAATATAGACAAAAAAAAATTTTTTTGTAAATATAGAAGTAGCAGTTCACGTGGGAATTGGTTTAGTGCAATGCCAGAAAGTTCTACGGAATCTTCTGATGGGGAATAACAAGAAATTATGAATGGATGAACCAAAACTAAAACATACTTATGTGCCACTCGAACATTTCCACGTTATATAAACATGTGTTTGCGTGTCTGTGTGAATGATTATACGTATTTGCCTCTCTTACGTATGTCCATGCTAATGGACATATTGTACTTAGAATATCGAGAATTCCAAACGTTACTGTGAAAATAGTCTACCATATTGTTAAAAATAATTTCTATTATAATAAGTTATTAATTTTCGAGCATATTTGCGCCATTAACATAATTTTGATAACTTGAAACTAATTTTTACGATAACCAATGTTCTTTCCAAAAACTAAAAAAAACTTTTCTATACCATTTAATTTATATCTGTCAATTACCAAAGCTTGTAAATAATTTTTTTTTGCTAACTAATTATATAAGTATTCCTAATAATATGTAATTGACATTTGCATGATGCGGATAAAATTCTTATCCATTAACAACTCTAACAAACGTACTATACTACTGACATCGTTTATCGCACTTGTTGTCTCTTGTTCTCACTAAAACTGTGATTACTCTAAATCTTTGCGGGATGAAACGCTGAGAGTTTACTATTTTCTAGTTTCATATTATATTTACACATGTAAACATAATACAAAAGTTTTTATTTAACACGTCAGACTGACAAATCAGCATAAAGCTACACAATTTTAATAGTTACCACTGACAAAGAAATATCAGTATTAGTCTTCTTTTAACTTAAATTTATATATATAAATGTTAAGAATTCTATCCGTTAAAAAGTATATTCATGATAACAGTATCTTTGAAACTTTTTAATTAAAGATGAGAAAACTTGTGATCATGAAAAGTTATCCTCTGTTCACTTTTTTAAAAAGTTGAATATACAAATGAGGAAATTTTTCAAACAACTAGAACTCTTTCAAAAAGAGTTGACCACTTTACTAATTATCTTGACCTGCCAATCATGCTGTGTAAAAAAATTTTAATGAAAAATCTGCACTTTTTTTATGAGGCCATCTTTGGTGCTAAATTTTATTAGAAAAATTACTTTTTCAAAATTTTATTTCATACAAAAGAATTAAAATCTTTTAATTAAAATCTTTTAATTCTTTTGTTAGTATTTTAATCCATCTCATCTATTATTGACAAAAAATTTTTCATTAAAATAGTCGCACAATCTAATGATTTTTATAATCTTTTAATGTCGAGGTATTAAAGCGTTACAATTTATCATTAAACTAACTCTTATAGTATGTTTATGAATATAATTCTAAGACTTTGACATTTCAATATTGTGTATTAAGCGTTTTATGAATTAAACGAAAAAAAATTGTACTTTTAAGAAAAATTGACAAAATTAATCTGTTTTTTAATTAATAAGATTTTGTGTCAAAGTAATATTTGGAAGATATAAACTGAAAAGAAGAAAAATTAAGGTTGAATGTAGATTGATAGATATATTTCCTAAAATATATAATATTTTGTAATGTCAAACGGAAAAGAAAAACGATAATTGTAAAAATACAGACTTATAAACAAAAAGCAAATAAGAGGGTACAAGATTATATTTAATATTCAAGGCCATCTAAATATGCCAAAACATGTTTTAAATTTGGAAGTTAAAATAGTTGCATGTGAAAGAAAGTTACGAGTCTTTTAAAATGGAGCTAACTTTCAATTTTGAAGTCTGCGCTAACAGTCATGAAAGATACTGAATGTTCTAAAAAATTTTATTTTTGTTGCAACGTTTATTTAATTAGTTTTTTTTATTTTGTACATGATTACTTAATAATTATTCTACAGTTATAATAAGCTATGTTTTTGAGTACTAATACAAATTTTTTGTACTAATTCCAATGAAAAGGGGGATCAATATGTTACAATTATGTTTTTAAAACTTAGTTTATAGATACTTACCTACTTAACTGTTATATATCAGTATTATTATAATTAGTAGTAGTATTAGTATTATTATATTAAGTTTCTTAAAAAAAATCATTATAATTCAAATATCTATGATAAAAAAATGTTCTTACAGATATTAATCTATGAATTACAAATCAGAAATCGTTTAATTTCATTATGATTCTTAAAATCTTATTATTTTAGTTCTACTTAAACGAAGTATCATATGGTTAATTAAAAAATAATTGATAATTAGTGATTAAACGATTTCTTCTAGTTTATAATGTTCGATTTAGATGTTTTTATTCATCGTGGTCGATAATCGTGTTGTATTATACTAATTATATGTAATATTGTTTTTTTAAGTATAGAATACTTATGGATTATTTTATGTTGAAATTTGTATTATCGATCACGCTGACGATTTTATGTGTACAATGTACATTTTTATAAGGGAAGTACATCCTTCGAGCTTTTTTACACTTTTATCGCGAGTCTTGTTGATGTCAGTGTTTGTAATATTACTTAATGAATTGTTCGTTCTTGATAAATTTTTTGTATTTGTTAATGATCACAGAATAATGTCAAAAATAACGTTCATTCTGCCAATTAAAATGAATATATGTAACATTCTTTTTATGTTTAAAATAATTATGAAACAAAACCAAAAGTTAAACGTGTTGACGATTATAGAGAAATTTGGATAAAGTCAATTGTAAATAATTTATTTTCAAAAAAATAAAATGGACCTCTATACCGTATGAATTAAATAATATATTAAATAATGTTATACAAATGAATGTTATTATATAGTCCTGTAGCATTGTAACTTTTCGAACCAGTAAAGTTATTGACTTAATGAAAAATTATTTCTTATTAGAAATATTCTAATTGAAAACATAACTATGTGACTGATTTTTAAGAGAATTTAAAATTAAAAAAATGTATGAATAAATTCATCAAAAAAAAAAAAAGATAAAAGATTAATAATGGAGAATAAGCATATTAAAGATGTCATATGCGGGTTCATACAAAAAAATAAAACGTATGTGAATTTGAAACAATAAATTTTCTCTATATTTCAAATTCCGTAAATTACATCGAAAGTAATGTAAAAAGTATCGTAAATGTGAACAAAAAATATATCAATAATCAATAAGTAGGATTTGATAAATTTATGTTAAAACATATTATTTTATTGCCGATCTGTTATACTTTTAATTTATTAATTAATTCATTGATTTAAAATTTGTAAAACAAAATATGCGAAATTTGATTATTCGACTTTCATAGAAAACTGTAACATAATTTGCTCAATATTTAGAAATAGAAGGTGATGAAGATAGTCTCCATCAAACTTTTTCCTCTGTAAACGGACAAAGTCGTTACCTTATCAAATAAATCGAAATAAATAAAGATGCTGACAGGAATTAAATGAGTTTTTTTTTCTTAAATTTCATTAACAAACGATGCTCTTGAGGCCGTAGTAAAATCTGGCGTTAACGATCTCGACTTGTAAATATCTTTTAATACTTCAGCTGATAACTTTTTCTTTCTCGGTCGATCGTCCTTATTGAAATCGACTCCGTACAAACCGAAGCGTTTACTGTAAAATTATTAAATATTATTATGAATAAATAGAATCAAATAAACAATGTATAATATTAATTAAATTTTTAAAACACAAAAATTAAATTGACAATTATTGTTCTATTACTTTAGTATTTTACGAAGATTTAGTGTAATAATTACACAAATAGTATATACCTGTAACCATCGGCCCATTCGAAACTATCCAGTAATGACCAAGCAATGTAGCCTCTAACATCTAGTCCTGATTTCATTGCTTTCAATAATTCGTTGATATGATCGTAATGATAAACTGCTCTGTCTATGTCATAAATTTCTCCAAAATCAGCGTAACCATTTCCAGTTATTAAAACTTTAGGCAAAATGTAATCATCGTTTAGCCTTTGTAATAATTTTCCAAAATTCGCTGCTGTATTCTGTAAATCAGACAATATGAAATAATATATACAGTTCAAGATACCGGATGTAATAAGGGCGGAAAAGTATGGTCCAAATAATTTTCATAAAATAGATTTAAAAAAATCTGATGTAGTATAACTCGTTTCGCGTGGTCTTCAGTGGCTCATTCGGTAAAGCGATGGATTCGCAACCCGAGTTCGATTCCCGCTCTCAGCTGAATGATACAAGCATCACTGTACTCGTTACATGTGCTTTGTTCACAAACACACTGATGAATCTCCGTTGTTAATAAGCATCGTAATGATAGTTTAAATATAGCGACGTTAAATAAAATTAAAAAAAAATAAATAACTTAAAGATTAAAAAAACTAAATAACTTGAAACACTGATTTTTTTTGCAAAGTCTTTTGTTTTTACACTGAAAAATTTTATTCGAATGAACTAATAAACAATAAAAAAAATAAACTGATAGTCATTTAAAAATATTATTTTATTCTAATGATGTTAATGTTAAAAAAACAATATATTTTTAAATATAATAATGTATTTAATAAAAATTAATGTTAATAGTTTAATTAGAAAATTAATTTCATTTCAGTTTTTTTGTTTTCTTTTTAGTTTATTCAATTCATTTTTTTAAACAATTGAAGAAACTAATTACATGCTCTGTTTTAAAATCATTAATTTATTCTGGTATAGTAATATTTTTAAGCAATCGTCCGTTGAAATGTAAACATCACGGAAAAAATTTTGTTTATAGATCAATAGTAGCGATTGAACGTATGTTTAGAAAATAATATAAAAAATTTCATAAAAATCGTTTTTAATTATTTTCTTGATAAACAAAAATAAAATAAATAATACAATTTATGATAGTCTTGCAACATCATATTTCTGAAATTAATTTTAAGCGAAACACATTTTTTATCACTTTGTACAATACTTTCTCTTAAAGCTTTTAATCAAAAGAAATAAAAATTTTCTAATAAATTATCTTGAAATACGTACATTTTAGTTAATATTTGAAAAAAATAAAAATGAATGCATTACTAATGATACCTACTTTTATATCATATGCACCATATGCTTCATCATAAGGCAACCACATTGCACTCATATCACTTTCTAATGACGGTTTCAAAGTAGCTCTAGCGTACGTAGTTAAATTTAAATCAGAATCATTGTTCAACGACCTAGCGTGATAAGTTGTGAAAAAACTAATGCCAAGAAAATCAACGCTTCCCTTTATCAAATCAATTTCTTCTTTACTAAATACTGGTAATCTTGAATTTTTGAATAATTGTAAAGTACTTTTGAGGCCTATTTCAAGCTGCATTATGTCAGGATAGTTACCATTTTCATGAAGTATTGGATTTAAAAACCAATAATTTGAAAATTGGTGACTTATTTCGGCAGCATCGGTATCGTCAGGCGACGTATAATCCTCTGGCTCGAACCAACGTGTACTTACGCTTATTCCAACTTTACCTGCAAATATTTATATATTCAATTTTATGTTTAATTTTAATTTCACGCTTAAATATTTAAAAAAAATTCATTATAAAAAGTGGTTTTAATAGCAAAATAGATTACCTTTTTGTAACCATTGATATTCCTTACGATACGCGTGATACACTTTAGCATGAGCTAAAAGTACGTGATGTCCACATAAATAATTTCCAATTCCACTATCATCGTAAATGGGTTTCATGGAATTACCAAATTGCACATTACATAATTCCCAAGGATCATTAATAGTTACCCAATGCTTTACCTAATTAAAAAACATTAAATAAATTCAACAAAAAAAATTTTTTTTCAATCAATAATAGAATAAACAATGTACCCTATCTCCAAAATAAGTAAAAGCAACCCTTGCATAATTTTCAAAGTATTCAATAATTTTTGGATTAGTCCAGCCACCTAACAATTGTAATTTGTGCGGTATATCAAAATGATGTATTGTTACTATTGGCGTAATGCCACTTAAAACTATGGTATTTATGAGTTCGTTGTAATATTTTATTCCCTCAACACTGACAAAATTATTTTGGCCATTTGGTAAAATTCTGGACCAGGACAATGAGATGTGGTAAACTTTAGCCTTTGTAATAAAGTAAGCATATTAGAATGATATTTTGTGAAAAATTAAGCGAATATAGGAAATGTTTGTCAGTTTTTTTCACCTCTAAATCTTTAATAAGCTTAACATCATCTTTATATCGATGAAAAGAATCGCATGCAATATCACCGTTACTCTTATCACGTGCAGGATTATATTCGGTGTGTGTCCAATAATCCCATACTGATACTCCTTTTTCTATGTAAAATAGGAAAAAGAAATTACTCTGTAAATTACTATGTAAATTTTTAAGTTAGCAACATTATAAGCACATTCAAAGCTAGTGCCTCTTATAGTTAACGATAATATTATTTTTTAAACTTTTTTTTTGAGAAAATTATTAATTTTGACAAAGAATTGAATTTATTAATATTTTTATTAGAAAACAATGTTTGATTTTTTTTTTAAATATTTCAAAATTATTATTATGATTGAGGATCTGTAAACTAAAAAAGGAAACAGTCCATCTGAATAGAATTGACTATATTTCCTTTTTGTTTCTGGACTCGCGATATTCTTAAATAATTCAAAATTTAAAAACTAAATAAAAAGGTTTTATTTTTTATTCCATTACATAAAAATATATAATATTATAACTTAATAAATAAAATTACCAGGAGAATCATAAGCTCCTTCAATTTGATACGCAGACGAAGCAGCTCCAAACATAAACGATTCGGAAAATTTATTGTGAGCTAAAGCACTTGCTGCTTCAATACTTTCCTTTGGAAATTCAAAAGTCTGGGCACTAACCAACTTTTCAGTAATACTGATGTCTAATTGTATAACTATTTCCGAACTGTAATCGGATTTTATAAAAAATCCAAGAAAATTGCCAATTATATTGAGAGTAAAAAATTCCGATATTGGCCACATTTTAAAATATAAAAAAAATTAGATTTTTTTTCTTGTGAATTATTCAGTTTGTATAATACTAATATTTAAAAGAATAAAAAATTATTTTAACAAACATTATCAGTTTTACTTAAAACTCGTTATTTACAAAGTTATGACGGAAAGATAACCTTCATGCTGTAATTAGAAGTAATAATTGCGTTTGAAACGATAATTTTAAGATATTTTTTAATTACAAGAAGATAATAATTTTTTCTATCAATATAACACATGACGATAATATACATAATTTTTAAATAATCTTAATACAAAAAATACAATTATGCTATATCAAAAAACTACTTTTCATCATTTACAAATCCAAATTGCAAGCCGTAGACCATAACTAAGGACATAACTAAGAGTATTGTAGAATGAACATTTGAAGAAGCTCCACTGGGCTCGCCAATTTCTACAGCTGAACCACAAATTGATGATTCATTTTTAGGCAGAATATTTTTAACTAATGCCTCAAACTTATTAACCGGACAAAGCAAGTCGCATTCGTTTAATTTCAGGGGCAATGTTTCATTGCTTCTACCTGTGTAGTAATCGATCTATATGAAAAGAAAATAGAATAAATTAGTGAACTTTGTAATTTTAGAATTTGAATTTTTTCTATAAAAATATTATTTTACTTTGATGAAATAATCATTATTTTCAGCAACGAGCTCGAAAATAATAGCTGCACCAGGCTCTGGAAGTTCATGTATCGAATGATTCAAGTTCTTTAAAACTCCAACGAAATTTCTATCATCACCACTGTAAACATTAATTTTTCGTTCTTTAGCCAAAGTTCCGTTAATATAATCTTTAGAATCTTTAATTATTGTCTTGATTATCGATCCTCCATTAAGCTGCTTTTGCGTAAGCGTCGTAGACAACAAATCGTAAGCTGCCATTGTAGCGTTTAACAAATCTTTAGAAAGATAAATTTTTGTAAGCCATTCTGGATACGTTTTAGTTAATTCCATCTAAAAAAAAACATTAATTATTAATTGCTTCGTTATACTATACACTTTTTAATCGATTTGAAAATTTCACTAACACTATTTTCTAAAGCAAGATGCAAGAAGGAGACGTCAATTAAATTGTTCACTTTTATTTGACCTTGTTTGTTTATGTAATCCAAAAGCTTAAGGTGCTCACTAGTGAGATTATGATTTTTTAAAACTTTTAGCGTCTCATTTTCAAATTTAGGGCAGAGTGTTCCCAGTAATAAGAAATCTTCTTTTGCTTGATTATAAACTAGAAAATAATTAAAAGCACTTATAAGTTGTTTGTTCAATTTTTCATAAACTTTAGGAAAAAAAAAATGAATACCAAAGGGAATAGGTTGCCACAAAAGATCTTCCTTCCATATTTGAGGCTCGACAGGAGGCCACAGGCCAGCGTTAATTAATTCACCGGCCATTATTGATACGGGAAACTCCATAGTTTGCATTTTTATTATTTCATCTACATATATAGATCCTAGAAATCTTCCATATTTATTTCTCAAGTGTACTCCGAGATTAAATAAATCCATTTTAACGCTCTAGAAAAAACAGATAAACTAATTTCTTATAAACTAATAATGTTTCATTTATATTAGTTAAGACTTACGTTTGGCAAATCGACGGCATTGTGTAAGAAATATTTGTAGGTCAAATTTTTCGGTACTTCGAATGCAGTTGTCGAGGAATTGAAATCGGGTGTGTAAAATTTGTTAGCTGATAACTGAAAAGAATATTTTTCAAATAATCATTTGACGTAAAGGTTTTCAATTGTAAGAATTAATATAAGACTCGCTTATCGCGTTATCGAAACGTCAAAAGCGTTTATAAGCAGACATTGTTGTCATTGTAATAATACGAATCGTTTATTTAATATAAATATTCACGTAGAAAACGTTAAAAGATGATACATAAAAGATCAATAGGCTACTTACGACATGTAAAAGTTTAAGTTCTGTCTTGGCGTCAATAATTGTGATAGATAAATTCAGAAATAGTGCAACAATTAACAGATAAGCTTTAGTCAGCGCCATTTTCTCATTTCAGTCGCTGTTGCTTCTATACAATTGAACGTACGACAGAACATAAATTTTAATCGGATGAATTAAAAATTATCTTTCATTATCTTTTAAAAGTTGAAATGAAAATTATAAAAAGATTTGCTTATCAGCATTTATAATCAACTACAAAGTATGAAGCAAGATGATTATCAAGCTATTAAGAGACGAGATTTTTTTTTTTTTAATTGGAGCTTGAATGCACAATCTGCAATATATTTCTTATCGTATTTACAGATGATTTTTATGATAGCTGTTTTACAACTTAAATTCTTAAATTCACAGAAATTTCAATGTATTCTTATATTCTTATAAAAAAGGAAAACTGAAAATAAATTAGTCATTTATATTTCGTTTGTTTAAAATTATATTTAATTAATGTTAACGTTAATCCTCGTGTAAAAATGATAGTCTATAGACGTTATATAAAACATGTTACACATAGTTTACATATAAAAATGAACTTACACTGAAAAAAATAGATTCATGAAAAAAAACGGACCTTTTTTCTCCTAGAAAAAAAATCTCATATAACAGATCAATTAACTTTTTTTAAAATTGAAAAGTGAAATCTTTTATTTTATTTGAAAATATTTTTACTGGTTCTTTCTTCTAATTAGTTCTATTAGAAATCTCTTTTAAAAATTAAATTTTACAGCAGAGACAGTGTTAATTTTAAATTAATTTCATGAATGAAAATAATGTTCTATTTAATTTTAGCAATTTTCTACTGAAGACAAACATTGAAGAGTTTCTACTGAAGAGAAAATTATTCTACTTTATAAAAAATTATTTATTTAATTAGAGAATTATAGTGAGAAAGGGAGCTGTACTCTATATCTATTTCTATCAGATATAATTCTTATAAAATTCATATGTAGAATATGCAATTTTTTTTATAAAGCACTTTATATGAAGAAATCGAATTTATCTCGTGGTTGTGATTATTAATTGAATGCTACATTAATAATATATGATCTTTTAATATTTATATTGTAGCTAATTTTAACATTATGAAAAATACTTTCCTTGAAATCAAGAATGATTATTTCATTATAGGATGTTCGGTAATTCAAAAGATAATACAGTCAACAATCTGAGTCCCGCCGCCTTCTCCTCCATCGACTCGCTCGTGCGTTACCCCCACTAGCTGACTAAAAGAATTTATTTCCAAACATTCTGAGTCCCGCCGCTGCTCTATGCGACTTTTTCACTTGTAAAAATGGATTTATTAATTTCATTTTTTTGTTTAGAATACAACAAATGTTTATTGAAATAAAAAGTAATAAAGAAATAATACAATATTGCATAATTCCCATTTATATCTACTGAAAAAAATATAAAAATTAAACTAGATATATTTAATCAATCAATAAAATGTTATTTATTTGAAAATTTAAGTAATTGCTTTATAAATAAAAGATAAAATAAATCTTATTTCATTTCATTTTCATAATAACAATGAGTATTTAGTTCATCAATAAATAATATATTCTTTAATTTTTAAATTTATGTTACCTATAAATAAAAAAATTTAATTTTTATATTTTTTATAGTAAATATAAATGAGAATTATGCAATATTACAATATTTTTTGTTACCTTTTATTTCAATAAACGTTTATTGTATTCTAAACAAAAAATTAAACTAATAAATCCATTTTTACAAGTTAAAAAGTCGCATAGAGCAGCGGCGGGACTCAGAATGTTTGGAAACAAATTCTTTTAGTCAGCGAGTGGGGGTAACGCATGAGCTAGTCGATGGAGGAGAAGGCGGCGGGACTCAGATCGTCGACTGTATATACAAAACCCTACTGAAAAATATATATGAGATCTCATATGAGATCTCACATGGGATCTCATATGAGATCTCATATGAGATCTCACATGCGATCTCATATGAGATTTTGGCACGAGAACTCATATGAGATCTCGTATGAGATCTCATTTATATTTTACATTTTCAACCCTACTAAAAAATATATACGAGATCTCATATGAGATCTCACATGCGATCTCATATGAGATCTCACATGCGATCTCAAATGAGATCTCACATGCGATCTCATATGCGATCTCATATCAGATCTCATATGAGATCCCGTATGAGATCTCATATATATTTTCTATTTTCAACCCTACAAAGAAATATATATGAGATCTTATATGAGATCTCACATGCGATCTCATATGAGTTCTCGCATGAGATCACACATTACAATCTCATATGAGATCTCATATGAGATCTCGTATGAGTTCTCATATATACTTTATATTTTCAACCCCTACTGAAATATCTATATGAGATCTCATATGAGATCGCATATGAGATCTCATATGAGATCTCATATAGATTTTTCAGTCGGGGGTTGAAAATATAAAGTATATATGAGATCTCATACGAGATCTCATATGAGATCTCATATGAGATTGTAATATGAGATCTCATGCGAGAACTCATATGAGATCGTGCATGAGATCTCATATGAGATCTCATTTATATTTCTCAGTAGGGTTGAAAATAGAAAATATATATGAGATCTCATACGGGATCTCATATGAGATCTGATATGAGATTGCATATGAGATCTCATGTGGGATCTCATTTGAGATCGCATGTGAGATCTCATATGAGATCTCATATATATTTTTTAGTGGGGTTGAAAATGTAAAATATAAATGAGATCTCATATGAGTTCTCGTGCCAAAATCTCATATGAGATCTCATATATATTTTTCAGTAGGGAATGAAAAACCTGTTAAGAACTTTTTCGCCAAGAAAATAACGTATATTCTTCTTTCGAATGAAATTATTTCTTTTTCATATGTTTATCAAGATAGATAATTTGAAACATTCGATTACCAAGTTAATTTAGTGCAACGTAATAAAAATAAAAAATATTTATTAATATATCAAAATTTTATAATTCGCATAACAATATTTGTAAAGGTCACGTAATTATTTCTAATAATAAGCTTATCTTTTATACGTCATAACTTTTGACACAATTCAATGAACTATCTTTATTGAAAATTTAATATTTAATTGATTATTTAAATATACAATATTGAGTCGGTCTGTGGCTCATTCGGTAGAGCGTTGGATTCGTAATCTTAGGGTTCTGAGTTCGAATCCCGCTCTCGGCAGCCGATTGATGCAAGCACCACTGTACGTCACATGTGCTTTCTTCACAAACACACTCTAGAGCTCCGTCGCTGATTAGCATAGCAAAAATAGCATAGCATAAATATAGCGACGTTAAAAAAATTTTAAAAAGATGTACGATATTTTTGAATGATTTCTTGTAGAAATTGAAACGCTTTGTATTACCATTTTATGACCAGTAAAAATGGAAACACTTTTTTTTAACATTTTATGACCATTTCTTTGGCATTATTATTACTAATAACCTCAAATTTTTATATACACCATTTTTTATGCTCACATTTCTACCAGCGAAGCCTCAGATTTTTATAATATCGTATAAATGATACAAAATCTTGTAATCTTATAACGTCAAACATTTATTATACTGTTTTTTTTCTTCAAATTTAGCAGTTTAAATTATGCTTAAAAATATAAGTTACATGCTGTGAAAAGAATGGCTTTTTCAGTAATTTTATGATTATAGTTTTTAAGTTTCGTGAAATTTTCAATACTACATACACACGCAAGACGATCTATTATTATATTAAACTAAAAAATTTTATTTTATTGTAAGCGCTTTATGCTACATTGCATCAATATCCATTTAAATAAAACTATTTTCTTTTAAAGTTTACCTTACATTTTGTGATCAACGTAAATATCTTAACTATAACTTCTATATATGGGAAACACTTTTAACGATACTTGTTTCATGTATTGAACAATTCTATATAAATATCGATAATGTATAGAAAATGCACCGTTAATAGATTGTGACGATATTTTAAAAGAGCTGAACAAACGTCTCATATTTTTATGAGATATTTGTATCAGCTACATATTAAAAAAATATTTTTTATTTGCGGGTAAAATACGTAGCTTATTGACTTTAAGTTCTTAATTTCAATATTGTAGGATAATGTATTATATTGGTAAAAGTATATATGAGCGACAGTTACCATTACTTTTTATCAATTAATTTTTATAAGTGTATAAAATGTATGATTAATAATTTTTACAAATTATAAGATATAAAGAAATATATTATGAAATATTAAGAAATTGAAAACTATAAAATAGAAGTAAATTAAAAAAAAAACATTTAAAACTCAGTCAGATAGAAATAATAGGAAAAAATTAGACGCAGTTAAGATTGGGTAAAGACTACTCGATCTTCTTTGTAACAACTTTACAATGGTAACACGATTGTCGTGGCAGAGTGATAAAATGCAAATCGTTAGACTATTTTATAAAGATCTTAGTTGTTATCAATCAACCAATGAAATTTTTGCAAGTACGTAATATAATTTTACTTATTTTTATCCAAGTCTTATATATGCTTGATTTCTGTTAATTAAATCGCACTCATTCTATTATTGACTAGTTTTGTTTTGCATAAAAATTAATTAATTAAAAAAAATCAACTTTTTATTGAAAATAGATTAAAACTTAAAAAATAATAAATTATTGCAAATTTTAAAATAGAGTAACAAATTTTTGTTTTAATATTTAATAACTTTAAATAAAATTATCATAAATAAAAATTGTGAAGTAGACAGCTGGTAGAGTTCGAGGATAATCTAAAACTTTTATCAGATTCCACGTGATCGTTGTAAAACTTTGGTCTTATCAGCGGATTTAAGTAAATTTCAATTACGTTTATACAGGCGCAATATAAATAAAATTATGCTGAATATGTCGAAATTTGATCGTTTAAATGTTGTTTTAATTTAAATTCAATTTTGTTTGCTTTTATTTTCATTAAATAATTATTTGACATTCTTTTTTAAATTTTTTCAAGCTTAATTTTTAAATTAATATAGTACGAATAAAGTAATATTAATATTTTAAAGACTTTCCTGTTAATACGAATTTTTATGAAAAATCAGATTACTCAATTAGAATTAATATATTTATGAAATGATTTTTTTTAATAAGGTAAGAACAAGTGGTAAATATCTATATACCCAAAGGGCAATATATGAAATTATAGCTTACCTTTTTTGTTTCTGCTAATTAAAAAAATTAATTTTGTTAATTATCAAAATTTTTAAAGTTAATTAGATTACGTACATTTATTTGAATTGATTTTATTAAATTCACGAACAGAATAAATAAATTTAAAAAATACAAGTTAGTATATAATATAACTGAATTATTTTAAACTTTCAATTTTAAAAATAAAACTTTTAATATCTTGACATAAAAAAATCAATTGATATGATTTCAGTATCTGACATTTGATTATTATATTGTTAGTAAATCTTTTAGATCTATTTATAAATACAATGACAAAAATAATCCACTATTTTTTTTTTTTTTTACAATAAATTATTTCATGTTATACATATGCTTTACAACATTACATTAACGACTATATATACACTTCCAATTTATTTAATATGCCGTAAACATTATTTTACGATCACCTCTGGTAAACAATTAAAAAAAAAATTATACATTATAATAGCTTACATAGATAATAACTAGCATATTGTACAATAAAGTTTAAAAATTAAAATTGAAAACCAACATAAATATTAGATAACTATTGCATTTGTTAATTTATTTTGATTACAGAATGTAAGAAAAAAAATGAATCATATGACACTTGACGCAGCAGACCGCATACTTTTAATCTTGATTTCTACTGCCATTGTCAAGGCTGAAGATCAATCTCATTTAAAACTGATCAGTGTCATAAGACGATGATACACAAGTTAATCTATTATTTGACCTGTCGTTCTATAAAAAAAAGAAGCAAATCTTATCTAGGATGCGATTTGTAACTTAGATTTATTATTTTCATACTTTGATTTCTTGTCGTTTTATTTTTTCAAGGTCTTTCATCATGGAAATCGTGTGCCAGATCTTGCTAAAAATTATCCAAAAGGAGATCGTCAGTGGCTCAGTTGGTTGAGTGGTGGACTCGTAACTCGAGAGCTCGAGTTTGAATCTCAGTCTCGGACGATTGATACAAACACCAATGTACCTTGCATGTGCTTTATTAACAAACACGCTGAAATGACCTCCGTCGCTAATTAGCATCTCAATGATAACATAAATACAGCGACGTTAAATTAAAAAAAATTACTATGTTTTTAAACAAAGTAAAATTTAAAAAAGTTGGAGAGAATGATTTATTTCATATATGATTAATGGAAAGCTCAAATAGATGAACAATAATTTCAATATTCTCTCGGTGTTTAAAGTGTTTGGTGACATATGAAACAGAAGAGTCTTTCAATAAAAAACAAAATATTTTTTTTTAATAATTAAAATAAAGGTTTTTAATCAATTACAGCATATATTTTGATTAAATACAAAATTGCATAATAAAAATACATTATAGATAGAGAATTAGATTAATTTTCTCATAATTTGTCACAAATTTTACATAACATATTAATAAATCTCAATTTATTTAATAGATAAATAAATGTACATGAATAAGGTATCGATTTTTCTTTTAAATCACACTTTTTTGATTTTATACGTAAATAAAACAACTTTAAACACAAACGAATAAGAAAACTTAATGTAAGCTCATGCACTTGCTGTTTCTGTATTTTAAATTAAAAATTCAAATTCAGACAACTTTAAATATAAATGAATGAGAAAATTTAATTTATGCTCATGCACTTACTGTTTTTACATTTTATATTCAAAATTTTCTTTTCAGTTACATTGATTTATTGTAAAAAAAATTCCAAATTGTAATCCGACATTATGAAAAATTCAAGTATTTTTCCAATTCCATTGAGAGCTGAGGATGAAAATAAAAGTATCATAGGATGAATACTGGAAGAAATTTCACCAAGATCACCAACTTCTATAGTGAAACTAGCAGGTAATGGTTTATTATTAGCTAAGTTATTTTTGACTTTTTAAATCTTTTAATTGTACAGAAACGAATATATTCATCTAATTTAGAAGATAATATTAAATTACTTTTACCTGTGTAGTAATCGATCTCTAGAGGAAAAAATTTTAATTAGCAAATAATGTTATTAAAAAAAATTTTTTAATAACATTATTTTCTAATTACAAATTTTAATTAATTTTTTTTTTAATGTCACTATATTTATGCTATACTATTTTTGCCATGCTAATCAGCGACGAAGCTCGTTAGTATGTTAGTGAAATTACTCTTTACCTGTGTAGTAATCGATCTCTAGAGAAAAAAATTTTAATTAGCAAATAATGTTATTAAAAAAAAATTTTTTATAACATTATTTTCTAATTACCAATTTTCATTAATTTTTTTTTTTAATGTCGCTATATTTATGCTATGTTATTTTTGCCATGCTAATCAGCGACGAAGCTCGTAAGTATGTTTTTGAACAAAGCACATGTAAATTACAGTGGTGCTTGCTTCAATCGGCTGCCGAGAGCGGGATTCGAACTCGGAACCTCGAGATTACCGATTTTCACCAATATACTCAAAAATAATAAGTACTGTACCTGACTCTAGAAGCTTATATATAATGAATGCTTCGAGTTTTCCAAAACATCGAGAAACTTTTTTATCATCATCACCACCGTAAATATTAATTTTTCGTGTAATTTTAAAAATATTTCTTTATTATATTGATCATCGATCCTCAAAAAATGACAATAACTACCTAGATAACTGAACAAGTCATAACTTTCCATTATAATATTTATTAAATATTTAATAAATCTTTAGGAAGATAAATTTTTATAAGCCAGCCTGGATAAGGTTTATTTAATTTTATCAAAAATATATGTCAATCATTGAATTCTTTGTTAGATTTCTCAGTGGCTCAGTCGGTAGGGCGATAGATTCATAATCTCGAGGTTGCGAGTTCGAATCCCGCTCTTGGCGGCCAAATGATACAAACATCACTGTATACAATACATATGCTTTGTTTACAAACACACTGAAACGATCTCCATCGCTAATTAGCATCTTAATAATAGCATAAATACATCAAAAAATTAAAATTATAATAAATGAAAATTCACAATTTCCTGAAAATGATAATTTTTATAACTAAGAATTTTATTTTTAAAATTATAAAAAAGTGTTCATTAATCTAGGCACCTTTTTCTACTTGATTGTAAATTAAAAAATATAATTATAGTATTTATGAAGAGTTTGTTTAATTTTTTATAAATTTTAGCAAAAGGTAATACTAAAAGAAATTGGTTACCATAAAAAATCATTTTTTCATATCTAAGGTTCGACAGAAAGTCTCAGATCAACATTAATTAATTCAACAGTCATTATTGATATGGGATGATCCATTGTTCACATTTTCATTAATTCATCTATATATAAATTTATCTATGTATCCTAGAAATTTTTCATATTTATTTCTTAAGTAAACTCCGAAATAAATCTTTTTTAACACTCTAGAAAAAGCAAATAAACAATTTCTTGTAAATTAATGATATTCGATTGTTAATAATTAAAACTTACTTTTGGCAAATTAACAGCATTTATTAAGAAATATTTGTGAATTAAATTTTTCGCTAAAATTTTTTAGCTGATAACTGAAAAGAATATTGTATAAATAATTATTTAAAGATTCACAATAATGAAAATAAATAAAATATTCAAAATGTTAATTATCATTGTTTTCATAGCAGCGATACAAATAATCGCTCGTTTAATAAGTATTCTCGTGAACAATATTAAAAGATTGAGGTCATTAGAGGCCGACTTTGTAGAGCGATAAATTCGTAATTCGAAGATCTGAACCCAAATTTCAGTCTCGGCCGATTGATAAATGCATCACTGTAAGTTATATGTATTTTGTTCATTCACAAACATTCTCAAAACCTTTATTGCTAATTAGTACCGCAATGACAGCATAAATGCAACAACAATAAATAAAATAAACTTAAAATAAAAAAAAACTTTAAAAGATAATAAATAATAAATTAATCAAAGCTACTTCCAACATGTATAAATTTAATTTGCGCCTTGGCGGCAATAAATGTAATAGATAAATTCAATAACAATGCAACAATTAACAGATAAGCTTTAGTTAACACCATTTTCTCATTTCAGTCACTAAAGCTTCTATGCAATTGCAGGTAGGATAAAATATAAACATTCATCGAACGAATTAAAAATATCTTTCGTTATAAAAAGCTTTGCTTATCAACCTTTACAATGAACTAAAAAGTACGAGACAAGATGAGTATCGGAGGCTTCAGTGGCTCACTTGGCAGAGTGATGGATTCGTAATCTCGAGATCTCGAGTTCGAATCCCGCTCTCAGCGGCCGATTGATACACGCACCACTGTACGTTACATGTGCTGCAGTTCAGAAACACATTGATGATCTCCGTCGCTAATTAGCATCGAAATGATAGTTACAATACAGCGATGTTAAATAAAATAAAAAAAAAATGAGTATGCAGATGTTGAAAGACAAGGTTCTTTTTTATTGAGAACTTGAATGCAAAAGCTGCAATATAATTCTTATCATATTTACAGATGATTTTATGATAACTGTTTTACAACTTAAGTTCTTAAATTCAAAGAATTTCAAAGTTTTCTTATTTTTACATAAAACAAAAAAAAAATAAATAATAAGCTACTCATTTTTATTTCTATAATTTTCAATTATATTTAATTCACAATTCATATAGACGCCAATTTTAAAAAAATCATTAAAAAAATTAAAATTATACGTAGTTTTTATATGAAATTGAATGTACACAAATCATTGTATATGAAGAAATTAAATTTGCGTCATTATTATGATTCTTATTTAAATCTTGTATCGATAAGATATACAATTTTTAGTATTCATATAATATCTAATTTTAGCATTACGCAAAATACTTTTCTTCTATAAAACAAATAAAATAAAAACTTGTTTAGAATTTGTACGTTTCTAAAATAAGCAACAAAATGCATTGTAACTTTTTTTTTCGAGTTCACTGATTATTTTTTCTTTGTGCGTTTATCAGCATCGATGATTCAAAACAATCGATCATCATGTTACCATAGCGCGACGTAATCAAAAATAAAAAATATTCAGTTAATCCATTTAACGATTTTATAATTTATATGACAATATTTGTAGATGTCACGTTATTATTTCTAATTGTCGGCTTTATCTCTTATGCGTCACAACCTTTTTGACACGATTCAATGAACTAAATTTATTGAAGATTTGATAATTATTTCATTATTTAAATGTACAATATTTGCGAGTATAGAACCTTGAATTTTTTATAACGTCCTACAAATTCTACAAAGCCTTGTAGTTTTACAACATCAAACGTCTATTGTGCTATCATTTTTTTTTCATATTCATCATTTCAATGATGCCATCCGATTATTTTTTAAATATAAACTACATATCACGGAAAGAATGACACTGTCAATAATTTTATCATTATTTCATCAGTTTTTAAATTACTTACACAAGACAAACTATCATTATAATATTAAATTGAAAAATTAAATTTTATTCACATTTAAACATTTATTCAGTAAACTATTTGCTTTTGACAAAATTGACATTAAATTAACATACAAGACAATCTATTGTTATTGGAATATTAAACTAAAAAATAAAATTCTATTCAAATACACAAATACAAAGAATAAAAGTTTTATCCTGTAATAAATCAAAAACAGTCAGTACTAAACTATTTGCTTTTTTGACAAAATCGACCTTAAACTAACGCAAAAGTCAATCTATTATTACAATGTCAAATTTAAAAATTAAATTTTATTCAAATTCAAAAGTTTTTCCCAGTAATAAATCAAAATCCATTTGAATTAAACTATTTAATATCGAAAAACTTGACATTAAATTAACTATAAATATCGCGTTTTTATTCTTATCAATTAATACTTACACGTGTACAGCTTAAAACGTTTACGTGTTACAAGATATAAGAGTAACGTGAATCCGATTTTCTGTCTTTTTCATTCGAACGAGAGACAAGGAAATTAAGAAAAAAAAATAAAACAACAACTAAGACCGAAGTTAGACAGAAAAAAAGTAGGAGAAAAAAATCGGATGTATACAGTTAAGATTGGGTAGAGAGTGCCCGATCTTCATCGCGACAACCTAAGCACAGTGTGGTATAACGCGATTACAAAGTGCAATTTGTTTGGCTATTGTGTAAACGTTTCGGCTGTCATCGATCGACCAATCAAATCTTCACAAGTACGTAATATACATTTTTTTTAAATTTTCATTCAATTTCAACTCTTTTTTTATCTATGCTTATTTGTTTTATGCTAATTATGCCAGTCATTCAAATAAAGTTTTTTCATTTTTGAATTGTTTTTATTTACAGAAGCATTAATTTTGTTTAAAAATGAAATAAAATTTTCATTGAAAATATACTGAAACTTTGGATATAATTCAAATTGCTATTCTAATTTTTATATTCGACAAAAATAATAATTTGACATAAAACTATCTTGAACAAAAGTTGTGAAATAGTCTTTTGATGTAGAGTATCTAAAGAATCTAAAAAAATTTATCAGATTTCACGTGATCATTGTAAAACACCGATGTCTTATCGGTAGATTTAAATAAATTTCATTTACGTTTATACAAGCGCAAGGCAAAGAAAGTTGCGCTGAACTTGTCGAAATTTGATCGTTCAAACATTGTTTAAATTCAAATCCAAATTTATTTGCTTTTAATTTTTTTAATCAAATATTTGACATTCCTTTTAATTTTTTTTTTTCAAGTTTAGGAGTCGGCTTGGGTGAAGTTGGAATGGTTAAATAATGTAGACTCCTTTTTCGCTTGAATTTGTTTTATTTAATATAAGTACGAGAGTCGTTCGAATCCTCGAGCGCGTCGTTGCGAGGACGAAGCCGAGAAGTTGTCGCTTCGGCAGTCGAACAGATTGTGTGTCCCTGCATATCTTTTCCCTTCAGGAAAAGAATACACCGAGAGTAAGGAATGGAGCGTAGGTGGGGTATTAGGTAGTCGGAGCTATGTTAACACATTGAGGATTAAGGATAGGTCGGAATCATAAAAAGGAAAGAAGTAACGGGATATTTTATTGCTGGAAAAACCTTTAGACGTCTGAAGGATGGATTAGGAAAATGTATACGTAATAAATGTTTATAACTATAATATGTATATGGTACATTGGTTTTTCCCGTAATGTATGTGAGAATAAGATTAAATATATTTGTGTACCTGACAGAGTGTATGTAGCATGGACGCTACACAAGGTTAATCTTAATATTAATATGACACGAATAAGAATAATATTAATATCTAAAAGGCTTATTTGCTATCTTAAATTTTTTTGAGGAACCAAGTTTGCTGGTTCAGTTTGAATATATTTACAGAATAATTATTTTTCTTCATTTAAAAAAAAAATAAATGATAGATTATTTTACACCATATTGATATAATAGCTGTCGACTAAAAACTATAAATTGATTAATAACTAAAATTCGTGAGATTGATATGATTTTATCGTCTTACTTTTAAGTATGTTATAAATGAACTTTATGGATCTATTAATAATTATAATGGCAACAATAATACCACATTTTTCCCTGTAATAAAGAATATTTTGTTATACTTATCATTCGTAACGTTCCATTTGACACATTGTAAGCTCAACATTTATTTAATAAATAACGAATAACATTATCGCACTTTTTTTCTTGGTATAAAATTTAAAAAATTATTGCAACAACTACCGTTGATAATTATAATAACTTGTACATATTTTATGAATAAGTTTAAACAAAAATTGAAAATCAATTAAATTATTGCATTTGTTAATTCACAGGCTTTGGTTATACAATATAAGAAAAACAAAAATGATGCTCAACTTAACGGTCTGCATACTTTTGATCTCAATTCACATTGCCATTGTCAAGGCTGCAGTAGGCCAATCTCAATTAAAGCTAGTCAGCGTGGTAAGATGATGATACACAATTTAATCTATCGTTCGATCTGTCGTTCTATAAAAAAAATCGAAACAGATCTTATGTAGAATGCGATTTGTAACTTAGATTTATTACTTCCATACTTTGATTTATTGTCATGTTTAATTTTTTCACAAGGTCTTTCGCCATGGAGATCGCGCGCCAGATCCAGTTGAATTGTTTCCAAAAGATCCATATTATGGGGATAGTTTTTATCCGCAAGGACTCGGAGGATTAACGAATGTGAGTTTTGACTTTTGGAATTATTACATATTTTTAATTTGTTTGAGCTTATGTTATATTAGCAATTTTATCAATTCAAATGGTTATAACTTTGAATTTATGTTTCTTTACAAAACAAATATAAAACATTTTTATTTATTGATTTTAGAATAAAAATAAATTAAAAGTATAAAACTAAGATTTATTTCAAAATGAAATATTTATAGTATTAAAAATTAACAATTCATTTTAAAAATTAATTTGTGTTCATTTATTTGTAGTAAAAGTAAAGTTAAAAAATAAAAGAGTCCAATGTTTCGAATGTTTATTTCGTACTTGAAGAATTAATGAATAACTCGAAAATAGTCTTAAAGACAAAGTTTAATGCTTAAGGGCGAACCTTATATCGACATAGAGTTTGTGTTTTATCTACATTTTAATTTTTCACTTTATCATAATTCAATAAAAATTTAGCTATGATTAAAAAACGTAAAATAGACATATTTTTATGATTTCTAAGAATTTATTGAAACACAAAAAGACAATATTAGAATAAGAAAAGACGAAAACTAAATACTACAATTATCCATTCAGTGTGTTCGTAGATATATAATTGTACTTAACCGTAACGTAATTGTACTGTGTAATTGTCGTCAGGGTTTTTATTACTAATGTTGCGATAAAATCGTTGGAATGTTAAGATATTTACTTTTGTAATTTTTCTTCATAAATGAATAAATTGATATTGAGTTATGATAAAGTATTCTGACAGAGACTTACCACACTCATGGAACACATTATTACATTTTTAAAATTTATTTTTTTTTATAAATTTTAAAGAACAATGACGTAAAAGTTCGCTTATTTTAACTTATACGAAAATTGTTGATAATTTTATTCATCAATTAATAAAAAAAATTTCTTAACTAGAATGTAGATAAAGTAGAGCTTATATCGATATATCCCTCCTTGAAGTATATTAAAGTTAGTATATACATTTATTTCCACCCAGTAATGGCCACTTTAGTAAATCAAAAAGCGGGCCAAAAGTGAGCCACAGCTTACATTTCTAATTGAGTGGGAGTCATAAACTCTCTTAAAATCTCATCGCTCACATTAAATTTAAAATGTATAAAATTGAATAAATTATTAAAAATTTCTATAAAAACATTTAATGGTAATTTTTACCAATTGAACTCACCCTTTTTAATTTAATAAAATATCCACAGTTAAGAGGCGGTCGGAACCAAATTGGTGACTTGCGGTATATGTCAAGTCAGCATTTTTCGCTTTACGATAATATTGTATATTTTTATGGCTTGAATTATTTCAAATTATTCTTTATATACATGACTAGAGGAAATGACTATATTTTTACCATATGAATAAGTAAATAAATTATTATAAGCATTTATTACAAATATCAAACTGACTTGACATATACCGCATGCAAAAAACTGTCGTGTCGATTGTTAGGTGGCATTTTTCGCTTTATAACAATATTTTGTATATTTTTGTGGCTTTAACTATTTTAAATTATTCTTTATATACATGACTAGAGGAAGTGACTATATTTTTACCATATTAATAAATGAATAAATTATTATAAGCATTTATTACAAGCACCGAACTAAGTTACCGATTTGGTTCCGACCGCCTCTTAGGGTGAAAATAAAGTACTATATGCAACTCTGAAGTAAAATCTATTTTTCTCTTGGAAGAAATATACTTTATTCTCTAATTGCATAATGTACTATCAATTGGAATGTTGCATGAAAAATTTTTCTAAAATTCATTATATTCGTCAAAGAACACGTATTTTTTCTTTTACCATGAAAACGAAAACTCAAAAAGATAGAAGCAGTTAAAATTTGTGATGTCACGATTGCACGATTGTCTTGCAATCGTGACGTCACACATTTTAATGTCGTGGAATCGTGTTTGAAATTCAAAAGTCACGAAAAACATTAATTCATAAAAATGCTAATTTATTTTTCAAGGTCAAAATAGGCATGCTTGCCAATAAAACGGCCCTTCATAATAAATTTAAAGCATTAAAAAAACAAAATTTTAATTAAATAAATTTTTTCCAGATTGGAAAATTTCGAGAGTATAATCTCGGCAGAGTACTTCGTACCCTATATAGTAATTTTCTAGGCGAAATATATCTACCAGATTCCATAAATGCTCGAAGTACTGATTATAAAAGAACTAAAATGTGTCTTCAACTAGTACTTGCGTCTCTTTATCCTCCGCGAGGACAACAAATATGGAACAAATATATTTACTGGCAACCTATACCAACGAATTATAGTACTCGGGATGACGATTGGCTTATGATACCTGAAGATTGCCCCGAGTAATAAAATTATTTTTTTTTTATTCTATGTTTTAAATCAATGTATTATAATATACAACTATGGAAATATAATAATAAAAATTACTATTTTACTTCAGCTTAAATGACAGCATAATGGTATACACATTATTTGTATAGGAAACAGGAAAAATTACTGCTTTAAAATAAAAAATTCAGTTATATGCTTTAAAACTTTTTTTAATTACTTTAATGCTTATACTTTTAAAACGGTAATTTTTGCTGTTTTATATCGCAATGATGTGTATTATGCTACTTTATGTTTCCATATGAAGTATATGAGTAATTTTTACTATAATATTTGTCTCGATGTATAATATTATTTAAATATTAACGTGAAAAATTTATGAAATATTTATGAATGAATAAATCAATGAAATGAATTTTTAACGAATACAGGTTCAAAAAAGAGCGTAATATGGTAGAAAATATGCCTGAAATTTCAGCAAAAATAGAAAGCTTCCGACCTTTCATGAACAATCTAACTATCTGGACTGGAAAAAATATTTCAACACCCGAAGATATGTACAATCTTTATCATATTTTAGTATCTGAGACATCTATGGGTTTAAAACTTCCTGAATGGACAAATGATATTTTTCCCTCTGGAAAACTTTTAGATGGAATAAATCTTTGGTATGAAATATTTAGTTATACGACGAAACAACGAAGGCTTAATGGAGGTAAAATGAATAAAAAATTAACCAATTTCTTAATTTTTAATTTTTTGATTAAAATATATATTTATTTTCTGCACTTTTAATTATACATTGTAGGTAAGCTTCTGCAAGATATCATTAAAAATATGATAGCAATCAAAGAAGGCAAAGAAAAAAATCTTAAAATATCGCTTTACAGCGGACACGAAACAAATGTAGCTGCTCTTCTCCAAGCTTTAGGAGTTTATAAAAGTCATGTACCTGAATATACTAGTGCTGTTATTATTGAGTTTTATGAAATTAATTCTAAATATTATGTTAAGGTAATTCAAATTATTTTGCTTATCATCCTATATGGAAATAATTTTTTAAATAAAACTATTACATATAACAGTAAATAACTACGAACAGTGACTAATAGTTGCAAATTGTCAATTATTAATTCTTTACAAATTTTCTAATATTTCATAATTTAAATAACGGCAATGACTATTAATAGCTTTACATAATTTTCAACAAATGTAAATAATTGAAAATAACTTTCATATAAATTCATAAAGCTATTTACAGAAATTATTTTCAAATGGGATTTCCTTCATTATATAAATTAAATTTATAAAGTAGTTTTTACTTAAATTTTAATTCGTAACATTATATTAAGAATATTGCCGCTCAGTTTTTATTTAAATATTATTTTTTACGTTTCGAGCAGGTCTTTTATTATCGAGGCATACCAGCCGCTTTAGTAGCGCAACAGATCCCAGGATGTAGAATACTTTGTCCATTGGATAAATTTGTAGATCTGTTAAGCAATGTTACGCCGTCAAATGATGAACTAGTCTGTGATAAAAGTAAAAAGCCTGAAGAAATAATGGATAATGAAATAGTGCAAAATCAAAATTAAATGGATCAGAAAAAAAATAAAAACTTTTTTTAATCATAAAAAATATGTGATTTGTCTTTTTTTATGATGATTTTAATTTTTATCATTACAAAATTTTCAAGATTGACGGTTGATTTTCCTTCATTTTTTTTTCATTTTTTAACGTCTCTATGTTTATGCTATTCTGTAATGCTAATCAGCGACGGAGTTCTAGAAAGTGTTTGTGAACAAAGCACATGTAACATACAGTGGTGCTTCTATCAATCAACTGTCGAACTCGGGACCTAACCGGCTCTAATTTTTCTTCATTATAATTACTTCATTAATAAAGAACAATAATTATTAGTTTCGAGTAAAAGGATGAAAATTTTGGGCAATTTCAAATAAAAATATTATTTGCAAATATCTTAAAAAGTCGTAATTTAATAAATAAAATGTTAAATATAATTAACAAGTTAATTTGTAATATTTTAAATGCTCATTTTTTGCAAGATTAATCTTGCAATCTTTTAAAAGGAAAATAATAACAAAAGACTTTTTAATTATATTTTATTTAATAAATTATGACTAAAATATTTGCGATTACTATTTTAACTTGAAAATGACTTCTTTTACTGATATTGAAACGTTGTTACAAATAAAGAAGTAAACAATTTATTGTCTGAAGCTTTGATTCTTTTACTTGATCGACCAACTGTTTCACGAAGCACGCACTATAATTATTAAATTTAATTTTTATTTACAGAGCATATTTTTTCATGGTAGAATTTACTTTAAAACATTACAATAAGAAATTTACGCGTGTAAAAATTCTGTCATTGTCTAAAATAATAAACTTCGTGTTTTTATTTAATTTATTGTATCTAGTTTCAAAATTTATAGTATTTAATTGCGTTTGTTTCGTACTAATTTTTAGATATTTTCTCATAAAGATCGTACATTTAGAAAAATTTTTTAGTGTTCACAATAATAAATTATTTGTTGATAATCAATTTTTATTCTATGAGTATAGATAGATGAAAAAGATCTAGTAAAAGTCGCTGTATTGGCCGAACAAGGATTCAGGTCGTTCGGAAAAGGGGACACCTCCGCGTTAAATTAAATGGAGGTGTCCCCTTTTTTAAACGAAAAACGACGTGTAGTTTTGTTCCGCAAACCCGACGATATATACTCATAAATTATGTTGTCACTTTTTAATGAAACTTACATACCTACAAAAGTTGTTGGTCAAAGTACTAATTTTTATACAAACAAAAATAAATTTTCAGTTTGTTTTATTTACTCTTTATTTACCAAACAAAATTCGAAAATAGTAAGAATTTATCGATTTAAAAAAAATACTAACTAATTATATTTCATAATTAGACAACTTTTTCATATTCTCTTTAGAATGTTTAAAGTGAGTTTTTGTTAATTTTTTTTTCGTTGCTATATTTATGCCATGCTATTTTTGTGATGCTAATCAGTGACGGAGATCGCAAGTGTGTTCGTAAACAAAGCACATATATAAGGTATAGTGGTGCTTGTATGATTCATCCGAGAGCGGGATTCGAACTCGGAACCTCGAGATTGCGAATCCAACGCTTTACCGACTGAGCCACAGACCGGCTCAGTTTTTGTTAATTTAAAAGCTTTGCAACTAATTAAAATCTTATAAGTTCTTTTAATGTATTTTTGCCTTAAAAAAAGAAACGTAAATTTTATTTTAAAAATATTTATTTTTTATTAATAATATTTACAATAATTTACAATATCGAATTTTTCATGTATAAATAGTATGATGAATTTATATTAAAATGTCTCTTCCAAATGATAATTATATAGTTCTTTCCCAATTCTTTCAAGAATTGGCAAATCAGTGATCCCCAAAAAACTACTCAGAGAATCAATAATTGGTTCCATCTTTTCTTGTATTTTAATACTATTATCGAATTTTTCTTTTAACATTTCACCAAAAATCGGAAAATCTGAATTGGAGTTATACACAATTTGTTTAAAATTTTCTAAAAATTCAATATTACTGGCACATCTAGCTACAGCCATATTACTTTTCGATAGCACATCATGGACAGTCACTTTTTCATAAACATATGATTCCTTCATTTTTTCTATTTCTTCAATACATAAGTCATAATAAGATTTGAGGTTTTTACATTCGTTAATTAAACTCAGATTATAAGCGTTCAATTGAATGTCCTTTTTAGTAATCATTTGAATAATCGTATGGAATAATTGTATATTTTCTTCTTGCGTAAGATACTTATATATTTTCATTGGCATTTTTAAAATAGTTCCTCCATTTATAAATTTATTAAAATCAGTACTTTCACTTAAAAGTAACCTAATGCATCTCTTCTTTTCCTCCATTTTAATTTCATCTCTACTTGATCCAGAGGCCACAAACAATAAATAATCTAAAGGGGAGAAACCCATAATGCTCCTAATGTTCGTGTCAGCACCATAATATAATAATATAAAGACGTTTCTTGATATAAACTTTCCTGCTGCATGATGTAATGGAGTCCAACCATGGGCACATGTTTCGTTAATATTCTTACAATTTTTCAATATAAAGTGTAATACTTTTGGGTTTTCATTTAAGGCTGCATGATGTAAACTAGATTTACCGACTGAATCCTTTACATTTATGTCAGCTCCATGTTTTAAAAATATATTGACGAATTCCATGTCACCCTTTTCAAGTATGGTATTAAAATCATTGAATCCGTGAGTATAAATATTGATATTATTATTATAATGAAAGAAGCTTTTTACAATCCTTTTGAGAGTATCATTAAAAACTAGTTTCCGTAATGCTAATGAGAGAGGCGAGTAATCATATCGACATGAAGCATTTATATCAGCACCATATTTTAATAAAAGATTGACTATTTTTTCATGACCAAATTCACAAGCATTATATAATGGTGTTGCATAATTTTTATGATCTCGACGATTGACATCTGCACCGGCTTTAAGTAACCAACGCACTATGCATTCACATCCTCTTGAAGAAGCCATATGCAATGGACTGATTTTACCTACATTAAGCTTAGCACCTTCATCAATAAGACACTTAGCAGTCAGTGAATTTAAATTTTTTATAGCAATATGTAAAGCAGTTTCATTTTCAGGTGTAACTGTGTTGATACTCGCACCATATTGCAATAATAATTTCACTATGTAAGGATTATTACAATATTGTGCAGCAACGTGTAAATGAGTTCTACCCATTTTATCTCTTTTGCGTAAAAGACTTTTATCTTTAAAAGTTTGACGATTTATGCGAAAATTTTCCTCGAGTATTCTTTTTACTAATTTTGTGTTATTATTCATTATAGCTCGAAAAAGTGATCGCGAATTTAATAATTTCATTTTCAAGAATGTTAAAAAGTTATTCAAAGAAATATTTACTATGTGCCGTTTTAAAATTTCTGAATAAATGTCCAAAGCAATTTACAATCAGGCTTTTAAAATTTTGGTATTTGATATAATGGATATGCTTCAAATCTTCGTTTGGAATTGCGTATTTGTCTTTATTTTGACTCTATATGAAACTATGGTGGTAAACTTCGTAAACCAATGCATTCATTATATATTCATTTTGAGAACAATACTGCTGGTTATTTTTGAAAAACACAATTGAATTTAATCACAATTTAATAGATTAGAAAGCATAGTAAAAGATAAGTGATGATATGGTAGAACACTATAAACACAGAAAAAAATCAGACACTTAGTAATGAACTTGACCTTTTAGACAGTTGGCTACAGCTGTTCTTCACTACTCGTTCACTTGATGAGAAATGATGCAGTTAAGCTAATGCTTACCTTTCCTCAGGTAAATTTAAGTGCAATAAATAATCAAGGATCTCGAAGTTTTGTCCCTTGCAAAATGGTTTAAGGTAAAGAAGCTCAAAATTTTGTCCCTTCCACAATGCTTTAAAATAAATATTCCCTGTACTGTATACCTAAACTATTTTCTAAGATTATTACATGTATAAGGAGGTTCGTGAGCTCAGAACCGTATCTAGTCAGGGCACCGCAAAAAGGAACAAAATATTATTTTTTTATTACAAATAATTTTTATAAAAAGTCTAAATAATTTATTATTATAGTTTTAACTTCAATTACATTTAATTATATATAAGAAATATCTGTTTTTTATGATTATTCATGTTCTAATCGCATTGATTTTGATAAATTTTTTAAATATTTTTTTTCGATAGATTTGAATTCGTAATGAAAAAATCTATATTTTTTGTTTTTCTTAAAAACAATTACTATTTTATTACTGAGTTATAAGCATAAATGTTATTCTTTCCATAAGGGCACATTGCAAATTTTCAATTTCTATAATTTTTATCTCTTTTGTTTGGTCGATAATCTTAAATTTTTTAAATTTCTATGAAATACTTGTAATTTACTCTTTTTAGGTATTTTTTTTTCAAATATGCTTTTTAAAATGGGTTGACCCACCGAGCCTTCTTAATAATAATAAGCTTCCAAAAAAGTTT
Organism: Anastatus disparis; assembly: GCA_017163975.1. Classification (NCBI taxonomy): domain Eukaryota; kingdom Metazoa; phylum Arthropoda; class Insecta; order Hymenoptera; family Eupelmidae; genus Anastatus; species Anastatus disparis. The sequence goes on from JAFFSR010000226.1 coordinate 6,318,214, forward strand.
AGCGTTCAATAACTTCAACTTTTAATAATCAAAGTTATTAATTTTGATGGCCAGTTCCAGTCTCTTTACACTTGTAAAATATTTTATCATTTTGCTTTCTCATAGAGAAAGCATTGTATTGGTAAAAAAATTTTTTTCTATTTTTTCATTAATTTGTACATATTTAGACTCAGGGAGTCGAAAAAAGTGATTTCCAGAAAATATCTGTATGTATGTGTGTGTGTGTGTGTCTGTATTCAGTACGCCAATAAGATCTCAAGAACTACTCGATGGATTAGCTTCAAATTTTGCATGCAATTTATTTTTTTGTTTAACTGGAGGGTAAGCTATTGAAAATTGATCTTCTTAGCTCAGTTTTTTTTTAAAGCCATTTTAAGAATTTAAAAAAAATTTTGATTTTTCATTTTTTTGATATTTTACGTAAACTACTCGAAGAATTTTCTTGGAAATTTGTATGAACATTATTTGCAACTGCCAAAAGAAGAAAAACTTTTACCAACTGATTTTCTTAGCGCACTTTTAATTTTAGAGCATTTTGAAAATTTTGAAAAAAATTTTTTTTTTTCATTTATTTTTTATTTTACGACAACCATTGGATAGATTTGCTTCTAAATTTGTATGCAAGTTATTCGCTATTGTCTAAAGAAAACAAGCTTTGGAACACTTATTTTCTTAGCGTAGTTTTAATTTTAGAGCATATTGAAAATTTTGGAAAAAATCTCTATTTTTCATTTTTTTTTCTATTACACAAAAACCATTCGATAGATTTGCTTGAAAATTTTTATGGAAATCATTTGCAATTGCCTAAATAAAACAAGCTTTGAAAAACTTATTTTCTCAGTGCAGTTTTAATTTTAGAGCATTTTGAAAATTTTGAATAAAATTTTTCTAATTTTTTTTATATTTTACGTAAACTACTCGATGAAGGAGCTTCAAATTATGTATGGGAATTATTTATGATTGTCAAAATAAAATGAACTTTTGAAAACTAATTTTCTTCAATTTTCTTAGCGCACATTTAATTTTAGAGCATTTTGAAAATTTTGAAAAAATTTGCTATTTTTAATTTCTTTTCTATTGCACAAAAATCACTCGATAAACTTGCTCAAGAATTTTTATGCAAATTATTCACTATTATCTGAATAAATCAAGCTTTAGAAAACTTATTTTCTTAGCGCAGTTTTAATTCTAGAGCATTTTAAAAATTTTGGAAAAAATGTTCATATTTCATTTTTTTTCTATTACACAAAAGCCATTCGATTGATTTGCTCAAAAATTTTCATACAAATTATTTGTTATTGCCTAATTAAAGCAAGCTTGGAAAAACTTATTTTCTTAGCGCAGTTTTAATTTTAGAGCATTTTGTAAATTTTGAATAGAATTTCACTTATTTTCTGGTATTTTACGTAAACTACTCGATGAAGTAGCTTAAAATTATGTATAGAAATTATTTACGATTGCCTAAATAAAATGAACTTTTGAAAACTGGTTTTCTTAGCGTAGTTGTAACGTTAAAGCGTTTTGAAAATTTAAAAACAATGTTTATTTTTCAATTATTTGGTATTTTTTGTAAACTATTCGATGGAAATGTTCCAAAATTTGTATGCAAGTTATTGGCTATAGTGTTAAGAAGACAAGCTTGGGAATAGTACATTACGTTCCGTGGACAGATAGGCTTTTTTTACGAAACGAGAAGATTACAAGCCGAGCCGAAGGCGAGGTTTGTAACGAGTTTCGTTAAAAAGCCTTTTTGTCCAAGTAACGTAATGAATTTTACGTTCTGAGAGCCGAAAATGAGAAAAGAAGTTGCGATTTTGAGGTTAGAAGAACGTAAAATTAATTTTATAAACGCATTTTTAATTTTAGAGCATCATAAAATCACATTATGCAAATGGCAAAAGTAAGAATGAGTAAAATTCATATAGTTTTCGTAGGTATTAAGACAGCCTTCAATACAGAGGATAGGGACATTTATATTAAAATCGTATTTAAAAAAATAAAATCAAATTACTCTAACTCAATGTGCTCTATGAGAAAGCATTGCGCCAAAGCACTTGGCAGCGTTTTTTTTATAAAATTATTGCTGCAGTAAAAAGAATAAATTTTGATTTTTTTTTTATTTACTTTTTATTTACCAAACAAAATTCAAGATCACAATTAAGGTGGTTCACGCGGTAAGAAAGAAAAAGCTAGCTGTGAGAAAAAGAGATAGCGCTCATGTGATCTAGTTGCGCATGCGCAGCAACGTAAATGTGAACTATATGTGCATCATTTATCTAATAATTACATTTTCAAAACACTTTATCTCTTCAATAAGACGATGAATTTACGCGAATCTTGTTGGAAAATATTTATTATTAGTTCCTTTATATATGTTTAAATTTTCAATTACAATTTGAATATAGTTTATGAGATATTGCGGTTGACAGCTACGAAAAGTAAAAATTCTAATATATATAGATATACTTCCAATGTAATTTGTAAAACTTTGAACATCGATTAATCAAAAACGAAACAATGAAATGTTCTGAAATTTTAATATGATATTCACATTGCCTTCATTGAACTATACCTGCAATTTCAAGAATATCTTTAATCAACTCTGATCTCGCGTGAACCACCTTAATTAATTGAGAAATAACACTGATTAATAATAATAACAATAAACAATTTCCCCATGATACCTTTTTAATTTTGAAAATGATTTTTTTTCATTCAAATCCTTTTCAGGTTGTATTGGCTATAGAGTCTGTGTCAAAAGTTAGTTTTTTCGATAATCGGTTATATTTTTCGGTAAAAAGTATTTAATCAATTTTTAGCTTGGTAACTTATTAGATAATATTAAAAACAATCATTTTGAACTTTGTTTGTTTTAAATATAATAAATTATTAGGAAGTTATATCATTTTAAAGTTTATAGCTTTTACACAAATCTAATGCAATTATAAAAAATAATGCCAAAGTTTCAAAAATTATGTTATTTGACTGCAACAAAATTTACTTTGTTTAGTTTAAAATTTAAACTTTATTGACGAGGATAGAATTTCAATTTTAATTTTTCATTCAAATTCATTGCCAATTTTCTAAAATAAAACAGCGAATACCGTCTGAGACACATTTTTTCGCAGATGATTGTCAATGAAGGGGATATTAGACTTTAAATGGTAAAAAAATGCTTTTTTGGAAATTTTTTTATTGGCCTGCTTTTTAAAATATTGAAATATAATTTGTTTCTGGAAAAAATGTTTTTTTTTATTAATTCAACAAAATTGAGGATAAAAAAAGAAAAAACTAAAAGACACGTTTTTTTTTACAGTTTTTTGTGGAGAAAATATATGAAAAAATTAAAATTTTAACTTCGTAAAGCATTAATTTCTAGAAATTTATATGTAGAGTATTGAGGTATAAACATTTTTGAAATTGGTTTTGTGGAAACTAATTTAAAAAATGTTTCGAGAAAAACACGTTTAAAGTTTTTTTAAATGAAAAATAATGAAAAATATTTATTTAAAATTAATCTGCAATGCCTGCACTATAGGGAAATCCTTTGTTTGGCTAGTTTTTACATGTATCGTCGGGTTGGTGGAACAAGGATACATGTCGTTTTTCGCTTGGAAAAGGGGACACCTCCGTTTAATTTAACACGGAGGTGTCCCCTTATCCAAACGAAAAACGATATGTATCTTTGTTTCGCCAACCCGACGATATATACTTTCGAAAAATGTTAATAAGTCGATTTTTCAAAAGCGTCAGAATTTAATAGCCCCTTAATAAAAAACTGTATAGTTAAAATGTAGGTGAAATAGAGTCTTATATCGATATTATTTTATTTTAATATTATTTCTTATGTTTTGAGCAGGTCTTTTTATCGAGGTATACCAGCCAGTTTAGTAGCGGAACAGATTCCAGGATACTTTTAGAATACTTTAACCATTGGATAAATTTATAGAGCTGTTCAGCGATGTGACACAGTCAAATGATGAAAAGCCTGGAGATATAATGGATAATGACATAGCGCTAAATCAAAATTTAATGGATCAGAAAAAAAATATGTAATCTGTCTTGTCTCAAGATGATGTTTATTTTAATCACTATAAAATTTTTAAGATCAGCCGTTAATTTTTCTGTATTATAATGAAGAATTTCAATTAAGAATTTTTAAGTAAAAGGATTAAAAGTTTGGGCAATGCTTTTCATTCTTTTAAAACAACGGCTCGATATTAAATTAGAATGTCATTATCAAATTAAAATGGCACTCGAAAATATCTCGAAAAGTCATAATTTTAAGGTGTTTTTTGCAAGATTAAACTTGCAATCTCTCGAATGAAAATATTAAAAATAAACTTGTTAATTATATTCTATTTTATTAGTGATATCTAAACGTTGTTTTAAATAAAGAAGTAGACGATATTGTCTGAAGCTTTGATTCTTTTTCTTGATCTACCAACTATTTTACGAAGCACACACTATAATTATTAAATTTAATTTTTATTTACATTAAGAGGCGGTCGGAACCAAATCGGTGACTTGGTTCGGTGCTTGTAATAAATGCTTATAATAATTTATTCATTTATTAATATGGTAAAAATATAGTTATTTCCTCTAGTCGTGTATATAAAGAATAATTTAAAATAGTTAAAGCCACAAAAATATACAAAATATTGTTATAAAGCGAAAAATGCCACCTAACAATCGACACGACAGTTTTTTGCATGCGGTATATGTCAAGTCAGTTTGATATTTGTAATAAATGCTTATAATAATTTATTTACTCATTCATATGGTAAAAATATAGTCATTTCCTCTAGTCATGTATATAAAGAATAATTTGAAATAGTTTAAGCCATAAAAATATACAAAATATTATCGTAAAGCGAAAAATGCTGACTTGATATATACCGCAAGTCACCGATTTGGTTCCGACCGCCTCTTAAGAGTATATTTTTTTATAATAAAAATCTACTTGAAAACATTACAATAGGAAATTTACGTGTATGAGAAATCTGTCGTTGTGTAAAATAAACTAAAATAACAATAAATTAAATACAAACTTCGATTTTGTATTTAATTTATTGTATCTAGTTTCAAAATTTACATTATTTATTTGCATTTGTTTCGCACATATTTTAAAATATTTTCTTATGAATATCATACATTTTCACAAAATTTATTTATTTGTTGATAATGAATTTTTATTTCATAAGTTTAGGTGGATTAAAAAGATGTGAATGACACCTTTTACTGAAACTTATAAATCTGCAAAAGTTGGTGGTCAGAGTACTGATTTTTATGCAAACAAAAATAAATTTTCAGTTTGTATTTATCTACCAAACTGAATTAAAAAATAGCAGAAATTTCTTGATTTAAAAACAATACTAACTATTTATATTTCACAATTAGACAACTTCTTTATATCCTAAAGTTTTCTGAAGACATTCTAAAATGAAATTTTGTTAATTTAAAAGCTTTTGAGTTTAATATAAAGTTATAACATGTTTTATTAAAGAGTAAACCATATGGTGTATACATTTCGAAAGGAAACATCACCAGAATTTTAGAGACCTCATTTGACATATTTTCTTTGAATAGTCTGAGATGTCGAGTATGAAATATTAATTTATAATAAAAAAAAGTCGAAATTATGCCAAACTTTTATGTATTGACAATATGATAGTATCATCTAAAAACAAGAGACTCGATGAAAATTTCAAGATTTAATTTGATGTTTACGTCAAACTAAAGATTTATCTTATTTATGGGAATATACATACAGTGCGTACGTGAAATTATACGAAAAAATGACAAATATTATTTGGATTTCCGTAACTAATTAAAATCTCATAAATTCTTTTAATGTATTTTTGCCTTAAAAAAAGGAACGTAAATTTTATTTTAAAAATATTTATTTTTTATCAATAATATTTACAATAATTTACAATATTGAATTTTTCATGTATAAATAGTATGATGAATGTATATTAAAATGTCTCTTCCAAATGATAATTATATAATTCTTTCCCAATTCTTTCAAGAATTGGAAAATCAGTGATCCCCAAAAGACTACTCAGAGAATCAATAATTGGTTCCATCTTTTCTTGTATTTTAATACTATTATCGAATTTTTCTTTTAGCATTTCACCAAAAATTGGAAAATCTGAATTGGAGCTATACACAATTTGTTTAAAATTTTCTAAAAATTCAATATTACTGGCACATCTAGATACAGCCATATTACTTTTCGTTAGCACATCATGGACAGTCACTTTTTCATAAACATATAACTCCTTCATTTTTTTTATTTCATCGATGCATAAGTCATAATAAGATTTGAGGTTTTCACATTCGTTAATTAAACTCAGTTTATAAGCGTTTAATTGAATGTCCTTTTTAGTAATCATTTGAATAATCGTATGGAATAATTGTATATTTTCTTCTTGCGTAAGATACTTATATATTTTCATTGGCATTTTTAAAATAGTTTCTCCATTTATAGATTTATTAAAATCAGTGCTTTCACTTAAAAGTAACCTAATGCATTTCTTCTTTTCTTCCATTTTAATTTCAATTCTACTTAATCTACAGGCCATAAACAATAAATAATCTAAAGGGGAGAAATCCATAAAGCTCCTAATGTTCGTGTCAGCACCATAATATAATAATATAAAGACGTTTCTTGATGAAAACTTTCCTGCTGCATAATGTAATGGGGTCCAACCATGGACACATATTTCGTTAATATTCTTACAATTTTTCAATATAAAGTGTAATACTTTTGAGTTTTCATTTAAGGCTGCATGATGTAAACTAGTTTGACCGACTGATTCCTTTACATTTATGTCAGCTCCATGTTTTAAAAATATATTGACGAATTCCATGTCACCCTTTTCAAGTATGGTATTAAAATCATTGAATCCGTGAGTATAAATATTGATATTATTATTATAATGAAAGAAGCTTTTTACAATCCTTTTGAGAGTATCATTAAAAACTAGTTTCCATAATGCTAATGAGAGAGGTGAGTAATCATATTGACATGAAGCATTTATATCAGCACCATATTTTAATAAAAGATTGACTATTTTTTCATGACCAAATTCACAAGCATTATATAATGGTGTTGCATAATTTTTATGATCTCGACGATTGACATCTGCACCGGCTTTAAGTAACCAACGCACTATGCATTCACATCCTCTTGAAGAAGCCATATGCAATGGACTGATTTTACCTACATTAAGCTTAGCACCTTCATCAATAAGACACTTAGCAGTCAGCGAATTTAAATTTTTTATAGCAATATGTAAAGCAGTTTCATTTTCAGGTGTAACTGCGTTGATCCTCGCACCATATTGCAATAATAATTTCACTATGTAAGGATTATTACAATATTGTGCAGTAACGTGTAAATGAGCTCTACCCATTTTATCTCTTTTGCGTAAAAGACTTTTATCTTTAAAAGTTTGACGATTTATGCGAAAATTTTCCTCGAGTATTCTTTTTACTAATTTTGTGTTATTATTCATTATAGCTCGAAAAAGTGATCGCGAATTTAATAATTTCATTTTCAAGAATGTTAAAAAGTTATCCAAAGAAATATTCACTATGTGCCGTTTTAAAATTTCTGAATAAATGACCAAAGCAATTTACAATCAGGCTTTTAAAATTTTGCTATTTGATATAATGGATATGCTTCAAATCTTCGTTTGGAATTGCGTATTTGTCTTTATTTTGACTCTATATGAAACTATGGTGGTAAACTTCGTAAACCAATGCATTCATTATATATTCATTTTGAGAACAATACTGCTGGTTATTTTTGAAAAACACAATTGAATTTAATCACAATTTAACAGATTAGAAAGCATAATAAAAGATAAGTGATGATATGGTAGAACACTATAAACACAGAAAAAAATCAGACAGTAATGAACTTGACCTTTTAGACCGTTGGCTACTGCTGTTCTTCACTACTCGTTCACTTGATGAGAAATGATGCAGTTAAGCTAATGCTTACCTTTCCTCAGGTAAATTTAAGTGCAATAAATAATCAAGGATCTCGAAGTTTTGTCCCTTCCAAAATACTGTAAAATAAATAAATGCATTTTGTTCTGTACTCCCTACAACTCGGCTGTCTATAGTTTCTGATTTTCTTTCCTATTTTTCTAACTTTGTTTTTAGTATTTCCATTTCTTATATCTGCCTTTATTAAGCAAAGTCTTTTCAGGTACTTATTTTATGGGCATATCTGTATGCAATAAACACTGTATGCCTAAACTATTTTCTAAGATTATTACATTTATAATACTAATATTTCAGGTAAATGTTCTAATACATAAGCACCTTAAGAATGGCTCACGGAGAAAATTTTTTTATAAAATTTACAATCAAATTCTGTATAAAAATTACAGTGACGCACCGTAACCGTGGGACAACACGTCTTTTTCTTAATTAATATCTCATAAATTTATGGAACGTTGCCGTAAAAATTACTCCTACCTTTACAAATCAGAACTAATGCTCACATGACATGTATATACGATGCACATGCGCTTATTTGTGCTAAGAAGTATTTTTACTTCTTCTATTATTTGTGACGAAGTTCCACAAAAATTACGGTAAGGCTCTGTAAATATTATGGTGATATATTCTAGGACTTTTTGTAGAAAGTACTATAAAATTTACTAGACTGTAAAAATTATAGAGCGTTACCATAAAAATTATGAAACGTACTTTAAATTTTATCCATGCATTCAGTAAAATTTGACGGCACATATCTATAAATAACAAAATCGTATGATGTTTCTCGATTGTACAGACGGTTACCGTAATCTTTATAGAAAAATTTTTTCCCTTACCACCCAAAAGGTAGCCACAGGTAAAATTGAGAGTTGACATGGGCTATCTATTGAGCTGACCAGTTTCTTAAGATGGTCATTGATTGTGACATTTACCTGAAGGTACTGTATAACTTTTTCCATTTTATTGAGAAAGTCTTAAAAAATTAACTGCAGATAGATAAAGACCTGATAAATAACATGTTCAAATTTAAAAAGAATATCGTTTTTGAGATTGACTTGAGGAGGCTCCTCAGTCTCCAATGTTATTTTCTAAACTGAATGGATTTTTATTAAACTTTAAAAAAATGTTCATTGACCTTCCATCTTTTCGTTGCATAAAAAAAATATAGGGTAATAAAGCATCAAAATTTAAAGAAATAAATGTGTCAAATCATTGTTCTTATACACAGGCCTTATATGTGAAAAACGCATGATGGAACTACAAATGTTATCATAATTAAATCTCTACGCAAAGATTTTTTATAAAAAACTAGAGGGATATAGATTTTTTAATAAGGATTACAATGCAATTAAGAAAAAAGAGGGTAAGCCATCAAAATAAAGAGAAATCAAGTGTAAAAGTTGAAAATAATTGATTAACGTAGAATCGAAAGAATCAGCTGGTATATACTACGCATGCGTGATAATGCTAAGACGCTCAGAGTGCGTGTATACATATTACGAAATCTGCTGTATAGTGCCGTATATAAGTAAATAGTCACAAGAATTTTTCAAGAAAAAAAAATTTTTTTCTTAGTATATATTTATGCAATGATTTTTGTTCTTGAAATAATAATAATTATATTTTAGAAACATAGAGTGTATTCATCTATGAAAATTTGCAATAATACAAATACCACCAAGGAACCCAAAACATGATATGGTCCTAGTTTGATGAGCCTCCTTAATAATTGAAGTTAACACTGCTTTCAGGTGCAGTCTTGAATTAACTTAATCAATCACAAAATTAAAATGAATAAAGTGATGCATAAAATTATTTATTAATAAATTGATAAATGAATTCATTTTCTAAAATTTCTAAATTTATTAATTAACTTGAATCAATTTATCAATTAAAATCACTCCATTTAATTAAATGAATGTATTGCAATGCATAAATTACTAAATTAATTTAATTTATATTGTTAAATATTAATTATTTATTATAAAAATTTAAATTACATCATTAAATTATACTTTCTTATGATAGAAAAAGATGTTTCTTTAATTTTTTTTGCTGGTGTTCTCGATTTTAACATAATTAATTCATTTATTTTCTTAATAGATAATTTCAATTTAGTTCAAATATTTTTTAAAAAACCTTTGTTTTGCCTTTGATTAATTGAAATGCAAGGGTATATAATACACGTAGATATTTTTAAAATTTTTTGGATTAAGCATCACAAATTTAGAAAATTGTAATATCTGTATATTGCATTCTCTTTGTACTCAAAAATTTGTGAATAAATTTCTGGAAAATAGATGGATAGATGTTTATTTATTCTGTTGTAAAATATAAAAAGAGCGTGTACAATGCATAGTAAACTAACTACTAATATAAATATTGCACAGACAGTTGATATCACAGTCATTTTAACTATAGAAAATAATATTAATATTAATAAGTAACTCACTACCAAAAGTGATATCACAGATTAATAAAATTACACCATAAATTCGAAAGTTGTCGATTAGCTGCCTATATCAGTCAAAACATCAAAATTTGATTAAAGTATAATAAAAAACTTTGATAAAACAAAATAATAAAATAAAATAATACAAAGCGTTTAATATATCATAAAACGTAATTAATACAATAAAGTTAAATAAAAACATTCACTCACTAACCATTCAGCCGGTAGTCATGCAATAAATATATTCACACTTTAAACCTATAAACGGGGCACTACGCAAAGAAATAAATTAACATATAAATTCAGATTTAAATCATTAATCAAGGTTCAGTATCTCTTCACGGGCGTTTTGAACTTACTGAGAAATGGAAGATGTTTAATCTTAGTTGGCAGGAAGTTCTAAAAATGCGTTCCTTAAATCTTGAAAAGGATTTCTGCCAGACACAGTGCGTAAAAAGAGCACTACTAGATTCCTAATATCTCCCCTAGTAGCCTCTCTAAGTACACATTTAGTGAAGAGATCCAGTAATACCCCGGAGTATTCATGCGAACGATTTTGTACATAAGTACAACAAGAAGATAAATAAAAACTTCAAAATTGAAAAAAATCAAGACTTTTCATTTCTTTACTCACAAGGAGAGGTCCCCACCCCCGGGAAACGGATTCGGCTGAAACTGCAGGACATAATTTTTTAATGAAAAAAAATGAACCCGTGTTTTTTCTTTTCGTCTAATAGGCCCCCTGACAAGGATATAGACATTTTTTCGAAAATATAGTAAAAAAGAGCCTATATAAAAACTTGAATATCCAAACAACTAAGATTCTCACAAAAAAATACATAAAAAATGGAATAAAGTGCAAATTAAATGCTTTAATTTAAGCTCTGTTGCATTAAAAAATCCTTAGTGGTTCAAAAGTTATGCTTTATTGAAAATTACTACATATTTATTAATTTTTTAGGCATATAAAAAATTATTAATTTTTTACGTTATTTCATTAGCATATTTTAATTACCTGTAAGCTTTTTTAATGCAACAGAGCTTACATTAAAGCATTTAATTTACACTTTCTTCCATTTTTTATGTATTTTTTTGTGAGAGTCTTAGTTGTTTGAATATTCAAGTTCGTATATAGGCTCTTTTTTACTATATTTTCGAAAAAATGTCTATATCCTTGTAAGGGGGCCTATTAGACGAAAAGAAAAAACACGGGTTCATTTTTTTTCATCAAAAAATCATATCCTGCAGTTTCAGCCGAATCCGTTTCCCGGAGGTGAGGACCTCTCCTTGTCAGAAAAGATTTTTCAAAGTATTTAAATATAGACAATGCTTTTTAATACTTTGTAAATGTAATAAAATCTTATAAAAATTTCTAAAGTTTAGAAAAAAAATGAAAATTTTACCTTTCATAATATTGGTTACACCGCCCTGCTCGTCAATCCAAACAGGTTTCAATTCTTGTTAGTAAACTTTCACATAACTATCGTCAATAAATAAAAAGGAAAAATTAAAAGATGGCTAAGAAATTTTCAAGCAAATCTTTTGTCTTCAAAGTTTATTGATTGTTCACGAACAGTTTCAACTATCAATTTTTTTACGAATAATTGAGGGGCTGGAAACGAAAAGGGCACATAGCGCCGATCGCGCGTATAAGTATTGTCCAACTATACTAAATTTCAAAGTTGTTCATAATTAAATTTTTATGATTTAAATTTATAAAGAATATAATTTCGCAACTTTTTTATGTTGGAATCATGTTAAAATTTTTTTTTAATTTTTCAATTACTAGCCAAAAACACGATTTTTTTAAATTTATTATTTCAATGTTTTTTTCACTTCAACTCGTCACGGTTTTTTTTCTATTGAATATTTAGCCTTGAAAATTTTTTTACATATTCTGCAATATCTTCCGCAAGTTTTAGTCAAAGAACGATGTCTTAATATTTATTTATTTACAAATGGCGAATTTTTAAACAAATAAGCCATGTAATCATGAACTGTTATTTTCAAAGACAAAAGTTGAGTGACGATCTTTTGAAAATGGCAAATCTGCTAACACAGTATTAAAATATAATAGTTTAAGAAGTTTTTTGGAAAGTTTTAGATCTTTAACTATTATAGTTATTAAATGAGAGCATTTTTAGATTTTACAATGTCTTGCGCGCAGACCGCGGAGTCAGCTGTCTGTTGTCCCACGATTCTTCACCTGACTCCGCGATCTGCGTGCAAGACATTGTAAATCTAAAAATGCTCTCAATTAATAACTATAATAGTTAAAGATCTAAAACTTTCCAAAAAACTTCTTAAACTATTATATTTTAATACTGTGTTAGCAGATTTGCCATTTTCAAAAGATCGTCACTCAACTTTTGTCTTTGAAAATAACAGTTCATGATTACATGGCTTATTTGTTTAAAAATTCGCCATTTGTAAATAAATAAATATTAAGACATCGTTCTTTGACTAAAACTTGCGGAAGATATTGCAGAATATGTAAAAAAATTTTCAAGGCTAAATATTCAATAGAAAAAAAACCGTGACGAGTTGAAGTGAAAAAAACATTGAAATAATAAATTTTAAAAAATCGTGTTTTTGGCTAGTAATTGAAAAATTAAAAAAAAATTTTAACATGATTCCAACATAAAAAAGTTGCGAAATTATATTCTTTATAAATTTAAATCATAAAAATTTAATTATGAACAACTTTGAAATTTAGTATAGTTGGACAATACTTATACGCGCGATCGGCGCTATTGGGATCTGACATGGGGGCGTGGTCTAAGCTAAGATGGCGTACCATAGTATACAATTTACATTGTCATATATGGAGCAAGTACCTGTTTTTGTTAATTATGAATATTTCTGTACTATTGGGCAGATACTAATCCTACCAAACGTTATTTTATAAAAGATGAACAAGTTTTCAGAGCAGGACATATAATAAAATACGTTAAAAATAACAAAAATATCGGTGATATAATAACCTTTTCACGCAAGACATACAAGAACATACAAGTCGCATCAACGAACGCTTTCTGCTTGTATGCTACTATTCGTTCAGATTTTATCCACCAGAGAGCGTCTGGTCTATGTCAGATCCCAATGTGCCCTTTTCGTTTCCAGCCCCTCAATTTATGTACAAACTGTGAACGTAAAATTTCTACTTTTTCAAAACTTTTAAAACTTTTTTTCTAAAAAATGAAGCATTTTATAAAAAATCACTATAAGGAAATTTTATTTTTATTATATTATATGAAAAATTAGAACATTTTTTTTTTAATGAAAAATTAAAAAATATTTGGCGTTTACTAAAAAAATTGGCACTAAACCAATTTTTCAATCTGATTTGTGGAAATCAACCCAAGAAATTTGTAATCATTTACAGTGAAATCGAAACGTCGGTGTTATCTGGAGCTTTATTTCTTTTATTTAAACAATCAACTTTTTGGTGAATAATACACTATATTTATTAGATTTAATTTTTATTTTAATTAATATTAACTGCAAAAGTTGATATTCAAGATACTGATTTCGTTTAAATAAAAATAATTCTTTACTTTGTTTTATTTACTTTTTATCTACCAAATAAACATCAAAAATACAAATAATTTCATATTTTTCTAATTTAAAAACTTTTCATCGTAATATTAAGTAATAACGATATTTTATAGATTAGTATATTTTTACTCAAAAACCAATGGAAAAATAATCGGAATTTCGAGTTGAACTATAAAAATCCTTTTTGAATATGATTATATACATAAGAAAGCATCAAATAAAATTTTAGCCATAGGTGTGTTACTTTTATAAATATGTTTTTTTTGATTAAAAACTTTAAAAATTGCTGCGTAACTCATTTAAAATTACAACATTTTTCGCTCGCACATTTTGTGATTGTTTAAAAGTACTAAAATGAACATTGTAAACAGTAGTTTAATATATAAGGAAATATATAATCATGGTGTTCAATCGATATATCAATGTAGTTACTCTTAAAAATCATTTTACGTTTCAAAAACAGTACGAGAAGAATGAAAAAATCCCAGAGACAAGCCTATACAAATACACCGTTTTTTTTATTCTTTGCTTTAAATAATTGAACGTTTGTTGAAAATGAATTATGCGATTTTTATTATATTCACTAATGAGTTTAGAAGCACTGAAAATAGTTTTAAAAATGTGCCTTGAAATTTTTTTTTTTTTTCGATAAGTGAAAAATGAAAAGTTTTAGAGACAAGCCTATATATTAAGACAAAAAAAAATGGAGCCCCCGTCTCAAAAAAAAAAAAAAAAAAAATAATAATAATTCTTAAAATAAAAAAACACAATTAATAAAGCAAATTTTAAATCCATGAAAATATATTATATCTTATTACATATTTAAAGATCATTCACATGAGTTCGAAACAAGGGTGAAAACTAATTTCTAGCTGGACCATCGATCCATCGACCGTTAAATAAAATGTTATCATTGCAAACAACAACTATTTAACTGTAAATTAAGGAATTAACAAAATTATTCGTGCGACGTGCATGAATATTCGCTTTTCGTTAAGTGATTTCACTTCACGCACAGCTTTTTTACTTTACAAACAGAGTAAAATAATCTAACGCGTTAGTATATCAAAAGCTTGTTACTAAAAAATATGATATTTGTAAATTTGTAACTTTATCAACATCAACTCATAAAAAATTAAATTATACTATAAAAATTTCATAAAAATTTAGTATCTACTATAGTAAAATTTACTATAGTAAAAAAACCTATCAACCAAAGTACCGAGCAAAGTACATGCTAAAAAATTAATAATAAATTATTATTTGTTAACTCTCCGACGAACGGAGAGCTTCTGTCACAGTGTTCTGGCCTTATATACTTTTGTGTTTAAAACACACAGATTATTGTATCTTCTTTCTTTAAAGTTCAATTGTTCACTAACAGTTTCTATTATAAATTCTTTTATCAATACTTTTTGTTCAAATTGTAGACGTGAAATTCCCGTTTCTTTAAAATTTTAAAGACTAGTTTCTAAAAAGCGATACAATTATAAGAAATAGTAAAATATTTTAATTTTAATATATTATATGAATATATTACAATATATTGTATTTTAATATATTATATGAAAAATCAGAAAAAAAATTTTTTAGAATTAGGAAGTAAAAAAATTGACACTAACGATTTTACAATCCAATTTGTGAAAATCAATCAAGAAATTTGTAATCATAACAGAGAAAAATACGTTTTTCAAATTTTTGATGCAGTTAGTGACTTTAATTGACTTTGAAAACTCTTTTGCACTAATAATTATTTATCAAAGGTATAATGATAAAAAAAATATTTAGAAAAAACAAAAAAATGATAATGCCAAAATACCAAAGCGTGTGGTCTTAAAAAAATTCAAAAAAATCTCAAAAATGGTATTTGATAAAAATTTATGCCATTTGATTAAAATAAAAAATTTGATAAAAATTATATTCGCAAGTCTTCGATAAATATAAGAAGATAAAATATGAAATACTTCACAATAGTATAATAAAAATATTAATTAGTTTATAATTTATTGTTTTTGTGTTCATTATCATAAATATGTAAAGCATCCAAGTAAGATAAGGAACATAGTTTGATTAATTCTAAATAATTTATAAGTAGATAAGATATCTAATAAGTATATCAATCTTTTTAATCTTCAATAACATCTGTATCAGTAGTAAAAATTTTTTCTATCTTTTTTGGATCTAAATTATTAAACAAACAGAGCATTTCATCATCCGATGGTAATACTGGTCGCACCATGTTCAAGTATATTCCTAATGGACAGATATCTGAACAATGTCCCAATGGTAAAGTGACTAATTTTTTTGGATCTCCAGACCATAATAAAAACTAAAATGTACAAAGTAATATTATTTTTAATCTTATCCATAGTTCAAGAGATTAATTTACATCAACACAGGTATCTAAGTTCATTTTTCTGTTATTTCAAGTTTTATCTTCTATGAATTCAATAATTACTTTCAGATTTTGAGAAAACTTTTGAAATTATATCAAAAGCTTCTCGTATTTTTTTTTAAACATATCGTGAAGCTTTTCATGTAATTGCCATTTTTCGACATTTTCCCAAAACTTAAAACTAATCGGTAAATTCATTTAAGAGAAAACATGGAATAATAGAAAGGTAAAACAGATACCTTGTTAGTATACGACAGCCTCTTAAAAAGAAAAAAATTATATTTAGGAATATTTTACTTACCCTTACGTAAAAGTTATCTTGTTCATCTCGGAATTTTTCTAAAATAATAGCTGAACCATAGTCAGGAGTAATAGGTAAATTTAAGTTATTAGCCTTTGCAAAAGCATGAAGAGTTTTATCATGAGCGCTATATAGATAAATCTTTCTTTGATTTTCTTTCGAATTTGATTTATTTATGTTTTCTACAAATTTCCTCACAAATGTTCCACCGTTTAATCTCTTCAAAGTTGGTGTGTAAGACAAAGCATCAAGATAAAATTCTCCTGCTTTTTTCAATTGCGTAAATATTTCATCGGTGTACCAGGCTGGCAAAGGCAAATTAATATCTTTCTAAACATAAAAGAATAATTATTAATTTTAGTTTTAATTTATTTGAGCTTTTAAAATTATTCCTTCTTACATTCACTACGAGCGCGTTATATCCACAAAAAACGTCATTAAAAGTAAAATCCGTTTGAAGAATATTTCCCATCTTTTTAAGAATCATTTCATGTTTAGTTGCTGCAGCTTTCATTTCTGTAGTATCAAATAAATCTTTTAACGCTGCTTGATATCTATAATTAAATATAAAGTATAATACTTAAAAATTTCAGACAGTAGTAGAGTAAATTATGGTAATATGAAAAATAATTTCATTTTGTCACATTGTTTTGCTTCAATATATGGATTCTAAAGTACTAGTCCCACTTATTTATAATTTATGTTTAAAAACAATTGATATTTCAAGATTTTTTATGAACTATTTTTCGTAGTGCATTATTAGCAGTACACGCCAAAAATAGTAAACGAAAAAATAGTTGAGAAAAGCAATCCAACTCTACATCTCAAATTAATGATCCCTATGTCTTAATTTTAATTTAATGTTTATCCTATCATCACCATAATTTACTGCAACTACAAATTAAAAAATAATTAATAAAAATAAATCAAACTTTGGACAATCTCGTGATTTGATAAGTATATCAAGTGGTCTAGGATTAGTATATATCGGTATGGGCATCCAATTAAAATTAGGATTCCAAGTAAGATTGTCTTTTGGCGGATAAAGCGCAGCAAGAACAAGTTCGAGCGAGGCTTTTGTACGAGTGACTCCAGATGCGTATGCGTATACGTGTTTTAAATTATATAAATCTGGCAAAAAGTCCTTGTAACGTTCTCTCAACATTTTGCCAATTTTGTACTCTTGCCTCATTCCTTCCTAAATGAAAATAGGATTTTGATTGTGATGTATTAAATGGACGAAAATATAAAATGACACAATCAGATTTTATTCGATAGTTTTTTTTTTTGCTTTTACAGTAAATATGACGTGATGCTGACACAATATACGGGATTATATTTTTGGTTTGATTTCAATTGACTTGATTGCACATTGTAAATCCAAGTTTTATTATTTTATGAGGCATTAGTAATAATACTTTTTTTCAAGGTGATGTAATAGAGAATCTGATTTATAAAGTTTTTTGTAATATCTTTATGGCATGCTTTTTATTAGTTAAAGTATAATATAGAGATATTTTTAAATCCTTTAGATTGAGGATAAAAAATTAAAAAAACTATAAAGTCGGTATTTTATGTGCTCTTACACAAATTTTATTTTAAAATACAGAAAAAAAATATTGCAGTTTAATTGTTAATATGAAACTAATTAATTATTAGAACAATGTTAACATTTGATATAACATGAAATAGTTACTTACATTCGTCAATTGAGCATATCCCCACGGTTCGTACAAAGATTCACTCATGTTCAATATTTTCGCTTCGCAATTAATTGGCGTTCTAGCGCCATGTCTAAAAAGCTAAAAAATTAGAATATTAAAATAATTGTTCATATAATTACAATAAAAATATTTAAAATCACTGATTTCTTACAACTTGAACGAGTTCTAATTTTAAATTTTTGTCATTTGGTTTGCCAAAAATTAAAACAAAACAGAAAACATTAAGATATAAAAGTAATAAAATTTTCTTGAAATACATTTTTATATAACTTATTGACGTTTAATACAAAGACTTGATAAACTATAATACAAGTTGTTCGATGTATGCAGTTTATTGAACGACTAATATCGGGAAAGTACCCGGTAATAATTATAAGAATTTTCACAATCAGTCAGTGAGATGTAGAATTTAATCTAATCAAAGAAATTGAGAGATAGATTTATCGATTATTGTTTGTTAAACCTTTGCACTCAATAAATTTTTATGTAATTGAGATATGCCGAAACACGCCTTCTTTTTTTTCTCTTTTTGACTTTTGCGTAAACTTTATATTCTAAATTTAAGATATAAAGTGATATCAAACGTTCATTGTTCAATTATTTTTTAATTATCAATTAATGGAGTCTTTGATTTCAAATAAATGAATACTTTTTTTAAATTAAAAAAATGGATAATAATTAATAATTTAACATAAAATATAAATCTATGTATTGAGGTTGGATAGTAATCATGATTAGCGTTGATTTAGATAATCAACTAATAATCAATTCTGATATCAACGATAAGCTATTGAATTTTTTAATAATTCCATTTGCTTAGATAGACAATATTCTTCCATCAATTAAAAAATATAGCACTTGAATCATCAAATGTTGCATCAAAAATTGAAATATTGGTATTGCATAAGAATAATTTTCGTATCAATATTTATAAAAACAGAAATTTCCAAACAAATTTTAAATTATTTTCCTCTGAAATTTCTTTGGATGCTAAAATTCACATTAACATTAACTATTAATAGACTTTATATTGATGAAGTATTATTGATGCAATATAAACGTATTGAGTCGTGATAAAACAATTGGAATAAATTGAAGCATGTTAGGTTCTATTAAATTTTATACTCTGAACAATCATATTTATTTATCATTGAAATGCGTACACCATTCAAATGCGAATGATAATTTTAAATTTATGTATACAACATATATATGTCGCTGGTAACAGTTTTCTATAAAGTTATATAAACATTTCATTCTTCACACATATATATAGGTTATTGTCTGATAAACAATGATATTACAACATTATTACATTATTGTTTCTTACTTTATATTGCCGATGTTAAAGTTATACAGTGAGTTTGATTAAAAAATTCGCGAAATATAGTTGTCGTGTAACAAATATATATTGAAAAAGTATACAAAATTTTATTTATATCTATGTAAATTATATCTATATATATTTTGTTTAAAAATAAATTAAAAAATCTCGGTAAAAATATAACCTTATATCTAAAATTAGATATGCGTTAGTGATTTTTACATGGTATTAATAAATACTTAGTTTTTAGGAAATATTTTTATCGTTACAATAAAAACGCAAAAAAAAGAAATAATTTTTACATTTATTCTCACAATAGACATGAGGGATGAAGTATTAAAAAAAAAAAAACGAATGCGAGTGATATTTGAAACAGAAAGACATAAGACACTTATAAAGCTAGACCTTTTACAAAGGTCGAATAGTAATCACATGTAATAAAAAAAAATCTTATAATAATATAATATAAATATTATTTCAACGCGATCTTTTAAAAAAAAGATAGTTTTAACCGTTATTCCTTAGAGGAAATTTTAACGGAATTTTCTTAAAAGATTGGCATTGATGTAAATGCAGCTAAAAATTTATTTTTTTAAGCTGTCATTTTCTTTTTTAAACTGTCTTCGCCCAAACACCAAGGACAAAGTCTTCGATTTCACATTCGTTGGCACCTCGAAGAATCCTGAAGTAACCACGTTCACCCCATCCTTCGCCCCAAGAATTGGCTACACGCTACAATAAGACATTAAGTAAATATTAATAAAAATAATTATTAATTAGAAAAATAAATTTGAAATAAAAAATATTTTGAATTACTCTTACCCAGTATTTAACGGGTCTGTTATCAAACAGTGATGGTTCTTCTCCCCAACCGATGATCCTTACAGAATGATATCCACTGGGATACCTTTCAGAAAGTATTGAATGGACATAAATGCCCGATTCATAATTGAAAAAGTCTTGATATACCCGCATGGTCGCTATTAAAATAAAATAACGTTAATAGAATTTTCAAATAAAGTGAAAGCACATTTCGATACTAGTGTGCAAAGTGAGCGATTCTCGCACGGGTATAGTTGGTCATCTAAGCAAAGTGAAAAACACCCGCCCGAGGGTCATTCTCTTAACAAATGCGTATCGAACTCTATTTTTCTGTCTAAAATTAAATTATTACCTTGAACGGGTCCAGACGTTAAAATCTCATGCATAATATCAGTCTCGTTGCCAAGGCGATAAGCTGGCCCAACTTTATAGAATTCGTTTCTTAAACTATATGAATGTCGTGGTTTGCATCCAGCACTGGACAGCTTACCTCTACGTGGTATTTTACATTTATCATATTTATTATTAAGGTCGTATGGGTAACATTCTTCATCGGTTAATCTAAAAGAGTTAAAAAGTATTTCAGATTAGTTTTTTTTAATTGTATATTTATAAGATAAGTATTTTATATTTTTATTGATTTAATAATATAATTTAATCTTCAATAAGTTTAATATGAAAACATATCAGTTGTAAAATACAATATTTACCCAAATTTACGCATAAACAGCCAAGCTCTATCGAGATATCCTCCACTACAACCAAGCTGTCCTCTGTTATTACAAGATAAAAGATGCTGTGCGCTCAATTGAACATTTTCGAGTCCCTTGCTCATAATGGCAAATCTATCGGATGCAACATCAACAGTAGAAATAGCCCAAGAGGATCCACACCAACCTTGATCGTGAATTGGTTTAATATCACGCTCCCATCTTTTGGTTGCATCGAATTCTCTTGGTAACTGGTTTGGATTGTAATTTCGACGTACTGAGTTCATTCGATAAACCTGTTATCATAAATTAAGGATTTATTTATTTTTCTTTTCTCTTATATATTTTATATTATTGATAAATAAAAGTTTTAATTATTACCGATTGTGATGGATTCTGAGTTCCAAGTCTAAGTTTCAAACCTTCGTCGAGCGTATGTCCCCAGAATTCAGAATAATTTGTGGCTACCCAACCTAAATTTTCGAGGATATTGACACGGTCGATCACTTCCTCGTCCATTAAGCAACGATTCTCTTCGCAAAGAACTTCCTCTTTGTAATCTATTGACATACACGTGCATTTGTTACAATTGTCTTTGAACTTCCTGAGATGAGGATATACTTTTCCTTTGTAATGGCATTCTGAAATAATTTTTAAAATTATTATTAGAATTTTTAAATTAAAAGAAAAACAAGAAATTATTATCCATTAAATTATCAATTTGAAAAATTGATTACATATTTACCTCCAAGCAAAGCAGTGTCTGGAGGAGTCTCTCCTTTACAGAACGACCAAAAATCAGGACAGCAATCAACCTCCGAAGTACGATTACTGCAGAAGTCATCGCAGTAACATAAGGTACCAATTATAGGAACACTACAGTCATCTTGTCGACCAGTGCAACATTGCCGTTCACGATATCTTTGTGCACAATATGGTCCTTTTAAACCTGTGAAATCGGGTCGTGCTTGACAGAGTACTAATACTCCAGTCAACCCGATAACCAACAGCCATATTCTCACCTCGTTCGCTCTTAACCTGAAATTATAAGAAATTTTTTTTATTAGATTATGATTTTAATAGATGGTAAGAGGATTGAAAAAATTATGCTATAAAAGATTAATACTGTTTGACCGGTTTTATAAGTTTAAAAAACCGGTAAAATTGTAAGTAGCTAAAAAATAAGTGAATTTTGCGTAATTAAATATTATTTATAATACTCAATTACATAAATGTCACAATAAAAAGAGCATTGTTAACTAAAATAGTATATTACGCACCAAGGGAGGGAAGGGGGACATTCTAACCCGCGCGTATGTTATCGCCCGAGCCGAAGGCGAGGGCGATAAACGCGCGGGTTAAGATGTCCCCCTTCACTCCCGTGGCGCGTATACAATTTTTTACCATAGCCAAGCCGAAAGTTGTCAACTAAAATTACACGTATAACGTAAACGTTATGCTATATTGTTCTACTAGATACACTAAACGATATCACACTACACGGTAACACTCGTAATGATAATTCATTAATAAAAAAAGATGTTATGAATTATTCTAATTTTTCATCACACACATTTTTAAAGATTCTATGCTTTGTTTTACTATATACACTACACGATAACACACTACACGGTAACACTCGTAATGATAGTTCATTAATAAAAAAAAAATTTATTATTTAATCTGATAGAGTTATTCTTCGATACACTCAGTTTCAATACACACATTTTTCATCACACACATTTTTAACTAAATAATAATATAATACAATGTATACATATACATTATAATGTATACATTTTGTTTTTTTTTGTTTCAAATTTAAGAGATTTTGAAAAAGAAACAGAATAAGATTTTGATATCTGCCTTTGTTTTGTTCTTACTATGACTTTTGATGAAGAGCAAAAAGGCTAGGTATATTAGACATTATATGGGGAAAAGAAAGAGACGGAGAGATAAAACGTATGCTATACTCTGTCGTTAGCGCCTGCGCAGGACGTTCTTTTTGCTTCCTGCCCCGGCAAGAATGTGAGACTTTCGGTTGAAGTAGTGGGGATGAAAGTAGAAACTTTCGGGTTGGATATGGTAAAAAAGGTTATTTTTTAAATATACACGTACACACAGAACTTATTGTAGGCTTCCGGTTCAGAAATGGATTTGGTTTATATTCGTTACTTAATTATATACACCCACTCTGCATAAGAAATGCAAGAATCAAATAAATTAAATTGAAATTGAATTTACTGCATTATAGTTTTATCATATTTATAGTACATATACAAACTTACTAAAATAATTTTGATCACAATTAAAACACAAAGACTAAATTTTTCTATTGCAATATTTACTTCATAGACATACATAATATTATTTCCTTGTTAGAACAAAATTCAATTGTCTTTCTGAATTCATTTATACTTTCATAGCTCTAACTAATTTGTATTTGGAATTCGTCAGTGGTTCAATCGGTGGAGCGATGGATTCGTAATCTCGAAGTCCCGAGTTCGAATCCCGCTCTCAGCTGATTGATGCAAGCACCGCTGTACGTACATGTGTTTTGTTCACAAACACACTGACGATCTCCGTCGCTAATTAGCATCACAATGATAGTATAAATAAAACGACGTTATAATAAATTTAAAAAAAAAATTTATTTGATCAGTGCTTTGTTTATAGATTTTTTTCATCACTCCCTAACACATTTTTTTTTTCAAACGTTTTACAGCTTTTTTTTGTTTTCTTAATAGTAG
The DNA here is from genome assembly GCA_017163975.1 of Anastatus disparis. Taxonomy (NCBI): domain Eukaryota; kingdom Metazoa; phylum Arthropoda; class Insecta; order Hymenoptera; family Eupelmidae; genus Anastatus; species Anastatus disparis. The sequence goes on from JAFFSR010000226.1 coordinate 6,342,269, forward strand.
TGATGGTTATGAACTTTAATAGTTCTCTAAGCCATATCTTATCCATACCGGATTTTCATTTATAATGGGACCAGTTTTCTATTACAGTTTACATAATTTTTTAAATAAACTTTTTCATTCAATATTTATTCACATTTTCAGTTTCCATATTAAACATTATCAACAAATTTTTTATTTTTAAAGGACTTACTAACAAGTAAAAAAATGAAAATTATGCATCCATAATAGATTGCACAAAATAATTCATAGGAAAAATAAAAGTCAACTTCTTTATTCAATGTGCACTGAATTTTTTTTAGATAAATTCTATATTTACATGTATATCTCTTTGAGCGTGATTCTTAAACTAATTGTAAATTATGACCTATTTTCAACATAACATTATAATGTTAAGTAGGATTAAGAAAAGTTATGAAAAATTAAATTTGATATCTAAAAAGATCGACAAGTAAATCACAGAATTAACTATTTGCATTCCCCTAATTCTTTCTAGCTTACATTTGATAAGCAACGCCTACTTAATATGTCACTCTATGAAAATAATTTATAGAAATTACTACTTTTTCAAGATTTTTGCTTTAGTATTTATGCAAAAAAAAATTGCCCAAGTATTGCTAATTTTTTTGTCAAATTGTTTCCAGAAATTTTTACTCAACAGTCGACACGTTTGTACATAATTTAAAAATTATTTTTTTAATTTAAATTTAAATTAATATTTTAATTATAAACTATTAACTGCCCGATAATATTTACTCAAGACATTCCTGCATAAATTTCCGTGCGCTTTACTGCAATGATTCCTTCAGATTATTTTAATAAGGATGGATTAATGTTATGATCGGTATAATGTTAAGTGACATATAACTAATAGATGAATTAAAAATCTGTCACATTTTATAAAATTTATATTTCAAACCAACCAGAGTATGATATAATCATCCACTTAAAAACAATGTTTACAAACATTAAAATTTCTATAAATCTCCTCATAAAGATTAAATATAAACTTGGCTCATATATTTCAAGTCGTTAAAGACTGACAATGACCTGTAGAAAACTAAAAGATCAGAGCAGAAAAAAGAAAGAAAAAAATTTAAGCATTAGTGCCAAAATGTCATTTAAAAACATTTAAGTATACCGTTGATATAAATGACGCGATAACTATAAAACGTTAACACTTTAAATCAGTCGACAAGCACAGCACCTGACAGTTTGGCAAAAATTATAAACTAAAACACTTGGATTATGCATGTATAAAGGAGACAAAATTCTCTTCTCAGAAGTGCAACATTCTCATTTTCTAAAGGCTAAATCCAACTCCTCTTACACTTGTTTTTAAATGCTATTTTATCATACACAGTTGGAGACTATTTAAAATAATGTGAAATTATATATTTGCTGACTATTAAGAATTTTTGAGAATTTAAGAGCTGCTTCTTAACTGAACACAAAGAGTTAATAACTCGTGGATGCTCTTTCAGAATTTGTCATTTATTTTAATTTTATTGTAACATTAATATTCATGTTAATTTAACGATCGAGCGTTTAAGTATGCTTTGTTGTCGTTTTTTTATGCTCCATTCTTTTACAATAAATAAGGACTGTATATATCGATGGTAAACAAAATCTAAATAATTTAAAAAAGACAAGAATTTCATTATTTATTTTATTAAGGTATCAGGTTACAAACATATGTAAGATGCCACTTTTATCAATGTCCGTACAAAAAATTTTTAAAAATTTTAAAACGCTCGTCTTAAAAATACACAAGATACATTTCGATTGTAATGAATTTTTTATAACACTCCTTAATTAATGCAATATGATAATTTTTTTTCTATAAGCACAAGCTCATTTGCATATTATATATACGAACTAAAACTAATTACGCGAAAAAATAAAAAAAGAAGACAGAAACTTTAAGCTTCATCGTTATTAATAAACATGTTTTGTACTTGTCATTTTTCTTGCTAATATCCTTCTTACGTCATATTATAAATTTGCTTGACATTGATTTTTCTAAAGGAATCTTCAAATCAATCTCTTTTAAAAACAGTATATAGTAATGCCATTGCTTAAAATGCATAATAAAATTCTTTATATAACGTAAATGTAAAATCAAAGCAAAAAGCAAAATGAAATTTTTGAAATTTAATAAGTATCATTTTATAATTTAAATAGATCCCATTCAGATACGGAGCAAGTCTTCCGTGAACTGTTGCAGCGCTAGCCAATATGAAATTTATTTCTGAAGTCCGTTTCTGCGTGATGCAAGAGAGTAAAGTGCAGGCTAACTAGCAAACCCTTTTTCAACGATCGAATTGGCCAGTCGTAAGAGTAGAAGAAGAAGGAGAAAAAAAATGCCTAAAGAATTACGCGTACACACAAGCATATAGTTTAGTGCAAATGCAATAAGTAACACTTGAAAGCCGGATAATTCGATTCATCCGGTCCATGCGCAAAACGATTAATGCACCCGAGCAATTTAGACATTTAACGAGCTACTACACAACTGTACAAAATTAACGATCTGACTGGCGCCTTGTACACAAGCTTTTCAAACCTAAAAAAAAGAAATAGAAAAAAAAATGCAAAAGTTTAGGGAGAGTGAAAATTAGGCCAGAGTAGTTATACAATATCTTTTTTTTTTGTTTATTTATTTATTTATTTAAAACTTGATTCTACACTGAATTTCTTTTGAAGCAGAGTTCGCGCCTTTTCTTTTTTATTTAATTTTAAAACGAGCTCGGCACGTGCTTAAACGTGACACACATGTGGTGTCTTGGGCAATTTTTTTCTCGTATACTAACTAACCGTCCGCCTCTGCTTTCATCCGCATGATGTATTCTTTGAATTTGACTATCGGTGCATCATCTGTTTATTTGTATTATTGTTGGCCCATTAAAGATAAAAAGATCTGGGTCTTGGAAATGAAAATGAAGTTTTCAAACAACGCGACTGTATATGTTATGCTGAATTTCTTTTTATAATAAAAGAAAGGGTTTATATAAAGTTTCATTTTTTTAAAACGAGCTTGCAACAGTAGCCGCGTCCGTGGCTGTTAATTGATATAACACTCTCCTTTGGTAAATCAACACTAAAAATACAATTTTTATTATTTTTTTTTTTGTAGAAACTTTTGTACGTTTTAAAGGAGATATTTACATCAATCAAAGGAATAAAAGATCATAAAAATATATATAGATGCGTCTGTTAAGTGTTTTTAGATTCAACGATTGCTATTAGAGCTCATTGCAATTAGTGTATCCTCGATAAATCACAATCAAGTTTTATTATATATTTTTTTTCTATTTAATGCTGAGAGACGTAAAATGTCGCGGTTTTTATAATTAGGTGTTAATAATAAGCAGTTATAAAATTTAATTATCTGTCATTAGATTAAATTGTGTTACTTTATTAATTGAAAATAAAACTTTTAATAACAATTAGCTTATATTTTTTTTTAATTATTTTGAAGTTATACTTTATAATGTTGTTTCTCAGAACATATTTTTAAAAGTTAGTAACCATCTTTTTCTGTTAAGTTGTTTAAATTTTTTTCTGTATACGCTTTGTATCCTAAAAATAAAAATCATCGCATTTGCCGTAAACATTATTTTTGTATGTTTAAAAGTAAGTATTTTTAAAAGTGATCTTTCAAATTTTGAAAAAAAAAGAAAAAATTTTCGAAAAAATACTTTAACAAAAGAAAGTGAATAACGTTTTTTAAAAAAAGACTTGCATATCAGAGGTTTATTTGTTCGGCAAAAATCTATTTCAGTCGTAAAGAATAAAAAGGTCAGGAAGTACACAGTCATTTATTTTTTTTTTTTACGTAATATAATTAAGACTCAAAATTGAACCTGCCACATATCAAAGTTAAGTAATTAACAGTCTCGTCTTCTAAGACTGCACATATACACGTATGCTATTGACGTTGTTCTTGACCCACTTGTTATGCAGATATTAAGAGCAACAAGTTAACAAACGACTAAATTATAACCAATCCAATCCTGATAGTCATGGGTAAATTAAAAACATTTTCTATCTTCAAAGCATCCGTGTACGTTTGATTATCGCATAGCAGGCGCCGAAATGTAACATTATATAGACATTAAATTATGATATGTTAATTGGTAGCATGTGTAGCGAGACGCCTTTAAAGATGGGATGGGTTTTAAAAACATATTTCACTTAATCGAGTTATTCATCGCTTAATCCAATGTTTATAAAGTTTTTTCAGCAAGTTTCTGTTGTATCATAAGTATGAGATAATAGTTTTATCTTAGAAAATTTTAGTTTTTATTACGGATTTTTTATCTGTAGATTATCAATCAATGGAAATCATAAAAATCATTAGTATTTTTAAAATGTTATTTTATCTTTAAATGATCGGTATCAGTATTCCTCGAAAATATTAGTAATATTTAATGTTTTTAATTTGAGTTCTTTAAATGCCCGCCAATCATGAGAGTTTTAAAAATTTGAAAGGAAATAAATTAAATTTTTGATGCAATATGATTTATTGATCTTTCAAACGAGTTTTAATGCTAATTTTTAAAAGTCGACTAAATAAGAGAACTTTAATTTAAGAAACTCTTAGGACTAGTTATGATTTTGTAATTTATTTAGCAATACGATAAATTAATTATTTTACATTTTTAATTAAAAGAACTTAAAATTCTAAATGTATATCATTCGTTTATAAATTATAAATAAACACAGTATTTTTCTATTTCAATATTAATTTCGATTAAATAATCACTTTGATTAATTTTCACACTTTAAATTCTACATATTTCTAAATATCTTTAAAATGTAATCGTAAATCTTTCTTCCTCGAAAAACACGAATATATTACAACTTATTTATCTCTTGCAAACTTGAATTAATATGATTTTAATTATTTCTTCAACAAAGTTTGCACACAAAGATATACGAGCAAAGAAATTGCAAAAAAAATAAAAAATAATTTCCATAACCAAGCTCAAAATAGATCCGATCAACTGCTCTTATGTGTACATTAAAAAGCCCATCGATTTTTCTACTCCGTTCAATCAGATTTAATTAATCACTTTTTCTAGAACCTCCAGATTACAATGCTAAAAGCAATAAATTAGATATAAAAAAAGCGTCGTTCCAACCTCTGAATAATAATAATACATTACTTTTACAAGGCTTAAAATCGATAATACACAAATACGATTCCATCGTAATACGCGTATGTTCTACGAATGCCAGAATTTAAAGTGAGTGGGCGTAAACGACAAATGCAATGTAATGAGTCAGTATACACGTTCGATACTGCGTTAATATAAAAGTATAATAATATGAATGAATATCTTGGTTATTTATTTATTTTTTCTTACTACTGTCTTTCCACTGGGGATCTAATCATATGATGACGTTTTATCTCTTTAACGTATGCACTTGTTTAGCCGTAAATCTGCAATAATATCTAAAAATAAATGGCTACGAGTGCACGTAGACGTGCCTTTAGGCATTATTATACTTTTACTTCACATATTTATTGGGTGCACAGACATAGACACGGACACATCATCGCACCTTATGACGTCAATTTTTCGAAGACTCTATTTTTATGATCTTGATAATCGGTGTATATATAAGATCGCTAAAATAAATCATTTCATTAACAAGAAGAACCTTCGGATTATTATGTAAAACGTATATACAAACAACTTAGTTTTCAGTCGAGTACTAACCAACCAAATTTGATTTCTTTTATTTATCTCCTTTTTTTTCCATTCATTGCGCTCAATATGCACGATCATCACTTATTTTAATTTTAAATGCTTTAAATCAATATTGTTGCGCGTTTGATCGATCGTATTCCGGTAGTAAATTTTTATTGTTGTTATTTATACATTTAAGTACGTGTTTATTTATTCCATCAATTTATTTATCATTCTTGTCTAAATATTGTGTATGCTACTATTAAATAAAATTCACAAACGATACGCTTGATTTCATAATACTAAAGCCTATACATCGGCATGTTATTAAATTGTTGGTCTATGTATATAAATGTCAATCATGCATTCCTCAATGGGAAAAATAATTAAATTTATCCTTTTTAAACGGTCAACTTTTTATTGATACAATATAAAAAGACAAAAAAAACTCGACGATTACGTAAAAATGACTAGTTTTTTCTTTATAAACAATCATTAACTGTGATTGCTCATTAAATTCAGTATTTTGTCAAATAAATGCATAATTAAGTTATAAAGCGATCGATGATTTATGTTGGTTTTTTTCCTTTTTTGAAAGAAGCTTTTTTTTGTACCTATAATATAATTGCTAGCAGTTACGTTGCTGCAAAAATTCTTCAAGTCTATTTTAACAATGTTTATGCGCATATATATCCGACGGAGATCCTCAATAAGCTTATACAAGATGTCTAGTTTAGAAAAATAATAATAAAAGAAAAAAATGAATTTGGTTAAAGCAAGGCCAAAAGTGTAAGGACGTGACTCTTCAACATATATATAAATATATATATTCTTTACAGTATGCTTATATTGTCGTTGAAAAAAAAGAAAGAAATAAGATTGAGATTATTCAACAATATTCCGTCAACAGAATGCTATGCCACTTTATCAAATCAAGGCGACGAAGTCTTCCTTTTCTTACATATACATATATGCGTGTACTCCCTCTTTTTGAAAGTTGCCTCTGCGACAGATATAAGAGCAAATTCCATTACGCGTAACTTAAACATATACATATATATATACAAGCTTATATTCAATCCAGGTATATACACATGTAGATGATACGTTTGTCCATGATATGTCGAGAGTTCATTGCTCAATTGAGAAGCGCTTTATTTTTTTTTATCGCGAGCAAAAAGTGGTAATCCCCTAACTTGAGAGAGAAAGAAAAGAAAACAACAAATCGAGAATCAAAATGAAAAGTATACAAAATAAATGAAAAAAAAAATTAATAAGAAAACCATTGCCAGATCGCAGTGTATGTGTACGTATAATACCAAAACGATAAATCACCCATCCAAGGGCTTTTATGGCAGCTTATAACTAATAATGAAATATTATTGGAATATTTTTCCTTAGATAAATATTAATAAACTATTCTCATTTGACCTTTAAACGATGATTCTGATCGTTTAAAAAAAGAAGAAGAAAAAAAAACTATTGTCCTAGACACATACCTTCAGATGATTCCCCCATTGTAATTATTTAATAACTTGTTTGTTTTTTTATTAGCATCGATCTTCGGACTTTAAGTATCGTATAATCGTTCCATTATGTTGCATTCTTATTTTTTTTAATGGATTATGACAAGTTTTAATATTATTAAATTAAAAAGAAAAAAAAAGATATTAACAAGCTTGATTATTAATACTATGTATATTCAAAGTTTTCATCTCTTGAAAAATACATAATTTATAGCGTAATATTTTATATTCTAATGTTTTTACCTAATAAGATTAACCTAGGCTCGTTTTAACAAGATGAATAAAACATGTACAAAAAAAAAATCAAAAACAAAGCACGGTAATTTTAAACTGGATAAAAAAAAATTTTTCTTTTTTTTTTTTAACCAAGCGCAACTTATATTCATTAGCGCAAGAGATTATCCAGTCAGATGAATCTATTACCTCGTATACTTTAAACGATCTTTTCAAGAATGAAAATCGATCATTCACTCAAAGAAGAAAAAAAAGGCATTTTTAAGAAACAAAAATAAAAAGAGCTTGCCATTGTTACTAAGTGGAGCAAAGATTGGAATCTATATAGCGATATATCGATTGAAAACGTTTATATGCCTCATAACAGTAATTGCTCGCAATACTGCAAGGTGGTCCTGTACGTATGATGAAGTAATCAGCAAGAAATCGGATACTAATCAAATACATAAATTCCAATTTGCAGAAATTTTAATAACCAATAATAAAGGAGTTTAAATACCTTGGCTCGTTCAAACAATTTGCAACTATTATAACGTCCGTAACGCAATATACACGAGAAACCAAACTGATATTCGATAAAGTAGATGAAAAAAGTCTAAATCATAATTCACGTTCTATGCTAGCTTAAGAAAATGGAATTTTTAATTTTCCAAAGTGATTTTATAAAATCATTTTGCTACCTGTACTCATAAATTACATTATTCTATGAGCAACAATGTGTCGATGATACGTGCTGATATGCAATGCCGATAAAACGATCTTTATATATATTATTGTACGTGTAAAAGATCACTTCAGCACTTGTCTCGATAGATGATTTATGAGCACTTGGTGGTGCTTGGTACGCGTACGCATAAAAACGTATATATTATGTATAGAAAAGTTGACGTAATGTATATCGGAAACATTAAAGTTGCGTTGCCTCAGAAAATTTTTCGCCAGTTTTATAAACTAGCGCGCGTCACGCTAACTTCCTCAAGAATTTTTGCTCTCGACGATAAAGTAATATTCGACGCTAGTCTTAATTGCCATGAATCATTGGGCATACATGATTATTTCATTCATTTATGAGAATTTGATAATAAAAAGAGAAACGTTCGATTAATTAGTCGCGGGTGAATAAAAAAGGAACGAGGAGGAGATAAGACGATTTGCATAATTAAATTGTTTTGTCATCGGACAGAAATTTAAATTATTTCGGGGAATATTTAAACGATTATAATTGTATTAGTAAATATTTATTTTAAATATTTCAATTGAAGATACATTTTGATGTATCAGATATCAATTTATCAAAGCAATTAATTGAATTTCTTTAAAATAATATATATACCGATGACTCAGCGCACGAGTGAATATACCTACTCGACATTCTTCAAATATTTATTAATTATTTTGCAACCTGATAAGATTTTAAAAATATAAATTTTCAGTGAAATAAATAGATTGGAAAAAAATGAATTTCATTTATATAGTCAATGTAATGACTTCTGAAGTAAAATATACTTATGCACACATACTAATAAGAAGTTCAGCATTGAAGTGCAGCCGGCTTTTAACGAAGTAGGCTAATTATTTGCATAGATAACAAGTCGGAAAACAGCTTCTTCTTCTTATACACCAGAGATACAATAAATTTAATTATTAAAACAAAGAGAATGTCAAAAGGTAATTAAAAATAATCGGTAAAATATTTAGATTTTAAAAAAGACATTAATATATCGTTCCACTTTTATTGGACACATAGGCATCAATGACTTTTAAAGATTTTTAGCATGTCCATTTAAAATCTACTTCAGCGCTTTTTGCTAATAATAGCATATGCGTTTTTATTGATGAACCCCGGTGTGCGTGAGTGCGTGTGTGTTTGTAAGTCTGGCGCCCTGGATTTCTTTATTTCCTTATAGTTCATTTTGGGTTGTTAAAAAAGCTTTTATGATGATGCGCATCAATATGGCTTGTCATAATGTAGCCTCAAATTACTCTTTTGCCACCCAGCTTTCAAATTTCTATTGAACGTTTACTCTAAAATGAAAGAAAAAAAGAATCTTCTTCTTTTTTTATGCTTTTATTTTTGACACTTATTTAAACGATTAAATTTATGGATTTTAAAATGGCTAAACTGCACTTTGTAAAAGGAGGTTTTTTAACAGTCTAATTAGTTCAATTATTTTATGATTGTGGGTACATTGTACAAACAGTTAAGAAAATTAGTCTAAATTGTTGGTAATTTTTTATTGAAAAAAATTTGTTTTCAATTCATTCCGTTAATTTTACTAACTGATTCCTATGTGAAGAGTAAATTTTTTTCAAGTTACGTATTAAATGGTTCAGTATTAATTTTTAAATAGTCGAATCATTATTGCAACGGAAGTATTTATTTACAGATATTTGCTCGACTGTAAAGGTAAAAGCGAAATATTTTCAAATATTTATTTGCGATAAAAAAAATTTCTGTCAGAAATGACAATTTTAACAGTAACAGAAGGAATGTCGACGAAATATATCAAATATTAAATTAACAAGACGCTGACGTGTACGAATTAAAAGTTAAAAAGAAAATGAAAAAATAAGAAAAGAAATATACAGAGAGAACATTTGAGCTTACGGCTAAAGTAGTTATAAACGCAATTGCGTTTTGATTACAGTATTATAAACGATATCGCAAGCTTTAATCTTTTCTCGCGCCTTTGCAAACCCATTAAAAATAGGTGAGCGCGTTTACTGTAAACCCAAGCCTTTGTACATACCATAATATACATACGCGTATATATATTGTGGTTACACACTCCCCCTCGATCGCGCTTTTTCTCTCATACGTATGTATGTTAATTGATTGAATCAAACGAAACCGCAGGCACTGACACATATGGGCTTTTTTTAATTTAATCATGGAGATTTTTATAAGCGTTGTGTAGCTCGAAATGATTTTTCCTGTTTCTTTCTCTAATAAAAAATTTCAGAATTTTTATGTCTATGTATTCCATATTCTTTGTGGTATTTTTAAATCTTAAGATGAGTGTTTGTGTAATTTATGAATTAAAAAATATTTTTATTTAATCATTTATATTTATATTTTGATTTTTACGTACATACACAGTTAGAAAAATAAAATGTTTTTAAGATGCATTAAAATAAAGGAACATGCAAATTTTAAATAAACTTGGTATGAAGATGGAAAAACAATGGAAAGTTCTTCTGGTATATTTTGAACTTTCTTTTCGATTCTATAAAAAAGATTTAGGCTCTTAAAACAATCCCATTCAAAATATAAAAAAAATAAACAAAAATAAAAACATAAACTAGAATTACTCTAAAAATTATTAGTTTTTAAGAAAGAAAGTCAAACGTGTAAAAATCATTGCGCATATTGGCAAGCTGCCTAGAAAAAAATTTCTATTAAATCAGAAAACTATTTACTCAATCCTAGTTAATTAATATGATTTCAAAATTTTATAAGAATATTTTTAGAGATGCAATGTATAATATATATATATATATATAAATTAGAGATTTCGCATTCTCACTTGGTTCGATGAACAAAAAAATAAACATTGAAGAATATAAAAAAAAGAAGAAATCAGTGATAAACAAGCAAAGACAAACAAACTAAAATAAACATAAAAAGCACGCATCTCTTTTTTAAATTACTTTTAAAATAAGAAAAACATCTTCAACTTTGACAAACGTGACAAATAACCCTGTAACTTAGTTATATCTGATTTATGAATAAGAATAAAAATCTATCGAACAAAAAATTCAGTTTTTTTTAAACAGCAAAAGATACTTTACAAATTTTTATTTGTGACTATTACAAAAGACACGTACTTTAATTTCAAATGAAATTCGTACTTGAAATTTACTCAATGATGTTAAAAAATATAAGCTATTAAAATGCTTATTAACCCAAACTTAATGCTGATTTGCATAAAAATTAATGCAAATTTTACTAATTTTACAATAATTTTACTCTAGGATTACATAAAATTTAATAAAAAAATTACATGAAATTTTCTTCCAGTACCACATTAAATTTCATGTACAAAACATATTGAAAATTAAAGTAAATGTATTAAATTTAATGTAATTTTTAACAGTATTTATATAAAAATAATGAATCTTTGATGATTCATTGGTTTCTTTAAAGAAAGGCGTGTGTACATCATTAGATTACGTAGATTTTGGCATAAGTATATCAATCCGTTATGTCATCCCCCATCTATTGCTGTAATAGATTTAAAGCCTAACTACTTTATAACACCTTGGCGTCATTCCCTTTTACATTTTAAAATGTACAACGCTTCATGCTAAATACTATATATATATAGACATATATTGCAATTTTAAACTTACGTACTGCATTCGATAGAACCTATTATTAAACCAACAACAAAAGTTTTACCGTTTGCACTCACTCGCGCTCCTTTTTTTTTTTTTTTTTTTTTTTTTATTAAACAGCCAAGTCAAAAGTATACAAGAAATCGGTTATTTTTAAAAGTATGAACATTGCATTTTTAATCTTATCGATTTTTTTTCCTTCGTTCTATATCAAATATTCAATCAAAGTTTAACTCTCTTTTTTTTCATTACTTTTATTTTTAAATATTTGCTCAACTCGCGGATCGAATTTTATATTTAAAATTTGATAAAGCAAAAATGCTGAAGTCGATATGCCAAAAGATAACTTAGATATGCGATTGTACCTGAAGCTTACAATATATAAAAACATTGAATTTACTATTTAAAAAAATTTTTTTAAATTCTTATATTTATTTGTTTTTAACAAACATGTGTATACATAATTCTGATGTTTGTAATATTAATCTTAGTTTTTGCGCTATGCGATATTCATACGCGCGTTTTGTTCAAGCTTGTAAAAAAGAGCTAGCTTTGCATTTATGATTTAAAGGCGTTATTTCTTTTTTCATTAGATTGAATGCAATTTTTTTTTTTTTGAAAATTACAAATTGCATCACTAAATGCTTCTGTATTTTTTTTTTGTTGCTTTTGACATTGCGATATTAGTCATCGGATTTTAAGTATTCGCGAAGCGTAAATATGACATGTGAACTCATACAATGACTTTCTCTCAATGAAATAGTCAAAACATTTTATCATTTCAAGGCTCTGAGGGAGAAACGCATGTTAAAGGAGACGAGAGAGAAAATAAAAACAGTTTTACGGCTCGTAAACATAAAGTATCCTACGCATCAAATTCGCCGATACTTAAGCAAATGCGTCTTGAAAAAAATACAAAAAAAAAACAAAAAAATAAAAGTTGAAAACAGTATAATGCTTTATTGTTACATTTTGTTAAAGGGATGACGTAGTTTTTGTTCTCCATAATCTCATAAATTTAGTAGGTCGCTAGAATAATAAGAGATCGGATTTGTAATAGCGTAAATAACGGTAGCGAGAGCGCAGAGAGAAATATGTATTCTATGTACCAAAGAAACGGGCAAAATACTTCGGAGTTTCATGATCTTTTTTTCCCCCGCATCTGTAATATTATTTGAAATTATAAATCGAGAGAGAGAAGACGCTTGGAGCAAGAATTATTGTTTAGTAATAGATACCTTAATGCACAGGTATATGGATACGAAATCGTCTATTATGATGGAAGTATGTACAGTTTTCGATTGATCTATACACACGTGAGCGATCGGTATACCCTATATAACTTTAGTTTTTTTCTTATTTTTCTTTCTCTATTATAATAGAAGATATTTTATCTGACATTTGTATAGGTACATGCATCACTATTATATATAAATATATGCTTAATCCACTAATCGCAAAAAAATATAAATATTTTAAATTATAAAATATTTTGTTTTTTTTTGGCTTGTTAATAGTAGTTAACGATGCACTTTTTATTTATTTTTTTATTTTTTACAGTAGTATATCAACAGGTAAGCGTAAAATGAAAAAAATTTCAAAAGCTTATCGCGAAAAAAAAGAGCACGAGTATGCACTTGCGAAATGCGATAAAGCTCTTCACTTAATAGCATTGATATAATCACTTGTGCGAGATTTTACGCTTATGAAAAAAAAATAGCAGAAAAAAATTTTAAATCCGTTAAATAAATACTCACATCGTCAACTTTTGAGATCCACTGTTATAATAATTTTCCTTTATTATTACTATACACTATTTTTCACTCCACGAACAATTTGAAAAAAATTTTTTTTTTTATTTGATTAAAATTTAAAAACTACAAGAATAAAATAAATTTTGATACTCTAATTAAAAATAAAAGGAGTGTCGTTGTAGACGATGTGCTTGCAACTTGAAAGCGCGTGCCTCACTGAGAGTCCAAGCGGGTTGTGAATACTGCGATCGAGGAATAGTGAGTGCGAGTGCGAGAGCGCGGAGGTAAACGCTAAGCCGTCGTCTATACAGCACACACGTCGTCGTACCGTATCGCACAATTCGGTTCTCAAGCGTGTATACATATAAGAGCAAAAGAAAGAGAGAAATAAAAGAGAAAAAAATAAAAGAGAGAAAAAGAAAGACAAAACGCGTCAAGCGATCGCATTCGACACAACGATATTACACGGTGTGCGCACTCATTCTGTTACTCTATACATTAGAGAATCTCGCATCTTCTTCTTTTTTTTATTTTCTTTTCTTCTTCTTTGACTACCAAGCGTATAGCTTCTCCCGCTCGCTCTTTCTTTTGGGTCGTGCATCTCCTTCCGCTTCTCTCTCTCTCTCTCTCTCCGGCCTCTTGTATACGCGAATTTTCGACGTGCTATTAGATACTAGTACTCCCTTCTTTAAATTGTTGTCCTAGTGCTGCGGCTGTATACACATTGCTACTTTACTTATTCGCTTATCGCTAAAGAGACTATTAAATGACTTTATACTTATATGACGATTTTGCAGCTTTATTTTTAGTTTAAGATTTTATTTCTGCGACCGTAAATATGCAAAAATTATGGAAATTATATGACAGCTTTTTTATTTTTTGTTCTTAAGAGGAAAATGAGTTTTAATGATTATAAGAATGCTTCCTGTCTTATCACACTAAACTTCATCTGCTTATAATGAAACGTTTGATATTTTTTTCGCTTTAATTGATTCATTAGAATTCTTAAAATATACGATGAGTATCATAGTATACGGAATTGAATGAAACATTTTATGATATTCGGAATTTCAAAATTATTATAAATTCAAATAAATGTTTATTGATGACGTTTAAAAAAAATCAATTAATATCAATTTGACTAGATAAAGCAGATATGAAATATAAACTTCATAACAATTTATTAAAAGTAAATACGTCATATGTCATTGAAATCATTGTATTTTCATAGAATTCGTAATCACCAACAAACATCGGAAAAAAACCAGTTAAATTCATTACACTACTATAAGTAGAACGAGGTAGATATAGGTAAGACTGTCATATTAAAAACAATAATAAAAAAAAAAAATAAATGAAAGGATGAATTATTACAATTAAATAATTTCTATAAATGTTGCATAAAAATAAAAATAAAAAAAAAAATCCTTGGGTTCGTCCGGGATTTGAACCCGGGACCTCTCGCACCCTAAGCGAGAATCATACCCCTAGACCAACGAACCACGTGTTGATGCGACGATTAAATGGCTATTTAAGTACAGTAATTTAAAGATTGGGTTTTATCAACAAATTTATGAATAAATAGCATATATTTCAATTTTTTTAAGTAGAAAAAAATATAATTATAATCAAATAAGCCAGTTTCAATATTGTTATAGTAAAAATTAAATATTGTACTATAATAAACTAAATTTTATTTATTCATTTATCATTAATTTAATTTATATCAATGAATTTATATATTTTTTATGATAAATAATAATTCATACATAATTAATATCATGAAATAATTATTATATTACTCACATAAATAAATTCTTTGCGCACATATATATATATATATACAGTACCGTCCATAAATTCGTGAAAAAAATTTTGAAAAACATCGCTCCTTTAAAGAGTATTATCTCTGGTTCTAAAGGTCGTAGAATAAAAATCAAAAAAGGAAATTAAAATATACAAAAAATACTAACTTTTTATGGTGTTTAAAATTTTTCCAAACCATTTTTTCCATTTTTTATCCTTCTTTAAAAAAATGTCAATTTTTCATATTTTTAAACATTTCTTCAATCACTTATATCTTTTTTGGAAATGATTATTAATGAAAAATTCCAACGGGAATCGAAAGAATTCTAAAAAACCTAAAATTTATCACTACTGGTTTTTTTCCTACGAAGCTTATTTAGGTAGTTATAAGCAATCGAATGTTAAGAAGTACTATAATAAAATTACGAATAATTTAACAAAAACATCAATGAAAATTTAATTATTTCAACATATTTGTATATAAACTTTTTAAAATTATTTATTGTCATAATTTTTTAGGAAAAAACTTTAATTTTTGACAAAATAACACTTAATTTTTCAAGAAATATGAAAAAAAAATATTCTGAATCATTATTTGCATATTATTTATTCGTGTTTTTATTATACTACATCACAACATTCAATTGCTTATAACTACCTAAATAAGCTTCGTAGGAAAAAAAAGCATTAGTGATAAATTTTAGATTTTTTAGATTTCTTTCGATTCCCGTTGGAATTTTTCATTAATAATCATTTTCAAAAAAGATATAAGTGATTGAAAAAATGTTTAAAAATGTAAAAAATTGACATTTTTTAAAAGTAGGATAAAAAATGGAAAAAATGGTTTGGAAAAGTTTTTAACACCATAAAAAGTTAGTATTTTTCGTATACTTTAATTTACTTTTTTGATTTTTATTCTACGACCATTAGAACCAGAGATAATGCTCTTTAAAGGAGCGATGTTTTTCAAAATTTTGTTCACGAATTTATGGACGGTACTGTATATATATATATATATATATATATATATATATATATATACACACACACATATATATAGTATGACAAGAGTTCCACGTACTCTCAAATTTTTATAATCTTTATATCTTGAAATGTGCCAGCGGCGCCGTGGCTTAGTTGGTTAAAGCGCCTGTCTAGTAAACAGGAGATCGAGGGTTCGAATCCCTCCGGGGCCTGCACTTACAAGGTGTAGCCTTATTTTGTTAATTTTATTAATTTTTACTATTGTTATTGTACATTTATGCAATAATTTATTAATAAATATTAAAAATTTGTTAAAATTTTTGTTTTTGATAAAAATAAAAATTTTGTTATTATTTAAAAAATTTAATTATAATTGGAAAATATTCATTTATGAGTAAAATTTTATTTTTACCACTTTTGTTTAACTTTTGGTATGTACGCTAGAGCCAAACTATTTCTCGAATCTATTATATACCGTTTATTGTCGTTGGTTTTCCGCTACTTTGCATACAGTAGTTAAATTCATATTTATAGACCAAATTCTTACATCTGAAATATTTGATATAACTTTAAATTAGAATGTCAGTTTGAATTAATTTTATCAATAACATTCCCAAATAAACTTTTTAAAATAATATTTTCGAAATAGATAACGTAAATTAAAAAGAAAGTTTTTTTTTACTTATATAAAAGATATAAAAGAATACAATTTAATGAAAAATTTCTATAAATAAAATAAAAATACATAGTATATTGCGAATTTCGATTAAAATAAAATTCTTATCTTTATCAATTAATACAAAAAATACCACTTCCTTTGTGATCCAATTATAAGCCAAAAATATATTTTAATTGTTTAATCTATGTGTAACTTCGTGTGTGGCTCAAAAACATATTCTATCAAAATATTCCTCTAAACTTAATTAATGTTTCAATCTAGTGTCCTGTTTTAAATTACATTTAATTAAGATTAGAAGAAAAAAATCTTAATTAACCGTTTCCATAAAAAGTCAATTGTTTATTCATTTATTGTAATTATTGAATTATCATAGATTATAAGCCGAGCTGCATACCACCTTATTACAAAGTTTGATCGATAATTTTATACGCGTTATAGTAACGGCATGTTCATCAGAGCATTAAAAAAAACATACCTGAGTTAGTCATACCTTTTAAAGACTAAACGTCAACGTTTTGTTTAGCTTTTCTGAATCATTTTCCGATTTTTTTTTCATTAAGTATTAATCAACCGTTTGACTGTGATTTTTAATAGATATGGGTAATACAGAAAGTAACGTAACCAGTGGTGTAAAAAAGCAAACCGATGCGTCTTCTATTGTATTGTACAAATTAGTTGACTTAAAAGGTAATTAAAAACTAATTAAATATTCATTATCATTTATCAATTAATAAGTATTAATTATATTTTTTTATGTTTACTTAAAAATTAAAAGATTATATGTGTACTTTATTTTTTTATTTAACAGGTGGTGGATTACTAGTAGATATGATGAAACGTGCTTCCCAAACAAAACAATATGCTGAACTTGATCATGCCATTAGAACAAAAGTCGAACCTTTTTTATATAATCGTGGAAGAGGAAAGTGGATACCAATATCAAAACTTGTACTTTTGAGGAACAAAGAGAGAGGAAGATATAAAATGGTTAAAAAATTTTTTTTTTAAATAAACTTATTACTGTAGATTTATAAAATCATTGAATAATATCATCTTTTTTTTAACAGTTACCCGTTTTAAAAGCAATGGAAAAGCCCGAAGATTATGATATTGACAAAGACATGGAAGGAGATGAAGAGCCTGATGAGGCTACAATGGGTAAATAATTAACTGATGATTAGATAAAAATAAATAAACAAAAAGTATTTTAAAATAAAAATGTTACTTTACCATCAGATAAGAGTAAGTACAGATTAGTCTGTTGGACATTGGGTGAACGAGGTGCAGTTGGTGAAACAATATTGCATTTATGTCTGCTTAACGCTACTGCCATTCATGCTGATTTAGCAAAAAGATTGCTTAGATTTTATCCTAATCTTATTAACGATATTTACATTGATGATGAATATTATGGTAATGTATAATTTATTTCATTCTCTTTTTTATTGGTAGTTATATGATAAAAGAAACAAAAGTTTTTTATTTGATCATTTCAAATAGGAAAAATTCAATGTTTTGAGCAATTGCACATATTATAAATCCTTTTAAATTTATTTATATAAAATGTTGATTAAATAAATTTTACATTTTACTTAAAATGATCAACTTCAAAACAAAATTTCTTAACAACAAATAAAGACTAATTTTTTATTTCTGAAGGTGAAAGTGTTTTGCACATCGCCATTGTAAACGAAGATCCATCAATGGTAAAGTTTTTACTTGACAGCGGTGCAGACGTTAACGAACGCTGTTTTGGTAATTTCATGTGCCCGGAAGATCAAAAAGCATCCCGTAATGATAGCGTTGATCACGAATGGGTTTCCGTAGCATCAGAAACTAATTATGATGGGTAATTTAATTGTTATATTTTTTAAATATATATTAATATTCAAATTTACAAATTTTTATGATATAATGATTTATATGTCCTAAAAATTAATAATACAATTAATTTATTTTATTGTAACATTAAAATAAATTACAAAATAATATTTTCGTTCGTTAAAAAAAAAACAAATTTATAAGTGGTACCAGTTTTACTCATCACTTCTAAATCATTTCAAATAAAAATTTTATCGATCTCGTATACAATATTAAAAAAAAATTAATAAATTTTTCTCAACAGCTACGTATACTGGGGTGAATATCCATTGAGTTTCGCCGCTTGTTTGGGCCAAGAAGAATGCTACCGGTTAATATTAGCCAGAGGTGCAAATCCAGATAGCCAAGACACAAATGGCAATACCGTCTTACACATGCTCGTCATTTATCAAAAACTCGTAAGTTGTTAAATGACAGAGCTTTTATATAATTATAATTAAATTTCAAAATTTATATGTGTAATTCTAATATATCTGACTTGTCGTAATGATTACGTATTATTAATATCTTATCGCGTGCTCAAAACTTTTTTATATTTGTAATACTTAATGACAATCATTATTACGAATATGAATTCATTTTTATAAGGATCAATTGATTTTTAAAGGACTTCAAGCTCGTAAAAAGTCTCATTATTACTACATAAATAAAAAGAACCGGAATAATAAAATATAAATGTTTAAAAATACCTTAGTTAAAAAATAATTTAAAAAAAAATCGGTCAACAACATTGCAAAAATTCAAAAAAAGACTTGCCGTGATTGCGCAGCATTTAATTTTTTTCCTCTCCATTTCATCCACTATAAACAAGAATTTTTCTTTTTTTAAATAAACTCTGTATTTAACACGAACAAGACTTTAATCGTAAACTTAAAACTTTCAGCTTTCACGTCAGTGACCTCGATTCTTTAAAAGAAAAATAAAATTTTTTAACGTACGTGTAACCATGATTTTTCCATCCCTACGCGCATACGCAAGACTAATATGTCGAAGAGATGTGTATATAACGTCTTTTTTATGTATGTTTTGATGTGGGTGGATTATTCGCGCGCGTATTTGAGTGGGCCTTTTAAATTTAGCAAGAATCCGCGAAATTTTTTCACAAACACCTGGCGCTTTGACTCATATACGTAAAAAGAAGCGCAAACTTGTTGGTAATTGACTCCTTTATACAATTTCCTTTATAGTTTCTCCTTTCGTATATACAGAAAGACGGCGCGCATCTTCTTCTAAAAATACGCCTATAGTGTACATGAAAAATAAAACGAGAGATGAAAAAAAGGCTCTTTAACAACGGGAATTTTGCAAATTATGGTTTTAGCGTGTGCACACACGCTCGTGCTTTCTAAATTCTCTTTGTGCATGTATTGTAAGCCATTTAAATTTTGTGTGCATAACACGCGATCACGGAATGATTATACATTTTAAAATTAACGGTCGTTTAACTTTGTGGCAATCTTAAACTGGTAAATCATTTTACAAAGTTTACTTTTTTTTGGAAAAAAATTTTCATCAACCAAAAAAAATGATAATTGTACACTCTTCGTCTGTGTTATTATTGTTTAACCAACATTATCCCCTATGTTATTAAGTGCAATTATATTAGCACGCGTACACCATTAAAATTTTTTATTAAAATTCAGATTAGATAATAGTTACTGAAAACAATATAAAACAGATTTTTATTTTTTTATTTCAAGACCACTTTCGACATGGCTTACGAAGTTGGATCGTCGTTATCAGTTAGGAACGTTCAACATATGACACCACTGACACTGGCTGCTAAACTTGCTCGTATAGAAATGTTTTTTCACATATTGAACATCGAAAGAGAAATTTATTGGCAAATCGGTAGTATTACTTGCGCTGCTTATCCACTATCCCAAATTGATACGATTGATGTTGATACCGGAAAAATTAGTAATAATTCAGCGTTAAATTTGGTCGTTTTTGGGGTAAGCGTATCACACAAGTAAATAGTTTCTTACAATGATAAATAATTATTTCAATGATAAAATGTATAATTTTTATATAGGATAAAGACGAGCATTTGGAGTTGATGGATGGTATGCTTATTGACCTTCTAAATGCTAAATGGAACACATTCGTCAAATCTAGGTTAATTATTATTCCTTATACACATTGAACCAATAATTTTTAACGAAAATACATATTTGTTAACAGAATCTGTAATAATATTAAATTTTAGGTTTTACAGACAATTTTACTTATTCTGCTGTTACTTCGTTCTTTCGCTCATAAGCTTCACATTGAGACCGGGTCCATCAATGAAAATGGATGCGACAACAGCTCAACCTATTTCAAACAGTACAACGTCAGATAATTTTTCAGTACCCACAGAGGAACCTTTCGAATTAGCGCTTTCATCAGCGTTAGCTAAAAACATCGCTGAGTATTTAGCGGCGAATTTGAAGCTTTCGTCGAACGTCACGACAGATTCTTGGGATAAGATAACCTTAAAAATGGCTACAAATATAAGTTCGACTTTAAAAGACATGTTGACTTTAACGACAAAACAAAATATTTTATCAACACCTTCAACGAACGATACTGATTACGTCGATATTGTCAATGATTTATTCAATTCGAGTATGAGCAACGACACTACCGATAACATGAATCCGTTTGATTATAATTCCAGTGACATTTTAATTTTAAGCAGGGAAAAAAAGAAAAAAATTAAATGGTAAACATTCTTA
The DNA here is from genome assembly GCA_017163975.1 of Anastatus disparis. Lineage (NCBI taxonomy): Eukaryota > Metazoa > Arthropoda > Insecta > Hymenoptera > Eupelmidae > Anastatus > Anastatus disparis. The sequence continues at coordinate 6,363,887 of JAFFSR010000226.1, forward strand.
AGTGTCATTCTATCAACGCAAAAATATAGAATAATTGAATACATTGAATAAAGTAAACACAATAAATTGATACATGAATATAATGATTCTTAAAAATCGTTTAAGGTGGGATGATCTCAGAGACGAGTGTCAACTCATGCAAATGAATGATCCAGTAGCTAAAGTACGATTGACGGCTGAAATTTTCATGGAATTTGGCGCGATACTTTATATATGCGCGGCCTTAAGAGAAGCAAGGTTTTTAGGTCTCAACATGTTTATCGAGAATCTGGTAAGAAAAAAAAATTAAAGTAAACATTGTTACACTTGAATAACACATTAATGTTATACTACAATAACATCACTTGATGATTTCGTTATAAAAAAACAAAATAAAAAAAAAATTTTTAAATAAGAGGAAATAACTAAATAAACTTTAATTATGTAGATGACGGCTCCATCGCGCGTCATGTTTCTTTTTTCATGCTGCATCTTACTGTCCTTTCCATTTTTACGGATGACCTGTGCCGAAGAAGTCGAGGATATGCTCGCCGTTGTCGTCATGTTAACAACCGCGCCGTATTTCTTATTCTTCTGCCGAGGTTTCAAAACCGTTGGACCCTTCGTCGTTATGATATATCGTATGATTACCGGTGACCTTCTGCGCTTCGTATTGATTTATCTCGTCTTTGTTATGGGATTCTCTCAAGGCAGGTACTTTTCCAATAATAATAAAAAACTTTTTTATTATTTTTACTGCTTTACTATTTACTTGTTATTACTGTATATTTACTTATAATTAAAGTGGATATGTGACCAAAATTTTTTCAATGTTTACTTTTTATATAAAAACTCAATTGACTAGCAGATGGATAAATTTAGTCATAAATTAATATTGATTGAATGTTGTATTACTAGAACGATTATGAAATATGGATGACTAATCTTATCGTTATAAAATATTACATTTACTATCTGTAGTTATAAAATTTTAAAAATATTAGATAACAATCAAAATCAACAATCATTTCTTTAAAAAAAATATTTTAATGTTTAAGTTAACATATTGTAAAATTTTTTTGCGTTTAAAAGTTTTCTGTAAAATTTATAAACGAGATCATAATATTAACATAAAATTTATTTTTATTTTTAGGGTACTTTTAAACAACAAAAATTTTCGTCAAATATTCATGCAAAATATGTGCTTTATTATTTCAATTGTCACATAACTTAGAATCACATATTATATCATTCAAAATTGTATATTATTAATGAATTTTTGGGTTGAAATTTTTAATTTAAAACCTACACAAAAATTATTTTTTAATTTTAATACAAAAAAAAAAATTTGTTATATCTGAAACATTTTCGTGTTTTAAAATTACAAAAAGTTTTTTGTACAGTACACAATTTTAATAGATAAATCAACAAATTGATTATTTTACTCATGACCAAAAATATTAATAAATACAACCCAAGTTGTATGTCTCGTTAAGTTTTCTTGTCAATTAGTAAAAAATGAATCTTAGTTAAAACTACGCTTCTACAATGTTTATTTTTTCACTTGATACAATTCGGCCAATTCAAGCCGTTGTGACATCAGAAGTCATATAAATTATTCAAAACTGCCTACAATCTATTTCTCAATTGTCTCTCTATTCGCCAAAACAAAATATTTACGATCTTAATTATCAGAATTTTCGATTACACTGTGCACCCAAATAATCGCTTCGAAAAAACAAAAACTAGTTCAAGTTTAAAAGCCAACTATTAAAATTTAGTTTAATAATAACCCATAATCAAAATGTTGGAAAAAGAAAACCTATACATTAAATATATAGATTTAGAACAAATGATAAGATGAGACAAATGGACGGCTGTGAAAATTAAATAAACCGAATAAGCATTGATATTATAATCCGACATTGACATAAATGCCTCTGGTTAAAAAAAAAATTTTTCTATCTTTTAACGGAATTCATGATGCATACGTTATACGAGTACTATGCCAAGGTCAAATTATACGTTTTTAACGGTGCACATGTTCTATTATGTAATGTTATTTTTTCCTTTTTTTCTTTTTTCATGTGTGCGCGTGTTTTCTCTCTATACGCATCCATGACGTTGATCCAAAAGTTGAATCATTCAACGTATGACCCAACGGCTAGAGAAGAGGAGAGTAATGGCACGATGCCATTGACTTATATATATCTCGTTTTTGTATTCTTGCAGGCATGAATACTTTTCTAAATCATTCATCTTTTAGGAATTTAGCGTTTCTTAAAACAGCTCTTAAGTAATGGCTTTCGTTTTATTCATCATTTTTATTTTTTCGTTCTTACGTTATTGCTTACTCGCTGTATGTTTATTAAATAATAAAAGCATTTGTTTTGCAAATAACATAATGTTTGGAAAACATACTAATTATTTTCTTTTTTAATAAAATTCACTTTTTCTATTTTCGAAAATACTTCGAGAATTTTTTTTATACATTGTAACTGTCGAAAACAGGAGCTTTAAAAATCATCTTATTAATAAGGAAAAGCATAGGCTTGTTGCATCACTAATCGTAAAACAATTTTTCAACAAAATATAAACTGCATCATTTATTCTTATCCTCATTGCCAATACAATAAACAGAAACGATTACACGTCTAATAAATCACCATAACTTTGATCGAAAACATTTTTATTTTTCGCGCGTTCAAAAATAAATAGGATAATAATTAAAATTGCGCGTTAAAAGGCCGATCGAAATCAAATTGATTTCACACCCACGAATCGAACAAAAGAATTCCACTTGCTATATTTTTTTTCTCTCTCTTTTTTTTGGTCTGGGTCAGATTTATCTTTTTTAGTGACTTTAGTGAATCTCGCGGCTATTTCGAGATATTGCGCGCTTGTGTTAGGCTTGTGCGTTCTTGTTCAACGGAATTCCAAACATTTTAATTTTATCTGTACTTACATGAAAAGAAGAAGCAAGAAAAAGAGGAGAAGAAAAAAAATAAGATAGGCGTCGAGTTTACTTTGAAGGAACTGCAAGAGAAATATTAGTTTATACGTATACAAAGAGAGCAGACATTTAGCACAATTTTCATACTTCTTTTTTTTTGCTCTCTTGTCACTCGGCTCATAAACAATCCTTTTTTAAAATCCTCGCGTATTTTCCATAACCAGATGCTGAAATCAGGTCACGCAGCAGTATGCGTGTTATTTCTTAAATATACACAAATCGTAATAAAGAAATAAAATGCATGTTTATTTTTTACATTTCGTTTATATAAAAATTTCACATGAAATAATATCGTAAAAAAAGAGAGAATTGCTTTTTATTTTTATGTTTATTTTGCCGAACTTACTAATGAATATTTAATTTTAGCGTACTACATTATATTCCTGTCATTCGACCACCCAAGCACGCCAGAGGGTACAGACGACACAGGCTCGAACCCCATGCCATCGCCCATGGAAAGTACAATGGCAATGTTTCTCATGAGTATGACAAATTTTGGCGATTATTATGACGCCTTTGAAAATACGAAGCACGAAATGGAGGCCAAGGTAAAATTAATGCGAAAAAATACAAGTACTAATTCTTTTCGACCCGAGCATTGTGTCCTCTTTTCTTTTTTTTTGTTTCTTCACCTTATTTTTATATTTTCTTTATTTTTTTAACACTTTCACAGAAACGCACAATGCACGTCGCTGATGTCATATTACGCACCGCTAAAAAAGCTTTTGGTTTATGAGAAAGTGTTGTATATGCATTTGAACTCGTGATCGGTATAGTAATTCATGTAGTTATGTGGTAATGAACACACCTTTTATACTTATCAAGATAATGAAAAAAAAACAACAGCCAGGAATTGTACGGCTAATGTAAATGCAGTGATATCTCGCATGAAATAAAAACAGCTACTTCATACGCATCGTTAATGCAAACATTGTAAAAACGATTTATCTTGTGAATTTTTTTTTCTTTAATGTAACATCTCTATAATTATACAAAAAAAATTGTATTTTTTTTTATGCTTTTAGCTAATGTTTGTAATATACATGGCCATCGTGGCTATTCTGTTAGTCAACATGTTGATTGCCATGATGGGTAACACCTATCAGAAAATAGCAGAGACGCGAAACGAATGGCAGAGACAGGTAAATTATGAAAATTTCATATTAATATAAACATGAGAATTGCGTGAATAAATTTTCTTTAAAGTAAAAAATGTATCATTTTAATAGTGGGCAAGAATTGTGCTTGTAGTCGAGAGAGGTGTTAGCCCAGCTGAAAGACTGAAAAAGTTGAACGATTATTCTCAGCCGATGTCTGATGGGCGAAAAGCATTAGTGTTACGATTAAATCAATCGGTAAAAAAATAAATTTCTATTAATTTTATAAGACTTTTTTTATAAATATTATTTAAACATTAACGAAATAATAAAATCTTGTAGGAAGAAGATAAGGAGGAAATGAAAGAAATCCTTGAAATGAAAAGGATACACGAGAAACAAGTGAAGAGACGTAAAGAAAAATTGTTGCTTCAAGAAAAAGAAGCAGCTGAAAAATTAAAAATTCAATCTACGGATAAGGATAAAACTGTGCAATAATATTTTTATATTTAATAAAATAAAAACACCTATTTACAATATGAATGTTCCTAATATTTTATTTTTACATTTCTCAATCTGTAATTATAGAAATTTTATAATCGATAAATAATACAAAAGAAACAATTTTCTGTATATCGACGGTGGACTACGAAAACAAACACCGATGAAAAGAGCCGCGAAAAAAAACACATCTCCAAAAGTGCGGCGAAGAAAAATACATCTTCAAAAGTGCGGTGAAAAAAAAACACCTCTTGAAAATGCGGTGAAAATTTTCAAGTGAGTGTTTTTTTTTCGCCGCACTTTTTAAGATGTGTTTTTCTTCGCCGCACTTTTGAAGATGGGTTTTTTACGCCGCACTTTTGGAGATGTATTTTTTTTCATAGTCAATAGTGATCTGTAGACAATGAACCAAACAGCAATCCAATTATTGCATTGAATAATCTTTATAAATTTAAACAATATATTAATAATTTCAAAGTTTTCACTTGAGAAAATTGTTTCTATTAGTCAAAGTACTTACGTATGCAACGTGTACGCCACATAATGAGTTTTTGTTTTTTTTCGATTTTTTATATGATATAAGCAAATCATAACATAGTGAATACGTTAGTTAAATTAAAGTCAACTATTCCTGATCTCATTTTAAAATAGTATAGATGCATTAGCAGCTGCAAAATTAAAAAAAAAAAAGAAAAAAATTAAATTGTAGAAATCCCTTGAAGATTAAAACATATTTTCCAAGTAATTTGAATGAAATTTTCCACTTTTTTATGTTCTCGGTGTTAATGGCTTAAATAAATTATTCATAAAATTTTTAAAGAAAGTAAAGAAATTTTACTAATTGAACAAAATATTTCTGTCGTCACCTAATAAAGGCACAGTAGCTGATGCAACAATCTTACTTTTTTATCTATCTAAATTTCTATATCAATATTAAAATAATATGAATAAAATATAAAAAAATAGATAAAATAAAAACAAAATTGTAATATATAAAAATGTTTGATATTTAAAAAAAATTTTATCACCTATTTTTGAAAATAAAAATACTTTGCATGAAGTTTAATAAATGTAAACATTACATAATGTTATATGTAAAGGAAGAATTAATATAGCAAGAAGTATCAAATCAAGTAACAAGCGTGCGTATATATATACATGTAGTTTCCATGACGACGATAACATTTAACAATATGATAACCCAATCAGCCAGCGGTATGTGGTGTCTTCAGTCTATATTTTGTAACGAAAACATTCTTACCGTTAAAAGGTAGGTCAAAAATAAAATGAGCAGTCTTAAGAAGCCGATTAATTACAAAATGTTGGAAAGCGAATTGGACGATGCTTTGAAAGCTGACGAATTATACAAATTACAAAATGATGCTAAAATACGTGCCATAGAGCAAAGAGTACCTACTTACGATCACTTTCGGGGAATGGTGAGTTTATATGTGTATTTTTTTCTTTGTCTTGTTTAAAGCAGTCGTTAAGTTTTAATATCGAACAAAATTTGCTCACAACGAAATACTTCAAAATTCTGTTTTCAACCTTATAACGTCATAGATAAACAGTTGAAATCTTAAAGTGATCAGTGACTTTGAAATTGTAATACAATGTTTTGAAATTATTATTTCAATTACACTCGTTGAGTAAACATTAAAATTTTACAGTGCTATATATCTTTATTTTGAATTCGCTGTACGTTCTAAAATTTTAATTTCTTGCAAACCAAATTTAAAAGTGTTTTAGTGTTGATTGTTATCTTTTTTGTAAGGAATCGAAAACTATCTTAATTAAAAATTATGCGTGTTAATATTTTCTTAAAATTGATTTTTTAAAAGGTACAAGCAGCGCACTTAAGGCCGTTAGAACGATCCGAGATGCAAAAAAAAGCTGAAGTTTCTTGGAATCATTGTCATAACAATAAAAATGAAGATTCCTTAAAAACATCTGACAAATTAAATTCAAACGAATCAAATTCAAACGATCCAAATGCAAACGATACGTGCGATGATACCAATATCAATGCAAATAAAGAGCCTCAAACGACAGCAGAATTTTTGAAGACTTACAAAAGTTTTCCGAAATACGAACAAAAATTCGAGTACCTACTTCGTTTTAGGTAACAAGACTTTTTTTATTTTTTAACATCATATATCAACGAAATTCAGTAATTAAATTGTTTATAAAATTACAGGACAAGCCTGAAAGACAAATATTTTCAAATCGAAGTACCTCCAGATTTTTTGGGAGATTTTATAAATGTAGGATTAGACATCTGTAAAGAAGATAATGTTTCGGATATCATAAACGTCTTACAAATTTTGAAACAGTGCAACAGGTTTTCGTTAAGTATAACAATGATTTCGCCGAAAGAAAAATACTATCTCGAATTATTATTCACAAAAATATTGTCTTTGGGGCATATTTCCAGTGAGGATTTAAATATGGAGGAATTAAAATCACTTATGGTAGACTATGACGTGTCTTTTTCAAAATAAAATGTTATTTACAAGAATAAACCGCCGAGATAAAGCAATATTCGTTCATCATATTTTTGTTTTTAAGATCATTAGTTTAATTGTGAGATCAAGTATTAAGAATTAAATATTCGATTAATTAAGGATTGCAAATGTAAGTTTTATTAGCGAATGTTATCTAAATATTTCATGCAAGAACTGAATTATTGCGAAGAATTTAAGATAAGATTAAGCAACGAAGAGCGATTGATAATAAAAAAAATAAGCATCAAACAACGGTTGTCGTCAATTTGTACAAAATGAAGAAGATGTAGACGATATTGAAGTTACATTCATAGAACGTCGGTCAGTGTTGTCGAGCAGCTGATCTGGCTTGGCGCATGTCTGCGGGAGGTGCGCGTGAATGATGTTGTTTGTTGATAAATATGCGCACGCGTAATGTATAAAAGCTTTGCTTACGCAAAATGAAAATGTGCATGACAACAGCCACAGCACGGCGCAGCTTGCACAAAAAATATATATATACATATGTATATATATGTCATTGTTTTAAAATCATCACAATATTGCTGTTAAGCTTCTCAATCATGTTGATTTTTAGTGTACTGCTCAGAAGAAAAGACAAAAAAAGTAAAAAGTTGTAAAACTTGCGATATGTTATGATTTATAATTATAATTGAAAAATGCATGATTAAAAATAAAATAAAAAGAAATTTCATATATATGAGACTGATCATTCTTATTCCTACTGTAACGGCAAAAGTAATTTATAAAATTTGTATTACAGTTTATAAAAAGATACATAATAAAATAAAATTTAATCTTGTAATTCAAGGAAAATATTTAAAAACTGCTTATTTTAATTGTATCTTATACATGATTAATATTAAAATGTAGAAATAAAAGATGCAAAATTTCAATTATTTTTTTTCTTAATTTAATTTGTTATTGTATTTATGCTATCATTGAGATACTAATTAGTGACGGAGATAATCTGTGTGCTTGTATCAATCGGCCGTCAAGAGCGGGATTCGAACTCGGGATCTCGAAATTACGAATCTTATTGCTCTACCAACTGAGCCACTGACGACCTCAAATATTTTATCATTTAAAAAGATTTGTTTAACAATAAAAAAACATTTCTAATGAATATATAAAAATATGCTAGTCTTATTTTGTATCTTTTATAGCATATTAAAATATCATTAAAACCGAAGGAAAATACCCGAAATACTTGTAAATAATAAAGTTTAAGAACTTCACAGCTTTTCAAGTTCAGCCAAGATGTGTTAGAATTCATAAAGTGTTAAAAGATTTAAATACCTACTGAAAAAGTCTTACTACTTTTAACAATGTTTGAAGTCTGATGATAAAAAATATTTTACTCCGTAAAAGATTTACTAATGTTTTAAAATAATTTAAAACATTTATGAGAACTAATTTTAAAAAATTAGTTCTCATAAAAATTCATTCATAAAGTATCCATAACTAAATTAATCTTTCGTTCGATGAAAATCTTTAAAAGCTTCAAATAGTATTATTTATAACACAAGACTTTTTAAATAAAAAAGGACTTTAAACTAACTTAAATCTAGATAAATATCGTAATTGATTTTTTATTTTTATTTAATTAGACCGTTAAATTTAAATACTTAGCATTACGTATACATTCTTAATTCATCTAAAAGCTTTTAATTTTTTTATTTTATTGTATGTATAATACTAGCTAGTTTTTCTAATATTCTATGGATCTCAAAATTTTTTTAAATTTACATGAATAAATTTTCCTTTTAAAGGTCAAACAGTTAAAGATGTAGTATAAAAATAATACACTTCACGTATTTTAGGCCCTTTCTATAAAAGCACCATTCTGCAAGCTCTGATACGATTTAACAGGTGTTGCCCGTTCTTTTCCTTTGTTACCTTTCATTCATTGGCTAGTTCAATGAGAATCAATGAATCAGGTGTACGAGAAACAAAAGACGGAACGGAAAAGCACTTGCGATTGTATATAGTCTATCACGGGAGCGACACTAGGTAAGACTTCATGTGAATAGAACCTTAAAAAACCTTCCATTTTATATAGAATCGATATCTCTTGTGCCGCCGCGCATCGGAAGAAAATATAATATTGTTGTCTCGCCCGCTCGGAGCCTGACAGCCTCTGTGCTAATGCTAAACAAAGTATAATCCATATCTATATGTATATGCATGCGTACATATATATAACACTTGTAAAATGCTTGTGAGGCGCGGGTGCGCGCTGTCTTACGAGAAAATGCCGAAACGATACTCCAGCTGCAAAAAAATCTTATCATACATCTGATAAAACTACGTTAGTTATAAAGTATGACACGGTAGTTAATATAGTGCCGGATGTTTAACCTTTCTCTTCCTGATTTTTTTCTATATTTAACGCTCAGCTGTTATAAATAATAGAGAAAAATTTAGTGGATCAAACATGCTACAAGAGAGTATATCGATATAGTGTGTGTTTGTCTTAATATTTATCTTATTCTTGACTGTCTTATATTTTTGTTTACGCGTGAGAAAGAGATCTGTGGGAGACGAAAAGAATATAAAAAAAAAAAATTTCTGCAGTTTTATCGGCGCTGATTGATGAAGCGCATAAAAGTAAATTGGCGTTCGATCGCCAATGAATTTTCGGGCTTAGAATTTCTGCTAAGCAGTAAAACTAGCCCGAATGAGGACGGCAACGATGAGGTTAGAGGAGATGCCGTTACGGCTGAGCTCCGACGAGCGGGATTTTGAAATGGATGAGGAGACGGATTATTTACTACAACCAGCTGAAGACAGTATTAGAATGATGACCAACAATAGAAATCGTCATCGACGTCTTTCAAAATGCTCGAGATTGCTCAAGCATATTTTATGCGGGTGAGTAATGAAGCTTTATTTTCGGGATTTATTTGTTATGCAAATTTGAGCGATAATAAAATTTGCTTACATTTTTTTAAATTTTTATTCAGAAATCATTGTTATTATGTTTTTAAAATTCACACTTCCACGTTTATTATTTTAGGTTAAGGCTTTTGTTATTGTTCATTAAATGCAATATATGCAAGCACTGTCTAAATTTATAAGTAGATATTCAAATTACAACATGACGTAAATTAAATGTATTTTTACCTAACGCTTCGATCATCAATTAATTTTCAATGAATTAAACATATATTCTATATATTTAAATAAATTTACTAAAAATAACTATTGTAAAATATTTAAAATAATCCAGATGAGATAAAAGCGTTTTCTCGAGGAATCCAAGTTATTTTTTAGTTTAATACTGAAATAATTTTCTTTAAAATGGATTTTAAAATATTTTGTTTTAAATATACAATACATTAAGTTTAAAATTGTAAACAGTACCGTTATTGCATTAAAAAGTTAGATTGTGTTTTTAAATATTTAGTTATTATGCAGCACAACTTGCGAAACTTTTTAACGAACAGCTTATCTATTAAAAACTGTATGGTTCATGGTTGCAAGCTTGACACATCTGACGTCATTTTGGGAATAGAACAGTTCACTGTAATCAACAAAGGCAAAAACGTAGCGCTGCGCTGCGCGTTTGTCAATAATTTTTTTTTCCTCTCCGCCTCCATATACTTGCGAGACGCAGACATTATCGTTCTCATTGTTTCTACGAGGTTCTATATTAAGAAGCTTATTGCATCGCATACAGGGAAGAAAAGAAGATTCGATTAAAAAAGAAAAGGGGGTAGTTGGGTCTTTTTGTGAAGGCCAGGCCAGCCATAGGCCGCCTGGATGTTCGAAATGGAGAATCAGAACAACATGATTCGTCTCTCAAAGGAAGATATACCGTTGATTAGCAAGCCACGGAATAACAGCTCGTGGACGAGGTGACGTATTTATAGAGAAGGCGTCAGAATCGATATCACTTTTTTTTTCCTCCAGGTTTTATTTCGCGCCACATATACACACATATAATACGCATAGTGGCCGCGCCAAAAAGTCCTCTGTGACTCATTATATTTCTGCGTGTTTCCCGTGTATGTGCATATCTTCAAGCCTCCACCAAATAAAAAAACTGCCAGTTCCAGTCTCGCAATTGTATAACACTGTGTGCCTCAGTTTCGTGATATAACTATAGCTATATACATATGTAATATAACATTACAAAAACATATATATATTTGTATGTATATATAGAGCACCATTACTGCGTACTGATGGAGAGATTGCGACGTTTCTACTCGGCCCTTGGCCGATTTTTTCAAAGATTGTAATTCTTTTTTGAAAAATATAATTTTTTTATCAATTTCGCATTTTAAAATTAAAAATTAATTTAATTCTATAGTGCTCTAAATGTATTAGGGGTTTGTGTACAAGGAGAGGTTTCCTTGTCAAGCTTGGGTGTATGCACTCTGTGTTTGCAAAGTAAACACTTGTCCATAAGCACAATATGTATTTTCATGCTGAAAGAAACAACTATAAATATCATTTTAGTAGATGTCAGATTATTAAATTTGAATTTGTTACTTTTTTTTGCAATATTATGCAAATCATTTATGAGTCATCATCCTGTTAACACTGTTTGTTTATAAAAAACATTAGCTTAATTCATATGTAAAAGTTAAATGGTCAAAAACTGACCTTCTCATGATATTTTGTAAACATACAGTGTAAGCCAATTACAATGAAACCTTAATACCATTAATTTTTTTTTACATAGCATACCTTCTTGGCTTGGAATTCTATAACTGTTTCTTCTTTTAATATCACTATTAATGCCACTAGTCAAATCATTACTTTCACTGGTGCTTATATGTGAAACACATTTTCTGCTGTTTTTTTAAAGCCTTTTATGATTTTTATTCTAACGCTAAGTTTTTTTATAATTTCATAAATATTTATACATTTTTGCTAAACAATATTATCCTGTAGGTGCTGCACTTGGATGTGGCGACGATGTTGCAAAGAAAAAGAGCTAAGAGCAAGGACCATTCAAATTGGTCAACCTATGTACGAAAAGTTTCCAACCAATGTTATTCGTAACCAAAAATACAGTATCATTACTTTCTTACCTATGGTTTGTATTAATATCTTTTTTATATAAAGATAAGTGTGATTTTTTAAAATTATACTTATTTGTATATTTTGTAATTATGTATTATTATAAAAAATGAAATATTGTAATTCCAGGTTCTATTTCAACAATTTAAATTCTTTCTCAATCTATATTTTCTATTGATGGCCATTTCCCAATTTATACCAGATATTAGAATTGGATATTTATATACATATTGGGGACCACTGTGCTTCGTTTTAGCTGTAACACTCTGCCGAGAAGCTGTGGATGATTTTAGAAGATATAAAAGAGACAAAGAAGTTAATGGTCAAAAATATTACAGATTGGTCAAAGGGTTTAATACACCAGAACTAGTACCAAGTTCAAAATTGAAAGTTGGAGATTTGGTACTATTTTTATTTATTATAATGCTAATAGTTATTTTGTTATTTTTCAATAATTAATGCTTATTAATAAATTTATATAGGTTATTGTAGAAAAAGGTCAAAGAGTGCCTGCAGATCTTGTTCTTTTAAGAACAACTGAAAAATCTGGAGCCTGCTTTGTGAGAACTGATCAACTTGATGGAGAGACTGATTGGAAATTACGTTTAGCTGTACCTACAACTCAGAAATTAGATTCTGATGCTCAACTATTTGATATTAAAGCTAGTCTTTATGTGGAAAAACCACAAAAAGATATACATAGTTTTATTGGTACTTTTACACGAGTAAGTATCAATTTAAACAAGATTTAAAAAATAACATAATTAAATAATTATACTTAACTTTAATATATTATTGTAGTATGATGGATACAGCAGTGAAGAAAGTTTAGGGGTTGACAATACACTATGGGCGAATACAGCTATAGCATCAGGTTCAGCATTGGGAGTCGTAGTGTATACTGGCCAAGAAACCAGATCGCTTATGAACCACTCTGCACCAAGATCAAAAGTTGGTTTACTTGATAAAGAAATTAATCAATTAACAAAGGTACGAATAGATTTTTTTTATCACATACCAATACGAATTGAATTGATGGAAATTTTAATTAATAAAATATATTTTATAAATTTAGGTTCTGTTCTGTGCTGTTATTGGCTTGGCTTTAGTTATGATGTGCCTGAAAGGATTCAATGGCCCATGGTATCGTTATATGTTTAGATTTGTATTGCTATTTTCTTACATTATCCCTATCAGTCTTCGGGTGAATTTAGATATGGGAAAAACATTTTATGCTTGGTGTATTCAAAGAGATAAGGATATTGCCGGAACTGTTGTAAGAACAACTACTATTCCAGAAGAACTTGGAAGAATATCTTATTTACTAAGTGATAAAACAGGAACATTAACTCAAAATAAAATGGTGTTTAAAAAATTGCATTTGGGAACTTTATCTTATGGACAAGATTCATTTGATGAAGTATCTTCTGTATTACAAACATTTTATACAATAGATTCCGAATCTTCTCCAGCAAAAGTAAATACTGGTACACATTCAGGAAAAGTTAGAAGATCTGAAAATACAAGAGTTTATGAAGCAGTTCATGCATTAGCTTTATGCCATAATGTTACACCTGTGTATGATAACAATACTAACAATACTAATAACAAGGATGTCAACAGCAAACTTGATACTGATAGTGTTGAAACTGTTGAAACCACATCTGTTCAAAGGTATCTAGCAATAATTTATATTTTTTTTGATTAGATAAACAAAAATAAATCAAAAAATTTTTTTTACTATTTTATACATAATACAAAAATATTAATAAAATTCATGAATTTAGCCAAGCAGAAACAGATCAAAGCTATTCTACAGAACAAGGAATCACTTATCAGGCATCAAGTCCTGATGAAGTAGCATTAGTCAAATGGACTGAAGAAGTTGGATTAGCATTAGTAAAAAGAGATTTGAATGCAATGCAACTTAAAGCTCCTAATGGAAAACATTTAAATTACACGATTCTTCAAATCTTTCCTTTCACATCTGAAACAAAAAGGATGGGAGTCATTGTTAAAGAAGAATCGACTGGTGAAATAACTTTTTATTTAAAAGGCGCCGATGTCGTTATGGCTGGAATAGTACAGTATAATGATTGGTTGGAAGAAGAATGCGGAAATATGGCGAGAGAAGGTTTCCGTACGCTTGTTGTAGCAAAAAAGAATTTGACCGAAGAACAATATTTGGATTTTGAAGCAAGGTAATTCCCCTAAAATTTCTTCGCAAATCACTATATTTAGGAATGATAAGTTTTACATTATATTTTTCTTATATTTTAGATACAATGCAGCCAGAATGTGCGTTACAGATCGTGTATCTAGAGTTGCTGCAGTAATTGAAAGTCTTGAAAGAGAAATGGAATTATTATGTGTTACAGGAGTTGAAGACAAATTACAAGATAAAGTAAGATCAACATTGGAATCTTTAAGAAATGCAGGAATAAAGGTGTGTAAAATCTTCGTTTCCGAAAATCAAATTATTGAATTTTCTAAAATATTAAATTATATTAAACAATAAAACAATTTATTACAGATTTGGATGTTAACTGGAGATAAACTGGAGACCGCAACTTGCATAGCAAAGTCTTCCAGACTAGTGTCACGTACACAAGGTCTTCACGTTTTTAAATCTGTTGTAACAAGAACGGATGCTCATTTAGAGTTGAATATATTTAGGAAAAAACAAGATTGTGCTCTTGTTATAAGCGGTGATTCTCTTGAAGTTTGTTTGCAGTACTATGAAGATGAATTTTTAGAACTTGCATGTGGTTCACCAGCTGTAGTCTGTTGTCGGTGTTCGCCTACACAGAAAGCTGAAGTAGTTAGCTTAATACAGAGGCATACTGGTAAAAGGACTGCAGCTGTTGGAGATGGTGGAAATGACGTTTCCATGATTCAATCCGCTGATGCTGGTAAGGAAATATAAAATCATTAAGTGCAAAAAATATAATAAATCTTGTTAATTGTATATTACAAATCTAAATAATTAAATTTGAATTGATTTTTGTAACAGGTATAGGTATAGAGGGTCTAGAAGGTAGACAAGCATCTCTAGCTGCAGATTTTTCAATTACGCAATTTAGTCATTTGGCAAATTTGTTACTTGTTCATGGTAGACGAAGTTATAAAAGATCTGCAGCTTTGAGTCAATTTGTTATACATCGTGGATTAATTATTTCAACAATGCAAGCTGTATTTTCTGCTGTGTTTTATTTCTCTTCAGTGCCACTATATCAAGGATTCTTGATGGTTGGGTTAGTATTTAGAGTAATTAAGGTCTTATATACACGTGCACTTTCTTATATTAATTATACTAAATTAAAATATTATTTATAATTTAGATATGCAACAATATATACTATGTTCCCTGTTTTCTCTCTTGTTTTGGATAAAGATGTTTCTGGAAAAATAGCTCTCACTTTCCCAGAACTTTATAAAGATTTAAGTAAAGGGCGCTCTTTATCGTATAAAACATTTTTCATGTGGGTTTTAATAAGCATTTATCAAGGTAAAAAAATAAGACATTTGTAATTATACAATTAATAAATTGTTTAAAATGTTAAACTAAAATATAAATTTATTTACAGGTGGTGTTATTATGTATGGTGCATTGATTATGTTTGAAGATGAGTTTATTCATATAGTCGCCATAAGCTTTTCAGCTTTGGTGTTAACAGAATTAATTATGGTTGCTTTGACGATTAGAACATGGCATCATATAATGGTTCTTGCAGAAGTTTTCTCTCTGGCCTTATACATGCTCTCATTAGTTGTTTTAAAAGATTATTTCGGTACGAAAATAAACATCATTTATATTATATTTTATCATGAAATACTGAACTATTTAATTATTTAATTTAACGATTTTTTTTAGATGCCGAGTTTATTAAAACACCGGATTTCTTATGGAAAGTAGTAGTTATAACTCTTATATCTTGTATGCCACTTTATATACTGAAACTACTAAGGAAAAAGTTTTCCCCGCCAAGTTACACAAAGTTAACGTAGAAATCGTCGGTAATATGAGATATCAATTATGTATGTTTGCCTTGGATGCAATATTTCGAAAAGAAGTTGATAAATTTTAAAATCAACGCTGCGATTAACTAATTGTACAATCATTTTTAAAAAGCACAGATTGCCCGCGAAATGGCATTTGTTACTGATCTTATATTTGCTTGTGATAAAAAGAAATTTTAACTTTTCAGTATTTTGTGCAATTATTGTAAACGCGAGATTGATTTTTTTAAATAATTCGCTAAGTTTGGTCAGCTTCCATCAACTCACGATTTCATTTGTAGCGGTTTTACGTTTTATACATTATTAAATTACTTTTAAAGATATTAGTTGTTTAGATTATTATATCTTTGGAGAAAATGAAGAGAAATGAATTATTGTGTGTACAAATGTCGGAGAAAACTGACTGTGATGGCGTAAAAGTGAACACTGATTGCTGTTTCGCTTATGTAAAAAAGCATTGACATGATTTTTTTATCAAGCATATTTTGTATTTAATATTCTATCATCTAATGATAAATATCTTTCTTGAAATAATTACATATAACAAAGAAAGAGTTTACACTTAAGGATTCTCTAACAAACTAACTTACGTTAATATTATAGAATACTAATTTTACAAGTAACATTTTATTAAAGTTACACTTTGTAAAATTAATGTTTATTAACTTTGCACAACTTCATAAATTATCAAATTACCAAAGACATCTTGACATTTATCAGATAGCACATATAAATTTGCAAAGTTGCTCAAATTAAAAAAAAAATTTTTTGAAATCGTATATATCATTGCGGTAGAACAAAGCCCTAATATAATATGACAAAATAAGTTTTTATAAAAGATACGTCTTTTATAAACTAAAAGCACGTAGAGGAGACATTGTAATCATGATGAAACGTGATAGAGTAAATAGTTCTTAATAGACAAGTTTTGTTTAATGTATCATATATTTGTAATTAATTTATGGAGAAATAAAAAATAATATATTCGTTTTTATGACTAATTATTATACAATATATTTACATACAAATTCCGACTTTGATCAAAATTTTATCGAATTGTTACATTTAATTTTTCTGTAACACTTTTTTCAATTACTTTGTGAATATCATTCACTTCTGATTGAACAAGAACTCGTTCCATATGCCTGTATATGATTCTATAACAATGTGAAACTTTTTTAGTTTTTGGATGAACAAATTCATCAACAAGTAATATTTGTTCAATTGTATCTTCTCCAATACTTCTAGCAATATCATAAAAATCATTTGAACAATATGGAGTATCTTGGGGCAACCAAAAACTGATGTCATTCACACACTGTGGATAAACACTGACAGGCTAAAAAAATTAATTTAATTAAGTAACAAAATTATATAGAGCTGGAATTCACTAAAAAAATTTTTTAAATGGTTTATAATATACGAATTTTTTCTTAATTTCGTCTTAAGATAAAATTTAACTTACTTTGTATGTAATATCTTTATTAACATTATCTGTTATAAATTGGTTTAAAAATCCATTATCAGTACTCCAAAATAATCGTATATCTGGAATGGAATATAAACACATTGCAAGTCTTTCAAGACCAAGGCCAAAAGCCCATCCCATTCTATCTAAAGATCCAGATTTCTGTAAAATTTCTTGACGAATTATTCCACAACCTAGAACTTCTAACCACTTATCATTGTAAAAGACTTCAAGTTCCCAGGATGGGTGAGTGAATGGAAAATATTGATCTACCCATTGGTATTTAATATCTGTAATAATACAAATTTTTAATTAATTTTATGAATATAGTTTATACAAAGAAAATGTATAATTATATAAAATTTTATACCATTGCCAAAAAGTGCCTGAGCCAAACCAAGAAGTGCTTGTTTTAGATCATGCTCCATCATTTTAACAGATTCTAAAGTATGACATGCTTGTTTTTCTTCACTTTCTACACCTCTGTGTTCAAAAATATTAAATTTACTCGAGCTCTTGACATTTTGAAAAACCTCCTCTTTAGTGCATAATCGAACACCATCTATTTGATGGAAAACTGGATAATGAGTTGAATCAATTTCATCTCGACGATAAACATCACCAATAATTAAAAAATTATCTAGACCCATTGCTATTAATTCAGCTTGATGAGCTGTTGTGTGAGCCCTCAATAAAGTGTCTTGATTAACATAGTAACAATCACTTTTCTTTCGACTAGGATGTTCTAATGACACAAGTAATGAATCAAAATTTTGTGCTGTTGTTACAATTGGATTCAAATTATCATATACACTAAATATTGGATTTCCAACACGGTTGTAATATGCTTTATAAAAATAATTGACGATGCGTTGTCTCACATGTGATAGAGGATGATTCTTTGTAACATGTAAATTCTGTCCTAACTTTGAAATAATTTTTGGACTTACATTGGTCCAATCATCAGTTGGATATTTATGGCCTAATAATTCAATTGTACTTTGTGGTTTATCAACATTTGGGACAGTTGATAAACTTCTCCAATAGATTCTTCGACTACATTTTTTTGTTGGAGTCAAAAACCGCAACCTAAACAATAAGTAATTATCAGTATACACCACATTAATTTTATAGTAAAAAAATTATTTATGCAATACTAACCAGCTTATATGCATTTTTTAAACTATATTTTACATATAATGTAATCGATACTTTTGTTAATAATTCTAAATGATATTTTTACAAATATGCATTTTCGGAGTTTTACTTGCTATGCCGCACTCGGCATTGAATATATGTTTTTATAAAAAATAGTACGCACATAAAAAAGTAGCAAAGAACAAAATATACCTAGATAGTAGCAGACTATCAGAGTTGCGAGTAGGGCCAACTTATAGAAGAAAACATAATGGCGTGTAGTCGCAAAGCAGTTTTGGATCTTTATCGAAATTTGATAAAAGAAAGTAAAAAGTGGTCCACTTATAATTACAGGTATTGAAAACTTTAATTAAAAGCTCAATTTCATTAATATTATCTAATTTATGTTTTACTTCAATGTTTTTATATTTATAATTGATACTATATATCCTAACCTCAAAATAATTATTTCATTTACAATTTTACGCAATTATTTCATTAATTAAATTATTTTACAAAACGCTTAAAATATTTTAAAAAATTTATACTTTTTAGAGAATTTGCTCTACGAAAGATTCGACACGATTTTCAAAAAAATAAAGCTTTAGAAGATGCAACAAAAATTGAAGATTGTTACAACAATGGATTAGAATCACTTGAAGTATTAAAAAGACAAGTGATAATTGGAAATTTATATAAAACAGATAAATTAGTGATAGAAATGAACAAGGAATAAAGTTGATTTAATAGTAAGATATTTTGTTTTTTAAGATGTATAAGTGCATTTACCTTTGAAATATTGTAAATAGGCTATAAGTAATTACGTCAATTCATATAAGAAATTTTTAATAATAAATAAAATGCTAAAAAATATTTTATAAAAATGTATTTTATTTATTTATAATAATGACGAATCCTATTATTACATATTATTATGAAAGATTTTTTATTAACGTTTTTTAAATACTTTTTTAGGTAGTTTTTGAAGAGAAAGTTGGTAATATTTAGTGGTTTTAAAAGTTACTAGTATCAGCTGTTTATTGTCTGTCTTCTTTTTTTTTGTGCAGACTATCTTTTTTCTATTTATCACTTGACAGATGTTATTTCTAAGGGATTAACGTCACGGCTACCTTGAGCGTTCAAAAATTTATTTAAATTTACTTTGTTTTTATTTCAATAAAAGATAGTTAATATTTAACCGTAAAAATGACTTCTAGAAATCTGACAGAAGCTTTTATTATTATGCGAAATAATGCCTTACAAACAAAACACATATATGCAGAACAGGTAAATTGATTAAAAGATATTATTGACTAAAACAGTTTAATTTTTAAATTAATCTTTGATTTGTTTTCTATTAAATGCTATATTTTCCCAATTTCTTACAATAAACAACTTTTATTTACAGAATTTATCTGATCGAATGGCCCTGGTAGGCTCAGAAAATGTAACTTCAGACGGTGTAGAATTAAGGGGTATAAATCTTGGAAACACAGCACCTCCGCCTTGGATTGATGCCTTGGAAGAAACTCAGTATATTTTAAGTCGTTTAAAGACTAAAGTAGATAGTTTAGTAGAATTACAATCCAAACAACTGACTAGGCCTACCCTAGATGACAATCCTCAAGTAAAAATTTACATAAATAATTTAATCTATTGATTTAAAACTATTAAACATATATTGACCAATCTTCTTTTTTCATAAATGTGTTTCAAATTATTTTAAATGTGATGAATATATTTTTCAGGAAGAACGTCAAATAGAACAATTAACACGGGAGATAGGTAGAGCATTTTCAAGTGGGTTTAAGCAAGTACAAATCATAAAAGCAGCTGCCAAACGTGAGTCAATCCAAGCAGAAAAACAACTAGCAATGAATGCTGTTATGGCCCTTTCTTCTGCATTGCAAAATTTAGGATTACGTTATCGTTCAGCCCAACAAGATTATTTACAAAGTTTGTATTTTACATAGCCTAAATTTCGTCACCACTTTGATTATCTTTTCAATTAAATGTGTTTGAATAATAATTTTTTCAAAATCTCACAGAAATTAATTCACGAGAAGAGAGAAATAGGCTGTTTTTTGATGACGAAACGTTTAATTTAATGAATAGTAAAGCGTCCGACTATTGGTTAAATGATTCTATAAGTAGCGAACCTGGTTCTAGTTTATGGGGTGGTCAACAACGGCAAGATTCTGTTCTTCTTCAATTAGATGATACTGAGCAGGATGTAAGGATAGCAGTAGAAAGAGAGCAAGAAGTAGAACATATTGTTCAAAGTATATCAGAACTTCACAATGTCTTCAAAGTGAGTTTGTTATAATTTATTATAGTTTATTAAAATTTAATAAAAATTTTTTAGCAATTAAAAAGAGCAAATTTACTTAAAAAAAATGTTTTGATTTATTTTACAGGAATTAGCATGTATGGTTCAGGACCAAGGATCAGTTTTAGATAGAATTGATTATCATATTGAACATTCACAAGTTCAAGTGCACGAGGGATGTCAGCAGTTAAAAAAAGCAGAAGAATATAAAAGGAGTAATCGTAAATTATATTGCATTTTAATATTAGGCGGGTCTATTTTTCTATTACTGTTCTTTTATATCATATTTAAATCTTAGTCATTGATTGAAATTATTATTACTGTACATTTTTTTAAAATTAATTGCAATTTATGTTTATTCGTCACATTAATTTGAACAAAAAAAAGACATTGGAAAATATTGTGTTACAGTATCATCAAAGGATGACCAAAGTTATTTTGTTCTTCTGAAAAAGCTTTTAAAAGCTTTCACAACTTTTAATAATTTAAGATTATTTTTTTATTCTGATTATTCATCTTAATAAGAAGAGCTTTATAAAGTTCTTTATTCCTTGCTTGTGTTTTAACATGTTTTATATTTTTAACATTAAGATTTTTTATATATAGTATTATATAGTCACTCAGATTCATGGTTGAAGAAAACTAGTCAAAATAATTTATACATTTAATTCATAAAAAAATCGTTTACTATTTTATCATTATTATAAATTAATAAGGTGCTTAGTTTTATGTAATAACAATAATTGTGAATATTAAATCAAATGAATTATTAAAGCTTTGATTCAATTTTTAACATATTATATTTACTTCTAAAATAAATATACTTTTAATAGTATTCTTTGGATAAATTCATTGATTAAAAAAGTATATGATAAATATATACCTATACTAAATATAAAGAAATTATATGTATATTTTGTCGATAATTTGCATACATAATTATTTATCGACAAATGATAATAAAAAAACAAAAAGATTTTAAAAATGTACTGGGTAATAAGCATTTTACAGCAAAATTTTATTATAAAAAAAATAACTATGGTTGTCCTTGCAGCAAGTAATTGAGATACTGACGTAATGTGACTTCCTAGACTGATCTTCTACTTAATATACTACTATCTTATCATTCCTACTTTCTATTATTTTAGAGAGTTTATTATTATTATAGTTGTCAACTTTTACTGTAATGAAAAATTCCGTTATCAATTTGTAAGTAACTTCTACTCTAATGAATAATCGAAATGTTAAGTTATTGAATGTAATATACCTTGTGTACAAATGTGAAACATAAAAACTATAAAACAATGTAATTAAAAGGTCGTTTAATGAAAATAAAATATGTTTATGTTATATATTATAATACATGTTTTAATATCGTAGTGTAAATGTGAAAAAATGGAATGGGAATAGGTGTTTTTAAAAAATTCTTTTTTTTTTAATAATTAAAATTTTGTAACAAGATAAAGCTACTTATTTTATTTTTTTTCTTTAACAATGTTGTCTTACATAGACGTTTCGTTGCGTAAATGTGTTACAGAAAACGCACCTCATATCACAGATTGTTTATAATTGCACTAAAATATTGCATTAAAAAAAAAAGAAATGTATTTTTACAATTAATCTGTTCTGCATTTTAGTAGAAAATATGTTGCTTAATGTATTAACACGAGTGCCATTTGTTTTTTTTTTAAAGGCTGGAAGTGAAGCATTCTAAACTGCATATACTGTCAGTATAGAAATTACATATTCTAAATTTTACCCTATTTCGGACACCGGACCCACAACTTCCTGTATAAAAAAGATACTGAGGCAATAATTTTAGCACGACCGCTACACGGAAATGCCTTATATTTTTTTTTACATTTTGTTGATTTTTTTCTTTTAAAATGTTAAAATATTCTTTAATGCAGTGATTTATCAATACCTAGTGACAAAAAAGACATTATTTTTTTAAAAAAAGTAATATAAAAATACTCGCAAGAACACGATTATTTGAAACTAATAATTCTTCTCGCTAATTATGTATAATATATAAATATAATGCATGTCTTACAAAGAGATTTAATGAAAAATTTTGATTAAACCTCGATGCTGAAGTTCTAATAAATAATTTATGTCTAAAATATAATAATAGTTCATTTAGGTGTATTAAGTATATTAGCTAGAACACCAAAAGCTCCGCCTAAAATAAAGCGAACAAAGTTGTCACCGGCTAAAGGTCCAATAGCGTAAAGTCCTTTCCTTCGTGCTCGTTCAACTTGATAAGTGAACACGTCTACATCAATTGGATTTGATCTACTATCTATTGGTCTGTCCGAAATTTTACCAAGGCCAATGCCATTGTTTTGAAGATAAGATAGATCTGGCTTTGAACCTAAATTAAAAACATGTTTGTTATAATAAGAAAACGCTTATATTTCAATCGTAATTTGCTCTCTAAATACAATCCAGTGGAGTTCTACTTAAGTTCAGTAGAATTTCCACTGTATGAGTCAGTAAAAATCACTCTACCAAAATTTTATGGGATTCTACTGAATGAAATAGTGAAATATCCATTATTTGGAATCAGTGGAAATTTCAATGAAAATTTCACTAAATTTTAGCAAAAATTTCATTGTATTTTAGTAAAAATTTGGCATATACCGACACTTTTGCTATTTTACAAATTTTAACTCACTGAGTGAATCATCGAGATTTTACTAAATTATCAGCGGAATAAAAAAAGCTCAGCGAGCTAGTGAATTTTTACTGATTTTTCAGTGAAATAATTTCCTCTAAATAAAATAATAAAATCTTCACTGGACTATATTTACAGAGTACATAAACAAAATAAAAGAAAAACAAAAAGATACCTATAAGAACGGCAGCAGAGGAAACTCGATAAGAGATTAATCTATCCTGCGGTGTACACAGTGTGACTTTTCTCGTTTTTGTACGTGATAATTTGTCAACACCCACGCTAAAGTCCACAACAACATGATCTGGAAGTGCTTTATAAAGCGGATAATTTCTTCCTTTATCCGCCATCATCTCGTAAACTTTATGATACTCCGGATACATCGAAGCTGGCAAACCTTGCAATTTGTCAAGACTCCTTTTACGCTCTAATTTATCATTTCGATCTTTAGAACTGCGAAAAACGTGAAGTACAGATATACCGCGAAATCTCGCTGCCATTATTGCATCGGCTGCGCTTAAACCTGAACCAATTATGAGGACTGGTTCGACGTTTGATTTTAACTCATCCGTATCGTATTGATCTATTTGTAAGCTGTTTCCTTTAAATAGATAATAAATTCATATATTAAACATTATTTCTATCTGATTTAAAATGTAAACACAAAAAAACATCAACTTACTTAACGGACTAATCGATCGATCCAATTTCCTTTCGAAATCTTTGAAATCATGGGTAACCCAGTTATAAGTTTCTTCATTGGACACTCCAAGGCGATTAGTCGAATCCGTTGTTCCGGTTGCTAAAACAACTCTTTTACATCGATATTGAAACTCTTGACCCGATTCATTATCGTAACCTTCGACCAACCAACCGTACTCATTTGTATTGTTTGGTACACCTGGTATTGGTTTTACTGATGTCACGACTGTACCACTGAAATTTTAATTTTATCTCTCGTTATTGCTATTTTAAATTCTTTTATTATTTGTTTTTTCGAAACAGAACCGTTCAAAGTCAACACTAAAAATCAATGTTCAAAACGAACGTTTCCAAGGTTTGGCTAATGTTCAGAAACAATAAAAATTAAGTTTGAAACCAATGTTGATTTATAGGTTTTTTTATTCAAAAGATAAAAATAAAAATGATCAAAATAAAAGAACTCACCATCGAAAATACTTTTCCAGTTTTTGTTTAAGAACATAATCCTTATAGTAGGCAGCTACGGTGCCAATTGGTACTCGGGTTGAATAATAGTTATTACCGATTTTTGTATCTTCGTTGAAATACGGCAGCTTTTGTTTTCTTTCCTCAATTTCAAGATTATTTTCCCAATGCCTGAGATCAAGACCCGGTAGTGACATCCAGCGATTCAAGCTTATCGTTAAGACGTTTGGATCTAAAGTCTGCAAGCAATAAAATATCTCTTATCAATTAAAATAAAAAGATCTTATTAAAAATCAGTATCGAGATATTTTTTAATTAGATAAAAAATTACTTATTCTTATTTCATTATTTATAATAATTATAATATATAAAATTTAATCTTTTAAGTAATTTTTATGATTTTCAAATAATAAAAATGTATTTAGTAAACCAACAGACAATTATTAAATTAAATTAAACAAAGTTACAAAAATTTATCATTAGTAATTTATACAAATCATATAAGTTTAAATTTTTAATTATAAAAGATAAAAAAAAGTTTACTAACGTGCCAAGCACCGCCAGGTGGGCCCTTTCCCAAAACAACGTGATTGATTGGTTTGTGCGTGTTATGTTCATCTGGTGATTTCCAATCGATAAGCGAAGGTAAATCCAAACCAGAATCCAAACACGGATGCTGCAACTGATCCATCAGCAACGACAACGGTTTACCGTTATTTCTTCCCTCCAATCCCAAAGATAAACATTCAAGATCATCTCTGCTTGAAAAACGAGCAAAGCAATTCTTATTGTTTTGTATACAATCCCGGTGATTATTCTTTTGGCATTGCTGACAAGTTTTACACGATTCTTGTGGATCAGGAGTTTGCGTGGCAACGCTATAGCGTAATCGAGCGGTCAACATATCATCGCCAAGATGTGACCCACCTGTATAATGTGGCCAATTGCCTGCCAATAGGTATGAAAGACATATTCCGCTTGGTCCATTTCCTAAATTCATATCATTAGTTTTACTCATTTTGAAAATTTCAATCCTACAATATTGATTTTTTTTCTCTTAATTTTTTTTAAAATCATAATTTAGTTTTTATGTCATTTTTTGTCACCTTATCTGCATTATGAGTTTTTAATGATCATTTGTAGATACGTAAATCATAAATAATAAATGAGTTCACGCTCATTAGAACGCTATTCAATTGGAATACATAATTATTATGTTTATGTTATGATTTTTTTTTTCAATTACCAAGAATATTCAATCGCAAGAATGCAAATGAACTTTACAAATTTATCATGATATTAAAATTTTTTCTCTCCATTTTTTTTATTATTATCTTAGCAACAAAAAAATGAACGTAATATCAATCATATCAGTTGTATTATTTAATGCGATCGATCACTGCCAATTAAATAAACGATTTTATTACTACAAAGCAAAAAAATTGACTTCCAAATAACATTGTTGCACATATCAATTTCCACGAGTTAATTGGAGCCAATTAAAGAATAAAAAAAGAGGAAAAAGATCGTCTTACATTAATAGAACGGTTAAATAAAGGAAAAAAATAATAAAAACTACAATTGTTACCTATTATCACAACGTCCTTAAAAACATCCGTAAATCGTTCCTCTTCTTGTTGCCGCTGCATTTTCAAACAATTTTTATTTTTTTCCTTTCAATGTCACATCTACTATATCCGGCTTCGATTTTCATATACAAAAAGAAGCCTCGCGGTACACAAATATTACAATATGAATTATCACGTGACTACCTTTTTATCAGTCTATGAACGTTTTCTTTTTTTTCCTCCAGTCAAGTGAGTTATCGTTAACGTTCCTTTCTGCAACATATACAAAAAAATTATGCATTTTTATTTATTAGTCATTATTTAATTTTATCTTAAAAAATTCAAGTATTTAATCTACAAAATGATATTGATCAAACGATATAGAGCTGATAAAATATTATAAAAGATTAGGTGTAATATCATGAAACATGCTGGATATCCTATGATGTTTGATTTGTATTTACTCATTGATAAGGGGAGCTTTCGTGATTACGCAGAAATATACTTTAGAAATAATAAAAATATACACCAATAAAGTAAACTCGTCAAGATTTGGTGTAATATTGCGATGATATTGCAGAAAAAGCGTCAATATTGAGTATACACAAACTTAAGCGACTAAGTCTCAATGATTATCGATTTTTCGGTGCATGTAAAAATGAAAACAAAACAAAAATTTTTATTTTTCCTTCGCTTATAATATATTTCAAGTCTCGTAAAGCTCCTGGAAATTCCATAATTGTTCAATGGAATAGCGTGTAATCTCGCTACCTTGAAATTGGTTCATTTACGTTTTTTTTTTCATTTTTTTTTATTCCCTATACTTTGACTTTACTCAAACCATTAACTTTAATGTAAAAAAAAGTGAAAGGACTCGTTTGGCCTTGGATTAAAACAAGGAGTAATGAGGCCTCAATGAATGCGACTACAAAAAAAAATATGCAAGAATAAAGAAAAAAATAAACGCATACAGTATGCTCATTGTATTTCACGTGAATTAAATGCAATCACGCAATTTCGTCAGTGCGGATTAAAAATTTAAAGAGCCAATTTAATGATTTGTCAAAGAGATACAAAGGTCTTGAAATTAAAAAAGGAATCAGAAAAAAATCTTACGTCGAGATAAAAAGATGAAGCGATTTAAAATAAAACATTATTAGCGCATTCCTTTTCGACTAATAATGACATAATGATAAAGCGCTTCTCAATGAGTAATTTTTTGCCAGACACAAAGTTTATTTGTTTTTTTTTCTCTTATTATCTATCATAAAGCTCATGGAAAGACTTAAGAAAATCGACTAGATAACAGTGGATATATATATATTTTAAAAGGAAATTGTTTTAACCGACTTTCTAGTAATTTCCTATATATTCTTATTATAGACTTTAAACTTATATGCTGCTTTAAAATTGTTAAAATTTAATGACTCATATTTTTTCATTATAAATAATAAATAAATTTCTGCTCGACACGCAACTACAACATATTAGTATTTTGTTCAAGCGTAATTGCATATATTTAAGTCCGTCATTTATTGTTATTTGTTTGACAATAAAAAATAAAATAATTGGTTTACTGCAATTATATAAGTACATAAAAAAAGAATTATTGTATTATATACATTGTCAACTAATTTGTCCTTAAATGGATATTGAAATATTGAAGTGTTCATTCAAGGCGCGGAGAATAACGAAAAAAAAAGAGATATCAAGTACATATGCTTTCTGTGAACAAGTTTTTCTTTTTTTTTTTAGTTCCTCGCACACGGAACAGATTGGTATAATACAAGTCTCGCAAAGTCAGTCACGCGATATCTCGTTAAAACAGCTAAAATGACACTTTTTTTCAATTATTAATTGGGAAAAAGAAAACTTTTGCTCGGCGAATGTTTTACTTTGTATTTTTTTATGTATCCTTAATTATTTAGCGTATAGCTAATAAATGTAACATATTATTTTTATCTTATTTTACATCTTGTTATTTTAAATTTTACATCTCAGTTTCTTTTATGAATATTTGAATACTTTAATATATTTTTAGTCAAATAAAATTATTAGAATTTGTTTGACCTTAGCTCACGTATTACTTTGTGAGAATACAGCATTATGAGCAGAATTCCGAGATTAAAATTACTACTATCGTGCGTGTAATTCATTCCTTTTTAAGAGTTTTCTGTTACATTGTGTGGAAAACACGTGACGCAACATTTAATATTTTTGCATAGCTGACAATTTCTAATTTGTATTAAATTGCATAGATAATCCCGGAACTAAATAAAAATAAAGAAGAAGAACAGACGGAGAGAGAGAGAGGAAAAAAAAACGTTACTGATATTCTCAAGTTATTCAGATAAAAGTTATATGTATATTTCGTATTCGTGTATGATTTATCAGAATACAAAATTTTCCAGAATAGCGTATAGAAGAGCGCTTTGAATTTATAACTTTGAAAATTGTTAAATTTAATTAAATTGTAGAAGAGTTCTGAATTTTTTGTTTATCATGCATCTATACAATTTCGATTATATTAAATTTTTATATTAATTTAAATAATGGATGAATCCAATATTTTAAAATAAAATTGACTTATGAGGTCGTCAATGGCTCATTCGGTATGAGCGATGAATTCATAATCTCGAGGTTCCGAGTTCGAATCCCGCTCTCGTCCGATTAATACAAGCACCACTGTAAGCTACATGTGCTTTGTTAACAACCACACTGACGATCTCCGTCGCTAATTAGTATCGCTATGATAGCATAAAACAACGACGTTAAATAAAATTTTTAAAAAAATTGTAATATTCATTACATATTTTAGCAGCTCATCTTTTTTTTTAACTTTTTTTAAATCTAGAAACTGTAACAGAAATAATAAAAAGTTTATAGAACAAAAAAGAAGACTATGAATGAATTGATATTAAAATATCAATCCGTTAAAAGTCATAGCCATGCCTTATATTATTGTTATCATGAAAATATATATGCATATGAGTAAAGGCACAAGCTAACCACTAAGATAATAAATCCAAAGACTATAAAAGAGGACGTACGTGGCCTTGATCGTACAATCAACTTGTATGTAATAAAATTTCTAAAAAAAAGTTATGTATCAAATAATAAAATGAAAAAGATTAGAGACGTTGATTAAAAAAATGATCTAATTTGAATTTGAAAAAAAAGACCACATGTCTCGAATAATGTTACACATGAAATTTTGATGTTTAGCCGGGTTGTATAGCGGGTCACGGGCTCAGTATATATGTGTACAAAACTATAATATATACGCTCGATAAATAATAATGTGTCAGTGTATGGCCTCGCCACCCCTCTTTTTATTTTATTTTTTTTTCTTCAGTATTGCATGATGATATATAAAACGTCTATGTGAAGGTAGAAGTTCTTTTCTGAATACCAAAGTTTTCGCTGCTGCGCAGACTCCCTATGCCATTATACGTATATGTATATACAAGAATCGTACAAGCCTGATATATTCGCGAAAAACCCGTTTGCACATCTTCGTCTTCTTTGCTAAATTTTAACATTTTATTTTAGGATATTTTTTTCTATTTTTATTCTCTTCAGAGATATTTTATACTTTGATTTTTATGTCTGCTCTCATGAGTGCATAATGCACTTATGGATGCATTTTAATTAAAAAAAAATGCATATAAGTTTACAGTATTATCACGGAAGTGAGAGGCGCGCACCGAAACTCGCGCACACGATATGTGATGGCGCATTCACCGATTGTAAATGTTAAAGTATGTATTAATGAGTTTTTCAACTCTTTTTATATATTTCATTAAGAATAAACGAGCCGATCTTACGAAATTTAGCCTACTCATTTCGGCATGATTATTTTATTTTTTTATTCTTATTTTATCAAAATTTTATTGCAAGCTCCGTTACGTAATTATAGAAAATTTATGCTAATTGATAAATATTGTCATTGCACTCTTTTTTTAAACATTTTTAATTTATTTTTACTGATAAATTTTTAAATTTATTTAGTCATTCACCGAATTTAAAAGCAAATATAAATTGGCATATTTTATACAAATTTTTCCACTTCATGTCATGAATATTACTTTTTAATTTTAACAGAATTTAACGAATGAATTATTAAATGGCATGCAAAAATTATTGTAGCTTTTTTATTTATTATTTAAGTTTATCCTATATTGCAATAATAAATTTTTTTGTACTAAAAAATTCGAAATTACGATGTATCACTGGTATTTTTCTTTTGATCTTTT
Source organism: Anastatus disparis (assembly GCA_017163975.1). NCBI lineage: Eukaryota > Metazoa > Arthropoda > Insecta > Hymenoptera > Eupelmidae > Anastatus > Anastatus disparis. The sequence continues at coordinate 6,394,637 of JAFFSR010000226.1, forward strand.
TACATACTTAATACACTCATGACAGTATTCACCTAAAACTCTCATTCCATAATTTTATTGCAAAAATAATAAATCCATACTTTCTTTACTATATCAACATTATTTGATTTTTCCACTTATAAAAAGAAAAAAAAGCGACATAACATCGCTTATGTCAATCTACACTCAACTAATCCTTCAAATTCCCATTATCCCAACAACATTAACTTGTCTGTATATCAAATTACAATGGGGTTTATATGCCTTACCATAAATTTGCTAGCATTATCAATGTGTACACAATTTAAAAATAACAAATTATTCACACTATATTCAAGCCCTAGACGCACACAAACTCACAATCGACGTTACGTTACATCACATAATTTTAATGAAACAAAAAAAAATTTCTGTATATATTTAGAAAACATATTACTGACAATGATTAAGTACCTTTATTATCACGATGTGTGCGATTGTCGTTTAGGTTTTTACGTCATGCGTGTCCCTTGTGTACTTGATAAAAAAATACTTGCTATTCTTGAACTTGAATAACTCTTGTTGAATATTAAAAAAAGGAGTTAACACTATTTATGCGTGACACTGTGTTTAAAAAACTGTAAAAAGGAAATAACTGTCGAAAAAGGTTAAATTTGTTAAATAAAAATTTAATATAAAACGTTTGTATTCCTTGCGGTGTTTACGTTAGCTTTACATGTATATGAAAAATAAATAAAATTTCGCGATCCACGCGCTTCGAAAGTCGCCGGTCTACTGACTCGCGTTTATATGTAAAAGCTCGATATGAAGGAGAGTCTCTCTCTTTCTCTGTCTCTCTTGCATAGTCTGGTGCGTGCGTAGTACTACGGCTCTAAAATACGTCATACAGCCACAACAGGCATAAGCACGTTTTCTCTCTTTATAAACGTAAACCTTTAGAAATATATCTCTGTCGTATACATACATCTAGAACGTTTTTAAATATTTAACATTAGCGCCGTCATCGTCTTTCGTTGCTGTCATTATCATTTTGCTAATGTACTAATGTATGTATATATATATATAAAACATATGTACGTATGACTATAATAGCGGAGGCCCGACACTCAACTCCACTTGACTCCGAAAAATCGCGCTAAGCTAAATTGTATTATTATGTGTCCCCGAGGAGAGGGCCATATGTATTTTATATAAAGCACGTGCTTAAAAATATACACTCATACACATATTTACGCATACGCACACCAGAGAGTTTATTCTTACAATCTTCTATCTCTCTCTCTTTGCAGCTCTTTCGTTTATCGAAGGCACATGTTATTACTATTACGAATACAACGGAACGTTTAATTGCATCATCTTTGTCACTACAACCAATGACTTCTTTTTATTTGGTGCTTTGATCTCCTTTTATTTTTTTTATTTTTATAACATTTTTCTATTGCTGAATTTTTTTATTCCTGTTTGTGACTCACGTTCTTTCGGTTTTTTTTCCAATGATTCTTCAAACTTTTATTTTGGATATTTTAGCAAAATTTAAATTTTTTGCACATCATTGCTGTATAATGTGATAGGAAATATTTTTAATTAATAGAAGTATCTTATCAATTGATCATAGTAAACAATCAATAAATAATCGTTATACATGTAAGGAAAATTTATAATTGTTTAATCTAGAAAGTAATTAGTTAAAAAATTATCACTCAATTAGATAAGTTATTCAATGTATCAGATTAAAAATAAAATAATTAGTAAATAAACATACGATGACGATAATGATTAAGAGATAATACAGAAAGTCGTAAAACAAGACAGGTGATTTTTTTTTATCTAAACATATATAATGACACTAATGTTAAATCTTCATGCAAAGATTATCCTATCGCGGATTTCGTTTCCTTGTATAAGGATAGATAAACTTCATATTTATATTATCTTCGCGCGGATTTATAAGCGTTTCTACAACTGTTATTAAATCTCTTCGTATCTTTAGATACTTTCAACTTTTTTTTGCTTTGCACCGGAGTGGATTAAGCTGAGGATTAAGCTTATGTTGCGTTGATGAAAAAAAAAGTTAATATCATAAAGTAAATATAGAAAGGATATTAGATCTGAGTTAATTAAATTCTTTGAACGAGGTCGTCAGTGGCTCATTCGGTAGAGCGATGGATTTGTAATCTCGAGGTCCCGAGTTCGAATCCCGCTCTCGGCAATCGATTGACACAAGCATCACTGTATACGATACATATTCTTTGTTCACAAACACACTGATAACCTCCGTCGCTAATTAGCATCGTAATGATAGCATAAATAATACAGCGACGTTAAATAAATAAAAAAAAAAATACTTTGAAAATATGTTGTATTTAATTAAATTTTTAGCTGTACTTATTTTACGAATATATTAAGGAGGGTGATAGCCTTTCTACTTGATTTGTTTGCCAACTCCTTCTTTCAGTTATGAAAAAATGTTTTAATTATAATTTTAATTATAATTTTAATTACAAAATTATAATAGATAAATGAGAAATTTTATTTGACCATGAATAATAATTAGTTTATTATTGCTCTAGGACGTAATTATTATTTTTCATTGGGTTATAAAACATATTAAAAGGAATGCCACACTTATTTACAAACTAAATAGTTGCACTTATTATTCAAACAATTTAATGCCAAAAATTGCAGATTCAATGTTTTCATTTCTCGCGGTGATTATATAATTTTCAAAAATTTTCAAATCCGCCGAAAGCACACTTAACGTTTAAATTTAAACATCTTAAATATTTAGATAAAATGCATTTATTTTGTTTATCAAAATTTAAATCTCATGACTAACGAAAATATTTTTTGTAACCAAATACAATGTGTCGCTAATAATAAAGTGGCTCGAATAAAATAAATAAAATTTTCGTTTTAGAAAACAAGCGAATATAATACCCGTCATAGGTATAAACACGCGTTACATCCGCCTACATTATAAATATTTATACATTTTCGTAATTGTAATAATAAAGCGCGATTGTATATTTATTTTTCAAGTGTCATTACAAGAGACAATTTGATAAATTGAGAAGAATCAATTTTGATCGTTATAAATGTTTTTTTGTTTTTTGATTATTATTAATTAATGTTTATGCAATATTAAGAAAAATTAACAATGTCACGACTAAAATAAACTTCTTGTTCGGTGAAGATATTATTGTATGGAAAACCTTTGATTAAATAAATGACAAAAAAATAATTTTAAATTTTCCATTATTTATTATACGCGCTTTTCTTTATATTGATAACGAATGATTTTTTTTTTCGTAATCAAGCATATATTTACATAAACCATTAACCTTCCTTTGTCTTTGCATCAAATGTCTCGTTATAGACTAATTCTATTCGTATACCTTGCTTGAATCATTAGTCAATTTGGAACAATTTGACGTGTGCATTTTTTTATAAATTGCTTATTTTTAAATGCTGACTAGCACATGCATTTCCAATGATAATAAATATTAACGACAAATAAAATTTTTATAATTTTAATATGTTATTTTAATATTTATTTAATTAAACTTTGATTATTCACGCTAATTAATAGCACAGCGGAATATTTTCTTTTAGTATTTTAATAGCTTCAATAAATTAAAAAAAAAAAACTCAATCATCAAAGGTAATTTAAACTATCCAGTAGTCAAAGCTTCAAATTTCACATTTAAATTGAGCGTTTAAAAAATTCTCTCAAACGCTTTGAATTTTCACTTATGCTTGCGGCTTCGGCGGTTTTTAAAATGCGGTTCTCCGCTCTCCGCACACAGTCAAATCTAATAACACGCTTCGCGTAATAATAAGAGGAAAAATAAAGATAAAAAAAAACAAGAAATATTAAATGCACACATGTTTTTTTTTATTCTTTTAGTACTAATAAAAAACGTTTGAAAACACGTTAGCCGATCTAATCTGATTATTAATCGATTTTCAGCGTCCATAAAACCTATGTGTATAATGATATAAACACGTAACTTCTTATAAGGTGGAAGAAAAATCAATTGTATTTTTCAAATGCGCGTAAATATTGGCTCAACGTGTACACCGCTAAGCAAAGCTGCATATTATCATCAATAGGCTATATAAGTGATTCATTCCATTATATGAAAGCGCACTCTGTTCTATCTTTGATAAAAGATTATTTCTTTTCACTTTCAATGAGTTTTTTCTTTCTTTTTTATTATTATACGTATGGTTGAATTTTTTCTATTATCGTATGACCACAGAGATATAATCATTTCCTGTCGTTTGATAGAAAATAAAGAAAAGGAAAAATGTGAAACCAATCTCTATGAATGAAAAATATATATACGTGTTAAAGTTGATTTTCTTCCTTGGTGAAAAACTATAATTTTCAAGCTATGCTAAAATGAAAAGTTTCCACATCGGCAAAATTTATAACTGCGTAGAAATGCTATACCATCAAGTATATATCGTAGCAAAGGCTCTACAGCAGTCTTTAGAATTTCAAAAGTAAATTGCTCTAATTGACATTTTTTTATTTCTTTTTTTCTAGAGATATTGATTCGATAAAGTAAATTTTCTTATAAAAAATGCAGTTTAATTTTTATTTTTTTTTTTATTGGAAGAGACACTGCATTTTATGGATTCAAAATATAACAGAATATATACGATCAATAAGCGCCTGTGCTATGAAGAAGTTTAACTGTCAGCATTTATTACATTAGCAGTCTGTCGCAGATTAAACGATGAGTCGCAATTGTAGACTCTCAAGAATCCTAGTCTCTTTTAATCTAATAAATTCTTTATTAATCTGTTAGATTGATATATACTCCAGATATATACAGATATATAGAAACTTTCTTTCCTCGCAAGGTCAAGATATTATTAACTTAGAAAAGTTTTTTATTAATTTTCTGATGAAATTTTTTTTAATTGTACGATTTATTAAAAAAGTTTGCACTAATCTCTTATAAAATTAAATCGAACGCTGAAATAATTTGTCGAGATAAATTATTAGTCGATCGATATCAATTGAACGTAATCGGCGGTTAAATACTAGTTATTATTTCAATTCTTTGTAAATATTTTAACAATTTTTCCTCATTTTGAAATAACGATTAAATTACCGGGTATCAATAAATCTTACCTTCGATTCTTTTTTTGTATGTTAACAGATGTGTCTGGACGTCTTTGTAGAGCCAAAAGAAAAACGAATTTAATTAAAGCGTTAAATAAAATGTTTCTTTCAATGTATCAAATCGCGATCGTTTTGACGTATCATAAAAGAAAAAACTTTAGCTTTGGAATGCTTTTTTTTTCTCTTCTCATTTATGAAATGTAAAAACATGCGCTTTTTGTAAAACTGAACTTGAAATGTACTTCACGGAATATTAGAATTTTATGTTTAGCTCTCCGCGCATACATGAATGTATATCCTATTCGATTTTTTAAAAAAAGCTAGTTAAACTACAAAATTACCAAGCATAAAACTTAATACTTTTGCGTTAGAAAAAAAGTTGAAGTAATTTAAAAAAGTTATTTTTTTTAATTGACTTTTTTTATTATTATTTATTAACTACGTAAATAAACTTTCCAAACCTGTTCAATATAAATTATTATGAAAAAATCATTAAAATTCAGTAAGTTGTTTATAATTAATAAAATATTCCATTAAATAATTTAACAGCATTAACGGTAAAGTTAAATAAAATATGTTCAATGATTCATGACTGAAATAAAATTTCGTTCGTCATTATCATAATAAACGAGCGTTACATTCATAGATAAATGTATACACTTAATGATTTCTGCATGCAATACAATGTTATTAATCACCGCGAATGCACTTTTCCAGATCAGAAATATTTTTATATGTTTGTAAATAATTGAGCCAGATATTACGTAAACTTGTATTATCGTTGCTCAGTTAATGTTATAATGGATGTATATTTTTAATTAATTTAAAAAAAAACACTCAGCATCATTTATCATCAGCGAGCATGAAAATTCAGTGTGTGTAGAAAGTAATGGAGTGAATAAAATAATAAAAATATTCGCTTTATCAATTTCTCGAGTCTTAATTTTCAGTGAACAGAAGAGAAAAAAAAATAAAGAAGCTTGAATGATCGTGAATAATTGTTAATATTAATTGTAAGTTTTGAATTAACAATGAGAGCACATATTAAGCTTAATTTACATTAAGATTTGACGATTACGTCAGGTTTTGCATCTTGGGAATATATGTTCTTCAATTAATTTTTATGAACATGTGTCAACCCCTCTTTCTTTTATTCTTTTCTTTTTTAATGACTGGCACTTTATTTTAGCGTGTATTTTTATACAAGTGGCTTTTTTTCGTTAGAATCGCGATACGATGTTCAAGAGACTGTTATAATACATTTGAATAAACGACGGATTTCTAAATAACCGGTTTTATTTTATTCGTCCAAAGAATTTTTATTAAAATTCAGCGTGTACATTAATTTTAAATTTCTTTGAAAATGTTTGCCAATAATTTCCTTATCACCTTTTTCACTTAATTCCTTCTTCTTTTTCTGCTGGTTCTTTGAATGAATTACAGAAATTACCTTATTTGAATATCTGTTTAAGGTTTTATTAAAAATTAAAAGTATTGAATTAATTTTTCAATGATTTCTTCAATCTTATTCAATAGACTTTTAAATGAGTACTTTGGAGGTCTGAGTGGCTCACTCAATAGAGCGATGGATTCATAATCTCGAAGATCCAAGTTCGAATCTCGCCTTACATGTGCTTTGCTCACAAACACACTAACAAATCTCCGTCGCTAATTAGCAAAGTAATGATAGCATAAATTCAACAACTTTGTATAAAATAAAAAAAAACCAAATGAGTACTTTTGGTATTATGCAAATGATGATATAACTGTAACTATAAGTTTTACAAGTTGCGGTATAGGATCAATTAAACGTTTTTACCTTTTATGACTTTGACATTTAATGTATGTTACAAAAATAATAGCTTGGGATTATGTCACAGTGACTAAATAATTTTAGTATTACATTGTGTGGTAACATTTTATTTTACAGAGCTTGTGGATTAGCTTTTCGTCAAGAAGGAAAAATGAGTTGGATATTTTTTTTTCATTTTTTGATTGCTTAAAGGTTTTTTTTTCATTGAATGGTAAAAAATTTGTATGTCAATAAATAAAATTCTATAATTATACCGTCTAATTCCAATTTTATTTTCTTCAGTTTTATTTATTGTTATAAAAAAATGACTGTCGCTAAATTTATAATAATAAGAAAATTTCTATATTGATTGGGTATAGGATAATTTGAAGATTATATTAAAAAAGAATATTTTTTATATACTACATATTTCTTTATAAATGTTGATATTTTTAACCTAATTTTTTTTTCTATGATTTTGTATTTAAAATTTACAAAAAGACAAATATTTGAAAAAAATATAATTTACGTAGATTTAATGTTATTGCATAATAAATATAATAAATATCTTTAAGCGATACGAATAAGTAAACGCAGACACATGTAATTTGGCATACTTGTAGATTCAAAATTTTTGAATTATGACTCAACATACCTGCAACTTTTCAAATTATATGTGACATTGAGAAAATTAAATCTATTTAGTATTACGCCAGATTATCTTTCGAAAAATCTCATTTAATACGTGGATATCTAAAATTAATAATTTGGAAATTTTCATAAAAAATAAACAAAAATACACGACCTCATATAAATGATATGTTACGCGTGCTTGTGTAGGTCGGAAGTATTGAATTTAATATTTGATCTTATGTTAATATTTATTTCTATGCTTCTAATTTTGGTGCTTCTAGACCATTTGTTATGTAAATTTAAAACCTGACCATGAAACGCGAAATATTTTTAAAATCCAATTGACTATTTCTGCAATGCGCATGAAAAAATTAGGTGATTTAAAGCTTATTTTAAAAGATCATTAACCCGTTAAATTTAAGAAATTACATAAAAATAAAAAAATTTCATCATTGTAAAAAAAATTTAGTACGACGTTTAGAAAAATCAATTCGCTTAACATAATTCATCATTTATACAAAAGTTAGGAAGGAGTACATCAAAAAAGTATAATCAATAAAAGAAACTTTTTGATTGATACTTCAAGACATTCGTTCCTCCCCCAAAAATCTCAATCTGATTTTTTCGAATCAATATTATAGTGATAGAAGAAAAAAACAGCCCTACACAAAATATAGCCAAGGAGTAGAAATATATGTTGGCTTATAAATCGATGAGACGATGTCACAGAGCAAGTGTGTATATATCACGAGAAAAACAATTTTTCTTATACACCCTTTTTCGTCGACGTGAAAATTGAGGCGTAATTTGTAATTTGTTAGCGAATGTTAAAAATTAAATACAACGTGAATGCAAGATTATGCATTCCTGAGCATTCGTATATGATATGCATATCAATCCATCCAAAAATAAAACAACGTCTCGTGAGTTTAACGAGTAACCAAAATACAAACACGTGTTTTATTCTTTAGCTTCGCGTGAAGTCGAGAAAATGAGATAACTTTTGTAATATCTACAATACTTGCATACTTTTTTAATGAGATTAACATGTGTAAACATAAGATAGAAAATTCGAGACGATATATAAGAAATAAAGACAAGACTAAACATTATAAGGGTATTACATACCTCGGCAAGATCCGAGTTTAATGGCTGCTTGCTCATGTCTGGGCTCAATGATAATATTGTCTTTAATTTATAATTAAATACATCGGCTCGATACAATGTTGAAGTTTTATTTGATCTTTTATTTTGATTGATTATCATCATACACCGCCCGTCCGGCGACAATGTAAAATACTTTAAACCTCGTATTGCGCGTGTGTGTATGCGTGAGGCTCCTGTAAATGTCTATATGCTAAATATTTTTGCTGTTTTAGGTGTGATGTTGTAATGCTAGCGACATCGTGCGTATCGTACTTGGACTTTTTTAATATACCAACTACTGGACATTGGGGTTTACGTTTCTTATCTTATCGACTGAATTTCCGGCTGGTTTTATAGTTTTTTTGGAGTTTTTAAAATGCTGCAAGAGATGGTGTTGCTCCGATGGATAAAAGTTGTGGTTTTTCAAATTTTTCGATTAGAATCTTTAAAATGAAGTGTTAGTAATTTGTTTTTATTTGTTATTAAAATAAATAAATTCTTTTAAAGAATATTTAAATACCTCTGTAATTAACTTCTGATTCAGTTGATCATTTTATAAGTCCATCAATTCATTTGAAATTTAATATAGTCTCTTCCATTTTTCATATAAATTCAAGAGAATTATGGATTTCTTTTAAATTATTTAATATTTAAATTAATAAATTGAAAAAAAATGATAAAAAGTCAAACCATAAATTCTAAAAAATTAAAAAGAAGACACCTTGTCTGAGAACATCTCGAAAACCTGTACAAAAAAACAACATTACGATTTAAGGGCAAGGTCAAAAATCTCAAAGTAACATCCGGTGAATACAAGAGCGCAAAAATTCCAAAAGAATTTAAAAGATTTTTTTGTTTTTCCATGAATACATCCCCAACCAGATTCAGGTAGACAAGTTTGAATGCTTCTTAGGTAATGCACCTGGTATGCTATTGTATAATTCGTGACGCCTCTGCTTATGTATCTATACCCTATTCAAACCAAGACTTTTTGCTGTATATATATACATACCTGTGCTACCCCCGCCTTTTGACAGGTGAACCCGCAGTTTGAGATTTTTTTTTTACTTTTGAAAATCCCTTTAAAAATGGAAAAAATTCTTGGGGAAAATTTTGATTTTTTTCGCGTGTTTTCTTTTCCCATGAAAAATCTATTATTCATTATTTTATTTTACTGGGAGTAACTGATTAAAATAGCGCGCACAAGAATGTTTAATAATTTATAATTATTTGTTTATTTACGTATAAGGTACAAATTTGAATAAATTTAAAAAAATCAAAACTGAAATTATTAAATTTAAAAATTTATATTGAAGAAAATAAATAATTAGCTTTAAACGTAAATTCATAAATGGTCACCAAATACTTAAAAAAAATTATGATTCTTATCAACTATATTACTCTGTCATATATTTTTGACAAATTGAAGTCCTTAATGACTTAGCGCCCGTCCTTAAGTACCTCAACCTTCATAAATTAGCAAAACCGCATTATAAATTGTTCAGCAAGACCTTTAATAGAAAAAGCAAAGTAAAAAGTCAAAAAATTCTGCATACTCATCATCACGAACTATGCAAAAGGAAAACAAGAAAAGGGTTTATATGAGGTAAAAAAAAGTGCGTGCAAGACTCATTGGTTCAATTGTCTTGAGGAGTCGTGAGCACAGGTATATAATGCGCCATATTGCCAGCAAGGCCCCTTCACGAGTCTCGCGCGCTTACACAGATTTCTTTCTTCCTCCTCTTACTTTAATAAACTTTGATTCAGTCTTTACGCTCTCTCTTTCTCACTCTTTTTCTTACCATATACAATCAGAGAGTTTTAGTATACAGCGAGGCTCTCTCTCTGTCTTGTTATAAACGCGCTACTCTCGTGCGCGCCTATAAGTCCCACTTTCTCTATTGTACAAATACATCATAAGGTCATGGCTTTTATATCAAAAAGGTTCTTTAACTATCCTTTGAACGCTGCTAAAAAGAGCAAGAAACATTCTACGTCGGACATAATGGCAGATTTTTAACTTGTTAAAAAATAAATTTAAAGAATAAAATAAGAAATTCGAGCTGGAGAACATTCAGTCTCAAAGAATGACGCCATAACAAGGTGTACCACTCAAACAATCTCGGCGGTTATAAGACATTGTTATATTTCTTATAAAACATCGAAAAATTCATAAGCTAAAATCTCAGTGAGTAAAGTGCGTGATTTTTTTTTCTTCATTGCAAGAATCAAATTCTAAACCATCTGTTTAGTTCTAACAAGTGAAAAGTAGCAAGAAGTGCAAATAAACGCGAATATTATAAAAAAAAAAATCTGTATATACTGTGCGATGAAAAGTGCGTATGCTTGCGTGTGCAATAGGATATATCAGTGCGCTTGATCACCGGCCCTGAGAAAAAAAAAAGATTATACGCATTCCATTCTCTGGAAAGTCAGTTTTCTTTCTCTCTCTCTCTTTGTCTCTCTCCCTCTTTTTTTTTCATTCCTTTTCTCTCTTTCGTTCTCTATGTGTATGTGTTGACTCCCACTTTTGTACCGACATACTATATGAGCGAGGTACCTTTTTATCGTCGACTAAGACTTTCTGGACTTTGCTAACGTTGCCGTTTTTCTCTCTGTGTGTGCATAGAATATTTTTGCACTTGATGAAAAAATATCCGACGATTTTAGTGAAATTTTATCAATTAATGCAGTGAGTGCTCTTTTATTATTCTCTTTTAAATAAGTGTTGCTGTTATTTTAATTGTGTATCATAGTGTTATTTTTTCTCTCAAATGTCCGTAAATTTACCGTTTTTTCTTGCGCTAATTTTAACTGTAAAATTAGTTGACAAGATTAGTTTCATGTGTAACGCTGGTTCTTTGAATTTTTTTCTTATGGAAAGGTGAATGATAATATGCCTTCTTGACTCTTACAAAATTTCATTACAAAATTAATAAAATTCATGTGTAAAACGAGAATGTAAAAAAGTGAAGAAAAGTGGTTCTAAACTACTATAAAAAAAAAGTTTAATTTATTTTTAAAAGTATTAAATACTTTTTGCTGGTTGTAAAATTAAAAAAATAAACAAATCAAATCGATGGTTCAAAAAAAAAAATAAAATAACGCAAAGGAAAAAGAATAATCGAATCTTAATTTTAATAAGAGAAAGTTAAAAATGAAAATTGACAAACAACAAGCGCTCGGTACATTGATAAAGTAAAACTGTGTACATGAATTCGAATTCGTGACTGCGCGATTGACCTAGATAAATTTCTTTTTTAGCTCACTCGAAAAAAGGTACATATTAACTTGATAAACGCGTTCTTTACCTTTACGTTCAAAAAAGAAAAAAGTAAGCACGCAAAGCGTGTGTACTTATGGATATCGAAGCCGGTCAATATGCAAGAGAGTGGGACATCAGCAGCATCAACGAGATAATAAGACCGCGTTGGAAAGCAACGGATTTTGAAGAAATGGGTCAACACGCCGGTGCGTAATAAAAAAAAAAACAACGTACAAGTATAAAATTAATCGTGTATACGAAAGAGCATAAGAAAGTAAAAGAAAGAAGAGTAAAATAAAAAAAAAGAAAGAAAAAGAAAGGAAAGTAAGATAGGAAAAATATTTGCACGCAATGTCCAATAAGAGTAAGTCACAGCAACATCAGCAGCAGCCTCAGCAGGGTAGTCAGCAGCAGCAGCAACAACATCACCAACAACAACAACACCAACAACAATCAGTTGGCTTAATAAAAACTGAACCGTTACCACCGCGTTATCAACCACCACCTCAGCCGAATTCCGGTATACTCAAAAGTGCTATTATATCACAACAATCGTCGATACAACAACAGCAGCAACAGCAACAACATCAAGGAGGTGGAAATAGTGGTTACAATATCGCTGGAACTAATACTAATCCGAGCACAGTGTTAAGTGGCGCTGCTGGCACTGCTACACTAAATCACCATCATCAGCAACAGCTACATCAGCTGCAACAGCAGCATCAGCAGCAAGCGGCAAGACTTGCCAGTCAAGTGAAAGATGCGGTACAGAGCAAGTTCGCTCAAAAAGTAGACCTGCCCCATACTCAACCAACAAGGTACCTATACAATAAGCATCCAAATCTTCTTATCTCTCTTCTTTACCTTTTTTTCTTTCTATAATAGGGACAAATATTTTACCTTTCAATTCTTCTACCTTTTTTTTCGATTTTTTTCCTTTTTTTTTGAGTACACCGCCACCACTACGCATCCTCCTACTTTTAGTATTTTTTCTTGATTTTAACGGTTTTCGGTGACTTTCGCGCTTAAGATGATGAGAATTCGTGTTCGAAAGACCAACATTTTAAGTAAGCCGATTTTTGCACCGATTTTTATTTCTCTTTTATCATTTTATTGACTACTTTTTTGAATACTTATTCTTTTTTTAATTATGTTTTAAATAAAGCACATTTACATTATTATGCGGAAATTTTATTTTTATTTTAATTTATGTTACTGAATTTATTTATATAAATATTTTAATTTAAATAAATTGAAACCATTATTATCGTTTTAACTGTAAGACCAATTAAAGTATTCTTCCATAAATATTTTATTGTATTTTTTAAATAAATGTTTTATTTAAAAATTTTTTTTACACCTATATATATCATCGAATTTCATAACTATTTTCCAACTTAATGTGCATTTAAATTTTTCTTAGAAAAACTTTCAGTCACTGTGCTGTTGGCGATTTGATGCAATAGATTTTTCTAAATCGGCAATAGTTTCATAGCAATCCATCCAATTAAATGTTACCTCTTACTGAATTAAGCCAAATATCTTAAATTCCAGACATACTTTAAACTCTGTTAATGGCTTAAATATCATAATTTTAATTAACATAAATTTAAACTACAATTTAAACTTATATTTTTAATCATGATTGTTAATAAGAAATAAAAAAATAATTAATTTAAAAATTATGCAGGTCAGAAAAATTACAATCAAGTTTTCCACTTCATCAAGGTAAAAATTTTTTGCCCACGACGCTACCGACGTCCTCGACGACGCCGGGCGTCGTTGGCCCAGTATCATCGACAGCAGTACCACCGACGACAAATCTTGGTATACCAAACGGTATTCCGTTGAACGGTCAAATTGCGCCTCGGCAAAGGATATCGGATGACGAATTTTTACGACTTGGTCCAGTAGAAATGCTTAAGTTTGTAAGGAAAACCGAAAGCGATATTGCCCGCCTTGCTGCTGAGCAACATCGACAGATTCAGAGTTTGGTACTTATCTTTATTAAGATAAATAAATTTACTGCTAAATATCAAGTTACATTTCGTTTATATAACTTAATGTAATTTGATATTTAGTAATAAATATCGAATTACTAGAATATATAATTTTACAGCTCAATTAATGTAACTTATAACAGTATAGAAATAAATTTTAAATGTTAATTTTTTTAAATTTATTAATATTATCTTCTCTGAAAACATTCAAACATTAAAAACGAACGTTAGATAAAAATTAATTTTACTCATTATTTATTAAAATGATCAAAAATAAAATATTAGTTTTAACAAAAAAAAATATTTATTTGATACTTTCGCTTAATTTAACAAATTTTAAATTGATTTATGTTAACATTTATTTGATTAAAATAAATATTTAACTCTAACTATTTTAATAAATGAAATTTTTATTGCGATTTCAAGCAAATTTTTTCTTTAGTGTAATAAAATTTAAATTTTTATAATTAAACTATTATAAAAAATGAAAATTTTTACTTTATCGTTATTAAAAATATGAAAATGAAAAAAAAATTTGTTTAACATTCCATCATTAATTCTCAATCGCACATGACTAATCTTTAATTTATTTTTCAGATAAACGAATTACGAATGTTAAAAGAAGCAAATCAACGTTTAAGCGACGACAATCAAGAATTAAGAGATCTCTGCTGTTTCTTAGACGACGATCGTCAAAAGGGTCGCAAGCTCGCGCGCGAATGGCAAAGATTTGGTCGTTACACGGCAAGTGTAATGCGTCAGGAAGTATCGGCGTATCAAAATAAATTACGCCAGCTTGACAATAAGCAACAAGAACTTATAAAGGATAATTTGGAGCTTAAGGAACTTTGTTTGTATCTCGATGAGGAACGTAGTGGTACGCAACGCGACGATGGTGACGGTTCTTCGTCGAGTACCAATGCCGACGAAACTGCACCTGCACCGCCGAGGATGCCGAGACATGTTTCTTCTACTTTTAATGGTTAGTTTTTTTAAAATAATTTATTTTAATTACTTTGTGGATTTATGATGTGCATGATAAACTGATTGGACTGAAAACTCACTCTGATTCTAATAGAATGTCACTCCACTCTATCAGAGTAAAATATTAAGTATCACTCAAGAGTGGAGCATATTATCGCTAAAATTTGTTTGGAGATTTATGTAAAATATTTTTTTTTAATAAAATTTTTTTAAGCTATTCTGGAAGAAGAAGCTGATTCTACTCTACAGATGGAATGTAATAAGTACAAAAGTATGAGATTGATTTTTTGTTTTTATTTAGATATAAAATCATAGCACATTCCAGCGAAAAAGCCAAAAGCTTTGGTAGAAACTCTGTTTGGTAAAACAATAACACACTAACATAGATTGAATAAGCAAAAAAAAGTATTAACACTAACCATAAAAAAAACTTTAAAATATCTATAGGAAATGTTTGTGAAATGTCAATTGCAGACCAGACGATGCAGTACGTAAGGAGCTTGGAGCAGCGAGTCAAACAGCTCGAAGAAGATAAAAGTATTCTGCAAGCGAGGACACAAGGCTGGCCGTCGAATACCGGACAAAATGAAGTTTGGGATAGTCAAAGAAATACAAACGATGATTTTCATTTGGGCAGCAGACCAGAGGCAGTTGTCAGAGCGCTTCAAGTGCTCGAAGTCAGAGAACAACTTGAACGAGAAGCTGGACACGACGGTGAAAAAGCTCTTGTTCGAGAAATGTGTAATGTGAGTACAAAAATTTTTATTTTATTTTATTTTAATGAAAAACGATTCTATTTTATATTTTACTTCAATTTAAGTAATTTTTAAACTTAATTAAATTACTGAAATCGCAATTTTTCTTATTGATTTTTCTGTATGTACATTAAATTTCATTTAAGACATAATAAATTGTATCAAATTTATTTAATTTAAAATTTGAAAAAGAACAATTGAGTTAATAATAAAAATTAAATCTTAAAATTTAATATTATTTCAGGTTGTGTGGCGAAAGTTAGAAGAAGGACCTACGCAAAATAGGCATTAACTTCCAACGAAATTAACTCCAGTTAATATATTTTATAACGACGTTATATATATGAAAAAAAAAGAAAAGTTGATAAATGTATATTATTGATGATATTATAATGTAAGATAAGTGTTTTTATATACAATAACAATTTGTACAAAGTAATAGTTTGTATAAAGCCGTAGGCTTGCCCAGTTCGACTGTTGATTAAAAATATCTATTTTCTATTAAAAAATAACTTGTTTCTAAAACCTTGTCTGATAGTTATTTAAATTTTCTTTCAGTTACGCTTTCATCGATCGTTTAAAAAATCAAAAAGGCTAGTTTAGTAGTCAATCTAAATATTTACTTAATTTTAAAAAAATTAATAGAATTATCAGCTTGGTAAAAATCAGAAGAAAGAAAAAGATTCCATGATCCTGAGATCTGCTGGTTCGGTCGGCTAGTTTGTGTCTTGTTAGACGAAGTTGCGATGTGGTATCATCTCAAGAGACACCGAAAATAAACGTATTCATAGCTCAAAGCTAAAAAATGTCGCGTCTATATTAATCTTGAGGAAGGTCACAATTTCGCGGGTTAATTATCAAGGGCCGTTTACTTAGCAAGCACCTTTGGCTCTTTTCAAAACTAGCCTTTTTAATACATATACATATGTCTATCTCCAGCATGAATTACACGTTTCCTTTTCTTCTTCGTTCTTACTTAAATCTGAGTTAAGCTGTAAAAAACTGCGGTATCATATCCATGAATTTGTGTGCGTATATGTGTGTGTGTGTGAGTGTGTATATATATTATAAGAAAAGCTGCGCATATAAGTCGACACATACTTTTTTCCTTTTCTATTTTTAACAGTTCAAAGGATTTGCAAGCTCAATGGCAGAGCGATGTGAAATTACTCTTGAAACTGTGTTTATACTGGCACTTTCGATGACGGAATCACCTCTCGTTAAAAGAAATTCTCTTTCTGATAGAAATATATAAAAAAGAAAAAAAGGCTAAGATTTGAAAAATCAAATACCTGTTATATTAAAGGAAAATTAAATCCTATTATTATAAGAAAAATTAAAGCTCTGTCATGCTAACCGAATTTGAAACTTTTGATCTTTGTGAATGATATATTTTTATATATTTTTTTTACTTTTTTCAAATTTTAGCTATTCATTTCTTTTTTCATTATGTACTTATTTTTAACAAATATGTCATTTTTATTTTAATCAAACAAATATCAATTTTTCGAATTGACAATAGATTTTTTTTAACTAAATAAATATTATTTTTTTAATTGACAATAGATTTTCTTTAAATTAAATAAATATTAATTTTTTAAATTAATAATTTTGACTTTATTTGTTTATATTTCATCTATTAAATAGAGAAATTAAGCTAAATAGTTATGAACTGGTAAAAATTATTTTCAATCAATACACACAAAAACTATCGTCTAAAATTCATTGAATAACAGATCGTGGAATTGAAAACAAGTTGTTTGACCTATATATTAGTCCTTAAGTCGAATGCAGTATCAAAGCCAAAGATAAAAAAGAAAGAGCAAGAACAAGAGAAAGAAAGATAATAATAAAGCGTTAGTCTCGTCTCGGTCAAAAACAGACTGCATATATCGTCTTTATTAATAGCCAAAAGTTTATTTTATATCGACACGTTCTCAGAGTATAACTAGGGATTTCCCTCAGTGTCCATGTTATATGCCCATCCCCACATTATTTCTAAAGAAAGAAAATACGTCAAATCGAAGAAGAAAAAAAAAGAGACGATATAAAACTTTTCTAAATTTAAAAGATAAACTCGGTAAGAAAAAAGAAAGTTTTTAAAAAAGTTGCGTATATACCTTGTAAAGATAATAATAATCAAGTTCAGCGACATATAGACACGTGTGTATTCAAGTGTTGAGCTTGCGCCGTTTGAAGAAAAAGCTTCTTTTTTTTCTCTTTCTTTCTTTTTTTATTACACTATCCGTTTTGCAATGTGTGTATATGCGCGCGCGACTAAGGAAAAAAGCATGGAGAGAGCGCGAGTCTCAAAGTATTGCAGCTCTTGAAAGGACATACCACTAGTCATCAACCAACATACTTTAAACCTAAGCTCTTTTAAAATCATTTTTTTTATTTGTTCCAAAAAAAAATAATTGTTCTATTATTGTTTATTTATAAACGAATTAAAAATTCCATCGAAAAATTCATCTTAAGGTTTAGAAGTTAATAATAACATTTAGTGCCTAAGATTCTACGAGTGTGAGTGTAATTTAAAAAAATAAAAAAATAAACTTTTGAATACTGGTTAAAAATAAAATATTTGAGAGGAGTGAGATTAGAGATTATCGAGGATAAGTTACAAGAGATGAGTAATTCAGAGAGGAATGTGCGTGCACGGGGGCCTCGCGGAGGACAACGCTAGGTTCATCCTGCTCGCTTTTGTACTTGCACTTTATATGCTTGCCGGTGCCGCTCTATTTCAAAGCCTCGAATCCGATCTTGAAATTAAACAGGTAATTTATCAGGAAATTAAGTTTTTATCAATCTTCATTATGAGTTTTGTTTACTATTTGTATATTTATAGTAAACTTTTTGATTCTTTAAAAGTATTTTAAAATAATTTTTTTAAAAAAAATTTTTAAATATTTTATTAGAAGGTTTAAATATTATAACTATGTTTGCAAAAATTATTGTAATTCGTGAGAAAAAGGACCATGAAAAATTTGTCAAATCTATTTAAAAGTTTTAAAATTATTAAAATTTAAAAAAAAAAGTTGAACCGTTTCAAGTTTTTTAAAAAGTTGATAATTAGTTAGACTTATAATTACAGTACTTTTAATCATTGATAACATTAAAATAAACAAACGCAGAATATCAATCGATACAATTTATAAAGAAAAAAATAATATAACTGTCAAAATAATTAATATTTGTCATATTAAGAAGTAGAAATAACTATATAATAAAAAAAAAAGTAGGGTTAAACACCTGGATTTGGATCAAGGGAAATCGATTTAAACAAAATATGCATGAAGCAATCCGAAATTGCGATTGTATTTCGTTTACCCGACATATACAACTTTGTTCAAATTATATTTGAGGTAATTGCACCTTGAATTATATTGTTAATAATTTGACCGACCCATTTTTGTCTCCTATAGTAAATTTTTTTTCTTTTTTATATTTTAAATTGCTTGCGTTCCTTTTCAAATAAAGTTACGTACTTGAACTGCACAATTAACTTTATAAAATTTATGTTTTTATTTAATCTTTGAATCATATTGTAATATCAATGCATTAAGATTTTGAATATGATTAAATCCATTTTTCTTTTAAATTTGTTTCTTAAAAAGAATATTAATTTGAAAATCTGATATTATAAAATTGAAAATGTAAGTACTTTAAAATTTAATGAAAATCATATTGGTACCGATGAAAATTTATTAGCATCATCAACAATTAAATAATGATATTAATTAAAAATTTCGATTTTATTTTTATTTCTTAATTAAAATATAAATTAGCTTTGATTGTTCGAAAGAATTAAAAATAAAATAAATAATATATTGTTAATAATTAATAGAAACAGTAATTTTTTATGTTCTATCATAATACGGATAACAATCGTGCAATGGTAATATGAATATTTAATACAAAACGTCAACCTTAACCTGGGACAATTTCTTACTTTGTTAGTTTTTAAACAAATTCTAGAAAGGTTTTTAAATTTTTTTCTCTATTGTATCTAAAATTTTTTTAATATTATTTATTCAGAATAATTAAATATAAGAAATTTAAAAATGCATAAAAATTTAAAAATCCGTGTTTGTTTTTAATTTAAAAAAAAGTTGTACATAAATTAAAAATTTTCATGAATCCAAAAAAAGAAAAGTTGAATGTCAGAAATTATCAAGTGTTTAGTTAAAAGTAAATAAAAATTTCTATATAAACATATCCGTGTACAAACATCTGTAGGTCTCTCGGCGATCTTGGTTTTAGTTTCTTTTATTAAAACTATAGCTGCTTAGTTTCTAAAGAGGACAAAGATAGAGCTCATGAAAGCATTAAATAACAATTGTGCATTCAGTCGGCAATCAATAAAGTCTTATTTGATTAAAAAATTTTTAATCATTTTTAGCAAATTTTTTATTATTTTTAATTTTTTATATATAATTTATTATATTTTTTTATTTTTATCTAAATTTTCACAATATCACTTGACAAAAATATTTATACTTATTAAACGTAAAATATTTTGGTTCTAATTTTATTTCAATTTTAAAACAATCTTATACTAAATTTAAGAAAATAATAAATTAAAAATTCTTTTATTAATGTAACAATAAAAATTGATTTAAATAAAAAATATAAGAGTGACGTAAACTCGTTGATAAATCCAAAAACAAATAAAGTTATCATATTTAGATCTTAAAAATTTGAATGAAAATATAAAAGAAAGAAAAAAGCAAATAAGACAATAATATTTGCATAGACCGCTGAATTTTGGCGGGTGTATCAAGCATTCCGTCGCCATCATTTACGCGGCAGTAATCAAGCTCTTCAGCGTCTTCACGAGCTTCTTTATGCGTATGGTAATGCATCGGCAACTGGTATAATTAATAAACGTCGTCGTTGGGATTTTCCAGGAAGTTTTCATTTTGTTGGTACTATAGTCTCAACGATTGGTAAGCTTTATTTATTTATTATTAATAAAATTTCGAAAATTTCTGCACTCATGTTTATGCAAATACGCATGTTTTTTTGTTAAAAAATGTGAAAAATTGTGTCGTGGGTCTTTGGCCTTTATATACTACCATCCGTTTTATATACGCGAGGGAATGGAAAATGCGCGCGCGTACATACAGAGAGAGAAATGAGGCGCTTGGGTTATCCAGGGCAATGCTAATAACTATATACTAACCAACTCTGACCCAGCTTTTATGCATGTCCTTTTTTCTTTTTTTTTTTATAAATGTATATACATTCGAAGCGAATTTTTCTACTCTACTAATATTTCATTAAAAAAAAGCTTGCGACGAAGCTTAGCCTATTTTTTTTCTTTTATTTTTACCATGAATTCCAAATTGAATTCGAGATTATAGAAATGTCGGACGAGTTTTCATTAACTTCATAACTGGACCATGGCTGTTTAAAAAAATAAGGTTTTAATGCGTGCTTTAATGTTACAGGATATGGAAGCACAACACCACAGACTTCAGCTGGAAAAGCAGCTGTTGTTCTTTATGGATTTTTTGGATGTTCTGGTAATGAAATTTCAATGAAATCATTTGCCCTCTTTTTTTTAATGACTTCTGGAGAGATTGAGTATTTTAAGATTTACGACTGAACGTCATTTGTTTACATGAATTTTCAAGTACCGTTAAGAATAAGAAAACAAAATTTTAAAAAATTTTATTCATTTGAAAAAAAATCAAGTCTGAGTTAAAAAAAGTATAAAAAAAAGAGTTTATTTTAGTAACCCTCAGTTTTATATACTTAACGTCCGTGCATAAATTACTAAAGTTATCCTTCATTTTAACGACACTAAAGATTGATTTTCGTGTGCTTCTTCATTCACAAGGAGAACGTAAACCTTTTGAAGCTCAGATGTGTTTACTACCTTGTAATAAACATATGCTTTTTTTTATAGTTAAAATAATGAACTGTGCGTATTGGGGTTCATATTGATGGGTTTTAATTTTTGGGGTATTCATCTGGTATTATTGATTTTATGTATATGAAGTGCATCCAAGTGTATATAGATATACATGGCATGTGTACAAATAAGAGGAAGTCTCAATAAGTAAGACTTTTAACGGTAAAATATGAATTCTATTAATTTGATTATAAAATCATATATTACAAGATTATCATGATCCGAGTTTTATAGGCCTGATGTTCTCCATTTTCAATTATATCAAATGTTTTTGAATTACAAAACGCATATATTTTTTCTTAAATTCTAATACTAAACATTGAATATTAAATTAATCAATTGGTAATGTAAATAAAAATATTTACCCTATTTATAGGTGGCATATTATTTTTCAATCTTTTCTTGGAGCGAATCATTACATTTCTTGCGTGGATCTTGCGGAGTTTGCACCTGAGGCGATTGAAAAAACGTTTACGGCAGACGACCTTGGCAAGCTCACGACGAATTTCTCGAAATTCTAGATCGCGAGATGGAAAAACTAGTTTACCTGATATACTTGATGATGATGAGGAAGAAGTAAGAAATTATAAAATTCATTTTCTAGTTTTATTTTAAAGAAATTAAAAAAATGAATTAAAATTTTTGAATATTAACCCTTTTAGATCCAAGCTATAATGCAGATTAATAAATTTGGTTTTTTTCCAGTTTTTAAAAATTTTTTACTTTAAAATGGGGTTCTAAATTATTATACAAGTGATATATAATTTAAAAAAAACTCGAAAAGAGAAAAAAAATTTTATTGTTGCTAAAATATTTTCTAAAAAAATTTAGTTATAAAAGGGTTAAAATTCAGCAAATTAATTAGATATATATTAATTTTCTTGTATTATTAGGTGGGTTTGGAACATTGGAAACCAAGTGTATATTGGGTGATGTTGTATCTGTCATTGACATCTTTTGCTGTCGCGTGCATTGCCGCTGCATTGTATGCCCCACTCGAGGATTGGAATTATCTCGAGGCACTTTACTTTTGTTTCGTAAGCTTTGCTACTATTGGGTTTGGTGACTACGTTAGCACTCAGAAACCGAATTATCCTTATGTTCACTTGTACGTTATTACGACTTATTTTTCTTAATTCTTAAGACTTTTTTTCTATTTCATATTCCGTTATTTTTATTTAGAGAATGAGAAGCGATTCTTCATAAAGCTTTTTTTGTTGCTAAATGAAGTTATTTTCCATTCTCTAAAGTTTTAATAAATTATAAAATAAAAAATTCTCTATGAATATTTTTTTTTCTACATGTATATGGAATTGATTTAAAAAATATAATTTAATTAAAGTCTTACTTTATTCAATATAATTTTTAATTATAACGTAAATATAATAAAAATGAATTTGTTCAATTTGTATTTTTTACAGGTACAGATTTGCAAATTTTTGTTTTTTGGTGATTGGATGTTGTTGTATATATTCGCTTTTGAACGTTACATCGATTGTCATCAAGCAAGGATTAAATTGTGTGATCCGTAAATTAAGCTGTCAAAATCGCTTTATGGCTGCACCGCATTTACCAAGGAGAAGGTAAATAATTAATCATTTTTTAAATTGAAAATTTCTATATCTTTAGATTCAATTATTAAAATAATTATTTTAAATTGTTACGTAAAAATATATTTGCAATTTTACATCCTTCGATTATGAATATTTTAATTTTTAAAAGAAACATAAATTATAAAAAATTATAAGTTTCAATTTAATGAAATCTTTTTGTTTCAATGCAAAGATCTTCGGTATCAGCAATTTATTACACCAGAAGACGGCCAACAAAATTAATGTCACGCGCAGATTCCATAAAACCCGAGAATGGTGCTTTAGAAAATGGCATAGATACACCGCGTCGTATGTCTGGCGAACTTATATCGATGAAAGAATTTTTATCAGTCAACAAAGTATCGCTAGCTGTCATGCAAAAGCAACTTTACGAAACAGCCAATAATATACATCAACCGCCGTTTCCTTTACCAAATTTACATCATCATCACAATTATCATAATCAGCATCAATCAACGGCTACAAATCAACGTAATTATAATAATGGTCCCGGTGCTGTTGGGCCATTAGCTATTGCTACTGAAAAATTTGAGGGTGCTAATAACAAGAGCTCTAATTGCAGATAAAAATAAATCTATATTGGATTTATTTTTATGATGATTGTTTATTTAATATCGTATCTCTTGTTATGTATATCAATGTTAAATAATCTTTAGAGTTTTTGAAAAAAAAAAAAATAAATAAACGGGTTAACCGCACAGAATTTTTGCATTTTAAGCACAGGTTGAACTGCCTATTTCAAATTATTGTAATTTCAGTAATGAAAAAAAAGGTTTTTGTTGTGATGATCAAGTAAAAGTTATTAATATTTTTTTTATGTTTTACGTTCGATAAAAAATATAAGTGAATTTAGTATGAAACTATAACACTTCATTCTTTTGTAGAGGCCAATGACGCTTTTACGTTTTATTTTTCTAGACTAAATTTGATTTGCATGAAAATAACATTTTTCTAGTCCAAAAATATATTTCGTTTAAATTTAATTTTAAAATTCCCTTTCCCGAATATCTCGTTAAACGAAATGTAATTAAAATATTAACAGTATTATTGAAATAGTTTCAGTGTAGTAAACCTGTATGCGTAACCTTGCTCGTAATTGTAAAGACTTAGAAAAAAAAAATTGCAAATATTTTTGATAAATGAAAAATCTAATGTGTATAAATGATGAGCTTTTTTGATTTAATTTAATGTCATAATATAGTGATAAATAATTTGCTAAAAAGTCACTGGCATCAAATGAGTTTTTGAATGCTTAAGATTGTATAAATTATAAATTATAAACTGTAGGGAATATGTTGAATAAATAAAAAAATAATATAATTCAACGACTTATTGACATTTGCTCGTTGTTACTTTATTTATTTTTAGGATCATTTATAACATTATTTCCAGCCTTCAAACTTCTCTTATACATCATAATTTGTTTTTTTTTTAATTTTTGTTTAACATCGTGCAACATCTTAAATGCACATTGTGCATAAAACTCTACAAATCAGAGCATGATGACAATTTTGTGTTTCTCCTTTTTTTAACGACAGGCTTATTCTCTCTTGTGCTTTGTAATTCTTTTTTTTTATTTTTGTCTATTGCAAGAATCGAAAAATGGAAATTCACACTTTAGCATAGTATTAGTATTTTTTGATGGACAGTAAGTTGACTAATGTAACCGAATAATCGTCTAAAGACGAAAGGATAAAATTGTTATTGTTTAAATATTGTTTTATTTATTTTTTTTGTTTTGTTTTGTGTCTATGTTTATGTTAATGTATTTCATTCTGTAGTGTTTTTTGATGACAAATCATTATTTCATAGCTACTAGATAAAGGTACGTTTTCATGCTCACTTAAAGCATATCTTTATTAGATAAGGTTCAGAATAGACATAGAATTTATACGCGCAAGATTAGTTCATACAGGATCAAGACGAAATTTTCTTCTAACGTCTTGGAAAAATTGGTTCTCTATTAAGTGACATATCTCATTTTATTTATTTTTTTATTTTTTTTTCTTGCTAAATTGCTCACGACTAATCCACGTAACAATAACGATAGCACTTTATCGTGGAAAGTTTCTGATTTTTTTAAATTTATGAAATAGTCATCTAAAAATCTTGAAATACTTTTTTTTTCTTTCCATTAGAAAGATATCACGTTGGTTCTTTTAATTATTCGATTTAAAACATAAATTATTATTTCTAGTATCTTTTACGGTTAAGATTAGCCAGAATGGACAAGTATAATGATTTTTTTTTTTTTTTTTTGAGATCTTAAAATAATTATTACTATAGCAAGTCAAAACCTGTATGATCTACACATCAATTATTTTTTTAGTAGACATTCGATTCTCTTTACTAAGCCATTCGTTAAAATTCATTTTAAGACAGATTCAACAATATTCAACTATCTCTGAAATTTGACATGACATTATTTTCGGCACGATTTGGCAAATAATTGCCGATTTTCGACCGATTAAGACAAAACAACAGCACTCTGATTTAATATCTGATCAGAGTGAGCGCACAACGCTCAACATTGGCGCCAACAAACTGCGTTCCAGGCATACATGTCAATTATATCGTTTTCTTTGGCATATAACGATCGATATTTCATCGCTCTATTCTTTTTTTTTTCTTTTAACATTTTATTCCAACATCCTGCAACCTGGCAGAAGCAGCAACAAGCACAGCGACTTATCAAGGTTTCACTGTGCACAAAATTTACATATTTTTTTTTTAATTTTCTGATTGTTTGTCGAGAGATTCATATCTCGCATTAAATTATTTAAAATCTCCGGGCCGCTATCACGCGACTCTAATATTTTGTTCCTTCAACGCATATCGCGTACTCTAACAAATTGAGGATTTAATAGCTCGAATCCATTATTGATGGATAGTGACTCACCACCAGCACCGCTTACTCGTATTATTCGTGGTTTTAGAAATTCTGAATTTTCCGCTTCTTCACAAATCTCATTATTTTCAGTTATTATATTAGTGGTATTTACGCTACCACTGGTCGATGTCGGTGGCTGATTTTGATTCTGCGGTGGACGGCTTCGTGGACGCGGGATTTGATCCGCAGGTTCCATTAGACTAGAATGCTTTTTACGTTGATGTTGTAAAAGTTTAGCCTGAAAAAAATACATATTTAAGATGTGTTTATCAAATACATTTAATAAAATCTTAAAGTTTTAAGTTATAAAGACAATATTTATATATTTTACTTTTAAATTCAAAATTCTTTATTTTTTTTAAAATTTGTCTCCTTATTTATTCTACTTTATTTATTTTTTGTAAATAATTGTAAATAAATATCTTTTTTATCTTATGAAAAATTTTTTATTAAATGCACTTACTTTACTGGCATACTGTTTGTGACACCATTGGCAACCTTGCGGTGCAGTTTTAATACTACCAGCAGCCTGACTAAAAGTTGGATTTGGCAAACCAGGAATGTCATATTCTTTATTTCTATTGCTTGGTGGTAAGGCTGCTCCAGGATGATTTTTCATAATGTGTGCTTTTCGCTTGCTACTACTTTTATAAACCTAAAATTATAAAAGTTAGTTAATTATACGTTTATTAGATTTTTTAAATTAATTTACGAATACAGAATAAATTTTGTATACTTTATCGCAATATTGGCAATAGTAGTCTCTTGTTTGTCTTAAAATTGGTAAACTAAGCTCTGGGACAGACTCGGGAGGTACGTCTGGATGTCTCTTAGCTAAATGATTGACGAGCATACCTCTTCGCTTAAAACCGACTTGGCAACGACGACATTTATAAATAAAACGGTCACAATCTACAGGATTTGTCTGTAAAGTAAACATTATTATCAAATTTAAAATACGATGTAAAAATATACAAATATAATATTTTTTTCTGCACTTCAATACAATATTTTGTTTTGTAACATAGACCATGATATTGTTTATAGATATCGTTACATAGCTTCTCATATTTACTATAAAAAATAGTATATTACTAATACAATATATTACTAATATATTACGAATACAAACCTTTGGAATTGCTTTTTTGGCACGATTATTGGGTGTTATTTGGTCCTTATTAGTCTTTTGTGTAAAGTGTACGCGAGTTACATGATCTTTCAACTTATCCTTGCGTTTAAATTGTTTTCCACAATTAGCACATTGGAATTCTCTGAAAATTACCAATAAATGTATATTTTATAATTCTTATTTAATACTATTAGGAAATTCTAATGTTTTTACCTGCGATCCGAATGTCTCAATAAATGCATTCTTAATTTATCTGCTGCAGGAAAACATTTCATGCAATATTGGCATTCATGTTTGCGATCAAAATGGTGCGCCCTAGCATGTTTGCGGGTCAAAGCATAACTGTTAAATGATTTTGGGCAGTGAGGACAAGTAAATGTTTCATCTTGATTGAGACGTGTTTCAGAAAAATCTTTTAACGTTGAAACTCGACCGAATGCTTCCCTACATACTGGACACTCAAGATTTAATTTTTCTTCTGAAATTATTTTAATAAATGTTTATTTTTAATGTTTACTTGATTTAAAAACGAGAACTTATGAAAATCTTTTACTTACTTTGATGCGTTTTTAAATGACGAGATAGTGAGGAATTATTTAAAAACGTCTTGAAGCAAATATTACATGAAAGTACTTCGTTGTCTTTGACATCATGAACCAGGCAGTGCTGTTGAAACTTCAATTTTGTTGTAAAACATTTTGAGCATACTGTACACTTGTAAATACTAGTCGAAACTTCGTTCACAGTTTTATCTGCATTGTCTACTTGATCTGATTGTGTTATTTCTTGTTTCATTAATTCCAATTTTGAATCTGGAGAATTTTCTTTTTCTCCTTGATGAAGCTTTAATGATCCTTTGTTGTAGTCGAAAGATTGTTTAAAACCATTTTTAGGAGATTTCAAATTAATTAAATCATCGTCTTCATCTTCACTGATATCTAGATATTTTCTAAAATAATTAAATTATTATATAAACCTTCTTTTTTAAATTAAATTTTTGGTATTGTAAATAGTCATGTAGAAAACAACTTACTGAAAGGAAATGTTAGCAGTTTTACGTTTTTTCTGTAATCTTGTAGAATTATTTCGACGATTCTCAATAAATGAAGTTTTAGTTATTTTTTCATCAGCAATTTCATCTGGTTCAAATCTTACATGTGACTTTGTACAAATTTCCGTATTTGAATCTATTGCAAAAAGAAATGATTATGAAAACAATATAATTGTGATGTTTTCTTAAAAAGAAAAATAAATAGTTTTACCTAATATATTATCATGCTTGATTTCAAGTACTGGTAGATTTCTACGTTTTCCATATTCAAGACTTGGACCAGCTTTTAATTCTTCATTAGGCATTATATTTCGAGTTGAGAGAAATATTATTCCATCATTTTGTTGGCATATAACTAAGTTTTGCTCTTCATAAGTTTGTGCAGGTCTAACAAAACGCATCCAGTTGGAAGAATCTGTTTAAAAAAATAATATTTTAGATTATTTATAAGATTCATATTTTTGATTGCATATAGAAGAATTAAATCAACAGAAAAAGACATACTTTCGTCAGAAACATCAATTTGTAGAAATTCATCATTTCCTTTTGTTTCTAACAGCAATGGTAAACCAATAATTTCTGATCCATCATAAGGATGTAAAATTCCTTCAATGGGACCGAATTGAGTGCGTCGACGGATATTACGTTTTGCAAAAATACCAAATTCTGTTAATCCATTGTTAACATTAGAAGTTGGAAGCTTTTCAATTGATAAATAGAGGCCTGGCAATGTTGCAACCGCTCTAGAAGGAACTGGTTGATCAGCAATTGTGCAAACACCATGCAAGGTACAATCAGCTAAATCAGTGCAAGTGCTATCACAGTCTTCATACCCTGAAATAAATGAATTTGCTTTCAATAAATGCATCAAAAGTTAAAATTTATTTCCATGTGAATTAGCAATACTTACATAAATTACTATCTTCATTAATTTGATCTTTGCACCATTGAACATCTTTCTTATCTACATCATTAGCTTGTTCGGGTTCCATGGAAAGTTTCTTAAAATTTTTCATTGTTGTTATTTGTGCGTTTGTTTCTTCATCAATATCATGTGGTAAAATAGTCTCTGAAATTTGATTGACACTGTGATCAAGACTTGAATTCAATTTTAAAGAATTTATGTCGTTGATTTGATCTTCTTGCATTACAAGAAAATCTCTGGCAAGATTTAAATCAGATCCTGTTAACATGAGTGGAGTAGAAGAAGGTTCCAAATCAGAATTTGAACCTATTTAAAATTAAGAATATGATTTTTTTTTCAGTAGATCATTAAGATAAAATAAAATTTTATTTTTACCTTGTATGAGCATTAATTCATTTCCAACACTTGAGACCAAACCATCGCTTGTACTATCAGTAAAATCTTCTGAATTATCACTTTGTGATAAGCTAGGAGTAGATGATTGATCAGTAAGTTGAGATGAATATCCATTAGTAATTCGTACAGCCGATTCAGATGTTGATATTAGAGGAGATGATGGCTCTTGAAGAACAACTACGGAATTATGGAAAGGTGAAGATGGTAATGGAACTGGAGTTGGAGAATATCTTGCAGCAGAACTCATATTTGGATCATGGGGACTAACTCGATCGAAATCTGATAAAGGAGAATTTGCTCTAGGAGAAAAAGAAACTTGTTCATATGGATACATTCGTCCAAAATCTCTTGCTTGATCTTCCACATATTCAACCTGAGGACAAAGAAAAAAAAATATTAAATTTATAAATAAAAACAATAGTTTAAAATTGTGCTTAAGCATAATTTGTGCAAATTATGTAATTAATGTAAATCTCACTAGCAATTCTAAACATGTAAAACATAAATAAAAAGTCATGCAATTATATTAGTCACTAACAATGTTATAACACATAGTTCTTTTGTTTATTTTGCAAACAATAACTGTTATATAAGAAAGTAATTACTGTCAAAAATAAGAGTTTGTTGTTAAGTTTTTTAGGATTATCACAAAATGTAGAAGATGAAACAATGTTGTCATCAGGCCAATTGGATTCAGAGCAAACTTTATCAATAATTGTCATATCCATGGGGTCAGCAATGACAACAGGGGCCCCCTCAGGAGGGCCCCCTTGGTCCATATTATTTCAAAACTGAAGAATTCCAGACCCTAATTCTGAAATAAAATATTCGTTTTAATTATTATTATAATATTATACAATGCTAATGGTGCATACTAACATGCATTGGATAGTAACAGAAAAAAAGTAGGCTAGTAGCTAAATTCAAAGGAATAAGCAAAGTTTTCAAGTTAGTCGTTATAATAAAGCATTTAATAAAGATAACACAAGTACTTATATTACTAACGTATCAGATTTCAATATGTCTATTGCCAGGCTGCAATGCAGCAGGTCATCCAGCACCAATCTTTAACAAACAGGACTATAAGCAAACTGGATAACTGGGGATAGTGATTTAGAGAATTGCAGCAACGTTCATCAACAATCGACTTTCAGCGGTACTCATCGAAAACAAATATACGAGCTAGTTTTAACAAGTCATAATACTTGAATGAGAACCACTTTTGTAGCGGGAAAGTTCAAATGTTTTCAATGATATAATATCGATTAGAGATTTAATATTTTTAACTTATATAAATACTCCCACTACGATTTCGTTATCTTAAAATTTTTATTTTTAACTTTAAATCTCATTTGTCCAATAAATTTTATCATTTTCATACATTAATAGATTAAAAAATCTAGAAGTTTCTTAAAACAAATATGTTTACAAATTAAAACTATTTAATATTTGTTAGATATTAAGTGTGAAAATATAAATCATATATCTATAAATACTGCATGTCATGAGTTTCCAATATATACTTTTGTCTTATATGCAGACTTTTAGTGCCAGTTTAGTTCATTTAATAACTATATTCTAAACCTAACCTTGTTTATCTTATCAAAATAAGTATCAATGTGATATTAGGAAATACTGATAATACTCCTTTTATTCCTCTATTCCATAAGCACCCCGACCCCTACCTTATTACTAAAAATTGTGAGTGGAAAGTTTGTGCCAACGTTAATCTTTCTGGGTGGAAATTATTACTAATATTTAAAGATTACACATAATTGCTAACCTTTTACAAGGTAAATATTATTTACATTAATTATAATAATACTTTCTTCAATTAAATTATAATGTGAATTTTATTTTTTTTTTAAGAATTAACTATTTATCAACATGGCAGATGTATTAAAAAATAAAAATGTTGGTTTCATTGGTGGAGGAAACATGGCCCAAGCAATTGGCTTAGGACTTTTTAGAAAAGGTATGTATTTTCTTAAAAAAATAATTGTACAATTTTATACGAAATATTAAAACATGAATATTTTTTATTTTATTTTAAATTTGTTTAAATAATTATCATAGTAATTGTAACTCGTTTAACGTATCAATTTTTAGGAGTTCTGAAGCCTGAAAATATTTGGGTATCAAGTCGTACTGAAAAAACTTTAAGCATTTGGAAAAGTTTTGGTATTAATACAACTCTGGACAATAGTGAAATTATAAGTAATTGTACCATTATATTTATAGCAGTTAAACCACAAATGTTAGATGAGGCATTAGGATCTATTAATAAAAATATGGTTAGCGTAGATAGACTGTTTATATCTGTTATTGTTGGAATTTCTTTAGAAGTCTTAAATAATGTAAGTAAAATTTTTTAACAAACTAAATTGTATTATAGTCTTAACAATATTTTCACAGTATTTTTTTAAATTTAATGTAGAAGATATGCAAAGTATCTTCTAGGCCAAGAATAATAAGGTCTATGCCAAGCACACCTTCCATGGTGTTTGAAGGAATAACTGGTTAGTGACAGTTTTATAAACTTTATTATTGGTTTAAAATATTAAAAAATAACTATTTTTTAGTTTACTGCGGTTTAGATACTACTGAAGAAGATGAAAAAATTGTCAATGCATTATATTCTCCATTAGGCATATGTGAAAAAATTCCAGAATCATTAATGAACAGTGCAGGTGGTCTTTCAGGATCAGGTCCTGCTTATGTAAATTGAATTGAATTGAATTTTTGAAATTTTTAATAACAATGGATACAGTTTTAATTAAAATTAATTGTAGGCATACATGATCATAGAAGCACTTGCTGATGGTGCAGTTAGAAAAGGCATTCCACGAGAGTCAGCTACAAGATTTGCTGCTCAAGTACTTGTCGGTGCAGGAAAAATGGTTCTAGAAACTGGAAAGCATCCAGGACAATTGAAAGATGAAGTATGTTCTCCTGGTGGTACAACCATAACAGGAGTTCATGCATTGGAACGAGGAGGATTAAGGTATATTATAAATTAAATTTATAATTTTTACAATATTTATTATTTTACTAGCTTATATATATTAAAAAAATTTTTTTTAAATTATTTGCAGAGCTACCATGATGAATGCTGTAGAAGCAGCTGTAAATAGATCTGATGAGTTGACCTCGCTTACTAGTAAAAAATAGTTTTAATTACATTTTAAAGTACAAATACAAGTTATAAATTATTTTTAAACATTCTTTAGTTTAATGATACTTACATAATATTTATTTTCAATTAATTAAATAAAATGAAAATTCCAAATAATGTTGATTACATTTCATCAAGACAATAAAAGAAAATTAATTTCATAATAAAAAGGTTGTCTAAATCTTTTAATGTTTCCTGTTTGATGTTTAATGTTTTTCGTTTAATGTTTTAAAAAAATAATTTTTATATAATTTTTTTCATTTAAATTTTTAAGCATATTAAAATTTCATGATTATTAAATATTTTTGAAGAAAAAAAAACAAAACAAAAATTATGTTTAAGTCAAATGCATGATCTTAATTTTTAAAAATATGCATTAATTTTATAAAATTATTCTAATATAATAATCGCGTCTTCAGAAACCCTTGGATTTTAATTGGTCTTTATAGATCCCTGATTGGCACTCATTCTTGATTATGCATCATTAATTTGGTCTCCCTTTTTCGCGATAAATATATACTCGTTAGAGAACGTGCAAAACCGTTTTCTATGATATTTCTCTAATAGATCCGCTAGACTGATATGTTCTATAGATTAAGATTACGGTCTGATAAGGTTTAATTTATCTAAGTTATCCACTGTATAAAAAGTAGGGGATCTATGCTTTATTTTCAAAATAATAAATAAAAACTTAAATTGCTCTATTGGTTCAAAAAAGCAAAATTATGTACATAGAAATAAGAATAAATTTAAAGAATTTACTTACAATAATAATTTATACTTTTATGCCATTGTACGTCGCGTTATTAGAAAGTGGAATGCTCTACCTGGAGGGTTGAACTAGCAAGCTGCATAACGATTTATCACAAGGACAGAAGATATGAAATTCATATGCTAACGAAAAATAGTTTATCACTCTGGAGTTAAGAACTTGCTGAAATTACTGTGATAACTGATATTAAAAAGTTCAAAACAAAAATTTAGAATATTGTTGATAATTTTATATGAATTTTTTATTATGCGTTAGCTGGAGTGCCAGGATAAAGAAATTGATTTTAACTTATTTAGTTTTAAGTTTTTAATATTTACTATTTGTTCTATGACGTAATTGGCCAGTAGCAGTAGTTCGTATATTTTTCGATGAATAAATAAAAAAATTAATAATATAGACCACTCGAGGGCGTGCTTATCTAAAATTGTACAAACGGTTATCGTAATCAGTAGTAACATTTGCAATTAATTGAAACTCATTGTTTAAAGTTGATAATAACAAAATTAAGCTAAATAACAAGGTTTTTAAATAAAAAAAAATACATTTCTTAAAATATATCGTCTATAGACACAAAAATATTTATTTTAAAATAAGAAACTTCATCGGAATTGATCGGTTAACGATGACGTGTAGGCCATCCCATCTAGTTTTTCAATTTTCATTAAAACGAATCAATATACTAATAAGTAGCCCTCCTGCAACGTATACTCAAAACTTCAAAATTAATTTTCCCCCTTTGAAAAATCATTAAAAAAAAAGAAGAAAGTTATGATCGATTTACAAGCTTGAATTGAAAGTCAGCGATAGGGTCGTTTGTGCGTATACATAAAACAGCTAATTCGTTCTGCATCGGTGAGTCTCTTGGCTATAAATTTGGCAATTATCGCGTTGTTGTTAAAATCCTATTTTCAGCTATACATTATAAAAACAAACGACATATATACATACTAGACATATAAAATAAGAACAGAGCTTGGCAATCATCGTCGTCATGCACCGACAAACTCAGTGGGGCGGCGAATATATATAGTGCTGGTAGTGGTGGCGAACGGTTAACTGAAGCAACAGATGACACGCGCTCTCTTTCTCGTTTCTGTATTATGCTATATACAACACGCACAGTAAAAATGAAAATGATGATGATGATGAAGAGACCCCCTTATTAAATAGGCAGTCTGGATACCAACAACAGTCAAGAGACTTGTGCCATGTGGCGATTTCTCACTTTTCGTTTTTTTCCTTTTTTTTCAACCCAAGCTACCCCTCGAATATCTTTTTATATATATACCTTTACCGCTACAAGTCCCTCTTGAACTTCTATCTTCCTTTTTTATCTTTTCCTCTCTCTCTTTTCGTTTGTATTTATAATATAGCTGTGTGTGGTTTACATTATAACAGGAAAATTATCCTCCGACCTGACGCACACGCTAATTCAACTGTATTTCAATTTTTTTTCTGACTAACAGAGCTTTGACCTATAGGTAAAAGCGTATAGATCATCGGGAAAACGAGCGATACAAATATGCTATTGTCGTTTTCTTTTTTATTTTACGTCTTTTGTGTTGTTTATTTATTTTGGTACCCATGAAAACTGTTATATATTGCGTTTTTTCTATATCAGAATAATGAATAGAATATAAAAAAATATTGTATTCTTTTGAAATATTGCGTTAAACTTAAGTACATTGAAGCTTTAATGGATTTTCCGGAATTCACGGTTATTTCAATTTTTTTATGAGCTGTTATATTTTCCGTTGATGGTTTCGGCTTAATTTTATTAATTATTATACGGCGTACTTAATTAAATTTCTTTTGTTATTAAAATTATATGTTTTTTATTTATTTTAATGCTTTTGATGATTCAGTTTACACGTTAAAAAATATAACTAAAAGAGCAGTTGTTAAAAATAGTTGAAAAATATAGCTGTATCGTTCTGTATTTAACCATTATTTTTATATATTTTAGCTGAAAATCGAGCTACATTTTTAGTTGAAAATTTGGTCTCTTTTTTGTGACTTTCCAGTTTCTGTTGAAAATTTAACTGGACTTTCACCAAAAAATTGAAATATAGCTAGAATACAGATGAATTTTTAAATATTTTTTTGCAGTTAGATTTATCAATTAATGAATAATTTAAAAATTTTCATAGAAAAGTTGTTCAATTTTTAATATAAAAATTTAATTTTACCTTTAACTAACACAAACTAGGTTGAATATTTAATACATTCCCTTGAAAAAAAAAATTTATTCTTTCAATGCAGTTACATATTTCAGATTCCTTTAAAAAAAAACTTTGAATAAAAAATAAAATGATCTGATAAAAGCATCGGCCAGTATAAAAGCACTAATAATGAGATATCTGTATTCTCTTTAGAAATGTACTTGGACATTTGTTGCATCAGTGCACGCATACTTTTAGAAGGGAAGGAGGGTTAAAAGGTGCATAAAGTCAGAAAAAAAAATACAAGAGAGAAGACAAGAGAGAGGAAAAAGGCGTCCCTGTAATCTATAGCGCTATTCAATTAGTACTGGGGCACGCGCCCGTCTGGCACGTGGCGATATTCATCTATATACCGTTGGGGAGGTTTCTTTCCCTCTTCTTCTTTTTAGTTTTTTTTTAACCTCTGTTACAATATAATACTCATTGCATACCGTAAGCTAAAAGAGACAGTTGTGCTGCACTACCGCGTACGTATGTATAAAGTGAATAAGAATATATAACGCGACCTGATGCCTGTAATGCAACATGCCAATCGTCCAACCCACCTCTGCGTAACGGCACGCGATTCTATGTATATATTATACATTATTCTTTTATATATTCTACCATTATAGAAGTCCAAAATTTTTCATCTCTCTCGTTCTTTATTGTTTATCTATTTTTTCATGTTATACCTTGATGTTTATTCCTTTTTTTTAAATTTTTTTATTTATTATAAGCTGTTAATTGGCATAGAAGATCAGACAAGCTTTTATCGCGTGAGGTCTTCAGTGGCTCATTCGGTAGAACGATGGATTCGCAATCTCGAGGTCCCGAGTTTGAAACCCGCTCTGGCCAACCGATGGATACGAGCATCACTGTGTACGATACATATGCTTTGTTCACAAACACACTGATAACCTTCGTCGCTAGTTAACATCGTAATGAAAGCTGAAATACAGCGACGTTAAATTGAATTGAAAAAAAATAAAGCCTTTAAGAAAAATTTACATTAATCATTATATTTTTTTATAGTTTTTCTAATACCTAGCACTTACACTATCATACACTAAAATATTATATAGTGTAAAAAAGTTTTTAAACAAAATTATTAAAATATATCAGTAGAAATAGATTGTTTTATCAGACATTGTATTTCTATCATTAAACGATTTTAGGTATAATAAAGGTAATAAAAGAAACTTTCATTCAAGCATGTTTATGATGCATATATTTCATTTATTTTTTATGCATAATCAATATAAAAGATATTTTTCAATCACTTTTAAAAAATATAGGAGAACATTATAAACGTAGTATTTTTTTTTTATTACATTATAAAAATCACACTTTTACATTACTTATAAAATAATTAAAAACCTAACTAACTACGAAAAATGACACGGACTTAGAATTTTGAACGTTACATTAACTGCAATGTTCAAATTGGTATCATCTTTGGCATAAATAAATTATTACAGATTCATGACAAATATATAAACTTACTACTAAAAATAAATAGTCATTCAACAATTAATTGTAACAAAGTTATATATAAAGTTATACATCGGGCAATCTTAAGTCTAAAATCATCATTGTATAAAAAGTAAAAAGAATAAATCGGATAGAGTATATATTTTTTAATCTCATATGGTTACGATGGCAAATAAGCTCAGGAACTTTCGACTGCTTATTAAATCGCTTTTTTGTATAATAGATATATAAATATTTCGCATTTAATGCAAAGTTTATTTTTCGTTCAATAAACTGGCCTCATAAAATAATTTTAGTCTTTAGACATTTACTATTTAACAAGCTAATATTCATAATAAATAAATAATATTTGAATATCTATACGTTTAAAGAATAAACGTTTTTACTAACTAAAACTTTAATTATAAAAAAACGATTAGATACGCTTATTGCTTTAACGGGATTTGGACGGTTTTGTCAATTTTTCACACTTGTTTTGTTGAATTAAAAGAAAAAAAGAAAAATTGCAAAAATTACTCAAATAAGCTAATAAGTAAAAAATAAATAGATAAGCATTTAAATAAAATGACTAAAATATTAAACATGTATGTTTCATCTATTTTCATCATGTTGCTTAAGTAAATCACAAAGCGCAGCTATGTACGTTTGCGCCATTTGTAACGTTTCGAATTTGCTAAGCTTGTGATCTGCACCGAGACTTGGTACGACCTCGCGAAGTTTGTCAAATGCATCGTTTAGACCATTCATGCGCCGACGCTCACGGGCATTTGCAGCTAAGCGCCGGCGCTTCAACACAGTTGGCGATGGGGGTACATCTCGTGACCTGCGCCTGGTTTTTCGCGGACTGGATTCTCGGGGCTCGTATGCAATGATTTTCTGCAAATTAATCGAACGATTGTTTTCCTTTTTATTCTATATTTCTTGATTTCAAAAATTTTTAGAGAAATTTTTATTTTTTTTCTCTTGAAAAAAAAATATATATATACATAAAAATATATACAAAAAACAATACATAAAATTGAGTGCAGATTATTTAATGAAATTTAATGTATTTTGACCTTTAAATTGATATTAAAGTATAATACGCATGAAAATTAATGTTTAATAACAAATTTAATTCAGTTATACATCAAAATGATTACATTTTATTGTAGGATTATGTAAACATTATTTTTATAAAAAAATCACATGAAATTTCATGTAATCTTACAGTAAAAATTAAATACGGAATTAAATTTATGTTAACAAATATTGATTATTTTAATGCATATTATACTTTAGTATCACTTTAATTTAATAGCACGTATTAAATTTTATGTCTTTTTTAATAGTGTATTCATACTCATTCAAAATAGTAAATATAACATGCACGCAATTTAATGAATTACGTAACTTATTTTTTTATTTATCATTTATTTAATTATGATTAATATTTACACCATTACTGCCGTCCAAAGTATAAAAGTGGTTAACTACATTGGAATCCCATTGGAGTTAAGGTTTTCTTACTTTGGACGGCAGATTAAAAATCAATAATCTTTTACAAATAAAAATTTATGTCCTTTCAATTACAGCCAGAAAAATATTATAGTAAAAGTTACTTATTTTAATTAGATCATTTGGAAACAGCGACATAATATACATTAGTTCTATAAAAAACAGGAAAAATTATTGATTTAAACCAAAACAATCAATTAAATAGGTTCAATTAATTAAATATTTTGAAACTTATTTTTAAAACAGTAATTTTTCTTATTTTCTATGGCAATTGTGTGTATAATGCCACTGTATTTCCAGCTGACCAAAGTAAAACAGTAATTTTCACTGTAATATTTCTCCAAGTATGTAAATAAAAAAAATGAATATTTTTCCAAAAGTAAAAACCTACCGGTGTGGATAAATTACAATCCCAACAGGTAGCCGGAGTGGCTGCAACAGCAGGTTCATCAGCAGCCGTAGCAACAAGATCACCAGCGGTGCACACTTGTGGATGATCTTGAGGGGGTGTCTCGTAACATCTATGCCAGCTGCTTATCGTCGTGTTATTATAATCCACTGAATTATCCTCGTAAATACGCGATGCATTTCCGTAATCCGATGAGTAATGCGTTTCGTACCTATTGTATATATTATAATATGTAATGTAAACATCGCTTGGATATTTTCTTTTATAAGATCTTAATCATGAATGTAATGTTTATAATATTATTCATTATTTAATTTTAAATTTTTTATGTATATATAACGGACCTTCCATTATGTTAATCAGAAAATTAACTGATAAAATTTTATATTTTTGAGGCTTAATTAGATGCAAGGGACTTTTATTTTGAAAGGTCAGAATTTTTCACAATTTTCAAATTTTATCCATCATTTGATAAAGACATATTAGAGGAATATTATTAATCTATTTGAGTTTATAATTATTTATGTATAAATTGACATTTCGAAAATATTAAATATTGGAAGAGTCAAGACAAATAAAGTAAACTATTAATATTTTCTTCACGCTGTAACGATATAAAATAAGCACAATTTGCTTTGACTCTTTAATATATTAAACAAAATTTTTTTTGGATAAGTTTTATTTTTTTTTACAACGCTGACTACAAATAAATACAATTTATTGTTTTCAAGAAAAATTCTTAAAACTTATTTGTTGCTCCCAAAGGAAAAGTATTTTTTTTTACATTCCCAAATCGTCTAGTTTAAAAATATAAAAAAGTATTGAACTAGATCTAATTCTATAGATTAATAGTGTTTTCCTTTTTAATAATTTTCATCTAAACTTTGACGTAAAATTTTAACCATCATAAAATTCAAGTAATTAAACTGACTTCTTGAAGAGCAACAAAAAAAATTTAGAATAGAAAGTAATAAAATAAAAAATAATATATAAAAAAGCATGTTTACATAGCAGATAATAAAAGATAACAATAAAAAAATGTAAATTTATTTAGTAACGTACCTTTGCGGAGTCAACAGTCCGTAGGATGATCTATCGTAACAGCTGTCAGCGGATTGCGAATATTCATGATGTGCTAGCTGCTCGCGCTGTTCGTTCGCCAGGTCGCTATCGTCCGAAAAATCGCGAATACGATATGAACCTTCGAGTTTTTCATATTTCGGTGGTGTGTACGGTGGCGATGAATAAACAACGTAAGATTTTTGTCCTTGCACTGTGTACGACATCGCTAACATTGTCGTTGGTGGTGTACCACTTGATCGGTAATTGTTGTGATTACTCGTAATCAATGCCATTATTTTTTTTATTTTTTTTTTATTTCACAAAAACACGAAACTTGCACCAACTTTTTTTAATCACTTTAATTTCTTTAGTATTTTTAATAAAGAAAAAAGTAATTATTTTTGATTTTTGAATCACTGCTTTTATTGTATTCTTAAACAGAGAAATCGGTAATGTGTTCACAATAATGAAAGGGTCACTATGATATCTTTGTATGGATTGAAATACTTCTAGACACTTGAACTACCTTCTTAAATTTTTCAAACGGATCTTTATTGTAAAATTAAAAAAATTCATATTGTTAAATAAATATCTTAAAATTTATAATCTAAAGTTCATATTGTAAAATCAAATAAACATTCGATCGAATTAATGATCAAAACTCAAAATAAAAAAAAAAGAGTACAAGGATTAAAATGTCCAAGGGGTGAAGTAAACGAGCTTAACGATACTTGCAGCAGTAAGTCACGATGTTGAATGTGGCGCGTGCCACCGATTCGCGAGACAGTTCTCTTCTACTCTTTATATTTTTTTTCTCTCTCTTTCTCTCATACATATATTTTCTCCCTTACGGTCTCTCTTTTGACTCTTGAACGCATTAACATCTGGTATAAAGAGAGGCTCATCCCTTAGATAATGCACACCTGGTGTATATATGTTGTTATACGTATATACAGTATCCTCATTGGAATCGCATACGCGTGCTTCTTCAAACCCTCCCACTTTTTTACCTTTGCGGCTACTACTTGCATTCATTCAAACTTTATTCTCTTATTGCTCGCCTCTCTTTCATTTGTTAGCCCTTTTTTTTTACATTTTTTTCCTTTCTGTTTTTCGCTGTAAATTTCTACATGTATATATTGGTAAGCTCTTGAATGAACGAGTACTTCTGTTACTCTTCTCGTGTCACGCATCATTATATAGCTCGCTATTTTTTTTTCTCTTTTTTTGCGGCTTTACGAAGTATATACTTCGTAATCAGAGTGGTTTTCGTTGTTATTTTTTTCTTTTTTTTTATCTTTCTATGAAAATTACGAATCATACTTGTTCTAAGGAAGTGAAACTTCAAACACTCATTGAACTTTTTTTCTCTTTATACGTGTTATATACACTTCTTCTCTTACTTCCTTCCTGTTTGTCTTCACTTCTTTTTTGAAAAATTTTTTCTTAAACTTCGTTAGGCTCAAAGATTTTGCAAAGGGAAGTTTAAGGTTTTTGACTATTGTTACAAGCTACTTTGAAAACAATTTCCTTACTTTACAATGCAAAATTTCTATCCCTTCAACTTGTATTATATAACTTTTGAGGTATATTTTTAAAGAAATATAAAGGTGAAAAAAAAATAATTTACAGTTTTTATCAGAAGAAACTCAAGTTTATCGACATTTTTGCGATTAATGAGTTAAAGAAACTTCAATAATATATGGATAGCTATAATTTTTTATAGATATTGATTTCAATTGTAGATCTTTTACTTTTTATTTAATGTATTTAAAAATTTAAAAAAAAATATAGATAAATGTATTAATGCTTATTTTTATGATAAAAATTTATTTCTCTTATACTATAATTATCTCAAAATATAAAACAAAATACAAGTATATTTTTAATGTAGATATGAAAATCTAACAATAAAAACATAATAAATATGTTAAATAACATTTTATTAAATTTAACTAACTTTGTTAATTAAATAATTTTAATCAAGACAAGGATCGTTTAACTATGACTCTTCGAACGAAGTTCAATTTCCAAACCCTTCACTTTGTAATTACTGTCTCTGCATACCCAATAGTTTGGGTGCAACGTTACACCAAGCAATCTTAGGAAAATGTTCATCAAGAGCAGATTGTTCATTAGTAAGTAGATGAAGTTAAACAAAACGTATGTATATGCTCAAAATCGTATTATGTGAAATGATTTTGTGATTAATTTAAAATTATTCTTCATTATAATTAATTTTTTACTTTTGAAGTTATTTGAATTTTTTTTTCAATTTTTTTGTCTTATATTTTCTTGTTCTTGATACGTTTTGAGCACTAATAACACTATTAACAATCAAAGAATTGAATGTAAAAAGCCTCAGTAGCTCAGTCGGTAGAGTGATAGATTCATAATCTCGGGATCCGAGTTCTAATTCCGCTCTCGGTGGCCGATTAATACAAGCACCACTGTATACGATACATATTATGTGCTTTGTTAACAAACGCCGCTAATAAACGTCGCTAATTAACATAGTAAAGATAGCTGAAATACAGCAACGTTAAGTACAATAAAAAAAAGAAAAAAAAAATTTTTTTAAGAAAGCTTACCTTTGACTTTCTCATTACGTTTGCTTTTCTCAGTTAATATTTATGCAGTGTTTCAATCGAAACTTCAAAAAATTTAATTTTTGTAGTGTTATTTCAATCTACTTTAGATATTGAAGGATTAATAATGGTTGAAAATTATTTTATCTAATGTATAAAAATTATTATTGCCATCTTATAAATAAATGTTACATATTTACACAATACTGCAAATGTAAGTCAACTTGCATCGTACCTCCCAATACCAAATAATAAGTTTCTTCTTGTAAAATGTAAAGCAATAATAGGTGAATTTTTTGTACCAAAAGTTCTTAATAAATATGATTCTGTAGATGTTTTGACATCTGGATTGTGAGAAACATTTACATCTTCTAAACTCATTTCTTCTGCTAATTTGGTAAAATCCCAAAGTTTGATTGAACAGTCGAGCGAACCTTAACAAAGAAAATTTATAATTACAAATTTTAAATGATTCAATAAATTTTAAATTAAATTCACAAACTAAAGTAACTATTCAAGTAAAATCAAATTTAACAAATAATTATTTAATAATACTTCAATTATACTAACCAGATACCAAAATAGTTCCATCCCTACTAAATGAAAGACAATATACACTTGCTGTATGACTGGACAGTGCTGCAACTAAATGTCCATGTGCAAGGTCCCATATTAACACTCGACTATCAGCACCAGCAGAAGCTAAAAATCTTCCTTCCATAGAAAAAGCTAATGAATATATAGGCGCTTTATGACCTGTCATCAGTCTTACTTGATTACCAGAAACACAATCCCAAAGACGAATCGTCATATCACTAGAACCTGAAGCTATGTAATTAGAATTCGGATGAAACTGAACAACCTATAATAAATAAAATAATAATTATTTTTCTGAATAAAATTTAGGACGATAAGGTTAAATATTTTTTTATTTACGTCAACATCTGAGTAATGGCCAGCAAAAATTCTTAGTGGTTGATGTGAATCAGTTGCCCAAAGTCTGGTAGTTTTATCGTGTGAGCCAGTGGCAAAGTAATATCCATGAGGAGAAAATTTTACAGACCATACAGGATATAAATGACCTTTGTAGCAAACAACACAAGTCCACGTATGGAGTGACCACAGTCTTACTACAAAAATTTTAATTTTATTCAGTATTCAGTAAATTGAAAATGTGCAGATTATTAATTTAAAAAATTGTTATATATTTTACCTGTACTATCTTCTGAACATGAAAGTAACAGATTTCTATCTGGACTAAAAGAAAGACAATAAACAGGTCCACTGTGACCAAATAATGTGCGGACTGATTCTGCAGTTTTTTCATCCATCATTCTCACCAAAACATCATCTAAAAGTAGTTATGATAGATAAATTTATAATTAATTCAAATCAATGTTGGTAAATCTTTGAAAAATCATAATTTTTTCAATTATATTACAAATATATTATATACCAGCATCACGCTCAACATCAGCAAGTTGTTCGCCATCTTTCATCATTCTAAGTTTTTGTGGTACTAAACTCCAAACTTTAATCGACGAATCACTAAAACCTACAGCTAACAAACTTGAATCTTCAGCAATTTCAGCTGAAATAACACTTTTTTCACAAAATAAATTATGTTGTATTGAAAAGTTAATAAATTTTATACATAATTAAGAATGAGTGAAACTTACGTATTTACAGAATTCATCAAAGTGTAGAAACATATTGATGGCAAACTATCAGGACCAAGAGGAACTCTTTTTGAAGCCTCCCTAAGTGCCTTAATTTTTTCTAGTTTATCAACATCCTTCCTAGTTAAAAATATTTTGATTAATTTTCATTTTTAAATTGTGAATAAATTAAATTATTATAAGTGATTTCTAGAAAAAAATATTTTGATTATTAAATTATTTAC
Source organism: Anastatus disparis (assembly GCA_017163975.1). Classification (NCBI taxonomy): domain Eukaryota; kingdom Metazoa; phylum Arthropoda; class Insecta; order Hymenoptera; family Eupelmidae; genus Anastatus; species Anastatus disparis. The sequence goes on from JAFFSR010000226.1 coordinate 6,439,356, forward strand.
AAATTAGGTAAAGGCATTCTTCCAATAGGTGGAGCATTAGGATCTGATTTTGTCTTTTTTGAAAATAAAGGATCTTTTTTTGGTTTTTTCTTCTTTGGTTTATCAGAATCTGGTCCATCTTTATCATCCTCTTCTTCTTCAGTGGCAGATGGAGGTACACATTGAATATCTGGTTCTTTTAATAATCCATAATAAACTTTAGTCTTGTTATCTGCAAATAAATTGAATATGTAAATTATATGAAGAATAAAAAAATATTTTTTAATTATTTTTAAATTTATGAATTTACCTTGTCGTGTTGCTTCTCCTACTAAAGCACCAGATGTTGCTTCGATTTGACTTTTATTTCTAGCAACACCTTCATACATATCAAAATAAAGATGTTCTTGAATAATGTTTAATAAAATACTATGTTTTTTTTCTTGCAAATATCGTTTTAATATCGATAATGTATCACGAGACATTCTTATTATAAATTGATTAGACCTGTGAAACAAAATTTAAATTTTATAAATTGAATTTCATTCTTAATAACAAATGTTATTCGTGATTAGATGGAATTGAATATATTAAGTACATTAAATAATAGAAAAATATTACTTTAGTGTTGAATTTTTCATTATGTAAATAAGTTTTGAAAATTATTTTATATATAAAACAAAGAAATAATGCAAAATTATTTTCTAAATTCTATTAATTCAATAAGTTTATATTTTTTCTATTAGTATTTATTCAAACGCAGAAAAAAACATAATTAAACTAAAATTACTTACTTAAAAGTATCTGTCAGCTCATTACCAGCCATATGTTCCCTTTTAGTTACATGAGCTAATTTTTTCAAATCATTCTGATAATATTCTTCTAAACTAGGACTGTGCTTTTCAACAAGTTGTTTCGCTTCATCTGAATGATTATTATATACAAGTTCTAGGTACATATGTACCAATACTGGATACAATATAGTTCCCAATTCATGCTAATAACATAATTTGAATTATTTATAAATAAATTTAAAAAATAAAATATTTGAAAGAAAATAAATAAAAATAACCTTATAAATATCAAGAGATCCTTCCACAAATTTTTTAAGTTCTCCGTAAGATTTTTCATACAGAGCTGGATCACCTTCACTTTTATATGCTGATAAAACGCTATTAACTTCTGAATCGCTCTGTTGAGTATCGTCAATTGATACATCTTCTAAGTGAGCTTCTTTTCTGAATAATTCTTCAGTCTCCTTTAAATATAATATTTGTTAACATTAATATATTAAAAATAAAATAAAAACAAATTTATAGGTTATATTGTACAAAAGCATTAAAATGTAACTTACTTTGAAATTGTATTTACGAAGAAGCTGCAAAAGTGCAATCATTGTACTTTTTTCTTTTTCCATTTTGTAAAAATTCAATAAATTTTACAATAAATAATTAAATACATCAAAATACCGACACCGTAGTCGCCGATAATCACTTTGTCGCGTCTTTATTATGATTTTCTTCTGTTACACCTTGCATTACAGAATCTACAGATACGCGACCGCGACCGCGAATCACGGCACAGTATTTTGTAATTATCCGTAAGAGGCGCCGTAAAAAAAACTCAAATTTGGCGCGACTATTTGAAAGATACATTTACATTTTTATATTTTAAAAACAGATAATACTGTGTGAATATATTGCAAATAACGTGATATACATTCATTGTTGTTATAATTTGGAAATGTTAATTTCAATTTATTATTAACTAAAATTTAATTCGAATCAGATACGAAAATTGTTTAATTTGTCAAACTTTAGAAAAAAGCCTAAAAAGAACATCTCTATATAAAAAAATATCGCTGACACTAAGGTTTAAAAGTGTATTTAAATGTAAAATCATGTTTTTTCCTAATATAAGCTTTCTAGCCCGATAATCTCGATAAAAAAATCCCACTGACAATTAAGGTTTTAGAAAATAATGTTTTTTTTTTACCATTGTAAATTGTTTCTGGTAATGAATAAATAAAAATAAATTAAATAAACATAATTTATGACATTTGAAATATAATTTTAAATTATATGTAACTGATTTATTTCAGCTTCATCCAACATTCTAAAATTGAAAAACAAACATTATTCTAAACAAGATATTATTTTTTATTTTTTTAAACTTATTATTTTTTAGTTACTTAAATATAAGTAGCTATGAAATGAAAATGAAAAATTAAGCGATGTCTTAGTACTTTCGGCCCTCTTGTTTACGTAATGAAAATACGTATTTTCTGTAGGATTATGTATTTCAAAATTTGTAGAATGTTTTGCAATTTGGAATGATATAGAGAAAAGTTAGAGAAATGTCTTTCAACCAAAATTTTTAAATAGTGTATTACGAGAATCACGAGGCTGCGAATCTTATGAGATTTATTAAAAAATAATACTTTATTCAGAAATACGCTCTTCTTATTTTTAACAATGTTCTTCCAGTTTTATCTGGCCGAAAAAAATAGAATTATTTTACTTTTTACCTAAATTTTTAAACGCCATAATATTTTCTAAGGTAGGAGGTATGACAGTAAATTAAAATTAACATCTTACATAAGGTCCTGCACTTCTTAGTTTTAACAATGGTTCTTCTAGTTCGATCGGGTTGAAAAAAATATTATCAATTGTAATACTTTCTAAAATAGGAGAAACATGATAAAATAATAAAAAGATAATACCTTATTCAAAGTAATATTTTTTTTTATTTTAGAATATTCTCCAAATTGGATCAAGTTGAAATAAATCAAATACATGAAATTTAACATTGTCTCTCAAATTTCATAAAGATTATCGGTCTAGAATGCTTATATTAGGAAAAAACATGATTTTTCCATTTAAATATACTTTTAAATCTTAGTGTCAGAGATATTTTTTATATAAAGTTGTTCTTTTTATGCTTTTTTTCTAAATTTTAATATATTAAACAAATTTCGTATCTGATTCGAATCGAATTTTAATCACATAACTTTTTTATTATATTTCTGTGGCTTGAAGCAATAACGACATAAGTCTCTTTTTAAAGTTTTCGAGAAAACGAGGTTTTTATGTTTGCGTTAACATTTTAAATATTGGGATGTAGAGTAATTTTTCCGTGCACAAAACACCTTTCCCATGCGTATTGGTTTTCTAATGTATGCTGTGTGAAAGAGGTATACTTTTAGATATATAAATCGCTGTCAACTCAATTTCCCAAAAATACAGACTTAAAAGCCACAATTTTATGAATTTCTAAAAAAAAAAAAAAAAATAATCAATTTCCTGGTGCGAATTCTGTTATAATTAAAGTTGTATATAGCATTCGTTTTTATTAAGAATACAATTGAAATAATAGAAAAATGCATATTGATAATTTAAGGACTTTTATTATTAAAAAAAATTGCATTTCAGTCAAAATTTGAAAAATCGTATCCATAATTAAAAAATTATTCTCCGTAATTCTCAGCGGAAGCTGCTTTTACCCGACAGTAAGTTACCACTCGAATTAAATAAATTGTTAAGTTGAATAAATGACAAGTAAATATTCATCTGCATGGAAAGCTGGAACTTACAAATTTCGTAAACGTTTTTAATTTTATTTAACGTCGCTGTATTTAAGCTATCATTACGATGCTAATTAGCGACAGAGGTCGTTAATGTGTTTTTGAACTTCAGCACATGTAACGGACAGTGGTGCTTGTATCAATCAGCCGAGAACGGGAGTCGAACTCGGGTCCTCGAGATTAGGAGACCATCGCTCTACCGAGTGAGCCACTCACGACCTCTTTGATAGATTTGTTTTAAGACGATGTTATCTATTATATGATTTATACATAGTTACCGGTATTACAATTTTTCGATTTTTTTAATTTTTATTAAAAATTTTTTGAAATATTTCTAAATTATCCTTTTTGTTAATTAAAATGGAAGACTATAGAGATATTAAAAATTTTAGATTAATGATAAATAATTTGAAAAAATGCACAGGATAGATTTAGACTAGTAAATTGAGTAAAATGAAATTATTTTTAGTTGCAGGAAAAAATTATATTTAAAAAATTTCATATTTAAAATTTTTAATACGTGATTTATGTATATTCTAATTTGAAAAGTTGAAATTTCATAGTTTTTTTCCAAAAACAAAATCTATTACCTTATTGTTTATAATACAGTGACATAACAAACAGGCAGTTATGTATGAAAAATTATGAACTGCAAAACTGCTTTATTTAAATCAATGCTGTATTAAATTATAAAAAATCAGAGACTGTATGTATTTTTATCTTTAAGATTATTTATTTAATTAAAATTGTTTCATTATAATAATTTTTTTTTCAAGAAGTAATTATAATAATTAATAATTTTAAAATTCAAATTTATAATGTTGAAAAAAATATCTGATCATAATCAATAAATATTTATTAAAATGATTAAAATTAACTATTTATTTTATTTAAATAAATGTTAATTTAACTTGATTTAAAGCTTTTTGAATTGAGTAACTACATATTATTTCGAACAAATATTTTCTTGTCTGAAAAAAATATTTTATTTCTGATTATTTTAATAAATATTTATGGAGTATAACCAAATTTTTTTTTAAGTGTATACACTTTTAGTTCAAATTTTTTAATTTACCTTTGCATCATTAAAATACTTACTGAATATATGTGTTCAACAATAACACTTTAATTTTTAATCGAAATTTTATAAGGTAGAATTAAATTTTATTGATACATGATATATCATTTTAATTACTGATTTAATGACTGAGAATAAGTGTGTGTAATTACTTATTTGAATATTGATTCATGGATAATCATAAATTATTTGAAATTAGATTTTTATGAATATATAATATACTCGAAACATCCAAAACTCTTTGATCAACAAAAATTTTTCATTTTCATAGTAAAATTATACATTAAAAAAAAATATCTTAAATATTCTTTACAAAAAATTGATTAATTGTTTTTTTTCCACAGCATAAAAGAATAACGAATAAAAATAATGAATTAAAAATTTTTCCAAATTAAAAAAAAAATTGTTCCAAGGTTCAAAAAGTTAAGATAAATTTTGTACAATCATCGAAAATTAATTGTAATTTAAGTAAAGAAAAATTCCTAGACATCTTTAAAAAATAATAAATATGAAATAGTTGTTTGCATAATGCATAATTTTTAACTTTTTTTTCATTTCAGATGGACGAGAAGCCATGTGTTATAAATAAAAAAAAAAGATGATAATGAATCGAGAGAATTCTCTCGAAATTTTACGAGGCACATCCCAAATCATCGACCATCTATTAAAGTTTCTCGGGTTCCCTTTACTTTTATATGTGGCAATCGTGCATTAATTATAAAACGACCATTTTTAGGATTGCTACATAACCGTGACAGTTTTACACGTGCTCGTCGTATACATACAACGAAAATCGACTGATTATACGACGCATCCTATTTTTATTTATTTTTTTCCTTTTTTTCGATGGAGCAATTTCTTTCGATAGACCACCAATGGTACTTTTAGCATAAATGAATTGCTTTGTTTATTGTTTATTTTTCGATCGTTATTTTGCTTAAAATGATTTAAACTTTAACAATATAAATTTTTGTATGATTTTTATAATTTTTATAATAAACACTTTTTTTAAATGATGTAACAGATTATAAATTGAAATCGACTATTTATATGCAACGTCAACTTAATCACTTATTAATAATTATATATTCGACACCGCCGAATTCTTCTTTAACTTCCACATCATTATTAAATACGTGGGTTTAATTTTCATCTGAAATGACCTTGCTCACTTAATTATGGATACAGTAGTCCAAAGAAGAAAAAAAAATAATCATAAACCTTTTTAGAATTTCTAATAAATATAAATTAGCGTTTTGCAATACTTGGATTACGCGTATATTTCATCCCGAATACACGCTGTGTGTGCGACCTTGCATCGGCCTTTAATTTATTTATTTATTTATAACAACAATTTTTTTTTTTCATTCTTTAAATACTGTGTGAACAGTCGAACTTTTTCCTTAAATTTCCAGGAATAGAATTCCGGTTCTTAATTAAAGTAAATAATGAATACAATAAAATTTGTAAAAATAGTGAGATTTCGTATTTGATTTTTCGTTATTTGCAATGTTTGGTCAGTAAATTTTGTTAATTGATTCAACAAATAAAGTTGATATTACAAAAATTCACAAAATTTTTAAATCAAATAGTGTAAATACAGAAAAATTAAACAGGAAATCTCACTATTTTTTACAAATTTTATTGTATTCAATATTTACTGATATGCGTATATGTAGATAGCGAAATAATAAACTGTTTTGTTAATTCCTTGAATAAATCCATTGATGCTTGCAGAAAAATTGAAATCTTCACCAAAATTTCTCAACGAAATATTCCATTGCTAAAAAAAAAGGAGAATCCTTGAAAGCTAAGCAGGACATTCGATTCATTATGATCGGACGACACACGCGGAAATAATTTTCAAGGAATTAATTGAGCGCCACATAATTGTTATATGTAGCTTCGGGCAATTTTGGTTTCTTTTTTTAATATTCCTTTTCCAGATTTCAATAAATTTGATAAATTTGAGGTTGAACCGACGAGACAATGAATTCATTATACTTTCAAAATTTTTATTTTTGCATTATTAATTTTAATTTGCTCGTCAAATGAATTAATAAAATTTATAAACCAAACATTGCAAATAAAGAAAAATTAAACGTGAAATCTCACTATTTTTACACATTTTATTGTATTCATTATTTACTTTAATTGAAAACCGGAATTCTATTTTTGGAAACTGAAGGGAAAAGTTTGAATGTCCACAGTATTTAAAGAAAAAAAATTGTTATAATTAATTAAATAAATTAAAATACATACATCTATACGGTATTTCTTGAATAAAAAAAAAAAGATTTATAATTCAATATTCATTATTCCAGTATACCGAGTGAATTGCGAATATTTAATTGAAAAATAATGATATCATTTTACTTTATTGCTCGAATAAAAAACACGACGACGAGTTACATATTTGTGGTTTCGAGATATTTTTGTATTTGAAGTTACGTATTAATTAGATGTAAATATAAATGAAGATGGGTTTAATTCACTGCTTTTTTTTTGCTACTTATGTATATAAATATACTATTATGAGCGTAACCGATTATGTAAATAATCTATAAAAGCGTGTAGTTGACTAATCTTCATAAAATGTAGTATATAAAAAGTAGCAATGATCATTTATCAAAGTGAAACTTGGATTGAAAATATTTCGAGAATTTAACTGTGAAATATAAAAAGTAAAAGCGAACTTCGTTTTTTTAAGTGAAAGGTTTTCAACGATCTTTTTTTTTGTTATCATTTATTATTTTAGCAATAAATTTTAATATTATCTTGAAATTTATAGAAATATTCTAATTTATTTTTAATTTTATGTATTTTATTTCTTTTTGTTATTAAAAATATAATTCCTGTTTTTTTTTATATACGATTAATTTGAAATTTTTTTATGAACTTTAAGAAAACAAAAAAAAAATAAAATAAAATAATATATTAAACTTTTTAATGCTCCAATTTTTTATTTTAAATTAAAATCTCTTTATCTTGGAAATTTTTTTTAAGATCACATAAAAGTGACTAGATTTTCATGCAATAAAATTGATAACTTGCTCTGCTTTTAAAATTAGAAATTCGAATTAAGAAAAATATATATAATTATTTAATATGTAAGGATATAAAAAATAAAACAGTATATAGGAAAATAGGTATTTATTTATGTAAGATCATAATAAATTGTCGTCAGTCAAAAAAAGCTAACAACATACACTAGTAGTACTCAGTCGCGCCTTTTCTCAACACTTTTATCTTTTGCGTATGAGGAAAAAATCACAATTACACAAGCACAATCACGTCTTACAAAAAAAATATGAAATAGAACTATATAAAAACAATTCAAGAATTCGTATTATCTATTGAGGTGAGTCAGGTATCAACGATTATCTATAATTTCTATTTAATATTGCTGGATTTATTGTTGGTTCTGTTCTGGGTGGGCGTTGTTGTATTCGATTGATCTGAGGATGTAGTCTGGTACTGGTGGGGCAACTGGGAGATGAGCACCTTGTGGTTGGAAACCATTTTCGTCAGCAACGTAGCTAACGGCAATTGGGGTGCCATCGGGAGCGGTGTATTGGAATTGACCTTGAGCAGCTACGGCATTGCCTTCTTCTCCTGGTACACGTGGCTCACCAGATTCAGCGACTGAGATTCCATTTTCAGTTTCGTACGAGTACGAGTATGAACCCTCAGGTGAAATGTCTTGGGCTTGACGGAGGATGGCAATTGGTGGCTGTTGAGCAGCAGCAACGGCTACGAGAGCGAGAGCGACAATCTGAAAAAAATTTATATATATTTTAAACAAAACTTTCTTCTCTTTTAATTTATCATTATTATCGATTTTAATGCAAAATTATTGATGAATTAAGTTTAGTACAAAATTATTGATGAATCAAATTTAGTGCAAAATTATTGAAGAATCAAATTTAATGCAAAATTATTGGTAATAAAAAAATGCACTTAGAAACATTTAAAAAACACTTATTTTAAAACGAAAGAATTGTAAAAGCAAAGAAAACACGAAACTTACGAGGAATTTCATGTTGATGCTTGTACAGTGTTTGACTAACTGATGATGCATCCTAGAGCCAGTCTGAGTATTTATACTAGTCAGTTGGTCCAAAATAAATTATTAAGTAATAGTATAATCATAAGCAGACGAGCTCGTGGAGATAATACTCTCACCGGTTCCATCCCGAAAAAAAGACTTTCACGTTTGATGAATAGCAAATCGTTTTAATTCTCGAAAAAAGAGATTAAGGGAATATTTCACTTTCGATGAATAATAAATCGTTGTCATTCTATATATAAAAAATCAAGCGACGTACTTTATATACGTAATATAAACGCCCAAAAACGCCCTTTTTATTACATGATTTTTATTCTCTTTTATTCCCTTATCTTTCTCTTTTTTCGAATATTTTAGACAATTTTATATAGCCCGATCTATATACATGTAATACCATCTGAAAGTTATCGTCTCTGGTTGAACGTATAACGGTGATCATATAGGCGCCAAACTATTAGTCTGGTTTTCTCTACTACTGCAATTATCTGACTAAACGAGCCTCGTTAAATTTCTGTAATTAGATCTTAATCGTCAAGTATTATCTATCAATCGGATACCCAATACTATGTGTTACTCTAATAATATTGAATGTTTTCTATAATTTTATAAATTTCAGTATCAATTATTGTTTTCCTTATATTATTAAATTTTGAAGATTATTTTAATGAATTTCGTTTGATTTTAATTACAATAATCGATAAACTAACTTGACTAATATATATCTTTATAAAATAAATCAAAGAAAAATTATTGGTTTAATGTTGACAAAATTAATAGTAAAGAAAGTCCAACTTTCAAGGAAATTTTGAGGAAAATGAGAAAATATATGTATGCGCTTGGGATTAGCATATCAGTTTACGCAACTAAATTGTCCGCATCTATACCTTCATGCATAATGAAATTGTATCTAAGAAAGTTGACGATGATTATCGTGGAAAAATTTATAGGTTTTTTTGAGAAATATTGTGGGTGTTATCGATATAGTTGAAAATTTACATATAACAATTATTGATTTTTAATGAAAAATCAAATGAAATAAAAGTTTATGCTTTTACGAAATTTCTATAGTTTTATAAAATAAATATATTCAAATTTTATAACAATCATCGACTTAAAAAAATCATATAAAGTAAAAGTTGATGCTTTTACAAAACGACTACATATTAATTATAAAAAACAGGATTAAACATCTTTCGATTTACATGTCGACAAAAGTTTGCTTATAATAGATATGATAATAAATTAATATTTCGGCATTGATGGTGAATGTTAATTCCCAATAAGAATATGTTAAATTTTGGAGTTTTGCGAAATAGGTCAGCAGTTTCTTATACATGTGAAAAAAAATCAAATTTTAGAGAAACTTCGAAAATTTAATGTATAATATATTATAGAGATCTGCTGAAATTTGATGAAGCTTAGGAAGCTCGTTTAGGAGAAAGTAAAGTTCTTTGTAATAGTTATTTTTAATGCGTTCTTTTAGAATATTTAACTAATTATTAAAGTTTCAAAAGCTTATTATCTTCTTATAATTTCTGTTGAATAAATTTTTAAAAATTATTAGATCTATAAGAATAAAATATCTAATTTTTAATATATCTTAACTTTTTTTTTTAATTAGACAAGATATTATTCTTTGTTACAATGAGATATATTTTATATAGATATAAATTTTATATTAAAGCAGAACACAATTACAGAGTTAACAAAAATTAATCTTTGATGACAGTCTTCAGTTTAATTTTAAATAAAACACAAACATTAACGTATTGTCGGGATCCAAATTTTACTTCTTGTTCTTTTTTAGTGTTTACCACTTACTTTTCTAACAATTGAAAATAAAAAATTTTACGATTCAAAAATTTTATTAGGAGAGTGCAATTATTACGAGTAATAAAATAATTAAGTTAGCAAAAATAAATTTTCTGCATTAATTTTTTTTTCAGATTCAATAAGAACAAAAATATGGAATTACTAAATTATATTGTATTCATTAGAACTCCAATTTTATATTGGTCGATACGCGTGATTTGTTTTTTTTTTGTTTTGTAGAAAATAAAATTATTATACTTTAGAATCACATTTAACACATCGCACAAAATATATACGTAAATACTAATTTTTTAAAAATCTTGTTAACGTCGCTGTACTTATGTTAACATTACGATGCTAATTAGCGACGGAGATTATCAGTGTGTTTACAAACAAAGCACATGTAATGTGCAGTGGTGCTTGTATCAATCTGCCGAGAGCGGGATTCGAACTCCGGACCCTCAGGTTGCAAGTCCATCGCTCTACCGAGTGAACCATTGAAAACCTCGATGTATGCGATCTTTAAGAATGAATAAAATCATACCCTGATACACAAAGCACACCAAACTTCTGTTGTTACATTTTTGCTTTCAATACAATTAGTTTCATATAAATAATTATTAATTATATCCTGAAATTAAAGTCAATAACTTTGCTTACTATTCAACATTATGCAAATGAGAATCGTCTTTTTTAAAATTAAATTATTATATTATTATTCATATTATTAGTAAGATTTTCATATGATTTTAAAAACACAATTTATTAATTTTAAATGGATTAAAAATCTAAAAAATTTAAATTTATCTATAGAAAATATAATGGGAAATTTTTTAAAGAATCTATCAACTCACTCTTATATAAAAGCAGTAGTTTAAAGATTTTTCAAAATGAAAAGTCAGAGGTTGCATCCGAAATTATTGCATCACACTGTAATTAATATTCTAAATATAAACAGATTTACAGTTAAAGAAATCAGGTGTTTTCTTTGATCTTTATATTGTCGCCTTAAAAATATAAAAATGTAAATTAGATATAATTTAATGATACGATTTTTTAATGATTTATGTTATCTTTTTATAACATTAAAAATAAATCAATCACACCAAAATTTATTCAAATTAAATTTATGTCGTTCCTGAAAAGTTTTTCTAATCGTTTGAATTATCGATATTTTTTATCTAAATATTATATAATTATACATTTTTTAAAATTTGATTTTAAGATCAAAGGATGATTTTTACTCGACAAGAATGACATTTGATTATAAGTAATATAAAAATAAATTAACATAGTAAATTTTAAGTTTTTAATTAATGAAAACAAAATTATCTGAAAAATATTTTTGTTATTTGTTTATTTTATTTTTAGTAATAATTTGTTATAGACGATGATATATAACCCTTAAACATAAATAAATCCTTTCTTTATTTAACACCGATCTTTTTTTCTTCAAGGTGAATTAAAATGTGCTATTTCCGCGTGAAAAAAATTTTTTCTATAATTTTTTTCATCCTATATATTTAAAGTATTTGAAAATGCGTAATTTTTTTTAAACTTAAATACTACATTCATTACAACGATCAAAGAACACATGTGTAAAACTAATTTATGATTAATTATAATAATTTGATAAATAAATATCCTATTAATTCGTGGATTTACGTTGGTGTTTGAATTAGAATTTTAAAATTTGTAAAACTGTCGATGTCTTGCGTATACTATTAATATATTATTAGATTAGTGAATGTAAAACTAGAAAATCTAATATTTAAAATTTTATATTGCTAAAATAATCTAAAGATTCCGAAAAAAAATTTTACTAAAAGATATTTTTAAAATTTTCTTACTTAATTTAACAAAATAAGCATTTCTCGATGGGAATAAGAAGAAGTTAATTTTGTTTTGGATTATACATTTTTTTTTAATACGAAAAGTCTTAAAGTCGCAGCTGCTTCTTTAAATATGGTTTAATGGTCCGCGAGGAAAAACTTATGCGATGCTTATATCTACAAAAGCGCATAATGTGTCCATAAAATGAGAGAAAAATCTTTATATGCGGCTATTAAAGATTCATACAGAAGGACATTATGGCAAGGATATATAGGATAACGACTGTTGAATCCTTCATAAGAATTCGAATTTTCAATGAATTTTCTATGATAATATGACAAAGTTTTAGTATTTATCGATATACGGAGAGGAATTCTATGGATAAAATCATTATATTCTATAGTGATTGTGAAATATATTTGATTTTGTATAAAAATTACTATATATATATATAGCAAAAATTATTATATAGTGAAAATTTTTGTATTTAAATTTTTATTATGCATAAGGAGGAAAATTCTACCGTAAAAATTACTATTTCATATGGTAACCCTGGGACGTAGTTTATATTATATGAAAATTACCTTTTATATAGTAAAATTTAATTTATATATATATATATATATATATATATATATATATAAGAAAATTTACTCGGTATATATTTGTATACATAATGTTTACTATAACGGTAGCAATTTTTATTATATAAACAGTAATTTTTATACAAAAAGAAACAGTGATTTTACCCGCTAAATTTTTTTTTCATATAGTTTAAATTTTTTATTTCATTGTTTTTCTTTTCTTTAAAAAAAATATTTAATAAACTCAAAGTTTCGTTAATGGAATTACCATGTGAAATATACAGAGGCGAGGCTTATGTGATGTTACGTTTAGATGTAGTTTTAAACGAAAGGCCACGCTATTATACAACGAAGAAAAAAAAGAGCAATAAGAATCATCTTCGATCGAATTTAATAGTTAGCGAAAGGTCATGACGACAGATTAAAAATTTCGGCAGAAGACCTCGTGTATACATGTATTTTCGGTCAGTAGAAGAAGAAGCCTTCTTTTTTTTTCTTTTTCTTTCTCTCCCTACCCATATAATTCCTTTAGGCCATTGCACAAAAATCTTGTATCAGAAAACTTGTTCTTTGTCGTTAATTTCTTTGCGTCATCTTTACTTCTTTTTTCATATATTTAATCTTTTCTTAAGATTTTGGTGTGAGTATTAAAAATCGGTATACACACGCCTTTGATACGTGCGGTTAGCGAAAGTGGGGTATCATCATCCTTCGGATTAGTATAAATTCGTCTCGATTATTCCTCATCATCACAATTCGTCTTCAAGTCTCACTGATTCGTCAGCTAGATCAACCAAAACTCGCCAATATGAAATTCTTCGTGAGTCTTCTACCTTTTTTTTCTTCTCTTCTTTTAATTAGCTCAATTTCATTTAATTAAAAATTATTCAATCATATTCATTATTGTAATCATATTTTCATTTCAATATCTCTGAAAACAATTTCATTTTTATTTTTTTTTTGTAATAATTAGTTATAATAAACTATAATTAATGAAAAAAAAATTAAAATTCTAAATATACTAATTAAATTAGTAATTGATATTTTCGATGGAAAAAAATCATTAATTTTTAAATTAAAATTGAAATTAGAGCATTAGTAAATTAAATATTTCATTGAAAAAATATTACACTTTTATCAGACAATAATTATATATTATAATATTTTATTTTCTTCAATAAAATTCTGAAAAAATCTAATAATAATCAATATATTATTTGTTTAGATTGCTATCCTGGCCCTCGTTGCCGTAGCTGCCGCTCAACAACAACAGCAGCCAATTGCCATCCTCCGTCAAGCCCAAGACATCTCACCTGAAGGTTCATACTCGTACTCGTACGAAACCGAAAATGGAATCTCAGCTGCCGAATCTGGCCAGCCAAAAGTACCCGGTGAAGAAGGTCTTGCCGTAGCTGCCCAAGGTCAATTCCAATACACCGCTCCCGATGGCACCCCAATTGCCGTAACCTACGTCGCTGATGAAAATGGTTTCCAACCACAAGGTGCTCATCTCCCAGTTGCTCCACCAGTACCTGAACACATCCTCAGAGCAGTCGAATACATCCGCGCCAACCAAAAACCAGAGCAATTCAAACGTTTCTAAGAAGCTAAACGTTACTCTTAGGTTTATAAGTTAGAAATTTAGTTATTGTACACGACACACGACAGATTATTAACTAAACAAGTTTTTATATTTTTTTATTATTTTATGAAAAATTGTTTAATTTTTTTTTCCTTTTTTCAAAATTTATAAAATTGTAAAATATATGGTATTGCTATGAGCAGCAATACTTGCGAATAAAGACATTCCAAAGAATTTCTTACACACAATATTTTTCGTCTTTTTATATTATTTTTACTATTACCCAATACCTCCAAATCCATTGATGATGTCTTTAAGTCCTATAAATTATAATATCCAATATTTAAATTTTAACTATTACTTCATCCGAAAAAAAGTTACGCTCACCTATAAATTTAATTACGACAGTTGATAAAGCTAATAAATTTTTATTATGCAATCACTATTTCAAATATAGATTATTTGGTAAATAAAATAATAAAATGAAAAACAAATTAAATAATCAATTTCTAAAATAAATGAATTCATATATTTGTTTATCAATTTTGTATGAAAAAAAAACAACTTTTCAACTGATTCATTAATTAAATTTTTAGCCTATTAATTGATATAAATAAATTCGGGATTTTTGTTATATAGGTTTAAAATACACAATAGCAAACTTTTTTTTAAAAACTTGGGTCATTTATTTGAACTGTAATTTTACATTTAAAAAAAAGTCCAAATTGTTCTTATTAATTTATAAACAATCGCACTTGTCATTTACATTTTTACATTTTATATTACTATTTTTTTTTCTCTTTACTTATTTTTTTAATTTTCCTCTGATTTCAACAAATTTTGATGTCTTCTGAATCGTTATATCCAAAGTCATGCACCATTATTTCATAACTCGGACATCGTTATGGGTGCGAACATTGGACAACTTCTTTTTAGTGGTAATATCAAATATTATAGATTTCTAGTGTTATCTATACTTTTTTCGGTGTGAATTCAGAATTTATCGATATTTATATTTCTTCGAGGTTTACATAATATACAAGCCCTTAAAAAAGTGGTGTCATTCTTTTTTTTTTCTCTTTTATCATACAACTTATTTCCTTTTTTATCGGGCACATTAGTAACAGCACGACGTCATTTATGCTATTTTAAAGAATTTATTCAGTTCTTCACAATTAGATGGTTTTTTTTTTAAAAATTCAAGTAAATACAATTTTAAATATTTGTAATAAACAACATTATCTGGAAAAATTTTTTAAACTTTTTTCTCTCTTATCTGAAAAAACGTTGAATAAAGCTTCTTTTTTTTACAATCGTGAAATATTTTATATAATAAATTATCAACTTTTTCATCAAAACTTTTGGAAACTAATGAAAAAATTTTTTTAAATTTAATACTCAATGCTTTTTATTAGTATTTTAAATATAAAACTTTTTAATAACATTAATATATTAATCCAATGATAAAAATTTGGCTACTATATATTAAACGACGTTGCGTAATTATTATTTTTATCAAGAATAATTATCATTCATTTTTGTATATAATAACTTTTTACAATTAAATTTATTTTATTATTTTTTTTTCTTCTCATGATAAAAAAGTTTCTTTTTCTATCTACTAGTTGGCACAAAAAACTAACAACGTCCGTCATCGTAATCGTGTTCAAGCATTTCTATATTACAATAGCGTATTTACAATATCGCATTTTTCTTCTCTCGCGAACTTCTCATGTATAATTGCATCGTTAAGTACATCGATATACAATTAATTAATTTTTAAAATTTTTTATTTAATTACTTTTTCTCTTAAATTCTGCTAGACTATAAAACAGTCTTATTTTCGATGAGTAGCGTAATCGTTAACTCATTGTTAAATTTTATGCGCCTTTTATTTATTTATTTGTTTTTCTTTATACAACGTATTGCTAATAATGTACATAGGGTCGGCGCGTCTCATTTTACTAAAGGTACATTTTACAAGGGTCCTCGATTTTTTTATACAATTTAAGGTTTTATACACAAACTTTATTTTTAACATTGAAATCAGTTTACAAAACACTGAATAAAAATAAAAATTCATAGATAACTAATGGTAGTTGATATTTTATTTTTACACAACTTCTTGTAATAAAGTAATAATTGTAAAAATAACGAGAAACAAATAGAAAGTTTAATTCGAAGAAACAAATCGAGGACAATAAAGATTACAGAGATTTCGACAGTTACACATTATAAAGGTAATAGATTATGAGATCTTTTCCGAAGATATTAAGTGAACACTGCGATAGACGGGCAGTGTAAAAAGTGTGTTTTTTTATTTTTTTTTATTTTTTGTGTGCTTCGAGACAGAATGGAATCTCTGATTAAAAGGGATACGTGATATCTAAAGTCGCATCGGGACTACATGTACAATATGTGTGTGAAGTGTAATCCTAAGTAGGTACTTATACATATATTTATATACTTTGTTTTGTTTGTTTTTTTTTCTTTTCGTTCGGCAGTGTCTTTATAATTACAAGAGACAATTGCGATAAAAATTGGTCCGTTAATGATCCGATTTTCTCGCTTTTTATATATTTATATATAATATAAAGAGCTTTACAATATGTATTGTATTTTTTAGCTTAATTCATTTATTTATATCTATTCTTTTGGATTTACTATAAGGATGATTCTTTATTATCAAGTTGGGAGGCTGGCAGGGTGCTGCTATGCTGTTGTTGATAATGACGATGTGGTGGCACACCCGTTGGAGCCTCCTCAAGTATGGGTCAGAGTGTTGTTGTACGCGATACACCAGCTGAACTAACACCAGTTGTAGGCAGTGGCGGTGGTGGCGGTGGCGGTGGTACTGGTGCTGGTGATATTATCACATCTGGCTCACCCCCTATCTCGCAATCGAACCTC
This sequence comes from Anastatus disparis, assembly GCA_017163975.1. Lineage (NCBI taxonomy): Eukaryota > Metazoa > Arthropoda > Insecta > Hymenoptera > Eupelmidae > Anastatus > Anastatus disparis. The sequence continues at coordinate 6,456,786 of JAFFSR010000226.1, forward strand.
CATAATATGCTCTCAGAGTGGTCACCTCCTACAAAAATTTTATGCATTTTAATTTTCCAATTTTTACATTTATTTCTTTTATATAATTATAATAATAACGAGAAAAAATAAAAAATTTCTTTTAGTATTAAAGTGATATAATCAAGTATATGTTTAATACATAGTTACCGACATTGCAGTTTCCCGAATTTTCAATATTTTTTTTTTTTTTTTTTTTTTTTTTATTATATCCACGGGCATTACTGCCCTTTTTAACACATAGAAATTCATTTTTTAAAACAACACAATTTGACGTATTATTTAACGTGGTGTCAGCCCACGGCATATTTATTTAAAAATTTTTCGGAATATCTCTATATTATGCTTTTTATTAATTAAAACAGAAGGTTGTAACATAGAGATATTTAAAAAAATTTGAAAATAAAAAATTTGGAAAACTGTAATATCGGTATTTTACATCCTCTTAAGTCTTTTTTTATGTTGATATAAATTTATATTTGAGTTATAACAATTTGTTAAATTTAATTTACATTTTATATTATTATTTTTTCTCTATTTTATTAAACTTTTAAAAATTTCAAAAGAATTATGTTATACTATTGAATATTAAAAAAATGGTATAAAATTTTCATTAAAAATATTTGTAACATGAAAAATACATACAAATTTTTGTGAAACCGAAAAAAGTTGTAATTAAAAAAAAAAAAAGATTCGAAATAAACGTAGATTTAGCGAAATGGTAGAATAAATATTAAAAAAGTATGTATAGAAATAGAAGTTGAAAAACGAGAGCAAATCAAAGAGAGAAATTTATTATAACCTGAAGCAAGTGTACGCGCATCCGTATAAATGTGCATTTCTCTTTGGTAAAAAGAAAAGAAAGAAAAAAAAAATCCGGGTATGAGAGGGTGCGCGTCGGTCTTTTTCTCTTTTACTCGTCAAAAAAAAGGAAAAAGAAAAAAATGAAGAGAAAAGATAGACAGAGAAAATGTCTTTAGAAGTGAAGAGAGTCAGTCAGAGAGATAAAATGGCTTTTAAGATAAGCGTTAAAAGCTCAGTGTATGAGGGTTGCTTGAGAGATGTATGAAGCAGAGAAGTTTAAAGAAAATGTGTATAGATACCTTGAGCCAATCCGATGGCGGAAGATGTTCGCCTCTGTTTCGGGGTTAACGGGGGCTGCTGTTGTTGGCGTTTGTGCGAATGAGCGAGATTGTGGGAGTGATGGCAATGGGCATGATGATGATGATGATGGCTGTGCGTGGGAGTGCCTGCGCGGCATATCTGGTGTAGAGGCTGCTGCGATTGCTGCTGCCGTGATTGCTGTTGATTGGACTGCCGCTGCTGATGATGCTGAGACTGTTGTTGGAGGAGCCTGTGCTAGGTGATGTTGCCTCCGGCCGTAATGATGCTGTTGCTGCTGCTGTTGCTGCAGCTGCTGTGACTCTGACTGTCGCCGCTGAGACATAGATCCCCCGTCATTTGATCGTAACTCAATGATTTCTTCATCTCCGTCATCGGCACCGCACCAGCTTCCTGCTACATAGTTTTATTCGCAAACGCGCGTCTTAGTATACATTTATCATCGTATATGGGACTATCAATTTTTTTTTTTAATAAAAAGCTTCTTTCTTTAATTTTTTTCTTTATTTATGATTTATATAGAAAAATCCATAACAGATTTTCAAATCGGAAATTTATTAGTAAGCAAGATAAAACGAGAAATCTTTTATAAAAGCAAATAGGGAGCAGTTGTGTTAAACACCTTTTTTCAAGAACAAAAAAAAATAAAAAGAATAAAAAAGAGGAAAAATTAGACGAGAGCACCGAGTGGAAATTGCAAAAGCCGATTTGAAAGGAGTCGACATCGCGGATGCCTCAGCCAGATGTTCCGACCCTTTTCTAAGCGCTCTCCCAGTTTTTAGTCTCCAAAGACATAGTCCGGAAATTGAATTGTCCCGTAAAGCTGTTCGACCAACGATCGACAATACGCTACGAACCAATCGCTTTAATCTAAAATCGACACGTTAAGCTTAATGTGTTATTCATCTCGAAAAAATATATTATTTATTTAAATAAAATTTTTTTTATTTATTTGTATTTTTAATGCGTAATGAATTTATTAAATTTACCGGAAAATCACTCGATTTGAACAATTCGTTATATACATTTTTATAAAATTAAATCACTTACAATGTAATGTTAAATATTTTTAAGTAAATAAAAGTATAATTAAAATAAATGAATAAACAATTTAAAATTTCACGGATGTCATTAAGAATAAATTTTTAAATTATTTGTCATTGTTAATAAATTTTACAATACTATTTAAAAAAAAAATAATAAATTAAACGTTTTTTTATAATGTGTAATTATTTCATGAACTTGTTAAAAATTATTGCATAAAACGCGTTTATACACATCATATGCTTTGCAAATTAAATTACCTCGTTCGTATAAATTCATGCATTTTAAGCAAAAATTTTGAAAAAGTAAAAAGCTCTTTCTGCAAAATATTAAATCGTCCGTCTCATACGTTGAAAAAAAATATTTGAACGTTCACATGGATATTTACAATTTGGCAGTACTATACTTCAAACGTTTAAAAATAATAAATAAATAACTTGCAGATAGCATTTATACGTACGACGTTAAATGGACAATTGGTTTATGAAAATGCTTGCGATAATTGAACCCTACGCGTCGCATTCGTTTTAATTATTATCCTAATAATTAAAAGTAACTGCGCGCCGCGGAAAGCTTTAGAAAAGGCTTCAATGTTTATTTACTTAATGTCGAGCGCGTTGCGTTTGTACGGAATAATATTTAAAAGCTCATCAATATAAAACTAGATTATCGAATTAAAGTACCGGCCGAGAGACTTGGATATAACGCGTGTCGTCGCGCTTGTATATTAAAACTTTTCAGAATGAATGACCAAAAAGCATTTTCACGAAAATACAATGAGTAAATGCAGGCCACCTTTATGTATGTATGCATTCTATGAACATTAACGTCAGTTACAAATTTACAGTAAGGTTGAGTTACTACATACGAGATGTAATCAAATTTCTAACCAATTTTCTAAAATATATTTTCGTTGGAAATTTGCATTCACTTTTAATAAACGTTATTTTTAATTATTTTATTACGATTTGAATTACAAAAATAGGTTGACTATTTTTTAATAATTATATATATAGGGTAAGTTTGAGTGATTGAGCTTTAGATATAATAATATATAATATATAGAAATTTTTATGGAAACATATATGTAAACTTCAATGAAGTTAATATATTAACACAAATATAATAATAGATAGAACATGGACATTAATAATGCATCAATGATTAATTACACAGAAATAATTGAACATTCAGCATTGCAAACAAAATCTAATCTACAATAAACAAGAATAAGCGATACATACAGGCAAAATTTTAATTGACAAGCGTTACATAGGCGTTATGCGCGCAAATATTATAATAGTGTAATCCTAATGCATAAGCGTTAATAGACATTTATTTTGCGTCCGATGAATGAATAGCCTAATAAACTAGTGAAGCGTTGTGTCTACGTATATGCATGTGGACATGAATGGTGTATGAAATATTTTGAACTAAAAGCAGAGTTATGAATATAACAGTTTGTTAATTGCTTTCCTAGCTTCAATCTACACTGGACAACACGTGTATATACATACTTTTATACACATATATATATATATAAATATATGTTGAGGAAAAAGAGGAAAAGTTGGTCAATGACCAGGCACACGATGTATTTAGGAAAAGACTAAGAAGAGTAGAGAAAAGGGGTTTTAGTGATGGTAACATAAGTGTACATAGATTACTGTGTATGCTCGAGAGCGTATACACACATATCTATATACGCTTGGGCTCGTTAACTTTTATGTGATGCTTATCTCTATCTTTATCTTTCTTTCTTAACTCTAGGGTGTTTTATACATACACACACACAAACATGTATAATATGTAAGTGCACATATCATGCTGCAGAGGTATAAGGGCTCATTGTGTTTAATACAAGTGGTGTGTGTATGTATGTGTACAAGTGAAGAGGATTAATAATTGTGGAGGATATTGTGCTTTTCTTTTTGTTTATTTTCTTATTTTATTTTTGTCTATGCTCCAATTACGTAGCATGGATTATTATATTGCTGCGGGGATGTATATATACAAATCTATGTGATGCTTCGTGCCAATGAACTAGATCCAAAATTTCTCAAGCAAACACGCTCCATTTATTTTATTCAAGACTATTAAAGAATATTGCTCTTTTAAGCCGAATATATACAGAAAATCCAGTTAAATATTGTTTAGAAAAATTAATTTTATTTCTTTTCTGCAGGATTGTTTTTTACAAATCATTTTTAATTAAATATAAACAATGTTTATCTGTATTTAAAAATGTACTTAAATATCTCTATGTTATGCTTTTTATTAATCAAAATGGAAGGTTATAATACATAAATATCTTTAAAACTTTTTGTTTAAGAATGAAAAATTTGGAAAACTGTAATGTCGACATTTTACATCCCGTCAAAGTTTTATTTTAACATTCTGTGAGAGCTTTTAATTTTTTATGTTAAATAATTTCTTTATAATGATTTTGACTCTGTTGAATTTGGATATTATATTAAGAAAATAGCTATATTAATTAATCACATAATAAATATAGTCATTTGTATTTCCTAGCTTATTAATGAAATTCCAATCAAATATACGTGCAAGTATAAACTTCAATTTTAGTAAATTTAATTAATAGTTGAATAAACACATGAATCGCATTCGTTTAATTTACAAACACATCTCAATGAAAACAATTAATTAATATATCATCATTTTTAACTAATTTTAATAATTAAATATATATTGCCAGACAACATATAGATATTACGTATGATATTGAAATTAAATGAAAATTTCTAGCTGATCGAACCGAGCGCTTTTGCTGGAGAGAAAATGGTTGGAGCATCCTTTTACAGTGTGGAGAAATGAAGTGATTTCGATGTAAACTCTTCCTTTATGGTGCTTAAAATAGTGTAATAATAATAATATATGTGAACCATTACTATAACTTAGGGACGTGATCAAAGGGAAGGTTTATTCGCTGTGTATCGAAGGAGTTTAAGTGAAATTATAATATGCAAGAAAGCATGATATATATATAAAGGGCTTGATATTATTACGGTGTACTTTGATAAGGGTTTTATTGCTTTTTGTAATATTACATATTTTGCTGGTGGTGGTGATGATGATGGCTAACACGAGACTTACACCATTTAACCAAGGTATATCGATGTTCGGTACATAAGTTGTTTCTTCGTGGCCAGAAGTTGTTTGTTGCTGTATGTAACGGCTTCTACGCATCGAAGAATGCGAACTGCAACGACTGCAGGTTATAGCTGGTGCTCCTGGTACAGGAGGTATCGACGTAGATGCTGCCCCGGCTAATGAACCACGTAATTTCCCTGCAGGACGCTGACGCGAACCACAACGTATTGCAAATATCAATTCTGATGCCATCTCCGCACATATCGACTGATTTTCATATATATTTTTAGTTTTTTTAGTTTAAAAAAAAAATTTTTTTTTTTTTTTTTAGGTAATGCGTTTATCCATTTTTGTTTGGTCGACAAAAAAAGACATCGTTTAGAGGAAGGTTGTAACGGAAGAGACGGGGCATTGTGTTAAATTAATGACCAGTAGTCGACAATTATTGACCAGGAGCGAAAAAGGAAAAAAAAATATAAAAACAAATAAATATATATGTGTTGGAGCAGAAAAGGCAAGAATATGCCTCTTTTTTATATATGTGTGAATTTGTATTTATATGGTATAAAAAAAAAGCCAACACTTGCATGCCAAATGCATTTTCCACGCATTCGTACTGTATACAGTCAGAAAAATTATTGCAGTCACGAGCTTAAATGAAAATTCATATTCAAAGTTATTCTGATTTTATTACACCGAGATATCGGTACTTTTTTTCCTGCAAATATTTACTTGTTTATTAACGAATTTCGAAAACAAGAAAAGTTTCTTCTTTTATTAAAAACTATTATTTATTCTAAAATTGATAAAACAGAAAACATTGTTTTCTTTGTACAGTTTTTATGTAAAGTTTTCCGAAATTCAATTTTCAACTACAATTTTAATAAGAGTAACTTAACAAAACTTTTCAAAATGCAATTAAAATTCTTTTCCTCGAAATTTTTCACGTAAAATTACAAAAAATATGTGTACTTTATGTAACTTCTTTATTAAATTGAAAAAATTTTTTTTCATCAAACGTAAATATTGTATTAACAAAAGTTTTCTTTTCTATATATATTTATTCATTTTTTAGAAATTGTATTCTTTTGGAATTTATATGTACTTTGGCAGACACGTGCATTATACGATGTACAAGCATACGGTAAATTTCATTTTTGTTCCATTTGAGTGGCTGTATATTGCGAGACCAAAGATGTAAAGACTTTATATGTCGGATGTACATTTTCGCCTTTAACTTTTTTTTTCTTTCTTAGTGTCTGGGGCGACCTTTTTACAAGCTTTTTTTTTCATTCTTTCTCTCTAGTCATCCACTTCAGACACTCTTTTTTTTATTTTTTATAGATATTAGGTATCTTAAAGCTCCTTTTGTTCATGGAGAGAGAGAGAGAGAGAAGAAAAAAATCGCTTTTCACGCACGTTACTTCGTAAGCGCATATAAAACGTAAGTTTACAATCATGCGACAAACAGATACACACACATAAATAACATTTATATAGACTTATAAATTTTAAAGTTTTTCGCTTAAGCAAAAATAATAATGATAAAAAAAATGTACATCTATACATCGTCATATAAAAATGTCAGCGTATAAAAAAAGTTGTACTAAAAAACGACTAATTTAAAAATGTCTTTATATATATATTGATATAAAGTTTTTGTAGTACTTGTACGTATCTACAATATTTATCAAAGGAAATGAAAAAGAAAAAAAAAGAGAGAGAAGGAAAAGTTAAGAGAAAATTTTGGTAAAAGAGAGAGAGAGAGAGTTTGTAAATAGCTTACCCGGTCAGATTGGACGTTCTTCTTTGAGTTCCAACAGAATTCCAGTATTGCTACGAGGATAGCAAGAGCTAAGCCACAGAGCAGAACCACGAAAACTCCACCTGAAACATGTTACAAGTTAAGGCTTACAAGTTTGCTTACTCTACCGTTAATAAACCAATTTCATACTTTTTTTTTCTTTTACTTTTCACAGATCATTCGCAAATTAAATAATATTTTTTTTTCTTTCTTTTGAGATTAATCGATTGATTGATTGTTGGTTGCTGAATTATAGGCTTCTTTTTATGTTTTAAAGTAGGATTAAAAATTTAATAAACTTTTATGTAAAAGTTAGAAACTATTTTAATTACGAAAATATTTTGAAAAAACATCCCAAGATTTTTTAATGATGTTTCTTGAAAATTCGTTTTAGGAGCAAATGAATATTCTTTTTCGAGCTTACACTTTTTTTGATGGTGAATTAAATAAAATTTTTCTTCTTTATTTAAAACATACTGGGCTAAAGCTTATTAAAAATTATGTAAATAAGGGAAGAACTGCAGATTGCGATTCTTATTTTATTAAAAGCCACGAAATCACAATAAAAATTTTTTTAATTAATGCAGTAAAATTTGTGCTTTGACAAAAAAGAAAAAAACAATGTACGTTCGCGTACCAAATGTTTTAATTATATGATTTTTCGGGAAGAGAAAGAATATCTTTTAAACCAGTGTTGATATTCGTTAATGAAATGAACATAGAATTTTAAACAAAAAAAAAGAGCAGATGGAGTTTGATGAAAGAAAAAAAGGAGAAGAGCGAGATAGACAGTGAGAAAAAGACAAAGTAAGAGATGCACGAGAGTGAGAGAGCATAGTAAAAGCAATAGAAAAATCAGAATGCGAGAAAAGAGAAGCCAAAGAAAGACAGGAAATCGTGCGCGCAATATCCAACAAGCGCCATCGACGAAGCCCAGCCTCCCAAGTCTCGTTGTAGTTGTACCAAAGTTTCTTTTTCTCTGATTTTTTTTTCTTTATTTTTTATATATACTCATTTAAGCTCATGTTTTTTCGTTATATTTTGCATCTCCCTGGTTTTTCTTTCTTTCCTGCCTTTCAAATACTCTTTATTCTTTCAATTTCCCCTCCGTCTATTCTTCCATCAACTTTTAACTCTTTTTTTTTATCTACGCATATATTTGAAAAAAAAAGAATTAAGTTGGAAAAAAAGCTTTATATCCCGAACTTTTCTCATTTACTAAAGAATTTCTTATTTCTTAAGTATCCATCTGGTATTCCTTTGAATGTGTTTCTTTATATTTTTTTTCACTACAAATTGTACTTTATGTATGTAGCCGAAAAGTTCTCATAAAATAATTATAGTTTTAGCAATATTTTTTACTTTCATCTTCATTGGTCCAAGTCGATATTCGATATTGCTTTTCTTCTTACAGTTGAAAGAGAAAGAGAGAAAGAGAAAAAAGGGGGACATATCCGACTCACGTAACTGTTGAGAAGGATTTGCTCAAACTAATCTTTCTCTTTCTCTTTATTTTTATCTCGCGATACTTACGGAAAGAGAAGAATAAAAAAAAATAAAAGAGAAAGAAAAGGAAAAGCGATCGATTGTATTCTTTTGAACGTGGACCAACTTTTTCAATTAAATCTTTTACGATATCTTATCTGTCCTTTTTGGTTATATATATACACTACTGAAAATCTATTCTACTATATTTTCTTTTCACTTCTTTCCTTGTTTTTCTCTGTATAGACCTACTAGTTGCTGACGGAATAAATTATTCCTGCAATTTGTCTCATTTTTTTTTCTCCGGGCGAAATAAAAACAGAAAGCAAAGTAACGATTTTACCAGAGGAAAGTAAATTAAAACTCTGGCCCTGTCGTTTTGTTACATTTTTGTACTTTAGTCGACAATTGTTATAATGACGTTTACAAATGTGCCCAATAAATAACCAACGATTAATGATTTTTCCAAAGGGGATGACGATTAATTTTTAATATTCTGTTATTTTTTTAATTATTATTTTTATGTAAATATTTTTGTTAAACAAAAAAATACAAATTTTTTGAATTAATGTTTCTTTCAAAATTACCTTTTCCATTATTATTGAATAAATTTTATGCATTTTTTACATTTTAACTTGGTGAAAAGAAAAACCATGATACATTTTTTATGGCCCTCGTAATGAACAATGAAACGTTGAGGTTCAAAAAAAAAAAAATGAAAAAGAAGGAAAACAAAAAGTTGTGCGTGACGGGTATATCAAATGATAATTTGAGCGCTTGATAATTTTGTATAGAAATTTATGTAATATTCAAGCTTGGAATCATCTTTTGTTAAAATTACGTGTATAAGAAAAAAAATAAGAAAGAACGAGAAGATAAAAAGAGGAAGAAGAAGAAAAAGAAAGAGCAAAAAGCTCGAATTTTTTGTTGCGTGTTTTTCCCAAAAAGAAAGTGAATTCTTTTGGTTATCATAGAGCATATATACAAATGGCTTCTTTTGCCTTTCTTTTGTTGCGGGTAACTGAAAGAAAGAAAGAGGGAACGAACGAAGAAAAAAAGAAGAAGAAAAAGATGCCTTAGCATAGCCGCTCGTTAGGGTGGTGGTATTCTAGTGTAATATTTAAGGGTGGAAAAGAGTTAGCGCTCGTTAGATAACTAAATTATAATTCTTTCGGTAATGACTTTTTTTCTTAAATCGTGAGTTTAGCTTAAATACCCGAAATGGAGCGAGTTAACTATTTCATTGATAGTATGATTATTTTAGTTTGTCATTTTACTAAACATTAAACAATGCTAATATTTAACAAAGTTCGATTATAATGATATTATTGTTGTATGATATATGGGCTCTATTTGTAATCTAAAATAATCTAAACATACAATATTGTTACTCTGAATAATGTATATAAGTCCAAAACACACATGTGATCTCTAAAATTAAACAATATATTTTTATTAAAAACATTTTGCACGTTGCATATAGCATATAGGAAAATAAATTTTGTTTAAAAAAAGTCTAACTCATTTTTCATGTATTTATTATATACAATATCTTACTGATTTTTGACATTATGTACAACTATCACAAAATTTTCAATAAATTGACAATCACCTTGAATAAATTGAAAGTATATCTTTCAATGTTTCAATGTTTTATATCCAACGTTTTATTAAATTTTTTTTTTACAAAATACAGTTTTGTTATTTAAAAAATAAAAGTATTGCAATGATTTTTCTATTTTTTTAAATTAAGAAGCTAAAATATGTTTTATAATAATATAAGTTAGAAAATAATTATTTAGGAAATGTATATGTGTATTTCTTTTATTTTCAGATTACTTATAGTATTCATAAAATATTTTCTACGCATCATTCAACCCTAAATTTAGACCCCTTCTAAATATAAACATAAATAAGTGATGGACAATATTTATTCAACGTTGATTAAAACTTAAAGAGGTCTTCAGTGGCTCAGTCGGTAGAGCGATAGATTCGCAATCTCGAGGTCTTGAGTTCGAATCCCGCTATCAGCCAATTTATACAAGCACCACTGTACGTCTCATGTGCTTTGTTCACAAATACACTGAAACGACCTCCGTCGCTAATTAGCATTGAATTGATAGCATAAATACAGCGATGTTGAATAAAATAAAAATCAAATATATTTCAATCAGAACCAAGTTGCGTATATGGAGTTTACAAACTTTTTTTTAATTTTTATATTAAAAAATGAATTTTAACAATTGTAACCTTTACAGAAAAGCACACAAATTATAAATTATTAAATTATTTTGAGAAAAATGCTGCATAATAAAATAAAGCCGTAAATTTTAAATTATTTTAAAAGCATTGTGGTAAAAAAGAATATTTTTATTATGCTAAAATTTAATTTAAGCAATATTATTAACGTGGTAAAATAACGTACAAAAATATTTTTCGAATGAATTTATAATAATATTTTAAATATTTACAACCAACAGAATTTCTTTTATCTGTTATAAGCTTTTAATGCTCCAAAGTGAATAAAACATAATTTTATACTTAAAAACTCGTTATATGCACTGAGAAAATTACGTGGATTTCCACAATAAAATTATACTAATAATTATAAAAAATAAAATAGCAATTAAAAAAATTTTTTTTGGAATTATAAGTTAACATTAAATGTTGTGAATATAAGAAATTTTATTGTTTTTCTAAATAAATTAACGTTTATTTGAAATAAAAAATTTTGTTTTCAACTAAATAAAATTACGTCGAAAAAAATATTTGCCAGTTTGACTTATTAGCTGCGGGTGAATGACCTTAAAACTTGTTGCAACTTAAAAACTAAAAATTCGGAAGTGGCCGTCAGAAAAAGTAACCCCAAGCAATCCTCCTGAATGAGAAAGTAAGAGAAAGAGAGAAAAAGAGAGAAACGAGCAATATAAAGTCTAAAAAAGAGGTGGTAGAGGAAAATTTGTTCGAGAAGTTTGAGCAAGATTTTCTGTATGCTTTGACATCTCATTTTTTCCCCTCTACTACTTGCAAGTCTAGGAGAGATTATATACCGGCGCTGCATGTAGCATTTCATACTACTGTGTGTTCTATACAGTTATAAGTTCATGTATGTATGCATAAGTACACTTATACGTATGCATGTATGTATAATCTATGTGCAAGGCGTACTGGAGTAATTTCTCTGCTAGCGGCACAAAGTTCGCGCGAGTTTATTCGGAAATTTGCCCGAGATTGCTCACTTCTCGCTCTTTCTCTCTCGATTTGGCAACGCGTACCACCGGCTTAGATTTTCGTTGAAGATGACACACTGTGTATATGCAGTAGTCATTTCTTTTAGTATATTGGGGACGAGTAATTATATAGTCATGAATAAATAAGAATATGTACGAAAAAAATAAGTTTATAGAAATTATTATAAAAATTGCTAAAAAATATTGCGTTGATCAGCGATCTTGGAATCAAGTAGACGTCAGAGAATATTTAGCAGACAACGATATCAAAGCTTACAAGAGTGTATAGGTAAAATGATGGGTTACAAAAACATGTTAAAAATAATCTTTGTAAAAGAAATTATTTATGTAAAAGAATTTATGTAAAAAAAATTTATGTAAAAGAATAGCACGCAAGTTTGTGAATCGGATTAAAATCATCATAAATCTCTCGTGGTTGACTTAAATTTTATAATAAAGTACAATAAAAATTATCTAGAAATAGTAGTAAAAATGATTTATTATCCTTACAAATTTCCATGAAATTTCTTATAAAAATTATTAATAGTTATTTTTATTAGATATGAAAGTTAAATTTATAAACGGCTCAATAAATATTTTAGCGTCACAAAATTATCTGTAAAAGATTCCCAAAAGCCATTCCGCTTTAGGATTCCTATGATTTTCATGGTAATTATTACGGAAATATTTGCTCCCTGTGGGTATAAGTGTGCATAAATCACTTATATAAATGTAAATATTATATAAAGATAATCTGCTAGTATATTTACAAGTTGTATATATAAATCGTTTGAAAGAGAGAGCTTACCAATGTTTTCAACACCAAGTGCGTTAGCTTTGCTTTCTTTGCTTTTTTCATCTCTGTTACACACGTCCCCGGTGTTCTTCCACCACTTATCGTAAAGAATCTGAATCACGCCCTTCTCTTGAAGCTCGAGGATTGCCAGTGATATTTTATCTCTCCACGGTGAACCTATAACAGAACATACAAGATTTTATATGTTACTAACCTAACATAATTTTGGCTTATTTTGGCTCTGAAACCCCAAGCTTAAATATATATTATGCGATAAAGTCTATATAAGTGTAATCAAAAGTTTAATAAATAATGTTTTAGTGAGAGTTTATGAAAAAAGTGTGATGTAGCGATCAATAAAATTTAATAAAAATTTTAATTAAAAAAAAAAATTAAATTATTTTTTATTTTAAAAATCTTTAAAACAATTGTAAGCATATTTTTTTTTAAAACCTTTTGGTGTTGCTATGCCGTATCCTTTGCTATCTAGTAAACCTCCAATTTGTGTCAAGTTGCAGTCTCGTTGTACGGCATAATCTAACATAGTAGACTCCATTAGAAACGCATAGTTGCCTTCTAGAACTCGTTTCACTCCTTCGTCGTAATCTGAGACGAATACGGACGGCTGTTTCGATTCCATGTACCTCCACATTTTTTGATAAATTGCTATTTTAGAGTCCTAGTTTATAAACAAACATTTTTTTATATATAACATAATTATTTGAATAAAAAGTATAAATTAACAAATAAAAATCTAGAGATTGTCTAATTCTAAATTTTTAATTGTTTTTGAAACTTTTAAATTTTGAGACGTTTCGGTTACTTATTTGTAACCCTTTCTATAAAGTATAATTTTTTTTTGTAAAATACTTTTACTTAATTACTTTTTGGATTATTTAAAATTAAGCATCTTTATGTGTTCAAGCAAATATTATTTGAATGTCAACTATTTGACAACATGATTAGTTTTGCATATTTTTAATTTCTCTTTACAGTATGGTCTCTAGAATTTTAATTTTTTTTACATGCAAAATTGCGGTCATTTGATTCGCAATAAACAATTATGAATATATAAAATACATATAATGTGATAATTAATGTTTTATTATTTATATTTTAATGAGAAATATTTGAAAAAAAAAAGAAAATAATAATTACCCTAAAAAATGTCATGGTACTACCGCCTGAAAGCGTGCCATAAGGTATATCCGTCTGGTCAGCTAAATCAGCGGCATTTTCAATTGGCGTTATCATTCTCTCGACAGTTAAAAAAGCAGCAAGATTTGCAGTATAAGAAGATATAATGATGAGGGTAAAGAACCACCATATTCCACCGACGATCCTCGTACTCGTCGCCTAAATATACATAGCGTTAACCCAAAATCTATCGATTATGGTAATCCTATCACTGATTTTTTTTTTATTTAATTGAAATTCTGTTTTCATATTCTTATTTCAATGAAATTATTTAACTTCAATATAATTACATGTTATCATTGATAATTTATAAGGATATGGCTTGGAAATAAAATTTGAGGGCGTGAGCAAGAAACGCGAATATATCATTGCATAAATAATCAGCATTAATAATTGCCAAATGCAAAGGAAGCTTTGGGCTTTTAACATTTTAACGTCGAATAAATCGGGCTTAGCATTTCGTTTCATTAGAAACTTACGGAAATTCATACATATAGGACCACCAAAGGTTCATTCGCTTAAAGCATCAAAGAAGAAGAAGAAGAATTAGAAGAAAAGAGAAAAAATTTTTGGTTAGCAAAATACATTAATCATTGATTCTCAAGCTGTCAGACTTGAGTATTGTATATATGTAGCTCGCGATTTTCCACGTACGAACGAGAAAACTTGCACAAGCGTAGCGGAAAAATCAGATTTTCAGAGAAAAAGCTTTTGTTCGACACTTTCTTAACGATATTCCAAGTTACTTTTGTACAGAACTCTAAGCAAAGTATGAGCAAAGTAGGAGATGCATTTAGCATACATTTTAAATAAACGAAAGGAGAAATAAAAAACATATACGATTCCTTTCCGTATGAGAAAATAATAAATAGAGTTTAATACTTCAAATGCAAAGCTTTGAAGATATATTTCTTTTGAATCTTCTTTTTTCATCATACTTAAAGTTATTGCTTGTGCTTTATAATTTTTATTAAAAAAAAGAAAAATATGCTTTTTTAAGATTTATTTTTTATAAAAAAAAATATAAAATATTTGAAACAACTCATGCATTTATAAAATGTGTAATCACCATTCCTTTCTTTCGCAAATTCAAACCCTTCCATCCGTTCTTTAAATCCCAAATGGCAATCGTCCGAATTACCAAATGTTATTCACGAAAATCAGCGTAGTGCGTATAATCTTTTGGTGAAAAAAAAATAAAAAGGAAAAGTCAATTCAAAAAGAAATAAAGAAAAAAAAAGAGAAGGCAAAGAAGAAAAGAACGAATATATATTCATCGGACTGCAAAGTATGCGTTAAGAGTAAAATCCCGTGAATAGTCTAGAAAGTAAAGCGTTTCCAGCAGAGCTCTCTTTCTCTCTCTCTCTCACGAAAGAGGATCAATCGTAAGCGCATCAATTTCTGATATTGAAGTTGGAAAGACAGAGATGGTAGAAAATCGAATAGAAGAATAGTATGTATATATATATGTATACATATATACATAAATGGTCGACCAAAGAATTTGCAATATCCGAAGAGCAGAAGAGATCTCTTCATTCGGTCGTTTTATGCATTAAAGTGTCTATACTTGTGTTTCATCGCTCACGCCTCTATGGTTGTATTATTTTATTCGACTTTATAAGGAATCAATTATGAGCTTAATGACCAGGAGTTTATAAATATGGATGGGGACAAAAAAGGGGTATGAAAAAAATTAATGCTTTGCACGAAGTCCGGAAAATCGATTATCCACCCATAGCTTTTCAGCCATTGTATTTGATGACTGTGTGTATTAAATGATCCATTTCCTAGTTTGATCTTAGACTTTTCATCGTTTACAACCCTGTGATTGATGTTCGTAATTTAATTTACTCGGCGCAGTAGGATGTTAGAAAAAGCGCACTTTTGGCTATTTTATAGATGAAGGATTGATATTAGTCAGAAACGCATACGTCTTATTCATAACTAAACGTTATAAAAAATCAAATTAAAAACCAACTAGACAATAATAATATAATTTCAGAAAAAAATCTATGTTTATTTGTTTATTCTAAAATAAAACATTTAAAAATGACATCAGCGCTTAAACTCCTGTCAAAAAATCATAAGACAGGTTGCAAAAATTTATTTGAAATCAATAAAAAGAAAGTAGATAAATTATAAATTTATTCTTGGCACAAAGAGATTACATCGTACTTTTCAATGACATTGAAAATAAAAAGAAGAAACCAAAGCAAAAAAAAAAAATGAAAAGAAATAAACAAACCGAAAAAAGAAAATTGGAAAATAAGACGACGTTGGCAGCAAACTCCCAGGTGTACGCAATACTAACAAGTAAATCCTGTGGATTTTTATAGCGTCTTACATTATTGGCAGTATTCGTACATCGTCTACATGCCAACAGAGCCGGCTAGCACCATATGTTAATGCTTTTTTATTTTTATATTATATTTTATGTGGATAAAATATTTTGTTTTGCATAACATCAATATTTTTTCTATTGCTTGTGATAAAACAAATTTTTAAACAAAGTACTTAATTATGTAATATTATACTTCAATCCTTTAACTTCTGTGACAAACATTTTTACATGAAATCATCATACTAAAAACTTTGTCACAATAGCTGAAGGATTAAATTAACAATTGATGGCTCAAATTATAAATTATTTATTAATAGTACAAACATAATTATATTTATTTATCTTTTTCAATAAATTATAAACTTTATAAATATTTAATCAAACTATTTATAACAACAAAATCGTAAAATAATTAAATTAAATTTAAAACAAACTTTATTATTATTCCATAGGAATGAAAGCTCAACGTAATTCAATAAGATAAAGTAAATCTAAAATAACACGAGAAACAATTGCTTCACTGTTTAGATATATCAAATGGAGATTTAAAGAAAAAAAAAAGGAAAGAAGTATGATATATAACAGTAGTACACTTATAATATAAATTTGAACTACAGTGTGAAAAATAAGAAGGAAGAATAATGATCTGAGAAAAGGAAGAAAAGAGGGTGCAGAAAAAAAATATTTTTTTTTTAAGCAAACGGATAATATAAAGGAAGTAAGTATAAGTGTGAAAAGAGTTACTCTTTTTTTCTTCTTCTCGGAGAAGGTGCAACAAACGCAAAGATGAAAATCACGACGTTGGGCTTGATTTACGAAGCCAGAGTAAAGTAGAAGTAGCAACACTTATACTAAACATGTCGAGTTTAAAAAGAAAATTCAACTTGTGACTTAATAAATCAAATGCAAAATCTACTCAACGTCTTATAACAACTTCTTTTATATTATTTTCAAAAACTTTGTAATGTGTGATTTATGTGTTGAATGAATATAATGAATCAAAATAAAATTTTATCCAATGTTTCTTGTTTATAATTTGTGATTTGAAAGCTCTAATATTCTAATGGATATTAATATTGATTGATCGAGGTTTTCAGTGGTTTAGTCAGAAAAGCGATGAATTCGTAACCCGAAGATTCGAGTTTGAATTCCGCTCTCGGTGGCCGATGCAAGCACCACTGTATACGATACATGTGCTTTATTCACAAAAACACTGAAAAATCTCCGTCGTTAATTAGCATCGCAATGATAGCACAAATACAGCGGCGTTAAATAAAATTTTAAAAAATATAATATGTGATTTACGAATTAAATAAATAAGATAAAATTGTATTCAATATTTTTTGTTTATAATTCAAATAAAGCTCTAATATTCTAATGAATATTACTATTAATTAAAAAAATAAAGCATAAAGTTTATATGAATTAAATAAATATAATAAGATTATGCAGCATAACATTATAGTTTGCGCATAAAGCAAAATCGAATGAAATATTCTCCAAGATGCTTAAAGCGTAAAGCAAAAGCTCAAACTTGCCAACATGTGCTAGGAGGAGAGAGAGTCCTTTTCTCGTAACATTTCATAGGGAAAATATAACGTATATATAAGAGAGAGGGATGAGTAAAGCAACTTACTTAGATTTTCTACAAATGTATGTACCCAAGTAACACATCTACATACACACACACACGTAAAAGCAGAAAAGAGAGAAGGAAACAGTTTTACGTACATGTAAGAGTTAGCGTTGCTGGTGGAGTAGTAAGGACTTTACATGTATTTCATGAGAGTCTAAAACCAAAAGTTCCAAGCGGAATTCACAAACAATGCAAACATGACGTGGTGCGTGATTTGTTCGCAGCTTTAGAGGTTTCTTTTTTTTTCTACCAAAAAAGGAAATATAAGATTTTCTTTTTTATTTTCAACTTACAGACTAAATTCATATCTACGTGTTATTCAAGATGCAATGCTTTTTTCAAACTTGGAAACTATAATTGAATTGTTAAGACAAATTGGAATGATAATACTTGAGAAGAGGCCGAACATACATCTTTGTTTAGTAATGTTTTTCATCATTTATGCAAAATTTATGGGTTGTAACAAGAAAAAAATAGGATCTATCATTCTTGTTACGTACTAGTATAATAAATGATTTTCGTAATGATAAAAAAATAATTTTATCGCGTAATTTTTGAGTATAATGAGACCAACGAAAATTTCATAAAAAAGATTATATTAAAAATAGTTAGTAGATCTTATTTTACTCAAAAACTTCGCGATAACTGATGATTTTTATGCAAACAATGAAAAACTCTATTAAATAAAGAGAGAAGATTCAGCTTCTTCTTAAGGAATGCGAAAGCTTTAAAAGAAAAAAATTATGATAAAGCTTTGAAGTAAAAAAAAAGGTTTGATTTTAGGAGTAAAAAAAAACGTGTTGAAAAGTATATATTCATGTCATGATAAAAAATTTTATTCGTCTTTTCACTTGTTAGGTTGTTGGCGTTGGTTGTTAAACATTTTGTTGGCTGTTAGTGTATACATATAAAAAAGCACAAAGCAATGCGTCGTCGGTCGAATCGTTGCCGACAAATATCCGCGTCAGTTTAAAAACTCGAAGCAAGGTTGGATGAAAAAAAAAAGAAAAAAAAAATTCAAACGTGAAACTGTATTCACGCGTGGTTGAATTTTTTGTGTATGGAATATACATATAGTAGAATATGTTTAGCATGTGCGTGTGTGTAGAAGTTTTGAACGTATTCGTATATATATGTAGTAGAACAACAAAGTGGTTTATACAGCGGAATGAAAATCATATAATGGCGATTAAAATGCATGAAAAACATTGAACATAAGGTGCTTGACTGCTATGTGTGCATGCAGGGCTTGGCATGCTGCTTATTTCTTGCTTTCTCTTTTTTTTTATATTATATATTCTTTTATTTTTTCTTTACGTATCTGTACATATATGTGCCGCGTTAAATTTTTGCTACCCTTTTGTAGAAGGAAAGAAAGTCGTGGCTTTATTTTAACCTTCTTTCTTAACTTCGAACTTCCTTGCCTTTTTTTTGTTCTAATGCAATGTATAAAATATATGAGTTGTGCTTGACTTGCATCTTGACAACGTGCAAAAATTCAAAAAGAAAAAACATTATGAAATGTGTTAAATAAAAAGTAAGAAAAAAGTGTATTATAGCACACCCAAAGAGAAGGAAGTATATAACAAGGAAAAAGTGGCGGTTTAAGGAAATACCAAAGGAGAACAAAAATGTTTTTTATTTATTTTTTTTCTTTTAAAAAAGTATTCTCATATGGTGCTCGAAATTTCTCTCTCGTTTACTGATTTTCAAAATCTCGTATGAATGCACTGTTGTAAAAATTTAAGAAACTTTTTTCTATTACTATTTGAAAAATTTTTTTCATTAATAATAAAAAGTTTTTTCAAACGTCTTAAAAAAAAATACAATACTCAAAGTACAAGACTTCAAAAATAATTTTTATAAAGAGAAGTCTTATTGTCAATTTGTAAATTTTATAACAAGCGAATGAACACATGCAGAAAAGTAAAAAAATTTAATACACTTTCTAAAAAAATGGAAATAAAAAAATTATTTTTTCCAACAGTTTCATACGTACTATTTAAATTAGATTCGAGAAATCTTGCCGACTCTCAATATAAGAGCTTATAATAAACTATAAAAAAGATTGAATTAACAATTGCGTACATTACCTTAGGATTAAGATCGCTGCCTTGTTGCATTAGCGTGCCAATGGTGAACCAAAAGCTATTAGCCAATGTAAAATCGTTGAAATTTTCCGGCAATGGTATATTATCGTCATCTGGATCCAAGGAGTCGACGTGAACGCCCTATACACCGTATATAACGAGCCATCAAGGCCCCCGCCAAGTGGCCGCAAAACATCAACAACAATTACACGACACAATTTGTGGTTATACATATATATACATCAACCATCAACCCTGGGCTCTTCAATCTCATTTCACCCTCTCTCTCTCTCTCTCTCTCTCGCTTCCTCTCTCATTCTAAAGCTTGTTTGCAAATTACAAATGTTTTACTCAAGTATTAACTCTTCGTTCAATATATATCTGTACATGCTCGAATGCAGCCCCCTTTTCATGTTACAAACAAGTGCTTGGCTTTTACATGTTTACGCAAATTAGAGATTTTAAGAGAGCGAGAGGAAGAAGAGAGACAGAGGGAGAGAGAGAATCGTTGATGATAAAATAAAAGAGGGCAACCACTCGACAGGAGCCTACCTGTAGAGGAGAATTGCAGCTTGGACAAGGCTCAGGCTCGTCCCATTCGTACGGCGAAAATCTAGCGACGATCCATATTGTCAATGATACCAATACGTACGCCGCAAACATATACATCCAAATTTCCACGGCTAAAGGATTCATGAACGAAAATAGCCGACTAGGCATCCGACCTGATACCTAAGACCAGAATCAAACTTTTGCCAAATTCGATAAAACATATATTACAAAACTCAACCGCAACATTATTTTTCAAATTTTACATTATTTTTTAATCATACTAAATTCTTTCATTTATCATATCAAAGTTACTTATTTGTCTTTCGATTTCTTCGTGTTTTATTTAATGTTATTTTCACGTATATTGCAATTCCACTAAAAGCTATGACATGATTTTATTTATTATTGCAATCTATTTTAGCAGAGCTTCAAATTATTGATTTTTATCTAAAAATAATTACTTGCCGATATGTTCCATTTTAGATTTGACATAAATGTTTATTTAATAAAAAATAAAATTAAAATTTTATTAAATATTGTTTGACTATTACAAAAATTAATTAAAAAATATGATGTCGATCTTTAACGTAACATTTAAAAAAAAATATTTATATGGAAAAGTAAATTTTTTGCATATGGCATTTGCAAAGCAATCGCAATAAAACACAATAGTTATTCTGATTTGTTCGTGTTATAAATGCTTAAACTGCAATAGCAATTTTTCAATTTCAATATTCCCAACGGTCCTTTACACTTTCTATAACACAGTTATGGAATATCTAGCATTTAACTATCCTTCCTACTCAAAATATTACAAGCTTTTACTTAAATTGGATTTGTTTCGGTATTTCGAGAGCTTAGCTCGAGATGTATATACATGCCGTATTTTATTTTAAATCTCAATTGCAGTAATATTCTATATTCGGTTAAAATAACTGTCAAAGACACAAAAGAAACGTATAAAAAAAATTAAAAAATAATCTAAACAAAGTAAACTAGCTCTCGACGAAGGTTAAATTAAACATATTCATGAGTGCTTAAAATAGATTCCCAGACCTGAAAATCCAGTGTATAGTAGGAGTTGTATCCGGACACTGATTCAAATTACGTTCAACAATACGTATGGCAATGTGACGTTACAACAACATTATTCTGCCGTTCTATGTATATATAATAAATATACCTATATAGTTTGATCGGATGGTGGGAGGGTGTTGGATTTGCATCTGCAATAAGTGTATGTATACGTATATAGAGTGAGAGAAAATCGATTTTCCGTTGTGGCAACGAAGAGCTCTCAGGTGGGACAAACTTTATAAATTAATGGATGAGGCTGAATGAGAAATAAAAAAGGATATGTGTAGGAATATAAAAATAGGAAAAAATTTTATGTTTTTCTTTTTCTTTTTTTTTTGTTATAAATAATCCATGAAATGTCGAAGTGCACCTCATTAATTATACCTTGGGGTTGAGCCCGCTTCCCTGCCTGAGAAATGTACCGGTGATGAACCAAAAACTATTGCTGATGGTAAATTGATTTTCAACGACATCCGTCTCGCCAAGACACGGATGCGGATTATTCCATTCGTAAGGACTGAATCTTGCCATGACGAATAATGTAAAACTGACAAGCATATACGCCGCTAATACGTAGAGCCAAATTTCAACTGCTAATGGATTCATGAAGGAGAAGAGTCTCGTTGGCTGGCTGGACGGTACCTAAATTACGTTACGCTACGATTTTAATTAAAACGGCCCCCGCCTATTATTAGCCAGAGAGCGAGCGAGCCTTTCTACAACTTTATCTAACTATATACATACATCTAAAAGCCCTTAAGTTCAACACTTGCGACTATACGGGACTTAGAAAGTCACAAGCAGCTCAACCTAAGGCTTATAACCATGGCACTTTGCACTCTCTCGCTTTAACATATATAATCTAACGGACGGAACATATCACGAGAGGCATGCATTTTACATTCTACAAGAAAAACATTTCTCCTTTGACACATGCTCTTATATATCTTTAGCCAATCTTATGTACCATGTTAACTTCGTAACACGTTTTCTCTATTTTTAAACTTTTCTTATTTTTATACTTTATTAAATTTTTATTTTTTTTTTATAAAATCAAGAATTTTCTAATCACGTTTTATTTATAAAGTTATCTAAAAAATTTATAAATCAGCGAATATTAAAATTTCTAGAACAAAAATTTTAAGCTTCTTTACTAACGTAATATTTTTTATTTTCGTGGAAATCTTCCAGATTCTTTCGCATCACCATAAAGTAAAATTCTCATGAGACTTTAGACTTTTGTATAACGCAAAAAAATAGTACACCTAAGTGGTACTTCACAATTTATTCATGACATTAATTCTTATTGTTAAAAGTATAAGAACCTTCCTGGAATTTTTCATTTCAGTTACCAAAATACATTTTTTTAAAAATTATTTTTGGAATAATATATCATGCATTTTAACACGGAGAGAAAACCTTTCAGTAAAAAATTGCAATATTTTATGGTAACGCTGTCACAGACTGTCATTATGACCAAAAATTATCGCAGTGGATGAGAAAATTTGCTAGAAATAACACATGAATTTTTTTGATATTTTCAAAAAATTTTACCCTAAACTATGGTAATTTTTGGCCATAATTGCAGTCTGTGACAACATTATTCCAAACTACTGTAATTATTACTTTCTCTCGCTAAACTTATTAGTTATAATCATTGACTTTTGTTATCTCTTATAAATATCTTTCTATCCCGCACGGTTAAACAAAATCCTGTATATATGCATATGTATGTAATTGTAGACAATAACGTTAACGAAGTGAAAACGAACGAATTAACGTTTCGTGACACATTGATTATGCTCAAACAACTATTAATACATTCAGTCATTGTTAAACGAAACTACGTTATTCGCATGCATTTTGTAAATATTCGCATATACACGCGCGTATATATGTCGATTGTTAAACTTGTATTTACGATATATAACGATTGTTTCTCTCGTCAATACAATGAGAATTTTCATGCTTTTAAAGTATATATAACATGAACAGAAAAGGGGTTAATATGTAGTCGGTAATGTGCACAATTTCGAACTCACCTTAAATAAAATGCCAATACCAAGGTTCATGAAAGGCTTCGTGAAGTCTATAACGCTTTCTCGCGCGTAATTTATAGTCATTGATGCAACTGCTAAGTCTGCTCTCTGTTGACAGAAATTTAATGAAAAATTTTTCAATTATTATCTTTTTTTATTTTCATTAAACATAAATTTAATGAAAAAAGTAGAATTTATATGTTTTATAAATTTTCTTTTATCTAATGATTTTTACATTGTTTAAAATACAAGCTTGTAAGAAGCTCATGTATTTTTATGTATTATTTGTTATAATAAAAATTTCAACATATTCTTTTGCAAAAACGAAAAAATAAGAAACAGCAAAGAGAAAGGAAAGAAAAAAAAACGGTCGAATTAAAGTCAGAAACTGTAACCACTCGTTGGAAAAGTATATACTGGCATATAAAAGTCAATAATCTCGGTAAAAAGAATCCAAAAGCTCTGTGGTTCACAACAGCAATATATCCTACTTCTCTGAAGAGACAGTAACATTACTTAGATTTTTTATTTTCTTCTCTTGCTCCTTCCTATATACTATAGAGAGAGTCTCGAAAAACCAGGAGAGCAAATATCGAATGTTATTGACAAGAGGATAATTTATAAAAAAAAAAGTAGCTCTCATATGGCATTTTTCAATCGTCTTACGTAATACGGAAAAAAGAGAGTATTAGCATGAAGTAAGAAGAGCAAAAGATGCTTCTTTAATGTCGTTCATTTCCATTCTTTTTTTTTGTCAGTTTACAACTATGTAAAACTTAATGAAATTTTTTTTACTGCTTCTCTTACTTATCGACTTCTATTCAATCATCCTTTTAATCTTATATATATAAGTATATCTATGCATGTGTTGGTGGATATACACACAAATCCAAAGTAAACCTAAAACGTAAAGTCGCGACAAGGAAAGTATATACGAGTGCTAGACTGTAATAGCGACGGTAAAAAGAAGTAGAAGAAGAAGAAAAAGAATAAGAATAAAAAACTATAGACTTTTTTTTATTCTCTCGCAGTAATAAACTGAATCGAGAAGACAATTTGTGCTCTTGCGAACACATCAAGTGTATTACTAACGAAAAAGTTGGACAACTTTTTTATATATATGTTCTCGGTAAGGTTTAAGAATTATTTCGACTTTTTTGATTACTTAAGTTTTAATTTCTTTCCTCAACGCGGTGATAATTACTTTTTAATATAAGAAATTGATACCGGATATGAATTCGAGAACGATGACACAAATTAACTCGTAATAATGATTGTTTTATCATTTCAACGATTAAAAATTTATTTTTCCCCAAACAATAAATAACTAAATTTATTACATTATTACATTAGCATATTATGTAATACAATGGAATATTAATAAGCCGGATAATTCTGATGGTAAAATGATTTCAATAAATAGCAATTTATTAATCTTAAAATTTATGAATTATTAATATCTCGCTATATACTCTACATAATAATAAGCAAAGGCGCCTGAAATGAATATAGAAATGTACAAATTTAACCGATTTTCTACTTTACTAAGCCAATTGAAATGCTTTTTATGGTAAGCGAAAAATTTTATGAAAATCAGTTAGCTTTTTGCAGAAATATTACTAGTATTTTTTTTTTTTTTTTGTTGAAGCCCGCTTGATAAACATCAGATGAGCATTTTACGCGAGCTGTTATCGTAATCGGCCTTATTATTATCAATCGATTGAACTCTTCGAAATTCCTCTCTCTCTCAATAATGATCCGGGAAATTCAGCAAAACTTGTTCCCGGTCATTTTGCATTGCAATTCGCGCTTATTTTCTCTTCGGTTTAACCTACCACTTATTTTTTTCATTCTTTTCTATATTATAACGACGTTTTACAGGGCTAAACCATCGTTAAAATCAATTTTTCCCTTTTTTTATTTCGTTTTTAAGAACGCATTTGTGTCGATAATCTTTCTTTATGCTCGTTTCACTTCATTGTTTCTAAGCCAATTCACAGAAAGTTTTTGAAAAAAAAAATATTCGTTATTCCAATAATTAAAACCAAAAGTAGTTTTTAAAATAAAGTTTCCTTTTTCTCCTTCTATATAATACTCAAGTAATTTTTTATTTAATTTCAGTTAAATGAACGAGTGCTTCGGTATACTTTATCGTATTTTTCATTATTCACTGCAGTATTATTTTTTCATTCTTCCTTTTTTTTATTATAGTTTAAGCACCGTATAACGTCAACTGTGAAAAAAGCAGAAGAAAGTCGTTTTAAAATTGCGTATTATTATAACGAATAATAAAAAGTCTTTTTTAAAGGTTATATAGAGTTTTGAAGGAAAATTCAATGAGAATATTACATTTGCAATTAATTTTATCTCGTGAAAGATTTATTCAAAAAAGCTTTTGAGGTATTAAAACAATATTGAATTATATACAAATATTTTAAAATAAAGTTATTAACGATGTTCGAATAATTTAAAAAAAAATATCATTATTGCGTAATGATTACAAAATCATAATTTGCATAAACTGAATGAATATTCATAAAAATAAAATTTATGAATACAACATTAAAAAATGAACTTTTAAAGAAAATTTATTCATAGCTTATTAATATTTTTTTGAATTTCGAAACTTCTTTTAAAAAAAAAGACATAATGTGCTCTATACTATATTCGGACACAAGCAATAAAAAGGTCAAATTTACGTAAAGAATTTCTAAAACTCGATTGAACGTAAAGAAAAGAAGAAGTGCGAACGTGCGGGTCACTAAGGCCAGTATAAATGTATATTTTAAATTTAAATATCCTACACTAAAGAGCCAACGAAGCGAAAGCTCCTAAGGAAAAAAAAAATGAGTCTGCGGACTAAGGATAAGGATGGCATGCAATACTCGAGGCAAAAGCAGTGGTGCTTCTCGAGAATAAGTCCGAGAGACGAAGAAAAAGGTAAAGAAAAAAAATATAAGATTCTAAGGTGATGGCTTGTGCACCTGAATGCGGATAAAGCTTGAACGAGTCGACAACCTTAGGTATAAGGAAAGGAGTGGAAAAAGCTTTTGTTCGCGACAAATGCTACTGGAAAATTTTCACTTTACTCGAATTATTAAGTTCGTACGAGTTTTGCAGGTACGTGCGTACGATTCTTTTTATTTTCTTCGCTTTTCTTATATATATATATTTTTTTTTTTCTTTCTTCTTTTCTTGTGTATTATACGGAAAAACCGAAGAGAAGTTATGCTTGCCATATTTGAAAAGAGCGGCTGGTTGGTTTTGTCAAGTTTATTTAACATTTCATATGTGTATACATGTTATCAATATGAATAAAAATTTTCTCCATATAACCACGCATGTAAACGAGAAGTTACATTTTGCAAAATTTTTATACATATTTCATTGTCGAGGAAAAGGAAAACCAACTTTCTGTTTATTATGTATTTTCTCATATGTATTATATAAGTACGTATGGTGAAAAAAAAGAACAAAAATATCGCATCTGCATATATATAGTATTTTTTACTGTTTCTTTTTTTTCAAAGATTGCGCGAAATGGAAATAATCCTGAGGATGCAAGATGCAGGCTTTTCGCATAAATCGTTAAAAATTATTACAAACTGTGCAAGAAAACGCTTGGCAAAAAAGATAAGACTGCAGATATTCCCGACGTTTTTTTATTCGTACAGCTTTATTTTTCTACTAAATAAGAAAAAAAATTATAATCACCGAATTTTATAAACATTTTTAAAACCTTATATATTTTTCATAATTTAAATTTACTATTAGAAAGTTTCGACTTCTTAAATCTTGTATATCGATGACCGCGAAAAAAAGATGAATTTTTTAAAAATCGTAATTTATTCTCATCATTCAACGTGTCACTAATATGATAATTTTTTTTAAGCACATGAATAATTTAATAGCAATATAGCTATAGATAGGCATTATCATAATAAAGTAATATGAATATTATTTTTTTTCGGTAATATTATCATTAAATACAAATTAAAAACCATCCGAATATAAATGTATAATCTATTATTTAAGAATTTATGTGAAATCAGTCGAAACATTAATTATAATGTATGCAAAACTTGATTGAAAAAAATTAATTATCAATTCAAAGTCAAGGAAATCGATGTAATCCAATATCACAATATCAATTTTATTTCAATATTATTGCGATAAATAAAAATAAAATGGTAAAAATTAAGAACGATAAAACAGGTGAAACGTAAATGACATTTAAATAAAGTCCAAACTTTGAAAAAGAAGAAAAAAGAAGGAAGGATTCAATTAAGCGCTCGAAAATATATTAGAAAAAATGAAATTTTTCTCTGGACAGCCATTGCTCGAGCGCGTATATAGAGCGACAATTCTTTTGAATAATCCAGTGAGCTAGTGCGAGAGCCTAGTTCTTAATAAGCTCCGAAGAGGATGGGCTTTTTTGCATTGCAAACAAGCATTTTCGTTTGTGGCATCTGGCAACACCAAGTCTATAAATCTCTGAGTTGTGAAAAACTCTAACAAAGTTTGAAAGAGAGAAAAAAAAATTTTTTTTCACTCTGTACTAATAAATTAATTGATTTAACATGTTATACTGAATATTCTTTAGTACTTTTTTTCTTTACCTTTAAACAATCTATTTTATGAATGAAAAAGAAAGTAAACGAAAGTAAAGCTGAAATTTTTGAATAATTAAACTCACTTATCGCTGAAAAAAAATATTTTTTTTCGAAACATGCACACGTATGGATAATTATAAAGAGAGTTTTGAAAAATAACAAGTCATTTTATTAACAAAAGTTTCCTCGTGCCATTTTTCATTGCTTCGAAAAAAAAGAAGAGAATGAAAATATACATAAGTAAAATAGAGCTTTTCATACGTTAATCTATGAATAAAGCAAACAAAACGAATAAAAAAAAGGATGAAAAAAAGGCAAGCATTAAATGGTTTTTGCAACGTCGAATAATATCGTTGCTTATACAAGCCAGCTTCTCACGACTAATTTAATCGTTATACTCTTTTACATCTCTGTATTTCCTCTTCCATTCATACGCATCTCTTTTATATTGTGAATAATAGATATAATATTTGCATCTATATATGTATCTGTATAAAAAAATTAAAAGAAATAAAAAACTTACTTTCTCCATGAGCTCGCGTACAATGCCATTCCATTCTTTGGTCTCGGGATCATAAACGCCGTACATGTGATCAGGTACTAAGCGTATGGCGTATTGAAAACCAACTTGACCAGCTATCCATTTGAGCAGATCTATGCAAAAGCCCTCGAATCTTGCGTTGCCTGTTAAATTTTTGTCCTCTCGTACCATCACGTAAGGCTTTTCCTGAAAAATATTATCGAATATTGTTATTTTTGTGTGGATAATTGTTAAGCCAATTTTTTAAATAATACAGTATATCGTGTACCGAGGACCAAAAGGCTTTTTTTACAACACGAAAAAGTTTTAGGACAGATCAAAGGCGAGGGTTTATAACGAGTTTCGTTAAAAAAGTCTTTTTGTCCGAGTTACGTATTGTATTTTACGTTCTGAAAGCCGAAAAATCGAAAGTTGTGGTTTTGAGAGTATAAGAACACAAAGTCAATTTTTTTTCATCGAAAATTAATCAAAATAAATCCTTCTTAATTTTATTGTTAGCAATTTTAATAAAATTTTCTAAAACTAAATTAAACAAAGTTTCATTAATATCGAAACATTAGATCTTTGTCGTTTCATTATGGATTACTGGAGCATTATCGCGATAGGGGGATTATAATAGCGGCAGGCGATAAACCACGTATATAATATTAATATTCAAAGTATTAACATTCACAGTTAATTGAGCAATCTAGATGAAGTATGATAATCAAGCCGTTTCGGATTAGATCTATTTTCATTCGAATACCTAATATTAACCATATATATCTAACATTTGAATAATTAAATATAATGATTTAAACATCGATACTTGAGTTAGCAATTAAACGATCTGTTAAATTCATAAATTAATTGTATATAAAGCACGTATCGCGATGTTATAAATCAATGGATTTCTAGAAAGAAAATGAAAAAGAAAAAAAGGGGGAAAAGATACAAATAATGGAAAACTGATTGTATGAATAAAATTGTGGTATTAACAAGTAACGGGACATCTTTAATTCGATTTTCGTTAATAAACAGGAATATTGCATCGAATTCGCATTAACGAGCTTTCGCGAATACCCAAGCTTAACGAGTCCCCCTCCCTACCCCCTACCCTCCACACACTCGTATAATTCACTCTTGGGGTTACAGAGGCGACAGAATTCGAACCAACAAGTGGCGATTGCTTTTACCCGACTTTATACTCTCTTTTCCCTTCCTTTTTTTTTCTTTTATTCTTTTATTTTTCTTCGACAATACAACAACAGAAATAACAAAACAAGAAAAAAAAGAGCGAAACTCGGGGTAAACGTCGACGGATAAAAACAAAGAAAATAGATAAAACGTGCAAAGTTAAAAAAAGCAAATAAAAAACGTAGTAAATAAAATTTATTGAATTTTAGCTAAGAATACAGTGCCGAGGATAAACTAATTAAACGAACTATAAACTTTACTCGGAACTTGGTATTTGAAGTTTTCAGTGATTTATATAAAAAATGAATTTAAGCATTTTTCTCTTCCTCGACGTAAACATAGTCAAAATTTTGGCGTATACGTATAAGTTACAAGAAATAAGAACGAAAGTAAGATACAGCTAAACGTGCGTGAAAATATTCAGAAGAGCCTGAAGAAAACAAATTATACAAGTATACGTAACAATAAAGCCGTGCTTTGAATAAATAAATTTTGAGGGAGAAAAGAGAAGATTCTGTTCTCTTGGTAAAACTTGCTAAAAGTGCATTGGTCTTTGTTGTAAAACTGAATGCACTCTTGAGATAAGCATATAATACGCGTTGTGTTAGAAAAGCGTTTCAACCTCAACTTCTCTGAGGGGGTTTTCGCCTTTTTTTTATTATTTTAATAATGTTTAACAGGTTAAAAATTGCAAACTAAAGAGAAAAACAGATTAAATGGAGAGGCTTTTGTAATTTAAGTTACTTAATTTTATAAATGCCTAATCAAAGTTTTTTAAAGTTAAAAAAAGAAAGAGAATTTTTTTTTCTTTTAAACTTTTATTTATCAAACGAGTTGAAGTTTTAGCTAAATGACTGTAACAAAAGTTGAAAGTAGATTTGTAACAATTAAAAATTTAAAAAGTCTTTGACTATTAAATTCAATTAATTTAAGTCGCTGGGACTGAAAAGAATGTATAGGAACTGTACACAAAAGTGGATTATTTCTTGATCTATAAAATATTCCCAAGCTATTTTTACGAAATTAAATTGCTTTTATTGTCAAACTTTTCGTTTAGTATAAAAACTCCCTTTTTTTAAACCTGTGTAGGGGAAAGTTGTGCGCTAAATACGAATTTTTTTTTTTAAATTCATGAAAAACTATTCTAAAGTAAAATTCGTATAAAGTACTGTCTCTTCTATAAATGAGAAAAGTCTGAGTAACCTAGATTTAGATTTTGTTTTTATTTTTCAAAAAAAGGATTGCAAAATAAAAATCTATTTCGTTTCACAATAAATTTGTTGAAAAATATAAAATTTTATTTCTATTTTATCAGTAATGGCCATTATATTAACTTTAGAAACTGAGCTTGTCTGTGGCTCAGTCGGTAGAGCGTTGGATTGGTAATCTCGAGGTTTCGAGTTCGAATCCCGCTCTCGGCTAAATCATACAAGCACCACTGTACGTTACATGTGCTTTGTTCATAAACACACTTACAAGCTCCGTCGCTGATTAGCATAACAAATAGCATAAATATAGCGACGAAAAAAAAAAAAAAAAGAGAACTTTTCGGTTATTAATGTGCTTCATTACTGTCCGGTATAATAGAGTGTAACATAATTAAATGGATAATAAATTAAAAAATTTTCAACTTAAATTTAAAATTCCATTTATTAAAATTAATCAAGTAGTCGCAGGTGAGATGCGAATAAACTTTTTACTCCCTGATTGTCTAATTTATTATAATTATAGTTTGAGAAATGATAAAAAAAAATTTTGTAAAAATATTAAACAAATATCCAAAGTTAAATTTTTATAATCATATCAAGTTATCTTGCATATAAATTTTTCGAAAAAAATTCCTTTCTATATATCTATTTTACTTCATTTGCATTATTTATATGATTAATAGAATAATAATAATTTTCCTGTTTTATTAAAAAAATAATAATATAGATAATAGAAGTGAATCAAAAGGAAATGCAAAATAGAAACTGATGAAGCAACGTCAATTACCAAACACATTGTTACGTTTTTCATAAAAAAACAAAGAATGAAACAAAACAAACTGGCTCATTGAAATATTTCAGTTAAAAGGATTAGGTTTCGTTTATATTGAATGGAAGATCATATAATAAAATTTACCTCTCTTGTCATAACGACAAGTGTAATGTTTGTAGTGGTTGTATCGTAAAAAGCACCAACATCCGATATATTAACTCCACTGCCCAATTTCCATTCGCCGACCTTTATTAATTCTTCTTTTTTTAATTTCAATAAATCCAATTTAAAATTCGTTCGTTTACCTTCGTTAAATTCAATACGGCCAGTCAAACCTTGCAAGCCTGCCTGTAATCAGAAATATTTATAAAAAAATTTTTTTTTTTAATTTATACTTGCTGAATTCTTTTTTTTTTAAGAAAGCAAGATTATGATAGTACATGAGATATGATATAAGATTAAATTTCATTTCTATACTTTTTTTTTGCTTTACTTCTTTAACGATCGAATCCTTTTAAAATAATACGTTCTTTTCAATTCCTGGCTTGTACAAAAGACTTTTACTCGCTTTGATATATTTCTTATTAGCATAAGAAGATTTTAGTCTTAATGGAAATGAAAATTTTCTTAAGTTTTTGTAGTGTAAGAGTTATTGTGCATAACTTATTGATCGTTTTTTGGTTTAATATTTAATATGTTTTTATTAAGAATTTTCTAATTGAATAATATATTATTAAATGTGCTTGTTATGTCATTTTTTTAGGTGAACAATATTTAACTATTTTAGTAGAGAAAGCGATAACGCGTATCATTAAGATATGTTTACTTGTAGTTAATTGCCTCACATTTTAAGGTTGAAAAGTTGGAATCAACGAGCCTTGTTTTTATAAAAATAAACAAAGTTAACGCTAAATTCAGATATTTTGATCAAATATTAGTTGTTCTGATTTCGATAATTTCGATAATTTTCGATAATAATTATTGTGAAAAAGTTTAAAAAAAAAATTTCTAAAATTATTTCAATTTTAATAATTTTATTCTAATATTAATCACAAAATTAAAGTTTTGAACCAATACAGAAGTTGCATTTTATCAGTTTTTTGCCTCAAAATTACTATTTTTAAATTATATTTTTTATTTAATAATTAATAGATTAATTATTCAATATAG
Organism: Anastatus disparis; assembly: GCA_017163975.1. Classification (NCBI taxonomy): domain Eukaryota; kingdom Metazoa; phylum Arthropoda; class Insecta; order Hymenoptera; family Eupelmidae; genus Anastatus; species Anastatus disparis. Next base: position 6,489,811 of record JAFFSR010000226.1, read on the forward strand.
AATGTAATTGATAAACATTAAAAGCACCCATTAAGTACACTAAAAATGTAAAATAAATTTATTTTTATTTTTGTTAAATTCTGCACACAAAAATTTAGAGCTTTCAGTTAAAAAAAAAACATTTTTTTATCTTCGAAAATTGTATTTGCGTTTAAAAATACGACAGAAAAGAAAGGAATTTGCAACAATATAAATTCTTGTTAAAAAAAAAGCAACAATTTGATTCTAATATCGGTGTACATAAAATACTTGTTGTTTTTATTTTTTATTCAAAGCATATTTTAACATTAAATTCTCTGCCGTGGTATGCATGTTAATGAAAAGTAACCCTGTAAAAATACGTACTTAAATCTCAGTCAGTAAATTAAAGGCAAACGTTGCCATTAAGAAATGAAAATAAAAAGAAGGAGGCATGCATACACTTGAAGCTAGTAAAAAGGGTAGTCTCGTGTCTATTTAACATTACCGCATATACTGAAAATTAAAGTAAGCGCGCGAACGAGTTTATTACAAACATTATATACTTCTTATTTCTTGAACAAAAATTTTTTTTTCATCTCCAAATAGCTCATTTATTTTTCGAACCAAGTCATTTGCATATTAGGCTTTATCACGGACGCTTTTCAGACGGACTCTTCATATTATTGTCCCAGCAGATTTACGCGTTAATTACTTCAGGAACGTGTGTGTATGTGTGTGTGCAGTGTAGTGTAATATACCATTACACTGTTTCACTTACAACGTTATGTGTACACACACATATATATATATTCATATGTATATGCATATATTTAAAGATATATATATGTTAGTGCATATATACACGCCGATGGAGAGTGAATTATGCTCGTTGCTGCCGGCATAAATCCATTTGCAACGAACGTTCAGCAACAGAGCTTTTGCTTATATATATATATATATACGCGTTATACGATGCTGATGCTGTCGACGGCGCTAGTTCAACGGTTATACTATTCTCTCCTACTTGTTATGCTTGAGTTTGGAAAAAAAAAATTATTCTACATGTAGCTGTGTTCCAAGCCAGCCTGTGTTTGACTATATATATTGTTATACTGTTTAACATGTCTATTTTTTTTTGCTGGGCTGCTCTTGTTTATGAATTCCAATAAAACATGGACTGTACAAGTAAAAAAAGATTTTTATTTTTTTTCTTTCTGCGAGTTTGTCTAATAATTTTAAAATGATCTTGAAAATTTTTTACGTGAATAAGGAAATTATTGGATTGTACTACACGTTATATAAAAAAATTAATTAAGAATAAACATTTACAAAAAACATCGAACAGCAGACATTTTATTCAATTAAAATGTTAGAAATTTTTTTCCTCCACTCTTCATTCAATTATCTTATATGTCTTTTAACTTTTATGACATGAATTGTTATCACACGCTACTAGTTAGTGCATATTGGCGTTAGTTTTCACGCTCTTCAGCCAAAAAATTGAATGACTTCTAAAACAAAGTTCGGAATAGAGAATTTTTTGCACGTCCTTTCCCGAGTGTCGCGTGTGTATGTGTGTGCGGACTTTTGAAAAACTTATAATAAGATCGAGAGAGAAAGTACTATGAAAAAAAAGTAAAAAAAAAGATGTTCTAACTAAATAATTCGCAAGAGAGTCTGTCTATGTATGTGCATTGCGAAGTCATATAAGTTTTCTATGTAGTTTTGGTTGCAGACATTCCGGCGCGACTATGTTGTCACTGTATAGACTAGGGTACATTATATACTTTGAAAGAGTTCGATGCTATATACGATTTTCAAACATCTTATGTGTGCTTGACCACTTCTAAACTATCTTTGCTTTCTTACATCGCCGAGATAATGTTGACACTCGTGCATTGAATTTATGATATGTGTGCTTAGATATGATTTTAGATATACTTTATTTATTTTTTTTAAGTACAAACATTAAACATTTACTTAAGTTACATAAGAAAACTTTTAATCAACGTTTTTAATCATATAAAGTAATTCATAGATCAATTAAATTAGAAAATTAAAGTTACACGTTTTGATAATTTAATATAATCTCATTTTCTACACCAACAGAAATGTTTAATTAAATTTTACTATACTGTATACTTATGGGGAGACGAATTAACAGTATCAAAAAAATTACTATACTGAATACTCGAATTTGCTGTACTTATATTATATTTTATTATAAATATAGAAAAAATAACTATACAATCATAGCAAATTTTAATATTCAATATAGTAATTTTTTGTCACTGCAAGTTTGTCTTTTTATAACTATACAGTACAATGAAATTTAATAAAACATTTCTCTCCGTGTATTTTACAATTTTAATACTTTCATTATAATGATAATTATTCATTGTCTTATATTTTATAAACATTAATTGCAAATTATTTATAGAAATGCATTATCCAATGTGAACGCTTATTTCAATACTTCTTCAAACTGTATAAATAATTAAAACAATAGATACAGCAAAGTAATTTAAATACGTTTAATAAATTTTGTTTATTTAAGTTAAATAGAATATTATTTTTGCATTGCTTAAATAAATTATCTCATTTCATAATCAATCATTATCAGGTCTAATTAGCGTATCATTAATATTTTGAGAAATAATTACCATGGAATTAAAAATTTATTAATTATGCCACGATAATGCTAATTAATTTATTTTGTTAATATTTAAATACCAAATAATAAATATCATTGTATTACTGATTATGCAAACAAAATTTACAAAATTAATGGTAAAAAATTTTGAAAATTTGGGTTGAATTTTAAAGGTATTTTAGTATTAAAATGTCAAATTTCTCTTCATTCTACATAAGAGAAATTCTATGGATAAAATTAATATATGCAATTGAAACTGTAGGACATACTTGATTTTACATGAAAATTTCTATATGAATGGCAAAAATTGTTACATAAATAGTTAACAATCCATATATATAAAATAAATTTTTTTATGTATATATTTATTTTTACTATACATATATAGCAATTCGTACCATAAATGGATTAATTTTTATATAAAATTAATTATGTCCTGCAGTTACAATAAAATCTAATAATTTTACCCGTACAATTTCTCTTCGTGCATGTATTGTTAAGTAATACATAAATTATAAGCATTCATTGTTTCTTATCATTTTAATAAATCGCTCAAACAATGTGTTAAAGTTCAACGAAATTTTACAAAGATTTTTTATAATTAACGCGCTGTTAAAATATTTCCGAGATATGCGAATGATATTTAACGTTAAATTATATTCATAGCTTTTAGAGAATTTCAAGACTCTTAGTTATTAATTTGTTTAGAAAGCATTACTTATTCATTAAAATTTAAACTCGATAGTATAACTTATCTGGTTTAAAGCACTTGCATAATACATCACACGTATCTCGTTTGCTTAAGAATATCTGACTGTTTTATGGATATGATAAAAGATAATTATCATAATATAAATTAAGAAATTTTTTGGAATTATGAATTATTTCATAAAAAATGCTTTTATAAGTTAACCCATTCGTTGTAATTTTTTTGTAAACATTTTAAACTAAAATTTCTAATAAAAAGTTTCTTAAAAAATTTTTTTTATACAGAAATTTTATTTAATTTTTTTTTTAACATTTTTTGATTAACTTTAAATTAATTATAATCAATCACTATTAAAAGTGGTTTGAGTGCTATACAGTAACTAAAAATAGTGAGCAGAATTTGAACAAATTTAAAGATTTTTTCACATTTAAATAAAAAAAATATAATCCATTAGACTTATTTTAAAGCAAAAACTTTAAGGATTATATTTATCTTTTATATCGAATGACTTTTAGAAAAGATTTGAAATAAAATTCAAGACTTGGGTTTCAATAAGTCTTTGGAGTAAAAAAAAGTAAGAGATGGATCTCTTATATATATTTTTTCTTGTTCCCTTCATGAATTTTTGTTACTTACAGAATTAATGTAATTGTAGAGCGAAAGCCCGTCGTCCCAAGGCTCCTCCCTTTCGCAGGACAAGTTGGCGGGTCTAAGGACGTGACTGCGATCCAGCGCTGCCAGTCCGTGCGCAAACACCTGCACACTATCGTACACTAAAGCTGGCTCTGCCTGTAAAAAAATCCCGACACAAAACGTATACATACTCCATCATTTGAACAACAGATTCAACAGACAAAATCGCTAACTTTTTCCTTTTTTTTTTTACTACTTTTTTTTTTCAATTCTAGTCGAGTTTTCGTTACTCCAATTACCGCTGACGTCTCGTTTTCTAACGTTCAATTGTTACCGGGATGACAATTCACAAGATTGATTCCGTTAGGAAACTGCTTTCAAGCTTTAATTTTTTTCAATAGTTTTTTTTTGCCGAACCATGAAAATTATTTTCTATATTATTATTTTTTGTTCCCGAAATATAAAAATTATTTGCTAAAGTAAATGTAACTAGTTTTTTACATAAAAATTTATTTATTTGAAAATATAATTTTAAACAATTTTTGAATGATATTTCAAAATACTTAATTTATCAATTTGATTAAAAAATTTTATTTTAACGTTTAATTTAACTTCCAAAGATAAAATCACGGTATTCATTACGATTGATTCTATATAATTTATTTAAATTTATCCATTATAAAAATAATTTATTAATAACCAATAGCGTAACGGAATAAAAAATCGCGTCTAATAATTAATTTGAGCATTACTCTTTATTACAATGAAAAGTAATCTTGTTTGAAACAGCATCAAATCCAGTCCATTGAGTTTTGCTCTAGAAATGCCGGGAAGTGTAGCGAATCGTTCGAAAATTTACAGACACTTGCCATTCAGAATTCATTTGAGTATATCATACACGAACAAATGATAATGGAAAAATTGATATCTGTAATTTCCGTTTAAAATCAAGCTCTTACGTTTTGTTTTCTCTTGAGTATCTTTTAAATTAATATTTAATTAAAAATATGTGCATTGAATCCATTGCTCGCGATTGAAATTATGGTTAATTGGGAAAAATGATAGATTCAACGAATCGAGTTGATTTTTCAAAATATTCTTCATTAAATATGCTTTTAAGAAATCTTATTGTTTATTTGGTACGTAGTTACCTATATTTTTATGTATGTAAAAAATCTAAACTTGTATTTATGTTTTTTATCATTTATTATATTTTAATATGTTCGTTATTTGGTTTTGAAGAAAAGAGTGAATAATCTCGAAATGTCGGAAATTTCAATAAAGAATATTTTAAAAAACAACTTAAATCGTCGGTTCAATCAATTTGTCTAATCAACCGTAATTAATAAAAAAAAAATTTATATTTGAATAAACATAATAATAAACCTGTATGATTCCTGATTTATTAAGTATCGCATGGCCAACCGGCTGAAATCTTTCCATTTGTTTTAGCGTTTCAGCGACTGTAGGTTCATCTAAATCAACTAATCGAAAGGCAGTCATGTTTACACTATTATACTTAAAGTCTTCAAGATCGAACGTTTCAATGTCCTGAATTGAAGAAAAAATTAAATAAATACATTTTTTAATAAAAATATATCTGATTCCTTGGTAGAAAAATGATCTATCTGTAACAAGTTTACACGAGAGAAATATTAGAGTGAAAATTTTCGTTTTACTCTGATCACGAGGAAACATGGTGGTACAATTCACATAATTATTACTAAAAAACAGAAAAAATTGTTTTACAAGTACGTTTTAAAGTATTTAATTAAATATTTTGTTTTGAAATAGTAATTTATCTAGTTTTCTATAGCAATAATAAAGCTACTGTTTTCACATAACCAAAACAGTCATTAGTACTATAACATTTCAATCGGTGCATAACAAGACATTGTTTGTAAAATGCCGTATTATAAAGTTTAAAAATTTTTGAAAATAATCATTTTTTCACCTGGAAAATTATATAAAATTAAACTATCCAACTACTTACAAAACTTGTGAACATATAATGATATCTGTAATCATTCATTTGTAGTTGCAGTATCTGTGGAGAGAAAAAATAAATGATAAATAAAATAGCTGAATGATAACTTTTCTATCGGATTATTTAATTAAAATGCTTTTACATCTAGCAACTCACTGCTCTAAAAAATTGTTGCATATACACTGGATCCGTATCAATAATTAATTTGTAAATTTCTCTCTGTCGAACTTCTCTAAGTACTTGTCTATAATTACCAGGTCCAGCCTGGCGAATATACATCTCCGTTTTTGACGAAGGCGGCGATTTAACTAAGTCTTGTAATTTAAATAACCCTGAATTTAAAGTTTAAATTTACATATTAATGATTTCAATGGCTTTGTTTTTATATATAAAATTATGTGTTAATTATATTAAACATAAAAGTTAGATTCTTAAAAAAAAACATAAAATTTAATGTATTTCAATCATTAAAGTTATATTAAAAGTGCATGAAAATTAATATTTTTTGCTGATTTGCATAAAAATTAATACATATACTGTAATCTTACAGTAATCAAATTATAGTAAAGTGGAATTATTTTTATATAAATTAGTATTAAATTTAAGTCGAGGTTGTCAGTGGCTCAGTCGGTAGAGCGATGGATTCATAATTTCGAGCTTCCGAGTTCGAATCCTGCTCTTAGCCGATTGATACAAGTACCACTGTACGTTACATGTGCTTCGTTTATAAATGCACTGATGATCTCCGTCGCAAATTATTAGTGTTGCAATGATAGCATAAAAACAGCAACGTTAAATAAAAATAAAAAAAAATTAAATTACCATGTTTTATTAAGTAATTGAAAACTCAAAAATCTTATTTCTATGCGTATTATACTTTAATATCACTTTAATGGTCGAAAAACATTAAATTTCATGTGAAAATTTCGTTAAAAATTAAAATAAACTCATTAAATTTCATGTTATTTTTAACAGTCTATCTAAGTAAATAAGTAATTATCCACTAAATAATATAAACTTTTTTTTGTTTATTGAACCAATTCGTCAAAAAATGAATTTATATTGTATAATTAATTGCGATTCAGATTAGTTCCTCTTCTTGACTTACTCTACAAACGATGAAGTCTGGAATAGAAGAAGCTCCAGATAGAAATTCATTTAGTGGGTTACCTACAAACTCGATGATACTAAAAGTTTTCCGGTTAGTTAATCAAATACAAAGAGATAAATTCTTATACGACGTATTTTTCTTTCTAAAATTATATAGTTTCGTGTAATTCGATAAGAACATAGAAATTATGACGAAGAAAAATTATTTTCTTCTTTTATTCCGACAAATATTTTATCATGAAAAATATTAACAGAAAATAGTTTATTACGAGAAATAAATGCAGTAACAAATAGAAAATGAAAAAATCATAGCAAAAATTGAAAATTCTCATTTCTATTTTCAATAAAATTTTCTTTTTCGGCAAAGAATGCATTATTTCTTTTTCTGATAACTGAAATTTGACTCGATAGTTGAAAATTTATCAGAATATTGTTTTGTAGAAGAAAGAAAACTGGTTGGAAATTTCATTCGACGATCGTTTATTAAGAATCAAGTCGAATAAATTCGAGAACTTTATTGCTATAGATGGGAAAAGCAGAAATGAAGAGAGCCATGCCTTCGTCTTGTTTTCCATTTTGTTCCCATGAAATATTTGGTTATCCTTGCATATAACCACAGAGAAAGATAGAGAGAGAGAAAGAGACTGACGCACTTTGCTTATCTAATGGTCTGCCATCTCTCCGGCAATTTACCAAATGCCAAGAAATTCAGTCTACCGGAATTTTGCGTGTTTCGCTCTACGTTCTTTGGATTAACCGAGAGTGTTGGAAACAGCATATTTGTGCACTTCAAAGAATTTAGATTTACAGAGCATACAATCTGATAAATTTATCGAGAGTAAACTATTTAATTTTATTGTTGGGGATATTATTTTTTAATATTTATGAAAATTTAATACAAATTGTAAAAATTTGTTATAATTTTAGCATATAAAAAGGTTTTAGGTGAGACATAAATTTGTTTGTGTTAAAAGTTGTAAATAATTTTTGTGTAGATTTTAAAATAAAATTTTCAGTACAAAAATTTATGAATAATTTTTAATAATAAAATGTCTAATTCTAAGTTAAAACACTTAGAATAAGCAAAGTACATATTTTGTATATTTTTTCAACGCAAAGTTTTACTGTTAAAAAGTACACAAAAATTTTACGTTAATTTTAATTTTATATGTAAAATTTTAGGACGAAAATTATCAACGAGAAAAAATGTTGGCGAATACTATGAAATTTTTTACAGTGTAGAAAAGGAATGTGTAATTATGATATATTTAAAAAAAGTAGAATATCTGTAATAAAATTTAAAAAAAAAGACGAGAAATTCTGATATTGATATCGCTATGAATGACTTACTTTCTTGTTCGAAAGTACAAAGTTTAATCACTCTGCAGGGGCAATATTCATCTCGAAAACTTAATCGCTTGACTTTCTCTATCTTTCAAACTAAATATTTAAATTGATGAGGAATATTAAAGGAAAAAAAGAGAATTGCATCACTTAAAAATATTTGCTTTGAGAAACGATAAAGATTGCTTGAATAAGATGATATAAAAATTCTAACGTTGGATACTATCTAATGGAAATATTGCTACATTATACTTTATTTTTAAATGTCGGTTAACTTGAAAAAGTTTAAGAAATTGAAAATTGTTCAGGGAAAAGTTCTAAATACTTGATATTTTCAATTTTTCTTGAGAAACCAATCTAGATAGTATAAAGTTATTTTATATTGTCGTATAGCAAAGAAATAGTTACAATTTCAAAAAGAATGTGAGTTAAAGTTCAAGTGTTAGGAGATGTGTCAGTGATGGAAAAGCCAAGAAAAAGATAACAAGATCGAAAAGCACAATCAGCTTTAATATATATATATCTATATATAGATGATTGTATGTATATATAAAAAAAGAGTGAATATACCAGCAAAAAGTGCAAAATCCGTCTAACAAAAGTCAAACTTCTGTGCTTGACAGTTTGATATTTCTATTTGACAATCATCTTTAACTTTTAAATGCTGAAAGTATTAATGGTTTTTTTTGTGATTAAAACTTTTTTGACAAGTTGGTCATTTTCATTAGTCACTTGATCATTCAGAAATATTATTTTCATAAAAATTTATAAACGAAAAGAAGTGGATAGTATTATAATGTAATAAGAATACAATTTCTAAATTCTGTATAATAACAATATGTACAAAAATTCAATTTTGAATCAAGAGTGCAGGTCTACTAGTACTGTTGCTCTTAAATTAAACAACAGTAATTTAATATATAAACAAAAACCTGCATGGTTTAAAAATTTTGTAATTTTCCTCATTGTAGAAAATCTTTTAACTTTAAATTTTCAAGTAAAAATAAATTTTTCTGTAGCCAAAAATTAAAAGATTGTTTTCTGCTTGCTTAGAGTATATTTTTGTCCGTGTAACTAAAGAATGAATAAAGAAAAAAATAAATAAGATATGCTTATAACTTACCGAAATCTTCTTCATATATAATTGCGACCTTGGTCCAATTAAGAAAGGACATAAGATCGCGAAATGCTCGGTTAAGATGATCCTGAGCCGGATATAAGTTAATGCTGAACTCTTTAAAAGTCGGTTCAAAATCGATTCTAGCCTCGAGATGAGGTACGTCCAGCGCTTCGCAAATACTTTGTATGTGAGCACCAAGAAGTGGATCCGAGGGACCAAAGATTCCTTGCACAGATCTTGAGAGCTGTTTGCAAGCTGTAACAAAAAAAAAAAATAAGAATTTTTTATGATAATATTAAATAAATATGATACTTTTATTCAAATTTTCCGTAACGTATTACAAGTTTAACGATTTTTTAAAAATTTAATCTATTTTATTTTTCTATTTCTTTTTTCTTTTATTCTTTTTTATTTTATATACCTACAAGATTAAGGAACTTTAAGCTAAATTGAAAAATCCGGAATAATCTTAGAAAACGGGATTGATTTACTTCATTTTATAGTAGTCTATCAACATAGTATACTTTTTCATGCTAAAGTATTAAATAAAGTCGTATCTCGAGAGACGTGTACCACATTAAAAAAAAAATTGAAGAAAAAAAAGACGATAATTATTATGTCACCTGCATATAAAACCATACAAAAAATTTTATTTACTAAATTCAATCTTTATAATGTTTTTCCTTTCTTAAAATAAAAAGTAAAATAAGAAGCAGAAAAAAGCTCGGAAAATTTAAATTCCAATGGATATGGAGAGAGGAAACTAGCGATTGCAAGGTTATTGGAATTGAGCTCGGCTACGGGAAGTCGATTATATTCGCGCAGTGTGTCGACGTGTGCACACATGGGCTAAAAAGACATTCGGTCGAGTCAGCGTAAAACGAAGAGGAAATTGATACATCCGCAAGATGGTTCACAGAACACTTTTATATTATGTATATATATCGTTGCTTTCGATATTCGTTTTTCTTTAGTCCTTGAGGACTGATCGTTTTCGTTTTGCCCATTCGTTTCTTGGCGAAAAAGAGAGAAAAAAGAAAAGGACGAGATCAATTTCCTGTTGCAATACAATTGACCCCTTTCGGATAGGTAAGACATATGTTTACGAATGGGGCTTACTATCTACGTATGGGATTGACGATCAAATCGAAATGGGGATGAGTTTTCGAGAAGATAGGATGAATTTTTTCCTTTTTTTTCAAGAATATTTTTTACCATAATTTTTTATATCATGGATATTTCATGCCTGAGAATAGAAGGCGAATCATTTTCTTATTTCTGATATATTTTGGTACGAATATATAAAAAATGACAAATGTTATGTTTTAAAACGATAAAAAATTAAATTTGGTACGTGATTATAAAATTATAATAAGAATCAGATATTGTACTTTTAACAATAACATTAAATTGCATAAAATTTAAATTATTTTAAAAATATATTTTTGAAAAAATTCTACGCTTTTTTTGAATTATTTTTGTCTCATTATTTGATAAATTGAGAGTTGGATATTCAAACCAATGGTCTTCATTATTTAGAATTCAAAGAACTTTTAATTAAAAAGTAAAAAAAAAATTGAAATTTTTTTCTTTTTATATAACAAAGCGCAAAAGGTTTGAAATAAAAGAAAAAGCGATAAAAAATTGTGTCATACAAAACATACGTATTGAAGTAGATGAAGGACGAGCTTAGTTAGACGTTCGTTTGCTGAAAACTTTAATGGACCTTTTTAACTTTTCACACTATCGGATTTACTTTTTCCTCAGATTAAAAGTATAAATTTCAAAGGTTTTCATTGGAAAACCAAATTCATTTAATTCATAATTTATATCTTTTTAAAACTCTCCTCACAAAGATACTTTGTTCTCGAAATTATTTTAAATTATAAATTTTCGTTAATTCAAAAGTTACATAAGATTTTGTTTAAATCAAACAAAGTAATAATAAAAAATACTTTCGTGCTGTGAAGAAAAAAAAAAAAAATTTTCCAGTATACATATATACGTTAAAAAATTCGTGGCACGTGACAACGAAGTCTGTCGAGACAAAACTGTTTGGTATATATGTACGTTCCACAATATATAACTCAATTGAGTGAGTAGCTCTTAACAAAGTCCGCGTTACGTAGACCATCTCGTAAATTGAATTTTTTCCCGCGCAGGATCGATGAGAAGCTGAAAACTTGCATGACTCGTTTGTTTCATATACATTCGACTATTGAGCTAAAGGGTCCTAAAACTTATAATTTATTATGCTGAAGGAAAAGAACTGGAAGAGGCTTAACCGAGGGCATAAGTTATTTTATCACTTTTTTACTTCAAACTTTCATAATGAAAAATCAAAATAAAAAAGTCAGAGATAGTTGTACGCGTGTATATCGAAGGACTATTCATTTGAAAATAAAAAAGTGATTTTAATTTATTCAAATGATTACAAGTCAAAGTCAGCGATTTCAAACATCCGAATGAAAATTAATTAAAGAGGTTTATTATAATTGGATTTTTATAAATAGTAATATATATAAAAAATGTATATCTCACTTCTAACGCTGAATGAGCCGAAAGAAAATTTTCATGATTATTATTTGAGTATAATTATTTAAAAATTAAATAATGCAGTATATTAAATTTATGTAAATTTTGTTATTTTATTTAAAAAAATTTATTAAAAATATTTTTTTTAATTGTGCAATCATAATTATTAATATTTATAAAGTATCTGCGTCTGTTCATTAATATTATAGAAAAATAATTGAAAATATTATTCGGCTCATATTAATACATTGAGCTCCAATTTCTTTAGAATTTTTATTTATTCTAATTAGTGAATACTTCGAGCTTTTAGATGCATCAATCAAAGTTTAGGATGTGTTATAAATAATATACTTTTTTTATGGATGCTACTAAATAAACACCAGTCCTCAACGTTAATTTTAACGTATTTTTCTGACTTTTCAAAACATCAATACAAATGAAAGCAAATGAACATTCTTCCTCTTTTACGTGCTACCTTCTATTATTCAAGCTAAAGATTAATAGCAAAAAACTAATTTTTTTAAATTTCATAATTTTTTAAAATTTCTCTTATCATTTTGCGGGATTTCAATCATTTCTACTCGAGTCGACTTTAAAATTGTTTTTTTTTTATTTTGTAATATTACAACAATTTTACTGGATTTTACTGTAATTCGGAATCGATTACATAATATATATATATATATATACACTGAAGATCCGTATCATAAACCCATAAGCTGTTCATTTCGAAGAAGCTTCGTTTGTTGTTGCGCTTTGTTCATATATATATATATATGAGCCAAACTCGTTATAAACGAACGAGGAAAATTTTTCTATACTTTCTCTCTATTTTTTTTTCTCATTTACTCTATTTCTATGCTTTGTTTTATCATCTACTATAAAAGTGCTGGATATAACGCGTGTAGAGAGTCGCGCCCGGCGCCAAACAACCTCAAAAAACTCGATCGATCTTCAAACTTATGAGTACGAAAGCTCGAGTGAGGATATTATATGTGTGTGTGTGTTTGTGTGTACACAAGATTTTTATTTTTTAAAAAAGAAAAGAAGAGGCATGAAGACTAGACTATAGCGCATCTCTTTTCTTTTCTCTCTCTCTTTGCTATATAGTCTGGGAAAAGCAAAATTCGATTATGCCGTGTGACGCGCACTACGAGTAGACCGAAAAATAATGCGACGTTTAATGAAAGTTCGTACGCTTGAGAGTTTATATGGGCCGTGGTGGTTGAAGTTTATCGGTACGTATAGGAGAAGCATAGTTTTGTTGCACTCGCACAGTTATATGATTTGGAACTTTGAAAATTTTTAAGTTATTTTAAAGATTTTTCGGGAGAAAACGTTGTAAATTCGGTAATAAGTTTTCATAAAGGATTGAATCGTGTAAAAGTTGTTTTAAAAAATTTTTTTACTTATTCACAAAAGTAATTTATAGCGGTAAAGAAAAGTCATTTTTTACTTAACACTGAAAGTGTATGTTCAAAGAAATTTACAATCAATAAACTAAATGCATTTTTTATTTATTTAAATTCAAATACACAACAATTTTAGCATTAAAACTTAAATTTGAAAATAAAAACAATGTTTTTATGGAAAAAAATTAAAAGTTAGGTCTATCTTACAAAAGCGAACCAATAGAATTTATAAAATTAAAACTTGATATTAATTTATTATTGCAAAGTACTTATTATTTGTTTTTTACAGAAATGTCATTTTTAAAATTAAAGTTAACCATAAAATTCACTAGACTTAACTTCTTCAGAAAATTTATGATATTTTTATGTCGTAAAAAATAAAAACATTTTAATTAACTTTTAACAATAATTTTAATTAACTTTTTATTGATAATAAAAAGAATTACTTTAAAAAATAAATTAATGAGAAAATGAGTTAATATTTTTGAAATTTAAATAAATAAAATAATTTACTACTTAATTTGAAAAAATTTAATATCCATATAAGTGATAAAGATGATAATAATTAAAAAAATTATTAATATTAATTAATTATTCGAAAACAGTAAAAATTTTTATCAAAAATAATCAAATTTAAAAAATTTTTAAATTTTTCAAATGAAAATGCTCTACTCAATATAATTAGATTAGATTTTATAGCACAATTAGATGGGATCTGAAAATGATCCCATAGAGAACACATGAGCGATATTATAATTTAATTTTAGTTAATCCATAATGCAATTTTCACTCAGTTTAGTTAAAATCTCTATTTTTCATTATTCATATACCATTAATTTGAATAAATATAGTACATACGACACACATATGCTTAAATGTATTATCAAATATCATGACTATAAATCATTCTAAGAAATAATCATCTATAATTGAAATATAATAAGTGTAAAAAAATAAAAAAATGAAAAAAAGAAGTCTTCGATATCTTATTACTTGAGTTGTCGGAGTGAGTGTATTGAATACAAGTGAAATATTAGCTTGTAAGCAGTTTGTATAAATAGAGTTTTCGGGCTGGTCGAGTATAGAAAGAATGAAATTGATCGTATGAAGTCTGTCGAGGTCGACAAAAAGTTTTAACCTGATTTTCAGTGTGTTCATCTAAAAAAGAGAAAGAGAAATACTCTGTCGCTCTCTTTTCTCTCTTGTTTCTTTACTAAAGCTTTCGATATAGTTAGAGTCACTGAAATAAGAGGAAAAAGAAGAAAAAAAAGAAGAGGAGTTGAAAGAGGGCGTGCGCGGAAAGTCTGGATGTATCAGATCGAAGACTCGAGTGGCTTCATGCTTTATCGACAACTCGCAGACTCTTTTATGCTTCGACTACACTTGCTACTGGGGCTGTACCCAACTAGCTTCCTATATATATACGTTAAATGTACCACCTCTTCTTTCTTTCTCTTTTTTTTCTTTTCGTTTTTTTTTCACCAACGAGCTAAAGTGTTAAACGATTCTACTTCATTCGCTCAACGAGACGACGTCGACGGAGAAGAATGAAGAAATAAGGAGGACGCTTACGGCAGGTGTATTTATTGAGAAAAATAACATAAAAAAAGTATCAACTAATCCGATATATAGTTATTGGCAGATTTTTCATCTTTGACGTGCAAATTTTCGTTTGATGTATGCTTTTCAAGGAAATATTTTATTGAAATTTATCTCGAAAAAGTTGTTGAATTATGCTGAAATTGAAATTAAATATATAGATTGCATTTTAATAAGCTATCTCGAAAATTATATATTAAATAAATTATGCATGATTATGTATAATAAATTATGTATAATATCATATTATATAAAACCTTTTTTCTAAATCAGACATCAAAAAAATTTTCTATAATTTCTAAAAAATATATATTTTTTGTGAATTAATCAAAATTTCTAAATATTCACGTCAGCAATTAAGAGGAGAATAAAAAAGAAATCAAATAAAGTACAAAGCTGCATAATTTATTGTTAGGCAAACTATGTTAAATCCATAAGCAAACATATTACTTATACACGTTATTTGAATATAATCATTTACTTATGTTTAACACCAACCTTTTTTCGACGTTCTAAATGAATCGTCTTTAGGCACATACTGGATATCATACACCATTGTGGTGTTTGGTAAAAGGACTTTTTCTTTGTTGATTTTATAAACGGCGTATTTGAATGCCAACTCCGAGGGGCTGTCCTTTTGATCATCTGTAAAAATTGCACCTGTAACAAAAATTTCAAATTTTTTAGAATTTTATTTAAAGAATAAATTAAAATTTTTTGTTTTGTAAAAAAAAGATAAAATTTAGCAATATTGTTAAAGCTAATATAAGAGATTTATATTTTATAATTCATTTAAATATTATGCAATTATCATTCAAATAAAATTACACTATTTAAGTTATTTTATATTCAGTGGAACTTTTTTCTTTTCGAATTTCGTATTTATAATAATTGTTATTTTCAAAGTTTATATTCATGAAAATCTAAAAAATTGACAAAATATGAAAAGTACAATAGCAGTGTTCTCGCTTTTTGAAATTCAAGTAAAAGTTTTCATTTTAACTGAAAATATATGATCTCAGTTGTTATAATTATTTGTTATTATTTGTAATAATTATTGTTGTAGTTGTTATTATTATTTGTC
Source organism: Anastatus disparis (assembly GCA_017163975.1). Lineage (NCBI taxonomy): Eukaryota > Metazoa > Arthropoda > Insecta > Hymenoptera > Eupelmidae > Anastatus > Anastatus disparis. The sequence goes on from JAFFSR010000226.1 coordinate 6,505,958, forward strand.
ATAATTTTTATAAAAAACTAAATGATAAGAATTGCTAAATAAAATATAAATTTTAAAATAATTGGAAATTTTGAAAAGAATAGGAAATGATAAAATTCCATAAAAATGATTCATATTTTCTAAAAAATTAAAGATAAAAGGAATTCCCGATCAAAGAAATTTTAAAATATGAGATCTCTTTAAAAACTGTAGTATTCAAAATATAAGTAAAATTTTTCATTTTTAATAGTTATTAATTTTTTTGCACAAACTTCGTAATAACACTTTTGACGCAAAAATATTTTACTTATAGTATTACTCAATTACTCGAGACCGTATCAGAAACAATGAAACAGCTGTTGTTTTGCAGAGAAATCCGAATTTGGGATAAATAAGCACTACAATTTCGTTCGAGAGGTAGGAAGAGGGGTTTCATGGAAATTGAGTAATATATCTAATGATACGAACTTCGAACTATGAATTTACATCCAAATTTGTAGTTACGGTTGTGCAATAAATTTATTTATTGTATATTTGAGGATTAATAGTATATTCAAATAATTATTTAAAAGATTTACGTTAAACTACGAAAATTAAATGAATTTTGCATTTGCAAATAATTGAAATAATAAATTTTTCATTGTTATTATTTCTGAAAATTAATTTATGAACATAGTATCATTTGCAGCTAAATAATTAAATTTGTTAAATAACTATAAATTTTCTATTAAATAAAAAACAAATTTAATGAAAATAATAAATAAGTAGTGATATTAATAGTATTAAAATAAAATTAATATTCCAATTTAATACAATTTAATCCATAATACATTCTAAAGAACATGTAAAGGCACATATACATACATGTAAACATACTTTGAAAATATTGCAATATAATCTAGAACTACACAAAATATTTATGTATTCTTATTTAAAAAAAAAAAATAGTACTTTATGCGCTCAGGGCGCAAAATAAAGGATTTTATCCTAAGCGCGAGTTCCTCGCAACCGTCCGAGCGAAGCGAGGACACCAAACTCACACCTCCTAACATTCACGGTGCATATACTATATTTTAACTCACTAGGCCAGAAATAGGTGTTTTCGTATCTAAAGAGTTGAACTTTTTTTTTATTATCATAAAATTTGTAAGAAAGTAAATCAGAATTCTGAACAACAATATTAATACGCAAGAAAAGTAACCGAAAGAATATTAAGTCATCTGGTCAGTGTATTCAACCATACGTGATAAAATAAACTAAGTTTAATTCATAACAAAGTTTACAGTTCTAAAGTTCAATATAAACTAAATAGTCGATCTCTATATGTATACATGATGTATCGTGCACCAGCACTTCTCTATCTCATCTTCAAGCATGTGAATTAATGACTTTACTATGGCTGACTATAATACTATAGAAACATCGTATATAGTGGATAGTGCTTGTAGTTGTTGTAGATACTACATATATACATAGGTCGAGTGAGAGAGAAAGGCTTGCGGTAGCAAGAGGAGAGGCACCGAGTTTTAATTAGATTCGCATAATTGTTCTGGAATGAATTACGGATTTTCGAGAGGTGAGGATACTGGTACCACTTTGATACAATTAGCGGCTTAACGTTTTAACCTATAGCAACTTGCTAATCTTTTTTTTCTTCTTTTCTTTTTAACTTGTATGAATTTCAAGGCACGCACAATATAACTTAATAAATTCAACTGAAGTAAATGGCTATTTAAGGCTAAAGGACTGCTAAATGGACACTTAAGACAACGTAAATGGACAATTTTTTAAGTCTTGTTGGAGTAATGGCATAACGATAAGTGCTAAATTTATCACACTAATATTTTTCAATGCAGTTACTCTTCACGTAAAAGATTGGTCGTATATATGGAAGAAAATCTAATGTTCAAGAATCACATTTAATTTCGTTTAGTTACCAGGTATCCACTGACCTACTACTTTTCGAAAAAAAGTCATATCTTTGCCTTATAATAGATCATATGCATTTAAATTTAATATTATCGATATGTAAATGTATTATACGAATATAGAACTAGATTGATTTTCTAAGAAAATCACTATTTCCATCTAATTGAAATTTCAATCGAAATCCATTAGACAAATTTCGTGGTACTTAATATTCATAGAACAATAACTTTAGCATCGTTCATAACTACTGTAATATTACTTAGAAGATTTTCCAATGTAAGCTTTTCGTAGTAATAATAAGAGATGATAATACGAAAACTTAAGAAAAAATGACGAAAAATTGTTTTATAAAGTATATAATTATTTAATCTAGGAAGTATGAGCGTAGAAACATGAAAAAAGCTTCTCACGTAGCAGCTTAATTGGTGCGTTGATCGAACCAAGAATTAAATTCTCCCAAACGAGTAAGATAAATATAATCTTCTTGTCTGTTTTCTTTTTTTACTTAACCATTTTTGGTAGGTTGGCTATCATAAAAAAATCTCATGAGCCTATATACAACTGTTCCAAGGTAAATGAAGACAGAGATTTTAATCAAATTTCATTTATACCGAAATTTCTAACAATATACATTTAGAATATTTCATTTTTGAAGGTATATATAATATTTCAGTTTAAACATAATTTAAAATATATTATTTTTTTAAATCACAAAACTGGAAAATTTGATTATTTTTAAATTTAAATTTATGAATAATTTATGTTGATTCAATTTTTTTTCTACTTCTATTCATAAAAAAAATATTTCAGAAAAAAACTTCTTTGTATTCAGAATCAAGGATAAGTCGTAAAACTGATGTACAGTAAATCGAGCTAATATAAACGTTCTTATATGATCTCGAAGAAAATTCGCCTGGTCAGATTTAGGTATCCTATATATATAGAGAGAAGGCAGGTATACGTAGACAGCTAGAGTACACTAGGAGCTCGCGAAGCGCGAATTACCGCTTACGCGACAATTTATGCTGACGGATCAGCTCTGGGAATGTCCAATTGAGAGCCGTACTGTTACGCCCATGGTCTAATCCGACTAGCTATTATCCAACCTAGGAACTGTTACTCTAACAATATATATATAAATGTCTATATATATATACAGGTTTGCAAGGTACGAAATCTTGACACACTGCATACACTAGCTACCGCACATATATACCACACAGGGAGACATAAACCTTTCAGAAAATCGAGCAATTTCAAGTATAATTACCGTTCGATTGTTCCGTCGAAACATCGTTTCCAGGATATTACCTTCCGTATTCTATTATTCAAGATTTCATTTATTCTTTTCTACAAGCGTCATCTATTTTTTTTTTAAATTTTTCATTTAGAAAATCGAGAAATTAACAATTAAGATTAATATATTTTTGAACGTTAGAATCCAAATTGTTCACCCTACTCAAAGAGAAATTCTATGGGTAAAATTACTATATTCTATTGCATATGTGGAACATACTTGATTTTGCATGAAAATGACTTTTTATATGGTAAAATTTGATACATATATAATAAATGTTCCATAGACACATAATAAATATTTTTCTGTATATATTAATTATTTACTATGCGTACAACAATTGTTACTATATAAATAGCAATTTTTATAAAAAATCAAATATATCTCACGTTCGCAGGAATATAATAATTTTATCCACAGAATTTCTCTACGTGTAACCTATACTTTTTGTCTAAAGTTTATCTTGCAAATGAAACAATAAAATTAATTTTTTCTCATGAAAGAAAATATTGCTTTTTATGATACCAAATGTAGCTTTTATTTTATTTTTAACATAATTAATCGAATATAACATAAATAAATCAATAGTTTTGCACACAGCGTATATGAGATTAAGGGGGGGGGGGCAAAAGCAAGAAACTATAAGCAATATTGACTAGGCGTAACTCATTAAATGCTCATGCTTTAAGAAACTTAATGCAACTTTCTATCTCTCAAGAGTTTAACGGAGTCACCCGTCTCTCTCTATGTCTTCTGTTTATATTGGCTTGATAGAGTTTGTTCAAAATTAAGTGTTCTTATACACAGTGCTTCTCTATATTCTTGCTAAGTATCGGGAATATTGTTTACTTAACGCGACTTATTTGTATGGTTACTTAGCATCATTTATTGATTTATGCTTGGCATCCAGGGTATTATTTTTTAATAAAAGAGGTTTTATCGAATAAACGAGAAAATTTAATATTTAAATCAAAACTGTTCAATATTAAATAATACAATTTTAATATCTGTTCGAATTTATACGGTTTTAAAAAGTCCATGAAAAATTGAAAATGTAAGTGCTGCTGTTGGAGTACCTTGAATTCAAAAAAATTTTCAACAGGTTTCTTCTTGAAAAAAGTAAATATTTAAGTTTTCAAGTTGAGAAGTATACTTTGAATTATTTATTGAATACACGAAAAGAACAAATTCTTTTTAAATTCGTAATTTTCTAAAGAGATATTGACATTTTCGAGTTATTAACGTTTATTTAACAATTTAAAAAATTTTTCTACGTTGAACGAAAAATAACGAAAAAATTTTTCTACGAAACGTTTGCTAAAACTCAAGCATATTATATTGACAACTAAAAGCAGAACATACATAAAGCTCTATGAAAAGCTCACTTTCAAGCAAAAATTGCATTAAAATGAATTTTTGCGAATTCCAAGAGTACAGAAGCTATATAACATTACCGCGACAATCAAAGTCATGTATAAATGGAGCAAGCGAATATGAAGCATTGAATTATCACGGTGGCCATACGGTTATATTCCTAAGGGTAGTACATATAAAGAGAGAAAGAGGAGACAGAAAGTATGGACATGGAGATGGCAAGTGGGACCGATAATGCGTTTCCGGCTTTATAAATGTTGCAGGATTACTCGCGCTTTAACTACACGTCGGGTGAACTATCCACTCATAATATTCGTAACTGTTGGGCTTTTATGCTGAAGGTTTTTTTTGTACTGACTTTACAAAATAAGGTTCAAAATGTAATTTCAAGATGTTAGATTTTGGTATCTTGTTTATGAAGGAGTTCTTGTAAAAAATTTACCAGTTTTCAGTTACAAGAAAATTAATTATCAGTTTAATTTAACAGTTGGGAACATTTTCTTATTTTGCGAAGAAGTAAATTTATAGATTTCTGCATGAACAACAAATGAATATTAAGTTCCGTGAAACGTATATTGTTTTAATTAATTTCTCGAAACCTTACATTTTAACATAACAATTTTCTTAAAATTATATTACATTTGTATTTGATATACAATTTCAATTTTACAATTTTGAAATGAAGATACTTGTTAATATTGTTTTCAAATAATGTAAAAAATATTTTTTTCCTTTTTCTCTATATTTGTACTTGAAAAAATATCAGTTTATATACACCACTCCCACAAATGTTCAAAATACAAAGTGCAACGTGGTTTAAATTTATATCATCCCAATTAACAACAATATATATATATATATATATATATATATATATATATATATATATATATATTCAAAAGCATTAACAACTTGTCGGAGTGTAAATTGTATATGATGTGTCAGGTGTGACAATATTTCCATGAGTGTTTGTATTTAATGTGCGTGTATACATACAGAGTGATTGTGTGCATTAAACAACACACTATTACAACAGGATCAGAGACAATTATAATTACAAGCCATTTTCGGGGCTAAGCTTTTAATTAGGTCATATTATTATTATTATTCTCTCTCTTTTCACAGTCTTTTGTCACTTTAAACTCGGCACACTCACGCGCACGCATATATGATAAAATCCCAGTGCTAAATTTTAGCGCACGATTAGCCCCCCAGATACTCGTAAATGAATATGTACGCAAGTTCTTTTGGGCTATATATGTACACGTGATAAAAAAAAGAAAGAAAAAATGAAAGAACAATGCTTGCATTATAATACCGGCTTCGAATATATGATGTTCGGATATTATAATTAAACTCGTCTCTTTTAGTACGTTATATTGTATGCATTATTCACGTTAAAATTATTATTTTTTTTAGATATAAAAGTTAATGAATATTTTTATTCATTATATTATGGCTATTTTTAAAAGTGTCAATTTCAGTATTAAAATTAAATGAGGATAGTGATCGAATAACCAATTGTTTTATTTAATAATCTATCATAATCCTTTTATTAAAAAATATATTCATCAATAACGTATTTTTCATTCCGTTAAAAAAAATATTATTTAATATCTGTTGCATGCAAATCAGTTCATTATCTTAATGCAAAATTTAAATAATCAAAACTCTGTTTGAATTTTCGAAAAATTTTATTTTTTTAATCAAATCATTAAAAAAAATTAAATTAATGGTCATACCAAAATGTCAGGTATATTTTTATACCTGATCGAAAAAAAAAATTGTGGGAAACCAAAAGAATAAAGTAATTAAAATAGTTGTATTTAATGAAACATTAATTGACGATAATCCCGCAGATCAAGTTAAATTCGAAATCGTGATACGTTTACAAGAACAGTTCAGTAATTTACAAAAGAGATAGTAGAGCTGCTTATAGCTAAAAGACGTAATATATACATCTGAAACTATACAACAGCTCGTTCTATACAGTGAGAAATTTCCAGCGTTAAATGTTAAAAGATATGTGCATTTACAAGTTCGAGAAAGTACCCACCTTTTCCCTATCTATCCATATGTACTCTAGAAATGGAAAGCACAAGCGTGTATTTAGAATCCTTCAGTTTCTATATACGCAATCAGTAGTAGCGTAGCTTTTAGAACGCATTTTCCAACATATTAAACATGCAAGTAGTTTTAACTATAAGTTTATGCAAGTTTCAAGATCAGGTGTTACTAATGAACTGGCGTATACGAAGAAAAAAAAACTTGAAACATACAAATTTGTCTTGCGCGATTTGTTAAAAAGGAAATTTTTATATAACACGAGTTCGATTTATATTTTTTTAATAAATTAAATTTAAAAATACGGTTAACCAGAAATAAAGTACTATTATTTTGGATGATATATTTTTTTAAAGTGCATCGTACAATTGTCGTTATATTTAATAAATGTTTCGTTCGTAACAAAATTGATTGGATTTTACCAAAAAAAAAAATTTTTTTTATTTAATTCCTTTTCTCATATATTTGGCAATTCATGAATATTCAAGGACCATTGATTACTCTACTGTCTGCCCCAGATTTGGCTATAATAAAAAAAGAGAAACAAAACAAATAACAAATATTTGATTAAAAACGTTTATATGGCTATTAAAGCAAGTACTTTTTTTGTTTAAATTGACAAAATTTTGCGAAACTTAACAAATTTTAATATTTGCAATGCAGATTGTAGGTTATATTTTATAATAAAATCGATATATGCGCGTATCACACAATAATATAAGATTTTATTACTTACAAATATAATAAAAAGTTACGTTATAACCAAACAGATGAAATTTTTCTTTCCCAGAAATTGAATCTTATAAAAGATGTTTATTTAATTTTGCCGTTTTAGTAGGTAATTCCGTTTTATTCAACCTAACCTATATTTTCGATTCCGGTATTAAAATTCAAGAAAAAATTTATTTACAAAATAACTTTTAGAAAGAATTTAATTTAGAGAAATTCAAAAACCACTCAAATTCAAAATCACATTAAATTTAATCTTGTCGCAGTGACGGTAAAATTCTTTCCCTCTACAATAAAACTCGATGAGAAATTCCAATTTTATTGTAACACCAAACATCGCATTAAAATGTAATTTTTAAGGAAATAAAAATGATTTTCCATATTATTAAATTAAAATGAAAATTTCGCAGTGATTTTTTTCTTTATTTGACAATAGTATAAGAGCATTAAATTTACGACATAAAGAAAAGTAATTTTCATCACGAGTGCAACAAGAAAATTTTCCAGTGTACGCCTCTAAATAAACAAGTTTGGTTCAAAAAGACAGAAGGACACTAATAAAGGATTTCTACGAAACAGCAAAATTAAACTGCCTCTTACACTCTTCTTGTTTTCCGTATATATATATATATATATAATACTCAACTATGAAAAGCCAAAAGTGCTAGACCGAGCCTTTTAGTTAATAACACAGTAGAAATGGGCCCTTGAATAAAAGAAAATAAAAAGAAAACATCGAGTAAGTGAATAAAAGCAAAAAGTTTTTATGTTTACAGGCTTTTAAAATGTTGTCTGATATATTTTATTTTTTTATTTTACCGTATTCAATGAAAACTTCGTAAAATTTAATTTCATGAAATTTATTGTGACCTAAATATTAGAAAATTATTATAATTGAATATTATAATTTTTTTGTATAGAAAATAATATTTTAAAATAAATAAACTTCAACTCTCATGGACTATGCTAAAAATTATAGGTTATAAGAATTTAAAAAATTTTAAATCATCGAAAATTATAATATAATAGTACATTATGTAACTAGGAAATAAAGTTGCATACTTCTCCCCAGTGTGAAGTTTGCGACGAAAACGAAGCAAAGAAAGTAAATTAAAGTTAGAAATAGACTTTATTCCCATTCCAACATCAATGGCGACTTTAAGAACTCGAAAAGCGGGCCGAAAATGAACCATAACATACGTTTGAAATTTTTGCGGAAGTTATGAAATTGAAAATTTATAAAATTAAATAAATTATTGAATGTTGGGCCTACTTTTGTTAAGTTAGTAAAATGACCACGCTTTGGGTAGGAATAAAGCACTAATGTAAACTCGGGAGCAAAGTCTATTTCTCCCTCGGGTATTTATTCCCCTCACTTTACTTGGCTCGCTCGGCTAGCAAATCCACCCTTGGGAGAAATATTCGACTTTACTACCTTGTTGCATAATGTATTATTACTCCCGAATCGCATTATGAGCTTTATTCCTACCTCAACAATGACCGCTTTATTAACTTAAAAAAAGCAGGATCAATTAAAAAAACTGAAATTGAAGTTTTAAAGTTAAAGTTTTATAAATATTTATTTAAATTCGAATCTTTTCTAATTTAATAAATTATTTGATATAATATTTTATTAATAAGAAAAAAATTTTATAAAATTTAATTATTCAATTTTTTTAATTTAACGTCGTTGTATTTATGCTATCATTTCGATGCTTATTAACGACGAAGGTTATCAATATGTTTATTAACAAAGCATATATATCATATACAGTGATGCTTGAATCAGTCGGCCGAGAGCGGGATTCGAACTCAGAACCTCAAGATTACAAATCTATCGCTCTACCAACTGAGCTACTGACGACCTCTTCTTCAATTATTACATTAGTTTGCAATTTAGCGGGAATAAAGTACTTCATTCACGTTAATTTTTAAACGTAAAAATAACTTACTTTCTAACCGCTTTTCGAGTCCGTAAATTGGCGATTATTATTAAAGTAGAAATAATTCCACATTATGTAACGGGGTAGCAAAGTTGAATATTTCTCTTGAGGGTGGATTTTCGAGCTGAGCGAGCGTAGCAAAGTGAAGGGAGTAAATGTGCAACTTTACTCACTAGTAAAACTAAACGAATAATACTGAAAATACACGAGAATGGCATTGAACTTATAATACGTCTAAAGAAATCAGTCAAGAATAAAAGGTATATATATATACTAATATATTAGTATAGTTAAACATCAAATGCCGCAAGTAAAGGTTGCAATACTCAAATAACCTCCGAGTTTTTTCTTATATGTATTATATTGATGAAAGGCTTCATTTTAAGTGCTGCTGCACTTGAATATTATCATTCGGAAAAAAAATATATTCATTTCTTAGTAAAGATACTTTCGATTACTCTACGCCAAAACACCAGACGATAAATACAACTTTGCAAATGTTTATCTTTCCAAGCTACGCTAAATATTTGTTTTTGACTTTTTTTCCAATTTCTTTTTCATGCTTTTTGGATAAGGTACAGACGTTTCTTTCTTGTGTTCGGAAAGACAACAGTAAAGGAAAACGTTTTGAAAATTTTTCGTTTGTCGAAGATAAATATCGCTTCCAACGTATACTTTTTTCAGCGATATAAATTATTGCCAACCTTTTTTCATTCTTTATCGATTTCATATAATTTTAAATTTTTTTGTGACGAATCCATCAATGAAATATAAAATAAAACTAGATTGACGTTATAATTGAATGTACGAATAAGAGAAAGAAGAAGCTTAATTTATTTAGTGCAGTGTAAAGTTTTTTTTTTCTCTTTCTTTTATAGTTTCGTTTTTTTTTCTTTCATTCTCTCTTTTTTAGTTCGCGCGGAAGTCTTTGAAGGTCGGATCGATGGGTTTCATGTTATTTGTGATATCGAGAACAGGGCAATCCCTTATATATGAAACGAGTATTGAGAGAGCGTAACCGAATCGTAAGCCGAGTATATATGTACATATATAAATAAAACCTATAAAAAAAAGAAGCACGTGAACAAAAAAGATATAAAATAAATAAAATAAAACTTATCGTAAATGCTGTTTGTAGAGCTATATAACGTTTTTTTTATGTGCGATTTAGTTGTATACCCGGTCAAATTAATTATGGCGAGGAAGGTTTTTATAATGAGTTCTTGAGGTTTGGAAAATCTTCTTTTTTTGTTGTACAAGCGCAATATTGGTTGAGTAGATACATAACTTTTTGAAAAATAAATTTTCTCTATAATGAAGATTTATTCGGTATTACATGTAATTTTAAAGTGGAATAAAAAGTTGGTTTGTACATAAAACCATCTGTAATTATGAAATCATTATTCAGTTTGATTGAAAATTTTTTTTCGAAAAATACTGACCATTTTATTTATTATTTGGCTTTGCTTGAATCGCGTTTTCATTTTCATGTTGCTAAACAATTTATGTTGTTCGATTATTCAAGCTTATGGTTTTCAATTTTGTAGTTCACTAAACACATGATGTAAAACCAAAAATAATTGATGAAATATTTTTTAGTACAATCATTCTAAATAATTCTTACAAAATATTCAAATCAATGAACACTAAAAAAATATATTTAACTTTGATGATAATTGACCAGAAGAATAAAAATTATAAGTCAGAGTCATAATTGAGATCTACTGAGAGGGGAAAAAAGAAGTATATCACTCGTTTGAGATTTACTTGGTAGCAAGAGAATCTCTACACTTTTGGCGTCCGTAAATACTACGTTTTTTAAGTTTTCTTACTAAAACAAACTCTCCGTATGTTGGAGACTTCCCATGTAAATATACGCTTGGATAGCAAGATTTACGCGTACCGAGCGATATAAAGCTCGCTAAGATTACACATGATTTTTACGAGTGCGCCAAATGTACTCTGATCCACACACATTCCCACACAAATATATGCTTATAAGTAAAACGTATAGACACACATGTATAGCTAAGCATATACACAAACAAATTTATGTAAAAAGTTAAATATTTATTTAAACCAGTTGTGTTTGTAACGCAAGTAACAATTTAGTTCTCGGTTCTCTCCGAGTGCTCTTCGTCATCTCTATCGTTTTGAGCGTCCGTTACAGTCCTTTAGATTTTCTATATATCTATATAATTTTTTTTTCCCTTCTATAGATATATAGCATAGAAGAGAGAAACACATTGGCAACGAGCAGTAGAAACTACCGCACCATCAGCCTCAATTTAAACGCAGCTTTACTGCGCTCGGATGCCAAGGCTCGCCTTGTACCCTCGGATATTTACGATTTGGATTTGCCGAAATAATAGGCAGGCTCTCTTCTATTTCTCTATTTCGCTTATACTGCTATTGTCGCGACGCAATAAAACTATTAAGAAATATTTTCGGACACTAAACGTTATACCATTTTTTTTATTCTTAAGCTTCAACTCCGCCAACTTGCGTAGAGAGATCGAAATTTCGGATGATTAATCAACAACGATTTTCCTTGTAATACTTATATTGTTTGTTGTAGCTACCAAATTTTTCTTATTTATTTTATATATTTATTTAAGCTTATATCCAGAACCATATTTAAGATCCATACAACAATCTAAGGACATTTTTCTTGTTAAACTTGTACTTTTAACAAACGTTTCTTTGTACATTTGATTTTTTTATCATTGGTAGTTTATATTGTTGTTATAAACAACTAAAATTTATATTGTTTCGTGATTTACGAGCTTAAAATAATATCTACCTAAGAGATACCGTAGCCGGCTTTAACCGTTTTTATACAGTAATTCCGCAGCAGTTTTTACTAATTTTATGGGAAACTAAGCTGCGCGTGGATTCAAGCCAAATTTTTTTTACTAAGAAAGCTACGTACAAACTTTTTTTTTCTTACCCTCTAAGAGATCTAAGAAAAAGTATTATCTCAAGTGCATGCAAATATAGTTTTTATACAATTTTTTTTTTCAAGAGATTAAAACTTTAGATTGCATTCTCGGGATCGCATGGCTGTTTGATAATATTATCATACCGAAATTAGGTGGCAATCGAAAAAATTTTAATATTTAAATAAATGTATTCAAAATAAAGCAACGCAAACATTTATATCAAGAGAACGCAAACATTAACATCCATTTAAATCTTATCTTGGGAATGAAGTTACAACACTTAGATTAAGCCAACTTAAAACGTATGCACAGTTCAATGTTAGCATTAAAGACACGGGTAGGACGAGATAGTTTGTGTAAGCTTCGATCGATTCTCCCAGTTGGTTATATACTCTATTTCGTCGCCTTCTCTCTATATCGGGTTATCCTATCTATGACTATTTACACGTTTGATAAGACGGAACGAGCTTTTGACTTGGCCAATTATTGAGAGCACGATTACTTTATATAATGTGTTAAATTTGCTTAAAAAAGGTCTAATTTTTTATATGGTTTGATGCTTAAAACTTTTTAGCTTTTTTTGGGATAAAAACTTTCGTTTATCAAAAATGTTACTGAGAAGAAAAGAAAAGAGGAAAAAGTAGAAGGAGATGAAGGAGAGTAAAGTTTTGAATAGTCATTAGAAGAGAGAAAGAAACAAAGAAAGCTTATAAGAATGATAAGGTTGAAAGAAAAGTAGAAGGATTCTTTGAAAAAAAAAAAGACTAAAAGAGAATTCTTATATACGAAAAATAAAAGAAAGACGGAAGAAAATGCAACCTTAGCTCGTAATCAACGTGAAAAGTTTTCACTTTCCGATGCTAGATTGCCAATCGAATTATACGCGCATTGGACTCCTCCCTCTTTACTTCGCCAATTCATTTACTCTACCAAGCTTAATTATACTATGCTTTTTTTTCTTTTCCCTAGCCGATTTCTTCGCTTGCTCTCTTTTCTTTTTTATCATTTTTCTAAATATCGGGCGCCCATTTGCTGCTTTTCACTTGTGCATTCGTTTGATTTTACTTGGTGCTTTCAACGTTATTTAAACTTTTATCTATTAAGGTGATGATGTAATAGGGTATATTTTAAACATAATTACTGCTACAATAGTTTTCCAGAATTTTTATTATACGTCTAACTTTTTATTAAGTGAAGTGCGGTTTAAATTTCTTGGATTAAAAATTAAAAATTTGGAAAACGTTAATGTTGGTATTAACATCCTCTTAAAGCCTTTCTTAAAATTTTGTCTATCACTTCCATCCAATAGTTTATATTATTTTTGTTCTATTGTAAATATTGTATTTGGGATGTAATAAATCAGCGCCAACTTGAGTTACGAGAATTGGGAATAATCAACCATACACTGTTCAAACAAAGTACCCAAAGTATATTAAAAATTGAACAAATGAAACTCACATGTGCTCTGCTTCACATATGTGCGCTTTAATTATACGCATATCATTGTAAAGTCATACGTATATACATCTACATTGAGCTTAATCTCTTCTTGTAATAAGCTAATGAATGCAGAGGCACATTTCGCGTTTATTCTTTATGTGTGTACATGAATTTAGTTTGGCGTATAGAAAATCCGTATATAACGTTAACGTAACTAAAAGCTATTATAGTGTCCATTAAAATCGCATTAATATGACATAATCCTATCATAGTGATAATCAATAATTATCAAAGTTATACTCTCAATAACTTTTCTTTCATGCGAGGCATTTTTCGTAATTTTAATATTCAAATAATTGAAAGATAGCCATTAGAACGTATATATCAGATATTTAAGTTATTATTCTATCATATAAGTTTTAGCTCTCAAAGAAAAAACAGTTTTTGATCTTGAGATGTTAATTCATGTGAATGATTATCAAAGGTTAAGTAAAGCGCTCAAAAAACCAAATCTTATGAAAAAAAAAACAAATGGTAAATAAAACGTATAAGATTAGAGCTTCGAATCAAACCCCATGTATACACTTTCAATGAAATTTTAATATTTTTTTATTACCCTCTATAATTCCCCATGAGAAAGAAGAAAAAAACTATTCTCATGCGTTTTTCTTCTTAGAGAATTGACTATGTGTTTTTTGCGTCAGCCTTTTCTCCGCGCTCCTTTCCTTTTAATCCCATCTATTCTCCTTTTTTCTGATTTATCTTATTTCCACTTAGCAGAGGAGCACAAGAAACCTGCTGCTACTGGCCATGAAAAAGAAAGAAAGAGAGAAGAAGAAGAAGTCTTTCGTTTCTAATTGGAAAAGACGAATCCTATGAGCCCAAAAGAAAAAAAAAGAAGTAGGAAAAAGTAAGAACTGAGCAACTTGTAAGGTTAATGTGTACAAGAAACTGCTAATTCATCGATTCTCTCAGGCATACTCAGTGTAAACTACCTTTTACCTTTCCAAATATCTTCAAAATACAATTTAGAAAAAAATAAAGAAAATTCATTTTTAGATTTTAGAAATATGAAACTGTTGCTAAAATTTCATTTCGATTGAAGTTTCATACGATATTCGAAATTACAAATAGTTTTTGTTAAAATTCAAGGAAAATAGTCTTTGGATAAATCTACAAAATGATAAAAAAAATAATTTGATTCTGAAAATTGAAAAAAAACATTGTTTAAAAAATTGACATTTTAGCACGTGTTCTTATAAAAAAAAGTACATAGTGTAGTTAAACTCGTAAAATGTCCAGCAGCTATCAATAAAAAATCACAATTATGTTGACTGCTTTTATTACGTTCGATATTTTAAATAATATCTTTTACCAATAAAATTTTAAAGAAACAGGTCGTCAGTGGCTCAGTCGGTAGAGCGATGGATTCATAATCTCGAGGTCTCGAGTTCGAATCTCGCTCTCAGCCGATTTATGCAGGCACCACTGTATATTACATGTGCTTTGTTCACAAACATACTGAAAACCTCCGTCGCTAATTAGCATCACTATAATAGCATAAAAACAGCGACGTTAAATAAATAAAAAATTTTAAAGAAAACCAATTACTCATATGCATATTTTCACTTAAATTTTTAATAAATATTGTTTATTAAATAATGATAAGTTCGAATAAATCATTTTTCATTTTAATTGATATAGTTGATTAGATACAGCACCAAACATTATGAAATATACCTTAATTTAAGGGTACAAATACATTTTACGATCTAATTTTTATCAGCAAATATGATAATTATTAAAAAAAATTCAATATAGATTTTAATATTGTATTTCAAGAAAGCAAATGTGAATAGCGATAAAATTAATATGTTGACAAAGTTAAGATTATATAATATTAATAAAACATGACAAGCACAAGAAGTAATATTAGCTCTAAAGAAATTTCGTAAGCGGATTAAGCTTTCTTTTTTTATTTTAATACCTGCGAAAAGTAACAGCTTTGGCATCGCCTAGCTCTTCCCTATGATAAAATAGCTTTTCAATCCCTGATTCTGAATTCTCGGTTGTCGCATTTTTTTTTTCTCTTCCTTTTTTTTCCCAAGCTCGAAAGTAGAGAAAGCGATATTGAAATACATTGACAATGACGTAAAAGCTCTGTATACACGCCTTATTTGATGGATGTGCGAGAGCGAAGAGGAAAATTCAGTTAGTACCGATTTCTGTTTGTTATACTCTCAAATTTCACTAACTGTATACACTTACATTTATACGCATATAAACACATCTATATATGTATATGTATACATATTTATGTCCTCGTAGGCCGTATTCGTGTCAGTATGTAAAGAGCATGCTAAATTTGTATTGGCATCCCATATGTCTCAGACGCGCTCCACGACTTATTGCAAGAATTATATGTCTTCCTGAGACATATTGAGACTCAATATGTCTCAGGAGAAATCAATATGGCATCACCGATCCTACTATGTTTCGTTCAATATGTCAAAGAGCAATCATATTGAACGTAGGTTAGTGAAAAAAAAAATGACTCGCGCTTCGACAGCAGCTATACTCATTACAAAATGTCAATCTAAGAAACAAAAGAAAAAATCAATAGAACTAAAATTTAATTTTAAAAGTATTGAAAAAAAAATTAATATTTTGAACTAATAAGTTATATTTTCTCATACGGCCTACTTCGGACATAAAATCATCTATGTCCTTTGGCCGTTTATTCAGGTGGAATCTGAATCTCGAACAATGTTTGCCGCTTGAGCAGAAATCTACCTCGGGCGCGCTTCGCGCGCCCTCGGCAATTTCAGCTCAAGCGACAAACATTGTCCTCGATTCATATTCCACCTGAATACGGCCAAAGGACATATATAACTAATATGATATATATGTATATTTATATAGAAAAAAAAGAGATGAAGAGAGTAAAAGAGTTAAGCTATTTTTACGCGCTTGGACTTTTACGCGTTTGCCGTTGCACATTTGCCTTCTTTAAGGATTATCCGGATTTTCTTTCAAGCTTTTTTTTATGATGCCCTAAAAGAAGTTGGACTTGCTTGAAGAAAAGAAGAGGTAGAAGAAGAACAAGAAAAAAAGCAAAAAAAAAGAGAAAACATAGCACCAAAAACTCTTTACGTTTATATCGAAAATTCGAAAGCACGTAAATTCTTCCATCGACTGTAGTATAAAACTTAAAAAAAAAAAAGAGAAATGAACACAGTATTGCTGTTCGTTTGCAATTTTCAAGTACTTATACTGATTTTATAGTAGCTCCCATTGCCATGAAATATTTTCGTTCAAATGAATTTTCTTTTTCTTTTTTCGGGGATATGAAAGCACAAGTAAATGGACACTTTTACTTTGTATTATTCGGTATCCTAAACTAGTTGTAAAAAGTAAAGAGTTTAACGGTGCGTTAAAACTTTTTTTTTCTTTTTCGTCGCGCAATTTAACGAAAACTTTTGCCCTTCTCATTTTCTGCTTTAATAATCTATGTGCTTAAACATTACAAGCGAGCTGAGTGCTTGATATTGGAAATAGGATTTTATTCCTTTCGATATCTTGTAGGAGAAAAAAAGAAAAATCAAATCTAATGGGTTATTTAATCGAAAGATAATTCAGAATTGTTGTTGAACGGTAAGAGAAAAATCATTTCAAATTTCAATAAATATGGAATTCTTGAAAACCTATTACTGATTTTTTCAATTCATGTATGAAGATTAATAAAATATTTTCTTTTTTTTCATTCATTTAATATTATTGAAATATATAATTTTAATTATTTAAATAAATGCTATGCATTCAGCAATTGGATAGCGGAGTATAAACAATAATATTGTGATAATTATATATGCAATTCAACAGACAGTATAAATTTATTTCCTCATTTCTAATACAATGCCCCCGTATGATTTTAGTGGTTTTGAATTTACATAATTTAATGTTTCCGTGACACGAAAAAATCATAAACAATTATAATATTAATGTTCGAAATCAAATAAAAAAGTAGAAACATTTTGTGATTAATATATTTAACAAATTGGCTTTCGCTCAAAATGAGTGAATCCACAATTTTATACTCAAACTCTAATTTTATACAATATGATGAAAATAGTTTTAATTGCTAAAGCGTCACCATAATAAAATAACTTTGAAAATTAAGTAATTTTTGAAAATATTATTCATCTGTTTCATTTACCAGTTGTTTTGGGCATGTATCAAAGCATAATGTATTTAACCATCCAATAAATAAACCTAAGTTGTTATACTATTTAATTATTATTTTACATTTATAAAATACACTTATTTAATTGACATTATTGGAATTATTTAAC
Organism: Anastatus disparis; assembly: GCA_017163975.1. Taxonomy (NCBI): domain Eukaryota; kingdom Metazoa; phylum Arthropoda; class Insecta; order Hymenoptera; family Eupelmidae; genus Anastatus; species Anastatus disparis. The sequence goes on from JAFFSR010000226.1 coordinate 6,524,007, forward strand.
TTTAGTATGTTGTTTATAGGCTGTAAACTATCATTGTTAACAAGCATTTAATCGACAATTAAGAAAAAAAAATATTTTTATAGTTTTTCCAGTTTGTACAAACTCTATCCTACTAAAATTGTTTATTTTCATTGTCGTTGAAAGTACAATTAAATTTATTTTTTTACAAAACAAAAACTACAACGCCAACCTAGAAACAAGTGAATTGTTCATTGAGTTAAAGAAAAATAGAACGAAACTTAAAGAGAATGAAAGAGAAAGAATCGAACAGGATCTATTTGTTTAAAATCACTATCTAGACGTTAAAACGATAAAAGAGGGTGTGTTTCACACAGGCATTTTGTATATATTCATAAAAAAAGTGATTTCTTTCCTTACAACAACTTTGCACACTCAAAGTCTCAGAAAGTCCATTAGGGCGATCCAAAAGTTGATGAACGTTAAATTAAATTCCTCCGAGCAAAAGCAAAGCCAATGCCAATAATATATGCAAGATCGTGTGGTTTGTTCCAAAGTCGCCAAAGATGCTTAAAGCTTAAAGTCGCGTTAAGAAAGGATGCCACCGCCGACACTTTCTCCTAATCTTCTTCGAAAACAGACATAAATAACTCATGCCACATGCTGAAAAGGAGGGAGAGATGAGAGAATGATAAAATTAAAGAATCAAGCGATAAATAAAGCGTTAGAGAAGGATAAAGAATCATGGAAATTCATAGAGTGCGTGAGAGGTAAAGAATTTTTCTTTCTTTCTTCCTTTCTTTTTGGTTTTTTCCCTAACGAAATAAAAGCTTGGATAAAAAAAGTAAGAAATGCACTTATGGGATATACACACCGAGGGTGTGTTTGTTCTCTCCATGGGATTTGGAGAATAAAAAGGTATTGTTGTTACAAATAGCTCGGCGAAGAATATAAGGATTAAGAGAGGCCAAAAGGGAGTTTTACGGATACGTCGATAAGTCGATTGAGCTTCATTCTCTTTTTATTTCTCATAATTGATAAACAACTTTTTTTTTATAAGTTAATTGATTGTAGCTATTTACACATTGTAAACTTTCATCATGCGGCCGAGCTTAGAGGTAAACTGATGATTTTATTTTTCATTCTATTGGATTACACGGAGATGTTTGATTTTGTACAATTGATCAAACAATGTAAAATTATTATCAACGTAAGCGATTATTGTAACATGCAACAATAATAAATCAAACGTTAAAGCCAATCTGTAAATATTTAAAAATATATAAAAAGTGATGCTGTAGCTATAAAAATGGCATATTTTTTGTTTATTCAGAAAAAAATAAATAAAATAACAATGTTGAACGAAAGAAAAATCCTTTCTTTACAGTATCGCAGGATTGACTGTAAACACAGTCAAATAAACTACACGGGTAGCTCGTATAGCAAAAAAAAGCAAAATAAATAAAGAAAAAAAAAACGACAAGTAAACGTATACATGGAGTTTGAAAAGTAGTATAGACACAGTGTGTATATACATATAGCTTGAAAGGATCATTCGACCACCAAGAGAGAAAGGGTCACCTTTTTTTTTCTCCTCTCTTTCTACGTTATCTATCTCTCTTCTTCATACATTATTCATTTGAGATCATGACTGATACTCCGTACGTGGCATTTTTAAAGCATAGCCCCAGCCAGCTACTATACGGACTGGTGCGCTTACTTGCTTTTTTTTCTCTCTTTAGATTCTTGCTTTCGAATCACGATTCGTCGATCTTCGTATAGTACAGTGGAGGAACTATAGGCTCTTACCAGTAGAATGAGGTGTGAGTTGGTCAGCCGTAACGCAGTAAAAGAGAGAAAAGGAGAGAAATTTAGTTCCTTTCCTATAAGTCTTGGTATATACAGTATGTATGTGCGGAGGGGCTCAAAAAGGACAAGTCCTTTGACCTATATGAATGAACGAACGTATTAAAGGACCCAAATTCAAACTTGTGTTCACTTCATATTTCACTTAAATCCTACTGACTTTCGCTAACTTCCCCTTTTGATTTATCACCAAGGATCAAATTCAATGCTCTCTCTGGACGACCAGAGAGAAAGAGAAGAAGAAAAAAATAACGTCTTTTAAGATTTATCACGTTGCATATATGACATAATAGCTTTCGACTCTTTTAAATCAAGCGCATTTGAGTGTCTTATGTCTTGAAAATGGAAAATTAATTACATGTTTTAAAAGACTCTAATCAGTTTTCAAGATAAAAATGCAAATTTTCATTTTAAAAATTAATAAATTTTACCTCGTAACACACAATGTTCTGTAAAGCTAACTTTTTCCTTAAGTAAGAAAAGTTATGCCAAGAAATTTATCTCCCGCAAAAATTAACAATTAAAATTCATGTATTCTTTTGAAATACGATAGAATTAAAAAATTATTCGAACAATGTTAAGAAAAAAGAGCAGGTGTTATCGTAAAACTGGCTAAGTTTAAATAGTTGAACGTTAAACAGAGGTGTAATAAGCGAAAATAGTAATAAAGAGGAGCTTTTCAGCTGTGATGTGTAAATATATCTAAATTCTCTTTGCGTATACAGGTGTAATAAAGCCCCATGGGCCGAGAGGTATGCGCTCTTGGGTTTTGTAAAGTAGTAGTTGTAGTAGCAGCAGCAGCAGCGGTAACGAGTGAGTAAGCAAGCAAATGCTTACCGCACACTATGTATATATGTATATATTTATACACGCTTAAGTTAGCTCTGTGTCTCTCGGATGCTTCTCTAACTGCCCCAAGTGCCGTTAACGAAATCAACCTCATTGTAAGCTGCTTCGCTTCCATAAACAGACAATACGTCTCCCGGGTATATACATTAAATCTTCATTTTTGCTCTTTACATCTATCACTTTATTATCTAAATCCTTTATATTTTCTTGATGCTATTTAATTATTCCTTTTAATTATTATAATGTTATTAAAATAATAATTATATTGGTCCAATAAAAATTGATTATTTCAAAATTTTTATTTAAAAGATACCTTTATTTCTTTATTTCAGGCCAGCATCAATTAAGATTATACTGTAAAAAATGTCAGATCTTACATATTATTCCACAATCATTTAATATTTATTATAGAAAAAGCTGATGATTTGAGGAGCCTTGTTACTAAGAAAATTTACATAGATAACTTGAAAAGGACTACCTATAGCAGGGTCGAAAGGTCGTTATAAATAAAGAAGTGAACAGTATCGCCTGAACATTAAATCCTCTTGATTTTTCTATTGACTGTTCAACAAATTATACATTAAACTAAAAATTTTTAATGTCTAGAATGTTAAATTTTGTAAACTTAAAACTACGTAATTTATATGAAAATATTGTAAGAAAAAATTTAAAAAAAAACTAATAATATTATTATAAGATTGTTGAAACCGTTGTATAAACGGTGTCTTATTAAGCAATTAAGATTGAAGCAGAGAAACTAAAAAGAAAAAAGAGTTAAATGTCTATGCTTTGTCCTTAGGAAAACAAGCATGAAGCTTTCTTCCTTATTCCTCTTGTTCTTATTCTCGCTGAGCAAAAGTGTCTCGAGGTCTATTTATCTTGCTTGTCTAGTGAAGAGTTCTTTAGTACGCGGGTGCGACTTTAAACTAGCCCTTCTGGAGAAAATTTTCTACTTAAAGGTTACTGTACTACTGCCTTTTAAAGTGCAAAAAAGAAGAATGTACTTTTGTAGTCGTGATTCTTACGTTTCTCTCTGATTCGTACTTTTAACTTAAATCTTAGGAATAGGAGAGATTAGTCAATGAAATGGATTGTTTGGATAGCTTTTTTTTTTTTGGTAAAATAGAAAAGATGATTTGATAGATTTTATGTTGACTTGATATTAATTAGAATTATTTTTATAGACTTATGTTTAGTTAGTTCTAACCCGTTACTTATGTATTTTTCGAGGGCACAAAACAATTTTTTATTCTATTTTTTATATGATATCATCAAAATATAACATAATAAATACGTTAGTAAGATCAAAGTCAAGTATTTTAGATAAAAAATAGTTAGAAATCTTTCATTTGGAAGCAAAAACATATTTCCCAAGTGATTTGAATAAAATTTTTACTTTTTTCATGGTCTCGATGTTCACGGGTTAATTAGATTGTATTTCTTAGTATTATTCGAGCCAATATTTTTCTATGTAACATCAAAAGTTACAAAGTTTTGTTTTAATTAGATTGCACTTCTCAGAATACTCCAATGCTAATTTAGCCAATGTTTTTTTTATGCTACATTAAAATTTTGTAAACGAAGGTGATTTTAAGTTTTGTGTTTTCAGATTTCACGGGTGCGGTTTTAAGTTTTATGTTTTAAAATTCTGCAGAAAATGATTATAAGCAAGGGTATTCTGACTACCCGTTATCATTATTATAATTTTTACCATGAAACTAATAAAATATTCCTTAATTTTAATATTAAGTGTTTTGCTTAATTTTTAGAGATATTAGTTAGTTTAAATTAGAATATACATTCTGGCTCTTTTAGCAATAAAGAAATTTAAATTTAAATTATTACGGCAATAAAGTTATATGCAGGTACTTAATAACATTATCGTTACCTAACGCGTCGATAATGTTCAATTAGCGTATATATCAGTTAATAAACGTTAATGTGTAGTGTTTAACCTTAAGCAATGCCTCAAAGCAAGGATCCAAAGGATCCATAGCTCACTAATGTTGATGTATTATTACAAGTTGTTGTAACTTTGATACATGGCGGTTGGACTAAAGGGTTACTTATACATACAACATCTGTACGTGATCCTATGACGTGAACCAAAGACATTGAAGTGCTATATATGCATTTACTGTAGTACGCTCCTTCGTGTATTTCTACTTCACTTCAAACATGTTAACGGTCTTACCTAATACGAATTAGCTTATTTACATGCGTGTAACTATTGTTAAGATTGATTACAATTTTTATACTTTATAGTATTAATTTGTTTATTTTATTATTATTATTAATATAAGAAAATTAAAAATAAATTGAATAAACTTGAAAATTTAATATTCCAAAAATATTTTTACCTTGTATAAAAGTTATACAAATGAAATTACTATATTTTGTTCGCTGAGGTGTACTAGATTTTGTATAAAAATTACCATATGTATTGTAAAAAATGCTACGTGTATAATATATATTCCATACATACAGGCAGATATCACTGTAAAATTTTCATTTTTATCACGCACATAATAATTTTTTGTATGAAATCAAGTGTACCCACAGTTGAAAGAAAAAATAATAAATTAACCATACAATTTCTTTCTGTACGATAAACATTGTTATTATTATAGGAAAAACTATTCGAATTCCATACGACCCAAAAGTCATGGCAGGTTTTAATTTAAACTCGGTAATTCTGAGGTGCGTGTAAAAAAGAAAAGAAAGAAAAAAACTAGGCATTTGAATTTTGCGTGCAACATCTGTCGGTTATATCGGCAGTTTTTTTCAATCTTTCACATATCGGTATGTAAGCTATTTGATGTCCGAGACAGTTCCAATCTGTTTTCCTCTTTCTTTCTTTCCTTCTCTCTTTTTAATCTGTACCAAGCCTAGGATCAACGTAACTTGGACAAAAAAAGGATCCCCAGCATAGCTATATATAGATGGCAAAATGTGTATAACTCTTTTGAGTTCGTACACCGCTACACTGGTAATACATTCATCGAAGTGGAAGAAAAAAAATCCGACGTTGCTTACTGATCACGACAAAACAGAATGAGAAAGCGCATGAATGAGGCCCCTTCCGGCGTATCGACGAATTATTTCTAGAATACGAATAGCTAAAGAATGAATATCGGATAGGAAGTAACAACGAAAAGAGAAAAATAGGAAATAGGATAATCGTTAAAAATGAGAATTCACTAATTTAATTTAAACTTGATATCGCGTGGTTATTGAAATTTAATCATGTCGTTATAATAAAGAACAGGCGAGATTTATTATTTCTAGCGTCGTTCGCGTTTTATGACAAGTATACCGCATTATTTATTTTAGAAGCGACGATTTAACAAACTCAGTGGTCAGGGAAATATAAATTTACTACTTTGTAATATTATTTAATAAAATCACTTACAGTGTCAAAGTTAATTAATGCGGTAAGTACTGAAATTATACTTTTTATTAAGCTGTATAGATATTTTTTATCATCCGAAAGCTACTAATGAAGAGAATATATCTTATACAAGGAGATAAATTATTTGGGTAAAATAATTATATTTCGTTTTAATTGTATGAGACTTTACTTTGTATAAAAATTATAATATGTATGTATACATAAAGTAACTTTTATAAGAATCAAGCCTATTTAGCAGTTAAAATAAAATACTGTAATTTGACCTATAGATTTTCTCTGCGTGTATTGGGCTTGTAAATATATGTACATGTGTATGGATGTGTGTATAAATGAACGTGCGAGCATTAACGTACGTGTGTAAGCATGCACATGTGCGTATCTGCATGCGTGGGCGTGTGTTAGTGTATTTCTTAGGGAGCAAGAGCAGCAACAACAAGAGTAACAGTAGCATCACGAGTATAACGATCGGGGGGGTGCACGTTTACACAATTTCTACGGTACATGCATGCATAGGATCAGACGATGAACGAAGCCGAGGAAGCCCCTCGAGGGTTACGCTTAGTTAAGTCGACGTCCACCTACATAAAGTGTTTGTCCGCAGTGGCTAGCTTTGACTTGACTTGACACTAAGGGCGCACACGCCTTTTATTATTTATAACATAGAAAACTAAACCTTCACTTCTTTTTCATTACTTTTTTTTTAATTACACACACGTACATAAACATACAAATGTTCACATTCATGTACACACAAAAACATATGCATTTATCTGTGTATATGCATAATTGTGTGTGTGCATTATGCATGTGTATACATCTCTAATTTTTTTATTAACTTATAAAATAATAAATGTAAAGTATTTTTTAAGTTTTTATTACCTTGTTATAAAACATTATTGACTGATAGTCATTTTTATTGAAACTTAAAAGAATTGCAGCACTTTTCTTCAACGATAAATATTAATAGTGGAATTCATGAATCTGTCAATTTCATATAAAAGTTCTATTTTATACACTAAAATTATTAATATATCATGAAATAAATTTTTCTTATTCTCTTATCATAAAACCATTAACATAATATATTTATTATTTTATTTAATGAAAGAACTTTCAAAAAGGCATTATATTTGAAACTTTGATTGAACATTTATTAAAAATAAAATTTATATACTCATTTTAATATATTTTGTATAATTTATTAAAATGATAATTTCATATTCATGAATTTAAATGTACGCGTATAATAATAATATAAAATTCATTCATAAAAGCACTAGCGTATAACGTGAAATTCAATGAAAAAAAGAGACGCTCTGAAACATGTCAAATAACGCATTAGTAAAGAGAAATTTAATATAACTGATAAAGTAAAAGATCAAAGAGACATTTTATGAATTACCAGAGAATTCGGCTATAGTTTCACCCATTAAACAAAAAAAAATCCTCATTGAACATTTGTTTACCGAGCAAACGATTGCTACACCGAAAAAAAAAGATTTTCAGTATCAAGGGGTCTACATGTAAAAAAAAAGAAGAACGAAAACAAAAAAAAACTGAGAAAGAAGAAGGAAACGAAACTCAAGTTGATCCGAAAGCAATCGCAAAGCAAACGAACCTAACTCTCTCTCTTCTTGCTTGCTTGCGTTTGCCAAGGGACTAAAGCGTATTACGGCCGTATTAGGTGCTCATGCGAAATTCATGAAGCTCTTCATGTCGAGCTTTTCTCGGGGAAGGAGGATCCTCTTGAAACGTTGCGCGTCAAGAGCTTCTCTCTCTCTCTCTCTCTTCTTTTTTTTCGTAACTTCTATTTGAATTAAGTTAAAATATCTATAACGTTTCTTTTCTCTTTCTATTAACCAGTTTTGCTTTTGATTTATAAACTGATAATAATCGATCGGCCTTGATTTTCTTTTTCTCCTTGAAGTTCTTCTTCTTTTTTTTTCGTATCAATTTGGGGGGAGGGGAATAATTTTTCGCTGAACCTACGATAAAAACAGATATAAATTATGATCGATCTATAAATATCGAGAACACTTATTCATATCATCGGAGATGAATCTTGAGAAGAGGTCTTTTTCACAAAAGTGTTACGAGCTTGTTTGCTTTTCATAATTTGCATAATGAATTTATGGAAATTATTCTTATTAATTTTGACTTAACAGTACGTAAACAGATCAATTTTGTTTAAAAATTCTATTTAAATTCAAATAAATATCTATGTATTGATAAATAAATATAATATAATAAAAAATAAACATTTTACATGATTAAAAAAGTTTAGAAAAAAAGTAATATTGGAATAATGTTTGCCAGATATCCAATTTTTCTATTGACCAGCAAATAAACAAAATTTATTTATAAAATATCAAATTAACAGCAAATAAAATTTTTTTAATGAAAAAGCAACTTTTAATTCATACAATGGTTGAATTTCAACCTGAGCATCGTAACTCTGATTTCCATGAGCATTAAGATGTCCGTTCTTATGAGGAAACATCAAAAAGGGACAAATCGCATTTTGGCTTTCACGTATATACGTATATACGTACGTTCTAAGGTATTTTGTAGACACACTGAATTGAATCCGATTCCGATGGCATATATAGAAAGAGGGAGATAGAGTACAGGGTCGAAAACCCAAAGCACGAACGTGTTTAGAAGGACATTTGGATGTCTCGTAGCCAATCAAGCACGTGATCTGCATTTGCCAATAGCCTTTTCTAAGAAGATATACCTCGAGTGCATCGTAACAAGCTGATGCGTGTGGTTTTGACATCGGCGTATATAAGCTAGAAGAACTTCAGGCTTTCTCGATCTATACAATCCATAGTAATAGATACTGTATACGTACATTCTGATTGAAGTCTGTCTTTTTAATACGAATACAGTAGATTACTAGCGAGATTGTTGAATATTTTTTTACTTTAATTTAGATGTATCCCGATTGAGATTAAATGGAGTGGTGATGTTTTGACCATCACGTTAATCCTTTAATTTATGATTAGGAAAAACTTTCCAGATTTACATTTCGCTTTTAATATGGCAACTTAATGTAAATAATGAATTTACGAAAACATATAAAAAAAGTCCTAAATAAATAGCTTATAATAGAATTTCATGTAGAAGGTCAAGTCTCTCATTAATAAAAATTAATTATTCATAAAGAAGAAAATTAATTATTCACACAGCCTCATCACTAAACAAGTGTCAATGATGTTAAATATTATTCGATCAATTTCCAATTAATAATTTATTAAATTTTCATTAATTTTATTAACAACCTAACAATTGATTCGTAAAATTTAAACATTTAAAAAAATATTTAAACAATTTTTCTTCATTTACAATTCAACGAAACGTATCACTGATCTCATGGAATATAAGTGCGCTTGGGACTATAAACGCAAGCCAAACATACAGAATACAAGAGAAAGTAAAGCTATTCTCAATATATAAATCCTTTTTGCAACGGAGGCAGAGGGAAGAGAGAAACTTCAGTACTCCGGCTAAACGACGTGGAAAATCTGAAAAATATGGTATAGCTAGTCTTCTACACATATTCTATTTCTCTGTCTTCATCTCTTATTGTATACATATATACGTATATACATAAATGAAAAAAAAGCAAAAAAAATTTTTTTTTTTCCCGATTCGTTCAACGATTTGACGTACGTGGTCGATAACGTAAACTGAAATTGCCTTCTCTACGACTTTTGGTATGTGTGTGTGTGGCAAAATGCTATCGAAATACTTTACGTTTTTTTTTCTACGTACGCGTAATAAATTGTTACTTTGTCAATTGAAGTAAAAGAGCATCCGAATTGAGCACGAGGAATACAGTGGGATAGCGTGACTTATATTCCGCTATATCAATATTTTATACATCATCTATATGTCTACAGCTATAAAGCTCCGTATATATCGTATCTTATTCAAAAGAAAATATTATTTTCATTGCGTTATGGCTTATGCTTTTAAATCTTTACACTTCATTTGTTTTCAAAATACAATCTAAATGTTTTTCTCTTTGTTCGCTTTTTTTGTTTTAAATTGTTTGTTTGTTAAAGCAACTTACTTTTTTTTTCAAATTAAATCTTAACAATGGCGCAATATAGTATTGATTTATTAAGATAAAAATTAGTCCAGTAAAATATAGTTAGAATATACTATGTATTATGAATTTATGTTTAGGTATAGTGGAATGATATGTGAATAGAGTGTAAATTAATGCAGTGAATTTTGATTTATAAGGAAAAATATGTAATTTATGAATGATTATAATCGCGCTGATTGTTATCTTTTGTTACTCGAATTTATGACTTTTATAGCTATCATTAACATTGTTGCAGTTACAACAGTTATTTTATTAGTAGAAATACTAAATTCCAATAATATTTTAACTTGAGTTTTATAATGTCTTGTCTTTCAAAAAATTGGATAAACATATAAACCTAACAAACGTTATTTTCCATTCGTAAAAAACAAAGCTTTATAGGTATTTTGAAAAATTAAAAAAGTTTTAAATCAATATTTGGAAAAAAGTATTAAAAAAGAGTAAAATATTTTTGAATCCATTCAATATTTTCATCTGGATCGGAATATACTGCTCACGGTAAACAATTTTGAAAAATAGAATTCAAAATGGAATAGGATGAATAAAAATAAAACAAAGAAATAAAAGAAGAAAAAAGAGTTTACAAAACTTAAAAAATAAAACAGATGACATATCCATTGAAATAGTCTACCCGAATTTATTTTGTTTCTTCTATATCAATACACTACTCTCAGCTCTTCCAGTATCCAACAATAGCTAAAACTCTTAAGCCATAACAAAAATCATATGGTTTTCTAAAAAAAAATTCCTTATTTTATTTTTTTTTATTTTTTAACTCTTGACATCTCTAGTAGTGTAGTAGCAACACTGAAGACTCACTCTCTCTTTCTTTTCTCTTTTACAAACTGGCAAAGCTCAAAAGATGGTTGGCAACGAACCAAGTGTAGTTCACACGCAGCCGGCTCACCGCGATTAGGAGAAGCCCCACGCTTATCGGACATTCGTTGACTTATGGTTGTAGAGTAGTATATCAGAGAGGAAAGGATGAGTGAGCGAGAAGGAAAGAAAGATAGAGAGAAAAGCATTTTCTATATATAGAACTCGGTCAGAGATAAATCATTCTCCTTGTACTATATGCGAAAGTCCTTTCTTAGCTTGTTCTACGTAACATGCGAGGAACGCGATGTAGCCCACGCAAGTGGCTAAAGTGCTTTTAATACGTTCCAAGCTAACGCGTCAAAACTAAAAACTTTGACTTTAGCACTGCTTTTAAAAATCCTTTTAACAAAGAAACTCCTTTTATATAGATGATATTGTCACGAAAGGTTATTATGATTTAATCTTTGGATAATCGATATTCGGAACATGTTCTAATAAAACATATAAAAAAAATAATTCTTAACAGTAATATTATATCAGATTTAAAAATTCTGGTAAATGAGTTTTTTTTTTTAATTTTATTTAACGTCGCTGTATTTATGTTATCATAGTGATCCCTAATTAGCGACGGAGATCGCCAGTATTATTTTGAAAAAAGCACATGTAACGTACAGTGGTGCTTGTATAAATCGGCCGAGAGCTGGATTCGAACTCGGAACCTCGAGATTACGAATCTATCACTCTACCGAGTAAGCCACTGACGACCTCGAGTTGATTGATTTAAAAGACGCGTAAGATGGTATCCAATATATGTTGTTGCTTATTGAAATATTTTAAAAAATAAATGAAAAGTTTATATCATTTAATTTTATATTCATATTATAATTTAAAAAATAATATTTACTTAATATTTTGTATACACGCATTGGAATATTCAAGAAAAAATTTAGTTAAAAGGAAAGTCTATTTTTTGCGTTTTCATATCAAAATTTTAGAGGATCGATTTTTTTCATCTTGAGCGAAGAATGAATAAAGCAGTTACTTTTATAAGATGGGATCGATTTAGTCTCTTTATTTTCATGAAAATATTAAACTATGCTAATATAAATGAAAATTTTTTTAATTTTAAAAGAAATAAATTTTTGAATAACGTACTTTTTTCCGATAAAGACATTAGCAATTCAATAATATTGAATTTTAGACAAAATTAGTTTCATCTCAATTCGATTAAGTTCAACCTAATTAAATTACAAATTTTAGTGAAAAATTCATTATTTTCGAACAAGCCGACAAATTATGTGGAACAAAGTGAAAAAAAATTCTTCTTAAATCGATTTAGGTTTTTCAGATGCAAAATCCTTTTTTTTCTTTTTGAAATTTAAAAATCTTCTTTTTTTTTTATTCAAAATGAAGATAATATTTAAATCGTCATCAGCATCAAGTGTTATAAAAAGGCAAAAAAAAAGTTAGTCTGAAGAAGTAGCGCATTTGAATGAATTCTAATCGCCTGGTCGTAGCAGTAGTCGTCGTCGAGTCGATGAAATCAGAACGTTAAGAAGAGACTTGTGCCCTTCCCCGCTTGTAAAATAAATGAGAATTCTCATGGCCTGAGGAGGATCGTGAAAATCTAAAGTGGCATCTAAAGGAAAGAGAGTGAGAAAGATAGTAAAAAATAAAGAAAAAAAAAATAAGAGCAGTCTGATTCAAGTATCTTCTTAAAAGCTTCGGCTGGCTTCGCTATATAACGTATATAAAAGAGAAAAGACAGGCAGTGTCTGGCGGGGGTAAGAGAGAGAGTTGAGACGTGGAATAAAGGTACACGTCTAAACGTGATATATTTACCATTGTATTCAATTACTTAGCGACCTTGCAACGTTGAGATTCTATTTGTCCTAGAGAAGACTGGATATAACAAAAAAGCGTGGATTTTACATTGATCTTCCAATTTATTACACTGTCTGGAGTTATTTCCTGAAGGTATACCACACGCGCACGCCTGCTACTACAATTTCATTCATATTTTAAACTCTGAAATAGCTTTATAAAAATCTTGAGAAATTTTATATTTTTTGTTAAATTTTTTTCTCATTTCTTTCTTGCGATGAATTTCTCAGGATTTTAAACAAATTTTGAAATTTATGTTGAAAATTATTATAGTTTCATGAGATTGAATTTTATATTGTGTTTGTATCAAGGAAGAATTTCGTTGTGTATAATTCAAAGATTTGTAAACGATATTAATGTTGACTTATTCTGCTAGGCAAATAAATCTAATATTCAATTAAATTATAATTTCTAAATATGGAAAAAATACATATAGATATTATGTGAAATGAAGCTGAATAAAAGGAAACAATAATTATTGTTATACTTTTTTTACTTATATCTTCTATTGTAAAAATAAAATTTATATATATGCAATATGTGAACTATCTTTTCCTTTGGTTATAAATTAATAGTAGTTCAATGAGTCCATGGCCAAAAAATGTTTTGAGATTAACTTTAATATGATAAATTTCTGTTCAGGATTTAGCTTTGTCTTTATTGATTAGTTAAATTTAATCATCATTTTTTCTTCTTCGTTTATTTTAGTTTTGTCCATTCCAGTATTACAAGTTTCAAAGAACAGAAGAATTGAAAGCTGAATTATCGTTAAAATATGGAAATAAGTTTTGTAGATGTTACAATTTAACTAACAATTCTCATCTTTAATTTAACAAAAAGCATTCAAGTCATTTACTCATTAAAATTTGTCAAATTTATTCATAGTCATTAGAGAATTAAATGTTGAACTTGGGAAATGTGTCCCTCTTGTATCCAGCATTGTAAAGCAATGATTAGCGGAAATTATTTAATTCAGTTTAATTATTTTGAGAATTTCATTAATTACATTACAAAAGCTCGAAATTGGATTTATAAATGTATTTAAAACTTGATTTGGTTGTAGAGCACGCATCGGAGTAAAAGATCTTTGACATTTTGGTCATTTCACACTCAACGCTACGTGTTCAGAATTCCTTCTCTATACATATAGCATCTCTATCTTTCTCTCAATTGCATCAAACTGTTTATCAAGTATCTAGCCGAGCGTTCGAGCGAGCTAGACTACCAAACAGTAGAGAATCCTAGCTTTCTAGAATCGACACTGCATTAACGCTTCGTTGAACTAATTGCAGTAGTCCAAGAGAACCACCTTGGATGCACATGTACTTGGATCCCAGTACTGCTGTATACCTCTATATTCGATATCTAATTAAACATAAACCCTATGTGACCGAAGCAGCTACCTTTATATACGTTTAACTCTTGTTCTATCACTTTGATCGTTAATAGCGATATGTCTTCATCCAACTTTCGATGTTAATAACATAATTCATCCCAACTTATTTAATTTTTTTCTTTTCCAGATTTTTTATATATTTGCATTTGGTATGAAAGTTTTGCTTGTTGTATTTTATTTATGTTCTGAAAATTGTTAAGCTACTAAAGGCAAAATCATGGAAGTTTTCGTATAGTACAAAAGTAGGCTGGTGTTAATGTTCGTTGCCAAAAGTTTTGGCACTATATACATTCTTCGTGAAGTTTAAGGAGGTGCCAGGTTAAAACGGCGCCTCCATTGAATTCAAACCAGATTGTCCTTTTTTTCTGCTCTTTTCCACATGGTGAGAAGGTACAGACAAAAACAATACGATCTTCTCTTGCAAGCCCATACCTTTTACCGAGCTTTCTCTTCTCTACCTTTTAATTTGCCTTTTCATTCTGTTTAAACTCAGAACTAAAACTTGTACCTTAACGTCTCGTCTACTAGTGTTCGTTCCTCTTTTGACTGTCTATTATTTTCTGTTAAATGCAAATCCTTTAATTTTACCCTCGGCCACTGAGAAATGCCTTTCAAAAGGTTTTATTTTAGTTTCATTAACCAAAGTGTCAGAGCGTATTTCAATTAAAAAATAATTTAACTTATTTATGATTATATAACTTCGGAATGTTAAATGATTTAACAAAAGAGTTTGAAATATTTTGAATACGGGCCTGTCTAACTAATTTTGGAAAATCACAATCGCAAGGGAGTCAGCCGATCTTTTCGCCACTTTGGCATGTAAACTTATCTTAAAATTAGTTTACCAAAAGTTTCGGATCATTCGATCCGCTGGGGTTAGAGTCGGTTAAAGTAATATGATTCTTTGAAGTTATAATTTTAGCCTTGCTTTATAAAATCGGTCTAAAATCAAAATTTTGGAAACATTCGATCTGATATCAAGAATTATTTTTATAACCTACATTTTAATTTAATTATTCTGAGCCTTTGATTTTGAAAGCAGGGATTCACGTCACAACTTTAAATATACACGGTCATTTTTAGGTTGACCCCGTATGGCCGTAATATTTTTACGCTCAACTGACCCAAACGTATTTCAACTTTTTCTACATTTAGGATTCTTTTATAAAACGTTTAATTTTTCCAAAAATTTTGTTTTCGTAATATTTTTCGCTTTTCTATGAAATTTTTAAGAAATAATTGTAAACAAAAAAATTAAAGTTAAAAAAAAAAAAAAACAAAGTACAAATAAACAAACGAGTAATCACAGTTGTAACGCAAACAAAATTTTTCCTAGTACTAGAGTACATTTTCGATTTACTAAAAAAAACAAAAAAAAATAGTGAATAACCAAATCCGAGTAAAATATTCTAAGTCTATATTTTTATAAAAAATATAAAAAAAGCTTTAATATAACATAATATCACGTTTCGGCAATTTTATAACATAAAAGAAAACAAATAAGTTTTGTTTTTGAATCATCTCGAATTTACATACTTTAGTCGTTGATTCATATTTCTTTTTTTGTAAAAATTAATTTTGTATTTATAGCATGGCATAAAAAAAGAAAGAATACTAAAAGAATAACGTAAATAAAGTGTTTAACAGTCAAGTATTGTACATCACGTTTACGAGAAAGTGCATTAAACATGTTTGTTTTTTTTTATTAAACCTTTTTACGTTTCCACAAAAAGTTACAGTTTCATCATATTTTCGAATAGTACTGTAGTTGAGAAAAGTTTATCAATAAAACCACTATACTGCTTTTCTAGAAGGTAAAAAGGAAGTTACCGTTTCTGGACACGTTGCGTTGGAAATCGAGCGAAGCTTTTTCTTCAAGCAAGAGAGTTTAACGATTGACCAAGTTTACTCTTTATTTTTTTCTTCTTTTTTTCTTCTCCTTCTCTTGGTCGATGTACTCTCGACACTCAACAAAAATAAATGCTTCAAAAGTACGCGCGAGAGAACTGCGTCTAGTGTTCGCCTGTTAAAAAATTTGCCATCCTTAAAGCTTTAAAGGTAAACTTTCGTATATAAAATTTTCGTTTATAAACTAAAAAAAAAGTGTAATGAAATTTCTTAAAATTTTTTAACTACGCGCCTCTCTCTCAACGCCTAAATGGATTTTGTTTTTAACAAGCTTTTTTTCATCCTTCATTAAAGTATGAAAAAATTGAACTTTGTGATTTTTCTAATAAGCTTTAATTATTTTCTCACATAATCTTTATTTGACCTAATTTTTTTTTTAAATTAGGTCAAATAAAGAGTTGGTCTTTACTTATAGATTATCAATATTATGCGACTATATTATTTCTGTGAAATTCCCGCGTTGATGATTTAATGCCATTACACAATTTATTTCCTCATTAGTTTAAATATACTTAAAATTGAAGAGTTACCTTGTTTATATTATTCGTACAAGTTTTTAATTACACGTGCTCGAAGATGCATAATGAAAATGAAGCTCGTAATTAACACAATTAGAAAAGTTAACATAAGTTTGCGCCGTCATGGTATACGATCAACTTACATATCTTCAGACGGTATTCCATAACATAAGACTTAAAATAGAGCTTTGCTAAACTTTTGTAACTTTTAATAACAGTTCGAGAATTAATAAATTTAATTTTCGTATTAAATTTTTCGTAATTATGCAAAGTGCATCAAAATAGTATTACGTATTGGAAATGTGTATTATAAAAGATTAAAGATGAATTCATTGTGCATATAAAATAGATATATAGAAATCATTGAAAAAAAATAAAAAAATCAAGGCTTTCAATTGCGCCGATATCGAAGGGTGGCAAAAGCAACTCTCATGAACGTATATACACACACGTATGTATATGTATATAAAGCTCGTTTTGCAATTCGATTTCCTCCTATTTTATCTTATGCTTTCTACAACATCAAATAACAAACAGACATGATACGTATATACGCGAAATGGGTATAACAAATTTTATGAGTCAATGTGCGGGAATATATAAAGCAATGTGTATAGCATATACGTATATATGCGAAAGCTTTGCTGCTGCCTGGTATAAGGCATTTATTTTCGATAAAATATAAATTATGGTATGTATGGGGTTACTCGGTATAACCTTTGACGAGTTAAAATGTCAAAACGTAAATAAATGCATCACTTTTGACATGCGGCTCGTAAATTTTTCGTTCTATTTTTCAACATTTATGTTTTTTTATCTTCGTCCTCTCTTTTTTTTACAAGCGACAACGCGAAGAAAAGTGAGTAAAGAGTAAAGTAAAAAAAAGGGCCATGAATAAAATAATGCCTTTTTCTACTAGATCCTTTTCACTGGTACAAAAAGTTATCTCGAAGGAAGAAGAAGAAGAAGAAGATGAAAATGAAGAAGTAGAATAAAAGCAAAGATCTTTAAGTACAAGCCTAAAATGCCTAAGGGTTGAGGCCTACAAATCGAGGCTACTTTAAAAACGTTACATATTTTGTGTATCGAAATATGGCTTGCGGTAACTTCAAGCTTAAAACTTGTATAAACGTTAGAAGAAGAAAAAATGGGGCGAACGAAGTAAAACGTTATTTAAGTATATACATACATAGAGTTTCGTGCGAATGCCGCAATGAAAGCTTACCGCACATTCAAATGCAGGAGAAAATTTAGGCCGGAAACAAGCAGCAGTAGTAGTGGTAGAAGCAGTAGCTAGAAAAGAAAAACGACTCGAGGGTGATAGTTGCTGTAGCCAAAGAGAATTCGTAGAGGAAAGAAGAAGAAGCAAAAAAAAACTGTCTCCAGGCTTACAATCTTTTTCTGTCTTTTTCTACGTTTAGAATTGCCTTTTTCCTAACCGTTGAGCACACACCACTTCTTTCCTACCACATACTCGTAACGTTTTCTTGTCGTCTTTCTTCTCTCTTGCTTCTTTTTTTTTTAAGTTTTTTTTTCTCGCGAAGCTCGTCTTATAGTTCCCCTTCTTTTCACAGTGGTATATATGCTAGCCACTACCGCATTATAAATCCGACCGACCCGCCAAGCCCTCCTAGTTTGTCCCATGGGGTCTTTCCCGCGTGCACATACACACACACACTCGTTCTACTGGATTCTTTTCATTTACGGTCAACTTTTTATTTTTTTTTTTTTTACTTTTTGCTCTCTTCCTTTTTCTTCTTTCAGCGTATATACAGTTGCTCGTAAGCGCGCGAGCGCGTGCAACCATTCCAAAACCATAGTGTAACTCTTTCCTACTACCCAGCACCTGAAGAAAAAATTTAATAACTTTCATGTTTTATGCTAGAGCATGCAAAAATTATGAAATTTTTACAAGGTGGCTCGTTTTTTTTTTACACTTTTAGATCAAAAATACAATGGGAAATTTTTTTTATTACTGAATATTAGCACGTTAGAAACATTTTTTATGTTGTTGTTATTATCTGTTGTTATTACGGATTTACATATTAAATTCAATAGAAACAATGTACATTATTTTATATTATGAAATGATAAAATGCAACAAAGCGTTTTTGTTTAATTTTTATTTTAATGAATTTTTAAAGCATTAGTAGCATTAAGAACGAAGATTAAATGTAATTTAAATAGTAATTTAAAATTAAACAAAATGTATAAAATAAACATTACTTCAAACTCTATAATTGTAATAAAGTTTGTAGAGTGATTTAATGGCATAATAAGAGTTCTAAAATTTGTCGTCCTTGTACGCGGTGTGAATCCTTTGCTAGTTTCGCCAAATAATCTAAACTAGGACTCTCATCTCATTTTTATCTCTTATCTCACTCTCTCTTGCTCTCGTCGTCATCCACAGCAGCAGCAACATCAAGCCAATATTTGCTGAGAAAGAGAGAGAAAGAGAGAGAGAGAGAGCAAGTAACAAGCAGAAGCTTGGCTTTTATCTAAATGACTTGAGAGAAATGAGAGTGAGTGAGGAAGCTTTATCGTTTTTCTTGAACGATAGGCCGAGACATTTCGTTCCTCACTTTATTCTCAATCTCCAAGTGAACTTACTCTTTTTTTTTCTTTCTTTTTTCCTTCAACTTGTTCTTCTTCCTTCTTGTTCCGATTTAACAAACTTGATTTTCTTATTGCTGAACTATAAAATATTCAGGTCATTCCAACTTTATTCTAAACGTGTAGTACAGTTACAGACTTTAGCATCTTTAACAGAAGGCATACAAATTTTCAAGATTACGCTTTGTAAACTAGTTTAATAAATTAACCAAAAAGTTATCTTCTAAATAGTTTGTAATTAGCTTATGAATTTGTAATTTCAAAGATTTTATATGATGAATTAATGTTCTAATTAAAAATAAATATATTTTTTAATAAAAGATAATGAATTACTTTGTTCGAAAAAAAATCCTGATCAGAAATAAAAATAATTCTTCATTAAATAATTTGTCAGTTTAGGCCTCATAAACTCCCTGAAAATTTTAAAAGGACTTTTTTAAATCACGTAAAAAGAAGAAGTAAAAAAAAACATAAAAAAACACAAAAGATTAAAAATATCCGAACTATGAGGAAATTTTTGAAAGCTGGTAGAATCAAACACGTAAAGTATACATTAGCTTTTTAGTCAAACGTAGCCTCATCATCCGTCTCAGCTCTCATTAGCCCGACAAATTATCCCAAGACGTGTAACCAACATCGACACGTGTATATAGACATACCCAAACCCATACAAGCATGCACACACACACACAAGTACACACACATTCTCTGCTTTGAAGTCTTTGACCATAGAGTACAAGCCAAACTTTGATGCATGCTTTTCATTAGGCAATCTTGTCTTCTCTCTCAATAGTCCTTGCCTCGGCGGTTTAAGCCAATTGCATTGAGGTTTCACCAAAGACTTATTACAACTACTTACGTCCTTATCCTAACCGTAACGTCACAAGGTCAGAAAGTTAACTATAGCCTTTATGTATACTCTATAAAGTATACTAGCTAAAAAGTTAAGATGAACCTTATCATATGAATATACCCCGAGGCTGATATTCCTTTTTTTTTATTTTCTTCTTCTTTTTTGTAATAGAGATGGTTTACGAAGGTTTTCCTTTTTTCCAATGTATATATCGAGTCGAGCAAGCAAATTCAAGAAGAGGAAGAAGAATAAAAAAAAAGAAGAGAAAAAAAAAGATCGACACAATACCGAGAGATTTTATAGCTTAGGGCGCGCACAAAGAATAGCGCAAGACAATAACCTTCTTCTCCTACGTTGTCGTTGTATCCCTCTTGGTTATACCTCTTGCTAGTGGAATTTATTCATCTTCACTCTTTTTTTTTTTTATTTTTTTTTCTTCCTCCTTTTTTTCTGGCCTCCAGCTAAACCACTGCACGACCGTAGTATCTATTGGACCTTTTTTCTCTCTTTTTTTTCTAGGAATATCATTATTTGCTAACGTTGAGAGGAATTTTAGTGTCTTAAGTATTATAACCATGCTATTAATCGTAAGCTTGTTGTTTTATTTTTTAAAGGATATTTATTTTTAGAAACATTTAGGTTTATTTCATTTTTCAATGCATATAAATGAGAAGCAAAATATATTATAGTTTTAGTGTGTATAATGGGAAGAAAAGTTTTAAAAAAGAATTTACACCGTGTAAAAAAGCTGTTAAAGACGGAAAATCTAATTTATGCATTAAAGGTATAGACCGTCATTGCATTTCTAGCTGTAATACTGAGTCTTAAGCTCTCGCTATATAATGCGCTGTTAAATAAACTCCGTTTAAACAATATAAACGACTAAAGTCATTCGAAACTTTGTCGAAAACTGAACTTGTCGACATGGTGTTTATGTTCCTTAACTCCGTATATTACACCGTGTAGTGACACACTGATTTACAACGTTAAGTATAACAATCTGTTTAAAAAAAAAAGAAAATTTTTTTTACTGTAATTTGCTTTTGAAAAAGTCGTTAAACATCATAAAATTCGCTATCTTCATTGAATGTCGAGAGTTTTCTTTATTTTTATCTTCTTTTTTTATATACTTTACAAAATCCATATATACAGGCTTTGAGCTAGTTTACGAGACGTTTAAACGTTTAATACCTTCATGAATAATAAATTAGCAGTAATTGTTACAAGAGAAAAACCAAAGCCAAAGAGGTGAAGCCCGACCTACTTATTCGTTGGCTTTAACACGACATTAACGTTCAGAGAAAACGATCAAGCTAAAAAGTCTGCCCTTTCACATGATACACCTAAGTACATTTTTACTGAAAGAAAAAATCATGAAAATTTAAAATCGGATTATATGCATAATTTAAATAAAAAATTATTCGGGTAAACGAAATATTTTTTTTTTAGCTTTGCGTATTATTAATCACTTGGCTATTGAAAATTTCTAGATCTTAATTAAATTAATGCGAAAATCTCATTACTCAAGCTGTTCTATGGAAAGTCAGAATGCACGAAGATAACAAATTGATGAATGAAATAAATGGGACGGAAACGACATATCACAGTCATTGCGAATTACTGAAGACATTTATATCATGTTTATTCGAGATTGTTAAATCATTACTGTTTTGACGGATAGCTTTTGATGCTTTCAGATTTACTGGGAGAGTATCAACAATCTGGATCTGGAATTTGTTGAATATGAGAAAAACTTTATTAACTGACTGAGTCTAATACGATAAAATTTATGGTATATGATATAATAAAAATCAATATTGGATCATTTAACTCATTTTGACTCAAAGTAATTCGATAAATTCAAAACAGGAAAAACCATTAATTAAAATCTTGAAGCGTTAAAAAAATATTGATTTTCTTCAAAATTATCTATGATTAAAAGAGAGGTAGAAAAGTGATTTAAAATTAAAATTTGAATATTTAAAAAGACAATGAAGTACTTCAATTTTCAAACTTTTTCTGTTATATTTTAATATCAATAACTTTAAAACGGATTTATTTTTTTTAACGCAACAAAGTTTTAATCAAAGAATTTATCCAAACTTTTTATAGGATTTTATTAAATAATAAAAAGTTATAACAAGCTAAGCTTTATTTTAAAATATTATTAATATTTGTTGTATTACATACCACAAATGTTATTGAATATATTAACGTCAAGTTTTTTTAAGCGGTTTCCGAAAGAAAACATATTCAAAAGTTTGAAAAAAAAATTCATGATCTGAAGTTCTGACGCTCCCCTTGTACTTAAATCTAAATTTTACCGTACAAATTTTTTGACATTCAAATTGAAAGCCTGTTATTTCATATCAAAGCAAGAATTTCCATTCGAAAAAGCGAGAATGTGACTTTTGGTTTTGACCCTAAAATTTGTCTTTCTCTCTAGTTTAATTCCTAAACTTTGAGCTTATAGCTCTTTGATTTCTCGGCTCATTAATTATCTCTTTCATAGCTAAAGTCAATCGAGCTAGTTAAACCTTGTCGTATAAGCTCATTTTAAAAGCTTCCTTACAATTATCCAACCAATTTGAATTCAAGCTTATTGACTAGTCTAAATGTCTCTCAGGATTTTGCTTTATTAAGTTGACTGTACATAATTACCTGTTTATACTATTGGTTTATAAATTTATTAAAGTATTTCTAACTTATATTATTGCAATGAATATATAATATGTATTTTTTTATATTTTTTTTCCTCACAAATTATTTAGCTGGAACGTTTTAAAATTAAATTTGTACACAAAGAGAATTTTCCTAGAAAATATACAATGAAATTTTGTATAAAAATTAAAGCGACGTTCCTTTTTAATTATTATAATGAATTATGAAAAAATTTATAGAGCATTTCTGTAAAAATTACCTTTATTACGGTCACAATTGTTAGAAAAATTTTTTATTTTTTTGCATATTTTGAATAATATATAAGGCACGCATCTGAAAAATATCCTTAACTCGATACTCCATAATATTGTGTGGTGGTCAGTGTAGTTTTTATAGAAAAATTCTCTCATACAGCACTTATTGTTAGTTATAATTTACACAAATTTTTACCAATCATCTTTCAATTATATCACAAAAAAGGATGACATCGCCAACATTCTTGAAAAATTTTAAAAACGAACCAAAATATTTTAAAGCGTCTACGCACATATTTGAAAATTTTAATTTTTAATATGAAAAAAATGATTCTCAAAAATAGAACAATTCTAGTAAAACAATTCTCTCTTCTAAAACAAAAATCCTAGAAAAATGTTCGTTCGACTGTAAATGCATGTATTGAAACAAACATTTTTTCAAAAATTTTATTCCGATTTCCAATATTGCAAAACATATTTTGCTAATATTATTTAAAAAAATATTTTTTCATCACTGCAATGTTTTCTCTGCTAGTACATAAAATCAACAAGTATAAAACGATGTCGGTTTATTATATTTAAAAGAAAAGATAAAAAAAAAACATAGTAATATTCTAAAATCCTCACTATAAACCACAACATATAAAAGCGCGACATAAAAAAGTAAAAGACCATCGAAGTTTATTCTAGAGGCTTACCAACAATACTACAGATTGCACGACGCTTGTCATAATGGAGCATCCGTATAGACATTAAATCGTGCTGAAAAGAAGGAAAAAAAAAAGAGAGATCGTATATAGCCGGTAGTAGCGCACAGTTATTTTTCCCTCGACGGTTGACTTGATTGGCCGGAAACCTGTATATATAGGATGACATCATTTTTTTTATTTTCCTTTTTCTTTTTTCTTTGTACTTCGATACGGCGCCGAGTTCGACAGGCTGATCTCATCGCCGAAATGACCACTTATTCCACACCCCGCCCGACAATATCAGCCTGCTAACTCTGCCCTTGGCTTTTTCTCTTATTTTTATATCACTTAAATTTTTCCTTTATTTTCCTTTTTTCTTCGTTTCGCTCGTGTGCTCGTTGTTTATGACTTTTACTTCGTCGTAATTATCGAACGGCGCATTTTCTTTGAGTAATTATGTTATGAAACTGTATAATTTATTAAAACATTATGATTTAAGGGTTGACTAAAGTGAAAGTGTTCACATAAATTAAAATAGACCATGTTTAATTATCGTTATGCGAATTTTATTCACATTAAACCGGTTTATTTAAGCTTTTCGAGCTTATAAATTTTCTTCAACTTCTAAAAGAATTATGAACATTAATAATGGCATTAAGATTATTTTTATGAATATAAAACAAATAAATAATAATTAGCTGAATGCAAATTTTTAGACATTGGATAAGAATAAAATTGTAACACTCGAACTCTTTTGTACAAAAAATCAAATTACTCGACTATTTTAATTTTAGTCTATCCTTAAAATGTCGTTTCTCACATTTTATGACATTCCGTAACTTTAAATCCAATTTTAAAAAAAAACCTGTTAATATACCAAGTAATGAAATATTTGATTTCTCAATATTTTTCACTTAAAATGTATTTCAATCTTACAAAGTTATACCCGTACATTCAACTTATTAAATATATCTAAAGGGTAAACATTAATTTAACGTTACGTCGATATTAATTTTTTGCTTCTCGGTATTTTTATGTATGTTTGATTTATACATTATTTCTTATCGACAAGTTTAATCTGGAGAAAAAAATTATTTGCTCCAGTTGCATTGATTATCCGTATATCTATATTTTTAATTTAACAAATTTTTTTTATTTCGAAGAACGTACAGCGCTGTTTAATCAATGAAATCCTAATTTAATATACGATATATTTATATATCAAGTGCAATGGACTGTGATTTAAACGGAACGAAAGTTCACCGCTTCATATGTAATCGGAATTGATCGATGTTAAATTAAATATTTAATACGAAAAACTCGTTATGAAAATTGTATATTTTTAATTTTAAGGGTTCATTCTACTTCAGGATACCGAAAAAAAATTTTTTATCGTCTTAAAAGTAATCCACTTTAAGCACTTTGCAAATATTTTTATTTTTAAACTAAGATGAACCCTTAATGAAACAAATAAAGGCATGATTGATTACGAAAAATCTTTGAATATTGTATACGTATAGAAAGTTTAAGAATGGTCTATATAGGAATTCTTTGTCGAGTTCCAACGACATCATGGATAGAAGGTTTTAACTTGATCCTTTACTCGAATGTTGGTAGAAGTTCGCAACCGAGGGACTCTCGCGCAAGGATTCCTCGCATAGTTTCTCGAAATTCGAAAATGTAAAATGATTAAGGAGAGAGAGGATGGCTTAATCGACTGACTCAATAATGGATATTGAACTTTATTACAATCATAATAATGATTTATCATTCGCCGAGAGAATAGCAAATATATATATTTACCTTTAACCTAATGACTTTTCGTATTATATTTGCATGGAAATTGATTTTCATTAACATAGAGAGTAAGAAAAATTTTTAGGTTATAATAAAATTGAGGTTATAAAAGTTCTGTAAATGTAACAATAAACAATAAATAAATATAATAAACTGTATTTTGAAAACGCTATAGTAAATAATTTGTAGTTTTTATTACGTACAATAGCTGAGCAAATTTTCAATTTTATTAATTATATACAATGTATTTTTACGCAAATCTAATTCAATTTTTAGTTGTGAAATCAACTAGTGTTTATGCAAATACACTTTATCCTGGGAAATCTTAACTAAGCATATTCTTCTAGAGTTCAATAAGAAGAAAAAGAAAACAAAGAATAAACATTCAGTATAAAGTAAAGAGAAAAAAAAACAAAAGTGAAAATGAAAAATCGCAGATTAACAATCAAGTAACGGTAACAAATATATAGTTAACTTCAAAGCGTAAAAGCATAAACCTTAAGATATAAATGTTTGAATAAAGTAAAAGATAAATGTATATATATACTTTTGAGTAAGGAAAATATGGTTCAAGGCTAATAAGTCTAACCATTTATCTGCAGCATGAGTTTCTGATATTGCAATATTACAGAGTTGTTTGTTATTACTTTTCCTCCAACAGCTCGAGTCTAATATGTATATAGACGAATATTAGTCAAGTCATAAAGTCAAAGCGTCAAAGTATACCTGTCGCGGTTAACATTTAATATTATATTCGAAAGTGGACGTCCTACACAAGAGTGGATAAGGACAGAGAAGGTTCTGCGAGGCAACTGTTTTTAAAACAAGCGAGATGAAGGAAGAAAGAAAGAAAAAAATAGATCGTACTCGCAACTTTTATAATTTATTCATAATTTCGTAAAACTAATTGGCAAAAGTTAAATAAAAAAAAATGAGACTCGAGTAAGAGAATGCAAAAATTTTTAACTTCTTCGAGGACATACATTCACGTATATACGAACTTACAAGTAAAACACTAAAGAAGCAAATGTCTTTTTTATTTAGCGTGGAAAAATGAAAGAAAGAAAAACGAAACTATCGGTTTTCATTAATGGATTAGGCGCCATTGTATATATGAAACAATCATCCTTTCCGTTGGTTATAATACACATATGCTTAAGGGATAAAAGGCTTGAGAGAGAGTAAAGAGAAAAAAATTCGCGTGTAAAACCGTGAAATCTCGGTCAAAGATTGATTTGAGAAAAAGCCAAGTTAGCCGTTTATCTCTCGACAAGCGGGCTGCCGGATAACCGGTAAATAATTCATACGAAAGAGAGGATGGTATAGTATGGCGCTTCTGCCTTGGCTATCCAAACACACTCGGTAATTTAACGAGCTTTGCAATAGAGAGAGAAAGAGAAAGATTTCGTATGTCAGATAGAAAGAGAGAGCAAAAGATAGAGGAGGATCGCTCTCGTATCTAACCTCATACTGTGTGTGTGCTTGGTAATTCAATGAGTTATCTCCAAGTTTCGTTAAGTCTAGGGGATGAGAGAGAGGAGAGGAATAAGAGGGGGAGCGATAATTTTCTGCGACGCGTACCTCCCCCGTAATCAGCGCAATTTATCCAAACCAAGAGAGAAGAGTACTTTGCTTTTCTCTTTTTCTCTCTTTCTCATTTTCTTTCTCTCTCTCTCTCTTTTTGCATACGCCTAAAGTTATATATATGTGTGTATGTAAAGTACTACTAGATTTGAGAGAAAATCTGTCTCCCCTCGACAAATTATCCGTACTCATTCTCTTTCTTTAGACTTCTGTTTCCGCTTTGTGGTGTATGAGATTTAATATTTCTAATCTAATGATAAAAGTTTACTCTATTGATTTTACTTCGAGTTTGTTCTCAATGTTTAGGAAAATTAAATTGGAAATGTTTTTTTTTAATTGTAAATAGCGTTATGATGAATTTAGTGTTATTTTTGATAATTTTAAAAATTTAGCTATGGATTGATAATTTTTTGCATTTGCATATGATAAAAAAGTTATGAAAATAAGGTAAAACTTTTAAAAAATTAAATTTTTTTGAAAAATTCATGATTATTCTGTGATGTGATTGATACTAATAAATATCTTTATGAGGATAGAAAAAACTGATTTATAAATATAAAGTCAATAAAAAATTAAAAACCGAATAAAATTGTACATTTTATTTGTAACATTTAATTTTTTAAAACTAATAATACTATATTATTACTATATCAATAATAACTGATATTATTACGTAAGCGAAAAAAAAAATATATTTCATGCCAAGAAAAATAAAAAAAATAAAAATAAAATTTATTTAACAATTTTATGCAACAGAATATTGACATATTTAAAATCCGCATTAAAATAAATTTAAACATATGTTGTGCAAGAGCAAAGTTACTTTTTGAAATGAAATATGAAAATTTTAATACGGAATATTATTCTTTCTAACGCGTTAATTTTTGAAATTATTTTAATAACTTTAAGTCGCTTTGCCTGAAAATTTCATTTTCTGTCTCTCCTGCAAAACTTTATTAATGTATATTATCTAACTTTTTATTTTTCGGTCTAACACTTTATTACATGTTTCATTTGACATAAAATTATTTAAATTATTATTTTTTTTCTCTCTCGATAAATATTGGCAATTTTGATTTTTAAAATTTTATACTTCGAACTTTAAATTATTCAAGATTTTACTTTCATAAAATTACATTTTTGTTGAAACATATCTATTTTAAAATATAATAAAATTTCAAAGAGCCGTGCCATTCAATGGTTGAAATTCATGAAAGTTTGAAGTGAGCCAAGAATAGAAATGAATATCCAATGAACGTATTAAGAAATCAGTCCTTAAATATAATATGAATATTTCTATAAAAAAATTTCTATTTTCATTGAAAATTTATAATTTAACAAAGTTATTGTAAGGCAATTTTACAAATGATACCTAATAAAAAATTGTTCCTATACAAACGGAAATTCAAATACAATAAATTTAATTTTACACAATGTATGATAAAAAAGAATGTTCATAGGAAAAGTTGTACAGTATCGGTTATAGGTAATATACATGTGATAACGTGTTCCAAGCCACTAGTGTGAAAACCATCGAAACAGAAAAATCGAAACCGAAATAGAATATCTTAGTAAGTTATAAGAAGTAAGAAGAAAAAAAAATGAAAAGAGAACTGTATATATAAGACCGGTGTGAAAATGCAAAATACGCTTAAGCAAAGAAAGGAATACAAGAATATAAAAATAAAGATGAAAAGATATAGTCGTTTCTTCTTTTTCTTATTCTTTCTCATCTTTTTCTTCCTTTGCTGCCCTGACGTTGAAAATCTTTGTCGCTTTTAAAACTCTATGCGCAATTGGTACCGAGGCAATTACTTTTGTTCACTATCTCTTTTTTTTTTCTCTCTTCACTCTTATAACACTTTGCTTTATACTATCTCCGCTGTACTTACATGTATATATAGATATGTATATAGAGTGTTACCGGTGAGAGTTTTACTCAATAAATATATAAGAATAAAACGCGGACGTTATAGAGAGCTCTGAGAGAAAACTAAAAATCATCTTACGTAAGCCGAGCATAACAAGCGCCGTTTTGCTAATGAACTAGACTTATACTCAAAATTATACTTATGTATGTATGCATATTAAAATCATCGTAAATTCGTGATTCAAATATACTCGGTTATATCGATACTTCAGACTAGGAAATTTTTATTCTTGCTTTGTGTTTTTTTTTGTTTTATTACTTTTGTGTTTTACTTGAATCACGTATTTTTACATCAAAAACCCTTTTTAAGCATCATGAAATTTCCGCATGACCAACTTTTTCAGTAACAAACCGACCATTCCGCTGACTCGACGGTTTATTAATATTATTTGAATTGTATTTTTTTTTCCTTTTTTTCGAGAGCTGAATACTTGTTTAATACGAGTGCGCTTTTTTTCGTCGATGGTACTTATCGACAAAGAATTTACTTTGTAAAATCGTCAATACATTAATGAAAATTTTTTATAAATTGAAAGGGTTTTGGGTTTTGGCAATGAAAATGATCATAATTTAAGTTGGAGATTTTACTTTTAGTATTATTTGAAAATATTTTTATAAATAATTTCATGAACAAATTTGTGTAGTACCTTTATATTTTAACGTAGTAGAATGTATAAAGTACAAAAAAAAACTGCAGCTTAAACTTATGCTCTATGTTGTATAAATAAAAGGAATGCAGTCATTTTTTTTTTTAATAAAGTTTTTTTTTCTCATATTTTTAAACATGAAATTAATTATTTAAAAAAATTTTTACTCATAAGTTAAATGCAATTGAAAGATAAAATTAAAAAAACTTTATATTTTTTATGTGCACTTTGCATTAACATTTCATGCGCTCCAACAGAAAAATTTTATCGACATAATTAAATCTTTAAAGGGATATGATAAAATAAAATTTTTCTTTATTCTTCGATTTTAGATTTCGATACTAATAAAACAATGGTACAAGGCCAATAATTATAAGTGTAATAAAAGAATTCGTTTGAACTTTCAATTTTTTTTGTAAAAAATATACGTACTCGCTATAATAATAATTAAAATTTGTATCGACACTGAATATCTGAAACTCATTAACCAATTCGTTATCGAAAATTATAATCCACGTCTTATCGCATTATATCAATCAT
The DNA here is from genome assembly GCA_017163975.1 of Anastatus disparis. NCBI lineage: Eukaryota > Metazoa > Arthropoda > Insecta > Hymenoptera > Eupelmidae > Anastatus > Anastatus disparis. Next base: position 6,554,302 of record JAFFSR010000226.1, read on the forward strand.
GAATGTTCGATGAAATTAACGAGCATTTTTTTATTAAATAACAGTACACTATTGTATTATGAATATGTGAAAATTAATGGTTCGCCATAAGAGTATCAAATGCAAACTATGAGCGTATTTTAAAAATAAAATTAAATGAAAAACACTCATTTTTTTCTATACATTTACAATCATGTGTTTCATACAAAAATGCAGTACTTATAACTTTTCGAGTAATTATTAATGTTGTGTTTAAAAAAAACTTTTTTGGCAATCCACGTATTACAAATAATATTTTTTAAACTTGAGGTTTGTGGCTTGTAAAGTTGAAAAGCGAATTTGTTTTAAAAACATAATTTAGTTCCTTGTGGCTTATGGTACATACAAAAGTTTAGAATTTTTATTGCCTACAAACATATAAATCCATATAAAAAAAAATGTTTTGCTTAGATCAATTAATTGATTGCGTATCTTAACTACTAAAAATTAAGTTCAGTAAATGATAAAGAAGAGAATATGAAAAAAGAAAACTAAAACTGAGAAGAAGCGTATATTGCACCTTCCTAGAGCTTCTAAAGCATATTAAAATTCTTGCGGGCTGGAGTTACACACCGGCCGCGAGAAATATAAATCTTTGATACTGTTAACGCTATGTGGCAGTTTAGTTCCGTTTAGTAAGTTAGCTCCTTCTTTTTAAATAACTCGTTAAATTTATTTATGGCGTAACGAGAACGTGAACCAAGATCTTTTTCTTTTTAATTTTCATGCACACAGTTTGAATTTGAAAATTTTTTCTATAAGAAATTAGTGATTGAAAAAATTAATGTGTGAAATTTAAATTCTTGAAAAAGAGATCAAGAAAGTACGTCAAAATATGAGGAAATTAATATCGTGCTTAATGAGAATTCAAATGGAATTTGATTGCAAAAAAAAGACATTTTCTTGTTTTTATTAAGTCTGTCATTTTCTCTTCAATTTAGTTTAGTTGAATAAGGGTGACTTTTTTACTTTCAATAACTTTTTTTTATTAAATCATCAACAATGAGTTTCATTTTGGTCATCCAAGATAATCGATATAATAAAGTATTGTACATTGTTAAGCATTAAAAAAAATTATTTGATTAATGATGGGTGGAAATTTTCATTAACTTTGCTTCAAAATAAGCTTGTATATCGTTGATTTATTAACTATGTAATTGAGCTAACATTTCAAATTATGTTTTTAATATTTTCAAAATGAAAAAAGTAATTATAATTTTGGGTTAGTTTACTAATGAAATGTAGCGCTATTTGTTTATTTGTTAAATGATTAATTATATAGTTAAATACTATTTTTTCAATAAAAAAATTTTTTTTCAATAATATTATAAAAATATGTTTTAAGTTACAAGGATTCGAATCACATTATTTTTAAAGAATTTATATACGTGTGCATATGTAGACATTTACAATTTGAGAATAGTTTAATCAATTTTCATAGGTTTTTTTTTTATTTTTTTTTTATCAATTTACTTCTCAAAATTAAAATGTTGAATTTTGTTTTTGATTTTTTCATATCTAAACAATTATTTTCAGAAATATTTGCAAATCTATTTGAAAGAACTTTTGTTGTAATAAACAACTTCCTGCGAGTATTTTGACGATTGTTATTTTTTTTTGTTGAACAGGGTAAAGTATCTTTTTTATACATGATTATAACTTGAAAACTGTTAAAAATAATTGAATCAAATTTTAATGGATCGTTCATAACAATATCTAGAAAAATATAATTTTATTTAAAAAAATGGATTTTTTAGTTACCACAATAAATGGAGTTAATTGATAGGAATCGATACAAAATATTCTAGAAAGATAGATTTTTTGTACAATTTTTAAAATATTTTAGTTTTATAAATGTTTGAAGGTATATTTTTTTTAATGATTATAGTAACAACCAATATTTTTTTATTTCATATGAATATTTTATGTGATATTGATTTATTTATATTATATTTTAATAATTTAATTAATCAATTTTCTCGTTATTGTTTTTAATTAAACTTTTTATTTTAACTTAATTATTAAAAATTTTCAGAAATTAGATTATTTTAATCGATTCCCTTCAATGCATTCCCGCTTTCGTACTAACTGCGAAATCGATTTTTTTCAATGAAATAGCATTTTTCCGGAAACTACGACATAGAAAAGTTTAAAAATTCAATAAGATAATATTTAGTCTACAGTCTATTAAAATGTTATTAAATTATTTTTAATACTTTCCAAGTTATAAAAAAGTACTTTTTCCTTTATCAAAAAAGAACGAGAAAAGCTATAGTTAAAATTCTTGCTGGAGGTTATCCATAAACAAACATATTTGCATATATATTAATCTAATGTTCTACGCAAAACGATAGAAAAAATCCTTCTAATCATGAAATTGATGTAAAAAATAATTTATCGATTAAACCGAAAATTCATACGCGCACGTAAATATATAGCAAGTATTTTCTAAAAATACTTTACATTACTTTGAATACGTTAAAATACATTTCTAAGTAATTAGTTAAATATCTGTAAATAAGAAAAAGCTTTATTCTGATACCGTATGCTTTATGATTGTTCGTTTAAAGATGTTTTTAAAGCATAAAAAATTTCGAGCAATCATAAGTGCACTAAAGGGAAGTAAATAAAAAGAATAAGTAGTATTACGTGAAAGGCTGATACTCTCTTCGCGTATATAAGAATAATACAAAAGAGAAGTTGGCGAAAAAATCGCGCTCTCTTTCTCTCTGTGATATTGCGGGTAGTTGCATGCGTTATATATACGCGCCGGCATAGAGTAAAGATACGTGCAAGACATGAGCAAAGAATAAAAATAAGTAGAGGTAAGAAAGCTTTTCGTAACCTACGTCTACTTACATGAGAATTTTTCTTTCGTTTGTGTATACGCATGCAAGAACGAGAAAGAAGAAGAAGAAGAAGTCTCTATTTTTCTTTGCTACATCATTCATTCATCTGTCAAAAATTTAGTATATGTCTCAAACATTTTTACTTGAAAACGTTCCCTCTCGAACTTTTACTCATCTATACGTGATATTTTCTTTCGTATATGTACATGTACACGTGAAATATGTATATTAAATGTATGATTTTAGAGGAATGCCACAATTATTGAACACAGGAATGATACTTCAATTAAATCAATAAAACAGATGTGACAAATTAAAGACAATAACAGATACACTTGATAGAAAATTGTTTCCTTCGTGGAAATTCCTCTTGTCAATTGCAATGTGTATATATATGTACATATATGAGAATACATAAATTGCATGTATATATACAGCTCTCTATATACGTGTATAACAGACATTTGGGCGAATATGTGTATTGTGAGAGGAAACTTGGTTATACCCTTGGCGCATATAGCATGCTTTGAATGTTGATGAGATCGTATTTGGTGAATTTTAACCCGCTCTCTCTCTCTTTCCATCCCATTGTCAACGTGCAAAAATCTTATATTTGAAAATTTTCCTTATTTTCAGTCTGTGTTAATACTTTGTGCAACGTGATCATTTGAAAAAATAAACTTTTTTTCATGATTTTAAAATTTGCTTCTTTATTTACACTTTTACTTATATTTTCTTTTAATTAACAAAAGAAAAAACAATTAAGAACTAATTTTAGAATTTGAATTCTGATACATTTTATCGCACATTCCTTGCTAACGAAGAAAATTAGGAATACTACAAAACGGTAGTCTAAACGATCAAAATTAATTTTGCCAAAAGCTTAGTGTAACAAGATTTTAATTTGTTCGTTTAATTATTAAATACTTTGACTTTCGTAGTCACCGAAAGAATATAAGTATAATCCTAGAGTAAATAAAAAATTCATGTATTTTAATGTCTTATGTAAAATTCGTATAATTAAAGTTTAATGAAAGCATCAAAGATTTTAAAATATTAACGAATATGTTTCCTCTCAATTTCACCCATATAGACTACGTAATATTACCTTCGAGCGCAGTATAAAGTACAGTATGAAGGAGGAAGAGCACGGAAAAAAAAGAAAAATAAATGAAAAAGATTCGTTTCATGGTGGATGCATTAGCATTTAACATAGCATAAATCACGTCGCTCGCTAAATCTCTTAAATTTTCCAATTATGCTCAATTTGCTCAATCAAAGAGCATTACGTTCAATGAGTATCATTGTCGGATTCTTGGAAAATCAAGTGTCGATCAATTGGATACAAGAAGATTGTCTGTATGCAGGCAGACTTGTTATATCGTTGTGTTTCCATAAGCATGTTCTGCTTATTATCATCGTTAAATTCTGTTTTTTCTTGTTTTCATACAGACTCGAGTATCGTGTAGATTTTATGCGTATTACGGAGCTAACAATTTCTCGGAGATTTTAGAAAGTGTGCAAGCAACCCCTTTTTGAGCGTATACTCCATTATCTCGCTTAGTTTTATGTAATTTTCACCTTTTTTTGGAATTATATTCTGAGAAGCGTGAAAGATAGAGAGAAAAAAAGCCTCCGAAGGCTTGAAAAACTATTTTTATCTTTTTTCTCTTTCTCTAAAGACTACGCTGCTTTTCTTTTATACCACTGCTATCCCACTTTACTGGATTTTTTTTCACTTTTTTTTGTGAGACCGACATTTTCTTTAGCATTTACCTTTCTGTGTATATTTTTTTTATTTCACTTTCTCGCCTTCTTTTAATTATCTTTTTAGCCTTTGTCCTTTGAGTATTATATTGCCTTTGTTGTCCTTCTTATCTTTTCAAGCTTTGCGTTTTACGTCCCTTTTCTTTTTTCTACCGAGTTTTTTTATATACGGGAAAGACAACAATAACGATCCGAAAGTCATGAGTAAGGTCAGTTGCAAGTAAATTATGAAAATTGATATTGTTTTTCCAAGCTATAAATTTCATATAAAGCTTTATTATTTACACTGAAAATATTAATTTCTGAGATTAAATTTTCAACAAGTAATTTCAAAATAATTATGAAACCATTCGAGATACATATTAAATTTAAAAAATATTAATTAGGAAGTTACTTCTTTAAATATTTACCAACACATTACCCAGGTATATATATTTACATGTTAAAAATTTCATACCAATTTAATGTTCTACTTTTAGTCAAAAAAATTCTACATTTTTTCTTCCTTGAACCTTTTTAGTCTTTATAAATATACAAAGTCTCTTTTGCACATGGCTCATCTGTAAGGTATGCTTAAAACGCGTTCGTTCGTATATACGTACGTACGTTTTCGTCGTCGTTCATTACCTATAACGTTACGCTTTTATATATGCTAGCACTCGGAAATTGCTACAAAGTTTCTGTAATTACACATTGAAGCCTCGTTTTCTATTGAATATTCGTCCAATTAGATGCTTGGAAAGTTTAGAATCGGTTTTCCGCTCTCACGAATGAAAGATCCTGCCGCGAGTCTAAATCGCATACATAAGATATATATCGGATTGATTTTATTCAACTCTGCATAAAATTATACGTGAATTTTCTTACTTTTTTCTGTTTTAGATCTTTTTTAATATTAAAATACACTTATTGAATATAAAAATAAAATACTTGTTTTATATATAAGCAATCGTTTGATGTAGATGAAAATTTTAAACAATGAATTTTAGTGTAAATTAAAAAAGTTATTAAAATGTACATAAATAATTACAATTTAATGGAAAGGGCTTTTAAATTAAAATTAACGTATTTATAACTAAATTTAATTCGTCTTTAACTTGCTCAATTGACTATCTTATAAAATTTATGCGTCAATGTAATTTTTATATAAAATCAATGATGTACTTTACATAAATAATTTTACGTAAAATATATCAATAACAATAGTTAAAAAGTAGAAAAAAAAATCGTACAAATCCGCAAGGACGAATTATTTAAACGTAAATTATACGAATTGCATAATAAAACTTTAATGAATTTCAAGAAGCGAAAAAGTAATAAATTATTGTAACTGTTCAATTAAAAATTAATTAATTTTTCTTAATTAATAAGATTAAATTAATATTTTTTTTAACAAAGTATCATGACCCATTAAGAAAGTTACTGTAGTAAATTATGATTTTTTTTTAATTAGTATGTCTTTGTAATATTCCTTCTTAATAAAATGTAAAATGAGTCTTTGAAAAATAAAAAAAATTGAAATAATGATGTTACGTGAATATTACGTTGATATAATAATTTTAAATATGTAAAGATTTTTCGATATTTACATTAAAATTCATTTGCCTTGAAAAAATTAACAAACTAATTTTAAGGGAGTTTGAAAATTTAGTTTATAATCCCTAATTCGAAAACTGATAATTTTCAATTTTTTAGCAGCTTCTAATTAATTTATCTTTATTACATTATGGGACGCCTGGTATATTGTTTACATTTAGAAGAATTAAGTCAACTTTTTTTCTATAAGGTTTACAGATTTGCCCTAGATTTAAAAATAATTTAATTAAGATTTTAAACATTCTTTTCATTTTTTTCACTATTTTTAATATGTTCCCTATTTATTCACATATACTTTCTTCTCAAATTCTAAGGTTTCCAAAAGTTCTTTTTTTAATAAGATAATACAATGCACATAAGAAAATTATGATTCGTGCATAGTTCATAAAGCTCATTTGGTTTATAATTTTATAATTTTCAAAAGTTTTTATTGGACTAAATTATAAAAGTAAAATAATGTAATTTAATTATCTAATTATTCAGTTTCTTTTATAGATATTGGGTTATCGGGTTAATACTGTAATTAAATTAATGCCAGAAAAGAAACGAATTCAACTACATTATTTATCTAATGCTGACCTTTTTTTAAATTGTTTTGATCACAAAGTTTTGTTAACGATAAATATAAAAGATGAAATTATCCATGTTGATTAATCATGAGAGAACTGGTAATAGAAACATAAGCATTAAAAAAGTAATCAATAGTCAATACTGCCTATAAATAGTATTTACTTTCCATCAACGTTTCCATCACTGTATAAGTGATACTTTTTAAGATTTAATCATTTTACTTTAAAATAACCAACCAACTTAATTTATTACATATGTTATATTAGTCAAAGCAAAATACATAATATTTACATTTTTTTGCCAATATGATATAACGTAATAAATTAAGTTTATCAGTTATTCTAATGTAAAATAATTAATTCTTGAAAATAATAGCTTATATAGCGATGGAAACATTGATGCACTGAGTGAAATCCGATTTTGAAGCAAGTTGAATCCACTTACGTTTAACAGAGATCTTTTTTGTTTCATGTCTTAATAGCGATCTGCCTTAATGAAGCCTACAATCTATTTTTTTCGAATTAACTAAACTAAAGTGGATTAATAATTAATTGAAATAAATAGACACTAACTGCAATAGATAATGTATTTGATTAAAGAAAATTTAGCAAAATAAAATTTTCCAATTTCAAAAAGTAGATTTCGTATTGATTTTAAAAGAGCGCACTCAAGTGGAATGGTCTTTTTTAGTTCTAGAGATTCTTTTTCTCATTGTTAAATATAAATGATATTCGTAGACGATATTATCAGTTGGTTCTTTTTTTTAATCTTTAAACTTTCGTAATTGTATTTTTAATATTTATGTATACATAAACAATATTGATCAATTAAACAAGCATACTTACATTAATTAAAATAAAAACACTAAATTATAAAATACCAAATACAACAGAATAGAAGAGAGAGCTTAATGATATGAAAACATAAATAACACTTACCAATTCTAATGACCGGCGGCAGAGACATGACAGTGCTGACCATAATGACCATGAGGGCAAACAGTAGCGCCATTGTGTGTTTACCTAATACCCTTTATACTCTCTATCTCGCTTCTTCTTCTTCTTTTTTTATTCCCCTATCTCCCTCTATTCTTTATGTCTAAATATTTAGCGCGCACTTGCAATATAGCTGCCAGTACGCGATGGGACGACTATGACATTGTTCACGTGTTAGCCCCCCTTTGAAGAGCAAAAAAAAAAGGAAAAAGAAAGAAAAAAAAAATAAATTACACGGTATAACAGACGAGAAAAAAAATCAGCGTGCACAGCTAGATCGACTATATCGTTCTTGCTCGCGCCACTGGCTACACTTGCTATCTAATTTTCGTTGCATTTTTCTTCTTTTTCTGTCATAACTTAAGTTTTCACTAATAAGAGATTATACGCCTCTTTTTATTGTTCTTCTCTTTACTCGGTAACATTATCTTCTTCTTACTGATGACACTTAGTTTTTATCATCATCGCATTGCGCTGCCAATGATATCTGTAACAATTAATAAAAAATGTCTCGTTATTTATTTGATTAATTTTATTTTATTTTTTTTTAAGTTTGCATTGTACTTGCTGGTGATTGAATACTATTGTTTTATGTCTAAATTTTTAGCTGATGTTTAAACAATTTTAAAAATATTTAAAAGATTATTTATATTTTAAAAATGTTTATTTCTATATTCTTTTACGTTATAATCATAAACAAATTATGATTTTTTTGTCATATCTTCATATGAACTTACAATATACTTCATTAACCTTTGAGAAAAATACTGGGAAAAAATTCCTTGTTTGAAAAGAGAGGTAGAGTATTTTTTTTTTTTTTTTTTAATTAAAGTTTGATTTAAACAGCATAAAAAGCAATTTAAATTAAAAATTTAGAATTAAGAAAAATGCAATTACACGTAAACGTAATACAAATGTACGTAACTCAATTACTTTCGTTTCCAACTAAACTATAATTTTTGCAAATTTATGTTTTGAAATTTTACACAAAATAAAAAGTATGAAATTTTTGCATATTAATAATAAAAACGTTTCATTATAAACATAATATTTTTTCTCATAAAAAATAATAATTTACATTTTGTTTAAAATGAAAAGTATTTTTTTATTAAAAAAATATGATGTTAATAAATAAAATAAGCCTTGACTAATTCAACATAATGAAAAGAATAAAGAATGCAGTTACCGAAATGGTTTTATACAGTTCTGAAAGAAGAGTAACACACAATAATTTACAGCTTATAAAGCACAAGAGCATCCACGTTGATTTAGAGGGTTAACTGCGAAACCATTGCCATAGTGCCGCTCTTTTCCGGCCAAGCGCAATGAAAAAAAAGAGAGAAAAAAAAATGAAAAGAAAAATAGAAAAGAAAGAAAAGTGGAAGATATAGAGTCAAAGAGACTAAGAAAGACATAAAGAGAAAAAGTGAAAAAGATAGACGGAGAGAGAAAGAGAAGAATCGCACGAGCAAATTAAGCTTCGTCATCAATATTCAACGTGGAAGAGAATCCAATTTGAGATTCCCGCTTCTCGAACCGCGAGGTTCGTGACTTTTTCCTGTAATTTCATAGCGCGTCGAGCTCTCGCCTCGCGCTGCCGAGCCATATATCGGTATATAGAAAACGAGAGAGAGAAAGATAAAGCAAAGGGGGTGTTCAACTGAAAGTGGATACAGCAGAGAGCGAGGAGGGCACAACGTAAACGTAAGCGAACGCTTCTACCTCGGCGGCCTCGATTCCTCAATCAGCCAACGACCTGCTCTCTTCTTCCTATGATGCATTGCTTATTATTTCTCACTTTACTCGTCTCTACGAACTTACTTTACGTTACTATACTGCTTACCATACTTTGAGATTCTTTTTTTTTTCTTTTTTCAATTTTTTTTTCTTCTCTTTTTCATTTTTATCAAATTAAAAAAGTAGAGTAAGAATGAATTAAAACAGAAAGGTACTGTGTCATATCTCAAAATGAAAGGAAAAAAATAGGAAAAAAGTACATATATAGTAAAAAAAATTTTTTTTTGGAAAAAACAATTTTTGTTTGTTACGCAGATTTTTTTTAAGCTTTTACAATAGAGAAGATCGAATTTTTCGATGGAAATAAAGAATTCGGTTTCGTGCATGTAGAAATGAAATTAAGTTGGTATTTTTATGCAGATTGAAAAAAAAGCTCAGTGTTGATTTTTATTTATAATCTATTTTTTTTTATTGAAAATTCAATTTCAAATCTAATAAACACATCTCTGAATTTTTATTTAATTTAACCATAATTGGATTTTAATTTTTCGATTTATTTTTGCATTGTTGTAACGTTGACGAGAAGAAATAACGAATAAATTTTAACTAAATAAAATTCATTTCAAAAAGAATTGCATTTAATGTTATGTTAATAATAATTTTAATTATTTTGTAAAAACAGAAAGATTTTCTATTAATTTCACCAAATTGATGTAAGTAATTATTATCTCTTTTTACATAAAATCGAGTTGATTTAAAAATTTAATTAAATATTCTATAGAATACGTTATTATTCTTTCATTGTTAATTAATTGTCCAACAATAAACGTTAAATTACTTTTACAAGAAATAATAACTCCTTGCATCCATAGGTAAATGAGTACATTAAAAATTTGATATTTTACTTTTATTTTGACAACTAAAGCATAAAACAATATTTTTGATCATCAAGTAAAAAGTTTCCAACAAAGACTATAAAAAAAATCGCCGCAATTTAGTGGGACAATGAACAATATGCATCATTAACAAGCTCATTATAAAAAGTATTCAAGACCAAACAGTTAAGCATAAAAGTCGATCAAAAATAAAAGTGTTTCAAAAAAAAGAAAAAAAAATTCTTGGACAAAAGGCTATACGAGTTTCGCAAGATATTTAGACTTCGTGAAGTTTTGTAAAAATCGCCTCGAGCTCGTTGCGGTATACATTTAAAAAAAGAGGTTCGAGTCTTCAATAAGAAAACGTTAAGAAAGAAAAATATAAAAAAAGTTTAAAAAAAAAAAAACAAAAAAAAATAAAAGAAAAAGAAAAGAGATCCGTCAGTTACACTTTTATTTCTCTTCTCGGTGTAATCAAGCAATTGCGCTTTAAAAAAAACAGCCTTGAGGAAGGTGGAAGGTGGCGCAAAGCAAGAGAAAGAGAGTATATAGAAAAGCGAAGTAAACAACCCGACTAAAGCACACCATGAAGCAAACTTACCCCTTAACGAATTGGATTAACGTAAATCCTTTTACGACAACTCTAATAGCAAGAGAGCGTGTGCCGCACGTCTATCGGCTTGTGCAGCCTGCTGCTCGTCTCTCTTTCTCTCTCTCTTCTCTCTCGCGCGCGCACGTTTCAACGGATGTTCCATGTTAAAAGAAAAAAAAAATCGACGACGTACAAACAAACAAACTAACAACAAACAAAAAAATTAACTAAAAAAAAGAGAAAATGAAAGACAACTACAACTACAGTAGAAAATAGATATCCCATTGTATACGTATCGACGAGTTTTCATTGGAATTTTCCTTTTATACGCTTTCTTCGACTTTTCTTTTGCCTTAACTAAATATATAAAAGATGTACTACTGTTACGACAAGAATCATACAAATATATGTACTATTTTTTTTCATTACTTCTTTCAAAAGACAAAAAAGCCATGGCAAAAGATCGAAAGACGTGTTATCGGATCATCTTGTTAAGGAATTCTGGTAGAATAAAAGCTGCACATCCGAGATGTTTTCTCATTATTAATTGAGAAGCGAAAGAAAAATATAATGGCGTAATTACTTTATCTTAGGATAAAGTAGTGAGAGGAAAATCTAATAATGAAAATAAAAAAGAGAAGAAAAACGATCGATTCAAAGCGATTGAAGTGCGAATTCTTTTTCAGATCACTAAGACGAGATATTTAAGGAATGAGATTCTGTTCAAATTATTACGTATTTACAGCACTGATGTAACCAATGTTTTAACGAGATTCAAATTTTCTTTACTGGATTGTGTAATCTAAAAATAATAGAAAGAACTTAAAATTTTCATCAGTGTCAAATATTAACTGGATGCTAAATTATTAAATGGAATACTTAAATTTTTAATGTAATACAGTTATAAAAATTTTACATGTTCTTTACATAATGTATAATATAAAAATTCAAACTTCTAATTAAAAACAAAAAATATACATAAACTACTTGAAATCTAAACACAATATTTTTTTTAATTTTATTTAACGTCGCTGTATTTGTGCTATCGTATCGATGCTAATTAGCGACGGAGATCATCAGTGTATTCGTGAACAAAACAAATTTAACGTACAGTGGTGCTTGTATCAATCGGCTGTTAAGAGCGGGAATCGAACTCGGAACCTCGAGGTTACGAATCCATCGCTCTACCGTCTGAGCCACTGACGATCTCTCTATATTTAAAATTATTAAATTATAATAACAAATTTAATAATCGATAAATGTTATACACAATTGTTGTGCAATATTATTTCAGATTGCAAATAAACATTTCATATTTGACAATTATTCCATGAACACCCGCAACGCGAGATAATATACACATATAAATAACAAAAAGATATAAAATATCCTATAAATGCATATTTATATATTTATCCATTGAATAATGCGTGAATAGCCTATTATTAATACGAAACATTAGCTAAATAAGCAACGTATATAATAGCTTATCTGATATAATCAGTTAGTATATATTATACCATTTAATAGACCAAGCTTAAATTCGATAACGTATATAAACGACTCGTTAAATAAATTCATTATTAATGGCATTGTCATTCACAGTTTTCATTTTGTTGTCAGACATTTCCTCCCGTCCCACCCTCTTCTTCCCTTTTTTTTCTTCCTTTGATTCCGTTTAATTTGTATATATAGATGCCTATGTACGCGATGTTTGATCAGAAATTATGGAGCGCCACGCGCATGATTGTGACAATAATATCCAAAAGTACCGTAGTCGTCGTCCCTCCGATGATTTATGCAAGCGAACGAATTTCAACGTCAGTGAGAAATAACTTTGCTCCTCTCGCTCACTCGCTCTACTCCATATCGGCAATTAATTTGTCGACGTCAGAACCTATCGGCAAATTATTTTACATCCTTCGTCTCTTATGAACGTATATAACTTCATTTCGTTACTATCTCAAGTGAATATTACACTGATACTTCGATTTATCTTTTTATCAATCAGATTATTTTTACATTTTATTTCATATAATCATTATAGATAGATTGTCTTTCAATAAATTTTAACAACTTTCTGCTCATTTCTTATTCTTATTCAATTTACAATAGAGAATTTGTTAAAATTTATTCAAAGATAATAAATAACACTGTCGTCAGAATAAAAAAAAAATGTTTAAAAAATATTATATACAAACATGAAACATTTATAAAATTATTAAAAAATTTTTAATATCCAATAATTTGGTATTATGTAAAATTACAAGAAATATTTGTACTGAAATTTCATGTAATTTTGAATACGTATCATAATTTGATGTTAATTAGTCAAGGCATACATTTTCCGTGCAAACGAGATTTATTAAATTGACGTTTATCGTGTATAGTTACATAAATAAAATCGTAAAATGAATGTTAATTCAAATCAATACCTAGCAGATATTTCCTATATAATTTATAACATTTATGTAAAACTAACGTTATTAACAAAATAAAAATCATCTATATCCTAACGCTGATCAATATGTATTTAAACATAAAATTCAATTCACGGATTGAAATTCTGATTATACATTTGTTTGATTAGCCTTTGAAATGCATATATAAACGATTTGAATTTTGTGCAAACACATTTGATAACTATATTAAACATTTTGTACCGTTCGTGTCAATCATTAAATTTTTATCAGATTTTTTGAGAAAGATAATCGCCGAATTATTTCATTTTCGCGGTAATTATTTCATTTCCCGGTATAATTATTTCATTCGGAAAGTGAAATGAAGCGAGGAGGAGCTTAAAATGTATGAAAGAGAAACAAACTTTAATTTTATACGTAAGTTAAAAATCAAATTTAATTTAATCCTCCCAAATCAATTTTAAACTACAAAATGAACTCATCACACTAATTTTGTTTGGCTTTCTTTGTAAAAGAGCCAAAAAATATCTTTAAGATCTTAAGAAATTTGAAATTACCTTGTCACCGGTAAGCTTAACTTCTCGTCCAACATTATCTATTTTATAGCTGTGCAGAGTACGTTCATCCTCTCCATTCATCGGATATCTTTTGCTCTCTTGATTGCTCATCAATTCTAATTTTTGACAAGATTGTCTTTAAGATTTACAATACCTCGTCACTCATCCAAGCAAAAGCAAAAAAACAAAGTGTTGATAAAACGGAAAAGAAGCACAGAACAGCCAGTTATTTTTATCAACGAGATTGTTCGCTAAGGAAAAATGAGCATCGATCATAGCCAATAAATTGATCTAAATTTTTTGAAAATTCATTTCTATCATTTTGATTGAGTTGCCGCAATAGTGGCAAGTAATCCATTGCCCATCGTCATCTCTCCTCGTAACGGCTCCACAGTTGAGCGCGCTCCTCAAATTCCATTCCGACACTTTCATAAGTTCTGGAAATTCCTTTGCCACACTATTAAACGATCGCACCCTTTTATACCATCACCATTTACCTTTACTTTTTTTAAATAAAATTAAAATAATAAAATAAACAAAAAAATTAGTCACAACGTTGCTTTATCACTTTTATTTCCAATTATAACAGATCAATCAATACATTAATAATTTTTTTTGTAAAAATAAAAAGAAAAAAATTAAATCGGCGATCGGTTAAAACCACACACAAATAGTTACCGAAAGAGCCCTTTTCTTATTTGACGTTTTTTTTTTAATCAAGCGCGTTTTTATATTAAATCGTATCGTGATCCAGGCCTCTCAATCCAACGTTCATATATAAAAATACATTTGCGCGTGATGATGATCCGGCAATCGCGATTGACGCGCGGGCACTGCCGAGCAACTCATCGCTTACCAAGCGAGAAACGCAAGTTAGAACGAGATAGATAAGTTGAAGTAGAGGGTTTACAAAGAGGCAAACCCCCCTTTTTACAACCCCCTTCTCGCACATGCGCAGCCATCCTACACTATATACCGAGCTGCGCGCGACAGATATGACACCCTCAAATGTATTCTTTCTCTTTCTACATTTTCCATATATATATATATATATATATATATATATATATATATATATATATATATATATATATATATATATATATATATATATATATATTCTTTTTTTTTTTTTAACTTTTTACTAGCGATATACATTGCACCTCTTTACCCTCGTTTTTTTTTACTTCGAGAATGGCACTGTATGTCGACGTACGGATGGCCATTGGGTAGTATATATCATGTCTTCTATATGCGATTTTGGTAAACTTTGTCGAATTGTTTGTTAACGATCGCTTTTATCTTGTAACGATTTGCGGATATGCAAGGGCTTGTGTATTGTGTGTAAGCTTTATACACCAAACTGGTTTTGGACTATGTATTGGGGATGATGAAAATTCCACAACTGTTTTTGACTCTTATATGGAGGGATATGGAATGTTTAAGCCATTTTAAGTTAAGGAATAAAAATGACTTTTGTTTGAAATATTAAAACTTTTTATGTGCAGTTAATACGCACTAGAAGCTTTCAAAAAAGGGGCAGAGTGGGATACTTGCTTTCAGTTCTTTTCATAAGAAATTTTAAAGTTTTCAAAGTTGTTCATGAAAATTTTTTGAAGATATGAAAAGAGGAAAATTTTTTGGGGTTAAGGAAAGCAATTTTTTTTCAAACTTATACAATTAATATGCCATTATTTTGCAAAATAAATTTTATCTCAACAATGATAAAGAGAATTATTACTTCAATGATTATGGGTGCTTTTAAATAAAAATTATTAATGAATAATCTTTTGAGTTTTTTCTATCATTTATGCATAATAATTTACATTTAATCTTATTTTTCATAATAGAATGTTCACCATAACTTGCTCACAGAGCAACTACAATTCTCGATGATGAAGATACTCATTTCCATGCGAGACAAGGTAACATAGTCGCAATAACAAATGTTATTTAAGCGCGTAGCGCTAGCTCGTTCGGATAATTAAGTATCATTCTTATTAGACTTTATGATGATTCTGCATACCCTAAAAATTAATTCAACTAATATTTACTGGACCATAGATAAAACATAATCTCATGAATTACTCATTTTATTCTAACTAAAGATTAATTAATACATGGTTAGAAATATTAACAGACGAAGTCTGTTAATAACAGTTAACAGACAAAAATGTATGTTACTTTGAAAGCAAAACGTCTTTAAGGGATTTAACAAAAAAATTTCTGTTAAATTTTTATACTTGGCACAATACAGGACACTTTCAGAATCAACAGACATAAGGTCTGTTAAATCGATACATCCTTGTCTGTTGCTTCAACAAAAAATTTAATAACAGATAAAAAAAGTTAACAGACTACACAATTGTTTTTAACCGTGTACTTAAGTAATACTTTAATCATTTTCACTCACTTTTATTATTTACTCTAATCGTTAAGTGTACACGTACATAAAATATCCATCGTTAAACCATTTTCCTCTTTCAAACAAACTACGTGTTTAACATTAACTTACAGCCCCATTCTTTTAAAAACAAGAGTAAAAAGAAAATGTATATACGTGTGACCAAGGCATAATCTCTAGAAAAATGTCAGCACAAAGCGTGAAGCTCTTTTGTTATCAAGATGTGGAGAGAAGTGTGCTTTTTTTTATTCTTTCTATTCTGTCATCGCGTATACTATAAACCGAGGCTCTCTCTCTCTAGCATTCTTGCTCTGAGTACTAAGAAGCTGAGATTATGGGGGATGGGATTTTTTTTTTCAAAGAGACAAAAGACATTAAGCACTACTTAGTTAAAGCTAATACTTAGTGGAAAAAAAATTATTCTTTAGCGTATATGAATAAGTTTTTTGTTTTACTTACGTAGCAAGTTAAATTTTAGTAAGTTTAATGGGAATTATATAAAAATTCACAGTGACAATAAGTACTGTTTTTAAAGATTTTATATCTTCTATAAAAAAATATAAAATTTTAATCTTGCCGCCATTAGGCATTAGTTCAATCATTGTATACTTTAAATAAAAAATTAAAAAAGAAAAATAAAAATAATTTTTATTAAAAAAATTAATTAAGAATTTGTAAAGCTAACCAAGCTACAACGAGTCTCGAACTTTTATAAGTAAGTCCCGAGGTGAAAGTTGATGAAGTAGAAAAAATAAAGATAAAGATATAAGAGCCAAAGAAACCGGAAGATTTATTAAAAAAGAAATTTTTATTTCCACTGGCTGCTTCGTTAGAAAAAAAGAGAGAGAAGAAGAAGAAGAAAAAAAAATCACACTGGGAAGTCCATTTGTATACAAAAGGTTTTGAATATAAGTTCCTGTATCATATGATGGTTGCAGGAGAGAGCCTCTGGTGGTGGTGCTGCTGCTGCTGTAGCGCGCTAAGGTGGCGCCGACATTATTTTCATGCCCTCGAGCTCCTTTTCCTTGCCCCCTGTGTGAATAATTTTCCGTCTCGCTTCGCAATATCCTACTTCGTGGAATGCAATCAAAACGAGAACGAGCCGCTCTCTACTACCATCACGATATAAAAAAAGAAGAAGAAAAAGGGCTTGGGTATAAGTGTACAATAAGAAAAAAAATAAATAAAATTTTAAAAATATAGACTTCACGTCGGTCTTTGTTTTATTTTTTTTTTTCTCAAAGTAAAAAAGTTGAGTTCTTTTGATTTCATGGACGAGCAACTAAAGCTAACGCCTTGAAAAGTCTTGTTTCTTTTGTCGTTAGTTGTTTTAAAATTGAGTTAATACGAAGAAAGTAGGAGGATGGAGAAGGTGGAGGAAGAAGCTTTAACGTTGTACTGAAAAGCTTATGCTAATAGCCAATTTATTTCTTTAGCTAAGGGTAAAACTTGGAACGCGTGAGAATATAATTATCAATAAAGCTGATGATAAAATCAATTTTAACACGAATTATTGTTAATTCAAATTTATTGTCTTTAAGTATATAAAGAGTATTTCTGGTTGAGCGCTTCGAATTCACTGAATTTTAATTTTCTATAATTTCCTCGATGAATTTTAAAGACCATTAAAGTATACCTTATTTTTCAAACAAACAAATAAAAATCATTAAATCAACTGTATACGTGAATTAATAAGGTTAATTTTGATGCATGCACAAACGAATTTATTATTGATTCGTAGAAAAATTTTTCCGATTAATATTTATGCTTTGTTATATAAAGTGAAAGGATCAAAATCAAATTAATGATTTATAAGTTGGTTATGAAATTTAGTACACGCATATACGCGATATTAAAAAATAATTTAGTGCGCGTGCACGCTTGAAAAATAAATATTTCTGGTACGACAGAAATTCATAAATCCACATAGACCCATCTATTTTTACAGAAAGACACTGATATCTATTTTTCTGGCAGTTACTTGGTTACCTACATACATACCTAGACACTTATTCATATACAAATTTATGGAATATTCTGTATAAGTGTGCATATCAAATTTTTATTGCTTGTTGATAAAACTATTTTTATTTTATTAATGAATTATTGATGAAATTTATATGGATTTTAATTACGATCGTTAATGTAATTTTTATTTATCGTAAGCGTGATGTAATGTAATTTATATTATTAACCATTCTAACCTCAAAATCATAATTTTCTTACTCTTTCTTGGCTCTTATGACGAAAAATACATTTTACAACTGGTGTATAAAGGTTTTCTTTTTTAATACTCGTTACAGCCTTCGCCTTCTTGGCTTTGAAGATAAAGCCTTCCTACACTTGTTGCGAAATTTACTATTTCGTAAATGTAATTTTATAAAAAAAATTAAAAAATTCGTACATTTTCTATAAAATAAGTCGTTCCTGAATATTAATTATCATAATAATTAGATTATAATTAGGGCTTAAATATTATTTCCGATAAAAAAAAGAGATACTTTGCGCACAGCATAACAATGAATATCATCCATTTGAATATGAACAAACGTGAATATATCTTAAGCGCAATAAAGCTGCGTATATACTTGCTTTTCTTGCGATCGAAGCTTTATACTTTGTTCTTAGCCTTGATCGCCAAAAGCATCGTATATAAGAAGTACATAAGCATATAGCCGAAAGCGTGAGTCGTCGAGTTTTCTCTCTTATACTCCCTTTATATGTGTATATATATATACCCCTCAAAACGGCTATTTGCAACGATAAATCGTCTAAACGGCTAGGTTTTCTTTTGCCCTTTTTTGCTTTTGCTATACTATATGGTATTTTTTTCTTTCTTTCTTTTTCTTCTTCTTTTCTTTTGGCTTTTACTTTGTTTTTCGGAAAAGAAGAATATAGGCCTGCCGCCGCCAGCGTAACTATTACTTTAACCAAGTGTAACGAGAGAGAAAGAAAATATTACACAGAGCTTTTTTCTTAGATCGATTTTTCTACTTTTCTTAAGAAAAACTTCAAGCATTGAACCTTTTTTTTTATTTCTTCTTCTTCTTCTTTTTTTCTTTTATGTACGTGTATATGAAGGATCTTCCTTTATCGTTTGTTGTCTTTATTCGACATTTTAGCTTGTTGTTTACTTGTTACTTTCTCCTTTTGTTAAAGCTGTAATTACGCTGGTAAAATAGTCGTATGTAAAGAATAAAGATAGGGAGGAGGAAGAAAAAACGATTCTGGTAGTAGGGAAGAAGCAAAAAAAAATGTTAGTATACGAGGAGCAAAGATAGCAAGCTTTGCCAACTCTCATCTCCTAATTAACGTGCGACGTTAATACGAGCTTTAAGCAAACTCGTAAGCTAAAAGTTAAATAAAATACATAAAAAAACCGCATACATCTTTTATTTTATTTTTAATAAAATTTATTTTAAAAAATCAGTTTAATTTTTAAAAATTAAAAAAAAAGAATTCTTTGAAAAATAAAAGGAAAAAAATTACGGGCCAGTTGATTACTTTCAAGAGAATGTAATTCAACTTTAATGAAAGAATTTAGAAGAGTTTTTTAAGCCTCCATTGCTTTCACTTTCAGCACCCTATGAAGATGAATAAATCTGACCTCATAAATATCATAAAGCCTTTTTCAAGTAATTGAAATTAATGTTTTTGAGTTAAAACAAATAGGCTAAGTCTTTTTAATCAATTATTTAAATAAGCTTTAATAATAATAATTCCAAAAAAATTATTATAATTTTTCAACGAATTTTTTGTTTTAAAAAATAGCAAAAAATGTTATAGATAACAGTTCAATAAATTAGATTATTTGTTTTATTTGAGATGAGTGTAAATTGCAAATTAATTTTTAAAATTTTATGAAAATACTTTTTTATTACGTCTTCGTTAGATCTAATTTGTTCTCATAAAAAATAATTAATATCTCTTGAAAGTTGTATCATACTCTTTAACATTTAATAATAGAATAATTATAATAATAACATGATAATATGATCCCTAAAAAAAAACAATATTTATGTTAGTTTATAGTCTATTAAATTTTGAGATTTGTTAAGTACAGATAGTTTTTTTATTGATAATTTTAATATTTTTATTCATTTAGACAAAAATTATTCATTATACAATAATCTTATTTTATAATGAAACGAGATCTGCATAATAAACTTTTACATACATGGAACATTCCACGTTAAGTGTGTATGATTTTTGAAATATTGAGCAAATTTTTTTCAATTTTGATCAAATACGAGTGATTGTTAATAAATTTCAAGATCAATCAATTTAATTACAAATTAATGAAAAAAATGTTAAAAATAAAATAATTTTAAACTCTGGTATAAAATTACCTTGATTTCAATTTAAAAAGATTAGAATTTCTGTAGGATTTTAAATCTAAAAAATGATTATAATTTGCAAAATTTGAAACCAATCTTAGATGGGTCATATTCACTTGACGTAAAGCGTCTCTCATATAAAACCACACAGCATTGAAGAAGAAAAGAATTAATAGCTAAGTATTAAATGGTAAAATTACGAGAATAGCCTGGGTGTTAGATTGAGAATAGGCGAGATAGAGAAAGAGTATCAAGCAAAGGGAAAATGAAATTTTTTCCAGCGTGTGTGTGTATGTATGTGAAAAGGTGTGTAGGCTAAGAGATGAACGTTGGATAGTTGAACGGTTTCATTTTGGCTGGTTTTCGGTCTATAAATTCGTAGCTCGATGATAACTTGCCCAATGTTAGCGTGCACACATACGTACATATATACACAAATACATATATATATATGCATTGGTTTCAACCCTCGTAATTATCACCTAACTAGAATCTCTTTTCTACGTCGCTAACAGTAGATGCAGGTCGAGTCCAGTCAGCCAGTTAGAATAGAATTACTACCAAGCTTACTATAACCTATACTCATTCGTATATATATATATATATATATATATATATATATATATATATATATATATACATACATATATAAATTAATCGTAGAGTAGATCTTGTTCTAAGTGAGATTCGTTTATTTGCAAGTATAGAGGCCTTCATATCCACGTTGTTCAGCTTAGTCTTATAAATAGTAAAAAAAGAGAAAAAAAAAAGGAAAGAGAGAGTATCGATTGCTTCTACTGATTTTGGATACTAGCCAAATGCTTAACACTACGAGAGTAAAAGAGAGAAATAGATAGCGCCTTTTTCTCACCCCGATACGCGCTCATTTGAAAAACCTCAGCCGATGCTACATGTACTAGCACACATAGTGTAAACTCTATCTTCTTTTCTTTTTTTCATGTTCCTTTTTGCATTCTTTACGGTTGCACATTTCTACGCTTTTCTTTCTTTTTTTCAATTTTTTTTCAGTTCTCTCTATGGCTTTTATTGTCTTTTTTTTCTCTTTTTTTTTACTTTCTTTTACTTTAGCACACGTTTGTTACTATGTTTCACCTCGTCATTTTTGTGTAAGCGTATCTCTTATTCTTTTGAACTATTGCCTTGAAAATATATTGCTTTAAAGTGCTGTTGTGCGCATTTAGTAAGAGGAAGAAATAAAGAATAAAAGGAAGCTAGCTTTGAAATGTATAGGACTGAGTTAACGGCACGACTATACGTAATAGAATATATTTAGTTTTGCAAGTTAAATGTTTTATAATGAAAATATTAGCTCGAAAATGTTATATTTAATGTTAAGTTATCAAATATATTATCCAGCAATTATTTTTTCATATTGAATACATAATTAAAAAATAAATAAATTCGTAAAATAAATTAAATAATGATTTAATTTTTAATAAATTTAAATATTAAAATATATTCGATGATTTAATGTTGAAATTATTTCGTACGAATTAATTTTTTTTCAATTACGTATTTAATATTAAAAAAAAATAAATTAACGATATCTTAATAGTTTGAAATAAGAGGTGGCCAGATGCTGTATAAGCTTTGTCGTTAACCCAATATTGAAACTGGATAAATCATTGGTTTTTTCAAAAAAAATGTTTAAATACTTAAAGTACCATAATCCAGGATTTCTGGAATTTAATTCTTGATGTTTTAAGCTTAACTCATTGACTTTCAAATTTTATTTGATATTTCATAAAAATATTTTTAATCTCTAAGTTTCACGGTACATAAATTTTGTAATTATTATAGTGTCTACTTATACTCTAATCATATTCATTTTTTTTCCTTATCTTTCTAAAATATATTATATATGTACTAATTATGTAAAAAATCTAAATTTAGAAATGCAAATAGTTAAAAGACATACACCAAAAAAAAAGAAAAAAAAATTGTCGTTCGATCCTGCTCGATTGGTGCATGTCTATTTTGAAAAAAAAAAAAATTAAGAAAAAGAAAAATTGTATCGATCTAAAAAGAGAGTTGAAGAAACAGGTAATTCTGGCTATAAGTTTTAGAAGCGGTATCACGGCTTTTTCCCATCTAGTCACATGTTCTTTTTATTTTTTTTTTCTTTTTAAAGCCGTCGATTAAAAATGATTAACGCGAATGAAACATAATAAAAGTAGGAAATGCAAAATACCGTACCCGAGTTTTAAACAGCTCTTAAGTTTCACTTCTATCCTACCAGCTCTTTCTAATGTCCTTTTTTTCTTATTTATTTTTTTATTTTTTTTTCAAAGCAATCAGTTTTGTATATGTTACATATACATACATATACATACATACATACATATATACATACATACATATATACATACGTGCTATATATATATATATATATATATATATATATATATATATATATATATATATATATATATATATATGAACACGTGTTCTCTTTTCCCTGTAGTGCTGGTGCAAAAATTTTCAAGAAAATCGAAAGCTACTTGGCTACCTCGCCTAGTCGAGTTATACTTACGTAATCTTTTTACCAAGAGCTATAGATATACATATACATTAATGTATAATCTTTTCGATGCGACGAATTTCGCCTTGAGCACATAATATAAAATGCACATAATGTGCGTGTGAAAATTCATTTTTTTTTCTTCTTTTTATCCTTTATGCACGAGATATTGTATTATGCTCTTGCTTTCAGCTAAATCAATTTCAACGATGGATTTAATTTTGCATGAATTTATATTAATGAATGCATTATTCAAATTTGAAATTATTTAATTATAACAAACGCTCGTTGTCAATTTAGATAAAAATAGATTATTTTTTCTAGCTCTCATGCACGCTGAATTTCACGGTGAAATTTTATAAATTACCCATTCAGAAATTGAAATCAGCCGATTTGATTATCATAAAATTGCTTGATTAAAATTTTAATTGATTAGTGGTAATTAATACACTTTTTGAAAATCAATATACGTTTTTTTTTAAAGATTATTAATTTATTCAAACTATATTTTAAATTAATTAGATTAATTTAATAAAATTTATTGAAACTTTTGTATTAGAATTTTAAAAAATATATTAAATTTTAACAAATTGAAAATACACTGGTAAAAATAATATTAAATTTAATATAAAATATGAAATTAGCTTCCAAACTTTTCATTAAAATCAACACACAGACCATCCATTAATTTTATTTTATTTTTTAATTTGTTTAACGTCGTATTTATGCTATCATTACGAGGCTAATTAGCGACGGAGGTCCTTTCAGTGTGTTTGAGAACAAAGCATATAATATCGTGTACAGTGATGCTTGTGTCAATCGGCCGAGAGCGGGATTCGAACTCGAGTCCTCGAGATTATGAATCTATCGCTCTACCAACTGAGCCACTGACGACTTCTCATCATAATTTTAATATATACCATTGTATAAAATTTAAAGTAAAAATTGAAATTTCAATAACGTATCGGAAGCAAAATTCAATTTTTTTAACAATGTAGAGAAAATAATTCTTAAAATTTAGAAAAAAATGAAAATGTACAAACAATAGCAATATTTAAAATAATGCAAAACTTTTCCATTCAAACATATGTTTTAGCGTTAACTTTACATTCAATCTAATACATTGAAATTCAAATTCCATCGATTTAAGCGCTTATTTACTCCGGCAAAGCGAGCGAGCGCGCGACACCAAGTCTTTTCCGCTGTTTACCCGTTTTAGTAGCAAACATTGCTGTACATCCCATTCAACTCAACCCTTCCTATTTATCGAAAAGCTATTATCAACTTTTAAAAGTTTAAAAAAATATAAAGTCAAGATAGCTACGAGGAAAAACTGCAATGTCGTTGTAAACTCGTCGTTTATTTTTTTTTTTTTTTTTGTTGATAGTTAGACTAAGTCATGACTAAAAGGAGGTGAAAGTGTTTTCTGTACGTATATAACGGGAATAATGTTACAGTAAGGCTATTTTGCCTCTAAAACGGTTATTCCGCTTTTCGTACGTGTATGAATGTTAAACATTGTATAGGCGTATATTGTGAATACGTTTTGTTTTTTTTTTTTTACAGGCTTTTATTTTCACTCGAACAGTTTGTCATTTATTCCTTTTTTTTTGTAAACGTGAACCGATCAAAAATTTTTTTTACTCTATTTTAGTTGGCTATTTTTTTTAAAGGATTTTTTCAGCGGAATTTTCAAAAAATATTTGACATGTGTTTTGTATTGCTATTTTATAATATTATTTGGAATTTAAAAAAAATTTTTAGATAAACAAGGTACTTTGATAATTTCTTACTTGTTATCAATATAATGTTACTTTATTAATATTAAATATTATCTACATAAACACATTATATTTATCTTGGTTATCTGAACTTATTCCACGAATTTGAATAATCTCTATAAAGTAAATTTTTCTCTTTTCACTCTTAACTAAGCTTGTTAAAGTGACAAATTATGAGAGAATAGTTGACAAGCTGAGGCAATTTTTTTGTTTTATATTTTTCTTTTCACTGTTCAACGTTAATTTTCGTTGAAATGAAAAATTACTCTTATTAGAGAAAGTGAAATTTATCCTACTTTTTTATCAAAATTCTTATGACAGTAAGTTTTCTTTTCAATGAAAACCTTTTTTTTTTAATAATAAGCTTGTAAGATTAATTGTAAGTATATAATCAAATATTTTTATTACGGAAAAAAAAGAATAGTTTTTAATCACAATAATTTTTCTATCAAAATCCATAAAAAGACGTTTGTTGTATCTTGTAATTTAGAATAAAAATTTTAGTCTTCATTATATATAATTTTATAAGAATAAACAATTCTTTATTTTTTTTTTCAATGCACCTTGCTAAAGAGTTGCGTACATAATAGCTGGGCTCTCGAATGAAGGCATCTAAGTAATAATGATACGTTCGAACCTAACATTTGCTTTTCGTTTATCATAAAAATTTTTCCCTTAACAAAAAAAAGAGACGTCTAAGAGTGCATAAATTTAAATACGTACGCTACGAAATATAAAGACGCGTGTATGCATGTGTGTGTGTACGTACGTAAGGAGTAATTATTAATATATTATCAAGCGCAATATAATTTAGCGAGGTATATTAATCATGTTGACGTGCATTTATTTACTTCGTACCAACCAACAAAAATGAAAAAAAAGGAAGAGAAAAAAAAAGAAAAGAAACAGACACATACCTCGCACGTTTAGCTCGCGTATATACATACGCGTGGTGTACATGCATCAACGAGTAATAAAACGATCTCACGAACAAATAAGGATTTATTTACACTGTTATATATAGAAGGGAGGAGAGATATAAAAAAGGGTATAATAAATAATAAAAGTTATGTTTCTCCTGGATGTTATCTCTCTCTCTCTCTCTCTCTCTCTCTCTCTCTCTCTTGCTTGTTGTATTTTTAGGAATGAAGCTTCTATAGCAGAAAAGCGTTGTGTTGTATAAGTTATATACAATGCACTTAACAACGTGTGTGCGCCAGTTTCAACGATTTCGTAAAATGTATGGGAAAAAAAAAGTTTACAGAGTACTATATTTGTTGAATATACATATACATTACACGCATACATATACCAATGTTGAAAAACTTTTTAGCTTGAAGATTTACGAAATTTTTCACTGGTTACTTGGCATCGTCATTCCAAAAATTTTCTACCGCGTAACGAAACGGAAAATTTAAAAGTCATAAAACTTAAGATTTTTCCTGTGTTTAACTTACTTTTTTTTACTATTATAAGTTTTGTAAATTTATGAGAATAAAAATGGATAATAGCTAAGAATTAAATTTTATTCTATAATTCAATTAATTTATAAAAATTATTAAAGTTTAGAAAAAAATTAATGCTTTAAAGATTGTCGATCAATTTGAAATTGATTACTGTATTTTTTTTTAGCGTCGCTATATTTGTGCTATGCTAATCAACGACGGAGCTCTAGAGTGTGTTTTGTGAAGAAAGCACATGTAATGTACAGTGGTGATTGCATCAATAGACTGCCGAAAGCGGGATTCGAACTCGAAACCCCGAGATTACGAATCCAACGCTCTACCGAGTGAGCCACAGACCGGCTCTATAGATTACTGTATAATTTAATTTTAATCTCTTCATTATAGATAAAAAACAGAACGATAGCATTTGATGCTTAAAATTTGAAGATATTAATAATTATTACAATATTATTAATGGATCTATAGAAAAAAAACAAAGGAAAAATGACCAAGAATAAGTAGTAAAATAGTAAGTAAAAATTTTTCGTACAAAATAAATCGAGATGAGAAGGAAGAGCTTTGAAGGGTATATAATGTTTTTTGTTCATTGATTGAGTAAAAGGTGCGAGAACGATATGCAAATGTGCTTTTATTAGATGAAAGGTAAGGATGGGTATCATATGGATGGTATATATAAGCCAAAGCTAAGAGAAGAAGATGAAGAAGAAGAAGAAGACTGTTATCTCGTTGCATATTCAATGGCCAAGGCGATATCCGTCGAGAGAAGGCAAGCGCAAGAGAGCTTTTCGAGGTCGCCGGTGCTACTTGGTGCCTAGTGCTACTGCTGCTGCTGTTCGTTTCTCTCGTCTAGGCTTAACCAGCCGAGTCGATTCGCACGAGTCAGTAAAGGAGAGAAAGAGAGAAAGAAAAAGACAGAGAGAATGAGAAACCCTTCGACTCAGCTTGGCGACCGTAATTAAATTTAACGCACGGAATGCTTCGCCGATTTACCTTACAATAGTAGTAGTAAGAGTAGTGGTAGTACTATTCTATACATCGATTTCACTCTTATCTATTTTATTTTTATTTATTTTTTTGCACTAACAGTTATTTGCTTTGATTATTTTTTACATGTTGTGTGTATTTTTCTTTTTTTTTATTCTTTGTTAAAACTATTTTTTTTCGAAATAAAGTCATGAAATAAAAAAACCCAACGAATGCAGCAGAATAAAATAATCAGGCCTGTGTGTATTATATCTTGCATCAATGATTTTTCCGCGTGCGCTAATTAAAGAGGAATTTTTGTGGTTTCACTTTAGCGATACAGCCCTTTTGCTTTTATCAAATTTATAACGTTTTGCTGCGAACAAGAGAAAAGCAGGCGGAATTACTTTTGAAATTGTTAACAATTAAAATTATGGTTATTTTTTACTTTAAGTGCGGCAACTTTATTGTTTAATTTGTGAGTGTTAATCTTTAAATTATATTATACAATTAAACATTTTTATTACTATCTTTCAGAATTATAAATAATAGCCATTTGACCCAGTTTATAATTAAATTCTATTGTCAAATTGTATTTAAACCTACGTGGTCATACTTCCTAATAACGTTTTATTAGTTGCACAGAATATCTTAGAACTTCTAATAAATGGAACTTTGACGATTGATTTGATTAAAAAAAAGAAATAGATTACAGAGTAAGACTGTTTTTAAACTTATTTTTTAAATTTTATTTATCGTCACTGAATTTATGATATCATTGTGATACTTATTAGCGACCAAGATCATCAGTATTTTTGTGAAAAAAAGCACATGTAACGTACAGTGGTGCTTGTATCAATCGGCCTAAAGCGGGATTCGAACTCGCGACCCCGAGACTACGAATCTATCGCTCTACCGACTGAGCCACTGACGACCTCTCCATTCTTTTTATTTAAATTGATCATGTTATATTAATAATGAAATATTTTTTTATTTTTTTTTTATTTTTACATATTTTAAATACACTAAAACCCTATAATTTTAATGTATATAAAATGTTTTTTCGTATCTCCATACATAATTATTTTTTATCTACAAGCGTTTCACAATATTTTTTATTTTATGACTTGTACTGTCTAGTAAATATTAAAAATTATTGTCATTGATTCGTCAATAGGTAACGAATATGCAATTGCATGAATTGCACGATGAACTTTAAGATTTATATAATCTTAAGCTCTTGTAAATGTCAGCTTTCATAAATCATATCTAAATGTTATTCCATAAACGCAGCACTTGACAACTCAAATATTTAATGTAAAAAGTTATTACTTATTTATTTATTTAAATTTGCTTAAACTTTTACTTACCTTCATCTTCTTTTACGATTGAAGATTTACCCCATTTCTTATACCCACGACATCCAACTTGGTGAATCTGACTATATAAGTAATAACTGACAGAGGATCGTTATGACTAAATTTTCATTACTAAAGTTGTAATCTGGATCATTCATCGAGCACCTAAAATGGCCTCTCAAGATATTGCAACAGAGCCATAAGATACCATCTTCAAACTAATAAAATGTCAAAGTCAGATTAAAATTTATGAGCTTTGTTCATCAACAATTAATAGCTATTTTCAAATGATCTTTCAATCCATTCATGATAGTTTGAGTGTAAAATCATAGTCTTGTTATCAATACGGAATTCACTGCAAAATAAGATGAGCATTAAAAAGAAAACATTAATAATAGTAAAACTTTACACAATTCAAATTATTACGTAAAAACTTTAACAATAAAAAATAGGAAAAAGAATAAACAAGTGGTTTAAATTTTAAAATCCAAGACAATCTACATACGATTATTTTTCGAATTGCATAATATATTTTTATCCAGCAAGAGGAAAAAAAAGTGCATAAACGTTATTATTACGTATTCCTCCAAATAGCACTTAGTATATTGGTTATGCGCAACAATAATATGCACACTAAACTCGAAATTGGCATAGTTCGTGCATTACATGTAATATCCGATGTCTCTATATACCTACCAACAATGACAGTAGTAACTAAATTTTTTTTTTCCTTCGACATAATATTCAAGACTTATTATCCGGGCTATAAGCCAAATAAGAAAAAAAAATAAAGAAAAGGAAAAAAAAGAGAGAAACATTAAAGACTATTTATGCTGACTCGCAGGATAGGTATTTCTCTTTTCGTTATTTAGAAGGTATTTTTCAAGCTCTCATTACTCTTTGGTCATACAATTCTTTTTCTGTGTGTGTGTATACGTTGTATACATGTATATATAAGTTGGTACTGTGAGTGTTGGCGTACTTTTTTTTTCTTTTTCTTGTTCTTAAGAGCTGACAACAGCTGCTCCGATCACGCGAAGCAGCGCGGATAGTTTTACGATCTTGCACTCTGGGTATATAAGCAATGTGTATGTGTGTATATCTGTATATATGAGCGCGTTCTCGACAGGAACCGTTAGATCGCTTTACGATTGCGAAAGCCCATAGAGTATAAGATCCAAACGCCATACGCCGACCTACCGTACCGTACCGTACACACACCACCTATACGTTTACGATTTCAAAGTTACCTGCTTACGCGAGAGAAGGTATAAAAAAAAAGGGAAAAAAGAAAAAAAATTAAAGACTAGATAGTTTGGTCGGGGCCATCGTATCCATAAAAACAATTCAAAAGTATCATGACTTTTGTCCGATCTTTAATTTTATTTATCGTTTTTTTTCTTTTCTTTTATTTCTTTCTCGCTTTGAAATACTGTGTATACGATACATTCTTCGAATGTGGGTATACACATATATTTGTAAGATATACTGAAAATTTATGGTCGCATTGGCACTGAATTGTCGCTCGTCACTCTCTCAGGTATACTCTCTCGCGGTAAGATTAAAGACATATCAAAGTCACCTGTTACCAATCAACTAGTTAAAACCTTACTTTACCTTTCATTTGTACAAATAAAAACATTTTCTTGTCGATCAATGTAAAAGCAACGAAAAAAAAATCGCACTGCTCTTGCTAAATATGTTAAGACATTAAGTTATTTTCTTAAAATGAAAATAAAGAAAATACGCACACACGAGAAGTAAAATATAATGTTTTAATGTTTAATTTTCCAAAGGCAATGGATGTAATAAACTACCGAAATGATCATTCAAGTTAATAATTAATTGCACGAGGAACTACAACAAGCTCGCACAGCTCGTTACACATTTGCATAAACGAAAGCGAGTGTTTAAACGTTCTTGTAGAGTGTGAATTAACTGATAACGGAGAAAGTTTAAAGTTAACATACCGTTAAGTATGTTTCTATAATATCGTTTGTCTCTTACATTTTTTTCAACATAATAGTTATAAAACGCATAAAAAATCCTTATTTTTATATTTTTTTGATTGAAGGAAAAAAATTGAAGGTTTGCATACATCGTGTATTTCTAGTGTAATCCAAGAGGACATTTTCCATATTAGGTATCTTTATAAAGTATTACGTACAATTGAAAGCGATCATTATCATTAATAACCACGAAAGCGATCGAAAATTGTTTATATGTATATGTATCGATACTCTCCTACAAGCCAATAGAAGTCAGGTAAAGTAATAAGACCTCGTCTTATAAAGTCTGAAGGAGAGAAAAAGAGAGAAAAGGAGTCTAGTTATAAGGAGAGAAGGTTATGCAACTAAACTTTTAAAACATTTTGCTCTCTTTGCAAAGAAGTTAAGAGAGCTAAAGAGCTTGGTGTGACTCGATTCTCTCTCTCTCTCTTTCTTTCGTTTTAACGGCACATTCATTTTTCGAATTTGTAATTATATTCCGCTATATATCCCTTATCGACCTTTCAAATCGCTATATATACGTGTACACATACACAGACACATAAGCGTTAGTTTCAGTAGTAACGCCTAAGCATAGTTTAATGCACCGATAATTGCAAAATTGTACTGCATTCCATGCGTTTAGACTTTAGTGCGTATGTCTTGAAAAAGCAAAATCTACTGAAAACGTACACACGTAGTGCAATTCACTCTTGAATTTCTTCTCTTGTGCTGCTGCTGCTGCCTAGGCTGCAAATTAAATGTAACCAGAGACGACAATGAGGATAATGCTTTGGATATTGGATAACTTTAAAAGTCAAGTTTCAATTTGATTTTTCAAATTTTTTTCCAAGTTAATCAGAAAGTGTTTTGAAAATTTTTACACGTATACTGAATATTGGTACACTTTTTTACTAAATTGTAATAATCACATTTGAAAGTATTTATATAAAAAATGACTATAATTTGATATTTATAAAATAATTTTGAAGAAATATTGAAGATACGAAAATTTTTATTCGATGCTTGAATTTTAATATAACAGGCTTGCTTATATGGAAATTTAAAATGATTGTGATTGATTGTTTTTTCACCGATTATTTACCGATATTAATATGTATATCTCGTATTCATGAAATTTTTCAAAATATTTGCATAAATATTTAAAAAATTTTAATATAAACAATTGTTGATTTTAGTTTTAATATTTAAACTAGCAATTTTCAATGGGCTGTTTAATTTTTAAATTAATTTAAAAAAAAAATTTTTTATTCGAAAAATTATCTAGTAATAATTTATTTCGAAATATTTCGCATAACTTATTCATTTCAAAAATTTATATTCATTTATGAACTAAAGCCAGTAAATATGATCGTAATTAAAACTATTTAAATTAAAAATTTTTTTCAAATTTTCGGATGCATCACGCGTGCATAACAAAACTAAAAAAAAAAGAATAAATCACGTAGATGACAAACACGTCATATGCACATGTGATATATAGGCGTGCACAACTGAACAAATTTTCATAGCAAAATGTAAAATGTATGTTGAAATTCAATTATGTTTTGTTATTTTATATGTAAATATTTTTTTTCAAATTAAAATGAAAAAAATAATAAAAATAATAAAAATTCCAACTTTTAACGAAATTATTTTTTTCCAGTGCTATAAACAATTTAACTTTTTAAAATCTATGTAATATGCTAGTAAAATAAATGAAATAATAACTGTATACTTAAATTAAAATTTACAGCAACTAATAACTATAAATTTTGTTATTATTAGATATCTCGCTACAGTAAATATCTAAATAGACTGTTATAATATAAATCTTATATTAGAAGAATTCTAAATGTCGAAAGAGTATATATAGCCATATATCGGGCAAACCGAGGCTAAGCCTGTTAATATAGCTCTAAGCGAACATTGCGTCCTGCATCTTATCCATACGTGCACACATACATAAATACATACATATCGATATATTTATAAATATATGTGTGTGAGTATCCATGTGTATAGTTGTTTCAAGAGAGAAATCGCGTGAGTACATATAGTCCCAGTGGGCGTCTCGAGCATTCGTGGCATGTTCCACAAGCAAAACTAAACTTCGAATGCAAATTCTATCTCTCGTCTCCTGACGATGGTTCCCCTAATTCTCGAGTTACTTTGTCGAGAGCAAAAGCATCCTCTCTTAACTATATACCTTTAACAATAACATTATCAAACGTTCTCTTGATAAGAGCGCTCTTTAGACCCCCCCCTCCACCCCCAAAAAGTCTTTTGACTTTGTATAGTTTAATCAAATGTTAATGTTATTTATAATATAAAGTTTGAAAGAGGCGTGACTATATAGTTATTTGTTTATCAAAGGCTTTGCATATTTGTTTATGTTTTTAAGTAGTTTAAGCATTGTTTATCCGTAAAGATCGGTATATCTTTTGCCATCCATTAGTAATTTTTTAATATTTTTAATTATTCATGATTTTAAAGATAAGATATTACTTTTTATTTTAAATATTTTTATGTTTACTTACGTATTGCAATCAAATCTTTATCAAATGTTTAAATTTTAAAAAGATACAGTACAGTAAAAACAGTCGAAATTGTTCAGACACGATGAAGGTATAACAACTATTTAAAATCATTTTATACAATTATATAATCATTATAATATCACTAGCAAAAATGTGCAAACTTAATTAGCTTTTTCTTACTGTGATAACAAAATTAGTCATAGATAATCTCTAATTAATTAACATTGAAAAAAAGTATAATATATAACGAACCTTTTCTATAAAAACGATACTTCATTAAACAGCTGAAACTTGACACCTCCTTAAGATCCCTTTTGTAGTATGTTCTTATACATAATTTTCTCAATAAGCCTCATCAAGCTATCGAGCTACTGTATTATCACATTATATATACCATTGACAAGCTAAAGTTTTTTGCTAGCTAAAGAAATGTCAAAAGAAATTGGCAACGTCACGCTTTTGGTAAACTGTAAAATGTAAGACCACACGTATACGGTGATTGATCGAAAAAAAACTGAACAGTTGGATGTTCGTAAAAATATTTTCAACATGACTTTTCTCACGTCTCGGTAGTTTATAAAATTTCTTTTTTCTTTTTTTTTAACTTTCTTTTAACCTCTTCTTTTAACCTGTTGCCTGTTTAACATGACAATTGGTTATGCCAAAAAGTTAAACGTAAGTCCTTTATCAATTCTCTTTATGTAACTTTCTATCTGAGTTGATTTCAGTGGCGAATCCGTGAACGTGATCTCGAATGTCAATCGTGGTTTTACGCTCAGCTCCCGAGCATAATAGGATGAAATTTTGATTATTACCCGTTAAATGTTAAAAGTTCAATGAAACTTTGATGCGGTAACAATGAAAAAATAGAATTGGGTTACACGTTTTTTATTCATTGTTATCGGTTTATCATTGCCAGTACTTTTTTATTGTTAGAAATATTTACTTGTTCATTTCACAGTGAATTTGCAAATGTTTTTTAAAGTTTCATTTGTTTCTGTTAAATGGTTGAATATTAACCGTTAGAGGATGATTTAAATCGGTTGACAGATTGAATAGTTCAGCTTATTATTAAATTATTAGTGTATTAAAGCGGAGCAACATGGCATACTTAAAGGAAAAAATTTATAAAACTTAATTTCTTAAACAATATAACAATTTGTTAAATAAATATTAAAACTTTTTTGCAGCGATAACCGCTACAAAAATGTGCTGAGTTATATAAATTTTTTCCCTGAAGTATGATTTCTTACCCCGCTTTACCATATTAAATATTTATAAAAAATTTTTATATTATCGTTCATAGTCTATTGTCTTGAAAAATTTAATAATAAATTGAAATTTCGTAAAAAAATATATTGCAGGGATAGCGGTTTATAATAAAATCGATAACTTCAAAGCTTTATATTAAAAAATAGTTATTATTCAAAGTTATAAGATTAATTCAGTGAAATAGAATTGTTATTAGATAAGATTTCAAAGGATCAAGTCATTGTTTAGTTTATCCATTGACAACAAAAGCTTCGGATTGTACGATTAAATATAGTTATTTATCCTCTTATAAAAGAGGAGACATCGATTTATAGTAACATTGACAACTTTGAGAGTGTTATCAAAAAATTTTTTATTGCCTGGCATAGTACAAAAGCGTATACAGCCAATTTTAAAATTTTACATGGATATAGTAAAATAGTTTAAAACTAAGAAAAAAATATTTCAAAGGAGAAAATTTTTTCAATAATATAACAAACATTTCTTTCTACAAATCAGTTATCTTTTTTAACTAAATGAAGTTGTATATATTATCATTATTTACACTTACAGTACTAATAAAAATATTTAAATTATCTAAAACTGATTTTTTATTACGTGAAACTCAGAGAATGATGAAAATTAAATTACTACCAGTACATAGAAGGTGTTATAATATTCAAATAAGAAATTAAGTGATTGCAATATTTTCTGCAACATCTGATGAAGAAATATCTTATATTTATAATACCTAATATAATAAAAATATAAAATAATTGCAAGGAATTAGTACAATGTATTTAAGTACGAAAAGATTAATATATTTACTTTGTTTTCATGATTCATAAGGCTAGCATACACGTCTGTAACGCAATCATGACAAACATAGAGTATTAAAAATCATGGGATAATTTTACATCTATTCTCTCACTCATAGGCTGGACCTGGATGCGGTACTGCCCGTATATGTGAAATATAAAATCGCTATCAAAGATGTTTTTAATCCTTTGATCTGAAGTTTATATTTGTTTCAATAATATATTGTTGATTTTAATGGTAAAATTAAGCGGGATCGTTAAGAATGCTGTAAATTATATCAAGTATAAATGCATTCAACAAACTTGTCTTGGATTATGATTAGAAAATAAAATAAATTGGAATGAAAATGCAAAAAGTGGAAAAATAAAAATTCAAATTTCACCATCAACTTTTATAAATTATCAACGTTATAAGTTAGTTTTACCACGATCCCAGTGTAGGTTCAACACATAAACGCTGGACCAGATAAACCTATGAATATTAACAATTTTGTTTGTTTTTTTCATGCTTTTTTTCATACGTTATAACAATGCGTAATTAAGAAAATTTTTGCAAACAAACAAAAATAAAATTGGTATAATTGTTAAGTACACATTCATAATTTTTTTAGCAGCGTAAACAATCGAAAAAATTGATGACTCGATTGGTCTGTTTGCATTTAGCCAATGGGTATTTTTTCCAAACTGTAAGACTCACAAGAAATATAAGCAGAGCTTTCATTTTTATTTCCTGCTTGATTCATTTGTAATTTTGAAATCAAAAGCAATTATAAAATTATCTGAAAATAATCTACACGCGCGATACACGTGTTAATGATTCCTAACTCATATGAAGAATGTATAATAAATCAAGGTTTATAATAAATGTACAATTTAAATACATAGTCAATTTTATTCAAATAGTATTAATTTAGATTTTAAATTTCGATGAGATAACAAACAACGCACGTGAGGTCCGAGAATATAAATTCTTTTTAACACTCCGTGCGCGAAACACGGTTTCTCATGCTTGTTTTGCGTGTGCGAAACATAATATTTTTTCATAGTGTGCGAAACATGTACGCCATGTTGCTTTTTTTTAGACAACAAGATTCACAATTGTTTTGCGGACTTAGCCTCGATATTTATGTCATATAAGGTTATTTTGACAGGAAATTCGAAACAAAATTTTTTATTACCAAAAATAAAAAGGGGGAATTGTTTCATATGTAAAAGAGTGGTTAAATGATATTTTTCAAAAAGATTTTACTTTTATCAATTATAAAATTGATTTAGATAATAAATATTTACTCATAATTAAATAAAATTATAATTATAATTATTATTATAATTATTATTATTATTATTATTATTATTATTATTATTATTATTATAATTATATTATAATTATTATTAATTTAATTAATTAAATTTTTCAAGTATGAATGTTTAATTTTTTTTAAAGAATTTTCTTGAAAAAAAATTCAACTTTTTTGACAGTTGATTCCAGAAACTGTTCTAATGAACAACTAATAACTTAAGCTAGTCAACAATTGATTTAAAAAAATCTTCTAAATAATGAGCGTTTTAATTTGCTCTTTTGAATTTATTATAAATCAGAAATCTTTTCTAATAAGTAAATGTAAATAAAAGTTTTTATTCGCAAACATAAAAATATTTATTGTATTAATGATGCAGTTGTAAATATTTATGATTTATCATTTATTTTTTATTATTTACTCGTCTAATTGTCACCCTCGCTACGCTCGGGTGACAAATTGACTCGTCTCGCTCCGCTCGGTAAGTAATCGCAAAAATAATCGTGTTTCGCTCACGATGTGTTAAAAAATAGTATACGCAACACGTGCGCGGTACAGGTGATCCACGCACTCGTCTTTTTTTTCGCCCTCGCTTCGCTCGGGCGAAAAACTCGACTCGTGCGTGTATCACCTGTTTCGCGCACTAGTTGCGTAATATACTATTCTAGCTGTCATTTCGACAATTTTCAATATTTTATGACTTTGGTTAAATAATATACAATCTTTAAGCTAAATAATAAAGAAAAAAAAAGCTTAAAAAATTATTTATAGAAATTAAAAAAAATCTCATTAACTGTTAAAATATAAACATTATTACATCGTTTAATGATCAATGAACTTCAAGACTCGGAAAAAAGAAGAAAAAAGAAGAAGAAAAAAAAAGAAGAAAAATGACGCAATGTAAAAAAAAAAGAGCTTGTACGTACGAGGCAGTATAAGAGAATCTACTATTACTATAAGGTATGTGTGCACAGGATCATTATCGCATCGTATGAGCTAAAGAGATATATGAGACTTACTCTCGCTTCCGGATTACTTTTTTAACGACGCGCTCACTCGCGACGGATTGGCGAATAATTATACTATCTCCATCTTTTACTCTTTCTCTATCTCTCTCTCTTTTTCTCTCTTTTAAATAGAATATCAGTTCCTTCCTTGTGCGCTTGCCTGACTGGAGGAAAGTTAGGAAGCGGACACGCTGGTGAAAACTTGCTTATGTATACATATAGAAGTGGGTGCGTGTCTACATATATATTAGCATTGTAGAGTACACGTATAATAAAGGGGGCCTTGTATATGTCTATCTCTTTTTACTTTTTTTTTTATTTCTTTCTTTAGGTACCTTTTATTCGTTTTATATATAGATATATATATACACACTCAAGAGAGTGCAAAACCACAAACTCGATCTACTCCTGATCTCGACCTCGAAAATTGCTTGGCCGCGTGCTTATACTAGCAAAGCAAGCGCATACGTCACTACTTTTGCTTCTCTAATCCAAAGACACGCGAGCATGGTTATTTTAAAGCTTTAGATACATATACAGTCTTGAGAAAAATTATCCATTTTTTTTTTCATTTCAAAAGTGTATTGGTTGAGATTTCACTGAAATTTCTTCCTTGGAATTTGATCTGCTTGGTGTATCTAAAACAAATTATTGTTAGAAATATCATACGGTTCATATGAAGCAAATATATTAAATAAAAAATAAAAATTTAGTTTATACTTTTCTTTTTCTTTTTATGAAAAAAAAATAATTACATTATTTGAAATGTTCAAGATTAAGTTATTGTTGAATTCATATAATATTAACTTTTTTGAGGATAATTCAAATCGGTTTACAGACCGAATAGTTTAATTTATTATAAACTATTCTCGTATTATTGCTCAAAGCACATTTTGCATTGTGTTTAAAAATTTAATAAAAAAATTAGCAGTTTCGAAAAAAATCATATAAGATAGAGATTAATTTATCTCAACATTAATAATATCTTAAATATTTTATTGAAAACAAAAACAATAATAAATTTATTTCCCTTTAGTTTTATTTTCATTTGAACAATATGAAACTTTTGTTAGAGACTATATAGACAAAAAGCAAGTTACGTTTGAATAATAATACATAGGAATAAAGAAAAATATGCGTGCTAAAAAGTACGAGTTTAACGCTACACGTAATGGAATGTCTCGTGCTCTCCGAGAGCTCACGCGATAGATATTACGTTATTTTCTTCTTATTTCGGAAGTTTTAAATCGAGGCACATCGATAACTCGTACATAGCAGTAGCAGTAACAGCAAGCAGCGTGGCTTTCTTCATTACTTCCTGAATGTATTTCAAACTTAATTGACCACTACTTTGGAGGTCTGCTACTACTCCTCCACTTTTTATTTTCTTTAGTCTCCTTTTTTTTTCATTTTCTTTCGCCACTTTATTGCGCTTGGTTGGATTTTCATAGAAGCAGCAGCGCATACACGCGCTCACTACAAAACGTGTTTCGGACTATAATTTTTCGGAAAAATATTAATGTCCATGCATATACATCTATTGCGGTTTTCCTGTGTAATTTTTCCGTTGAATTAGAGATTCCTTTTTTTTTCTTTTTCTTTTTTTTTGTACATTTCAGCCGGCATACCGAGTCTTGAAATTCAAATAAGTTAATGAAATGCATAACATACTTATATTCGTTCAAATAAATATATATTTTTATTTCGAAAGTTACCAATAACGTAGACACTGATATCGTTTTTCTATCGTTTTGGCTTCCTGAAAGGATTTAAAGCTTAATTGACCATACACGAGACGTGGTGATTGCGATGTTACAGCTGCGTATTTCAGCAAAGATTTTTCCTTTTTTTATTTTAAATTTCTATAAATTCCATGTTTCGCGATTTTCTTTTCTTTTATTTTCATTAGTTTTAAGCGCTATTTTAAACGCCAACGAGTTTTCTAGCAACATTTCAATTTTATGTTATTAATACTGTTATTTGATATGTAATGTAAGAATTTTATGCGCGTTAAATGAGGTAGCGTAGGTGAAATTTTACATGATATATACAAGGCGAATTTCTTATCTATATAAATTATATTTCAAGAAGTTATATAGCGAGAATTTATTGTTACCCGATTGCGTAATATTTCATAAGTTTACAATTTTTACCTTATATATATTTATTATTTTATTATTGTATTTCGAATTTTAATACTGTGCATTATGGAAAGGAAAAAGATTTCTAATAAAAATTTACGTACATGGGACATGTTATTGCGGGAAAAATTATAAGTAGTATCGATAAATAATGTACAACATGTATAAAATTTCTAATGATAACCATCGTGGTCATGATAATTTCTAATAGAAATTTCTTACCAGGTTATATTTAAAAATAAAAACTCGAAATGGTCGTCATGATAATAAAACTTAAAGAGTTTAATAAAAAGCTCCAGATTTGAAATAGTCGGCTGGAAAATGCCACTAAATTGATATATCGAACGATTGATCGCAGCATCTAACGACTAATAGCCCTCCCTTTAAAAAGCCTTTTTCTAAAGCTTATTTTCACCATAAAAAAGAAAGAGAGCCGAGCGCGGCCCTGTCATAGTCCTGCGGCAAATAAACGCAAAAAGGGATTATAGAGTCGGTGCTATAAAAATCATCGTCGTGGAAAAATGTCAGTCGTCTCGTGGAATGAAAGAAAAAAAATGAATCTCTCAATAAAAAAAAATAAAAGGTTTACAAGACTAATCGAGCGTTAGGAACACGCGATAAAAGTAAAAAAAAGAGAAGAAAGAAAAAAAAAATAACACTTTTAAGCGGTTACAACCATCATCGTAACCAAAGTGCAAAATCGATCGACTATACACTAACGTTGTTTCGCTAGCGACTTAGACCAATTATGATCCATTGGCGTAATCGTACTTCAATTTCTGTATATAGCTTATCTTTCTCTCTCTCTCGCTCTATCATACTTATTAGAGTATATACCAAGAGAACACTAATTGGGACTCCTGGGAACCTCTGGCTCACCGGAGAAGCCTATAGTGCAATCTATGTATATAGCAACTGGACCTTTCTACTCTCAATGATTCCATAGCTACTTCTCTATTGCTTTGCTTTGGCCAGCCTTTGGGAGCCTGTATAGAAGGCTAAAATCCTATAGACTATAGAGCGCTACACTATGCCACGACGACTTAGACGACGAATTACTTGTAAAACAGAGAAATTGCTAGCTTTCGCCTTTCAATAATTTACTATGCTATTGCTCTTTTACTCATATACTCAAAGGTCTATAATACGCCTCACTGTGCAATTGCTCTTGTTATATTCAGATATTTTATATGTGTGTATATGTCTAAGAGTAATTCGACAATATTTTTAATTGCCAATTCTTATAATCGCTCGACCGATACATATTTTTCTAATTTTTTTTCTAATTTTTTTTCTAATTTTTTTTTGTTATCAATGTGTAGTCGCTGAACCGATATTATACGAACTTTTTTAGTTAACAGATGAAGATTACAAAATACTATAGGATCGCTATATGTATTTAATTAAATTTAATCAACTTAATCATCGATTAGCCTAGGATTGCAAATTCGAACATTTAATTATTTTATCAACGCTTCGTATAACCGGCTAATGAATTTATTTAGTTTTTATTATTTTTCTAAAATAACGATACTGTGCCTCGTATATACGTTTTGATATACGTGGACGTACGGATAATAATTACACGTTATATTATTATATAACGTAACAATAATCGTAAGAGAATTGCGTAGAAAATTTTTCAGACAAATTTTTTTTTCCTTTTTTTCTTTTAATTTTATGAACTTAAGAGAATAGGCAATTATGTAAGGAGTTAATAAAACTTTAGCGATTTTCTTTTTTAGCATGTATACTGTCTTCTTGAAGGGAGGCCTAACGTTTATACTTACGTCCGTAAATAATTATAGGTAAAAACCAATTTTTAATTTTTAGTGTTACTTTGTATATTATCTTAAGACCATCATCATCATCCTTTCGACGGTGATAAAAATTTGTTTATTTTTTTTTTCTTTTCTTTTAGCTAATTTTTATACTCACGTGTGGTGAAAACGTATTTTTACACCGCTGTTTAATATTCTTTGGATTATATGAAAATTCAAACGGCTAATAACATAAATTTTAAATGTAATTTGTATGTTCCATAGATAGGGGGAATTAAAATTTTCATTTATTCAAATATATACACAGTTTTAAAAGCAATGAAATTAATCTCGACTAAAAGTACGAAAAGTTGTTCTATTTTCACTTCAACTTTTCATGAAATAAAATAAAGTAAAATCGTTATTCGATAATAAACTTTTTCTTTTTGTATCTTATGAAAATAATAAAAATGAGATCATGTTTCAAGTATCAATTAATTTCAATAATTAACGTATTACCTATGCAAACTTGAATAAATTGAAAATTTTTGAATAGTAAAGTAATGCCGATTAATAATGTAAGCCGACAAACATTAAATTATTATAAATTTTGAGCTTCGCATAACGACGAAACTTTGAAATAACTTTTTAAACACCAACAAAACTAACTGGAAACTGATAAATTTATGAATTATCCATGTAACTGCGCTGGGAAAACGCTCTACTGGAAATTAAATTAATATTAGTTTAAAGAAATTTACGTAAAATAATAACCGACAGTAAAATTCCAACTCTTTGGCTTATTTTTTTTCGCTAATCGTAAAATTTGTTATCGAACATAATGCTCATAGTTCTCGAGTGAATATCCTACGTAAGAAACGAATATTTAAAGCGTAACATGTAAACGTCCAAAAAAAAGGAGAAAAAAAAATAATTTAAACATAATGAATAAGAAAAATAATCCTCGTGATTTCCAAGCCGGTGAGATAACAAAACTTCTCTGTAACATTAAGCGCAACAAAGTATAAGGCCAAAGATTTTTCTTACGTGCATGTATATAAGAAAGACAGTATAAAACGATGTCTATAGGGCAGATCATTTGAACGAGCTAGAATATATATATATACAGCTATAGGCGTGGTACTCTCTCTCTCTCTCTTTATATAAGTTGCGTAATATGAAAAAGCGAGCGAGTTTATACTCTGAAGGCTTGTTACATGCTTACGTTACGGGTGGCTTTAATAGAAAGAGCAAGAGAGTTAAAAGATAGGCCTATAAAGCAATAAGTGAATCTATGCAAGAGAGCCTTAGGAGAACACAGTGCGAACGTGCAAAGTTACAGGTTACACAGGTCGTCTCACCGACCAAACGATCCTGTATATCGATAACTACAGACATTTTTATCTGTTAAGCAACTTTTCTTTTTAACATGTATATCTATATATACATATAAGCTTTTTCTACGTCTTAAGTTACCCGCCTTTTATATACACACACGTAAGATTAAGATCTTTTACAATTTTCAATTTCTTTTATTCAAATATAATGCTAAGCAAAATTAAATTATTAGATTATTTCTCTTGCGCCATTCGAATTAATTATTCAGTGCTATTATTCTCGGAAAAAGTTTAAATAGACGAGCATTACATTTGTCATTGAAAAGAAAAAAAAACGAACATTCTAAATACAACAAACAAGATTGTTAAAATTGTGCAGTTAAACAAATATTTTTAATGGCATTTGTTTCATGGAAACGCTATGCATTTGAGGAACTTTTAGAACAACAACAAAAAAAAAATATAGGAACAACAACGACGAACTAAACGTTAAAACTACAATGTACTTACAAAATGCATACCGAGTGATCTAGATAGAAAAAAAAGGACAAAACAAAAGGAAATCGTATATGAACAGTAGCTAGATTGACGTTTTCCAATTATATGAAAGTATGGTCCAGTAATTTTCACACCTGGAAATCTAAATGTCTATACGTACACGGACAAACGCGCGTGTGTATATGTACATGCTTGCGTTCCTGTACACTGCTATCCTTGTATATATATATATATATATACCGTTGTATTAGAGGCATTCGGGGAGCACGAGAAAACTCGTTTCACCGGAAATTTTGCGACGACGATAATTAAACAGTAATGAAAACCGATATCCGTTTGCAATATACATGTATCTATGACATTACCTACCATAGACTGCTGCGCTATAAGCTATAAAGTCAATTTGAAGGAGAAATAAAAAAAAAATGTAGGAATTGAACGCATGAAAAATGTTAGGGAGAA
Organism: Anastatus disparis; assembly: GCA_017163975.1. Classification (NCBI taxonomy): domain Eukaryota; kingdom Metazoa; phylum Arthropoda; class Insecta; order Hymenoptera; family Eupelmidae; genus Anastatus; species Anastatus disparis. The sequence goes on from JAFFSR010000226.1 coordinate 6,598,229, forward strand.
GATAAGAGTCCAGTAAGATGGAAGAAAAGGAAAGTGTGAAGTAATATTTAATTGAATTTTTTCTCTTTTCTTATGGACACTGGTATAAGGATGATTAAGAATACAAAAAGATAGCAATCTTTAAATTAGAAACAATTTATCATTGAGAAAAAAATATGATTTAATAAAAAGTTGTTTCGGTGAAATTGATATCTAATAATGTAATTATTGCAAATTATTTCTCGTTGTAAGCGAGACACGAAAATTACAAATAAATAAATAAATTTTATTTCTCATGCCCAAGCCTTTCACACGTGCTCGAAAACTCAGAGCTACTTTTACGATTATCAAGACAACACATAAATGTTGTTTATCACGAAGCAACATAAAAGGCGTGAATCATCTTTCCTTCGCTATCATCTTACATATACATATGCGGGTGTGTATATAACACGTAGTCTTATTTTTTTGTTTCACTTTTCCTCTCAGTTGCGTGCAAGCGAGTAAAGTAAGTAAGTAACCGCGACAAAAGACCCCCTTTCGTTTATAGCATAGAATATGACTTTAAAAGTTATAAGAAAATTTGCGGTCTGCCGCTATACACACCGCACCGCCCGTCGCTGTATGCTCTAATGTAAAGGCTCGCGTTTCATTTACATAATGTTTCTCTGCCGGAAACTACAGACTTGTCTTATCGATATACTTTTGCTTTTACTCTTATTTTCTCTTTCTTTTTCTATTTCTTGTTTTTCATTTTACAGACAAATTTTTTTAAGTAAAACGAAGCTTTATTAGCGCTGCTATTTTCTTAAACAATAATAACTAAGTAGGTGGATTGAATCTTTTTTTTTTTCATTTTCGTCATGGTATAATGCTCAATTGAAATTAGGTTATTGAAGAATTTTTTAGACGTAAGCTCTGGTGTGAAAGTTTTCTCACAAATTATACATTAGGTGCGTTTGTTGCTTCTATAGATTACGAAATATCGTTGCCTAGAAAAAATAAGAGAAGAATGAAAATAAAAGTGTTAACGATTGTCTTTCAATTAACGTTTTTGCCTGAGAATTATCGATGTTTATGACAATTGGAATTGTAATTGGGACCCATAAAAATGTCAAACATGGTTAAATAATTGGATTTTTCGTGCGATTCTTGACTGTACCAAAATGCCTATAAATTTTATCCTAATTAAGCGTAATCTGATTTACTTACGCCGACTCGCATTGTATTTCAAAGAAAATTATACAACTTTCTAATTTAACAAATGACTTTCTAATTCATTAGAGAAAAATAATGTGATAAAATTTTATAAAAAATATATTAATTTTCAGAAAGTCTTTGGAGATTAAAATTGCTGATAATAAAATAGCCTTGTTAATAATTTATACTTACCAACATGCGATACGTAAACACGAATTTACATTTTAGTTTTTAAAAACATAGACAATCGCCAAAATTTTTTTAATCGTATAAAATGTGCCAAAATGCTTCTTGAGAACAAGTCGATCTTGGCACTGACGATACTGAAATTTTTCCCACAGAAAAGATAAATAATCCCGCTCCTATTTACGTCGTCAATATAATAAAAAGAAATTCAAGAAAAAAAATCAATATTGTATTCTGGAAAAATGAATCTCCGACTGAATAAGCTTATATTAAAAGCATGAAACTTTTTTTTCAACATTGTTCACATAACGACGAAAGTAACAACAATGAGATATACTTCATTATTCATATTTCTTCTTCTCTCGCTAATGAGAATCTGCCATTTTTTTTTCTCATATTGTCCAAAATTCTCTTACATTTATAAAACGGCGTCAGGTGAAAAAGAAGAAAAAAAAAACAGAAAAAAAACTAGTACAGTCAGCGCAAAAAATAAGTGCTGAACTTACGTTATAAAAAAGTAAATGCACGTAATTTTAGCGAAGCTTTACATCAGGTTTATGTGTACAAAGCGCTTACTAGTTCACCTAACGGCTAACGGTGAGACCACTGTCTTTCGTATTGAGTTACTAATTAAGCAATCAGCCACACGTGGACTTGCGCATACGTGCGTTTATACGCATGTACAGACAGTCTGTACATTTTTTTTTTATAAAGTACCGCGACATTTTTTGTTGATTATTTTAAATCTTTTTTCGAAAATGGCGTGTAATTTCATTCTAACTCGAGAAATCTATAAGCTTGTTTTACCGCACGATATATTATGCGATTAAGTTTTCGCTTCTTTCGATTTTTTCTATCGAAGTGTCGAGGTTTTAGATTTTTTCTAAATCTTATACATGTATAATATTCATAATTGTATAAATAAATATACTTATATAATTAATGATTATAAGATGAAATTACTTACACTTATTTAGAATAAAACTTAGAAACTCAATTATTTTAAAATAATATTTATAAATAATGATATTTGTTGATTTAATAATAAACTAGCCAATCTTAACCCACTCTTGTAACAAAAGATTGAAAAAAAAATTCCTTTTTTTCTTTATAAACTTTTCATAGATCTGGAATCTCATTTTTGTTCTTCGTAAACTCTCGTAAAGAAAAAAAAGAGACAAAGACGACGAAAAAAAAAATCTTCAAGGGTGAACTTCTTTTTTTTGAAAGAAAGCAATAAGGAGGAGATTTCGATCTCAATTCTAATATTTTCTTCTTTTTCTTGATTTACTTTTCCCATACCACTTACTTACCTTTAATTTTGTTGATTTTTTTTTTATTTTCCCAGCACTCATAAACATTTATCTTTGTTCTTTTATTACTTTCTTTTTTCTCACTCCCACCTCTCATTATTTATATATATATATATACACTGATTTTTTTCTCTTATATGCATATATAATATCGTTATGATTCATTGATTTCAATAAAGTTTTGAAGCATTTTTATTTCTATAATTAAACTTGGTTTTTATCGAATCGGCAATCATATGCATACGTATATAGTATAATAATAGATAATATGTAAGGTTTATGAAGTAACAATTTATAAAACATTTTATTTTTTTTACATAGTATGAAAACTCGAGATTTTGATTAACCTTAATAATATTTTTTTTTTTTTTCAATAAATTCCTTTTTAGATTAATAAATTCGTTTATAATTTTCTAATAAATATTATGATTCTTGTTTCAAAATTTCAGATAGTGTGAATGCAACTATAATTACAATAAATTACGTTTAAATTATGTTATTTATTTTAAAACATTTTTCATGGTTATTTTATTAAAGAAATTATTGATTAGCATAAATAAAACATGTTTTATTTTTAATTTGTAATTAATTTAAAATGCTTCAGCAATGCATTAAATCAATCCATAAAAAAATTAAAAACCATTATTATTCTTTCCTTTTTAAAAATAAAGAAAAAAAAGGTTAATCAACGTCATGACTTGTTGAATATAGGTTGATAATTTATCAATTTTTCGTTTCAACTTTTTGATTATCCAATAGAAAATTTAAACAGCAGCTATCGTAAGAGAATTCATAAAATTTTAAGTAATCGTGCATCGAACATATCCACTTATATATCCATCGTCAAAAATTTAAGCTTGGAAATGACGTCATCCCCAGCATTACGTTAACATAACGAAGGTAGAAAGAACAACAATACGTATAATCTTAGAAGAAAAGTAGCAGTTCTTTAATATTAACGTGCATACAATATTCCGCGTGAAAAAAGTTTAAGTAATAATCGTTCCGTCCACACGTACACATAAGAAAATAGAAAATATCCAAGAGGTGTATGGATATTGGCAATGGACAGCCTGAAGCAATATATATTCGCGCAAGTGCACATGTATATAGAATAATCCTCATAAGATATATCTTTTTATATTTTTTTTTTTTTTTTTAAAAGTTAAAGGTGTAAGTGGTTAGTATATATAAGATTAAGTATATAGCATGCTCTCTCTCGCTGCTTTGAAAAGAGGTAACGCCTTCGGTTTGGTCTGGATTCTAGAACATGAACTTATCGGGCTCTTGCCGCCTTTTATAATTGCGCAAGCAAGATCTCACAATGCCTCCTCTCTCGTCCGGCCTCTCGTGCTATATACATATAGATATAGGTATACGTTATACGTCTTTAAAGTCTCTGGGTATATAGCATGCACAGCAGGCATAAAAGAGAGAATCGATGTGTATATACGTAACTTTGAGCAGCCAGGGATTGGCTTGCTATAGTTACCTGGCTATTGCTGCTGCTGCTGCTGTTGTTACTGCCACTGCACGCTGCCTGCTGCTGGATGCTGATGCTGGTGTGGAATTGCACTAAAGGCTAGCTTAGGGAAAGGAAACATGAGAGCTCTATAAGCAGTACACAGTATATATCGCACGGATATATTCTCTGTCTTTATATCACTATATACCAAGATATCAAGAACCGAGATCCTTCGAGAGACTCTGTGTGTATACTTCTCCTATATCTCACTCTCTTTTATTCTCTTACTCTTATACTCTCTTCGCATGTATTCTCACATACGAGGAAATTGATTTACACCGCTGCCTGCTTGCCTTTGTGCGTGAACTAACATAAAGCCGGTCATTAGTGGAGACTCACGTTTATCATCTCTTAGAAACTCATGAAATATATATACATATATCTATATAATATAATGTAATATAAAATATTATTCCACCTGCGCGAGTGTGTACACGTATATATATAAATGGGAAATCGTGCCAAACACTTGAGATTTAAATGTACCGCTAAAGTGGAGAGTTTTCTGCTCGTCCATTAATTATTCCCATTGAACGAGACAGTATTATAAACCCTGTGTGTATGAATGGCTTCAATTTTTTTGTATGAGAAAAACATTTGAGCTGTTAAATGGGCTCTCTCGACGATTTTTAGATCAGGCTCTTGAAACTGTTGCTCTAGTGCATTCTTATAGTAAATTAATAAAATTATTTCTTAATTAAGTTTTTTATTTCCATACATATATTATATTTTTTAAATATTTCAATTTAATAGCTTTCAAGGTTTTCAATATAAGTTCTAATATTTATTATCGTTTCTTATTGATTCTTTCACAATTTTCTAAATTAAATCAATCATGGTTTTTCAAAGTATGGAAATAATTGATATTATCTTTTTTAAATTAATTATTAATATACCTATAATTATTTATAAGCATTATAAATAATTAATTGAATAATGGTTAAAATTTTTAATTTCTCTAAACTATAGAAAAATATTTCAGGCTATTACTTATATTACATGAACTTAAAAATATGATGGAAAATTAATCATACACGTTAAATATGTGAAGGATAAAACAAAAAGTTTTGCAGCAAGTTAATTTCACATTAGTCAAATTTTAATCCACATTGTATATCTACAGTTTAAAGTTGTGTATATATAGACATAAAGCTTATGAATTGGAAGGCGTTTTCTCTGTCGGATGAAAAGTTCCTCTTTTGTGTGTGCACAATGAATTTAAGCCTCCCCCTTCTCCAGAAAGGTTTATTCTGTATAGCTGAACAGTGTATGCAAAAGAGCCGCAAAAATATTCATGATGCAAAAAAAAATTAAAAACTTTTTTTTCAAAAATATTTTGCGATAAAGCGCACAGATCCAAAGAGTAAATTTTATCGTTTTATTTAAAAAGGAACGACGTTGAAAATATGTTTATTTAATTGCACTTAATTTTTATCCTTTCTACTTGGAGATTATTTCAATTGTTTCTTTCATTTCAAAATCCTATAATTAAAGAGTATGTTCACTTGAAAAGAAAAACAAATTTTTTTTAGTGTACATGTATAATTTGAGTAAGGTAATAATACTTAAATTTTATGTCAGATAAGTCAATCACTCGTTATATATATATATGTTTTTTTAAGTATAGTAAATGACTTTATTAGTTTTATCCGGGTCAAAGGTATTTCTTATCTTGCACAATTTAAACTGCTTCCAATATTGATAATCGATTAAAAATTGGTAATAATAAAAATATTTCCTTAAAGTGAGCAGTTTATTATAGAAAAAAAAGAGAAGAGGAAGAAAAAAAATTGAACATTGGTTTAATAAATTTATATTCCATTGTAAATATTGAGATATTGAATCATTTCACTGGCTCTCCGCGCGCGTGTTTACTATTATTTTTATGAAAGAACGTAAATCGAGCAAATAACAAGCGAAAAAAAGCTCGTGAAAATAAACAAAAGACTTGGAATTTGATCGAAGGATATACACGCGTACTGTTTCGGGCAATGCAAATAAAGTTCAAATGATAAATCCAATATTTCATTAGGAAATGAAAAAATTGATACATAAAAATAAAACAAAAATGAAGGTTGATCCTTGTTCATACACGTGTCTGCAATGAAAACTAAAAGTTATATAGAATAATAAATTTACATATACAGTATCATCTCTCAACACGTTTGTATGTATATATAGTAAATAAAAAAAGAAAAGAGAGAGACGGAGAAAGAGATAAAGAAGCCACGTGGGCTTTTAGAAAGATTTCGCGCCATTATTACATAATAAACCGTCCGAGCATCGAATTGGATAATAAAAATACCTTACGAGCTACCGTAAAGTTGGCCGATATTTTCGTTGTCCTCCAACCTCGTATAACAGAGTTATATATAGCTAAAGCTTCTGCAATGCGAAAACAGAGTAAAAGGAAGCAACAATACGTACGTACGTATACCTTCCCTCGAAAATTCATTCTCTTTTCTCACGTTAATTTTTTTCATTTTTTTTTTATTATTCCCAATTTTTCTTTTTTCTTTTTTTTTACGGCGCTTTGTGTGCGAACACGAGGTGCATGTATATACAGACTTTAACGGCAGCGTAAATGCAACGTTAGCATATATATATATAAGATATTGCGTGCGTCGCGCGAAATTCTCAAGCGGGACCCACGATGTAGTTGATATTCTTCGGGTGGTAAGTAATATAACAGCTGCTGCTACTGCCGTTTTCAAGCTCATTGTTGTTTCTCAGCTGAGTACAAGAATAATCTAGATTTTTTTTTGAATAATTTTAGAAAGAGACAGAGAGAGATAGAGAGGAAAATAATTTAGGAAATCTTTTGTGCGCATAGTTTCGAGTTATTATTTGTAATTTTAACATCGACATATTACGCATTTGACTGGCGCAATAACAATTAGCGCGTACGGGAGAGGGAAGGGGGGCTTTGTTACTTAAGATCTTTTTCTTTTAGACGAATTTTTCTATTTCTTTTTTCTCTCTCTCTTTTTTTTTCCTTATGCATGAGGCGATTTTTATAGCCAAGTCGTTTGGTAGGATTACATTCGAAGAAAAAAAAAATGGTAACAACTATTGCTAGAAATTTATGTTTTTTTTTCCTACATACATTGCGTTTTACTTGCATTTTACTATTTTTCTTTTTTTTTATGTCTAAATCTTTCCATTTTTTTTCCTTCTTTTTAACTTTATTTTTTTGAGTTTAAACGGTGGTTCAATGTAACCTACATTTTGAGTAAAATGAATTTTTTTTTTTTGTAAAGCTTAAAAGCTTTCTTTTGTGTTACATATCAATTTATCTTTTCAACTTATGTAAGGCGCACAAGTCCAACTGGAAAAATTCTTTGCTTAAGAAAAGAAAAAATTTAAGAAACGATTAATCTATTATATGCTTATTAAGCAAGAAAACTCGCAACACCTTATTATAAATAAATTGTATAATTCAAAAGCTCGATAAAAAATCTTTTTAACAGTTAAATAGTGAAAAAATTGTATTTTGAAACGCTGTATAAAATTTCTTACCAAACAGATACATATACAAGAACAAAGATAAGCACTTCCTTTGTAATAAGGCCTACATACTTCATCTATTGCATTAAAAAGCACGCAATTTCAAAACCCAGATAAGATTAGACATGTACATATGCATTATTAAAAGCAAAAAAAGAGATATTAGTAAATAAATCATTTTACACGGAAGTGTGGAGTAATCCAGATGGTGAAAAATTTTATTTATTATGACACCTTCAATTTTTAATTTTGCAAAAAAACAAAAAGAAATAACATTCAAAGATTTAAACTTGTTGTCGCAATTACTAACTCTCAATTTTTTTTCTTCCCCCTTTGTGTACTGAAGGGAATGTCCTCGGTAAAGTGCTTACACACATGTTTGATTTCTCAAAATCACACATACTGCGGCCTTACTGAAAACTAGTTATTGAAATCAAATCCAGCTTTATGAAATCTAACTAGATTCAAGTTTTGCGCGTTAAACTACATGTACACATAGCGCGTTTAATACGTGTAAGTGTATGACCTCTAAGCAATTGCATATACACTATCTTGCAAACTTTGAATTTCGAATTCGATATGCACCGTCGCTTGCCAAATGGCGCAAATACACATAATGTCTATATAAATATACAGGTCTAACTTGTATATAAGTTAAGCTGATAGCAAATTATTTGATCAAATAGAAAATTATTGCTTGAATAAATAATGAGTTATTATTTTTAAGTGTTGAATGTATATTTAATGATTGACACATTGGCCGATTGGTATGTGCACGAATTGCACCTACGGGCAATTAGAAGGATATTAAACAGCGTTCAGCGTTTGTTAATACTTGCGATGAGTGATAGTTTGGAAAATCAATCCTTTATGACCATGAAATGTTGTTAATTCTTGATATCACGATTGCTAGGCTAGGTGACATACTCAACAATCTGAGTGAAAGATTTGAGCATGGATGCTTTTAAACACTGAAAAAAAAATAGCCATCATTTCGATCAATTGTATTCTTGATTTTTTTTTTATTTATTTAACGTAGCTATATTTTTGCCATCATTGCGATGCTAATTAGCGACGGAGGTCCTCAGTGTGTTTGTGAACTGCAGCACATGTAATGAACAGTGGTGCTTGTATCAATCGGCCAAGAGCGGGATTCAAACTCGCGAAAGATTACGAATCCATCGCTCTCCGACTCGAAAGATCCTCTTTTGTACAACATTTGTGCCGCTGGTTTATTGTTAGATTTTTGATACACGTTACAAACATTACTTTGAGCGAACGTAATACGAAAGTGATTTAAGAAAAAAAGAGACTAATTAAAATAATTAAGGCAAGAGTCGAGTATACAAAGAAACAAAGATATAAAACAAATCAATTTTTTTTCAAATAAATGTTTCTGTTTCTTATTAACCAATAAATATAAACATAAATTAAATTAATAAATATAAATTTTAATTTATAACTTGATTAACATAAAATATCCATAATATTTATCTCGAAATGAATAAACCAGTTTCTAAACTATATTTTATCGATTATAAGAGAAAAAAAAATTGCAAATTGCAATATGAAAACTTATTTTTTCATACGGGATTAAAATAATTTTCAAGAAGTTTGGAAGAAGTAATAAATTTTTATGAATTTTGTTCGAAGAAAAAAAAGAATACAGAAATTTAAGAACATTCATAATACTTATGGGATCGTTATAGATATAATTTTCATGTAATGACTTTTCTTAGGTGTTACAATCGAAAAAAAAAGGAAAAAGAGAAAAAAAAAGGTTAGTGGTAGTTACGCTTTTGCCGAGGCTTTTGCTTTCATTATTATTGCACACGTGTTACTTGAAAAATAAGAGCGGCTATATAAACTCGAAAAAAAGGAAAAAAATAGATATTGTAAATTTATAAGGATTTTCCTATGGCATTATATTTACCATTTTATCGGAATGCTGTGGTTATTATTCAATATTTTTCTCTCTCGATACGCTCGCTTGCCTCTGGCCAGAGAGCCCGAGAAAAGTACGATAGATATATCGTGTCTTGGGACTTTTGTGTAAATATGCATATATACAAGTGTATATTCTTTCGTCTTGTTCGCTACGATTCTCGAGTATACCACTTGAACTTCTGTATATACATGTTGTGGATGGAAAAGTTTTTCTATTTCATATATACCGAAAATTTATGATAATTTTTCTCATAAAACTTTTAAAATTCAGTTACATTTTCACGTTGAACTAGCTGTTACTTTTTTTTGTAATTCAACTGTTAAATGCTACCCGTTAAATGTACCTTTTGCTACTGTACTTATATAGCGTATAACATAAATTTCAAGGTGTCATACTGTAATGCGAATTAATTCATGTATTTACGTCTAAATTAAATGCACGCGTTTCGAGTTTTGAAATTCCTTTAACTAAGTATGTTATATACCATTTACCAAAGGAAATCAAGCATTTAATTTCTTTTTTTTCTCTCTCTTTTTTTTCCTGCATACGCTCGATACCAAATTTCGAGTTTTCAAGTCTTGCGAAAAATTTCCTTATAAAGATCAACAGTGAATAGAAAAAAAATTTTTTAACAAAAAAAAAATAAGGTAAACCTCTTGTCGAATCCGTGCAATATACACATGTATCCTGCTTGGCTATATTACATGAAAATAAGAAAATTAATCATAAGAGAGATAGTCAGGGTTAGTTGGTTATATCTGATATGGCATTAAGTTATAGTATTGCTAAGAATAATTACACGGCATTTCAGATTTTTTCTTTTCTCTCCTTTTTTTGCAAATCTATATACTAAATAAAAAGGGAAATAAATATTTTTGCTAAAAGAAAAATTCTATTATTTTAATAACTATGTGGCAATGTTACTCAATTACGTATGTTGTAATTCATCAGGACTAAAAGATTATTAAAGCTTTTTTCTTTCTAATGCTATTAATATTTTTCTCGAGAGTTTTGTTTTATGCGTGCGATTATTATGGAAAAGATTTAATAACTGCATTGAAATTTAGCAATAAATTTACAATTTATACACTTTATTAATAATTACAAAACTATTTTATTATAATAGTTTTATATTCTATATAATAATCTTTTCATAAATTCTAAATTCGAATATAACGTATGCGAGGTGAAAAATGTTAAGAGAAAAGCGTAAAATCACCGAGCGAGGAGTTGTTACATATTTTTAAAATTTTATGTGTTAAGCAGCAGACGTTTCGATTCAACACTCAAATACGAGTAAATCTAAAATTGAAAAAAGAAGAAGAAGAAAAATCTTTCTCGCGTTTTAAGTGAAAAGTTCCCTTGCGTATATAACTGAAGCATTTTTTTTTCAATCCTGAAAAGACGAGTCCGCAGGGACTTATCATTTACGCGTAATAGTCGTTTTTCTTTTACTTTTTTTTTTATTTTTATTAAAAGAAAAATGTGTGTCGGTAAACTGTACGAGCTCTTGGTTGGACGTTTTAAAAAGTTTATTAGCTCGTAATTGAAGATCTTGGCTTTTGCCGCCTATTTTCTCTCATCCCTCAAAAAAAAACCTTAGCCACTGAATGAGAAGAAGAGAGAAGGCTAATATCCACATTAATTATGAAGCGCTCACTGGAATACTTAGTCGCGGATTTTATGCTACGCTGCGCCGACGGCGGCCCAACGCGGAAGATTGACGACGTCTGGTTAAGCGCGATCGTTTTTAAAACTTTATGGACCTCTATAATCGACGTTAAATTTTTATCTTCTTCTTTTTTCTCTTTTAATTTATTCAAGAGACTCAACATTATCATTTATGTTTCAGATGGTATTTGCATACATTGTTACGATGTTTATTATTTTTTTCTTCTTTTTTTTAAGTTTAGTGTCGAATAATGTTGTTATGAAATTTCATAGTTGTCCTTATACAAGCCTTTATTTATCGTAGGTTTTTAGCGACTTTTTTTTATTTTATTATTTTTTTTTTCTTTTCTTTCTTTTTTTTATTAATACTCGTCGTTGTTGTCAGTGGTTGGCTCTGGCGTTGCTCGTCCGTGTAATCCCTTAGCCATAAATCATTTCTCAACGTTTCCTTTCGCCAGATATTTGTGAAAGTAGGTTTTCGAAACTGAGCTTTGATTTATGTGCACTTTTTCGCGACACATTGTAACGTTACGACAGTTTTTAATTGACGCTGGCAAAATTCTCAAAAGAAAACTGAAAAATTTTAATCTAATCTTTTCTTTTTCTTTCTTTTCTAACTGTCAATAGTTGTGCTCTATGCCAAATATTGATTTTTTTCTTACAATGACATATTTTTAAAATTAAACGTCTTCGTTACTAATATATCCTTGAATTATGTAATTATTACATTTGTTATTTCAATCGACAATCGATATTAAAACAAATCATAATTGATAAGAAGTGACTTTATTATTCGAATAATCAGCATTAAAGATTTTAACCAATCAATCTAGCTCATAAATATTCATGAATAAAAGCATCCGTTCTTCAATAAGTTTGAAAAATGAAGGTCCCTGAACTGACTCACTTCTCTCTCTCTTTGTAAAAAAGGGGGAGGTGCTTTTATTGAAATCCGTGCATAGAGAGAAAACCCAAAAGCGTATATACCAGACCAGTGATTTCCATAGAAAGCGCAGCTGCTAACATGCACTAACATCTATATATATATATACATACATTTAGAGAAAGAGAGAGTAAGAATATCCGCGAATTCGTGAAATAGAATAAAGATAGAGAGTAACAGTTGAAAAAGAAAGCTTGCAAAAGAAAAGGTATAGATGGATAATAGTCGTTCGAAAAACTTCTTTATTCGCGACTATATACGCGCAAGACTGCACGCAATGCTCGTAATCTTTTTCGAAAGCTTCTAACGTACATGTACGTATATATACGCGTATTGAACTTCTTCCTCAATAAAACGGTCAGTGTAGCATAGTATTGCTCGTAGTTACAAAATACGATAACTCTATTGTTATATCAAAATCCTTCTAATATCTACCTACAGTCGTCATGTCATTTATTTCCGTTATACCGAGGCTATATGCATATAACCAACGTCTATGTAGACCGAAAGGAATGAATGCTAAAGTTGCGGCTTGTTGACTGACCACTTGGGCAAATATTGAATAATCGCTTGACTTTGACTGCAAGTCGTCAATATTCCTATTCTCTCTCTGCGCTCTGGGTTTCTCTTCTATTTTCCATTAGAAAAGATTAACGCACCGATAGTTTGGTCGATTGTTTATTTAACTATTCAATATTCCCATCAAAATAAATAAACAATATCGCTATTGCGTTTCGTATTATTCAAAAATCGAAAGAAGCGTGAGAAAGTAGGAGGGAAATATGTTAAACGTGCGATTGGTTAAAAAAGTTTGGCAAATATAATTATTGTGTACATTTCATAGAGTTTTTTTTCTTTTATGCGGTGTATATGTAAAAGGCTATAAAAAGCAAAATAGTATGCAGTTAAATACTATTTTAAGGTCAGAATTTTATGGAGGCTTTGCGAAACGATTTTAAACAAGTTTTACAATAAAAAAAGAGAGAGAGAGAAAAAAAACTCGGCCAGTGAGAATAAATATTATACGGATAGATAGGTTTAATCTCTATGTATATATTCATATCACAAATTTATCGGCTAATTTAGCGGTTTCACAAAAAAAAAACTTAACTCCTTATCTTAACGATGTTTAATACTCCTAATAAATTAGTCAGTTCGCTCTTGTCTATAAGGAAAATTTTTTCTTTCTTTTCGCAACTAAAGAAAGCCGACAGCTGATAAATTTAAAAGACAGCCTGTAGAGCACTAGTTAAAATTTTTTTTTTAAAAGGAGCAGCAAAAGTAGATTGAATACGCATCCCCTCGAGGAAGCAGCAACGCACCGCTTAAAGTCTTGTAAAAAGCCCAAGTATATACAAAAAGAAAAAAAAGTTGAAAATCTAGCAAAACTTGTTTTTTCATTTTAAAATGCAAACTAGTGAATTTCGGCAAGAGACATTAAAAAAAAAAGAAAAAAAAAGAGTAAAAAAAAAGGAAAAGTCTTTTTAGATTTGCTAGTTCACGTGTAAAAATTTTGTACGTAATACGTGACAGTACGCGACATTATAGGGGTCCGCTAATTAAGCTCCGTTGACCGTTTCTGGATAGAAAATTTCATTTTGGCTCGCGTACACACGGCATATACACGGCTAGCTCGAAATCAGCAGTGTGCCAGCATACAGAAACTGTGTATATGCCACTACTACGTTTTAACTTAGTGACTTTTATGGATAGCCGGGACGATTCACTTCGCTTTCGCTTAACTGCTCTACTATTCGTAAATAAGGTGATTCCAGTATATATCGGCGGTCTATACGGTAAATGGGATCGAGAGAGCTTGGATTTTCTGATCGCTAAAAACCGAGGCACATATAGACTGCCCGCCGCGTCACTCCTTCGTTCTTGGCGACTATGAGTACGACTTTCGGTGACCTATAATGTTAAAACATTGAATCAGATCGAGATGGTTCGGTTTCTTTTTTTTTCTTTCTAGATTTACTTTTTATCTAATTTATCAATGTTATTCGCACTTTTTAATGGTAACGCTTTTAATTCTTTTCGTATATTTTATATAATCATATTTTTTTAATATTCGATGATAATTTTTTATTCAGTTCTGTAATTTGTTGTTGATGCGAGTATTGATAATAATATGTTAGAAAATTGATGTCCATTATAAAAGATGACGTACCGATAGCCAATTTACTGTCCTCTTTGAGCCTATTGTGATAAATGTTTGTGTTGACACCCTTTACACTATAATCATTACATAAAAACATGATAAAAATCTATAATTATAAATATCTATTACAAAAATTTTACCATTATATGTGCAGTAAATTAATAAAATATCAATTTTTTAAATACTTCAACTTAAAAAAATCAACGCGTTATACACAAACCCCATTATTTTAATCATCACGTTAAATTTTCATTTCATCACTCATTAAATTTAATTTTATTGGAAGATTGTAATCAATAGATTTTAATAGGATGGATATTGGATAATTATTTGATAATCGCTTAAAAATTGTTTAATGAAGTCATACAAACCATAATTAAATAATTTTTACAAAAATTTATTCAATTTATCCTACAATTTATTTATTATCGAATAATTAAATGATAATTTTTACAAATGAAGCTAAAATCTCTTGCGATAACTGTATTTTATCAATAAATTTTTATTGTTTTCGAAAGTTGAACACATATATTCAAATGGTCGTATATGGTATTTTATTGTACGTTTTAACTTAACGCTTTTTGTTTTAGATGCATGTTCACAGTAAAATTAAAATATTAAATTGAACAACAATATTATCGATACATTTAATGGGCAAATGATATGGGAAGGTATTTAATTTAAAACTCCATATATACAAAAAAATGTTTATATTATTTTTTATTATTTTATATTTATTTTATTACATTTTACATAAACAGGATATACAATTTTAATTTAAAATATAATATTGCACATAAGTTTACAAACAGTTACACAAGTGTACACTACAACAAAACAATAGATTTTAATTGACCTTGCTAAATCGCAACGATTTCCAAAAGGAAAATTATAAAAAAAGTTAGCATTTTTTCGCATGTTTAATTATATCATAAATTATCTAAAATTTAAATTGTAAAATAAGATTTGATTTATTCCTTCCAAGACCATAGCTGCTTCAGTACGTAATTTAACGTATATGATTATGCTGTTAATAAGCGTATAAATAAAACAGTAACTAATTGCTGAAATAGCAAATATTAACAGTAGTAATAAATAACGGCAGGCATTAGAGACTCTTTTATTTTTAAACATCATACGAGTCTTACGAGTAAACAGAAAATGACATTTTTATTGTAGACGAGTTAGCATGTAACAGAATTCATATATATTTACATGTCGAAGATTATTTTTATTTATTTTCTACAATATTTTACATAATTTAATGCGCCATAACAAGTGACAACACGCGAAAATTAAATACAAATTTTTAATTTTATCACTAAAAAAAAGGTTTTTTTAACGAACTAAGATGAATGATTTCAACAATTTGTTAAAGTACACGATTATTATCGTCGTTTTATTAATGTTTGCTTGGCTAAAAGCGCAAAACTCTTGTGATCGAAATGTAAACATCGCATTAAACATGACATTTATATATAATTATATAAGATAAACTCGTTGCTTCAACAAATTTAAACGCGCATAAGGTATATTAACGAAAATATAATCATATCGTTAAAACTGCAAGTGTTGAGAAAAAAAAAGAAGAAAAAAGAAACCTAAAGAAATGAATGAAAAAGCAATTGCTCGCTTGGACGTTCGATATAAGCGCTCTCGATTTGCTCGCTCACAATAAGGCCTCTCGACGATGACTCTTGATAATCGTCGATGCAACACCATGGTATTCTTATCGATTTCTTTTGTATAAAATAGCGAAAAAAAATAAAATAAAGTAAAAATGGAGAAAAAAAATAGAATGGAAAACATATATAAATATATGAGAGTAAAAAGAAAATAATAAGAAAAAGGCGCTTGCGCTTGCGTAGGCGTGTATAATATCGATTGGATATCTCTCGGATGTGTTTGGGTGATTTAGCAAACGCATTGAAAATTCTCCTAGACTATATATCCAGCGTATATGCATGTATATATCTCGGGCGCATACAGCGAGAAACACGGAAACGAGGCTTAACCTACGCTTTATATACCTATGTATATCTATGTATATATGTATACATTAAATACATAGATATATACATATACATAAGACATATGGAATACAGAAAACTATTCGAGCTCCGTGAGTGCGCTCACACTTTTTTTTCTCTTTTCTTTTTTTGTTATTACGTAAGAGGACTTTCCAGTTAAATGACCGAAGGGAAGTGCCCATAATACCTACAAAGACGCAAGGAGAGAAACGAAAACGAAACGTACGAAATGAGCGAGAGCAAGGCGCTCTATAGCATATACACAAGCGATTTTTCTTTTAACAGACTAAGAACTCTTTCTTTCTCTCTTACTCTCTTTCTATATACGTGTATATACGTCTATACAACTATATGGATATGACCGATCGCCGTACACATAAGCGCAGCGTAAGCATTTTTATTATGTTACTTGCAATTTTTTTCTTTCCCTCGCCTTTTTTTTCTACTTGTTTTAATATTTTTCCTTTTTTGTTGCGCCTTTTTGCTTCGATTAACGATTTTTGCATCGCTCGCTTCGATAAAGATTCGACGCTTTATTAGCGAAACATTGTTTATAGAGAGTTGAGGTTACATGAACCGAATTAATAGGTTTTATAAGATGTCTGTACTTATTTAAATTAATACATTTATTGCAATGTTATTATCACGTAATTCCTTTTATGAGATGGTTTCCTTTTTTTTTTATATTCGGTGCATTAAAAGAAAAAGTTATGGTTTTCATTAATATTTTTTATTTTTTTCTTAGAAAGTTACGCTGATGATAATTAATATATCTAGTACGTTTTACAACATTGTAAATTATTCAATGGCAATCGTGATATTTCAATAAAATTTTTATAAAATACAATTATGGAGTTTTGAAAGTTGAAAATTTTATTTTTATTTTTACTCCATTAAGATATTTGATAAATAAACTATTAATTTTCAAGAAAATTTTTTTATATTTTATTAAAATATAAATAAATATATAAATAAAATTTGATATTGCAAAAAATTTTCAATTTATATTCAAATTCTTACGTAATGCATAAATAATAATTTAATCAAATTTATTTTGCAGTCCTTAACTAAAAGCCTTCAGCAAATTCATATTTTTGGCTCAACAACTCGTTTAAAATCAATAAACAATTTTTCACCACTAAGAAAAAAGGTATGTAAAAGAAATTGATTAGATTAAAAACAATTAATCGACCTTATCGTAACAAAACGATTGGCGCCCCCTTAAAAAAAAGAAAAAAAATCTCCATGTGTACAAAACAGAGCAGCCTTAGGTTTTCTGAGTCATGGCTATAGCTATACATTATATCATGACAGATCCAGTATAACAAGTTAAGAGCCGTAGAAAGGATAGCATAGAAAGAGAAAGCATACGATACAGCGAGCATCCAAATAGAAATGAAGATTTATCTCGGCATTCTCGGCATCTTGTAATCGATGATGATGGCGCTGATGATAATTGACATTGTGCGTATTTTCCTTTTGTTGTCCTAATTGTTGCACGCTGTTGTTCTTACTGATTTTATAAAGATATTTGCTTATTTGTTTCTTATTAACCTTTTTTTGTTATCGTCACGCTTGAGAGGGACTCGTGTTCTTTTTTTAGTTTTTTTTTTCATAGTCGTTCGATCATTTATAAATTAATGTTTGAATTAATTTGATCTCCGTGGCGTGTAAAAATGAGCAAGAAATTGAGTCGTTCGAGTGGCACGCCAGATATTTTTATGTACGTTTTTCTTGCACGTTAAACTTTATCTGGTCAATGTCGCAACGCCTGTTTTTCGCGCGTTCCCCAACCCAGCAGCCGTTCGCAGTATCTAAGAAAGAGAATAAGAAGAAAAAAAATGAAGCTTTTTTTTTCTTATGGGTTTGACTTTGAGTATTTATTAAACGTCTAATTATTCGTAATTCTCGGGAAAATTTTTAGTTGTCTCTTTAATTTTCTTGCTCGTAGTAATTAATAACATAAACAACTTGTCAAGGAACAGCTCGTAGGCGGTAGCAAAATATTCATAAACTGATTGATTGATCTTAACATTTTGCAATAAAAAAAATCCCATTGACGTTTAGTATTTCATTTTATCCCATACATTATTGAATAACATTTATTAATTTTACAAATTAGTAATGCCTGATAAACTTGATAAATAAATAAAAAATTCATATAAAGTAAAATATTATTCGAAAGCTTGGATGCATAAACTTCCTTGTACTTTAAATTTCGCAGATAACGTGGATATATAGAATATGCAGATAGATATTCAGCAGTTCTAATCAAGATGTATGTCTGACTAAACCCGGAATGCATCTACTTACACGCATAGGTACATAGATCAAAATTACCTTCGGAACTTTGACCGGCATTATTCATCAACTTTTCATTTGTAAAAAGGATAGCACTTATATCAGTGCATTTAATTAATTTTCTTCCATTCCTTTGTCTTTGTTTATTAATTATTGAAGAAAGTGCAACTTTGCCAGTACATACCTTGTGATGTAATGAAATTCTTTAGCTCATTAACCATACCTTTGTTAATCATAATTTTTAAAAACGTGCAACAATGAAATTACTTACGTATTAAGTACAAATTCTTCTCTATAAATAACTCGAAGCATATCAAAGAAAACATTGTTGAAATATATATCTTAAATCTAAGAATAAAAAAATTACAAGACTCATTGTCACATAATGAAATTGAATGTTCAATCAAGTTAATACGTAATTATTTACAACTTAGCTAGTATTAACATTGGTGAAAATCTTTTTTGAAAATGTTAACAATTCAAAATAGAATTGAAATTGTTCATTATTTAGCCTCCCTCCCCCTTTTGCACATTAACGCATCCGTACGACTTTACCTTGTTAGGAAGTTGTACAAAGTACTAGTACAACTCATCGGGGGAGAGAAGAGAGGCTTGATTCGTCATGTATTGTGTGTGTATATGCCGAAAATTACGAAGAGTTACGCGTACATGCCTATACGTTCGAAATATATTCGCGTGTACTGTTGAAAATCGTGTTAGTACCGCTCTCAAACGGAATTGGCGAAAAAAAAATAAAAAGTGCCTAACTCATCCGGGAAGTGTCTGTACGTGTTGAAATTTTTATTATGTACATTACAATGCGCATATTTGAAAATGTATAAATCATAAAAGGTTCTTTTAAAAGGAATTCATGTTAAAGAGCAAGTAACGTTACGGGCTTTTGACTAAAGGTGCATTCGATTAATTAAAATTGGTGATTATGCAATTATACTCCGAGGGGAAAACAAGTTGCATCGGCAATATACATACACACGTATATCTCCCTACCAACTTTGTTGGAAGTCTTATTTTATTTTTTTTCTTTTTTTACGAACGAAATTCACATACAACAAATTGGCCTTTTCGTAATGGCTATACTCGAAGTAAAAATCATCACAACGTAGCGTTAAGGAATGCATCGGTGCAACAGGTTTTTCAATACTTTTTGTATTTTTTAACTTTTCATTACGTCTCATCACTCTCTTCATTTTCTTTAACAATTAATTAGTTTCTTTTTTGTGTGCTCTTTATTGTTATTCGATTTATCGTATTCTACATAACGTAGCAGCAGCAGCAGCAGCAGCGCAGACAGGCACTCTTTTGTATATGCACGTTGTACAACTAATGAATTTCATCGTTACAAATCAGTGTACGCCTAATTACGCCCATACGAAACAACGAACTTTCTATATGCTCCTGCCTGCTGCAAATTGGAATTGCCTTTAAACTTGTACACGCGCTCTCTGCTAAAACGTATGAATTGTACGCGGAAGCCTTGTTAGAAGCACCTTTGACTTTGTTCTTCGTAATGGAGCATATACATGTACACTTACAGAGCATTTTATTAGACATTCAATCACGATGAAAGTTTATTATTATATAAATAGAAAATTTCATTGTTAAAATAAATTAAATAGCATGACATGCTATCGAATACAAGATTGGAGAAGAAATTTTTTTTTCATAATTTTATCTCTAAATTTTAAGTACAAATATACTTGCATTTATTAGTCACAAAAGATACTGTAACCAGAACGTTATCGCACCGCTAGGACGTATAGTCAAAAGGTATATAAAGGTCTGTGTAACAGGCTTCCGTAGTTACACGCTGCACATGCCATTTCCATTTGAGATTTACGAGTCGCACCAAGTGCGCCAATGAAGAAAAAAAACACAGAGAGCAAGAAAATTACTAAATATTAACTTGACTCGAGGTGTCTAAAAATGACTTTTTAAACACTGATCTCCAAGGATAATAAAAATAAATATATTATTATCCAAGAATGCGTACTTCTTGGTATACTTTATTTTTACAGTTACTCTTGCATATGTAACAATGACTATTACATGTGCTTTCGTTGCAGAAATAAAAACATCTTTATTATAAAAATTAAAAGAAAAAGAAAAAATTACAAAATAACAACGATGCATCAATAACAACTTTCAAATTAATTAGAAAGCGATCGATCGTATGTGCTGCTTCGTGATCGTATATGGCTTTATAATATACCGCGCAATTCGTATAATTGATAAATTGGACGTATACATACATATATATACGACTAATCGAGAAATACTATTTCGACAGACAAATGAAGAAAAAAATAAGAAATAAAAAGGAAATAAAAAGATTGTGACGCGCGGACAAAGTTTCAAATTTTTACATGATAAAATAAGTAATAAAGAAGCAAAAAAAGAAGTATGTATTCGGTGCGTCCTTTACAAGAGTGACGAAGCGCTCGTGCAATGAAAAAAAAGAGAGAGAAAGAAAAAGAGCCGCGCGCGCGAACGCAATGCATTATATGCATGTCATTACGCGTTATACTCTTAGTTCAGTGTTATAAGCACAGCTATTAAACTATATGCCGGAAACCGGTCGTAGTCGTCTAAGTCGTCAACCAGTACCTATACATATATATATGCATATATAGATGAAGAAAAAAGGATTTTGTACCGCCTTTCCCGATTGGACTATAGTGTATATGTACGTACGTACTTACAAGTGAGCACGCGCAAGTAAGCATTTTTGTCACTTCCGAAATAATATAATAGCTTTCACTTTTCCTATATGCAGAGCAGATACATGCATATGAGTGTGTGGACTTGTTATATGCTTTTTAAACATTTACCAAGCTTGTAATCTTGATGAAAAATACATAAATTAATAAATAACGATGAAAAATAAAAAGCTCTCCCAGCCAGCCTATCAACTGATTAAATAAATCCCAATACTCGACCTTATTTCATTTTGCTTTTTCTTGTTAGAGATTATTCTTATCTTCGCTTTTTTTTTCATTCTTGCAACTTTTTATAAATGAACATTTTCAACGAGATGCGCTTATATCTTTTTGATGATCTTAATTGGTGCTAATGACACGATGAGTTTGATGTTTAATCAAGCTTGAATATTTTTTTTTTGATTGATTATCAAGATTTTCCTTTAGTACAGCGTGGATGAAATTGCAAAGTCAAGATTTTTTTTAATGTTTGATTAATTTTTTCACATTGTAGAATAAACGCCTTCTTATTTTATTGGTCAATTTCTTTTGGTTATTGTAATAGCTGCTTAATGTAATTATTTTTTAGAATTTTAAGTTATTAAATTTTAAGAGTCCGCTGTATCTCTGTCCTTTTCTAATTAAAAAATTGACTTTTTTCCCAAAATTAGCAACAAGAGGCAAAAATAAAGAGATGGTTTCGATGTGTTTAATAAAATGTAATATTTTCTTTGATTAGTATGAATTAATTTTATTGCTTCGTTTTTAAGAAAAGTTGGAATAACTTAAAAAATTAGAAATTAGTGTCAAATAATGGGATTTTCAAGTTATTCCAACTTTTCTTGAAAATAAAGCGGTGGAATTAAATTATTCTTATCAGAGAAAATATTGCTTTCTATTACACGAATCGAAACCATCTCTTTATTTCTGCCTGAAGCTATTAGTTTTTATAAAAAATAAATTTTAAATAGATTCGGTAAAACAGGTAACTGTGTCGGTATACAGCTGACTCTTAAGTTAAATTTTTTAATACAACTTATTTCATTTGATAGTTGAATATTTTCTATTCAACGATCAAATGAAATAAGAATTTTTATATAAATATGAATGAAAAAAAATTGATCAAAGTTTTTTTCGATTCATATTTTACAAAACTTATTTTGTTATAAATTTGAAAAAAGGCGCATTATTTGCTTAACCTAAAATGAACCTAAAATAAAAAAATTGAAAGTAAACTAGAGAGTAAAAACAGGCTAACCACGTAATTGGCTTAATTGAATCAAGAAAAAAAAATAGGTATCCAACTAGAGATAAATGAAAAACATGCAAATTGCGTTTTTCACATAGACTACAAGCAGGATGTCAAAAAGCTAAAGAATCGACAGCGTCAAATCATCCCCTCTGGCGATTGTGCTTCGCTTATATTCGCCGCTATAGTTTAAAAGAAAAAAAAACGAATTTTTCCTCTTTTATTTTTAAGCATTTTGTTACAGGAGAATTAGTGGGTTTGAGGTAATAAGTAACGAGCGCACTCAGAGAGAGAAAGAGAGAGAGAGAGACCGGCGACAGGCTATCTATTTAGAAAAGAATTTAGGTCTCTTAAGGCCATTCGGCGACCCACCGTTGCTAGCTGCTACTACTGCACACCACCACCGCAACACACTGCAATCTCCCAATGCGTTTTTCTTTTTTTTTTTTACTTCTATTTTTTTTTATACGTTCAATTCTTGGATCTACACTAGACACTAAGTTTTGCCAAACAAGGGATAAGCTTTGGCCGGACCATAATTTGACCACTTTAATGTTTTTTTACGACTACGTGAGATTTTGCCGAAAAAAAATAAAAGCAACAAAATGATGATCGCTAATAAACTAAAAGACGTGAAATATACAACGAGAGAAGAATAAAAAATAAATCTAAATTTTACTTGTGTTTTTAGAATAAATTTTCCGCTTTTTTGCCGCGATCGTTAGATACATTTATATTTTTCAACAGAAATTTAATGAAAATGTCTGCTGTTGAGTAACAAAGTTTCTGTTATGTGTTAGAAAGCTACTAAAATCTTTTACATAATTCGGTACCTTTTTTAAAAATTAAATTATTGTAGTTTTATTATTAGTGTTATATTAAGTTATAAAAATTATATAAATTGTATAAATTATAAACATATAAAATATATAAATTTTTAAAATAGTATACATTATTAAATAAACTCAACGATACTTACGTTATCAAGTTGTTAATAATAAAATGTTAACTTTTTACAATTTTTTTATTTTTAATATTTTATGTATCTTCAAATGATTAAGAAAAAATAAATAAAAAATTCACTCGGTTGTATACGTTTTATTAACGATTAGATCAGCAAAAACATTTCTTCATATTTAGCAATAATTTTCTCTTGATGAATCAATGTATTGATAATAATAAAAGTTTATTATAATAAAAAAAGAAAAAATAAATATTTTATTTTTCCAGCGCTTATCAAGATATATTTTTCAAATTTAAAATTATAATTAAATCGACCTTTTTCCCACGGCATTCATATATGTATATAATAAAGTGCATAAAAAAGAAAAGAATCACAAAAGAAAGATCAAACAATAAGACAGAAAATAGATAAGGATTTATACTGATGGAATCGCTTAGACAACAGACTATGAAGTTTTTAGCACTTGGCATAATCCTGAATAATGAGTTTACAATCCCCTTCTTATGACCCGGCGCAACAATAACCGAACAACAAAATTTAAAACAGATTTTGTCGCCTTTATATACCTTTTAAAATTTATATATTACCAGACCATTTAGAATAATTTTATATCACTGAATATCAAGCGCGAAATAATACTTAAAGTACCATCGTCGTTATGACGTTTGGAAAAGTATTTGAGGTCAAAGTAAGCACATTATTGAACAAGAATTATAAAACAACATGATAGTGATATAAAGAGTTGAAGAAAGAAAAATTTTTTCTTTTATTTTATTTAAGATTTTTACTTGAAATATTGATTATTGTTTACTGCTATTAAAATTTTTAAAATAAAAAATATTAAAATTTATAATTTTATCATTTAATATTGAGGTAAAGCTTCAATTCTGTATTCAAGCAATATCAAAATGAAATTTTAAAAATTATATTTACTGATGGTGAGTATATAGAAAATACGGCTGCTTTTAAATCGAAACTGCATTACATTTATACATTATGGTTTTAAATTACCATACTATACAACTTCATTTATAAAATTTAACGATGAAACGACTTTTTAAAAATTATAAGCAATATATGTACGTAAAGTGAAATTTTACCAATGAAATTTTCATTATAATTTCTGATATTAATGATATTCGATTATTTTTTTTTTTTCGTATATCGTTCGTGCAAACTGAGATTGTTATCAACCAATATTCAAAACAATGCAATTTTATAACAATGAAAATTTGGAAAATAATTTGTAATGTATAATGTTATAAGGTTTATTGTAAATTTAACCGCAAAATTTAATTTCTGTAAATTATTTATTTTTTTCAAATGACATAATTAATTTGTTAATTGGAATTAGGTATTATTATTAATTAATGTAACATTTCCATTGAAAATCTTACTTTTGGTCCCAACACCATGATAATTAATATTAAGTCAATGCTACTAATAAAGAATAACTTTTGAATTAGTTGAATGTTTTAATTAAAAATTATAATGATATAATTCATATGAAAAACTAATATACAAATAATATATAATTTATATATAAATCATTTATATAAATTATATAATTATAATTTATATATAAATCATAAATATTATAAATTAATTTTTTAAATGAGAATCTAAAATTGATAAATAAGTCAATTTTCCAATAATTGGATACTCTTTAAATTATCACTTCTACACAATGATAAAATTATTATTTTCGACAATGCAAGCACATTTATTGTTTACTGTTACCTCTAACATGATAATCAGCACAAATTTTAATATATAAAGTTTTTATACCTTGAAATTTTCTCAAACCATTAAAACCTATTTTTTCTAAGACAAAGGAATATTAAAAATTACTTAAATTTTTTCGAGATACAATATTTGAAATGAAAAGTAAATCTTTGTATTCGAAAACGAAAATTTTCTAGATAGACTGACAAGACGACTGTTTGTACAAGAAACACTTTCTAGATGTTCCGGCGCGTACAATCAGAGTGTAAGACTTGAATTAAACTCAATCCCAAGCTTCGCACCGCAATACTGACTCGCTGATAAAATATCCCCTACACTCGGCACTGTATTTTTTAAAAAAATGTTAAAAAAAACGTACACGATTTCGTGATTATTAATAACATGACGGAAGTAAAGATTGATCGATAATATTATAGCAATCGTAGAAAAAAATGAAAAAAATAAAATGAAAAATCTATAATTTACACAAGATAATTCGCAAGAGTCCGAAAACTTTGCATCAGCCCCGTTGATTACAACTCAAAGTCCAAAGTAAACTATTCCGTATAGAGAGAACGTCTTAAAGTATTGCCTGCTTAGAACGTAAGTCTTTGCACGTGTAGGCCGGTTTCTGTTTTGAAGAGACGAGTCGTTTAAACTCGTCGTCGTCGTTGTATTTCTTTTGCGCGATAGAAGCAGGGGTTGAGAGCTGGTAAAGTGATAGTAGGTAAACGACTTTAAACTGAAAAAGTAGAAAAAAAAATGAAAAAAGTTTATAGTGTGGGAAGGGTGGGAAAGATAGCCAAAAGAGTAGCAGCAGCAGCAGCAACAGCCAAGAGAGGATTATGACTTTTTCTTCATCTTTCTCTGTCTTTAAGTGCATTTTAAAGCATATGAAAAGTGAGATAGCCCCAAAGGAGAGGCTGCAAAGACCTGCGAGGGGGCTTAGAAAGAGGGGCCGCTCTGTGTATTTGCCGGCGGCTTTCGAAAGGATGGTGATTGTGGAGCGTATAGAGAAACACCAAGAAGTGTGTGCGGCCAGGGGAGTCCTAGAGTTAGGCGTATATAAGGCGCCTCGGCCCGGCCCAACTCAGTCATTCACCGGACTACCACAGCCCACCATACACAAACCAAACATGAAGGCCTTTGTGAGTATTTCATTTTCTACCCCATCATCAACATCACATTCTCACTTTTCTTTCTTCATCACCTTTATACCTTCATTTCTTCTTCTACTTCTTCTATTACCTTTATACTTAACTTCCAAAGTTTTCCAATTATTAATAATCACAAGTGTTTCATCTATAAGATATTTTCTATTCACCGAGCAAAAATAATCAAAAGCACAAAAGAGGATCTCGCACATATACACATACTCATTCATATCACATAAACAAGTTTTCTACTACAACGAAGAAGAAAGAAAAAAGCTCTCGCAAGCTCTTTTAAAGTTACTTCGACCAGAAGACACGATACTCGCGAATTCATTAAGTCTGAGATAAAAGAATTCCTTTAAACTTTTGCTTTTGTTGTTTTTTTTTTACACTTGGGAATATTTGTTCGTCGCGTTTTTACCTCTGGGGAATATTTCTATTCTCTTCCAAAAGGACATTCACACACATACGTAGATACAAAAGTGCAAAACGCGAAGAAAATCTCGTTGTTATCATTGTTACACTGATTCTCATTCATACCTTATACTCGCGGGGATTCCAATGTTTATATATATATATATACATAAAACCGGTTGTTACAATAGACACAACTAGTAGTAACAGACGAGTCTTGTTAGCGTGAATCAGCGCGTAGAAAGAAAGAGATATTCCGACCGGTCGGTTCTCTCTCTTACTCTCTCTTTAACACGCTCGCGCATCTTCATTCATGACCGTCAATGAGTTGCATAATAACACGGATAAGCAAAACCTCGTGGAGAAAAACGATTATCCTTTCGTTCGAGCGCGCTTTTTACGCTTCATGTTCTTTCGCTCGCTAATTTCACACTCTTTAATTGACACTGAAAGTTTATTCTTTTATTTTCCAACTACTTTCTTTCTTGAGATTTTTAACTAATAAAAAATTTTTTTCGCTAACATTAATTAAACTTTTAATACTTTCGAATTTCTATAAAATCTAACTTATTTTATTACTAACTAATATTAATGAATTTTCAAAATATTTTTAATATTCATTCAGAAAATTTTCGTTTGCTCATGTTTATATAATTATATTTCAAATTTCATTTCCAAAAATTTTTTAAAATATTAATATTGATATAGAGTTAGTTACTTATATGCACTAAAAATTTCTATAATTGTACGAAAATTTGTTAAAATTTGTAAAAAAAAATAATTTTTTGTAAACGTTAAATGTAAATTCATTGATGAAAAAATGGTTTATAACTTAATCGTTAAAAAATATGATCAATATTAAATTTTTCTATTTATCGAACTTTCGCCAATTAAATTAACATGTATACGTAACTTTCAAAATTTAACCACAGAATCCGGAAATTAAGCTTTTGAATATTAATTTTCTTTTATCATAACGCATAGCTAATAAATTCTAAAAAGTAGTTAGCCAACTTGTGGGTTCGTCCAATGTACCGGAAAATTCATTAAAATTTCCGCGAATATTAAAAAATAAAAAAAAAAAGAACTCCGCTCGCGGAAAGAGAAAGAAGTTTTGACGTGGCGTGAAAGTATATGCGAAATTATTAGCGAACAAATGCATAATTTCCCGGTGCAATGCAAGAGCGTGAGCGCTCGAGTTCCGAGTTTCCGTAGTGGCAATAAGAGTACACATATACACACGCGCTTAAGGATTGATTTCTAATTCAGCCGCGCCAGACTTTCTCTCTCGCTGCAGCTATGTTGCACTTTATACGCCAAAGAGAGCGAATCTTATGTGCTAAAGGAGGAGGAGGGAGAGATCCAGGACGTGCATCAATTTTACTCTCGCGCGCGTTTCTTCGTTCGCTAGCCACAATCGGACACACTGGTATATCGACTTTACGCTATTGAGAATAATATATTTCGCAATATTTTGTACGCGCTTTAAAAGTGACTCCAAAACTAGCCGCCTTGTCCCATACACGGCTATAAAGGATTCTTGATTTTAACGAGGGAGCCCATTAATTATGAATCCCGTATACGTGTATACTCGCGAGTAGAACTTTATCCGCTCGTATTACGCTTAAACGACTTGAACGTGTATCTATATACATTGCGTAATATCGACGACGTTGTTCCTTTTCTATATATATAGATATTTTTTTTTCTTTCACCCCCCACCCACTTGTGACCGATATACGAGATACGGGCGACTCCTCTCTAGGCCAACAACAATCTTAGGAATTTTCACCTAATATGGGAAAAAAATAAGATACCGGTTGTCATCGGGTTTTAATACCGTGTTAGGAGAGTCTAGCCTCTGTGCAATCGGCGCGCAATGCACACACTATCACTCCAATTACGAAACTTTAAAGCTGTATATTCGCACACGACGCATATAGAAATTTTTAGACTCGAGAATAGTAGCTACTGCATAACAGCACTTATTATCCACTTTTATGACATAACGACCCTTCGGGCTATGTATTCTCTGATCGATCTTATTTTCTTTTTTTCTTTTTAAAGAATCTATATAGCTGCACTTTGTACGGAGATAAACTGCACGACAATAGCTTGGTCTATTGTGCAGCAGCATAACGTTAATACCGGGCTCTCTAAGAAAGTGAAAGCAACTCGTATAATGCTCGCTCGCGCGCGCATGAGTAATCGGCGGTTGTATCGGCCCATCTAGAAAATCGCGATTACTACTACCCACCGCGTGGGATAGTCTCTCTTTCTCCATACGTACTTGCTTTCCGCGAATTTTACTTCAGAAGTATTCCCTACGCTGCGATTTTTTCGCTCGGTAGCTCACCCGTGGGAAAAAGCCAACTTGTCGTCTTTTATCGGGAATTTCATTTTTCTTTTTTTTGATCGATATAGAGATAGAATAAGAGAATTCTTTGCAATACATTATTTTATCGGATGGTAGATTCATAGTTGGAAATTTGATTCAACGAATCACAATTTTTATAAGCTCATACGGATTAGTTTTACTGAGATGAAGAGGTTTTCAATCAAACTTTTAACATTTTATTTTTGAATATCCGGCTACATTCGAAATTGACTTCATCAGTTTTAGGGCTTAACATTTTTTATTAAAAATTATAACTGGTCATACGCGTATAATCTTTTTTTATTATTATCGATAATACTTTACTTCTTTTTTATTTAAAGATTACACATAGTTATTTTCATTTAGTAAAGAATAAAAGTTAAAAGAAGATTCTTAAAAATTATTCGTCCGTACATAAAGCCATAAAAGCCATCACTTTAAAGTCTAGCGAAGTGCAGTATCCCATAACCCTTTGACCTGAATAAAGCATTGAATGAGAACTAAAGCTCTGAATTCGATTGGAATTGCAGATTGTGTTCGCCTGTCTGGCCGTAGCGACGGCACGTGCTGGAATCGCGCACGGAGGTTACGGTGGCCACGGTTATGGCGGTTACGCCGGACACGGTGGAGCCGGACTTAGTGGTGGTCTTGCTGCCGGTGCCGGAACTGCCCACTCCCTCCAAGGTGGTGCATCTAGCTTGGGATCGGGAGGTTTGGGAGCAAGTTACGCCGCTGGAGCCGCTTCAGCAGCTGGTGCCGCTGGTGTTCAACAAATCGTCTCTGGTGGTACGTATCATTTTTTTATACACTTGACCGTATTTTAAAATTTATTCCTTCTTTTAAGGATAAAGTTTTAAATAAAAGACGATAAAAATGACTGAATTGTTTGAAATAATTGATTATTTGGAAATAGTTGAAATTTAGTCCGAATGATTATTTATAAAGAGACATTAAAAATCTAATTAGTTCTTTCATGATATAAAATTGACTTGACTAATTTAGTAATGACTGTACAAGTTAGATGTTTGACCTAAAATTCATCAAGACAATAGACTTACGATTTTGGTCAAGGATTCGTTAATGATTTTTCATGGACACATTGCAGGAGTCCTTGGCGGCAGAGCCGACATTGGACCAGCTGAAGGACCAAAAGCCAACGTAGGACCTCAAAGCGGCCCATCCGACCTTGTTGGACCCCAAGAAGGCGCTAAATCCATAGGTGGACCACGTACCGGACCATCCAGCCTTGTTGGACCAGCTGCCGGTCCATCCACCCTTGTAGGACCCAGCCAGGGAACCGCTACCCTTGTTGGCCCATCCCAAGCTACCGCTAACCTTGTTGGACCAAGCTACGGTGGTGTTGCCTTCTACGCTGGCAGCGGTGGCATCAACGGTGATGATGGCAGCTCTGGCTCTGCTGCAGCCGCCGCTCCCGGTGGTCTTGGCGGTGCTGGTGAGTTTATCGATTCCCATTCCCTTTCCAATAATTAGAAAAATATCCTTTAGAACCATTTTATCTTAGAATCATGCACTAGAGAAACTCTTAGTATCATTTTAGTTCAATTATTCATTTCATTGATCTTGTTTCTATGAAAAATAACATAAATCGTCATTTGCTGTGATAAAACTGATTTCATCGATTCATAAAAAGATAATGCCAAATTCAAAGAATCATTTGTAATCTGTATTCTGAGATGTATGTTATTCTTTAAGAAACAAGAATTTAGTTATTGAATTTAAAGAGCTTTAGTTAAATGCAAAAAAAGTAAATACCATAGACCACCGATCGTTTTGTTGCCTACAAAAGTAGCCTGATCTTAAGTGGGTTCTTCTTGTCGACGTTTAGGTTACGGAGGTGGTGCTGGTGCCATCGCCGTCATCGGAGGTGGACCAGGAATCCACGGTGGAATCGGCGGACATGACGCCGGTGTTGCAGTGATCAATGGACCAAGCGGTGCCATCCACGCTGGTCTTGGCAGCCACGGAGCTATCATCCCCGGCCCCATCCATGGCAAATGGTAAACGGGCCTAATACCATCAGCGATCTCGGCTCGGCGACGGCGGCATAACCCACCATAGTCTAACCGGTCACAGCAACGCACCACATACACACCGTTATCCTCCGAGCGCGCTCTCTACTATCTCTTTCTCTCTCTCTTTGTATTTTATATCTTTCTATCTTCTCTTGTATAACTACTTTTTTCGAGTCAAGCCCGAGCTTTCATCCGGGCAGAGTCTGAGTGGCCCGCGCCCCCGAATTCATTGCGCTTAGTTTTACTTCTTAAACTTTTTTTTTTAATCGTCATAGTCAGACATGGACCATATGTACAGGAGTGATAAGTCACATGCGCGCACACTACACCACATATGTACGTTATACGACGCGTGCTGTAACGTTCGGGAAGCGAGGACAGTGTTTGTTATTGTTTGGGGAGAGAAGAGCTTTCTTTTTTCTAGTAGTGGGTGGGCGCGACGCGAGAACGCGCAATGTTTTTATGTAATTTAGTCAATATTCCCAAGTTCAATCTCGTCAAGACTAGGGATTCTATTGTTTGTTTTTACTATTTTCGTTGAAATTCCCGCGTGCTCCGGTCCTTGTGCGAGTGTGTTACTTCTTTATTCGTTGGGGGAGAGATCGGAGGCGCGAACCACGGGCCTTAGTTAGACTGGACGATCCTCGGGCGTGCCTTTACAACATACCATACACTTACACTGAATACACCTACACACCACGAGCGGACAATAATGGGCGAGCTATTGCTCTGTTTTAATGAGTAGTTGGCATCGTTTTCTTTTATTACACTTTACCATCTTGAATAAAGAGCCTAGGCTCGACTCCCTGCAAGCACACACGTATGGTGGCTTTATTATATTAATAATTAAATTTAGCCTGTATAATTTTTTCTATCTACTGTAAGCTCGCCTCGAGTCGAGGTTGAGGTATTCGGAGATACGATGCTGGGGCTTGCCCTGTTCCTCAAAACCGTTGTTATTATACTACTCACTACGCTTGCACACAAAGCATGCACAGTCCCGCGCCACAAGACACACACGATTTTTTTTAATTATACTCGTCCATGTGCATATATAGAGAATGTGCCACACTATCTTTAACTACTTTTATTACTTCTGTCTTCTTTGACTTTTCTCTTTCTCTCTTGTGTACACTTCTCTTTTTAGCGTAAAGTTTGCGTCTGTCTCTTATATTATCGCAGATGGGACTTAACGTTTATTATTATGCCTACATGTGTATACCCCGTTTTTTTTGTCTACGTATATATATACATATTATGCATATATTACAGTGTTATATTGTTTAGTGAAGAGAAGACCGGTGCGATTATGGTAGGTCAGCCGTGACCCCCGCCCCCACTCATTACTTTTTTTTTTATTTCCTTTTTTTATCCTCAATTCCCACCTCTTTATCATGAGCGTGAATGAATGTACATAGAAGATGGCGCGCCGCCGCCGGCCCCCGACACCCCGCCCGCCCTTCGTCATTTGCCCTTTAATTTTTTTCTATGCGATGATCACGACTAGCACCCGACCACCAACACCACCATAGATAGATGCCACGTATTTATAGCGTTTATACATTTATACAATACTTTATATAAAAATAAAGCATCAGTATTTAAAACTCAATAATATCATTGTTTATTTATTTTATATATTATATACATATTATTCCTTCACCAAATCCTTCAACTTCCTTTTGATTAGTAAACTACTTAAATACAAAAAACAAAGTATTTTGCACACCAACAAAGTATTTATTCTTAAAATAAAAATGATAGAAATTCAAATTTCTTCAGAAAATAAAGAAATAAAGTATTTGATATATACAATTTTATATTATATTATTATTTGAAAAACATAAAGAGTATTATTAAATTTACTGTTAATAATAAAAAGACAAGCAATTTAATACCAAATATTTGCTTTTGAATTGTTAGTATACAAGAATATTAATAATATTAAATATACTCTTATTCTGAAAATATATTAAATTTTCCAAGTATCAAATTAATTGCAACGAACCAGCGGATATTGCATAAGAATATTTTGAATTATCCAACAATAATTTCACTTAATTATCGCATATAATTTATAGAAAAGTTTGAGTAATTATAATAAGCCGATATATAGCTTTGAGTTATTTATCCATTTACTGACAAAACCTGCATACCACCAATGCATAGACACTCCAGGCCTTTTATCTCCACTGTAATTATTTGCGCAACTTGTGACGCAAAATTCAAATTCAGCTACTTTCTATGTCATAATTATCTACATAGCTAAATCTAGAGCAATTACTTTTAATTGATTCGTTAAAGGAAACTTGTTTCTTTTTTTTTCTTCTTATTTTAGTATCAAGAATGAGCCGAAAAAATATGCTATTCTTGAAAATATAATTAAAATAATTGGCCGAAACATTGTAACGCTGTTTATTATTATTATATAAGCTATGCTTTTGAAATTTTTAAGATTTTTAATGTCGTTGAATAATTTTAATAATGAATACCGGATTTCTTCTAATAATATGGTATGGTTAATAATATCAAACCTCTAGAAATGAAATTCTTATTTCCTTGATATTTTATAATTTTTATTAATACTTTCAATTGCTGCAAACAAAATTTATTAAAACAAAATTTATTAAAACACAAGTCTCTCGACTTTGAAGTTAATTATAATTAATATCATTAAAAAGCTAATATCACATTTCTTCTTGCAAATTAAAAAGCTATTAGTCAATTTAATATTACTTCTAAGAAATATCTGACTTAATAAAATTCAAAATGAACGTAAATTCTTTGGCTGATTCTCGATCCAAGACATAATTAATCATAGTAAAAAAATCATGAATGATTATATAAAGCGTATGATTTCACGACTTGTGGTAAAAATTGCTTAAAGACTATTGCAACTGAAGTCTTTTAAATTATATTTCAACCCTTTTAGATCCTTAGTTAATGTTTGGCGCACGATAAATTTAAGTTATTTTGCATGTTTGAGTGACATCTACAAATGATTCATGAACTTAGAGCAGATTAAAATATTCTATTATGTATGAAAAATACACCAATTGTTATGCATGCACTCTGCATCCCTGCTGCATTGTATGAAAATTTGTCAAAAAGGGGGCATTGACCCCTTCAATTTATTAAAAATCCTAAAATGTTAGTTATTTTGGAAAATTATGTTAGTAAAAGATAAATTAATAAAACGAAAGGTGTGAAATCAATGTTATTCAAGCGTACACTAAATATTAATAGAAATATCTTTACATGAATAAAGATGGCGCTGATCGAAATTTTTAAAGTAGGCATTAAAATTACACAAATTCAGAAACATACCGATTTAAATTTAACAAAAGTTTAGACGTCGCTTACATCTTACCGATAATAAATTTAAATGCAGTCGGTAACTTTCTAATACCTATAACAGATAAAATTTTTTGCTATAAAATTGAAAATTCTCAATATACATATTCTATGTGCATGCGGTTATTCATTTGCAATAACATTATCACATTAAAAAATCTGTATAAATAAGTGTATTGATGATACAATAAAATTTAGAAATGATGATTTTTCAGCTATCGGAATGATTAGAAATATGCAAATGTAGTAATCATTTCATAACATTTCTCGATTATCGATCTAGCACGTTTTGATTATTATGGCCAAAGTTATTGCAGAATGAAAGTAACCTGCACTTCATGTACAATAATCAATAGATGGCGTTTGCAGTAAGGATTTTGTGCATGAAAATCAATTTAATGATCGAATTACAATAACATTATTAGAAACAAAATTTATTTTATAAACTTAATACTTTTTATAATATAAATGATTTTTTAGGTTTCAAAATATAGTGACAAGATACAAATTGATAATGATACACAAAATTTGTTAATCAAATAATTTAATGCAGACGGTTCTAATAATTTTATTGCACATTTATTTTTTAACAAAGTATACTTTATATATTAATAACTCTAGTATCTATAGTCTTTTTCAAATATTAATTTTAAAATTACTTAAACAAACGTATTCTGCACGATCTATCTTTTTTTACCATATTATATAATAATAGATTAAATAACTTTAATTTACAGCTACAATTTTGATTTTTTATAATTATTTAAAATTTAAAGATTTTCGCTAATCCTTCATAACGATAAAGCGTTGTATTATTAAATAGTCAGGACACTAGCTGCTAAGAAATTCTATTCGTATTAAAAAAGTCTAAGTGAAATAAAATAGAATTGAGCAAAAAAATCTTAATAGAAAATTTTTATTTTATAAATGAAATCTATGTTTTAATTTAAATTTTTAATGTAATCAAATACAATGTCATTCAAGCAAATTCTTTGGATACTTTTGAACTTTCTATTTAATTTGAATATTTAAATTGCAACTTTTATCAGTTTAATTTTATCTTACAATATCTCGCTAAAAATAACAAATTTTCAAATTTTATCTATAAAAAAATACAAAATTGATAAAAGAATTTAGTATGTATAATTTTGTGCTCTGTACATTGAAAGAATTAAAATTGTTAAATACCTAAGTATTATAACGTAAACTATTTGTATTGTTTTTATTTACAAGAAAACGCCTATAATATTTATCTACACTTATCTAATGTATAATATCGCTTACCCCATTACAAAGAATGTTGAACTATTACGATGTCTTTGTGCGTTTAAAGGCCGTTATTATCTGTAACATAATTCCTCTCATTAAAACTTTGTTAGATACATTTAACATTACAATGTTAATCATATTCAAGACTGCGTTTTATTGTTACAACTATTGTCATTTATGTATTCAATGATCGCCTTTTTTTACAAAGTTTACGAACTAATGAAAACGTATTACTCGTTAAGCGAACTTTATAAATGTTTTACGCTTTGCTAAATAAAGTTTAATTAATTTCAAAATTAACTTTTTGGAACGATAATATTAAATTAACGATATTACGTGGGATTATAAATGTCACATAATTTGTAAATTCAGTATATTTTATTAATTCAGAAGTGCAATTTATGTCATCAAATGTTTAGAAATTGGAAAATTAGAAATTCATAAACATAAATAAATGAAACGTTTATTAAATTCCAGTTTCTTTTTTTTCAAAGAAAAAGAAGGCGTCTAATATAAATTATGAATATCAGAGGAAAAGCATTTGAAAAATTTTTATTGATAAAGATTTTTATCAATGAATAACTGAATCTTTTATGGTAATTTATTCATTATATCTAATTGTACTATTATTGTTACAATAAAAGTTTTTTTCTCTCAAATCAGGTCAAGGCTTATTGAAATAAAGAAATTAAATTGAGTGTATCGACACCATCGGAGTAATTTTCAAATAAGTAGAAAAAAAATTCAAAAAGATGAAAAACAAAGGTTAATTGATTTAATAATTTGTTATTAATTATAAGTTAACGTTAAATCATAATTTTTTAATTTATTATTATT
Organism: Anastatus disparis; assembly: GCA_017163975.1. Lineage (NCBI taxonomy): Eukaryota > Metazoa > Arthropoda > Insecta > Hymenoptera > Eupelmidae > Anastatus > Anastatus disparis. Next base: position 6,635,086 of record JAFFSR010000226.1, read on the forward strand.
ATTAATTATGAAAGTTGTTATTAACCTTAACATTAAATGTTTCAATTATTTTCAAACTACGGAAAAATGATAATTCCTTATTTTGTTTTTATATAAAGTATTAATTGGAACAATGCAATGTTTAACAAATTTTATAAAAACCATTTTCCGTTAAATTACAAGCTTTAATTATGTATCATATTTCTTAATAGTTGGTAATGCACACTAAATCAAGCGATCATGCTTTAATTATTTCATTCATTTACATTGCAGAAAAAAGTAGAGAAAACGTGTCTGTAGCCAAGCGTCTATAATTTCTGAAATCGAATCTCATTTGTTATAATTTAGCGCTACAGTTATCAGTATTATATTCCTCGATCAATTCCCTAATATTACAATATATCCATTTTATAAAAATTAATGCTGTAAAAATAAGCTAATGCTGTTGACGCAATTGTAAATCAGTTGTCATTAAAAAAAAAAAGGATTCGAATAATACAGTACGTTCACCCGATACTATCAATGTACAAATGATTATTACTAATATACACTTGCAAGCAAATAGATCTAATTTTGTTTCTTCCATAGGTTCGAAGGTTGCAAAGCGAATTATGTACAAAGATTAATTTTTTTTTCTATTTTGCTATATAGCAGTATTGTGTTATTACCGTCCGTCTATATATATACTCGCTAGACAATGACCGTAAATGTCAGACTTACTATTTAGCCATGATCACGTTCTTTTTTAAAGGCTTGCGCGCCTCTTCAATCTATACTTTCCCATTTGTTATTTTTTTTTCTTTTCTTTTCTTTCTTTCTCTCGCTACTCCGTTTATTGTAGATCGATGAATATCTCCACGTTTTTTTTATAAAACCATTCTAACACATTACACTTTAGTTTCTTTTTTTTTCTTTCGAATCTACATTTCACTTGTTTTTTTTTAAGCATGCGCGCCCGCGCGTTGATTTATAAAAAGGGGAGAGTCTAGGATAATCGTTATGGTTTTTTGTGTTGAAAATAAAAAAAGAGAAGTCAAGAGGAGGAGAGATAAAAAATTTTCAGGAGATTTATAAATGTTTTCCGTGGGGAGAGAGAGAGAGCTTGGGATTTCGTGATGCGGGATTTCGTAAGTATTTTTTTCCCCGAAAGGTTAAAGAGTAATCTTACCAATTTCGCGATTTTTTTTACTTCTTCTTCTTTTTGTTCTATTCTCTTCAATGGATTTGTGTATAAAATAAAGCTAAGCGCGCCGTGTTAAAGATTTATCGAATTAGAAGAAACAAAGTTTTGCGCTGCTTTTTGATGCTTCGGTAACAGATTATAATTATAGGAAATTTGCTTGAAGCTAATATAATATGTCAGAATTTTGATGTTGTTAAAATGTATTCGGATTCATGGGTGTGTTCCTTCTTAAATTTTGAACAAAGACTTGCAACGATTTCGGTCTACTGATAGATCATAAGATAATTTACATTGTTATCGAATGTTATTTTGATAAAGTATCAATATTAAAAGTTATGCGAGTTAGAATCGACAGGATTTATGTAAACATTGCACGATTTTATTACGTAAATTTTTAATTTCACATTTTTTGCTATAATATTCACGAATTGTTAATAAATTTTCAAACTAAAATAATCTCGAATAAAACAAAACAAAATTGAATGATAAAGCACGAGCCCTCAAAGACTAAACGAAACAAATTTAAAGCTTTCAATTCCATTACACAAATAAATTTCACAAATTCAAAATGATTTATTCCTTTTAAAAATAAAAAAAACAACTCAAAATTCGAACGAAAGAGATGAAGGAAGGACAAGGGAGTGACAAGAGTAAGCTAAGGGATCAACGCAAGCCCTAGACTTGCGAGGACAAAAATAAAATGACATTGTGCGTTAAGACCGTAATAAAATCGCGCGACACACTGTCTTATTAACAAACCGCAAAGTGTCGCAGCCCCGCGTGAAATGCGAGGTCGGCCGCTTGCAATAAGCAAATTTATAATGGCAAAATAAAAGAAAAAGAATTAGAATAAAAAAAAAATAGGGGAATGGCTCGCACCTTAGGGCGTGTCTAAAAAGTGAGCGATTATTATTAAATCCTTGTTTTATCGGACAAAGGAGAGAGAGTGAGCGAGTTTTAAAAGTTTTATATATAGACATATAACACACTTACGCATTTCTTATCTATTACTTAAGAAAGGAGAAGAAAAAAAAGATAATAAAGAAAAAAAAGTTCGAAAGAACTGGTCTGAAAAAACACATAGGCAGCAGCAGCAGCTTTTTTTCAAAATAGAATTCTTATATTTTGAGCCACGTGATAATAAGTAGTAAGGCCGAGTCGTCGAGTGAGAGGGGTGAGATTGCACATATTAAATTGTTGTTCCTGGATAGTAGCAATGGCAGGAGCAACAACAACAAGAGCAGCAGCAACTGCAGCAGCTTGTTTCTGAAGGCCGTTTGTATGCAAGTGTTGCCCCCGCTGCACCAAGCTAATAGAACACAAGAGTGCAAGTCTAGTATAATATGGGTGTGTCCGATTGCGACCTTCTTGCACAATGGGTTACTTTATGGTGTACACTTATTGAGTATCCCCCATTTTTATTCTCTCTTTTCTTTTTCTTTTTTGCTTGTCTTTTCTTTCTCTTTCTTTCTTACATCATTTAGATTATATGCATGTATGCATGTGTGTATGTGCATGCATGTATTATACGTGTGGTGCAGAATTGAAGGGATTAGGCTGACTCCGCGCGCGGGGGCGCGGCAATTCTTTAAGCTTCGTCGTCGCATATATAAGCACCTTGACGATCTTGGCTAAGGCACATTCAAAACTATCGACAGCCAACAGCAACATGAAGGGTTTCGTAAGTATCTCAGATACAAATAAGCCACCTTGTGAGAAAATTATCTTGTTTTTAATGGTGTTACGGTTTTAATATTATTTTTTTCTTCTTTTATTCTTATGGTGTGCGAATATTTATACGAGTCAAGTGATATTTTATTATGTGTTTAACGATTTGTACGACAATTATTACGGTTACGAATTCATAAGTGGACGTACGAGTAGTCGGTATATCTTTAACGTTGATTTTATTTTCAATACTTTGTGGGGGTGGAATTATCGTTTGTGGCGCTTGTGCTTCATGGGACAAAGAATGCTTTTGATTATTGACTATCAGTAATCGTTTATTTTTATTCTTTCGTCCGTTTGTCGAGATTACTTGAGTATACAAAAATTTTTATTTGATTTACGTTAAAATGTGCATGATAAAATTAGCTTATAAAATGCAATAAATATTATATTTTTTAAAATGATTTTTCGTGGTTTTCAAAAGATACTACTTGCTTTGCACTTTATGTTTTTAATAAAAATATTATTAAAAGTATAAAGTGATAAATATTTTATCTAAAAATAGTCTTCATTTTGTGAAAAGATCTTTATATTTACTTTTTAATTTTACTGAATTACATATAATAATTAATAAAAAAAATAAGATACCAGTTTTATGTTATTTAAATATAAAAACTGCAACTCAAAAATATTTTTAACTTCCAATTAAGAGTTATAGTGAGTATAATATGTAAAAATTCTTTTCGTTTGAACTAACCATTTTTTGAAATTTTTGAATTTAAATTTTCTTTGTAAAAAGGAGAGATGATTTGCACAAAGTATACCGTTTTTGTATTTTCGTGTACTTCAAACGCAACGTTATCCATTTTATCTCTAAATTTTGCTCAAAATGAAATTAAAACATTTGTTCTTTTGTAATTTTTAGAAATTTTTTCGTTATGAAATTATTTGGTTTACAAAAAAAGGTATTTATTATGAATTATAGTAAAAATTTTTATATTGATTTTCCAAAAAACTTTTCATTTTTAATTGATAGACTTAGATTAAAATTTAGTTTTAATAAAAAATTAATCATTAAAATAGTGAATATCTAGCCAAAAGTTCACCAGTAATCATAAAAAAAATATGTCTTTTAAATTTCTTAAGATAATTCAAAATTAAGAAAAAATAATTAGTATTGTTACACATTATTCACATAAACATATATTCCACGATATTTCCAATTATCTCTTACTAACACTGTAAAGAATCGTAACCCGTAATTTAATTACTTAAACGATTGGTCTTACCAACGTCGACCATTTCTACTTGATATCGTTTTTTAAAATCTCAGTGAAGTGTAAAAAAAAATCTAGTATTTCAAGTTATTTGTGTAAGCAACAATTAAATTTAATTTGTTGTATGCAAAGTGAATTTACTTTTTTAAATGAAAGGTAGATAGAAACAGGTGATAATAGTTCAGAAAAAACGTATGAAAAAATATACGTAGGATTTGTAATGATTTCTATGGGGTTTTTATGTATCCTATTCAATTTGAATTTTTAATTTATAAAAGCACAAGAGACTATTATTTTAGTTTTAATTACCGAATAGAATCTGAAATAATATCGATAAATATTTTTAAACCTAAAAAATAATTCATGAAAGTTCTATTCTCACACGTTAATTTAACCTAACACGAATAAATAATTAAACTATTCCAAAACTCTACATTAAATTAAATATTTTCCAGCTTATCTGTCTCGCCATTGTATCAGTCGTAAGCGGAGACCAGCGCCTTAAGCGCGGTGTCTACGGCGGTTACGGCCATGGTGTCTATGGAGGTCATGGTATTGCCCTTGCTGGACCTCATACAGGACCAAACCATCTCGCAGGACCTCATAACGGACCTTCAGCTCTTGCTGGACCAGTTATTGGACCAAGTCATCTCTCAGGATCCGTAGCTGGTGCTGCTCATGTATCAGGTGCCGTTGCCGGACCCGCTGTTGTTTCCGCTTCAGTTGCTGGACCCGCACACGTTGACCATCATGGATATGATGGATATGATCATTATGGTGAGTTTTTAACGTTTTTTTTTTAAATTGAATACGAATTTTTTTTTCTTAATTCACGAACTTAAAACTTTTAAAAATAAAAATTATTTTCTTTGAGATAAAGAATTTCGGCAATTGATATGTAAATTTACGAGAGTTTTAAATTAACATGAAAAATGAAAGAAAAGTAATCCGTGATGAAATATCGGTTTTTTCTTAGTATCGCAGTATACGCGTTATATACTATACGTTTCTTTGAAAATGAAGTAGCTTTGAGCTACAGTAGAATAAGTCGGGTGTGGTAAGACGAACATAAATACTTATTTACGCGCAGCGCTATTTCAAAGGCAGGAAAAGCAATTTTTCAAATTCTTTTCTTTGTATTTTAAACAATGTCTCGTGCGTTTATGAGTTATTTAATATAATTATTAAAAAATAATAGTTTAAATATAATTGAAAAAAATATTTTAAGAATACAATACTTCATAAATGTTACAAAATATCGATATTTGCAAAATCTTGAATTCTAATTTTATGATAATTTAGCAATTAAATTTTAATAGTTGGATTCGAAAAAAGTATCAACGCAATAAAGTATATTATTTTACAGTCTTTAAAGCATTGTTTCAGAAATCTATATTTTAACGATTTAGAATAAGTTAATTATCGTTTAACAATGAAAGTATTAATATTTTAAAATTATGTCGTAAGCCGTTACGCTATTTGGAAAAAATTAATATAGCTGTAAATCAATTTATTTTCATAACAGGCCATGGTGGTTACGGCGTCGTGCACGGCCTGCACGGATACGGAGCTCACGGTTACGGACACGCTGGTCATGGTGTAGTACTCGCTGCTCCCGGACACCACGGTGTTGTTGCCGTTGGCCCAGCCCACCATGGTGCCGTCCTTGGTGGATATGGTCATCCTGGTGCCGTCCTTGGTGGATATGGACATCCTGGTGCTATTGTTGGTGGACATGGTCATGGTGTAGCTCTTGCTGGACCACATGCTCATGGCGCTGTTCTCGCTGGACCACACGCTGGACCAGTAGCCGTATCTGGACCTCATGCTGGCCCAGCTGCAGTTTCTGGACCTAATGCTGGATCAGCTGTTATCCATGGACCAAGTGGTACCATCTCGACGCATGGTGCCGGTCACGGTGCTGCTATTGTTACTGGTCATGGACATGGACACTACTAACTTTATCCATCCGTAAGCTCAAGAATTTTATTTTAATCCGATATTTAATTAAAATAGCAGCACTTTCAACAGATCAACAATTTATTTTTTTTATTTTTAATTAACACAATTTTAAATGCATATAAATGCATAACGAGATTTTATTTTTAATAGACTTTAATTAAATTTTAAAACAACTCACGAAATTTATCTCCTCAAAACAATTAAATAATTTAATACAAAAAACAATTATCTTTATCTGTGCAGATCAAAGGATAGATAGCTAGCGGAACTCTGGATGAATTAAAAAAAATAAATAAAAATAATAATAATAATAATCGAACGCCTGCGGAATGCGTACCTGAACCCATAAAGAGCGTTTATCAGCATATCGCGACCGACACTATGTGCCAATAATGCCGAGCGGACACCTTTTTTTAAACAGTGAAACCTCGACGTCTGTTATAGAAATAATTATATCCGAGGAAAAAAAGGGAATATCCAAAGCCACTCCTCCCTCCAAAAAAAAAAGAAGAAATTAAAGGGAAGTTGACGACGTCTGCGTATGCTTGAATTTCTGTTCTTTTTTTTTTATATATATACACATAACTTTTCGTACCTTTCTGTCGCGAGAGATTCATGCCATTGATATACATATATATAAATAATTATATATATATATAAATAATTTTTTTTATACGACTCGATAAAAAATTTCGGAGGTGTATGTAAATATAAGTAGATACACGCTCAATAAATGCACGAACAATAATCATACTGTCTTTTCAATTATAACACCTTTTTCACTAACAAAAATAACATTTAGATTTACAACTTTATAAAATCTATAAAGCTTTATTAGTTCCATGGATTTCATTAATTATTGATTTAGATTTTTTATTTTAGTGTTGCTGATCATAAGTAAATTTTTTTATTCGTTAATTTTTTTTTAAACATAAAGCACTCAATAGTAGTTCTTAAATTATTATTTATTTACATTTATTTAAGTTTTGCTCATCATAAATAAATTTGTTATTTATTTTTTTTAATCATAAATCAATCAAAAGTAATACTTAATAGTTTAACATAATATTTTATGAATCAATTAAAATGAAAAAAAAATTAATTTGTTAGCTATTTAACAAGTTTAATTAAATAACAGTAATTGATACATTACATTGATTTACTAAGAAAATAATTTGAATAAAGTATTAATAAAATGGAAATGCAGAAAATGTGAAAATAATTAATTTGACATGAAACATTTAACTTTTTTTTAACGTCATCAATTTTACAGTTAATATTTTACTTGTTTTTTTAATAAAGGTATTATATATCATACGAAAATTCAAAGCCATTGAAAAAACTCGTTTTAATCGATAACCTGTTACTACAGCAGTTTTTAATGAACCGGTAAGTACATATAACAGCAACAAAAAAAAAGTATCTAATGTCTATAATCTGAGCATAATGAGCCGTATGAACATTTAACATTTTAAACAGTGTATAAATTTTCGTTTTAAATCTTACAAAAAAATTTTTTTTTTCAACATACATAAATTGCAGGTGCATCATTTCACTTTAGAGGCTGCGAGGTACAAAAGAAAAGAGAAAAAAAAAGATTACAGTATTTACTGGCTGTCAAGAAAATTTGAAAAGACTCGTAAGATTAAATAAGAAATAAGTGCCTTATAAGGGGTTAATAGCGTCTAGAAAAGTGGCATTAAGGCACGAATTATTCCTTTAGGCCCGTCTTAGCGCGACAAAGAAAAGAAGAATAGAATAGATAGATCCATAGAGTGCATATATAAACAACATGTATAAAAGGAGGCGCACATCGTTTTCCCACGCGGCACTTTGCGAATATCTGTGGGAACGCTCAATAATTCGATATATACGTGTATCTCACTTTTCTTTTCTTTTTTTTTTCTTAAATATATCTTTCTTTCTCTCTCTCTTCTTTTCTTTTTTTTTTAACATCATAGAATAAGGCAGCGAAAACGTTCTATTAGTTTTAATCTCTCGGTGTATATATAGGAGCAGCGTCTAAAAAGACTGCGTAATCTCTTAACGTTTCATCACCGCCTATATATACATATATATGGAACGTTATATTATGTAGACTTTTGCATTGTGAGAGCGTACTGAACCTCCTTAGCGCGCTATAGTACATCTAATGGTATATATACGAATTCCGAAAGGTCGAGTACGATGTTACACCTTGTAAACGTATAACTAAATCTCAGGTCAGGTCAATTCTAAACTTTTTTTTTCTCCAACTTTATCCTCTTTCTTTCTTTCCTTTGTAAGCCGGCGTTACAGTATATAAGCGTCAATACAGTTTTTCTTCTCTAACTAAGCTTTTGTTTGCAATGCCTACTTTTATTTTCTTATTTTTATCTTCATTTCGAGTGAATAATGACTTTTAAAGACAATGTACTTTGTTGTTATATATTTAAAATACGTTACGTTTTATAAATAAGCTAACTAAGATAAAGTTCATTTGTTGTTGTTGTACAGAGAGTGATTTGTTGATAAAAAAAAGGTAAAAAAGAAATAAAATGGTATAACTTATTTTCTCGTTATACAGATTAAACGCTTTTGCAATATTAATTTTGCTAAATTCTATTATGTTTTTAAAAGGTAATAGTTCGATTGAATTCAGCGTACGTACATAAAACGTGTTATTTAGTACGTTATGTAACAATGTCAGTATAAAACTTTAAAAAAATAAGAATAACGTTAAAAGAAAATAAAAAAAATCAAAGTGTATGAGAATTATTAGATTGAAAAAGCATTTCGTCATAAAATAGAACGAAAAAATAAAATAAATAAACTGTCAATAGATTGCAATACGTTTTTTCCTAGTATAATATCGCGTATGCAGACATAACGATCAAAAACGATTGCTCATTGTTAAGAAAGAAAATTTCTCTAGCGTTAAAAATAAATTTAAAGTTATGACGTGCCGTGTGTGATATATTTTTTTTTATTTTATAGTTTCCATTTTTTTTCTTGTTCATTTGCCCCCGCGTTACAGGTTATTAATTATTCATATAAGCGTCAACGCTGACAAATGTATAATAAGTGTTTTTCCTTTGCCCTATGCTGAATTATTAACGAGACAAACGTATGTGTATGCAGAGATATCGATTACGATAAGCAGCTGGAGGTTTCATATCTTTTTGATTAGCAAATGGCAAAACAGTAAATAAATCACTATTTGGTGTAGAGAAAACGTATTTAGAAAAAAAAGCATACAAAAGACGTTTACAATTATAAGCATAAGCTTGTAGCTGAAAAGTGTTATGCAGTAATTTATATAACAATTAAAAATTATTTAGATTTTCGATACATTGTATTGCATGAAAATGGATTTTTCGAAAAGGATAAAAATTGTATAATTAAACTTTAAATGAGATCGATTAATTTGGCACGTTGATTCGAGCGACAATAATGAATTATTATACAATTAAGAAACAAATTACATTATTCTCTGCTGCTTAATTAAAACGTATAGCCATAGCGATAAATAATAGAGTTTTAAAAAAATGAAAATTCCTAAGCATCTCGACACAATAATAGAGCAATTTAGAAACCGAAATAGTTACATGCCGAAAAAAAAGTCGGGGAACTAATTGACTGCGTTGCATAATTTAAGCTTTAAAATATTTGTAGCACCCTTAAATAAAGAAAATGGAAAGTTGTCAGTTCGTTTGATGGAGCACCTGACCAATTGTCCAGCATAACATCGAATTCATTTGCCTATATGCACGTTATGTATTATATCGAGTTGAATTTTTTTCTTCTCTCCTTTGTTTTTTTTTCAGCCAAGAAAAAAAAAGACGCGGTGTATATACATAGATATGCACATGCATATAATGGCTAGTATATGGGCGAGTACTTTAGCCGATATAACATTTAAACGGCCTGCCAAGGATTGCTCCATAAATCAGTCGTTTTCTCTCTTACTAATTCTTGGGCTCACTTGTACTGTCTCCGGGTTGCCTATGGTTTTATGTATTATACTAAAGTAGAAAGAAAGAGAGAGAAAGATATCAGGTCGAATGACTACCGGTCGCCATACCAGCACAGCCTTTGCATTCCGAACTTGGAAATATATAAGATAACGCGCTTATATGTATATCACGATTCCTATCATTTTCCACACATTATTTAGATTTTCTTTATATGTGTATAATCGAAGGCCGCATACTAGATTCCTTTATTTTTTCTTCAACCCCCCTTTTTTTTAAACGTTGTTTTATATACATGTATCGATGAGGTGTGGTCGGCAAAGTAAGTCACACTCATTGAGAGACAGATAAGCTCTGTAAGTGATTGTGCTATTGTAATGATTGTTTAAAACCTCATGGTATTTGCTATTTAATATTTGCTAACATTTCCAGCAAGGTCGTATTAATCCCCCCATGCGTATACGTGTGTTGCCTTATAACCGTGAATGTTATTATCTATTATCAAATAGCTCTGGCTTTTATATTATTATACTATGTGATTTGCCACGTGCTCTCAACACCATAATTATTGCGATATTCAGATTAAGAAAAAATAAGAAAGAAAGATTGAATGAAAAAAAACTATACATCAAATTGCTTTTTAACCAATAATATCGCCGGAGTTTTAATATTTCGCAATATAACTAAGCGCGTGTACGTGTGCGACTTTAAAGGCTATTCTTTATTTTGCGTTTTTCTTTTTTTTTTTTATTCTAAGGCTATATAAACTCCAACGCAACTTGCTCTCTTATAAAAGCTATTATTCTACGCGCGGACTTTATAAAGTTTTTAAACTTTCTCTTCGATGTGGATGATTAGATTTTTATGAAAATAAAAGTAAACAATATCTTATGTGTTGTTTATGGAAATCATGGCTGAAATGTTGTGATAATTTAATAAATTTTATTGAATTACTTAATCAATTGTAGTCAGCGAGTATCTAATGAAGAGATCAAATTTGTTTTTAACCTGGCAATATAAAAGTTTTAGCTTTATCTATAATAAATAAGTAGAATATTTATATACAATTTATTATAAATCAATTTTTTAGAAAGATTATCACAAAAAAATTTTCATTATTTTTAAAGATTGATTAACAGAACCGAATTTCAAGATTATTTTATACGAAAAAACAAAACATGTTCGTAACCGAATTCTATGCTAGCCTCAATCAATCTAAAATCAAAATTTTGCATTATTCTCATACTGTTAATTAATAATTCATAAATAACAAGTTTCATTATCATTTAACATTTTTTTACACAACAGATAGGAGCAAATTTGCAATTTGAATAGAAATGCTGTAACCTGTTTCTAATCGTACAACAGAATCTTACAACAAAAATTAGTTAAAATTTTCAAGGTTTGTATCAAATTCCAGTAACAAGCTTTCTATTCTAAAAAAATGAAAATAAAAAATTTCAAAAAAGAAAATAAAATTCAAAAATTTGAAATTTGAATAATTTAAATATCAAATGCATGTAATTATTATTAAAAGGATTATCATTAAATAGTACAATTAAAATTTGTTCTAAAAGTTATAAAATATTTAGTTAAAACTTTATATAATCCCATTAAATTTTCAATAAAATTAAATTACATTAAAGTTACGCACACAGCATCCTATTGATTAATTTATATTGTAAAACAAAATTATAATCTATCAACAAACAAGCGGACGTTACAGGGGAAAATAGGAATCATCCCAATGAACAACAACAAGTTTGATGAGACACCCGACGACGGATACACGCACACATGCAGCATAGAAAATCGATATAATGTAATTTGGATTTTGTGCGCGTATATGTTTGTGTAAAGATTTAAATAAAAAAAATATGCATAAGCAATTAAAATCAGTTTTTTTTTTATCACATGTTGTCTTTATTTACAAAATTATGATTTTGATGGTATTTTTTTATCATTGTTAGGAATTGCAATTTACATTTTATACTCTGTTTATATTTTATGAAATTTTTAGCATTTTTCAAATCATTTTTATACCGTGTTACTAAAATAAATAAACATAATAAAAATTTTAATTCATAAATATAAAGAATTTAAATATTGTAAATTATAGTGCGAAATATAACGAACTTAAATATTTCAAATTATAGTAAAAACTCATTTTTATTATTATTAAAAAACATTAAAATTCAATATTTTAGCAGTGAATATTAGATTAACAGTTTTAAAAAATTCAAATGAATTCTTAAATGTTTTAATATAGAAGTAAAATGAGTAGTACTTACATCGTACTGTCAGATGTAATGTATATGTATAACGTCATAATCTGAAATAAAATAAAAACAGACATGAAAACAATTTGACATAATAATCATACTGGAAAGTTAAGAGTAGAAAAGTAATAATTGCATAATTTATAAGTAAATTATTTGTCTGACTAAATCATATACTATTTCTACTAATTTAGTATATAATATATTGATGCGTTGACATACCCAAAAATTTCTCAACTTTCCAATTGATTATTATAGTCAAATGATATTCTATATCTGTTTTTATGGTTTTTTTCTCAGATTAACGACGTGAAAATCATAAATAATTTTAACAACAGTTTTACTTAATTATTGTTAATTTGTTTAGTATTTATTTTTCCGAGTGTATAGCAAACTTTTAACTTATTAACGTGATTGTGTAAGACAACAATACCGCAAGTATAAAAATAGTAACTCAAATGAAAAATAAAGCAAGCAATGAATTTGCAAATATGAGAAGCTCATTTAAGGCCCGAATGGAGCTTCATACCCAATTGTTTCTACATGTATATATATACAAACTAAATGTCGTTACTTAGCCGTCAAAATATCATGTGGTATCAATTGTTGCGCGCACCTCGTATAAAAGCTTACTTTTATAGAGTTCCAGGTAAGGCTGACCGGTACAACTATAAACGTATCACGTGGGTCGAGGAGCTTGTGCAGGACTTATAGGGCGGGGCCCATAATTTTTCCATGTCCATACGCAGCTTACTGGCCCGTGAACTAACGTTTAAAAAAGCACTCCCATTGCTTTTTTTTTTAAAAAAAAGCTACGGTCAATCGTTTAAATATATTTTTTTTTCTATCTCTTCTATTGACGGAAGAAATAAAAATATCGAAATAAATGCGAAAAAGTCCATAAATATTGTGTGTATTTTTATTATACAGTTCAATTATATATTTCATGCTTTTGCAATACATGTATCTCTAAAGGTCATATTTGTTCACCTTATTCGTTATGTTATTTTTATTTTCTGTATAGAATAAACGCCTATATGTTCACGTGTTGTAAACGTGGCAAGTAAATACATAAAGAGGTATATTACAAATGAATGATGAAACTTTGAAAAACGATAAATTTTGAAGATTTAAAATAAATAAAAATTTTATAAAATCATTATATTTATTACGTGGCCGTGTAATTAAGGACCATTAATATTTTTTATCAAGAAAACAGTAGTGAGCACTGATAAAGCATGATGAAATTTACATCCTTTAGTACGTCATATGTGCATAGATAACAAGCGTCTATGTGTAGATTTTTCTGATAACAAAAACGCTCGAAACATTCATTTCTCCACTACTGTTACTACGTGCCAATAAAATTGCTTATGATTAATCGAGCTCAATACCTCATATTAATATATTACAGATGAAAAGATATGACATTTTTTCTCCTTTGTCTAAAATATTACCATAATGAACAAGGGGTTATTAAAATTTATTTTAGTATTGAAATTTAGGAAAGAAAACATTAATTATAGCGAGTATCATTTGAATCTGTGATTTATATAGATATATGTATGTAAATATTTTTTTTTTGTTTATCTGTTGCACATTCTTTTGTTTGCATTGATTCCATTGTTTGACAGATATCAGTTATTATATTTAAAAAAAAATAACAAAAATATAACAAAAAATAACAACGAAAACGTGTCACATCGCATTAAGAATTTACATGTAAAAAAAATATCATGATCGATATATGAAATATTATTTTGTTAAAAAAAACATCAATATTATTCAATATCAATGATCCCGTTGATTACAATATACAGATCGAACAGCGCGATATGTCATTCAGTATTGCTCATCGCTTTATGATCAGGCCATGAAATTTGTATTAAACTTTTAATGTTTAATTGGATAGAGAGTGCGAGAGATGGATACAGAGGGGTGAGGAGAGGAAAACCAAACTCATTGATTATATAGCTAGCCAACACCTTAATTACGCGGATTCAATTCCATCGATCGTTACTTCCGTTGAATTGGGACAATTTCTCCTCGTTTCTCTCTATATATGTATGTGTATGTATGTATGACGTGCCATAATTCCATTGGGCCATTGCACGCCACGAGTATCGAGGATTCGCTTGAACGCATCTATCAATGGATTGTTGTGTAGAGATCATAAGAGCGAGAGAGAGAAATTGCTATACTTGCGAGGGTATATATACGAACGATGAATTTTGACTGTACAACTGAGAAGGTTATACTCTATGTTCAAACATTAAAGCTATCCATCATTCTATTTCCGTACTCGTGCTTGCACTTGTGCATTAAGGATTTTCCAATCTTGTCTTGAATGACTTAATATTTTTTTCTAACGATTTTCGTTTAAAAATTTGATCTTTTTTTTTAAATATTTTATAAGTATTTTCAATTTTGGAAAAATTTATCAAAAATATCTGATCACTGAACTGGAAATGTATGCACAACAAAGTGTATTTACTTTATGAGAAAAAAAAATAAATACAAGCTGTGATAACAAAATACTGTTATGCTAAAATTACTCAAAAAAAAAAATTTATTTTGTTAAAAAAGTTTAAGCACACCTATATTTTAAAATTTTTGGTAAACATTGCAGAATTAAAAAAAAATTTATTTTAAACAAATTTTCAAATTTGCACAGCTATGTAAATTCTCGTGTGTATTTAAATATAAACGCATATATAAATCAACAATGACTTTAGTATTCTCTAGATTATCAAGCGAGAGAATAAAAGAAAATAGTGACATGCAGTTATGACTACGCGGAAATGTCTTTTTCTTCATTGCATGCCTTACATAAAACAAAATACATTAGATGCTAGATTATGTCATTTACATTCAATATAAAAAAAGAAAAAAAAGCCAAAGAAAAATTTTCAATTCAAATTGTAGTCTGAACTTATCATATATCAACACCCTTTGATATACATGAAAAAAAAGGAACAACATATACGAAAACTACATAAAATTACACGCGTATCAAATACAATACGGTCCATAAGCAGCATAATTAAATGTTCATTTTTATTTTTCTTATCCATAGAATTTCAACATTAGCATATTGCCCCCACGATATAATTATAAAATTTCAAAAGAGAAATTAAAAGATTGTGTTAACGTATCGTTTTATATGAAAATGCGTTCTCAAGATAGTTTACAAATGACTACGTCAAGGATGACGGAGAGATGGGAGAAACGTGTGAAATTTCAATATCGAGTGACAATGTCGATTGTTATTCTCTCATCTCTCCGAGCAATTTCGTTTGCCCATATGAAATCTCAGTGTTAAACACAATACTAACAGCATATATATCCACCCACTTCTGTAATCGAACCTAAGCAAGTAATCTAGTCTCTTCTCTCGCGCCTCCTTCTATTCGTTTCTCTATGCAACCTATAGCCAAATTCCCATGGAGCTTTGTAATGGAAATTCATAATAGCCAAGTGTGCGAAGAGCATTGTATAGCGAATCTCTCTGCTGCTATTTGTTCAATATGTATATGGGGAGGCGCATGACTTTGCGTTAGTTAAGCGTCATCGATACACGCATATTAACCCTGTTGTTAAATTTTTTTTTTACTTTTTTGGCTTTTTTTTTACAAAGAATATTACTACTCGTTAGATTCACCTGTGCGTATGCTCAACTGATTTTTATTGAGCTCTTATACTTGTTGTTTTTTTTTCGTATATTGACAGCTATCAAGTTTTAAAGAAAAGAATAAATATACTGATTGGCGTTTTTTTGTTATTTTTATTAAAAGATTCTAGAAAGTTTTATGAACGCAATTTTTTGTGCTTTCTAATAAAGTTTTATTTTTATTTCGTTAATTTCTTTTGGAATTTCTTAGCTCTCATTTCATTGTTTCAAAATGCTTATTATATATTTTATTAGATATGAAATATTATTATGATGAAATAATTTAACAACCATAGCTTTGTATTGAAAATGACCTTACGAAATTATCCTTATAAAACAAGTTTCAAAGAAATTCCTAATTAGTAGTTAACAAACTATCTGATATAAAAAAAGAACAAGAACAAAAAAATAAAATCGCTAAATTAATTCTAACCGCATAATGAAGGCGAAGAATTTAAAAATTAAATTTCACCCCGAAAAAAAAAATTCCGGCTTTCAATAAAACATGCATCCAATGATGCAATTGATCAATGGTATTACTACAAGGCTCTGGACGGGGCGCGGTGTTATTGTAACAAATGTTAGACAAATCAGAGGAATTCTTTATCTAATGCTAAACTGGTCGACCTAAGGAGAGTGCCAAAGTAAAAAAATAAAGATAAAAAAAAGCAACATAGAAAAAGAAAAAATCAGTTTTCCCCGGTCTTATCTGTTAAAGTCTCTCCCCTCTTATATATATTCTTATTTTATATATTTTTTTTCTCTTCAGAAATCTAAAGCCAGTGATCCGTGGAATGGGCAAGCAAAGAGCAAAAGTAGTAACAGAGTTAAGTAGCTCTAACACAATGGAATACTCAAAGCCCCATTCCTTATTGCTATTACGCTTGGCCATATAGCTCTCGCATATATACACACAAGGCGTGGGCAATATAAGAACTTTTAAGATAACTCGTTTTATGATTGTATTAGTACACAAGAGAGACATATGTTTGTACGTGTACGTTATGTGTATGCACTGCACAGGATGTAAAATTAACTCGACAATGCAATGGCTTGCATCAGCCCATGAACTTAAAGAGCGCGTTTAACGCGTATGTATATATACGCACCACGCATTTATTATGATTGCCGTCATATATACGTATCCGTAAACGTCCTCGACTCGTCCTTTTAATAAATGATGATATAACTTATAGGGCAAGGTCGTACTTTCTATGTCAAACAATCAAAATTACAAATTGCTTACTTATTTTTATTTGTTTTTAATTATTTTATTATAATTTGAGAGTAAATTTAATGAGCATGAGACTTTAATGAGATATAAGTAAAATGTAGGAAAAACTTTTGGAGACTACTGTATTTTCTATTTTCAACTAATTGAATTTTTCTTATTTATTTAAAAAGTTGTAATATTAACAAATAATAAAGAGATGCATGCACTAGATCTAAGTACAATGAATAAATTTTATATGCATAACGAAAAGATTTTTATACATAGATTTAAAGTGATTGCCTATAAATCTATTATAGGCAATTACTCATATATCTTATTATTTACTTTTAGTAATTCCAAATTTTTTTCAAATTACTCTATACACTTATATGTAGAGCATGCATTTATTTATTTCTTATTACAATTAGAATTTTAAACAAATAGTAAAAAACTTGATTAGAAAAGGACAGAAGATACGAAATCCTGGAGTATTATCAATAATCATATTGATAATCATTAAAGTAATAATAAAAAGGCGATACAACAATTATTTTTATAAAGATGATTTTAATGACAAGAAAGTAACGAGCTCGATTATCGTATTAACGAAAAAAAAATCTTAGCTAAATAAGATTTCTCATTGCAATTGACAAGCTTTTAAATAAGGAAGAGAGTATATTGCGGACAGGCGACTGTCGTCCGCATATAAGTTGCGCAAGCTCAATTACAGACCGTATAAGCAATAAGAATATTTTGTTAATGGTACATTGAAAATTTTTGCAAATTATCGGGTAGCCAAGTCTCTCTTTCTCTAGTGGCACTATTTTCTCCTCTCTAAAGGTCTTCAATTATAAACAATGAGATGCAACCCAATAACTTATCATTATATTCTAAGCTCGGCCAAAGCTATAAGCAATTCTTACTCTTTTAATACATAAGATAAGCTTTTAAGTATAAGCCATGGAAGAGAAAAAAATCAACATTAACACCAAAACATTCCGACCTGTCAACGTAATGTTTCGTTGATTATATTCTCTTTTTAAGTAACGACTAAAATTAGTCACGCCACAATTGACAGTGCACGAACTTTTATTCTTTTCTTTTTCTTCTTTTTTTTCTTATTCTCGCGACCTCTGTTTAACACGCGTATTCAAGTAGGATAGTCTTATCTGCTGGATATTACATAACCGGCAAAACGATTTGAAAATTCTTTTATGGTACTGTTTAGTTGTTATTTTTTTCTTTCTTTTAAGATCTAAAGCGCGGAAATACCTTTGCGTCATGATATAATAATAGAAATTGAAATTTATAGGCTTTAGATTTGAAGCCGATACTTTTTCAAATGGGACAAAAATTTTATTTTGATCTTTAAAGTTTAATGTTTAAAAATAAAAATATTATTTAGATTTATGAATGTTTAGAATATCGAATGTTTCTTTACTGTACAACATTATTATGTACAAGGTAAACCAGCACAATAGCTTGGATTATTGCATCATATTATTTTATACCAATTAAGCAGCTTTTTTTAAAAGCTTTAATTTTTCATTAAATTAATTAGTGAATAAATATATTAAAATATGTATCATCAGTTTGTATTTTCTGTGGATTTATAAAAAAAACTCAATACAATGTATTGATATTGTACTAATAAAAATATTCTTCAAATGCCAATTGACCCGGATTTATCATCGAATAAATAATTTATTTTATAAGTAATCACAAAATACCTCACGAATTCTATCATGAAATGAAGTGCTGTTAACAATAAATGCAATTATTTATAGTATTTTTATTAATAAATTACTAAAGTTTCTTTAACAAAGAAGAAACGTTATTTCTAAGAGATATTTAATTATCTTCATTTCTACATCTCTCTAGGGCTCTCTCGGCTCTAAAGAGAAAATTCTTGTGCGCACTTCTCTTTATTATTCCCATTAATTGCACGAGTTCTATTAAAATAATTAAAAGCGTAAAATATTAAATTTTAGATTTTTTTTATGATTACCTATTAAATCAGTAATTTATTTTTAACGTAACTAATTGATTTTTCATAACGAAAAAAATATATTTTTGAATGATGCCATAATTAGATAAAATTAATAATCCAACAAAGCTATTATGCTAGCACACTAATTACCATAATTTCTTCAGGTTTAAAATCCTGTTTGAAAAATTTTTTTTTCTCAAATCCTTACATAAAACGTCTGGTATACATCAAAGAGTTTCTTTCTTACGTTATAAAAAAAGCAGAAGTCCAAAAGAAGTTCATCCCCCTTGAGACGTTTAAAGTCAAGCATCTCCCAATCTTAAGCTCGTGCTTCTAACATCTGAATCGGAAAAAAAATGTATTTTTTCGTTAAGACTTTGAATAGCCGCACAAAGCCTTGTTGATCCAGCTGACAAAGACACGTGTCTAAAAAAGGGGGGAAGGTGTGCGGTTTGCAAAGTGTTTGTTGGCTAGCCACTAATCGCCGTCGTGGACGGGCTTTTGCTCTATCTCTCCTTCTGTCTCTCTTTCTTCTATAGAAAGAAGGAGAATGTTGCTCTGCATATAGATAGGAAAACATATATGTGTATACATACGTATACAATGAAAAAAGATATGCGTAAGTATGCAGTGCGTTATGCGGTTGAGCCCCGCCCCAAGGGTGGCTGTCTTGAGCAAAGGTCGTGTAATGCATTACTCCCAATGCATTCGAGCGAGTATATAAGCTCGAAGCTCTGGCAGTTTGGACATCAAATCAGCGGTATCCAATCCAGCAGTAATAACAAGCCTTACATTAGTTTTCGAACTAACAACCCTTCCCAGTAATCAACAATGAACTCCTTCGTAGCAACCTTTGTTTTGGCAGCTTTGTCTGTTGCATCAGCTGCACCAAGCGGTCTTTACGGCCATGGTATTGCCTTAGCCGGCCCAATCACCGGACCCAACAGTCTTGTTGGACCAGCTAATGGACCATCTGCTCTGGCTGGACCAGTAGTAGGACCAGCTCGTCTTTCCGGCGCTGTTGATCTTGGTGCAGTCGTCACTGGTGCCGTTGCTGGACCATCAACCGTCCAAGGTAGCGTAAGCGCTGGTACCGCTATCATTGGTGGACACGGACCAATCGGACCAATTGGACCACTCGGACATGCCGGTCTTGTTGCTCCATGGGGCGCCCACCTCGGTCTTGGTTAGTACCCATTATTTTGTTTTTAACATTTACAATCATTTTTTTTATTCTTTATTATCATTATTTTGAAAAATTATTACGTTATTTTTGAGAAAATTTAATATAATAATTCAATTTTTTTATATATTTTTTCTTTTAGCTTTCTACATTATCTCTTTTCCAAAATATTTAGTTTCAATTTATATATTTATTTATTATTAATATTCAAATTCACCTTAAAAAATAGACAAGCAAAAAATTGTTTTCTGCTTATACAGTGTAAAATAACGATACCTTTACAAGTTGTAGCAAAATTAACGATTTAATCACATGACATAAGTAGTCTTAATAATATGCAAATTCATTTCACTAGCATTAATATATTAAATAGAGCTAATATTTTGTTTTATATTTTATAATCAACTTCAAATATGCTAAATAAATTTTAAAGAAAAATTTTAAAAATATAATACAATATTTCATTAATTATAAATTTTTGTAAAACTTTTCTGAGTAACTTATACTTCTAATAAAAAAATTATTAATCATTATTTAATATAATTTACCATAAAACTTCAAAACAAATACAATTACTTATTAATAACAACAGTTTGGTAATTTCCCCATAGGTCACGGAGCTGTTCTCGCTGGACCCATTGCTGGACCCGCTCATCTGGCTGGACCCATTGCTCCCGGTGCATTGATCGCTGGTCCATCTGGTGTCATCAACGCCGGTCACGGACACTGGTGGTAATAAGTTAAAGAACAAAAAAAAAGCACCAACAACAACATCCAAGAGATAAGAGGGTCCAAATCATTTGATCAATACATGTACACATATTTACACATCTATAAATAAAATAATGCACATAAAATACATCATTAAAATTAACATGTAGAACACATAATTTAAAACATCTTCAATACCTCGAAACATCTCGACGACGGATCCAAAGTGATTTCAATCGATCTTTGTATAAATTTTTATTATACGAAAGATCGATTGAATCATAACAAAAAAAGGAGCAACGAGCATCGAGACGAGAGCAGCTTAGCCACGATCTCTCCACCCTCTTTCTTCTATTCAACCGCTATAGTACCTCCCGCCGATAATCAACTCTTTTTTTTTTAAAATACTCAGTTTTTTATTTGTACAAAAGAAAAAAAATAGATAAAAAAACGACACCTATCCACTTGTATACCACATGTATCGTTTTTTTATACATATAATAAATGGCATATTATTTTCAATGGATATCAATGTTTATTTTATTTTTCATCCCATACCTTTAATGCTTGATTATTTTTTATTAAACGCTTTAAATGAATGGAAACACTTTATAGCTCAAGCTTTTTAATTATGTATCGTGTTACAGACATTTTCAATTATATCACTTACTTTTAAAATTAACGGCTAATTTAATTATCGGTAGTTAACAAGTACATGTTAGTTTTTGAAATTTTATACATTAAATATTCAGCAAAATTGTTTCATTTAACTTTAAATTTTCTATAAAATTCTTTTTGAGCTCTTATTAAATTAATTAGCGCATTATATTAAGTATCAAAATGAGGATTTATTTTTACTTTTAAACATCAATCAAAAAATAGATGTGCAAAAATAAGTTAATTTAAATATGAAAGTTAATCAAAAACAAACAAAAAATATAAGAAAATTTTTCTTTTAATCAAACCATTTAGAGAAAAATTAGATTAATAAAAATATAAATAGAACATTCCATTTTCCGCAAGTTTGTAATACAGATAATTTTAAAATAAATGAACAATGCGTTAATCGCTCTATATAAGTGTTTAATTACAGCACCGTTTATCTTACCTTACATGGTAATTTAATCATACGGAGAAAAAAAAATCAGATAGCACGTGAAGTAAGATAAAAAAAGAACGGCATATTTACCTTTGATTTCTTCATTTTTCTATCAAGCAAAAGAATAAAAAAAACAAGATAGAAAAAATACAATTACTCTCGTGTATTTTACGTCACAATGAGCAATGGTTTATTGGTCTAAATGAAAGTTAAAGTGCTATTTGCTGTTCGATTTATTTTCTCTTATTTATAGTCGCTATAGTCTTTTTAAAATTGTACCGAGGTGTGTACACGCTGAATGAAATGTACGATATGTTACGATTTACAAACACACATACATACATACGCGCAATGTTATTTGACGAGAGACAAAGGTTTTTATTCTTTCTTGCTCACATATTTATAGTTGTAAACTAGCAAAGAAAATTGTTTCCTTCTGTGAACTTGACTACTTACTCTATTAAACAATATCCTGCTCCATTACATATCCTCCTCCTACTTCTTCTCCCAGGAGTAATGAGCACGAAGACCGTTTGTCACTACTGATATAATTATATAGGAAATTGGCTTTACAATGACTTAAACTCAATCAATCGACTAATCTCTAGGTTATTTAGCCTCCGCAAGAGCAACATATCGATATGTCTGTAAACACATATATTTTAGACTTATATGGCTAGTTCAGATATATACGCTCATAACTAAGCATTAAATAAGAAAAATAGCCTCAATCACAACGTATAGGAGAAAATAATGAAAATGTTTTTTCGAAACAGTAGCTATTTTTTTTATAAATTACAATATGACTCTTTCGTAACATTATAATTTTTAATACACGTTTAACTAACTTGTTGTTAATACAATTTATAAACACGGATTATGAAATATGCAAAGTGATACATTTGTAAATTTGAATTGATGAATTGTTACTAAATTATTATATAAATGTTATTTTAATTTAATTCATTCAATATTAATTAATGCGCGTTATTCCGATTTCCAAATATTTTCAATTAATTCGAAAATGCATAATAGAAAATTAAATATTATTACTTCAATCGTAATCTTTTAATTCAGTGTAAATAAATTATTTAAACCACAATTTAAAAAAAAAACCACAAGCCAATAAAGTTTATTTGAAAATTTTGTATTTTTCTGTCTCGTTATTTTTATTTAGTATATAACATGAAGTATAATTGACTTTATTCATAAAAACTGACATTTAAAAAAAATAAATAAAAAATGTGTAAAATATTCCTTTAACACCTGTTGCAGGAATGTGGAAATTCTAAAATAAAAATATATTTTTATCCTATACGTATCCATGGTATATGCGAGAAAATAATATGAATATTATCGGTATAATTGTGAACAACGAAAAAAAAAGAATATACTTTTAAAAAGTACGTTACATAATACATATATCTAAACGAATTATTTTTGCACCTTTTAATAAATCATATTTTAAATTACAACAGGTCCTTAATTAAAGTTATGTGAAAAAACCAGGCTGCAAAAAGAGTAATAAACATCAATAAAACGTATTAAATAAAAATTCGACAATTTTACAAGCCGTTAAATATGTTTAAAAATTTGTTCCCAAAAAAAATCATCCATATCATAAATCATCAAAATAAAAAATTGGATTAATAAAAGTGTCTAGCATAGGTGTTACATATCAGTTTTGATGACTAAAATGGGATATAATCGATAGCGCGCTTGTGTGTGTGTGTGCAGAGGGGAAAAGAGGAGGAAAGGGATTTATACATAGCATTGACTTATGCTTTATCAATGTATACACACGGAAATACAAGCGTACGAGCCATTACTTCTAAGTGATGGGCCGCCCCCCCCCCTTTCTAGCAAGCCTGCCTGTTAAAGTAATATACGTGTATGCATATTAAACAGAAGGTGGTACCCTGCGAAACATCAAGCGAGAAATCTATATATATATACACGTTTATGCTTTATGCCATCGTGCGCAATGCCTACCTTAAATGATGTAGTTACCACCCATATACTGAAAATCATGTCAGACACTTCAAATATCTATCAAATTATATTGGTCTGGAATCCGACCAACCGTTGGATATGTAATATTTTACATTAGTCATCGTTTGTTTGCTTCTTACATTCATTATTTCGCATAATTAAACTATTTATTAGCTTTGAATTTTTATGCTTTTTTTTCATTTCATTGTTTTGATTTATTTAAATCAAAAAAATGTTTCTACCTTGAATTTTTAAACTATCACTTAAAATTTAAATTACGCTTACAAACATCACCGTAAAAAGTACACATGACATTGATCGTCATATATAAAAAAAATCTAAGAAAAAAAAGACATAATATTTAATTAACTAGTTCATGTTAGAATCATAACATTAAAATAAATATTATTTCAAAACATGTATACAAACATATGCTAAGTAGAATAAATCGCGCGTAAGTTAGGGCTCATCATCATGCGTATAAATAAGTATATATCATTACCTTCAAGTAGAGCAAGACAAATATGGTAACATCAACGTCTCTATCTCTCTCTGTCTCGATCTATTAGTAATAAAGGCGAAAGGTTATATAGCGAAGCATCTACTGCTGCATAATGAAACAGGTTGAACGAAAAGGTAGGGATAATATAAAACGTATATATATATATATGTATATACGTAAGTGGGGGCCGAAAATGAGAGTGCAAGATTTTACTTTATTATTTATGATTCGTTTCCAGGTCTAAAATAAAGCGTAAGACCTTTAAGCTGTTCAAATTTAAAAGTTTAATTTAAACGTAGTTTAAGGAAGAAAATTAAGCGTTGTAAATTATTTAATTTGACTGATGAATTAATTGATTTATAAAAAAAAGTGGTTAATATGCGTGTCTACGTAAATTGAATAAAAACATTTAATGTAGTTTGAGTAGCTCACCCACGCACTGCAACTTTTTTATAAACATATACTAAATTAAAACTTATCATAATGAGTTCTTTTTACTTTTTTTTTAATTGAAAAAAAAATTTCATTTTTCATTTTTTTATTATTTTAAATTTTAATTAATAGAAAAAATTTTTGGAAAAAATATTTTCTCTATTACATGAAAATTATGTTTGAATTTTTTTTAAATTTGTGATTAATGATAATTTTGTATTGATCAGGATCAATAAGAGAACTTATTAATTTTATACACGGAGAAAAATTTTCTAATAAAAATGACAATAATTTCAAGTAAAACTGTAGCAGGCTGCTATCATATCAAAAAATTACCATAGTTTTTGGTAAAATTTACTAGAAAAACAGAAATTTTTACTATATTTTTTATAAATTTTACAAGAAACTATAATTTTTTACTATAATGGTATTCTGTAACAACTTTACTTTAAACTATTGTAATTTTTATTAGAATATTTTTCTCTGTGTATTAGTAATATTTAGTCATTGTTAAAAATGGTTTGGTTACTGCAGTGACCAAATGCAGTAAGCGGATAAATAAATAGTTTGAGTATTTAAAATAAAATATGATATAAGAATGAATCAATTGATTTCGCCCTATTAATGACTACTAATGCATCTTAAGCATCCCATTGTAAATGAAATCAAAGATTTGAGCAACCTGTCACACTTTCTTCATCGATAATTTTTTTCTTCACGCTATTGTAAAGTTATTAAAGGAATATGACGAATGTAAAGTTGCAAGGCTAGCACAATTATAATACTTGGGTAACGCCCAATCAAAGTTTTCCCATAAGCTAATCGAGCCATAACTGACCGTAAGTGCGTGGGCCTGATCTTGCAAAGTCAACTTTAATATATATACTCTGAAAGAAGGACGTTTTTACTATACATAATTGACCGACTTGAGCTTAACTTTTTTTGTGTAGATAATTTGTAATAATTATTTAAACTAATCCTCAAATAATAATTTATTTTTATTTAAGAAAGATTAATTGTTTGATTATTAGTACTAATTTAAAATAGTATGAATAGATATAAATCTAAGTACTATATAAATGTAAGTACTGAATAAATATATTAATTCAAACCATTTATTACAACTCTTTTTATAAACATTTTTAGTTGAGAATAAAAAATTTTTTTATAAAATTTTAAGATAAAAAAACGAAAAAATTTGGAAACTTATCATTTTAGTTGTTTTTTAGGGTTATAAAAGATTTTTAAAAAAATCTTTCGGAAAAAATATATTTTTTATCAAATGAAAATTAAATTTTAATTTTTTCAAAATTTTCTAATTAACTTTAAATTAATTATAACTAATTATTACTAAAAGTGGTTTGACTACTACAGTGACCCAATGCAGTAAGCGGATCAAATTTATTATTAAAACTATAGATTTTTTTTATGAATCATTTAAATTTTGAATTATCCTTTGAAAAATCTAAGCAATTAACATACATTTTACGTAAGTAGGAAGAAAGCTACTAACACATAAACCTTAAAAAAGAAGAAAAAAAAATAAATAAAAAATTACACTGGAAGTCAAAAGCTCAGCATCAAACACTTGTTTGTATTGTCTTTAAGATGAAAATGATAATGTGAAATTGCATTAGATGAGTTATAAGCCTAAGCGCAGGTTTTTTTCGTAGGCGTTATAGGAATAGCCAAGGCATCTTTGGCTCGTTGTGTTTTTATTAGGAAAAAAGGCTATCCTCGCTGTTTTTCAGTGACTATGCGTCAGTTAATGCGAGGCGTGGTGAAGATTATTCTATTGCGGAGGTTAATATTACATTGACGAATGTATAAAAAGAATAAGTTTGCATAAGTGATGTTCAGTTGAGGATCGATCAGTCGACAATAATGATCGGTTAACGAAAAATAAATAAAAAAATATTTGTTCCAACGAATCTCATCGATCTATTTTTTAAAAATGTGGCTTTTGGTAAGGGTGATGGGAATTTTTTTTCCCATTTTTAATACCGATATTTATTTAATGAAAATATAAGATTAGTGAAAAAATTTTTGTGTAAGCCGTTTGTGTAATAATACCATCATAAGTGATATTATTTTATGAAATTTGAAATATTGTTGGTGTTTTAAAAATAGTGACAATGTCAAGGAGCGGTAAAGTAGAAAATCAATGTTACCTAATTTTTTTTATAAAATATTTAAAAAAATTAAATTAAATAATGCTAAAAATAAAATTTAAAATAATGAATTATTTTTAGCGATGAAAATAATACACATTTTGTAAATATCAATAAACTTGAGTATTTATATACATTGAGGATAAAATTATGTAAAAACTCATTAAAATTTAATAGCGCAAATTAAATAATCTGTCATGCTAATAAAAGCGTGTAACGGTGATAATTATAACTTGGGTAACCTCAATAATCTGTATTTAGTTCACTGGATTAAATTAAAATTATTAAAACGCTTAAATTATAATAACATTAGTCGAATAATTGTTTAAAACAAGTTCTTTTTATGTCATTAAACATTTATTTATAGAATTAATATTTATTATAAAAATAATTATAATTAAAAATAAAATTTTGGTCATTAAAATCAATTTTTGTAAAATAATTTACCAGAGTTAAAAAAGTCTAATAAAATCTCAGTTATGAAAGTTCTTGAACATTATTTGCGAAAAAAGGGAAATCTTTGAACCGTTATAATAAGCACTTTTGAAAAGAAGCGAACTAATGACATTAAGTACCACATTTACAAATATTATAGAACCAGTAATATCTTTTGATGTTCGGCATACTTGCTAATGACTACTCCTTGGTCAAAAGAAGCAAAGAGTCGCAATTTCGTTTATCGTCCTTGCGTATATATAACGTGAAAATAAGAAAAAAGAAACGG
The DNA here is from genome assembly GCA_017163975.1 of Anastatus disparis. Lineage (NCBI taxonomy): Eukaryota > Metazoa > Arthropoda > Insecta > Hymenoptera > Eupelmidae > Anastatus > Anastatus disparis. Next base: position 6,663,074 of record JAFFSR010000226.1, read on the forward strand.
AAACTTTCAAGCTTGGCTTTAATACAACCCACGTGTAATCATAAAAACGTGGGGGTGTATATAGCATGTTTTCACCTTGCTCGCGCGCGAATATATCTATTAATTCGTAGCACGTACCGTTGCAACCAAGTTATGCAAATATACAAAAGTAGAGAGGATGAAAAGACGTTCTTGTGTATATATGTTCTCATTGAGTATATACATATATATGACTCTATGGTTGTTATATACGCATGTTCACGTTGTTCATTATTATACTGACGACGACGAAATCATCGTTGTCACAACATTATTTAAAGCGGACAGTCTACCAAGGCAATTCATGAGGATTCTCTCTCTGTCTCAAGTTTAGAAGTCTATTTTACTACAACTCTAGTTGGCGAGAACAAAAGCGTTTTGTCGTAAATGATATTTTATGATGCTTTTCATTAATGCAAACACTTGAAATGCGTAACAGTTATATAATTTACGCCTAAGTCTTGTTAAACTATTTTTTGCTTAAGTAATGTTCAAATAGTTAATTATTTTTTATAATATTTTATTTTTTATGGTCTGCAAGTCAAACATAATTAATCAATATCTCAATTTTTCTAAGTTATTAAAGACTTTATATGCTTAATAAATATTGTTGAATAGTTTAGTTATTTATGATTTCGTCGTCACTACTAAATTTTCCATTTCTCAGTACTTCTTTATCAACGAAAATTTTAACGTAGTTTTTGAAAAATAAAGTACATAGGGATTCCGGTTGCGTGTAAAATAAACGGCACTGTAAATTTGGACTTGACTTTTTGGAATTACTTTTTTAGTCCAAAATTTACACGCTGAAGTACAAAATGTAAAGCACACTAGGGTTTTAAATTTCAAATTAATTAATTAACTAATTTCAATAAAACGATTTTTCTTTATTTTAAATTTCTTCGTTAAATTAGAAATTAAAATACGAGCAATTAATTTTGATTTTAAAATACATAAATTGGAAACGCTCTGAATTTCTTAGTAAACCAAACATAAGCAATAACGTATGTACAATATATCAGGTGAAATTTCTGCTCAATTTTATCCAATTACTTAACAACTCATATTGAATTTTAAAAAATTTTAAAAAAGCGTAACTATGCTATAAACGTATAAGCGCGACACGTGTAGTTAGATAAGCTTACACATTTCTCAGTTAGCGGGTGCGATCACTTTTAGCTTCGCGTGTCTGTACTATATACAGTAGACCCCCTTCCTCTCTTTTACAAAATGAAAATAAACGAAGTATAAACACGTTTGAAATGTGCACACACACAGCCGGTGCTATCGACTTTCCTTGCGGCAGCGGCGAGCGTGCAAGCAAGTATCTGGCCTTATCACGGATCAGTAGGTCCAGCAACAGGTGCTGTGATTGCAAGTGAATATGGACCGCCTTATGAGTTGACCCATGACTACGTCAAATGGAGTGGAGCACCGATTGTTGTTAAAGGACCCGATGTCTCGTCACAAGGTAAGACAAACGAATAATGATTGCTTAGTTTGATACATTTACGCTAAGCCAATTAAGCTATATATAAATAGGCTTGCATTTCACGCCGAGATTATTTTGTTGCTTAACTTTGAATATATTTGTAGATGTATCTATAGCGTTATGTAAGAAAAATTTAATTAAATATTCCTGATCAATTGATATTTATTTTGAAAAATTTTTTTAGTTTTATTTTCACGTAAAACCTAATAGCTGTATAAAAATATAGTAAAATTTATATCCTTTTTAATGATAAAAATAAACAATTAGTAAATCTTTTTAGATAATCATCGTGTTTCAATCAGTATAAATATTTTTCAAAGTATTTATAATTATTGTTAATGCCTAATATTTGGATAATATGTAAAACATAACTTTACAAATAATATTTTTTTATAAAAAACAAATTCTCTGTCAGCTATAATTGGGCCATCAGAAGGCCGTGCCGTGATCGAAGGTCCACGAAGTGGTCATGCAGTGATCGAAGGTCCTCGAAGTGGTCCCGCAGTGATCGAAGGTCCTCGAAGTGGTCCTGCGACAATTGTTGGTCCATCGGCAGGAGCAGCCACGATTGTTGGACCATCAGATGGAGGAGCAACTATCGTTGGACCATCGGCAGGTGAAGCCAGGATTGTTGGACCATCTTCTGGTGGCGCCACAATAATTGGTCCTGCATCTGGAGGAGCACGCATTGTTGCTCCTGGTTCTGGAGGTGCAACTATTATCGCACCTGCTTCAGGCCCAGCTAGAATTATTGGACCTGGATCTGGTGGTGCTACAATAGTTGGACCTTCTTCAGGAGGAGCAACTATCGTTGGGCCTTCAGAAGGTGGAGCAACTATCATTGGGCCAAAATCTGTTGGAGCTACAATAATTGGTCCATCGGCAGCTCCACCAATTATTACTGGGCCAGTAGAACATCATCACGATTACGTTGATTTTGAAGATGTGCATTCTCATGCTCATGCCAATGCTCATGCACATGCAGAAGCCCACGCACAAGCTGATGCTTTAGCAAATAACTGCGTTCATGATCATTCTGTTCATGACCATAGAGTTGTTGTGGAACGCCCACATCACGAAACTGTTTATATCAAAGGTGATTATTAAAAATATAAATCAACACAAACTGTGTAAGAATTTTATATAATATTTGTTTAACTCCTTTCCAGATAAAACAGAATTTTTATTTGACATGATTATAAATTCAATAACTTTACGATATTAAATCAAACATTATTCATGCAAATAGTGATCAATTAAATAAAACAAGTTTAGTCGCATAAGCACGATTTATTACACTTATTTATAACTTTTGAGAAATAAAATCAGAAAAGCAAATAAATATCCTGTTTTATGAATAAATAATACAGTTTATGTCACATTTTGTCATAATAAATATAAATAAATAATTAATTTAAAATATCTAAAAGATAACACTTTTCTGTTATTTACAGAGGTGATTCCAGGTACAACAATAATTCGCGAAAAGCCAAGTGTTATACATCATCACCATGACCCTCATCCTGTTGTCGATACCAATATTATCTGTAATGCTCCAGCTCTTTTGGCTGGCTGGAGTGCTTCAGCAGCAGCAGAAGCAGTAGCACGTGCAGGTTCGCGTTATGGCCCAGTCCATGTAGGTCAAGTTGCAGGTCGACCTGTCGTGACACTTTCTGGACCACCGACTGTTCATCATCACCATGCGATTGCTGGTCCTCCAGCACCCATCGCTTTTATCAATGGACCATCGGGAAGTATAAGCACAGCTTCAGCAAGTGCTCATGCTCATGCTCAAGCTCATTCTCACGTAGATCAGTATCCAATTAGAAAGTACTGGTATCCTAGTCCAACATGGAGAAGTTGTGATTGAATGTAATTGGAGATAATGTATAGTATACAAAAAAAAATAATTTGATGATTTTGATTACCAATCGGCCACCAAAATTCAACCATTACGTTACAATCAAAATAATTTACGCTCCAATATTTTAATATTTAAAAATTTAATAATCACAAAATTGTAGAAAACAAATTTTTTAAAATTAATTTATTAAAAATTGCAATTATTGAATTATATGGTATCCTATACTTCTATGAATGTATTTACGCTTTTTAGTAGCTGCCGATGAGAAATTAATGTGAAAATCAATATAAAAGGTATAATTTAAATAAGTGAAGAAAGGAACGCTTCAGACGACATAGCAAGTATAATGAATCGATGAGATAATTTTAAAGTCTCTGAAAACTTAGCTCCCAACTGCCATGGCTTATCGAAGAAAACTATATTTCACCCATTTAAGAAGTGATAACGTATTTATAAAAAGTCAATAAATAATAATTATTGTTTAATTTATTACGAATTTCTTAACTACATAAGCGTATTTTTAAAAACAACTTTTATTTTGTACAAATTAGATCTAAAATCAAAAATATAATATTTATATTAGAAAATATTTCATTAAAATTCAATGATATTGATTAATAACAACTCCATCCTAAAAAGGTGAGTAAAAGTAATTTAAAACTTCTGCAGCTGCCAAAATAATCCAAACTTTGTATTAAGTATACAATCCCATTTCCTCCGTCTATAAAAAAAAAAGAAGTAGTCGAAACACGTGCTGTAAAGCTTTGCCAAAAGTTTTTGCATCGAATTCATCTAGTACACATCTATATAAAAACATTCCTCGTTGAGTTTATTGTTGCAGAGGCGAGGGTTTGGGCGGTAAGTACTTATTTTTATCTGGCGCACGTGCGTGTGTGTATGTAGAAAATAGTGCGGCGAAAATTTCCAATATATTTTATAATAGAGTACCTTTTACCAGAAGGTAAGAGAGCATCCTTTTTCCGCACGTTCGTAAAGTTTATTTGTCGTGGCGCACGCGCTGGGCTTTTCCAGGCTGTACACTTTAGCTAGCACGCGAATATTTATTTGTTTCTTACTCAAATGGAGTGAGAGAGAGAGAGAGAAAGTAAGTACGCTGTCACTTTAAGTCCTTTACCGCAACGAAAACTTTAAAGGATACAAAAGTTTAGTTTTCCAAGCCCAGTGAAGGAGGAGAGCGTAGAAAGAAGCAAAACGTATGCGCCACTTAAGATGCAGACACCGCTCGCAAACGAGAGCAGCATCAGCAGCAGCAGCAGCAGAGCTATTTTGAAGCCTGACGCGAAAGAGAAAGAGCGCATCCCCTAGGCTCTTCTTGAGTAACTTCAATACTTTCATACGTAATGAGAAAGTTTTAGTGGAAAATTCGCGATGACGCAACAGGCTGAATAAAAGTTCCTTTATTCTTCTAACCCTGTCAGCCCCGTGTAGCACTCATAAAATAAAACGTTCTCTCTTTTTTAACTTAGTTATGCAATATTTTATTGGATTTGTCAATTCATTTTTTCGCTGGTATAGTTAATTCAATGCTTTATCTAAAAGTATCATAAAATATGTTTTTGTTTAAATGGATTATTAAATAATGAAATAAATTAATTTAAATAGACTTTTTTTAACAAAATTCAATTTGGCATTACTTAGTTCTGATTTTATCAAATAATCAAGTGTTCAAATAACACGTTTTCATAAATTTATTATATTTGTTTTTTATATTATTTTTTTATATAAAATATAACATCAAATACGATCAACAAATTTATCGATACGTTTTACTTACAAGTCTGTTAAGTCAAATTTACTTGGATATTCAATAAATTCAAATTTTTATTTTTTTCCGTGTAGTCTTATAAAAGTTAGTATCGAAAAAAATAGAATCCTTACAATCTTTACACATTTTTTGCAATTTCCTTTTATTTTTCCCCCATTCCTTGTCATTATAAGGCTTTACTATTATAAAAAGAAAGTATTTTTTACTTTTAATTACATTTTAATCTTTGAAATAAAATAAGGTTGATAGATGTTTGAAATTATTGATCCCAGCGAACAAGAAAGAAAATATACTTTAGTTTTTCAGCTTTTTTAATTGTCAACCTTTCGGAAATCTCATTTTTCACTTCCTTTTTCAAGACACAAATTGTACAATAGTTAAAAATCTTTTAAAATATATATTTCTTTCTTGCTTGTAGAGATCAATAAATTCAAACGTTTATAATAATCGAAAGTTATATTTCAAATTAATAAAATTTTTATTAATATTATATCTATGAATATATTTCAATAAAATATTTCTTCATCATTTGAAAAGATATCCTCTTGTAAATTTTCCATTAAAGCAGATATTCTGTTTCTAATATTTTCAACAATAGGAGTAGAGAATTCCAAAAATTTCTCCCACGCAATTGATAAAGATGGGTTATTCGACCTCGATATATCAATTTCGTTTCCTTTTCGATTTTCTTCTTGTGATTGAGTTTCGTTGATCATCTGCAAAAAAAATCATTTCAATAACAAATAAACAAAATATTAAAAAATCAATATCTTGAACTTTTAAATTAATCAACTATTATAAAAGTTTATGTACCAATAGATTACATCAAGTGCAACAAGTATCCGACTATTATCTTTTCAATAAATTTCATTTATTTTTAACAATCAAACAACAATCATAAAACCAATAGTAACTTTATATCAAGACATCAGCAATTGAGTAAAAGAAGAAAAAAAATAATCTAAAATAATATCGAATCGAGCAAACGTAAGCTACTGATTTATCCGGATGTTACACGTACTAATACGCACGCGATGACCTTTTAACTTTTAATGTCCTTTCTTTTTCCTTTCATTACTCCCTTTAAATGCCTTCATTCGTTTACTATCTCGAACGAATAATCGTAAATTTCTCTTCGTTATTACTTAATGGAGGATAAAAAGAATTTATATTTTTTTTATATTTTATTTTATTTTTAAATTTTATACAATTATTTTTAATTGATTTTTAATTAATATTATTAATTTTACCGTTAATTAGTTTTATTAATATATTGTTAAAATCAATGTTAAATTAATTTTAAATGAGCCTATTATAATGAAATTTTAACTTTAAATATTGATAATCGGCATGTTAATGAAAGTAAATGTCATTAATTAAAATAAATTAAATTGCATATTATATTATCTCAATTATCTGATAAGTAACAAACATTTAAACTTTCATATGCGTCAGGATTAAAATACCAAATTTTCGATTCTTAATCCGAAAGTTTTTAAAAATTATCTTTATATTATGTCATTCTACTTGAAGTAATAAAAAGTATGATTTGTAGATATTCCAAAAATTTTTTAATAAAGATAATAATTTCGAAAAAGTGAAACTTGAATAACTATACGTAAATCATGTACACTATTGCATCACCTTAAATTTATAAAACTAAACAAAGTCATTTTATGTTTCTTCTAAAATGAAAGTACATGATATTAGTTAAACTGTTAGATATTCATAAATGATAGACAATTACAATTTCTACATTTTATCATAAGATGAAATTTATTACAAATGTTATTTAACGTACTTATCGTGAATGTAATTGAAAATACTGAACAATCATGTAATAAATACTAAACATTTCACGAATGAAAATTCCAAATGAGGAAAGTTAACTTATCAATAATGCCCATTAAAAAAAATATTAAAATCATTCAATTCATTTATTAAAGGAAATCTCTTAGAAAAAACAAATCGAGAACGAACGATGCATTGATAATGGCGAGTTTTTTTACACGGCTCAAGAGGGGGGAGACGTTTTATCTCTCGGATGGAAAATATCGGTCATTCAAACTCTCAGAAAACGATCGAGTGAATACAAAAGATGAGATGGAAAGAGAAGATGAAAAGCGCACATCGATTGAAGGAAATATATTTTCCGGTCGCGCGCCCATGAAGACGTCGATCATTAGCGAGTAAAAAAAAGGAGGACAGTTGACGGATTTAAAAAAAAAAAAAAGAAATCGATTCAAGCTTACGAGGCTGGAATCTTAGCTTTTAGAAAAAAAAAGACAAACGATAGAGAGGAGAAAGAAACAGATTAAATAAAGATGGATACTCAACGGAATGATACAAAAGGATAAAAGCGACGCTTTTAATGGTACATTTCAACAATGAAAAAACTTTTATAAATATTGAAGATCCTGTGATCCACTTATTTTATCTTTTATTTTATAGATTTGTTACTTATTTTCCTACAAGTATGCGATTTATAAAAAAAGTACTTACGTAAATAACGAGAAAAAATACTAGAATTAAAGTGGATTTATTCAGCATATTAAACTTTAATTTTTTCTTTATGTTTGGAAAAAAAAGTTCTCGATTATTTGAGAAATAAAACTCTTATTTAATATGAGTTTACCAACTACTTATTGCAGTATATATCATCGAGTAATATAATTTTAAATGCGAAATATCAGATTGTGATATTATAAATCCTTTTTGGGCACGAATAAATTTAAAATAAATTTATCCATTAAAAAACTCACGTATAATTATATTTATCTAAAATTTTATTGATAATAATTTTTTTCATGCACATCACATTCTTATTTCTTTAAATTTTTTATTTAAAAATCTATATTTATGCTCTTTGGAAATTTAAAATAGTAATTTAAAAAAATGTTGCTACATATATGTGTGTGTCCATGTGCGTACTTGCATTCATGTGTATAGGCCCGCGCACGTTTATGTCTCGTTAGCTTGTTATTATTTGACATTTAAAACTATTCACTGGATTTGTTTCGAATTTTGTGCACAAGCCGAGTTTCATTATTTAGGAGAAACTTGAAGTTTTCAAGTGTTTTGACAACGCCGTTTAAATATTAGAACCATTTTAGTGATTTTTTTAAAATTGAAGAGTCTCTTTTTTTCTTTTTTATTAATATTAACGTAAAATGTTTTATTTGTGAATTTTTTTATACAGATGGTATTTTATGAATTATTCATCCAGAACGTGTTTTTATGGCGTTTACAACTATTTGAAAAAGTATAATCTGATTTAAATAATTTCATTAATCCCTCTATACATTTGGAATAAACTCAAATTTACTAACATTATAAAGAATATAATATATTTATTTAATCAAGTAAAAGTTGGTATAAATTTTTAGTAAAAACGTAATTTTATGAGCTTTGTAAAAATAAAAATTTTGTCTTATCTGTAAATAATTTTTTTTTCGAAACGCATTATTCTGTAAGTATTGCAACAATTCACAAATTACATGAGTAAAATTCAAAGAATTTCTAAAATCATATTTTTGTAAAAATGAAAACCACTTAAACCTTACTTTAAAATGATTTATAAGTTTATAATTGATGTAAATAAGAAGAAAAAAATAATAGACACGCTATATTTCAATTTTTTAAATCAATTTTTTTTTTAAATTTAATATATGGTTTTTGTTAAAAACTATAGCGTGACATAAGGACATTAAAAAAAGTGCTTTCATATAGCGCAATTTTAAGTATTTTATCACTATATATAATCTTTTTTATATTAGTTACCTTTTCAATTACAAGAAAACATATGAGGTCGTCGGTGGCTCATTCGGTAGAGCGATGGATTCGTAATATCAAGGTTCTGAGGTCGAATCCCGCTCTCAGCACCACTGTACATTACATGTGCCTTGTTCACAAACACACTGACGATCTCCGTCGCTAATTAGCATCTTGTTAATATCATAAATACAGCGACGTTAAACTAAATAAGAAAAATAATCTGAATTTTGATTTTACTAATTTTAACCGTAATTTTTTATTATTTATTATATATGTTAATTAAAAAAAAATAAAATAAAATATTTGATGATAAATAGCTATTAATATTTGATTTTGGAATCATACGTGAGAAAAAATAAACAGAACCCAAAGATAAAATTGTAACTTCTATTATAATTTTAAATATATTTATTAATATATCGCTTTTCTACACCTTATCATAATATTCCTGGCTCCAAAATTTTCAAAAATCACTATAATAGATTTTTCATAAATATGAACCACAGATGTTTTTTACTTTGAAAATAAAAAAAATTGCATGTTCTGGACACGTGTCACGAGGACATATGTATATTATTTATATAAAAAGTTACTACATTTGGACATGTATTTTCAATTTTTTGAAAATCCGAGAGTCATTGCTTTATTTAAGTACGTTTACTAAATCTTAAATAAAATATTTGTTGACAGTTAATTTAAAATTTTTATTGACTTAAACATAATTTGATGTAAATTTGAAACCTTCATAATTTTTATAATCTTTAAATATACGTATATAATTTTGAACTTATTTGCATTTTTAAAGTAGTCGACAGTAATTTTTTTCTTTTTGTATCACCTATAATTTAAGCAAGCAATTAAACAAACTATTATTTTATAATTACATTATTAATTAAAATACAAATCAATGACTGGTTTAATTTCTGTTATGAATTTCATATTTCTAAAATTAGATTAAAATTATATTATTTTAATAGCACCATTAACGGCATTCTAAATTATAATTTAACAATTTTCTTCACAACATCTCATTAATATTCTCAATTATCTTTTATAATAGAAAGTTCTCGAATTCCATTCTAAAATAACAAATTTCTATAATTTTTTAACAATATAATTAATTTGCGATAAAATTAAAATTAAAGTACTGAAAATTATCTTCGAAATCTAATAAAAAAAGATTTTTAAATTAAAGAATTCCCAAAAAGGAGTATTTTCCCCAAACGATAATCGGTTTTTCAAAAAGTCTAGACGATCTAATGAACCTTCAGAAAAAAAATTTAAAAAAAAGAACAAAAAGCCAAAGCTGTTCCAGAATGGTATAAATCAGTCTTATTTCATTGTTAAAATAACGAAAATTCTTTTTCCAGTCCAAGCAAATTAGAACATGTCCGTATAACCTTCCCTACCATATCCATCACCCTAATAATCTAAAAAGAAAGAAAATTAAGAGAGAGAGAGAGAGAAAGAAAGAAAAATAGATTGAATTATGATTCACATTATGCGTAATCTCAATTGTCTCTTGTTTCCATTTCGTTAACCAAAAAGATAAGAGGGTAAAATTATGTTAAAATTTGCATAATAAATTCGATTAAAATTCAACTTCATCATTTCCAGCATATTCTCTATCCTAATGAAAATACATCAACACAAAGCTTATATATATATATATACACACATAAAGCCTCAGCTCACGTTTATATATATATTTTCTTCGTTCTCTCGTTAAAGCTGTAAATCAAAAATAACGAGGCGACGTTGGAGTTTAGTACGTTCTTTCACGTTGGGAGACTATACGTATATATATAAACGACATGGCCACAACAACGAGTACGACTAGGACGTCGACGTCGACGTCGACGACGATGCTAGACGACAATACGTTTGTGAAAGCGTATCGACGAAAACTACATTTCAAGCTAACAGTAACAGCAGTAGTAGTACCTAGCATCATCCGGTAATGGTCCGAAAAGTTCCAGGGAGAAAGCCAAAAAAGCAAGAGTGGAACAAAAGAATACACCAGGGATATATATAGAGAGTCAGAGCTTGGGCTTGACATGATTAGGCCAATGCAACTACCACTACCTGTAAAAGGATTTTATAATGTAAAGGAAAATCCAATAATTTACTTTTTTCTTTTTTCATGGCTAACTTGACGCCAGAGTACATTTACTTTAAAGTCTCAAATAGATAAAAGATGCTTTTATTTTAAAATATTTATTTCATTTTGATATGGATCGCATAATCGTGTTATAAAAATTTTATTTCAATTGCCGATAAAAATTTATTCATTAGAATAAAGATTGATCGAAAGATTTTCTATCCTGGAATGAAAAACATAAAAGGTCAATTGCTTCGTTATTTTAATCACTACTTTCTAAAGATAAATTTAAACCTTGAAATCAATGGAATTTTTTATTTAACCTTATTTATCCAGTTGTTTATTATCATAATTAAATAAAATAGATAATATTATCTCCCAATAAGATAAGTACTATTAAAAAATATATAGATAATTAAATTTATTGAATATTGAAAATCAATGTACCTGTATCGGAAATACATTTGTTGAAAAATACGCTTTATAAATTCAATAATTCTGCAATGACAAATAGAGAAATCAATAAAAATTTTCAATAAATAAAAATAAAAAATTTTTAATTAACCTATTGTAAATTTTCATCATGATTTGAAAATCAACGAATTTTGCTAAATTTTTTTATTTTATTTAACGTCGCTGTATTTAAGCTATCATTGCGATGCTAATTAGCGACGGAGGTTTCTCCGTGTATTTGTAAACAAAGCACATGTAACGTACAGTGGTGCTTGTATAAATTGGCCGAGAGCGGGAATCGAACTCGGGCCCTCGGGTTGCGAAGCTATCGCTCTATCGAGTGAGCCACTGAAGACCTCGATTTGTAAATTAATTTAAAACTTCTTTGTTATTACTTTCTTGAAAAATAATTATTTTAGAGATGAAAATCAAATTATTATAAATTATGTAGAATAATTAATGATAAATAAACTAAATTTATCAAACAGAAGAAAAACATAATGCATTACTTTGCCAAACTTACACAAAATGTTGAGACAGAATATTTATTAACAATAATTCATCAATTTTTTACGGATGAAATAAAAGACTACTTCTAAAGGTGAATAAATTCTAGTACAATAAAAATGTAAAGAAACTATAGAAGAAAAAAAAAAGCTTAGAAACGCGTAAAGAAATAAAGAAAGATTGAGTGTATGCAAGAGGGGGCAGAGAAGCAAAAAAATACAGTTAGGGCGTCGAACAGGTTTCGATAAATCAATAGACTCTAATCGCACGTCAACCTCATATATATGAGAGGTTTGCTCGATCGAATAATGCAATGGAAATTGGTATGAGGAGAGGGAGGGGGAGGCGTTTGGTATAAAACGAAAAGCATTCCGTAATTATCCGTTTCTCCGCAAAGTATCCGGAGGGAACACAAAATGAAGAGAGAAAAGAGAGATAGAGAGAGAGAATGTGTGTCGACCAAAACCACAAAATGCAATTTGATTTTGCGTTCGATGATTTTTGCTTTCGAATTTTCGTGCAATTCGTATAACGTTTGAAGCAACCCAATTTTGTTACGATTCACTGATAAAATAAAAAATATATGTACCTATATACGTCTATCGCAACACTTGTACTATTGACTACGCATACTAATTTTCATAATGGCCTGACAATGCGCTCGCGCTAAACTTCACTTCACTCTAATGCACTCATATACGCAAAAGCGCATGCAGCACTTTTCTACGCTTTTGTTGGCTCATACATGCGCAACTAACATTTTATATATATATTCACTACTACTACTGTTATAAAGTGCAGAAAGGAATTTTAGTTTGGATTGCTGCTGCAGGTTTGGCTGCTCTAGTCAAATCGACTGTGATATTGTAATTGCTGAAGGTTTTAATTAGAGTGCAAGGTAAAGTTTAGAATAAAAAAATTATATCTTTTATCTGATACTGATTTATTAGATCGAAAATATGCGGGCTATGGTATTTTTTTTAAATAATAAAATCACGTTTTCGTTCAAACCAAATAAAAATGTTTTTAAAGCCCAATAATTATATTATTATAGTATAATTTAACTGAATTTAAATTTTCGAATAATATTTTGGCAAAAAATTTTGATTTTCGTTTCGATAAATTTACGTAATATCTGTAAAATCATGTATTATTCATATGTAAAACAAGCTTTTATTAATAATAATCAGGCTAATGTTGAAAAGCATAGCATCTTAGATAATCAAATTCTGTACGTACAAAGCAACATTGTTTAGATAAATGCGCTTTGAAATCAAAATAATCGCTTATCTATTACAGTGCTAATTGAAATAACTAAAAATCGCAGGTTGAATTTATGTGTCAGCTCGATCAATAGAATGAGAAATAATTTTTTTAAAGGAAAAGCCAAAATATACATTTTATTACAAGAGCTACGAAATGACATACCATTTATCTAAATTTATATATGTACACACATATGTGATTGTGTGTGCTGCTTATTGCGATACATTCTCGCTCGTTTTACAGACTTAACAAAGTCCCGGATGCATATTATAACAAAATTAAATTAACTTGTTGCCAGCATAGAGATTAGATTTTATTTGCAAAGGTAATTTATTGACTCTTGTTGGTCGAGACATACAATTTTTTTCGTTTGAGCTATTCTAGTTATATAGTTGAGTGGAAAAAAAATAAAAAAATTCATGTATAATCATGAATTGAGGAATGGAAGGTGAAAGAAAGAAAGAGAAAAAAAATTATTGTAAACAAAGTTTTTTTTTTGCACGTACGAATAAAGTTGCGTGATATTTTTGTGGAAAAACATCACGCCCAAAATGTGTGTGTGTGTGTCTGTGTCTGGTGTATTTTGATCTCCAAAAAGAATATAAATCAGCACAATGAATTTCACTTTATCTGTTTTTCAGATAAATTCGTTTTCATCATAATTTTTTTTTCTTTTCTACATATACACATATGCTCATTGTAATGCATAAGAATTGTAATCTATCAACTTCTGTTTAAGGTGTATATATATACACATAGATTTGCAATTGTAAATACTTTTGTCCGCTGATTATTATTGTATGATAATTTTTCCAACACAAATCACAATTGCCGATTAAAGAAACTGTAAATAAAAGATAAAAATTTCTACATTTAGAAGTATAATATTTAGATGATAACAAAACGTCGATTAAGATAATTGACACACTGGAATCGAGGAAATACATAATGTGAAAATTCTTTATATAATTGAACGATCCAGTGATAAACGATTCGTATGAATATAAAACTATTATAATCAATATATCATAACTCGTTGACAAGCGTATTACCGTTTTGATATATGAATTCTTCCGTAAAGAAAATAACCTAAATAAAAAAAAGGGATATGAAAGTTTGCATAATTAACGTTACAAATTTTTTCGAACAATTATATTCTTATCTTTCCTCGACAATTTGACCGTGTCTTTGAACATTCAAAGACGTATTTTCACTTTCCGCCAAATAATCCGTTTATTACAGTTATTAAGGTAACAAGTTAAACCAGCCAATTAACTTAAAATTCAAAACCACATGAATTAGTTGAAATCATAGAGGCACGCGCGTTCGCCAAACTATTATGTTGTTTTCATATAATCGCATAATATATAAGCTATATAGCAATGATGATATCCATAGTTAATAAATAGCATTTTGTACAGAGCAGCAGCGTATATATGAGTAGGCGCCTCGTATATATGTTCTTGTTATAAACGCGAATAGGACACGTTATGTGTGACTGTTGCGTGGAGTACATAAATGAAAGATGTGTATGTATGCATAGATATATTTTGCGGTATACTAGACGAAAACCCGTTTATTACTATACATTATAGTATATACGATAGAGCGTAGGACAATATTTCATTATACACGGAAAATGTTTTGTCGTTCATTGGTCCTATGCTATTCTTATAGATAACCTATCGTATTTAGATGTAGATATTTAAATTGTTTAATATAATTCTAAAAATAAATCATTTATTTTATTGATAAATAATGCTACATTAATAAACCTTGAAAATTCGATAAAATTGACTCTTTATTTTTTGACGTTTCAGATGCTTAGAAATTTTTTAAATATATATACGCCGCAATGACAACCGAAATAAAAAAAAAGTAATAAAAGTTGCCATAGTTCTGCCGTCCTAAATATAAGCGTCCTAATTAACAAAATAATTTTTAATCAAGAACAAAATTTTTTTTTAATTTTAGATTAGGAAAAGCACTTTTTTTGAAGATAGGACTAACTTTTTTTACATTATTTGTGATCTAAAAAGCATTCAGAACAGTTTTGAAAATGTCTGAAATTACACAACATAATTATCTGATCATCTATTGAAACAACTACAAAATTTTAAAAAATGTAGTTAGGACGCTTATGCTTAGAATAGCAGTGTTGACACGAACAATAAAAAATGATTAGTGTTTTTTTCAATTTTATTTGCCATTATCTTAAAAAATAAAACAAATTTTGTTAAACTTTTAAGAGTTTTTAATATTTCATTTTTTATCAATCAAATTTAAATTGAACATTTATCTTTCTCTTGCATTTAAACAATTTATTTAATATTAAGCATGATAATTTTAATAACAATTTAATTAAATATTGCTGTATAAACATTAATAAAGAAATAATTAAAAAATCTCATTAAAAATTGTTCATATACCACGCATTATCATATTCAACGTGTAACTAATTTTATATAAACATCTAACAAGATAATTAAATAGAGGAGACCGGGGCTAGTATTAATATTTGTTTAAAAAACATCTCTATTTTATTATCTAACAAGGAGAGTGTTTCATTTTCGGGTCACCGATTTTGCTCAAATTTTGGGAATGTTTTCTGGATGCAAAAATATGAAGAAAGCCAAAATTTTATAAACCGACGCTCAATATTTCCCTAGTTACAGGCAATTAAAGAAAATTACTAAAAAAGTTACTTGATTTTCAAACGTTGTCTGAGCAAACCGTGTGTGAGGTAAGTATTAACATTATGTTCTTTTTATTATGAAGATGCAATTGAAGACTGTAAATACGAACCATTAATTAATGTTAACAAAATATATATATATATATATATATATATATATATATATATATATATATATATATTTCTAACTATATACACAAATGACAATTCACATATAAAAAAGGAAATTATAACAAAATATGAAAAAATTATTTGTATTTTTCGTAAAAATAATATGATCTTCTTGTTCTACGCTTTAATTATAAATAAAAAAATTAATTATACAATATTTATAAACATAAAAATCACAGTACACTCTTTGAATTAATTTTTTATCCAACACATTTAGTCATCGTTATCGAAATCTTATGTTGTAAATATTAACGGTGTTAATATTCACCCCAAAAGTTTGTTAATGTTTGCCCCAACACATATATTATTTAAAAAATATATAAACATGATGCATATATATTGATGCGATTAAATAACTTATTTTTAACAAATGTAGATTAATATAAATTAATTTTAATATTATCAATTATATCAGATGAAATCGAAAACGAATATTTACGTATGTGAAAATTTGATAAAACCTTATTTTTAGCCCAGGTCTCCCCTACTATAATTGCAATAATAAATTTATAGCTTGATAATTTAATTAATCGATTGATTATATTTATCTCGAATTGAGTACGAAATTATTTTATTATACACAATATTTTCCATTCATAAATACAATTTTAATACAATTCTTAAAGATAAATATAAGATTATAAATTTTGAATAAGAAAACAATTTTATTAGCAGAATGTGGTAGTAATATCTGTAAAAACTTGGAAACTTCTTTTTTAAAGGGGACTGTAATGCAATCGAAAATACTTTATGAAATTTTCAAAAGTTTTTATTAAATTTTCCGAAACTGACTTTATCATACCATCCAATTTCGAATTCAGAAATCAAAGTATAAATCCAATTTCAAAATGTGAATAAAGTTTAAAAAAATCTTTTAAGATTTAATAATTACAAATTAAGCCAAACCAATAATTAATAAATTTTAATAGAAAAAATATTAAAAAAAAAACTTTGTGAATTAACAAACACATAAAAGAAGAAAAAGAAAGAAAAATTGCACGTTAAAAGTATAAAAAGCATCAAGTCCGTAAAGTATTATAGCTTGGAGAGAGTTGGCAATGTATATATATATAGCAAACATTAAAGCGCTCGAAACTGCCGCCATCAGCCGAGAATTTCTCTAAGCGCGTCGTCAAGCGGCCCGTGACGATCGGGACTTTTCGTCCAAGCAAAAGCGTTTTTAGTCAAGCTGGAAAACAATGGTTCGCTTCTCGACTAAAAATGTTTAAAAGCCCACAAGAGCGCTATATATATAATAACGGTATTACAAGCACTTTTAACATCGTTAATTCTTTAAGGGATATCTTGTGGTTTCTACTGACAAGTAGAAGTAGAAGAACTAAATAGAAACAAGTTTATGAAGGAGAATCTTTTGACTTATGTTTCACACAAATCTAAAGCTTGTAAAATGTTGTTTAAAAGTTTGCAATATGTTTAGCTTGCTTTAATATCCTAAGTATATATTAAATATTAATATAACATAAATTACTAAATTTAAAAAAAAAACTAAAAATTTTATTTTATTTTTTCAAAATGTTACAAAACACTTTTGTTCTAAATTTTACCAAAATAGCTTAATCCGAAACCATTATTAGCAAAACTATTATTTCTAAAAATAGAGTCGTTAACTTACATCATAAACTATATCGTTTCCACAGAGCCACAATAACTAAAAAGTATGTAAACGTTTTAAAAAGATCATACGTGCTTTAGTATGTTCTCGTTTAAGTATCTCTAAAAAAAATTTTTTATATCGCGCTAAAGTTTTATGAATTACATTTTTTACAAGTATCATTATGTAAACGTGCACTTGTAAAAAAAGCGCTGTAAACTGGTATATAGCGTTAAACAAAGTAAATTAAAAATACTTGTTTTGCTTATCACTTTATTTACGAAATTTCGAACAAATTTTCATTTATTTTACGACAGCGTAGTTTCTAATCTAAATATTATCTTTGAAACTTTTAGTGGTTGAGATAAATTTGCTTTAAAATGAAGAATTCGATTAAAGTTTTTTTTTTATTTTTTATCTGACTTTTGCAAATAATAAAAATAAGGGAAATCTGAAATTCAATTAATCGTCCAGATATAAGAAAAATAAAACTTCTTAAAATTCTCTTAGTTGCCGCGTATACAAATTTTACGAGGTGCATCATGAACATTATAAAGAAAAGAAGAATATCGAAGATAGCGACGAAAAAAAAGAAGAGGAGGAAGAATAAAGTAGTGTGTCGCAAAATTTCAATTTAATAAAGCGAAGCAGAAAAGCCAATGTTAGAAAGTATCACTTTCCAGTCGAAATTACCAAAACTTTAAATTTTCCAGAAGCGCCTACTCGATCCTCAAACTCTCTCTCATCCTATATATCTCATCATACTGCTCTTCGACTTTTTTAAACTCTCTCTCTTTCTCTTCTACCCTCTTCATTCATTCATTCTTTTTTTTTCTTTCTTTGTCCCTTTAACCTCGTTTCTTTTTTTAGTTAAAACTTGCCACGAAGCTTGCCCTCTTATATATTGAAAGATAGAAGGAAAAAAGAAGAAGAGGAAGAAGTAAAAAAAAAGATGAATATAACGAGAAGAAGCAAGCGTCTATGCAAGCAACTTCTTCATCGTGTATATCTTCCCATGAAAAAATGAACTTCCAAGCTTTTACGCGCTCTGCAAGCTCATGCTTAGTTACATAGACTAGTAAAGTATATACATGTATATAGTACAGAAGAGATAGAGGGTATATATAGAGGAAAGAGAGAAAAGGCTTTTGGTCGCGTTCTCTTCATCCCAGCTGTCTGGTGAAATAACTAGCGCGTCAGTGTAGGGCACACGGCAACAGCCCTAGGCATAGCACATGTCATCTATATACACGTATCTGTACTATCATCAGCTTGTATAGTAAATTTTTCTCTCATTTTTATTTTATCCCTTTTTTTTCATCGTGCAGCCATGCGTTACTTTTTTTATTTGATTCATCTTCTCTCTTTTTTTTGCTTTCATTCGCTTTTTGTTCTCTCTTCTCTCCTACATTTTGTGTTCGCATTATTAAATACGTGATGACTCAGATGAATGCGACTAGACACGAACAGGACATCCACGTGAAATATACGAGGATTAATGTAAAAATCGTTTGTGGCTCGTGCAAAAAGTCAACTAATATGTGTGTACTGAAATTTTTCGTCACGTTGGTTTAATGAAAATAATAGACTAATCGAGTATGATTTGATATTTTGATGAATTATTTTATTTAATCTTTTGTTTGGTTTCAGTTTTTTTTTCCTTTTTAAAGCAAATAAAAAAAGAGATTTATGTTTAGATTGTAAGTACGTTTCATTTATTAAAACATTCTTTACGCATGTGTTTAATAAAAAATCTCAAAGACAAATAAATTTCATTTTGGAAAAAATAATCCCTTAAAAATGTTAATCCAATTATAAAACCAAAATAACTTCTTTTTTTACTTTTTTAATTTAAGAGAAGCAGTATTAAGTTGAATGGTCCTTCGTTTGTAAAAAAAGCTTTATTATACTTTTTAATTAACAAAGAATGAGCAAACTCTAGCGCGCAACATTTTTTGAAACTAGGAAATATATTTATTAAGTAAGAAAAATCGAATGAGCGTTTTGATGTTTTGTTTAATAGACTCTAAAAACAGTGTTAATATTTTTAACTTTGTATTAATTTACAGAGCCTATCATGTTGAAACGTGAGTTTCATTTTTTTTTAACCAAAAACCATTTTCCATAGTTAAGGAAGATCCATAACCCGGAGTATATAAAGTCTTTTTAGGTGAACTTTTTGTCACTAAACAAATTAAATAATCGAAATTGATGTTCTTTATAATGCAAATTTTTGGACTCATAAATATTCAATATCGCGTTAATGCGCAAAACATATTTGAGTTTTATGTATAGATTATATTTTGTTAAGTTTCATACATGTTTTTTTTTTAATTCGTTCAAAAAAGATAATGTTTGATCAAGCCGCTTTTTTTACATATATGAATGACAATCTTTCAATACCTTAGATTTTAGAAGTAGAAAAAAAAAATTGAAATACCTTTCATGCAATAAATATTGCATGAATGTATGAAAAAATTTAACACAATTGATTATTATTATTATTATTATTATTATTATTACGATTAAACGAATTTAATTTGTTCTGAAATATTTCTATATAATGCAAAATATTAAAAAGATATATGAAAATCTGCAGTCTACAAATAATTATATTTTTGTATGATTATTTTTATTCTATTTTGGAAACACAAAGCCAAATGCACGAATTTTTTAACAAGCTCAAAAGTTAAAACGAAACTCAATCGTTGTAATAATGTTTTTTTTCGAAAAGATGATTGAGACACCCTTTTTTAAATCAATAGCAAATTAAAAAGTTAAAGAATATCAAAATATTAATTCAAAAGTATTTCAATTTGATTTTCGTTCATGTCGTATTATCTCGCTCAAATTTTCTATTTCGTTTACACTGGATTTCAAATCATGTTATAAACAAAACGTATCTTTTAAAATTGAATAACATATAATCAAATGAATCATACCGACACAATATTTAAATTATAATTAAATTACATTCATGAATACAAATTTCGATAGAATATTATAATTAAAATTTAAAATGCTTTAACAGTTATATATAACTGTTTGTATTTTATATAATTAATTATTTGACGAATAAAATTTTAAACAAATAACTATTTATACTGAGGTCGTCAGTGGCTCATTCGGTAGAGCGATGGATTCATAATCTCGTAGACTCGAGTTCGAATCCCGCTCTCGGCAACCGATTTACACAAACACCACTGTATATTACTACATGTGTACAAACTTCCGTCCCTAATTAGCATCATAATGATAGTATAAGTACAATGACGTTAGATAATATAAAAAAAGAAAAAAAAGGTGTCCTATTTATTAATGGTAGTAATTTTACTTTTTTAAGTATACAACAAAATATTTAATTTATGTATTTAATTAAATTTATAAGTATTGCACTATATATTATACAATGTCCGTATATTGAAATGTATTTTTTTATATTTCTTTTTAGAAGAAACACATAAATAACTTCATTTTTTGTCTTAAAAAAAAATATAAAATTATTTTCATTTTATTATTTTATCTTTTTATTCGCTAATAAGAAATAAATAATTTTAATTTGAAGAACTGTTGTTTATACCTCTTAGTATTCAAGGTGATTAAAACTTAAAAAAGATATTTTTTTATAAAAATATTTATAACTTCAATAAAAAACAATTCACAAATTCATGGAATATTGTTTGAAAGGAAAAGAGATATCCTTAAAATCCTATTAGATCATTTATTGTACATTTATTATTTTTAAATTGGCAAAAAATCAAATGCTTTTGTTAAATTTTTATTTAAAAAAATTTTTTTCTCAGTTTTAGATTTTTTGTTACCCATAAATGGAAACTTTTACATTTAACTTCAAAGTGATTCATCGCTTTTTTAAACTGTAATCATTTCCAAAAATATAAAACTCTAAAGTTTAATAAATTTTGACTTGCATACACTAAAAATAATTACTGGGCATTGCATTATACAATCAGTCAATATTTTAAAAATATTATTGATTGCTTCAAAGTCAATTAACTTAATAAGAGGTCTTCAGTGGCTCAGTTGGTAGAGTGATGAATTCGTAATCTCGAGGTTTCGAGTTCGAATCCCATTCTTGGCAGCCCATTGACACAAGCACCACTGTATGTTACATGTGCTTTGTTCACAAACACACGGAAGGCCTCCGTTGCTAATTAGCATCGTAATGATAGCATAAATACAGCGACGTTAAATTAAATAAATTAAAAAAATTTATAAGTCATTAATAATTGATTATAGAAATAATATAGAATAATTGACTACAGACTAGATTGATACTCTAGTTGATTATTTCGAAAAATAAAAACAATATTTAGAAAGATTTATTAAATTTTTCAAAAACATATTTTTTTAACATAAACTATCATATCAATTAAATTATTGATGATTTGCAACTTTCTATTTTATTTTTTGTTTAGTTTACCCGTTATTTGTCTTATACTTATTTTTCAATTTTTGAAAATCAATTTTTCAACAATTGAACTTTTAACGATCGAATTTTCATGAATTGATCACATCAATCAACATTATGATCAATAAAATTTTCAACTATTTATTGCCGATAGTTTAGTATTAACTTGGATAAGTCTGATGAATTTTCATTAGCTGATTTGAAATTTTGCAGAGTACAGCGTTTTATAATGTATTATAAATGCATTCGTTTGCTAGTTCATCAGGTCAATTGGTTTTCAGAATATTTAATACTTTACTTTTTTTTAATCATTGTAAATTATTAAAAACTTACTTTGTTTAATGAAGATTAACTATAAAATAAAGAATTTGTTCATTAAATTTATTTTTTCACAGTAAAAATAAATTTTTTTTTCGTTTTTCCTGTTATAAATGTGCAGAATTCATTTTTATTTTTATTAAATGTTAAACTTAATACAAACAAAAATTAAATAAGGGCTAATGTTAAAAATACAATATTGAAAAATTTAATGCTATTTTAATTATTAAAAGCTGAATTGAGGTAAGTACGTTTAATTTTAAGGCTGGCAGTGAAGTGAAATAATAATTACTACTTAACTATAGTGGACGAATGAAATATTTTAGTAGTATTGATAATTTGTTATAAATATATTTAATTGATCTTTATTTACTGACCTTAATACTGGTTTAACTTACTTTACTTTAGTAAAACAGAATTTTATTTTAAAGGTAAACTAAATGAAAATCATCTTTTCATTATTTTGTACTTAACTTATTGTTACTCATTCATTAGATCTTATAAATAATCAGTATAAAAACTTAACTTTTTTAGAACTGCAATTTAAAATTTCTTACTATTTGCAGGTACTTATTCTATGAAATGAATTTCATAATCCAAAAATTTTAGATGTATCGCTCCGATAAAAGTAAGAAAGTTCTAAAATACAGAATTCTAAACAATCGATGCATTTCATTGTTCTTTATTTAAATACAACAACCAAAATATATCAAGTACGCGTCCTTAAAATCTCGATTCTTTACTTGTCAAACTAAAAAAAGTTTTAACGTCACTGCCGCTGTTACAATATGCGCTCTCGATCATTGTTCTTTGTATTTTCAAAAATAATCTGACATTCTGAAAAAGCTCCCAAGCATCATTGAAAATATGATGACACTTTTCAAAAAAAATTTTACAAAAAAAGCCCACTTTTCGGCCACTTAACCTATAATAAAAATATGAGAAAAAGAAGAGAATTCCAAAAAAAGGCTATACAATCTTAAAATTGAAGATGATACCTTTTGATAGGATCTGGCACGCGTCGTTTCACATCTTTCTATCCGAAAGCCACTTGGCGCCTACAGACATTATATATCCTCCTCTCGTGTATATCTCTAACGTATTCACAAAAACATAAATATAACATATCTCAGAGTCGTGTAACATCGGTAAATTCGACGAAGTCAACCGATCGAGCACGTGCTTTTTTAACAAACGCATGCGCATTAAGCGACAATCAGCACGTGTTTCTCATCCTTTTAAACTATAGATATATGTATACGCATAAGCTTTAAACTATATACCGCTGGGGCTTTTAACCATTTGTATATATATACATATATCGGGGAAGAGTTGCGATTGCGACACGAGAGCGCGTGCGTCCTCTTCATTCTCTCTCTATATACCACCCCCTTTTATAGCTTTTCTCATAGCGCGCGACTTACTTGCTAGTTGCACGCTGGCCGCTGCCACGATAGGTTTTGCCCTCTATAACGTGTTACGTTTTTTATTTTTTTTTTTAACCAAAACATAATAATCTTTTATTTAAATGAAAAAAATTAAGAAAAATCAAGTAATGAAGGGATAAATGTTTGCTTTTTTTATTGACTTATATAAAGTAATTAGATTTTAAGGTTATGTCAGAAGCGCGTCAGCGTTCCTCGAACGCGCTTGCCATCATCAGGTATTTGGATATACATAACGCACATCAATGATAAAGCCACTGCTTGTGATCGAGAGTAAGGCAGTTGGAGAGGATATACATGTGCCCTCGTGCTCAACTGCTAAGCTTATCGATTTTCGTTCGAAAGATCCTTGGGGTTAACGATCAACCTTTTGAAAAAGAGCCGGTAAGTCTATATATCTTTTCTTTATTTTTCTTTTTGTTTTTTTCCTTTTTTTGAATGAATTTTTCGTTCCCTTTTTTTGTTTTGTGTTGTTGTGTCACGTTTTTGTAGCCTTAGATTGAATGGATTTAGTTTGTGATTGATGCTGAGATTATGTGTTTGTTTACATTTCGTTTGGATACGTTATACTTTCCTACATTGATAATGAATTACTACATTTTCTTATCCTTATTGATTTATGATTGTAAAAAATCCTCGGCTAAACTTTTTTAACGAATAACAAAAATAAGAAAACAACTTGAAATGATTGATTGTAACTCCGAACAACAATTTACAAGTTTTATAACAAATGTTGAGAGGAGCAAAAGAAAAAAAGTAACGGAAATACATCGAGAAGTAGAAAATTAACATAATCCGTATTAATTCAACTTTTACTATTGGCTCATTGTAAAACATTATAAAATTAGCAAATGGACAGGGTCGTAAAGCAGAGGAGAAACTCGTAAAGTATAAATAACAATACACAAGCTTGTACTTGATGCAAATGTGACCCCACAGACTCACCTCGCTCTCTTCTTTTTAATATTTTTTTTTTTACTCAACGACGTTGAACTTTAATTACCACGAACGTTGAGCACACGGCGCTCAGTGAGAGAGACGCGCGCGCGCGCGCATAAGAGGCTATACCATTGGCTTGATGTTGCGCTTAATTCGAGGATTTATTTTCACTCTGACGCCCTCAGCTTAATAAATTAGCGCACTTTTCTTTCTTTTTTTCTTCTTCTTTTTTTAAATCACCTCCACCCTCCTCTCTTATTTTCTCTTTACTTCTTCTCGGTCGACGTGAATATTAGATAACGAATTAGCATATCACTCATGGGTTAATAATTAATTTTCTTGAAATTCAATGTACAGCGAGCGTGAAAAAATTTATAAAATTCGAAAAAAAAGGAGAGAGATTGAAAATGGTCTTTAATAGAAACCATTAGAAAATCTATGGTAAATTATGGAAATCCGTATATAGAAAGTAGATTACTGATTCCTTGAAAATGAAGTTCCCGTCTGGGATATGCAACATCTCAGAAGCAGAGCTTGGGAGAAATAAGAAGAAGAAAAAAGGAAGGCAAAAAGGACGAAGAGTGAGATTCTAGAAAAAAATAAGAGTAAAGAAAAGAGATAAAATAATAAAAAAAAGGAAAGCAAGATAGAGATAAAAAAACGACTACGTGGCGTCTGGAAAAGAAGTAGAACGAGCCCAAAAGAGATTTTCTTGGGATTTTTTTTTTCTTCTTTTTCTTCGAGCCTCTTCCTTATACAAGACGTTGAAAATGCCGGCCTAGTAGTAGGAATAAAAATAAAAGACCAAGACGACGAAGACGATCAAACTCCGAAGATGCTTTTGAAGAAGGTTATAAATCACGTTGAGAGTCACCGCACATATACCGCATGGGGTATAAGAAACAATGAGCAAAAATACTTTTTGTGAGATTCCCCGTATAATAAAAATAAAAATCACATAATGTAAGAAAATTCAAGGAAGATAAAAATAAGACAGCGCAATCAATACTTCGTTGGGTAAAGCCTGTTTATTTCATTTATATTTATAAACTAGGGCTTTTCTTCGCATTGAACAGTTATGAGGAAAAGCATTAAAAATCGATTATCACCATTTTTCACAATACATCTGGAAAAATGTGGAAAAGTATATTCAATTCATTACAGCTTTTTTTTAGACTACTTCAATAATTTTTTTTTGAATGTATTAAAATAAATAAATAAAATAAAAGATATATATATTATTTTTTTTTTAAATATGGTACTTTTGAATCCGCACGTTTTATGATATTAAAATATTTATGCTTTGAATTTCAAATTTACAAAAAAAAGGATGAAAAATTTTATCTAGTAGCGACAAAGTCAAATAAATATTTTACAAAAATACAGAGAACGCGTATGTGTTGATAAAAACATAAAATACAATGTATATTTTTATATTTTATATTGTTTATGCCAAGTTATAGCGTGGAGATTAAAGTTTGTAATTTTTCTTATTTATATAAATGACGTTTTACTAAAGTCACCGGATATCATTGTAATTTTTATTACCTTCAACGTATCATTAGGTTACACAGTTAATAAGCAAAGGCTATTTGTAAAGAAAAGAAAAGTATAAAGTTACATTTTATCATAAGATTTTTACATCGCTAAAAATAAAATATTTTCTTAGCGTAAATCATGCCAAGTTGAAAGAAAAAACTCTAGGCAAAGTGCAAACTAAATCTTGAGCTACAAACAAAAAATAATAAAAAAAATAAACAAGAAAATAACCATTTTTCAAAAGATTTTTTATTCGGTTTACCGTGTACTAAGCGAATTACCACGCTGAAACAAATAATAATAAAAATAAAAAAGAATAGAATACAGTACAACCGCGCAGTTAGCTGATGAAGAAAAATGAAAAATTTTACCTTCAGCTAATGGCGAATTACGAAGATAAAAGAGGAGTAAGAAAAGAAGGGGAGATAAAAAAGCTAAAGAAAAGCCAAGCTTGGAGAAAAAAAAAGAAGAGAGAGAGGAGACAGAAATGGATAGAAAAGAAGGTAGCAAAAGGAGAAAAGTATCTTTTCCGCGAACTCATGATTAAGGCATTTCTATGGTTGCAACGAATTATCGTCAAATAAAAGCGAAACGATTAAGGACAACTGCTGAGGATAGTTAAACGAATTTAAAGTATTTTTCGGGTTAGAGTTGAATTTTCGGAGATTTCCTTCATCGTTTTAATTAATATACATTTTTACCGAAAAATTTTATAAAGGAGAGAGATATAAAAAATTCGTATAGTAAAAAACGTTTTTACTTGATGGAAAACTCGGGCGTTTAAATTTAATTAAAACGTTTTGAAATGATTCACGGGATCTTTTGAAAATTATAATTAAATTAATAATAAAATATTTAAAAATATTTTACATTATTTCAAAGAACTATAAAAAACTATAAAACTATAAAAAATATAAATATAATTTCTTTTACCAGCAAGTAAATTATTTCAATATTGAGAGCATTTATCGATTAATTGTACAGCGGGTTATGTAAGTCAATTTCAAGTTTTTAATGAAATTCCATCGAAATCCTTTACTTCAGCAAAAGCTTGAAAAGTTTAATAATACATTAAAAAAGAGGGAGTAGTTCAAAAAAATTGAAGAGAAAAACTAAAATCATTTCTCTAAAACGTTTCCGTGATAGACCGTGACTCATAAGTCATCTTTTCTCTCGGAATTAGCATAAACTACATGAATAGGAAAAAAGGGGGGTAGTAGTAGTGGAGATGAAAATTTTTCGTCAAGTCTCCTAAGTCTTAAAAGAAAAAGAATATATATAGAGAGTAAGATCTTTTTCGTAACTCAAAAGCTTCTGAAGACAGAGTTAATTGAGCTCGTCCATAACTGAAAACTGACTACGACGACTAAGACTAAGGGGTCGACGATCTTACTCTCTCATCGTTCCCCTTTTTTTTCATCCCCCTTTTTTTTTCTTCTTCTCTCTTTACTTTCATTAGAGCGCGTATACATTATGTCATGTGAATAGGAGGCTTATACATTTTAAGAATGACTTGCCCTACTACACGGATGTATTTTTCAATTTCTTTTTTTTCCTCTAGCTTTTTTTGAATTATTTATTATTATGTTATGATACGTGTGATAATAAATAACGATTATGAAATTATGAGCGATTTCACAACTGATGCATGATTTATTATAATTAAATATGCAATGAAGCGACTAATTATGGTGCTGATCGCTCTCGTGTTATACAATTTGATTGTAGATATATGATTTTCATAATCCGCAAATCAGCCTAATAAATAATTATCATAAAATAATTAACTTTGAAAAATAGCAATATGTTTATATCATGTAAAAGTTTAGTAAAATAAATTTAAATAAAATCATTAATTTTTCTTGTATATACCTTCCAACGTAGTAGATAAAAAGTTTGGTCCTTTCTCTTCAAGTTATATAAAACAAGTTGAATTTAATGTCAATCCTTGTGAAATCCAACATTTCCGATTTTTCGAAAGTTAAGAGGAGAAGAGAGAAGAGATGTCGCGCTAGCGCACTTTTAGCCTTCTCTCTTCTCATTTCCTTTCTTCGGAAGCTCGCAATAGCCTCTTGGGGGCAGACTTTTAATTAGCGGCTGAGTAAATGTAATTTAAATGTTAACCCTCTTTCGTACCCTCGAGAGTGAGAGGGAGCAAGAGAGGATGGTAATACGAAGGCAAAAGCGTAACTTCCTTCTTCGAGCACAAATTCCCATTTCTAAATGGCCGAGCAATCGGGAGCATCCGCGCAACCTACCTAAATGCATGGTACAAGAGAGAGACAGATGGCTTGTCGTAAAAGCTTCTCTAAAGCCTATTGCGCGTTACGATTCGATTTTTTACTTTGCTGAAAAAGATCGTTTTTTCATTCCATTTTTCTTCTTTTTTTTTCTCTATATTCATCTTTTATCATCGTTTAGCTATTAGGATAAATTGCATTAGACATATGTCAATGGCAAAATTGGTACGTTAATTTTACAATAATATGGGCTTAGCGTGATAATTTATATATGGATGAATGGGAAAATTTCAGATAATATAGTCGGTTCACTAAAATACACGACTAAACGATTCATCGATCGTTAAAACGTTATATTGCTCAACCAAGTAATACTTGAGTATGTGTGATTCAAAAATAAAAAAAAATTTTTTTTTGCGAATTCCCACGTGGCAAACGATGCGTTCGTTGGCATTTTCCATAAATTGCTATTTGGCTTTCACGAAAATTACACATGAACTGTTTTATTGACAAAATCTGCTTTAAATTTATATAGAAAATGCGCGCTATTAAATATTGATGATAAATATTGACAGTTTTTAATACAAAGAAAATATTTTTGATAAAATTTTAATAAATTTTAACGATGAATAATTAGCCAATAATTAGGTAACTGCAATTAATCAAGTAATTGATTTATTAATTATTCAGTTAATTATGAAACTTTGATAAATTTAATAAAAATAGTGTACTGAAAATACTAAACTAAAGCACTCCGTAATTCAAAAATTCTATATATTTTGAAAATAGACTAGTGACTTTTGGAAAAAGTATTTCACCAAAATAAAAAAAACGTTATCAGCACTTAAATCAAAATCTTAACTTAAAAGCATTTGGATTCAAGCTCGTATATCAAAAAATCCCCCGCGTACGAAGATATCTTCTTTTTGAACATTTTAACTTCACATGTATATACAGTATATGCTTGAGATGAAACACGTTGTATAACCAAGTTAAACATAAATCAAGACCATCTTAGAATAACGGATACCCCCGACACATTTATACTATCTTATTCTTTTTCCCTTTTCTCAAGAAAGAGAGAAATTTTTCCCCGGCCTTAATACGTTTTTGAAAATTTACCCTTTATATTTTTATTCTCTCTTCTCATATTCTTTTTCTCTTTATTTTATTTTTTCCGCAGATTGATGTAGCGCAAATCGACGGCAGAGAAGGTGCTGGAAGAAGAGGAAGAAGAAGAAGAAGAAGTAGAAAAAGAAAGAGCAGAAGAATAAGAAGAATAAGAATTGAAGAATCGCATTGGTGGTAGTAAGAGTAGTGCTAGGAAGATAGTACTACTCGCTTCTTAAACGCGAAAAAGGTCTCCAGTGTAAAGCTAAAAAGGGGGAGTAGTTGAAGTTAAACGGCTAAAGGAAGTATAAAAAACGGGGGAGAGCCGTGCGGCTACGCTACGGCTCTTGCTTTCGAGATGAGCTATGAGGGGAAACAGTTCGGGCTTTCTTATGGCCGCCGTACTGCCGCCGTTACTCCTACTCGTCCTACTGATACTACAGCTGACCAGCGGAGTTTATGCTTTACCTCCAATCATCAAAATTGGTATGTTCTTTATTGTTTATTTTACTTTTTTTTTATTCTTCATTTATTTTCTTTAATTATAAATCATAAATTTTCAATTATTAAATTTAATATGTTTATCTATTACACGGATAAATAATTTATTTATAAAGTAAATTAATTAATAAAGTTAATTAGTCTTATGTTTTGTGAAATAGAAAATAAATGAAAATAAATTAAATATTCATTATCAAATGTTTTGTAACCTAATTTGTACTGTTTATTCTAACAGTAAACTAACTTAATTGATATTAGTTTAGTCTTAAAATAAATCCTATAATTTAAATAAGAAAAAAAAATTACTCCAATGAAACTAGTTCAAAGTTTCTAGAGATAAAATAAATGTTATGAATGTAAGTAGATTCATGTCGAGTTTGGTAAGACATTACTTTTACACATCTAACATAATACTTTCTTTTTATAACCATCATAAAACTTTGAATCATTCTTGACTCTTTTTTTTTCCATCGGTTATAAGGTCAATTTTGTTTGATGATCTATTTGTGCTCTATAAACTCATATTTCATAAGTTTTTTTCTCTTCTACAGAGTCAAATATTCTCAATGTTATTCGCCCTTTTTATTGAGATACTTTTTACATTGGTATTTCGACTGTTCATTTAGCTATCAATTCGAAAGTAAAAGGAAAACTAATTTACTTAAAGAAACAATTTAGTTTGCGACATTTTGGAAAAAATTTAAAGTATATGCATGATTAAATTATAACTAATAATGAGTACAGCCTGAGAAAATTTATAAATTTGATTACATACATATATGCATACACTTTAAGAAAGACTTGTAATGATTTCATATTGCGATAAAAATTATTTATGAATATAGAAAAACATATTTTGAAGGGTTACATTTTCCATACATGTGAAAATATAGGGCACTTTCGTAAAAGCGGTCGTACCTAAAAATTTTCCATCATCAATGTTTCAATTTTTCATGAAAAAAGTATAAGAAAAACATGCATGTTCCTAATCCACAGAATAAAACCATTAACCATAACGTTAGAAACAAATGAATAGTAAATGAAAAGCTTTTCCACAGACATAACAATTCAACTTAAAAGTTTCCTTGAACTAAACATCTCGTACTTTTATTAGTAAAATCGAGAAGATCATTTTCTCGCCTCAATTCTGCAGATCGTTAGCTCGAAGGGGTTTAAAGATAGAGCGATAGAGCGTAGAGAGAATAGAAGACAAGTATCGCGAGAGCAATATACATACATACTAATCCAAGCAAGAAACTAGAAGAGCAAGCGAGAAAGAGAAAGAAAGAGATATTTCGAGATGCCGGAAAGCGTTTATGGTTATCCTTTCTCTCTCTCTGTCTCAGCATATGTTCCCCTATGGCATCTTCTTCTCTATCTTACTCTGTCTTGAACTATACACACACATTCCATTTCCCTAACTCTCTTGCTTCGCTTTAACGCTTGAGCTATCTCTCTACTGATATTCTATCCTCTCTTCTTATTCCCTTATCCTTCTCTTGTATATATATATAGAAGTTCAATCTTACTTTAGGTCAATTCACAAACTCATAGTTAGATACTCTAATTTCAATCGATAATATGTTGTATATGTCTCGAGGCTGTGTCTCTCTTATACTTTAATTTAACTTTATGTATATATATACGGTTAATTTGATGGTAAATACGTAATTAACGGTCGCGAGAAACTCAATTAACAGCTGCTAAATTTCCAGGAGAGAAGAGAGATAGATACGAAGGACGCAGGATAGATACGAGGCGTCAAATTGAAAATCAACTTGTTCAATATATATACATGTGTATATATATATATATATATATATATATATATATATATATATATATATATATGCATATACACGTATACATTTATATATAAAGTTTAAATGTCACAGATATTGTAATCGGGTTGTGTAATGAAAGCAGAGACGCAATGAATAGACTGAGTAAGAACAATGTTGTAAAGTGAGATTTTTTTTTACAAAAGCTTTGCTCAACAAAAGAGGATCAATATTTGAACTTACGGGTATTGACCTTTTAATTTCAAAAGTACACTTTGAAAACTTTTTTTTTTAAATATTACAGTGATGAAAAGGATACTTTTAATCAGTCGGGGTATTTAATTTGCAAATGTAATTATTAAAGGAGAAACTTTATGTAAAAATGAGAATTATTAATTTTATTTGAATTAAATGTAAACAATATCGAATTGATTTTTAATTCCAAATTAAATATGAAATATTTGAACATAATTTTTTTATTCTAAAATTCATAACAATCGATTGAAAATTGAATAATTCAACATAAAAAAAGAAATACAGTGAGAAATTGTAAAAAAAAGTAAGAAAAAGTTTTAATTTATTTATACAAAGAATGGAAAAATTTATCAAAAGTTACAGAAAAGCAAGAGATAGAAAATGTAAATATTCAAATATTCTTTTGTGTAGAAAGATTGACATTGTTGTAGGTATAAGTTTTATATCTATCCATATACATAAAGTTAAGAGAAACCACGCAGTGGTCGGATTTGAATTGAAAAGCAAGAAAGTTTTAGCTAAAACTCTCTCTTGAGCCTAATAGTTTAGCCAAGCAATTGTCAATCCCCTTTTCTTTTACAAATAAAAAAGGAGAAAATGAAAAATTGAAAATAGTTTGATTGTTGCACTCCTGCCTATATAACGTTATCATTAGCATATCAAACTTTCGAACAATCAGCATTAAATCAACTTTTATAACTTTAGCCGGTAATGTGTCATGGAATTCATTAGATATTATGTAACCCGTACACATATACATGTAGATTATACGTGTAAGAAGTTACATAAAATTGATATATGTGTATGCTAGATAATGTAACGAGCATAAGAAACGACAGTTAAGAGAGAAAGATAGGATTTTAAAAAAAAGTATAATAAACTCGTGTAGTTATCGATAATCACCTGCTGTTAAAAAAAATAACAAATTTTAAACCACTTTGGGAAGAGAAGAAACGAACTAAGAGAATTATAAACACAGAGGTCGTCAGCGGCTCACTCGGTAGAGTGATGGATTCGCAATCTCGAGGTCCCGAGTTCGAATCCCGCTCTTGGCTGATTTATACAAGCACCACTGTACGTTACATGTGCTGCAGTTCATAAACACACTGAGAAACCTCCGTCGCTTATTAGCATCGTAATGATAGCATAAGTACAGCGACGTTAAATTAAAAAAATTTTAAAAATGTAATCAAATGAAGTTCTATCAATATTTTTTTTATAAAAATTCTGAATTTCTATTAAAATAA
Organism: Anastatus disparis; assembly: GCA_017163975.1. Lineage (NCBI taxonomy): Eukaryota > Metazoa > Arthropoda > Insecta > Hymenoptera > Eupelmidae > Anastatus > Anastatus disparis. Next base: position 6,696,617 of record JAFFSR010000226.1, read on the forward strand.
TACATTTCTTATATTTTAAATTTAATGTAAATATTTTTAGATGCCACTTTTTTCATCTTTATTCAGAACATTCTATCGCGGTGCGATCAATTTATATAAAATATTCGTCAATGACCTGAATAATTATTTCATCCTGGCACATACGTAAATTATTAAAATTAAAAGGTGAAACAAATACATCTCAATAAATTTAACAAACACTGTAATAAGACACCAATAAATTACGTTTCATTAATTACTTAACAGTGCAAAACTCTAAGACTAAATTTATAATGAAGGCGACAAAGTTTAAAAGTTCATAAATAGCATTAATTTATAACAGCGAATAATTCTTACAAAAAAAGAGTTTAAATTAGATATTTTTGATAATGAATAATCGATAAATAAGATGAAATACGTACATTCGGCATGACCGAAATAAATTTGATTTTCGGCTTTAATTTTTTATTCGTAATACAGCGTAATATACCCGACTATACCTACTGGCATTAATAATTTCACAAAGGACCTATAAATCACTAATCAAAATCCGATTCACTAGCCAGCCGAGCTTTAAACTAAAGAATATTATCGACATCGTTCGTTTTTTATTTTAACCGTGTTCGAAATAAATGACCTGACCTCTGGTCTAATATATATATAGAAAAAAAAACGAGCAGAGGAAAAAGGAGTAACGAAAGTAATAGTAAAATATCTATTATCAATCGTGTGCAAGTATCAAGTAAAGTGATATTCCCTAATTAATCTCGACAAATCTGCTCTACATTCAAGTGCTCTTCCTCTGTGAAAAAGAAGAAAAAATTATATTGGATAGAATCAGTGAGCATCCACCTAAATCTCCATATTTTCTCTACCTCACATCTATGTACATATATGTAGAAAGAGAGAAGCAGAGAGCGTGCGCCGGACACCCATTAAGTCATTTGAGGTCGACGAATATAGCCCCTGAAGTGAAGCATCTATATGTGTCTCTGTGTACCTATGTATATATTGTAAAGTCAAGCTTTTGGAAAGAGAGTTCAGGAGGGATGGCCCGTTATTCATGCATGTGCGTGTTATAATGCTTTGGATGCAAAAATAAAAAAGTGGAGAGTAACCTATCGATATATGAAGAAGCATCATTAATTTTTTTTTTACTTTCCAATAGAACGGAATGAAAAATTACAAGCTCTTTTTTATTCACATTGTATATTCCCTTGTGATACTATGTCATTACGAGAATTACAGTTCGAGATGTTTTTTATCTGAAATATTTATTGACTTTCTGATCACTTTGGATTTTATGTATCGAATTATTGTTTATTTTCTTATCATTACTTAATTGGATTATTTTATTATTATGAATGGAAATAAAAATTTTTCTATATTAAATTGAATCGTAAATATCGTAAAGTAATTTGAAAAGTATTTTAACTTTATAATATAAAAACTTTTCAATATATTTTAGAAAATTCTTTTCTCGATATTACACATATTTTTGGGTGGAAAAATTCAAGTAAAATGTGCCAAAGCTTGCAAAAGCCCATACATTTACAAGTAGAGGGAAAATTTTTGGACGATACCTTCTGTTTTCGCTTAGAGATATAACCCTCTTTCCCTCTTATACAGTATTTGCAACTTCTTCATCATACTTTTATTTCGTACTTTTTCTTGAATTCCATCGACTTTGGGGTAGTAGCTTTCGTCTATATTTTTTTTCTCTTTTTTTATTTGAAAAATTTCTTTTTTTTTGTTTTATTCTTTTCTTTCTTTTTTTTTATCTTCTTGAGGAATGACGACTTAAAAAAGAAAAGCGAACACGCAGAATTCTGGCGTCCCGGAAGTTTGATCGTTCCGGTATCCAAGAAAACTTTACTTTTTTCTTTGTCTTTCCACTTAGAGAAAGCCGACTGTTGCTCTTCGTCGCGATTCTCTTTTCCTTTTCTATCTTTTCGTATCTCTTTTTTTTTACTTTTATCCTGTATATATCCACTTCTTTGTTCTTTTTTCATATTACTCTTTCTTATTCGCCACACTTCTCCTTTTACCGGCGACGACTACGTTCTTTTTTTTTTATCTCTTACTTATACCACTTTTAGTTCGTCTTCATAATTTTTTTTTATTCCATCTATTCTCCATTGCTTTCTATTTCCAAACTTTCTCTCTATTTTTCTCTCCTACCACTTCATTACTTTGGTTTCTTATCTTTTCTTTTTAAGCAACGTATTTTTCATTCTCATCTGACTTGTAATCGTTTTTCACAGTTAATTATCGGCCGCTAATTACATAACTAATACCATTAACGAATTCTAAAAAACAAAAGTTTTTTTATGATTGCAAAAAAATTTTTAAACTGTTGATTTTAATACTAGTGAATTATTTCCAAAATCAATGAAACATTATTTAACTAATTAACGTTTATTTTATTTTTTGCCAATTCATTACAATCTTATTGTATAAAGTAAAATTTTATTGAAAATAATAACATCAAGTCTATTGTTAAAATAACAATGTTTCTAAAGTATAATTTTCATTATAATTTAAACATCATATTGTTATTATTATAACAATAAACAACATAATTAATTAAAAGTTTTAAATTTGAATTTAGCATGAACTTGATAATTAAGATAATAACATTTTTAAAGGTAAACTTAATCTAATATTGATTTTAACTTTAATTAAAACTATGCCAATTTGTTATCAAATAACAGTAATTCAAAGCAGTTGAACTTTTAAAAGTCAAAAGCAATAAAAAACAAACAAAAGGAAAAAAAGGAAGAATTTATTTTTCAAACAATAAAAATTTCCCCATAGACATCATCGAAAACAGCAAGGGTACATATGATACAAGTCGAGTATAACGAAGCAAATATAAAATAAAAAAAAATAAGAGTAAAACGTAGCGGGATACAATACAAACTTAAAATAAAAAAAAGAACAAATTGCAAGAGAAAGAAAATGAGAGAGGGAGGCAGAAAAGGAAGTTGTAAAAAAAAAGTGGAAACAGAAAAGATGGAGAAACAAGCTGGAATGATAGAACAACGAGAGATGGGCGGGTATAGCAGAGGATTCAAAAAGTGAAGAAAGAAAATGAGAAAGAGCATGAAAAAAAAAGAGGAAAGAAAAAAAAGAGGCGTTTGTGTTCGACTGTACGGCGCCTCGTGGGTCATCCTCGTGTACAGAAAGAGCATAGGAGACCTTTCTAATGCTCAAATACTTGCTATTTCCCAAAGACTGAAAATAACCAGAGAAGAACCCTCCTATTCAATCGTATTTTTCTCTATCTCTCTCTCTCTCTCTTTTTCCAAGGATCGATTTCCAGTTGCTACGATCTTTTGTACATTTGCTTTCTTTTATTATTTAGGTCTTGAAAAAAAATAAATAACATTTCAACTTCTCTTATTTTAAAAGTAAACCAATGTTTTTAGAGTACATATTAGAATTTTAAATTAAAAACAAATTTGAAATTTATTAAATCTTATCGAATCCGTTCTATTAAAAACGAAAAATAATTTTCAACCAGATTTTCCTTGCCTTTTGGAAAACTATTTCAAAATGAGAAGATTATAAAACAACAGCTTTTCTACCACCAAAAAAAAAGAACCAAGTATATACTTAAGTACTTTTTCAAGTTTACAACAACAACTTCTTGAATAACCGCTAAACTTTTCTCAAAGAATATTTTTTTTCCTACTTATACTTATTGCCGAAGTAAACTCAAGTACATATTTTGATGAAAAAAAGGAAAGTCTCGAAGTTTTCTACAATACTTAAATTTGATCTTGTGTATGAAAAAATAATTCCTTATGTAATAATCATTATACTGTTCTCCTTCAATTATTAAAAAAAAAATTCTATAAAAAGTGTTTTCTAGGTATAACGAATTTTTTTTTTAATTGAGGTTATGTAACAGGGTATATGATTTATACATAGTTAACGACATTGCAGTTTCTCGGTTTTATTATCTTGATTCAAAAATTGTTTGAAAAATCTCCATGTCATATTTTTCATTAGTTGAAATGGAAAGGTTTAATATGGAGATATTTTTAAAACTTTTGAACTAAAAATCATAAATTTGGAAAACTATAATAGCCGTATTTTACACCGCTCTTAAATTGCAATTTTTAATTTTTGAAAAATGCAATTTTTTTTAATTATTAAACAGATTAATAAAATTAATATTCATAATGAAGGTCATTTCGAAAAAGTATTTAGAATTTTTATTTCTTATAACTTCTATTAAAAGGTAGTCTAGCAAGAGTTTAACCCTCTTGGACAGGGGAGCTTTAAACATAAAAAAAAGAATTTTATACTTTTGTAAGGACTGTCTAGTACTACTAAACCTTTCTCCAAGTGTCAACTTTCGTAAAAATAAAATGAATACTAAAAAATTATGCATTTGCATTTTTTGCTGTTACGATGTCAACGGAAGTAAAACTTAAGTCTCTTAAAAGAAAAAAAAGAAATAAAGATATTAAGAAATTTCTTGCTACTTAAATAAAAAAAAATACGTACTTTTAATAATTTGAAACGCTACTTGAAAAGGCATAAATGGGCGAAAAAACGAGCCGTTTTCCTTTTTTATTATTTTTTTTTTTGTAAAAGATAAAGTTGGAACGTTACTTAAAACTTTATATTTTTTAGGCAACCTGCCCAAGTATGAAGAAAAATGTTTCGCTTTTACTAAGCCGAATCCTTTGCTAAAATTATTTCCATTTCATTCGTTAAGATTTATGAATGATACTAAAGAATAGACGAATTTTTTCCATAAAACAATAAGTGCCGCATTAATAAAAATTTAAAGTACACATTTCAATACAATACAAATTATGTTAAACTAACAAAAAAAAATTAGTATTTCGAATACTCGAAAATCTATATCAATATTTTATCAACATGCGTACATACATTACCCTTGAAAGTAAGTAATCTTAAATGAGAATATAGTGTTGGTGTAAAGTCCTGGCTTTACTCCAGAACTATAATTAATAAATTTAGAGAAAATGTTAATAATGAAAGAAAATGTTGATTTTAATTATTGTTTAAACTATTATTATTTAATAGATTAGCGTCTAATAGTGGGAAACTCTACTTATATTTGGTTAAGAAGGATTGATCTCATCATTGATCCGTAATGGTCACACCAGGTTCAATTAACCTTAGATAATTTTTGAGTTGATATAACTTTTAAGAAAGGTCTTCAGTGGCTCAGTTGGTAGAGCAATGGATTCGTAATCTCGAGGACTCGAGTTCGAATCCCACTGCACCACTGTATACGATACATGTGCTTTGTTTAAAAACACACTGAAACGACCTCCGTCGCTAAATGGCATAAGCACAGCGACGTTAAATAAAATTAAAAAAAAAAATTAAGTAATAAAAATTTGAACAATTTGAATATATGTATAACTAAACAGAAATTTACTAAAGGAAAATTTCATTTTTTTAATTTTTTAATTTTTTTTTCTCGTGTGAATGTTTTATAATTTTCCATTTTGGTTCTTATACCACTACTAGTTCATCAAATTCATTCATTCATTAATAACTATATTACGTTCGGAATTAATAAATATAAATTAAAAGATTAGTTTCGTGAAGTGACATTGTAATTTAAAAAATACAATCTTTATTTAAGAAACAAATAAATTATTTAAAAAAATAAAATAAATAACTCAAGAAGAGTTTATCAGCATCCAGACAAATCGTTTGGAAATACGGCTTTGCATGTAAAGAGTTTTCCAGTAAGTCTCATGAGTATTCTTACTTTGCTATACACCAAAGAAATGTTAGTTTTACGGCGCCTAAGAGAATAAAAAAACCTCAACCTTTATTTCTTAGTCAAAAATAGAGCGATGGCTAGCATTATATTGTATTGCTTCGTTATATATTTTTCGATGTTTTAATTTAATTATTTTATTAATTTTAGAAGAAAAAAAAGTTGGTATAGACATATTTTTTATACATTTTTGTTGGCTATATTGACTATGTTTTTTCAAGAAATGTAAATTTTGCACGTATGCTAAAAAAATTGTCATGGGATATAAAATGGAAGACTGTTGGTGAATACAGTACGTAACACCTTCCAGTTACTTTTTTTCAAAAAGTTAATGCGAAAACTTTTTTTTTCAAAAAAAGAAAAACTTTAAAACGCACATATTTTCTTGAAAATTTTTTAAAAATTACAAATACAGTATATTCACGTTTTTCTTCAACTTTTGATCTTAACTTAATAAAATTTATTGTGTACCCTTTGAACTTTTTATTGTAATACAATTTAGTATACATTATTACGAAAAAGTTTGATCAAAGAACGAAAGGCAATATTTTCATGCTTTTTTTTTCTTCTGTCAAGCGAACGTTAAAAGAAACGGTCACCCCATCTTTCACGAAGGGAAAAATCAACGCGACTATTGTTATACTTTTTTTTTCATTTTACCGTATACATATCAAGTATTCCAAGCGTATAAGTTTTCGGTTTCCCAAGTAAAGCACGTCGAGAAAAAAAAAGATCTGCCCTTTACTCTTAATATTGGATATATATACCAATAGCATTTAGTTTGTCATGTGTCACTTTTACCATGATCGATTAAAATGGACTTGAGCAAACGTTTATCTTGATTACTAAACTGACGATCATAATAATGTAAATAAAAAAATAAAATAATTACTTTTCTCGTCAAATAATCATGATTTATCTTGCGCTTTAATGCATTGAAATGCTATTGTCGTTGAGGCTTAAAGCTATACAATTATTCTAATATAAAATAGAATAATCGATGTCTGCCGGATATCTGTTTCTGATGCATATTTTATTCAATAGTTGATGTGCTTACGATTCAATGATACTATTCTAGTGTATAAAATAACGTAATTAATCCACCATAAGTTAATTATACATTTGTATTATAGATTACATTGTGTTATCACGTAGAAACATCACATCTTGGCTCGCTTATCAAATCACAAAGTTATGAAAAGGATAGAATTCAAATAAATTTAACAATAATAAAATAAATTGTTTATAAAAAAACATGATACAAATAAATAAAATAAAGTTGAAAAGTTTTTATTTATAAAAATCTTCAAGAAAATTTAGTGCTTCCCTTTTAGACGATATACTTATAAAAAAGCATGACTCGTAATATATTGCTCTATGTACAGTACCGTTGAGATTTAACTTCAGCGATAAAGTCTCCGTTTATACGTATAAACACGCAACCAAGTGCGCTAAGATAAACAGGAGAATGAAATGCATTTACCTATGTCGTGTAAAATTGGGAGGAAAGTCGAAGGGTGAAAGGGAGAGGAAGTAAAAAGGGATAAGAGAACGAGTTAAGCAGCTACGCTTTTACTGTACAAGTCTTCCTTCTATATATACTCGTTCGTTTTCTTTGCAGAAGGATGAGACGAAGAAGGAGAGACGAAAGTCGTAGACGAAACTCCTTTAGCTATTATGTCACCGACTCTCTAATGCCACAAAAGTCAATTCGTTTCAGTTTCTCGCTCAGCTTCCCTGTTATTCGACTTCGATTGCTGGATTCTTACAAATCTTTTACGATCTTTCGACATTCCAGTAAGAAATTGTTTTTTGAAATATTTCTTATTTTTGACAAATTTCGAAATTTATCAAAAAGAAAATCGAAATTGAAATCTTTACTATCTTGCAATTTTTTATTGGTTGTTTTAATTAAAAATAAATATTTTAGATAAATTAAAGATAATATAACATTAAATTAAAGATAATATAATATTTAATAAAAAATTATACTTCTTAAAATTAAAAATCTGAACTTTAAACGTGTTATTCAAATGTAAAAAAGTAAATACACTAAGCTGTGGTAAACGTAATTCAAAAAGTTAAGCAAATAATTTTTTCTTTTAATTCTTTTAATTCCGAGCTTAACCCTTTTTTTATATGCGCTCTTTTTTTGGAAAATTCTAAAATATTTAATAACAAGAATAGACCCTCTTGACAAAGTGATAATACTAGATCACAATGGAGTCCCATATTGTAGTAGGGTCCGTTAAGGAAGATTAGCAGTGTACAGTATTGTAGTGGTTACAGAGGTTTTCCGGTCAGGGATTCTATATATAAATGTATGTATGCGAGTCTGCGCTTTCTCTCTCGCACGCTGTTCCAACGGTCAATAAATCTGTATTAGTCCAAGTACTATGGGTACTTTACAGAAATCCAACTCTCTCCTCTCTTTCTCTCTGTCTTTCTTTATTCCATTGTAACAGTTGATATAGAGTCTAAATGTATTTCTATTTTTTATTTTAACGTATCCAAAAGATGAAAAAAAAAGAAAAACGTTGTTCAGTATACGCTTGTAAGATGCATCCTTTTTATACCTTTACACACTTATACAAAGGCATTATATCCCGACAAGAGCACAAGGTGATAATACTTTCTTCTTTTTTTTTATCTTGCGCTAAAGGTAAAAGATAAGAAGAAGAAAAGAGAAAGGAAGAAAAAAATAAGAAGCAGAAGATCGCTACCGTAAATTCCCACAGGGGGAATCGTAAAAATTTTTCCGTTCACCGACTACTACTGGCTTCTTCTTCTTGCGCGCGATTGAGAATGCCATTCTATTTCTTCGTTTTTTTTTTATGGACAAGGAAGCTATAGGTACGGAAAAAGAGAAAAAGCATTTTTCGTTGCCATATACCGCTAAAGGTTGGAAAGGAAAAAGGAAAGTACCTTTGGAAAAATTTTTCTGTATTTGAAGTGAGATTAATGTACCAGTTGCTGATGTATTATTATCGTTATTGAAATTGATTTTTATATGAACGATCTGTTTAATTCAATGGCATAGAGTGTTCGCACTTTGTTATTTTTTCCTCTATTTCTTCAAAATAAAAGAAAAAAATAATAAATACTTGCAGTTTATCTTTAACAAATTCTAAAAAGAACCTATTTTTATGTTTAATTTCACATGGTATACCATTTAGAAAATGATTAACTAAAATAAATACTTAACTACTTTTGCACATATCTGTTATTACATGAATAATATACTTCAATGTTTAATGTTCGAAAAGTTATATAACAATAATACCGAGTTAAGATAACATAAACACTTGTCTCCATTTAAACATCAAACTTTTCAATATCCCAGTATCCGTAAAAACATTCAAACACTCATAGAAAACCATAGAAATCTTTAATAGTTTCTTCAAATATTTACGGGACTTGAGTTTAAAAGTGTTTATGGGTCAACACCTTGACCAAAATAGTACCATAAAATCAGATTCACAAGACTCTTAGCACTTTTCTCTCGTTAAAGCATTCTCATCTTATCTTTATACTAAGTCTGCTGGAATTTTTCTTATGGCAAAGGTTAGTATACAGACTTACTTTTTTTTCTTCTTTCTCCAAAAAGTGGTCACTTTATTACCGCAGAACCACACCAGAATCACCAAGCAGTGAACTAAGAAGTGCTAAAACTTTCGCTAAGAGTGTACCAGTCTAACCACCCTAAAATACTCCCATGAAGAGACGCTCTATTTTCACCAAGATCCTCTGCAGAAGAAGCCTTGAGTTAAAAAAAAGTATGAGGACAAGAAGAAGTGTCCTCATACTCTTAGTTTTACCTCTTTTGTTTTTTTTCTTCTTTATCTTGATCTTACTTTCGTCAGTCACACCCTTTGGTTTGCTCGTGCATATATATGTAAGAAAAAAAGTTTGGTAAACAACGAAAAAAAAAAGAATGTATACGAATAAGGGTATAAATAAAAAATATTTTGTGAATTTTTTTTGGTATGCATTCCATGTCTTTCACCTGTGAACATATGTTTATTTTTCTTGGATAAACATATATAAATATGCCGGTATAGTTTCGAACACTTGTGTTTCTTTTTCTGTTTGCATAAAAAAATAAAAAAAAAAACGTATTTGCAGGATTTTAAAACTGAAATCCAGAAACTGGATTTACTTCTATTTTTTTAAAAATTGTACAAACAAAACCTTAAATGAAGTGATAGTTTAATCTAAAGGATTTATCTTAAAAATGCTAACCGATTACTTTGAACATGACAGAATGTAATAGCTTAAATTTTATTTATTCTTTAAACATTATAAAAAAATTTTTTTTAATATCTATCAAAGTAATTGCCATCCAAATTAATAAATGAGAAACTAAAATTTTGTTTAACATAAATGAAAAACATTCATTTATAATCCAAACATTCTGTTTATTATTTGTATTATTATTTATTGTTTATATTTACCATAAATCCTTATTTATTATTTGGCTTGATAACGTTTTATTACGTATCATTAACATCACTTAACATGCTTAATGCAAGGTATATAATCATAAATAAACACCAGGTAAAAAAAAAAATTTGGAAGAATAATAAATGCGAGAGCATTAAAAGGTAACTTTAAAGAGATGTATATCCCCGAGAAAACATATAATGAAAACATAAGGGGGGATGGAGAAGAAGGGGGGTACTTGATTTGTACAAGCGTGAATCCCTGTTTAATGACAAAAGCCTGGGGTATATGTTTCGAGCGCTTTCTCTTAGTGGCGAGGTGATAGAGTACTACCAGGGGTGTAATGAGAGAGCGATAGCCCATGCATATAGGCTCTATAGATATATATGTATATGTAGTAGCCCTGTAATACGATTACACTCGAGGGCTTCTCTCTCTCTCTCTCTTCCACTCTCTAGTTACTAGTACTGTACTCTGGACCCGACGGATTTCCAACTATTGCCCCCTTGTTTCCGGCTAAACATTTCGCAAGGATCCTACACTTCATGTCTCTCTCCTTCATTGTCTTTTCTCTTCTATCTCTAAAAAAAGACCAACACTATTGTACGTTTGTTTGTATATGTGTGCAGGTATATCTTAAAGCTGAGCTTCCGAAAGAAAAATAGAATTGAGTGTATATAAAAGGAGTTTATTGAATTTAAGCGAACAAAAGAGAGGAGCACACCCTGACAAATTGCTTTTAATAAAATTTAGTCGGTGTAACGTTTTTAACGAATCTTGTTATGTTTGCCCTTAGCGATGACTGCTACTACTTGTTTTTTTTTTCTCTCTCTGACAACGAAAATTTCACGTGACTACGGTGAAAAATTTTGTAAAAGCTCGAATTCGCTCTTCTCTTTTTTCTCAAGTAAAATACTAAAAGGGGAAGAGAAGAACAAATTTGTTGGCTTTTAAAATAAAAGAAAAAACAAAAAAGAAATTTTTCTTAGCTAACGATATCGCATATAACCAACTGCTAAGTTAACGTTTTTTTCTTTTTTTACATTTGAGAAATTTTACGCTTCGCTACGATGATTCCATTGTAAACGCTTTTCATCCATTCTTTTACACTGGATTTAAGCTCCACGTTGCTTATAGCTGTACATTCTATTGTTACGAAAATTTTTGCTTTACGTAAAAAAGGTTATATTAAAATTAAAGAAGTTAACGTTATATATCCTTTTTTTGGGGGAAAGGGAAAAATAATCTGACTTTATAAAACTCGACAGGCTAAAAGTAAGATTATTATACTTTATAATATCCAACGATAAAGCAATAACACTTTATGATTATAATTAAGGCTAATTTAAATTCACTACTATGATGCTTAAATTGAAAAACTTTATTAATCAAAATATTAATTTTATAACGAAATTTTCAGGCTAAATCTTATTATAATAATCGTATATATATAGATATTAGCAGCGTTTAGAATATTTTATATTTTAAATTACAGACAGCGATGATCCCTTTATTGGAGAACTTTATTATAATCCACAAAATCAATCTATTAATCCACAAAAATAAGTTAAACAAATGCTTGACTTATAAGCTTATCATAAGTACAACTGTTGGATTATCACTGAAAAAAAATCCAACAACGTGATTCTTGAACCATCAGAGATACTTTTATGTAAACGCGCGTATTTACGTTCAACGAAACAAAAAAAAAGCGTTGCGTAAATTTGTGTGATTTTAAAAATGTACGGTTGAACAAGTTCATAAGTAGACACGTTATAATAACGCAGTAGCAGCATATTGTACTTCCAGCAAATATATCCAGTGGCGGTACATATATACGCAAACATTGTGGCTTTGTTTAAGGTGTTCTATGAGTGAAGATACATTGCTTTAAAACCGTGTCCTAAAGCATGCGTGCGTTAAATATTGGATCTCTGCCAGTATTCCTAGAGATTCGGTACGTTGACCCTTTTCATATCCTTGTAGTGGTTTAGCTTTTTGTATTTTTTTCCTTCTTTTTTTTCTCAACCTTTTTACAAAGCTATAGACTATTAACGTTAAAGGTTGTACAAAAAGTTTAGGTATTGGAAACCTAATCCAGGGGATGATGTATTAATAAAGTTTAAAAGATAAAATTTTTTGAAAAAAATGTAGATTTTTCCGCTTTATCTTATCTGGTTTTTTGGAAAATATAGAAGAAGAGAAAGTATAAAGACAAGAAAGAGTTACAGTCTTGGAAAAATATATAAGCGTTGCCTAGCTAGTGTACTATCCCCTGTCGCTACACAAGTTACACAAGACGATGGTGCGGCACCCTCTCTTACTCTCTATCTTTCTCAAAACCCTATATATACACTAGAAGAGAAACTAGATTGCCTCCGTAAGTTTACCACGCTCGCGCGACGCATGAAGGAGAAAAGTAAGAAGAAGAAGAGAGAGAGAGGAATTCCACTGCATTATTCAACGTTGTATTCGACTCGCTAGTTTGTGGCAACCTAAAGAAGGAAGGAGGAGGAAAGAGACTTGCACACACCGTTTCAAGTTGTTCGCTCTTCTTCCTCGCATATATTTTACAATTTCGTCCAACTTCTCTTCTCTCCAGCATCTTTTGAACTTTTTTTTCTTCTTTTTTTTCTTCCTATTTTTATTGGCGTAAGAGCAAATTATAAATCTTAAATGAAAGCTTACATAAATTGCAGAGTTGATATTTTTAGTTAGCGAGGAGGGATAATGGGAAATTTCGTTTAAAGGGGTGGAAAGAAGCCATAGACACGCAAAATGATCGCACAATGAACCTAATTTTGCATGTTCGCACGTGGTCAAGAGGTCGGGAGAGTGGGGGTAGGGGGGAAAAGAGCGTTAACACGCGTGTCTAAAAGCACGCGCTGAAATGACGCGAAATGAGGACGAATGTGTTCCTAGTGATTCTGTGGCTTCGTGTAAATGGGAAAGGTACACACACATATAATATATATAGCGTTGCCAGATATTCCCTCCTCTTCCTCCAGCTCCTCCTCCAGCCTCGGCAACTGCATCAAAGTTAATGTCCAATGTTAATTTTCGAATAACACACAACGCGCCAACAAAACCCCATACGCTCAGAGTAATAACGAAACAAAATTTACACAAAATATTACATTCTCATGGCTGCTATAATGTACCTGATGTTTAATAATATATGTGACGTTATTAATAATGTCCGGAATATAAAATTGCGGCTCTACTAAATTTTAACAGGCTTACAAATAATGATACAGTTACATTGCTTGTAAAATCTTCGTTTCTCTCATTCGTCTCTGTTACGTAAAGTTATTTTTTAAAAAGGGAAAATGGTTTTGGCGTTTTAACTATTTAATTTATTATTTATTTTTGAGTAGCGTTTATATTTCTGTGTTTTTGAATAAATTATGAAATTTGAAAATCAAGCAATTTAATGATGCTGAAAAATTTTAATTATAACAATTGTTACTATTGTAGCGACTAATGGAATTATTCAGTTCTAACAATACATTTACATTAAACATAATCGGTGGACATTAACAAAATGGATTTAAATTATGTATACCATGCATGCGCAGAGAGAACTATTGTTAATAGTGGTTTTACGTACACGCGGTTAATCATATAAGAAAGTTCCTAAAATACAAGGATGAATAATGATGGATTTACTCTAAAACTATATATATATCACATCAATATATGTATATAGAGAACAGAACAGAAAGCGTACTCATGGCATTAACTTAACACCAGTACGGTTTCGGTCAGATTGAATTAGCAAAGCGGAAGCACGCCTCGGCGTGAAAACGATTCTGATAGAACGAGTTCACTTTAACCCCTATTTTGCCCCCCCCCCCCTCTCTTCCAGGCCAACCTTTTTTTACGATTATATTGACTACTTAACAGCATTCGAAATGCTGTTGGGTTATAAGATACTGTGTATACACATATCGTCCTCGACCTATATTTCATCGATTTCATAACACCTTTTTTTATCAATTTATATTCACGTTCACGTAAGAGTAGATACCGATATAAGATTGGATTTGTCAAACGAACTGCGATTTCTATGCTTTATTTGGTTCAAGTGTACTTTGAGGCGAATCATTTTTACCTCATCTTATGATTAGTATTATTTGAAAGATTTTAGGACTTTCGTTGTTTTTTGATAGTTGAATATCATAGTAATTTTGTTTTTATGTTGTTTTAATATAAAACATTTGGAGTCTTAGGATTTTAATCCCAATAAGTTTACGCGAAAAAATACGGTTATGTTAACTGTTTTGTTTACATAAAATTCACTATTCCGCCAAGACATTAAACTTATGCAAAAAAAAAAATAATAAAATCTACGGTTTTTTAGTTGTTTAAGCTGTCGGAGTTAACTTTTTCAAAACGTAGCCAAAGCTACAAAAACAACAGTAGAACATATTATTTTTGTTGGTAAAAACATTAAAAACAATTCTGTATTTTTCTCCGTGTAGGTGATATATTTTGCATAGATTCTTTACTTGATTATCATAAAAGGTATCTTGATTATTATAAAAGGTATTTCGTGATAATAAAGATATTGTTAAAATCATTTTATAAATGAATTCAAAATAGAGAAAATTGAAAAAAAGTAGTGAAACTTGAAAGAAGGTCGAAGAACACACATATCTATTATTAGAATACATTTTAGATTGATATATACTTTAGAAATACATAGAAAAATTTTTGACTCTTAACGATATAAAATATAATTTTGGAAGTTATTAATGATTACACATTGTTTTCTTCACAAAATCTGTATGATTTCGAAGAAAAATCAAGAAACTATACGAATCCTATATAAGATAAAAATTAATTTCCTAATATAATTAATGTTGAATTGCTTAAGTTATTATATTTTATGTAAAAATGTAACCGGGATTTCTTAATTAAAATCAATAACAAAAAAAATACTCAAATCACATCTTGATACAGTCTCCAGACGAAGTTTTGAATTACGACCAGCCAACGTATTGTAAAAGGTCACTAGTCTTGATCCTCAGCCAGTAGACTTTTCTTATACCACAAAAAAAATTTAATTTACAAAAGTTAATACTTTTTGAGAAGTTTTATATTTTAAAATAAAATATAAAATTTAATTTTATTTGTATTTATTCGTTAATAACAAGTGACACAAAAAATAAATTTACAGTACCTAAAAAGAAGATTTAATATTAAATCTTATAACTGTCAGTATGATAAAATCATATTATACATGAATTGGAAATAGAGAAAATTGAAAAAAAGTAGTAAAACTCGAAAGAAGGTCGAAGAACACACATATATATAAAATTTCCCAACGTTTCAATCCAGCACAAAAAAGAAGTATCGACTGTCGTCTATGTATGAGAATTGAAACACCGGTCAGGTAAAGCCGTTGTAGACGATATCGAGGTTGGAATTTTATCGTAAAAATCAAGAGCCAGCTCATTCCCCTTTTATACAAGCTCTGCTAGATCTGCTATATGTATAGACGTATATATCCATCTGGTACTCAGTTCACGCCGTTTTTTCATCTTCTTTAACTTTTTTTTCTCACTTCGCTAAGAAATGCATGTATTGATTATTTGATAAATTCATTAAAACGAAATACTGTTCACGTTTCGAAGCTATACAAAAATTTTCTTTACATTTGTTTTTTTTTTTAACTTTTTCCAATAATGTATTTTTTTCTTATTTTCATTAGCCAAGAAATTTTATACAGAAATAAACAAAAAATTATTTTGATATCAATATTTCCATGAAGCCGTATTTAAACATGACCGAAATAAATAAGAAAAAAAACTGAATAAAATTTTTTTCCCATATATTTATCGCATCTAATAAAACTTTTTTCTTTACATTTATTTGGAAGAAAAAACCTCCATATATTGAATCCATTCTTTTTTCTCCTCTTACGTATCGTCTTTTCAAAAAAGATTTATTCAATACGGTACTGCTACCCCTCCCTCCTCATACTGAAGGGGGATATATTCTTTTTGTTACGGATCGAAATTCATGCAATTGAAAACATCTTCGACGCTGAATGACAAACACTGACTTGGCAAAAAATCAGCTGATTTCTTTTTTTTCTTCTTTTTTTATTGATCTAAGAATAACCGTCAGACGTAAAATAAGCATGAAATTGAAAATTCTACATTAAAATAAAATAAAAATAAAGAAAGTGGTACGACTTTTATTACTATGTTTATACATAAAACATTTTTTTCTATGAATGATTTTACGGCGCACTTCGAGTTACAAAGAATAACAATTTTTTTATTTATTTTAAAACATCAATATTATTCTAAATAAAATAGATGTAATGTATATTATTAAATAGATAACAACGAAATTTTTAGCAATACATCTGTCAATTAAATTATAGTCTACCAAAATATTTTTTTTTCTTGCACATATATCAAATGCAAATGCTTCTAATACAAAGTATACAAAATACAAGATACCTGAAAAAAAATAATTTGAATTTTTAAACGAGGATCCCTTTAGACGCTGCTTTGGCGCTTTCAAAATTTAACAACAATGAACCTTGTCGAAATTTTGAATAAAAGCTCGGTGTTAAGTCAGACGATGGTAGCATGAAGATCTAATGAACGCCGGAAGTTCTACGACTTTTCCCTTGACTCCAAAAAAAATGGAAAAGTAAAAAGTAAAAAAGAGCAAGGTACTACCCAAAAAGGCATTGAAAAGGCGCGCGTCCAACTTCAGCGAACGGGGGAGAGAGAGCCAGGCGTTTTGAATTTCAGCACTTTCGCGAATTACATCGTTTCCTCACAAAGGAAACTGGTCTAGATTTCTCTTTTGTTCTTGTGCATTCACAAGAATACTTGTTCTTTGACTTGCTCTTTTATTTCATTTTATTTTATATTTTTATTTTAATAGAATTCTTGATTTGTAAAGATAATTATTTAAAGTTATGAACTTCTTGTTATTTTAAAACTTGCATTCATTAAAAATCATAAGAATTTTACATATGCCATGCATTCATTTCGTAACTATATAAAAAAAAGTTTGTGAATATTTTTATATCAATTTTAAATAAAAATAACTATTTCTACAGAATCAACAAAATTCAAAACTATATAACAATAATTAAAAATGTTTCTCCTAAATATTTTAATATCCATGCCATATTTTATTTGGATCTTGAACAACATCTAAGAAATCCCTATTCCTTCATCAGACGATGTTATATGCCGGACTAACTATTTTTATGAGTCGTTAACCAGTAAAACTTCATTACTTGCGAGTTCACGCGAAACAACGCGATAAATCTTATCTCATGGACATGTACCGACCAAAGTCGGTTGTAGTAGCCCATCGCGCATATAACCCGTATAAACTTTCCTAACTCAACGAGTTTTAGAATTAAGACTCAAAGTGCCCAAATGTATAACACTTTATTTTCTACTAAATATGTGGAAAAATTTAAATTATTTTGATGTACACGACAAACTATCTCCAATAAACTTATTTCCTCTTATCGCACACGAATCTCCGATTCTCATCAGATTTTTTATCCTTTGAAAAAAGTATGATGATAAGAATGTCTGAGATAAAAAAGAAGAGTACAGAGTTTCTGCATTAAACGTCTCTCTGTGGCACTTGATAACGTCACGATATTAACGAGCGTTCGCGCAGGAAGAGAGCAAGTTATATAGTGAAAGTCTATAGGATTAAGACGAGCAATGCAAGCACGAGCAGGCTTCGAACTCGTTCAAGTTCATTAGTCGATGATAAACGAGCCGCTCTCCGGAGCTGCTCGTCACTCTGTGTACCCCTTTTCAAAGACCATGTATACATATATAGCGTATAACGTCGTGTGCGCTAAAAGAAAGGAAAAAAAGCATAAGAGAAGAAAGAATAAACGTGAAAAGAACATTTCCGCCTCGATGGATCAGGAGAAGAGGGGCTCGCAGAAGCAGTTTAAAGCGATATGTTGCGATATCTGTTTCTATTCCTGGATATATAGAATGGAAGTCATATCGTCTGGCTAAAGTCCAAAATTATTTTCCGGACCTTGTCAATTACCGCACACGTCTTGATTTTCCTTCGCTTCTACATACGTCATACACGCTTTAGAAAATCCAATTCGAACGCTCCGAGGTCAAAACGATCATGTGAATTTGTACAGATGTAGTAGATGATAAAAAGAAGAAGAAAAAAAACGTTGAATTAAAGTATTACATTTTATGTTAGAGGAAAAGATTAAACTTTAAAAGATATGAGATTTAGAGACAGTAAAAAGAAATCTTATAATCTTTTCTCTTCTATCGCAAATACCAACTCATGAAAATTTTGGACATATGAATCTGAGATGATTAATGAAATGGTGTGTCATTGTGAATTAGTTTACCATACGCAATAACTCAAATGGTAAAACGCCAGTTTCCAAAAACCAATCTGTTGAATTGTTTTCAATTTGATTTTTTGATTTCCAATTTGGGACTGTAAATGGAAAAAAATTATTGATGCAATTCACTATAAGAATTTTTCAATATAGATAAAATATATTTTCAGAATAATATTAATAAATGTCATATCAAAATCTAATCTCCATCTCAAGCTAACATTCAAATTAGCTCATCTCCAGCTAATTTGAAAATTAGCTTATGATTTCAAAATGTTTTCTTCCCAGTATATTCGAAGTAATTAAAAACAAAATAAAGAATGAAGAATCTTCTAAAACAATGATGAAAAAGCTATAATGTATACGTTGGGACACTTAATTAATTTAACTTTCTCTCTCTCTAATTTCTATTTCCATTAAAAGGTAAAAGCTCGTAAAGTAGTTAAAAGGATTTGTTAGGGTTGGATCGTTTTGGGGCGAAAATCGAATTACATTTGGCAAAATTCCAAAATCATTTTCCGAGTATACTTCTATTTTGCATGCATTTTAACTTTGCACATCTGTACTAGCACCCAAAATTTCACTTTATTTACTGTATATCTATATATACACTTGTACATGTATATATAAAGTACGTAATATTTAGAAATTTTCAAGCATTTTGGTTAAGTGAGCGAGCGTGATACACTCTAATTTAGTGCAAGTTTAAATTTACTTCTCTCTTGCCTTTAGTTAGCTGCTTTATTTATTTTTTATGATATCTGACACTTTCTTTGATAAAATGATCTGGTAAAAGGTAGTCGTAGCAGTAGCAGTAGTAGTAGAACACGCCGTGAGTTCTGTTAACTTTGATAAGCGTTAGGAAAAAGGGATATAATGTCTTGCAATAGTAAAAGACTCTTGGCAAGATTCTTAACATCGGTCTTTCTTCTTCTTCCTCATCTTCTTCTCCTTCCTATCCCCTACAACTTGTGACTACGTTTTCTTTAGATGCACTTTGAGAAATTGAAAGTAATTTCGAGCCTCCGTAAGTACCCCTAGGAACGAACGAGGCTAGCACCATATAAAACTAACGGAGATGAAGAACCATGGCGTCAAGGAAAAATAGACACTGGCAATTTAACCTTGCTTTAACATTACTACAACTTCCCGATCTTTTAGTTTTCATAAAGTTAAAAAAAAAATTTCTTTTTTTTTAAAGAGGAAATTGAGAAACTTAAAATCAAGGCAGAAATGAATAATTTATACCTTTAACAAGGAATGAAACTAAAAATGGTTTTTAAAATTCATACAACTTTCATATACAAATTAATTGTTAAAACTTTAATTTTACGAACTGTTTACACGCTTGAATTTTAATACTTACGAGAAAACATATGTATATAAATTGTTTATGTGTTTGGTATTGGATTGTTTGGGTTATTTTTTCACGCATGCAGACAATTGGCTAAATTGAAGTTTTAACAATCAATCTTAAATAAATATTGTTTATGTATATTTTGAAATTTTTATTTCTTCTTAATAAAACATTTACTATTTAGTTTATTTTTTACATTGATTTTTTTTTCTTCAGCACAAATTATGTAATTTGAAATTGAAGATTTATACAGATCCCTAATTTTATTCGTATTTCATGAAATATTAATGATTTCTCGAATGTAATTAAATACATATTCCAAAATCAATAAAATTTAATTAATTTTATAATTTACTAACATTAATGTGATGCAATCATCGATAGGGAAAAGCCTTTTTATATATACATAAAGTTTGTAACTAATAAATCGATACTGCTTATTTCATTAACAAATTTTTATTTCTGTACTGGTCGATATTGTATCGTCACTTTTTTCTCACTATAACAGCTTAAGTTTTATTAGTTTTCAGTTGCATCAGTATAAGTTATTCTCGTCATCCTCTCGACGCATAACGTGATTAAGTAGCATTACATAATATCCGACTTTGTTTTAATTTTATAATACATTTTTTCTGAGAAAATATAATTAAATTCGAACAATTTTAATTAATTTTGCATAATTATTGTGAAAAATTTATAATTGGAAGTACATAATACAAATGTTATTGATATTATTAAAAAAAGAAGTATTTTAAAAATTCTATAATGTTACACATTAAGTTTGAAAATTTCAAAAAATTTCGTATTAGATAGTAGATTACTCGTTATGAATCCAAGTAAAATTAATGGCATAAGAGTCAAAAGTGAATCGTTAATTAGACTTTTTATAAAGAACGGAATCGAATGACACATTTTTTATAGCCAGAGGACATTAGTTCGTTTAGTGAAAAGGCCACAAAAGTGTCATTTCTATCTGTGCCAGGGCACTTTTAAAGATTTCTGCCAGGACTAAAAATCTTTTTTTAAATGCTCATCTCATTTTAAGGTACAAAGGCCCTGACACAAGTGCAGCAAACAGTAGTAGCCTTCCTCACGGCAATTTGGCGGTAAAATTCTAAAAAATAAAAAAAAAAAACAGAAAAGAAAGGCTTCATTGCCATAAAGTAGAAAAAGAATAGTTGGATCCGCGTACTAGTTTTCTCCACAGTACACACATACATTCATTGGTAAAAGAGCGAAGAGTAATCCGCTCAAAACGCCTATGGCTGTTTGCCAAAGAGAGAAGCATATAAGATCGTTCGAGCGCATATAAAGGGTTTTTGGAATGGTTTTAAAGGGAAAAGAGAGAGAGAAATAACTAGCCTAAGGTGAACAAGTAACCCAGTGCTATGAGCGATTTGAGCAGTACTTACTCGATGGCCCATGAAGATATCTTGAAACTTTCAAAGAGTATTCGAGCGAGGGATTAAGGTCGACGCTGTGAATGAGCGCTTTAAATGGGCGAAGCCTCTCGCAAACAGATATATATATACACATACAACAGAAGCAATAGCAGCTCGATTATTTCTCATCCCTCTTTTTATTTTAACTCTTAAGCTAAATTCCCTTTCTCTATTTTTTTCTACCTTTTTTTCACTTTTTTTGACCAATCCAATCTATCATTCAAAATATTGAAATTCATTATATTTTATGACTCTCTAAGTCCACGAACTAACAGTTTTAATTTAATGTATTAATGGAAAAACTATTTGATTCTATTAATATGTGATTTTAATACACCTTATACCAGGTATATGAACATTGAAAAGAAATGTGCTTGAAGTTATTAAATATTCATTAAATTAGTTAATTAGTTAATAGTAAACGTTTATTTTAATTAACTAAATATTCATTAAACTCAATTAAAAGTTAATTGAGGAAATATTAAACTGAGCAACGATACATAATAATATCACATAAATAATTTTTTGACGCAAATATTTAATTTCTGAATAATAAAAATAAATTTGGTAAATACAACCAAATTTATTTTTCAGTTTTAGTTTTTAAAATATTAATGATTGGCCAGCGTTAAATCAAATAAAACAATTAATCTCAATCCTCTTATAGTGAAAAGGACTGCAAGCAAAAAGGTACATAAAAAGGTAGTAAGCAAAAGCTCCAAGCCCAAGCGATTAGTGCACTAGAGGTTTTCTTCGCTAAAGTATACAGGAAATTCTGAGAGGATTTCTAAGTCTATCTTTTCTTTTCTTTCTTTCTTTTTTGGTCCCAGAGCTCATCGGTTGTTTATTTTCTACCACTTGTTTCATTTACACTTACCGGGCCTTTTCTCTTTCAAGCTTGTACGAATTTCTTTTTTTTCTTTTTTTTTTGTTAAGTGGAAGTAACGTACGCTAGCCGTAAGTAAATAATCCATTTATCTGCAAGCTCGCGTGGATAGCCTTGTTTTCGCCTACTTCCGTTACGCTTTTCTTTTACTTTTAGTCAGTACGTTTTTTTTCCCTCTTTTTCTTTAACTCCTTTCATCGTTTGGCCATATCTTTTTTCCGCTCGTTACTCTAGCACGCGTACAACTATTCTTCTTCATAGTTCTTCTTCTTCTTCTTTTTTTCCCCTTTTACAAACTTAAAGCATCTTAACGAAGCGCGCACGATGAATCGATATTTCAAGACAACAAATTTTACCTCTTACATGTTATAACAAAAACTTTTTTCTCTCTTGAATTTTTGCACTCGTGCAATTAAAAAATATGAAAGGAAATAAAGGGAGAAAAAAAAGAGTTAGCGAGGGTACTCAGAAATGACATGATAATATACGATGGGTAATAAGAGACGCGAATGGACTTAATTAACTTTACTTGGTGTGTTTCTCTCTCTTGCTTTCTCTCTCATTTTGATAAGATATAACCTTCAGCGATTTATGCTCTCTAGGAGTAAAGAGGACTATGTGTATTAGTGAAACGAGCCCTGTGGAGCAACGATATTTCCTACGCGCTTATCCCAAGGTCTATTCAAAGGTCTCGATCTCTCTCTCTCTCTGCTTTTACTCCTACTCGCTCTATCATATAAACGTGGCAATCCAGCTTGGATTTCCAGAGGGATAAACGCTAGTCGTCCCTGTTAATCTCGTTAATGCCTCATAAACAGTCGCACAGCCCCCTGAATATATTCCGATTGGCCAAGTCTATCTCAATCCCTCCCCCTTTCAAGGCCTATGTGTCACGATGATGTTACCTTTACGTATATTTCATTGCACTTGCTAATTAAACTTGCCTTCACACTTATTAATATCCGTCACATTAACTTACAATTAAAAAAACAAGAAAGTTGTTGTATCATTATTTAGATATATTATAAAAGTTCACTAGTTAACATTTATAATATGCTTCAATTACGATGTAACTAATTTCTTCTTTTTTATTTCGAGTTAATATGACGGGTATTAATGAGTGTGAGAACAAGTTTTTATATTGGTAATTTATGAATATTAACTTGTTAGTTTGTTAACATTTACAATATACGAATATTATAAATATTTACAAATTATTAATATATTGGGAAATTTTTTTTTATTTAAAAAAAATAATCAAATAGTATAAAATCAATCTTAGATAATTTTTAATTAAGTAAAAATTAATTATGTAATTAATTATTCATGATCAAAATTACAAAGAAAGACTACTAAGTAAAAAATATACCTCAATAAAATAACAATAAAAATATAAACATTATATTCTTATTCGAGTGTTGTAAACTGAAGTGTTAAACTTCGTAATAGAAATTTGCATGAAACAGATATATATATATATATATATATATATATATATATATATACCGGTGGTATAGGTAATGACAATCCTTTCAATACCGAAACGTCGCCATTAGACCGGTCAAACTCTTGACATCGTACAACACCACTTGAAACACACTACAATGGGCAGCAGGCAGCAGCATCGATCAGCAATTACTAAATGAGTATGCTCGGAATACTTGAGCTTGCTGAAAGGGAATTTTAAAGTCTTTCGATACAGAATTTAGAATAAAAAAAGAAAGAAAATGCAAATTGACCATTTGTATGTATAGAGCGCACGATCGACTTTTAAAATTAAATTCTTAAAGTTGAAAAACTTATTATATTACGTATTTTTCAACTTTCATTCTAACGTATTTTAAAATTTTAACTATGTTGAACGTATATTTATAAGATTATTTTATTTAAATTTTTAAATTGATTAAAAAATTTTTTAAATAATCGTTTATTTTGATAAATTTATTAAATTGTTATGAATTTAATTATGTTTCTAGGTGCCATTTTCACTCATGACCAAAGAAATAGTAGCACCGAGCTGGCCTTTAAGTACGCTGTGTATAAAATAAATAAGGATAAAATCATACTGCCGAACACAACTTTGGTTTATGACATTCAGTACGTGCCTAAAGACGACTCCTTTCATGCGTCCAAAAAAGGTAAACTTCATTATTTTTTATAATTTAATTTTTCTCACTTCATTCATAAATTTTCCATTTTCAAAGAGAAATCAAAATAAATAAGTTATAAGAGTCACAAATAAAATATTATAGTTGCGATTGAGTTATCCAGCGTTCCAACACGATTGAAAAAATATTTTTTTCTTCCTACTAGACATAGGATGAAACAGCAGCGTTCACTAACGCATTCATGAAAATCTCATAAGTAGCTTTAGAGATTTACCTTTTTCTCATAGTTGGATTGGCATGCTTGACTATTAACTACGTGCACAAAAAAAGATTTTTTTTTTCTTTTTTGCGTAGATTCCCAAAAAGAAGTTTTTCAAAATATTGAATAAGCTATACACCTTTTTTGTTATACCTTTCATCAGATTTTTTCACCAAGGATTAATCTTTGCAAAAGTTTTTTCAAATTATTTAAGCATGGACACTTGAAAAAAAAATTATTCTAAAAGAATCATTCATAAAATACGTGTCTATATTTAATAAAAAATTTTCCACCGCGCAAAGTACCTCTCCCGCTTTTTCCAAATCTTTTTTAAAATAAATTATTTATAAAAACAATATAAAGCATCTGTACAGAGATTGTTTAACATAATTTTTATCGCTTAAATTTATCAATAGTAATAACCATTTATATATATTATTTGTAATTGAAAACACAATATCTTCAATCTTTAATTTAGATAGATCTGGTTAATCAATCTCGATAACATCTTCTTGAAACTTAATTTAATCTACAATAGGCTCTAGAGAAAAGAAATTTATGAAATAATTTGGTTTCTTATTTTGGAAGAATTATTTTTACGCCATTTATTAACTAATTCCTTTTGTTCTTTTTTTTCTTTTTTTTTTACACAGAAAGTAATGTAAGAATCATAAATCTTACCAAAAAATGTTTAAAAATTTGGTTTACGTCTTTTTTACTAAACTTGGCTTCGAGACTGAGTACCATAGTTTTAAATGGAATTTGACATAATAATTACGTAACTTACAAGGAAAATGCATTAATTTTAAGTCTCAGAATTTTTTCTTACTTTGTAATCTTATTTTTTATATAAAATTATGAAATAAGCCGTATCCATTCGGTCTAATGCTCAATTTTTTCAAAATAATAAGTAATTTTTTCTAAATAAAAAAAATTTTTTTTTTAATTTTTATCGGGTTTACAGTCATACTATTTTTTAATTAATTATTTAATAAGATATTTAGTAGAAATATATCGAAATTAAAATTAACTTTCTATAGAAAAAATATGTAAAATGTTCAAATTTTTCAAAAATGAAAAAAAATAAAAATAGTGCAAAAATTTGAATGAAAACGTGTAGAGAAAATAAATTCTGCATTTTAGTCTAAAACTTATCTTAATCTATCTTCATTTTTATCTCTTCATAACATTTCAATAACTTTAGCTTTTTAAACAAAATTAGTTTTTGATAGAAAAATTTTAATATCAACTTTAATATATTCCTAGTAAAATTCTTGTAGAATTATCAATTTTGAAACTATTAAGCTATAAAGCAAATGCAAATTATTTAAAAAAGACAAAACTGTTTATAATTTTTAAAAATTGAAGGTGGGGCCGAATGGACGAGACTCATACACAAGAAGAAACTTCCTCAAAGAGAATTCAAGATTCAAATGCAATCCACTCTCCTTGTTAGATATAAATTAATTCCTCTTATATAGCTAGACGTAAATTTTCATCATATCCTTTTCCTCCTACATCCATCACGTAGTTTATAGTCAATCTAAATCCAAAAAAAAAACTTAATGAAATATTGAATATAGTAAATTTGATTATCCTGAACATACCATAAAGTTGAATAAAAAAAATAAAGTCTTATCTTGAATAATTCAGCTCGACTAAATTCTGAAGTAGTAGTCAGAAGCACTCCGGCAAAGTTCATTCTCAAATAATGCCTTAGATGCCTTGTTGTGTGTAGTATAGTATATATGAGCACGTGACTCCTTGAGAGAGAACTGGAACTAGCATTGCGTCCGCTTGTATAGCCCTGGCAAATGCCTGTGTTATTTGCTTTAACGCGTGTCACTTCATCTCTCCTTCTATGAACGTATCATCCCCCCCCCCTCCCCCCTTCTCTTATGCTCACCTCATACCCTCGTATATAACTTATGTACAAACGGCCTCTTACAGTATAGGGCAATTGCACGTGACTTCGAGTATGACATTATTGCACCGTAATTACTCTGACAATTCAACGCACAATCTCCTCTCTTAAACTCTTATACGTGTTGAAAATTAATAAACGAGCATTTGTTAAATTATTTGTACATAACGCGTCTATCGATTTCTTTATTTCATGTACAAATTATTTTTAACATACTTACATGTTAAAAATAAATCGAAAGAATAAAAACTTACAAAAACTTGAATATTGAACTGTCTTCAAAAAAATTGATGGTAAAAATTTTTAGTAACTATAGAACTGTTTTGAACGTTTCATATAAAACATGTGTGAAATAATTAAAGCAGAAACTTTAAATTTCAAATTTGGAATAATAAATTTATCACGAACTTAAACATAATCATCAAAATTAATGAATTGGTTACGATTAATTAAAATAAATAATTATATAACTTTTAAAACTTATAATATTTTAATGAATATTATTATTGCACTAATAAATTATTGTATTCTGCAATATACTGATCATTCATGATTTTGCATACAAACATAATATTTTTCAATGTAAATATATCTATTTTGGTAACAGGTGTTAACCAACTATAAATTATTAAGTCGAGGTCGTCAGTGGCTCAGTCGGTAGAACGATGGATTCGTAATCTCGAGATTCCGAGTTCGACTCCTGGTCTCGACCGATTTACACAAGCACCACTGTACCTTATATGTGCTTGTTCACTAACACACTGAAACGACCTCCGTTGCTAATTAGTATTGCAATGTTAGCGAAACACAGCAACGTTAAATAAAATTAAAAACTAGCTGGAAACTTCAACAATTCGGGATTTCCGATTTCCTCTCTTTTTTTTAAGTTATTACCAAAAATTCATTTTTTTGACCTCTAAAAGGACTATCATAATGAAATGGCTTAAACGATTATTTTCTAAACAGAAACATTTATTTGTATTATTATTTTGAATAATTTCCCATTGGAATTATTCAGATCGAATAAAAATTCATTGAAAAAATTCATAATCTTGATTTCTCACATACATATATCCATATACATTCATTTTAAGGAAGGCTTGTAATGACTTTATTTTGCGATAAAAATAATTTTTCTATTATAATACAACATATTTTCAAGGGTTACATTTTTCGTGATTTCGAAAATATAAGGCACTTAAGTATAGTGGTCGTGCTTAAAAATAAATAAATAAATTATTAAATTAAAAAATGAACATGATAATGTATATAGCGCGCTTAGAATATCTACCAAATATTAAAAAATAGAAAAAACATAAGGAACAATTATAAAACAAAAGAGAATGAATTTTTAATAAAAACTTATTTTTATGTAAGTTTTAAAAAATAGCTAACTGTTTTTAATTAAAACATTAAAATGATTAAAAATGGTAATAAAAATTCTTTAATGTACAATCCTCCCCCCCGTGCCATCTGCTTTATGAGCCCATAAGGTTAACGAACACTAATCAGACCATCTTGAACGTTCACTTAAGTACAGCGTAATATATAACGCGTAGGGGGGCGGTGGTGGGTACTTATAGTTCAGCTCTTCTCTACTTATGAGCTCTTTATAATACGCGAAGAAGAGCTTTAAGATTTTTGTCGGAAAGACACTTTTACATGTATATATAGAAGATTATGAGATTGCATTTATATTACAATAATAAGAAGAAGGAGGAAAAAAAATAACGAGTGAGACGACGACAAAGACAAGGACGTCCATTATGCTTAAAGAAATGTTATCTGTACTAGAGGCCATGCTGTTTCTAGATTTTATGGTTATACACGTACGTGCAAATTGTTTGGGTTATCTTTTACCCTTTTTTTTCTCTCTTTCTCTCTCTCTCACTACTGACTTTTCTAATGCACGTCCTAGAGATGCTCACAAAAGACACAAAAATAAGAGCAAAGAAAAAAAAACTGAAAAAAAAAAATATATATATATATATATATATATAAAGCAGTCGGGTAGGGATGAGATACATAACTACAGTATGTAGAAAAGGAAAGATGAGCTTGAAAAAAAGCAAAAAAGGAGCATCGTAATGTTTGTGTAACATGCTTGTTCATAACCCACTCTTTCTCTCTCTCTCTCCACATGGCTTGGTAAGTTTTTCATTTGAAATTTTTTCTTTGGAATCCTTTTTTCGTACTTTAATTAAATTTGACTCTTGGTTAGAGTCGGCTATGAACATGCGTGGCTGTCTGGGCAGCAGCAGTTACTTGATTTTTATAAAATATGGGAGACTGTATTAATATTTTTAGTAGAGATGTCTCATTTTTTTTTCTAATTTTTCTTTATTTTTCTTAATTATATTTCTTTGGGCTAACTTTATTTTAATTAGCTTGTTAATGGAATTACTTTCCATAAGTGACGAAAATTTTTTTAATCGTATTTAGCTGTGCGCATGAATATTCTTTTGTTGTATAGTTTTAATATTATGACTATGTTAAATTTTCAAATACTAATTGTATAAACATTATTATAACAAAAAACTATTTAAAAAGTTTAAAAATTTCTTTTATTTTCAAAATACCAAAGTAAGTAAAAAAAAGAAAAATATTTTTAAACAATATATTAAATAATTTATAAGAATTCTTCGAAACAATTTAAAATAAAAAAATAAAAAATGATGTTTCTATTTAAAGAATCGATTTACAATAACAATGTCAAGTAATGGCAAACGTTAATGTGGCAACAAAGCCCATTACCCAATGTACCCATCGTTGACAACGTAGTCGCTCGCTTGCTCGGGCTATAAGCACATATATAAGTGTATGGAGGAGCGCGTGCTCTTTGGTAATGTCGCTTCGCGTGTTCAAGAGGAACACTTCAATCTCTGCGCCTTGTTCTATCGTTTGCTTCGTTTCTAGCATCCTAACCGATTGTCTATAAAGTATAGGAAAAAAAGTTTTTCTTTTTTTTCCCTCTCTCTCTTTTTCTTTTCTTTTGCAAAGAAGAAAAAAGAGCTCTGTATCTAACAAAGTAATCTAAAAATTTGAAGTTACGAAACATGAAAAGTTCTTTAGAGTAGGCCAAAAATTAAGGCTAATAAAAAAATCAAAAGTGCTTTCTTTGTTGGCAAGCAGCTAAATAAAAAAGCAATATACTAGAAAATGGTTTAAAAAAATAATAAAATAATATTTTTTAAATTTATTCGTAATTATTCAATTGTGAACATTGATTGAATAATTCAATAAATCGCGTTATGATTTGAAAATTTGAATTTGTGCTTTCAAATACGTAATAATAATAGATTTTATTTTTGATGAAAAAAAACTATTCTAAGAAAAGAAAAGGTTTTTGTAAAAACAAAAAAAATTGATTGGTTGTAAAAAGTTTAAAGTACGTTGAAAATCATCTGCTGAAAGAATAGCATCAAATTGCGGTTTCAAACTTTCAAATCTCTGCACGTTCATTCGATGTGCTAAAACGTTCCAAAAAACAAAAAAAAATCTCGTCAAACTTGCAAATTCCCCTCCCTTTTTTTTGTGTTCATCGAACGATTAATTTTTCCTCGATGCAAGCGCAAACAGTAGCGTTAGCGAAGCGTTAGAAAATTCCCTTTTGTAAATCGTGAATCGAAAGAGGAAAGAGATCCCCTTTTTGAATAATTTTGCAGTAGGCAATAGTAGTAGTAGCAGTAGGTGTGGTATAGGAACATTGCTGGCGACTAGTTTTCCGCTGAATCCAGATAATTCTTTGTACAAAAGAGATCTGTCGTGTACGCGACAAAAAAGTCGAAGAAATTTTTTTTTCTTTTTAGAAAACAGCCGCCAGCGACGTCGAGACTGGAAACGAGTAAAAATTGATTTGGAGGGAAGTTCTTTCTCTTTATATATATTTTTTTCTTTTTTCTTTTACAAGGCGAGAGAAGATTTAACGGACAATTACTTCGATTGAACGAGCCACGATAGGTTTGTGGCTCTTTTATTCTTCTTTTTTTTTCATTCTAAGTTGTGACTTTTCTTTTACAAGAGAAAAAATGTGAAAAGGATACTTTCTCTTTCTTTTATTCGAATTGCTTTGAGTAGACGATACTAGACCTCGAATGAAAAAGATATTTTTGTGTCTTTGACAGATACCAAATCAAATTCTTACTTACTGGTCGGAACTAAGATAAGACAAAACAAAATGTGTGGCTTGTCTAAACCCCCGCCCCCCCCCCAAAAAAAAAACAAATTTTTTTTGGTCTTTTCCATTGTATTTTGGTCTTTAAAAAATGTCGAATTTATTGAATAGACTAGATAGCAGCGTAAATCCTATAAAATATTTTTGAAAAAACGAAAATCGAAAAAGGATTTTAGAATAAAAGTGATTTTTCATGTCATGGCTTTACGCTATCGAATTGGCACGCTGCCTGCTGATTCTAAGCGTGGGAATATTTTAGGTTTAATAATTATTTTAAAATTCATCAAAATATTTGAAATTTAAGGCTAAAACAGTAAAATGCATTTAGAATTTTACATATTTATAATAAAAAATAATTAATCAAGACTAGATTTTTGCAAAGAATAATAAATGTCAAATATGTTTTCTAAATAATCTCCTTAATTTAATAGAAGAATAAAAATTTGTTAACTACCGCATTTAAATATATGTAAATTTTTTTTATTTTCTCTTGCTAAACAAATTTTGGAAGCACTATTGTTTTATCCTTAAACCCATGCATGCAAACTTTGGTTTTCTTACATCCCACAGTACTCAATGCACTCTACCATCCGATTTTCTATTTCACGACTTATCGATCGTGTAACAAAAGCTTTTTATGACTTGAAATATCCTGATACTTTCAAATACATGATTTAAAAAGTTCTCAATTTTATTAGAAATTTTATAATTATTTTAAAAATTATATTTTTTATGAATTCACTTTATTAGTCATATAATTTCAAAAATAACTAATTAAAACAAAATAAAAATCAATGTAAAACTAAAAAATTGTATTAACCTTCGAACTGCACATTTTTGTTAAACCACCTTAAACTGCTCACACGTGCAAATTGAAATTTCGTCAGTTTCAAATTTTCATATTTCTGTTATTTTTTTAATGAAAAAAGTTTGAACCTAGTGATTTTCTTCAAAATTTGCCAAGTAACCGATTGATGTTGTTTATATCAATGGAAAAATGTAATTGTTAATAACAAATTCATTTTTTTCGAAAACTGATATTTTGTTTAAAATATTACTGCGATTTTGCACTAGTTTGTCTCAAAGATTAAATAATAAATATATTTAATACTATAAACAAATTTATTATTTAAAAAATTTTTAATTAATATAATTTTTTTATATTAATAGAGTAACAATGTTTCTTTCTTTTATATATAATAAAAAAAAGTCCATGAAATCCACTTAATCTCCGTCCCATGCACTTCCCTTTTCGAACTCCAGTTACACAACTCAGTCCAAAATCCGCGGTCGCAACAATTGCTTAATCAAAAATAAGCTTTTACGGTAATTCGTAATCAGTGCTCTCTTGCACTATCGTTAGAATTCATTATACATTAAATATCGCGCGATTGTTTCCAACAGCAATTTTATACACTTACATACACATGCTTGCGTTGTTCAGAACGTTATATCTATACATGGAACAAGCGTGGCAGTCGAGAGACGAGAATAAAAAAAGAGTAGAATAGAAATTGAGAAGTAAAAAAAAAGATAAAAAAAATAACAAGTAAAGTGTATGTATATGCATGTAAAAGAGAAGAGAGTAAAAAAAAATATCCCATCTCTTGGTATGTTTCGTTCTCAACAGTGGCAGGAGGGCATGTCCAATAAATTTTCGGATCTGTTACTCTTGTCTCTCTCTCTCTCTCTCGTTTCCTCTAACACTAGACGATGTATATCGGATGAAAAGCTGTAAGAGAGGAGCTTGCGAGACACATGCATCGAGGTCACGCGCTCGCGCTAGTACCCGCCAGTGCTAGTAGCAGTAGGAGAGATCGAGATCATCGCAAATCATCCGCATCGATTTCACATTCTTTTGCGGCTCTTCTCTCTCTCGCGCCGAGTAAAGAAAGAAAGAGAAAAAAAAGAAAGAGAAAGGAGATAGAAAATTTTATCTTACCCGTTTTATACTATGGAGAATACTACTAACTTCGCGTGTTGTACGCTGTATACGAATTGAAAAATAATCTGGCCGCATTGTACTTTACGAGGCTTCCTTTAATGCGCATTCCTCAAAATAAAAGTCCATATAACGTACGTATAACGTGTTCAAGCATAAGAGAGAAAAAGAAAGCAAAAAAATAGAGGAAGAAGAAGAGAAGAAAAAAAATAGAAGAGAGAGAGTATAAAATCGTATATAAAAATAACATGAAAAAGAAGACTTGCCTCTTTATTTCCTCGGATGTTGCTCATTTCTTTTTCAGCTTCTCTTTCTCGTTTTCCAAAGCGACATTTTTAAATTTCGAAGCCATTAAAACCATATACCTTTTCCTCAACATGGTTTCTATAATACAGGAGCGAGAAAAGGCCACTTGTACATTTTCATTCTTCGATAATAGAATAGTCTCATAATTGTCCAATTGTATTTTAATTACAAAAGTTTCGTTATTTCGCTGATACCTTATAAATGTCATCCGAGTATATGCACACATACATACGTATATATGTACGTATATGTAGAATGGTATAAACGAAGCGTAAATACAGGTGCGCGCCCACTAATGATTGCTCGTGTCCTTCGTTCTATTTCTCATTTCGTTCGTTTTTTTTTCTCTCTTTTTTTTTGAAAATAAACGCACCAACGGTTACACCAGTACACCCTCAGGACGTCTCTCAACGAGAGAGGAAGCGCACACGACACTGCCAGAAAGAGAGTGAAATCCCCGTAAGGAACGGATATTAAAAAATAAATTAAACTTTTAGACTGAGAGAAGATTTCCGCAAATATATAGTCGAGTTATCTTAGAAAATCAATAATATTTTCTCTTTTTTTTCATTCTCGTAAACCAATATGAAATGCTTTGACTCTTTTTTTGTGTACATATAGTTTTTTTTATTCTATTATGTTCTTATTTCAAAGAATTCAGAAGGTCAATTTAAAAATAGTTTAGAGGAAGCCGAATGTATAGCTAAAGTATTATAATTAATTAAATTTAATAATGTCAACTTTACGGCAATTATTTTAAATTTTATTCTATCTTACCGGTAATGTTTGCTTAGTCAATAGAAAAAGATTATCCATAGTATATTAAAAAACTATAAAAATGTGATTGATTAATTGAATTAAATATTGAAGATAAACAAATTCTTTTAGGCGTGGGAACGAGACATGATCAGATTATTTTAAGATCCATTTAAGAATCATTACAAAAAGGTTGATATTTTTCAAAACTTGAAGATTAATTTTTTATATATCCCATAAAAATAATTAAATCTGACAATTAATCCAAGGCCTCTATTCGCAATCATTTTAATTATGACTACGTCTCAGTTTTATATCAGTTTTTACTGACTTCGCGCATCTACTAATAATACTTTTATTATGGTATTTTAGAACAGTTTCATGCAATATTACCAACAAGCCGGAAGCGGCTAGCTATACATGAAATAATATAAGAATGTATGTTAGCAAAATATTTGTATAAGATCAAATACTATTATTTTCATTAAGTCTTACAAATTTTGTTTTTTATTCTAGTTAATGTTGAAAAAAAATTTTCTTGATACCTCATTAATTATAGAATTGTATTGGTGATATGATTTCAGCTTGTCAGCAAGTAAAATTTGGCGTACAAGCGATATTCGGTCCGTCAGATCCGATATTAGGTCAGCACATTCATAGCATATGCGATGCTCTTGACATACCGCACTTGGAAGCTAGGCTGGACCTGGACTCTGAGGCCAAGGAATTCAGCATAAATCTGCATCCTGCACAAAGTCTTCTGAATGCCGCTTATCAAGATATTATGACTTTTCTTAATTGGACTAAAGTAGCCATCATTTATGAAGATGATTATGGTATGTAAGAATAAAAATTTTTTCAAATTTTATATTGTTTCATCTCTTTATAAAAATTTTTTACAATATCAAAAGTAAAGTAGATTCCCTTTTTAAGTATATAGCAGACAATTTTTTTTTCCTTCAAGTGTTGTTACTATTTGGCACGGGACTCGATGTTGCGACGACATTTATTTTCCTTGTGCTAAAGTTATATTAACTTTTTTTTCATACACTGCTTTAGTTTTTACGCCTTGATCCTATTTTAGACCAGTCGTGTAGCGCTAATAATTAGTTCGCTAGAAGTAACTTCATAAAAATTGCAATTATTTCTATTTTCAGAAATAGTTATTCTATTGTTTTATTTTAGAATTGTGACTATAAATTACAATAGACAATTATTTAAATTTAGAATCGTAACTAAAGATTATATTTAATTGCCAAGCATAAACATAATTGTAAAAGCTACTTTAATTAGATTTTACAACATTGAGAATTATGTTGTAAATCAACGATACTAACAAAGTTTATTTCGAAACTAAATAGATTCTGATAAATGTTTCACGTATAACGTTTATTAATTGTGTTAATATATAGCATCTATTCATAAACATTATTTGTCTATAATTCTACTCTGATAATACAAAAATAGAAAATATTAATTTAATACAAAATCAAGATATTCATTAATTTAAATTCTCCTGCACTACATAAAGAAATTGCAAATTTTCTAAATTACTAAATTATAAAAAGGATCATCTTTTATTCCGAGGTAAAAATTTGCAATGTCAGCTGAACGATAAACGTCGACTTTTCAGATGATTTTCTTGAAGTATCTAATAAACAATTAAGCTTTAAGCGCTCGAGGCAATGATGAGAAATTTTAGCTGATCCATTGCCTCTTATGTATTCGAGAATGCATATTCATTAAAGATTCTTATATTCGTTAAAGTCAAAAGGAAACTATTGCTACAGCTTCATGTATTTAAATGTAGTTTAAATTTTATTTAAAAAACTTGAATATCTAATGACGGAAAATTGGCAAGCTAACGTCCTAAATGCTACTCGTTGACCTTCATTATAAACTGTTATACGACAAATTAACCTTAGACAAGGTTTTATCATTCGTAGATAGGATATAGACAATACTTTGATTTGAAAATCGATACAATGTAGGAGAATAGGTATTCGATTACCTTGATGCACGCGTCTAAACACTAACCATTTGAGGAAAAGGAGAAAGACAAAGAAAGATATAGAGATAGAGAGAGATAAAACGAGGGAGAGTTTGAATTTCAATTTGCGGGATTGAAGCTTCGTTGAATCAGAATACGAAAATGGAAACGTGCTGAGAAAGGGCTCTCGCTCATAGGATAGATAATTCAAAAGTAAGCGTTCAATAGGAGGATGCTAGCTGTATGTGTGTTTGTGCTTCGCCACAAAAGTACATAGACGTTTATACGTATACTACTTCGTGCTCTGTTGATTCAATTTATTTATTTGATCTTGGCTTGCACCGACTCTCTCTTTCTTTCTCTCGTTCACTTGCTCTTCAGTTTTCTCTAGATTTACCTGTCTATTCTACACCTATTTGCTTACAACGAATCTTTTCGATTTTCTTTTCCTTTTCCCTTTTCTCTTCCTTTTATTTTCTTTTTTTTTTGTCTATCAAACTGTTTTGTATTTTTGCTCTTTTTTCCTATTGGATTTTCTATTTTGTGTGGTTTTTTCTGAGTCTTTGAAAAACAATTTGAAATCAGATAATGTTAAAACGATAAAAACAGAATTTATTTTTTTAAACAAGATAGTTCTTAGTTTTGACTTTTTACAAACAAATTAAAATATTAATTCTCATCATTTGATTCGAAAGAATAAAAAAACTCGAATAAGGAAAATAGTTCCATCAATAGAAAAGCTCCAATCTATTTAAAACTAAAAAAAAGATACTGAATTATCTTTTTTTTTCTAAAATCAAACATAGCTTCTCTCATCTCCTATTTAACGAAGCAATTGAATTGTCTCGCTCCATACTAGCTCATCAGATTTTGTGTTACCAAGTCAACGGGCTTCGACGACGAGGTTATATACGCTATATACGCATACAACCTGTATATATACATATAACATGCTTATATACGTTGACAGAGTAAGATTGAGAGAGAAAGAGAGAAGGAGAGAGCGTGCGAGAGAAAGATAGTAAAAGGAGGAGATATAGAGGAAGAAGAGAGAATAGAGGAGACAACGATATTACCAGTCCCCCTTATAACGGTGAGCTCTCTGAGCTTTCGGTTGGTCACGCGGAACGGCTTGTGCAAGTCTCTGTATACATATATTGTGTATACTCCAAAGGCGAATGTACGAACCCCCCTTATACATATATATGTCTCTCTTTCTCTACCTTTCTCTCATTGTACGTTCAACGAATCGACAATGAACTTTGTATCCTTCGTCTCGTCCATCACTAGTCCCCCTATTGTACCCAGAGTTCAACTCGATCGACACCTTTTATTCTTTCTTTTCTCTCTGTGTGACCAGACTTTTTTTACTCTATATCTCTTCTTTCCCTTTTACCTTTCCTTTCCACCTTTTTTTTCCTATATGTATCTCTATATATCTTTGCTTTCGGCGCCAAAAGCTAGAGGATTCTCAAGGGACGAATTGTATAAAAGAAAAGAGTAAAAACCATTGGACCCCAAAATCCCTGAAGCGTAGTCAAGTAAGCTGAGCAAGCAACAGAACCTGTCGATCATACGACAGACGGGCTTTAATCTTTTTAACTATTTTATCTCTTCGATACTTTTGATATTTACAAATCACGTACTAATCTTTACGTTATTAAATATACAATATTAATCTGTGTGACATTAATTAGTTTTAATGTATAACAAAATCCAGTTAACATTTCGAGTAAAAAAGACATTTATTATTCCAAGCACAAAAGCAAATTCATTTGCGTGAAACTTAAGAGCTCAATATAAAAGTTAAAGTTTGTTTTATTAACTTTTTAATTTAAAACTTACAACAGACATTGTCTTTACCAATTACGGTGACGCGAAATATAAAACGTAATAAATAATTTCATCTTTTTTTTCTATTTTTTTTTTCATTTTTTATTTTTTTTTATTGTGTATTTTTGTTTTATGAAACGCGTTGAAAATTACTATTTTTTAATATAACGATGTTCCGACGCAAATGAAATAAATGAGAATAAAGAAGATGAATAAAAAGAAGGAAAACATATACGTGAGGTAATATAAACAAAAGTTGAACTTGCCTTACAAAGGCTAATATAATAATATGAAAACCCGTATGTTAACATATAAAAAAAGACGAACGTTCAAAGTAAAAAGAGAGAAGAATATAATAATCATAATCGTAAAAAACAAAAAATTCTTTTTTTCCGGTAAGAAAAGAAAAAAATAGCCATCCTAAATCCTATTTTTTCCTTCTTCCTTTCGCATTCCTTCATCATTCCTTATACCTTTTTACGACTTCATCGAAGATAACTCCTGGCGCTAAGCTTCATAAACGTATAAGTAACGCACGATATGCAAGCTTTTTATGATAATTTGACACTTGGCCAGTGTTAAAAAAAATCTCGAGTCTTACGCACGTGGAATAAAAAAAAGGTAAAAGAAAAAAGCAAATACACCAAGTTAAAGTAGATAACAAAGAGATTCGGGATTTAATAAGAACGTAGTTGACTAGTGGATACATAAAAGTCTATGGGAACGCTGTACGTTCAACGAACGAGAATGGAACGTAAAAAAAAATTATGTTGATGTTAAAAGTACCGGGTTGATTTAGCTTATATGTTATATTTAATAAAATTGAAAAATTTTACGATGGCCTTATATGTAAACACGCCACGCATATTTGGATTTTTGTGATTAAATCCGTAGGTATGTAGATGAAATATTTCGCTGAAAAACATTTTATAGTTATCAATAAAAAGCTCTGGTTTATCGGTTGATAAAAGGAAATTATGAAATTTTATATTTTATAGCCTATAAAATAAAACAAACTTTCGGCAAATATCGCAATAAAATAAAAATAAATAAAAAAATATTTAATTAATTTTTATTTATTGTTTTTTTAAATTAGATACTGATGATGCATGATAAATTTTTGGAGAGAAAATAAAACTAACGTCAATTCCATCAAATATTTTATTTTATGTATTGTAATAACATATCCAATATAAAGAGATCGTCAGTGGCTCAGTCAGTAAAGCGATGGATTTGTAATCTCGAGGTACCGAGTTCGAATCTCGCTCTCGACGGCCGATCGATACAAGCACTACTGTGCGTTACATGTGCTTTGTTCACAAACACACTGACGATCTTCGTCGCTAATGAGCATCGCAATGATATCATAAAAACAGCGACGTTAAACAAAATTAAAAAAAAAAAATAATATGTTACACAAGTATTGCGCTAAACACGTGATTCACGCATATCATTTATGTTTCATTTTATTATTTTACAAAAAATATCTACAATTTACTCTTGTTACCGTTTTAAGCATATCAATTATAATCAATTTTTTTAATAATACTTTATTTCTAATAAACTAATTTAAATTTTTAATAAAATAATCTACGATTTCATTTTAGCTCATAAAAAGCTATGAACTTGTTATCAAATTAAAAACATGAATGGTATTTTTGCTATAAAATTCCATATTAAATTTCCGAATTCGCATAGATTTTTTATATTTAATTTGGTCGTCGACCTTATATTTTTTAAATTATAAAATAATAAAATACTTGTAGCTCGTACTTTTTTTTATATTTTTTTCTAAGTATCTTATTTATTTATTTAAATTCGTTAGAAACTCCTTAAACCGGTAAAAAATCACAAAATACAATGTATTAAATATATCTCATAATTTCTGCAAAGGTAAGCTAATTCACCTGTACGCTGGACTGGTATATAATAAAAATTTAAATAACTTAATTTAATCAAATTAAACTATATTAAACTATTTACAATAATAGAATATCACAGTTCTAGATTAATTCTTCTTTTTCTAAATGAATTCTCAAAAAGTAAAATTACTAAATAGTAATTTTACAAATAAAATGACTATTTATACACTATTATCTATTTCTTCAATTCCTCTTTTCTATTTATTTTATTTCTCAATTAAATAATAGACTTAAATGTGCTCCCTCGAAACATTTCCTCGTATACTTCATAATACAAGTGCAATAATCTAGAATGAATTACGTAAATAGAAGGATATAAAGTATAATTTTCATAATCCAAAAGCTTATTTCAAGCAAAACAGAAACAAGGTATAAAAGC
The DNA here is from genome assembly GCA_017163975.1 of Anastatus disparis. Classification (NCBI taxonomy): domain Eukaryota; kingdom Metazoa; phylum Arthropoda; class Insecta; order Hymenoptera; family Eupelmidae; genus Anastatus; species Anastatus disparis. The sequence continues at coordinate 6,736,476 of JAFFSR010000226.1, forward strand.
TTCTTCTGTAACCAAAAATTCATAATAATAATAATTCAATTAATTTTTCCGGTGAAAACGATAAAATATAACGACGACGAGCCCATATACATTGTCATTTATTTTTAAAGCTCGAAAGAGCATAAGAATGGGGGCTATGCTATTATCGTTGAACGAACGAACAGCCTCAGTGTTAAAGGTTGTTCTAAGCCGTTTACTTCTTATATATACCAATGGAAATCCATCGCAATAAGTGTGCTAAGGGACTACAGGGCGGGGAGGGGGGGGGGAGAACTACTATGTGACAGTAACAAAAGTAGCAGTTTGAGATTTGCAGCTCATATAAAAAGGTTATAAGAGACCGAGGAAGAGAGAGGAGAAAAAAAAGGCAATAAACTGCTTGTTTTCTTTCTCCTTTTATTCTTTATTCTTTACTTTACTTCGTCCCAAGAGAAATTATCGTATTTTCTTAGAAACTCTTTCTCTCTCCTCTGCTCCTACTGCTACTGCTGCTGCTGTTACTACTGCGCTACTCTTGCTACTAAGACTTAATTCGCCTCATCTTTTTCTCATACTGTATATATGTATGCATGTATATATGTATACACTACTTCGAGTTGTACACAAGCCACCTCTTCTCTAAACCAGCCAATTATCTCGATTACACGCCAAGACGCGACACAACTGCTCCCACGCGAATTTATTAAATTTTCCTGTTTTCCTTTCTTTTTCTTCCTTTTTTCTTTGCTTTTTTTTATTCTCTTACCAAGCTTTAAGCTCAACCTCTCAATTAGGCGTTTAAAGAAGATAAAAGAAGACAAATTGTAAGAGAGGCAATAAAACTTGTTAAAATATAAGAGAAACGACGAAATATTGCATTAAAGACGTATTTTATCTGAAGAAGACGTATAAAATCAAAAATAAAATAAAATAAAATTGGAATCTTTTTTAAAGGTATGAATTATTGAAAAGATTTAAACAGAGAAGATACAGACCGAACTGAACTTTTTTTTTGTAAAAGTTGATCCTTTTTTTTGTACATCATTGAATTCAGATCAAAAATATACAATACAAGTGGAAAATGTGTGTATCGTAAATTTCATTTATACATCGGAGCCGTGAAAATTGGATTTTCATTAATTTACAACCTTATTCTGCCTTTCGGTAAATACTGAATTATCGTTTTAAGGTTACCAGGATATTCCAGTTTTGTTTAAAAATAATATTGTTTATACATTGCACATGTCTTTTGTACATGAATATAGAAACATCGGGGGGAGGATCATTGAAGCATTTTGTAATACTTTTCAACATTATTCGCTTTCTGCATTTTATAGCAGATTATTTGATTTACATTTTCGTTTAATTCGTACATTTGATTATTACGTAATTCCATATTTTCTACTTTGAATAATGTAATAAACTTAATGCTTTGATGCTTATATGGATTACTTTTTTTAATAATAATTTTATTAAAAAATGCTCAAAGTTTATTTAATTAAAAATCCGCAATTAAAAACTAAAATCCCTTTTTCGAGTTATTTTTTCAATGCTTAGTATTTCTTCATCAAAAGGAAAAAGAGCAACCGCATCGAAAGACGGAAAAAAAAGTCCTATTGGAACTTAACGCACAAAGAAATAGAAGAAGCTTGTTGCAAATGCTATCACGTGTTTTCCCTTTTCGTAATCGTTCAGCATGTAAAGTTAAAACCCTTTGATTATTCTCGAAAAAAGATTCCTTCGACAAGAAAATAAAAAAAAAAGAGGAGAGATACTTGAGCTTTGATTCAAGTGGTCGTAGTTGAAAAAAAAAAAAAAAAAAAAGAAAATACTAAAGGAAATGTGGTGATCGACATTTGCTTAACTCCTGAAAATCTCAAAAAGTAAAGTTGAAAAAAAGAAGGAAAATAAAAAAAAAAGAGTACAGCTGAAATGAATCACGAGCGCGGCGATGGCGGCGGCGAACGAACTCTTTGCCTTAGTATATAAGTTATATGTACATATATATAAGAAAGCGAGGTTTTTAGTATATATAGAGAGCAAAGAGAGAGAGAGTGAGGCGCTCGGTGAGAAGACCTCCAAGTTGAGATGATACCATGATTACTTAGGCGCGCTTGCAGGTATTGATTCCATCGGGTCGTCGCTATTTACGGGTTTCACACACACATATTCTCTCTCTTTCTCTCTTTCTCTTTTATTTTAAAACTTTATCTTCTCTGTCTCTCTTTTTATTTTTTCACTTTGGCTATTTTTTTCTTTCTTTCTTTTTTTAATAAGGGTAACGTAGAGAGAGATAAAAGAAAGACATTACGATCGATGCCCAGTTTACATATATACATATATAAAACTGATTAAAAAATCGTTATTCCACCGGTAGTTTATTTTCTTGGGCTTTTTTAGATTATCTTTAGGCGAATGTCGTCATGAGAAGGATTCAGAGATGCGAGAGAAATGTATATGTATATATATATACGTAAGAGAAAACTTGATGCATGACCTAAGACGTTCGTGTCACGCTTACTGATATATACTCCTCTATCTATGTAAAGCATACGCCCTCGTTTCTCTCTTACTTTCTTTTTTTAACCAGATATCTGTCTTCGATATCTATATCTATATATGTACGCCTAGCATATAAATGTATCCTTTACGATGAGATGAGCTTTTAGGATACATTTCAAGTATTTTCGTAACGATATAACTGAACTGACAGACTTTCAGATTTTCACTCTCTCTCTCTTTTTTTTATTTTTATTTTATTTTCCTAGCTTGGGAAAATAACTATTTTTGGAAAGAGAAAAAGAGAGAGAGCTTGCAGTGAAAATGTTTAAATATTTAAAAACGCTTCTAGGGGTCTCAAATTTTTATTTATACCCTTCGCTTATTCGATTCTGTTACTTCTAAATGCATTTTCAGCTTTATGAATAAATTTTATGCTTTTGCCGATAGATTAAAATAGCTTATATGTGATTTGGATTTAAAAGTTTTCATTACACAAAGTTGTTATTATGTATGTGAATAATTCATCACTTTAATAATTAATGATTATCAATTATTCACTGAAAATAAAATGGGTTCAATAGATTGCAGGTGGTCAAAAAATAGTCCTTTTAATTCAAATGATATCCTCTTTAAGTAAAATTGTAATCAGAGAATTTTTCAAAACGCAATTTAGCTCGTGTTTATTTATTCAAGCATTTATTTATTTTTACTTTTTTTCTCATATTAGTGCACATAACTCGACGTAAATATTTATTTGAGTATCATCATTTTTTAATAAATGCAATTTAAAGTGTAATATTTCATAATTATGAAAATCCACTTTTTTAAAAATATAAATTTGAAAAGACAACTTGAACTACGGCTTAAAATGCTTGTATAAATAATTTCGAAACTTTTTGAAATCGAAGTTATAACTCATCTTGAAAAAATAAATCGTAAAGCAATTTACTTAATGTTTCGCATAAAAGAAGGAAAAAAAAAAGTAGATTTTTTTCATGAATTTAAAAAAGTTACTTTTTGAATATTTAATCATGTTTCCCCGTCATATCTTATTTTCTTGAAAAAAAAATGTATTTTTTTTTATTTCATTTTTTTTCATAGGTTTGATAAAGCTCCGAGAACTCGTGAGATCGCGAAAGTCACAAGATATGGAAGTATATCTAAGGCAAGCTGATCTCAATTCTTATAGGCAGGTCCTCACCGAGATCAAAGCCAAAGAAATTCGCAATCTCATCGTTGACACGAAACCTGGAAATATGCATCATTTTTTGCGCATGGTAAACATTCTAACCTATAACCAACCCACCACTTTATTTATTTTTTCTTTATTTTTTATATAGATTTTTTTTTTATTCAATATTTATTCTTGCGTGAATAAAATTGTTTTCAAAACTTTAGAATATATAAAGATTTTTCTTTCAACCATCGCGTTTATATTTTTTTATCAATTTTTGCTTTTTATTTAAAAAAAAAATATTTAAAATTTGTTTGCAGATTCTCCAGTTACAAATGAATGACTACAACTATCACTACCTCTTCACAACTTTTGTGAGTATAATATTGAATTTTTCTAAAGTATATCTATATTTGTTCTTACTTTATTATTAATGGGGTAAAGATAAATTTTAATTGAAATTCAATAATTCAATTTATGTCTCTTTGGAGTTTTCATAACTTTGAATAAAGTTTGAAAATTAATTTTATCTCTATACTTTTTGGATAATTAATGGTCGCATTTATCATGTAATTATTTATTTGTAATTATAATGATATATATTAAAAGGGAAAATTATCTGTCTTTGTCTAATATTGTTTTTTATCATTCATATAATCACCGTAGGTCGTAACAAGAAAAAAATAGCAACACTCGATGAATATAAGTATAATAAGTAAATTTTATGATAATAAAAAAATAATTTTATTGCATAGTTTTTGAGTGAAATGAGACTTATAAAAATTTCATGAAAAAAATAAAATATATTAGATATAACTTGTAGTATTAAAAAAACTACTTGATAACATTATTTTATTATTATTATTATTATCCAATTTACTTATTATACTTATACCTAGTGGGGTTGTTTTTTTTTTAATACAAGTGATGCTATTTCTATAAATGATAAGCGACAAGATAAATACAGATACTCCGGCCTCCCCTTAATATTCATTAATAACCTTAACTACATAAATACTTGAACTTCTACATTATTTTAAAACAAGAAAAATATTTGGATATTCAAAAGATAAAGAGAAGATGAAAAATAAGTTGTATCATTTATTCAGGATATTGAAACGTTCGATCTCGAGGACTTCAAGTACAACTTTGTCAACATCACTGCCTTTCGATTGGTTGATGCAGACGACGCTGGTGTACGTGGTATCCTTCGGGACATGGAAAAGTACCAATCCGATGGCAACAACTTGCTCAACAAATCCCGCGTGATACAAGTAAGTATACAGGAAAATACTTTATATATACATACACAGCAAGCGCTAGTAGTATAAGTTCGTCTAGTTAAAGCGAAAAGCTTTAAACATCTTCTGTAAACCCACAAACGCTTACCCGCAATCTCCGAGTAAACAGCTCCGAATATATACTTGTTTGTATATATACCTTGACCGAAAACACACTACTCACGTGGTTTTGTTTCACTTCTATTACCACCTTATGTTCTCCCTCTCTCTCTTTATTGTTCACAAGTGTTTTCTCTTTCTTTCTCTTGTTTATTGAAACAATAAACAAGCAATTATCTATTCGGAGTATAACTATTATTCCCTAAATTGGCTGGGTTATTACAATGTTTAAGATTAAATTATTTGTATTATTGTAACGTAAATTCAAAGTTGCAGATAATCTTGTTAAACAAGATTTGTGTTCTGAGGATTAATTAACTTTCTCAAAACTTTGTTATTTCTGACATTTGCGCAGTGCATTTTGGCTTTGTAATCAATCATATTATTCAAGATTGTTAACATTATGATTGATTACAAATATTTTGTCATTGTTTCATCAAATCCTTTATTTTATGCAAAATGTTACAACCAACAAAGTTTCTTAATGATTGAGCAAAGATGTTTTTTATTAAAAACAACGTTTCGAGAATTCCAAGTTATGAAAACACAAAATATAAATAAATGACGTGAAACTTTTATTATTATACTGAATTAAAAAATTCGAAATTAAATAATCTTTATTTTATTTTGAAAAATAACAAATTAGATAATTTATATTTATGTGTGTGTAAATATTGACTTGTGATATATTATTACATTAGTATTCCAGATAAATATTACCGTAGCAGTTTTATGAACTGGAAAGCCGCGCTTTTATTCGGATTAATAATAAATTTTGTTATACAAACAGGAAGATTTACAATTTAAATTTGAAAAATTATATATTATTTAAAAAAGAGAGAACTACGAAAAATACTAGAAAATTTATAGTGGTATACCATAGTTTTTTATAAATTTTTACAGTACCATTTTTCTATGTAAAAACTAATTCAAATTCACCCCATATAGTATAGAATTTTATTGCTTTGGCGGCTATGAAGTATATTTTTTTATATGATTTAAATAATTTAAATATTTTTTAAAAAATCCAGACTGATTAATTATTTACAAGTAATTAATTCAACAATGTATAATGATGAAAATTTTATATAATGATGATTTAAATAGTGCGAATCATAAGTAAGTTGATTAAATGGTTTCGAGCAACAAATTCCAAGATTTATAAATCAACAAATTAATTCAATCATTCGTCTTTTTATTAAAAAAAAAACTAATTTCTCTTAAACAGAGAGTTAAGCTGTTATTGCAGAAGAGCAAAAAAAGAGAGATAGAATGTATGTGTATAGATGTGCAAAGGCAGCTCAATTACTACATTTGACGACGTTATAGACTACGACATATAGCAGCCTGTATAGCAGCCGTATAGCTGCGCGTGTGAGCTTAATTGGCCTCGACGTTGTCAGTCGTGAAATTCGGCATGCGCTCTACTATACTCTATATACGAGGCTGATGCTACCTACTACCTACTGGCTTGCTACTGCTGCTACTATTGCCGGCTATACTACTGCTGTTACTGCTACAAATTGCCAGCAGTACGACATACAGAGAGGACTGGACCACAGGAGCTTACAACCTCTCTATATATCTGTATATATATGAACAAATAGGTTTGAAAAGTTGCTGAAACGTAAACGCAAATAAAAGAGAGCTAGACGCTGTGCTGCTGGTCGTACAAATTTTCACTGCTGTACACCCGATTTTTTTTTCAACCCCGAAAATAAAAAAAAACACGAAAAAAAGATTTTTACATCGAAACGTTGATCTCCCCCAGTCGGGATTCACTTAGCAAGCGTTTTCCGATTGGTCCGTTCTAATTAATGGGAATCCGATCGCGTTTTCTACCTCTTATATATATATTCTTCTCTTTCTATTTTCTTCCTTGTATTAAAAGCAAAAAGGATAAAGTCATTTTAGGTGGGGGAGAGGATAAGAATGTTGGAAAAACTATTTGTCGTATCCGAGATCTTCTGGCCTCCTCCCCCTCCCCTTCTATCAACGAAATGGATTAAAAGTCGGTAATGACTTTTAGTCTTGCGGTATACGGATGTAACTACTGAACAACTGAGCTTTTGGGCTTGCCACCTCGTTAAGTTTTAACTAAAGAGATTCAAGAAATGAGCTTTTAGCTATGACGCTTTTCTTCTTGTTTTATTAATTTAACTTTGCTGTATTATACTAAAACTTCATAGTATATGGCTTATTTAAATTCGTATGTATTATATGTATTACTGAAGAAAATTTTATCAAAGAGTTTCATTAATGTTAAAAAAGATACGTATTTTTTAAATTTTAATCAAATTAGCTATTGTTCATTATTAATCTTTAATGACACTAGAATTTAAAAAGACCGCAGAGTGTCTTTAAAAAAGTATATAAATATTATTTTTTTTTTTTTGTGAATTTTTTTTTCGGTGTCTAAATAATGAAATTTAACTTTAATATACTATACCATTTTTTAAAAAGAATCTTAAAAAGATTTGTGAAAAAAATTGAAATGAAAGAATTAATAATTAAATGTTTTACACAGGGCGCGTACAGTGCCTACTTTACTCCCTCCCAGCGAAAAGTAAAGTACCCACTGTACGCTGCCTGTGCAAAAAAATCGTATATTCACCACGGGAGTAAACGAAAAATGCTTTAATCGTATGTTTGTCACCCTCGCCTCCAGCTCGGGTGACAATTTACATACGATTTCAGACATTTTTCGTTTTTACTCCCTAGGTGAATAATATACTATTTAGCGTGTGTCATTCAGGAATTAAAAGTTTAATTTTTTTTTAATTTTTAATTCTATAAAATTAATATTAAAGAGAAAAATTAATATTTCATCAATTAACAAAAATAATAATTAATCTTTATTATACTTACGTGCTTATATACTATCTTTGTACTTAAACTTCATTAGCTTCATTAAAGTACATAGTCAAGGGCTTCAAGAGAAAATGAACTTCAATACGGAAAATCTGTCATACGTTAAAGTAAGAGTAAGTTATTAAAATTAAATTGTAATTTAAAATGTGTAAGATATACGTTTACTAAGAGCAATTAAAATGTCGTATCGTCATTTGCAAATTTTAAAGTAATATTAAAACTAAAAATTTAAATTAATATTTACCGTTTTTATTATTTTATATGGAAATAAAGGCTTTCCTTTTGTTATTAAAAGAACAAAAAAATTGGCTATAAAATATAGCTCTTGAATTGAATTGCATTTCAATCTGTTTATGGAACGAAATTCAAAATCAAAAAGAATATTTATGAGCTTCTTTTCTGTCTATTGTGATTTTCTTCGCAAGCCTATAAAATACAATAAAAAAAAAGGGGAAAGAGAAAACGATAAAAAGAGTACGCGTTTTTTCTTATTTACCCATCGACTGCTACTCGAGTACTTTAAAGGTGAAGTAACGGAGAAAACTTATACATACCTATATAGCTTTAACTGAACGTAAAAAGGATAAGAAAAAGAAACGTATTATACGTGTCGAATGTTTTTTCATACATATAAAACTTAGTAAGTTTGATTAAAATCCAAGTATATACTTTTCTTTTTCTGCTAGAGTATGAGATAGAGAAAAGTATAAAGCTAGATAACCGATATATAAAAGTCTTAAGATTTACTCTTATACGACGTCATTCTAACTCTCATCATCAATTATATAGTTACCCTTTTGTCTCATCTTTCTCTGTCTTTTTAATGGCGTTGCGTCAAAAAAGTACAATTGCAATCAACGTTAGTGCAAAGAAAAAGAAGAAAAAGAAACAAGCCCCAGACATACATATATAACGCAGTAAGGTATGCTGTGTGTTGGTAAAATTTGAAAAATAAGCGAAAGGCATGATAGAAGCCGCAATTCTAAAAAGTTGGAAAAAAGAATCTCAATGAAGACGCGTAGATATACATACATAAAAAAAGGGCTGTAAAGTGAGAAACGGACAAAAAGAGCTTGTTACGACTAAGGAAAAGGACGTCTACTTCTCTTGCATACTGATTGGCCCTTTTTGCTCTTTTCTAACAATTCTTTTTTTTCTCTTCCTTTTTTTTTTATTTTTACATCTCTCTTTGATACTTTTACAACTTCTTACTTTCATCTTTTAATACTTTCACACTTTCTCTCGACTACTTATTTACACACTTAATAAACGTTTTCTTTTGTTACCTTTTTTTCTTTTTTATTTACGTATATATTTTATTCAAAGTTTTTAAAATTCATTTTGCTTCGTATGAATATTACGCGAAGCGTCAAAGGATTAATAATTAAAATAAAATTGTGGTTGATTGATTATTCTATTTATTACTGGTAGATAGAAGTAAATTGAATATCGTCTGTTTTATATATACAAATAAGGCTTAAAAAATTTTTAAACACTTAAAATTTTAATCCAAACTTTTTGCAATCGGAGAAATCATTTAAAGTCTGCATTGCTATTTTTCCATCCAAAGTTCATTTCCCATCGAATCCTTCAACTTTTTCGAAAATAAATTCATCCTATTATTATATCTCAAGAAGAAATTCCAGCGTGCTTGAAAAAAAAATTACTTTTATAAAATAAATTGAGTTAAAATAAAAAAAAAACGAAGATTTTTACTTATACTCAACTTGTTCCTGGCACAAAAAGGGATAAAAAGGGTCCTCCAGTGAGAACTAATTATCATGGAATAAATGTGCTGAAAGAAAACTGCTCTTTTTTTTGTTAGGCAAAAAAAAGGAAGAAAGATGATAAGAAACAGAGAACAAGAGTGAGAGAGCAAAAGAGGGACAGATATATTTGCGAAAATTTTTATATTTTATTCTAAGGGTTGAAAAGCAAGAGAGAGAGAGTCCCATTTCTCCAATGAATCACTGAATTTTACCGTGCTATACTGTGCTGGATAACCTCTGCTGCTTGCGCCCATAAATCAGACTGTATCTTTAGTACCGAGAGATGAAGGGCTCCTTTCTTCCCTTTTCTCTTTTTGTTTTATTACGTCCTCTTGTGTTCATCCCTTTTTTTCAACAGTTGAAATTCTCTGAAAAAAGCTAAAGAATAAAACAAACAAGGATCTTGAAATGAAAACATTTAAATAATCATGGAAAATTTTTCCAAATAAAATAAGTCACGTAGAAGAAGATGTATAAAGTAAGCTTCGATCACGCGTTCGACGAGAAATAAAAAACGAAGCGAGAACTCTTTCACCTATATTTTTTTTCCATTCTCATTGCTATACCATGGAAAAGGTATATGCATGAGAAAAAAAAGAATAAACAAGAGACTACAAGTTTCTTATTAGAATGAGATGATAGAAAAGTCCTGAAAAAGACTCTTTTAAGGAGAGCACGAGTATAAAGATTTTCATCCTTGGGATAAAAAATATCTCATTCCGTCCGAATGGAAATGTCGATAGCAGGGGCGAAGCTCAAAAAAAAGGAAAAAAAAATACTTGGCCATTGTCATTGGCGCGTACTAGTGCATTTTATTGCGAATCAGTCGAAAAAACATGTTTCGATATAGAACGACAGCTGACAAGCAATGCCTAGAAAGAGTAAAAATTCGCTGCTGCTGCTACTACTACGCGAGGAATACATATAGAGAGTGAGTTTCTCTAGCTTTACGAGGAAAAACTATGTTGCACCTGCGGCTTTAGAATGTACGAAGGGGGGTAAAAAGGATATCACAGAAGGCTAGGAAAAGAAACTCAGGTTTTCATAGCATTGAGTTTTCGTGCTTTTCATTTTGCTATTTAACTTTTCTTGAATCTTGGATTTATGCGCACACGCGTTTCTGCTATAAGCTTCTTCTTCTTTTTCTTTTTTTTCTTTTTTTTTGAGAAACTGGAGATATCTAGAAAAACAGTAAAAACAGTTGTAAACCAAGAGCAAAGCTTATTTTATTTATTTTAGCAAGAAATACTTGCGGATTATAGATGTTGGTAAGGTGCATTAGTAAATATTAAATTTTTCGAAAAAAACTTCGGTATATTAAATTATATAAACATAATCTTTGTAAATAAATTATTAAATCTTGAAATTTGTTACTTCTGTTATTGTAGAAGATAATAAAAATTTCTTATTTTATCTTATTTTACTTATTTACAGGAAATAAAGTTCCTTCAGATTATAAATGCAAAATAACAATGTGAGATAGCGCAATTTTAATTAAATTTTATCTTGATTAAAATTTTAGTTGAAAGTTTTAACTTTTAACTTATTAAATGAAACATTTGGTGAAGATTATTAAAGCCTATTTTATTATTTTGCGAAAGAGAACAGTAAACTTCATCATTGTGTTGCAAATGGTATCGTTTTCCTCTGCTCATTTTATTGATGTGTACTCTATCCACCTCTTAATTTCCGCTTAGTAATAAAAATTCCGGGTCTATTTAAATTTAAAAATAAGAAAAACGTAAGAATCGAAGAATTACTTTATTCCCAAGTGCCACTTTATCCTTCTGCTCAAGTATAACAGAGAAACAAGTGTCACTTTCATCCAAGTCAATAGTTTCGCCCCAGTTTCAGGTCAATAAAATTATCATTACGATCGAACCGGAAATAATTTTATTTTTCTATTAAAAAAAAGATCATTTGAAAAAAAGCATTAAAATTCTTCATACATTATTTTCGAAAATTCTCATTAACATTTCTTTTAATAAAATTTAAACAATCGCGGATAATGACACTTAATATTATCTCGAATAAGAAAAAAATAAAAAGTTTAAAACGATTATGGAAGTATTTCTTGCTAAGATATGACCGACGCTGGCAATAAAAACTTTACTTACGTTCGAGAGTTGATCTTCTTTCTTTTTTTCATAACCATTCGATGCGCTTTATATTTCAATTACGCGGTGCTTAAACAGCAAGTAAGAAGAATAAGAATAAGAAGAAAAAAAGAAAAGCAGCAACGTCAATGCGAATCGGTAACTATTTATTCAACGTAGAAAAGGTGATAACGAATTCAGCCTGGGGAATTTGGATCCTCTCTCTCTCTCGTTGCTTGCTTGCGCTCGCGCGCTTTGCCAAGCTCTTAAAGAGAATTCAATCGTAGAAAGGAAAGTATACGTTTTAAGAGACTATACTCTGACGATACTTTTTTAACGTCTGAAAATTGAATACGATTCTTTCTTGGCAATGAGCTGAGCTCAGCACAAGAACTTCTTTTTTTTTTTAAAAAGGAGACGGACATTTTCTCGTTTCATTTTAAATGCTAATAACTTGCGATAAACGTTAAAAAAATCATAGCTCGCTAAAATCAAAACTCAAAAAAAAAAAATCGTTATTATAAGTGTATATATAAATATATGTGTGTAAAGTATATGTATGTACGTGTATGTGTATGTGCAAATATATGTACGTATGCGTGTACGTAAATGAAAAAGAAAGTAAGGATAAATGATTATAAACTGAATGAATTGAAAATTATTGAAGCATACATTAGATTCGAAGCGTTTTGCCTGAGGCATCTAGCGCGGTACCTTTAGAATATATATATAAACGATGCATTAGACTTTGGACTAATTAAAAGTACGCTCGAATTAACCAGAGATAACAAGTGAGTATTCAACGCTCTGTGCCTGTGTGTTAGAGGCGTTTGTGGGATTTTGTTCTCACGCTCCTCTTACCTATACTCCTCCTTTTCAAGCTTCCTTCCTAATTGATAGCTACGAAACAAAGTTCCTTTACCCCTGTGAACATGTTTATGTATATGTATATACGACGGTACATGTTTTAGGATCTTTGTAAAGTAAAAAGAGAAATAAATAGAGCGAGGGAGGTAGATGCACCTGTTGAGGTTATATACTTGCTGCCACGCACCATTAAACTTTATTTCCATATCATCCGTCTCGTTTCTTCTTCTTCTTCTTATTCTTTTTTTTCTCACTCCTTGAGGGCTTCTTAGAAGAAGCTCTAGGCACGGTTACACTACTGAAATATGCAGAGACCTGGAAGATCAATCTATGAGTCGTCAAAGTTGCAGAAGTAAAGAGGATAAAGAGTAAGAATAGCTGGGCTAAGTCAGTTTGAGCTTGACGATCGAGGAATCATGAGCTTGTAAAAAGTCAGCTCATATACGAGGATGATTCTTTAAAAAATTACACATCTATGCGCATGCACACACACAGCCCACGCACACACACACACACACACACAGACACCCAGACACACATACATACACATACAAGCAATAATCAATCAACCAAACAGATATTTAAGTTTTCAGTATTTTTTGTAAATATTCAGATTTTTTCAAAAAAGGGACTGATTACTTTTGTTTTTTCGAATATTTTAAGGCTTTTGTTCTTAGTACCAACTCTTTCTGTCATAAGTATTTTCTGAAAAATTAAGTTTAAAGAAGCAATATTTTTTCTTACGATTATTGAATACATCTGCTCAAACGAAATTCAAGTAACATCATCTTTTATCGACAATGACAAATAGATTTTCCGATAAATCTACCTCGTATCTATCGAAGATATGACGAACAAGCAATATCACTCTATACATATACAATGTATAAGTAAGCGTATTCGAAAAACAAGTAATTCAGCAAAGCAACAGAGAGCGGGAGAGAGTTCCTCTAATGGATTTGCAAAACATATCGCGCGTAATCCCAAAGCCGATCTGGGGAAATTTAGAGGCGGGCGGACGGTTAATTGGAAAGTTGTTGCGCGTTATAGCTAAAATTCTAACGCAACACACGCACATCCATACATATAAAGTAAACACTTATAGCGAATATGTGAATATGTGTATATATGTATACTAGAAGCAGCAGAGCCAAACTTGATGAATGTTCGCTAATGAAATTTATGCGTAATCCAACCGGTGGATCTTTGCTAGGAAAAGGCTGATCTACAGAGCTAAAGTAACGTGCCACGTTAAGGTTTTACGCGCTAGAATTCAGTTTATATGCTTTTGCTACTATAATGGCTCAAGTTATTTTCCACAATGCAGAATAGTTTGAAAATTGTATATACGGATTACTTTAAGTTTAATTCTTCATTATTAATTAATGTGTCTTGACGATTACATAGTTAAGCTAAATTTATTTAGAATAAGAATGACGTTACGAAACTTGTACATGCAAAAATTAAGTAATACTATAATAACAGAGATCCATTATTTTTTCTATCTTTGTACCTTAAATAATATCTTCTAAAGTTTTCATAAAATTCATAATCTGAAGTTCTGACATTTTTATAGTAAGCATGCAGTAAAATAAAATACAAACAAGCAAAAACTGTTTATGTTTAAAAAAAAAGCTTGTAACCGCTATTCAAAGTTTATAAGATGAAACAGATTGACAAAAACAATATTATACAAAACTTTCAAACAAATTATAGTTTTTTCTTTTTTTTGTTAAATAAACAATTATTTGAATCTACTACTGTACACTAAACTGAAAGAAAACGTCTCTTATTTAAAAATTTCATATCATTCCAAACATAAATAATTCAATATTATAATATTTTGAAATAAAATTGGATAGAATATTTCTTGCGTAACTTAAAATTGCCTCGTATTTCATATGAAAAGAATTTTTCTTAAATTTATGAAAGCTCTCGGCTCATCGCGTACAGAATTTTTCATGCAAAAAATAATACAATTATATTATTTTCCGTAAATGTTTTTCAGTAAAAAATTTTCTTAATTACATACGTCTCTGGAATTAACCGAGTAACTAACTTACAATAATTTTATCGCCTTTTTTATGGAAAATTTATTTTCAAGAATATAATAGTAAGACACTCCTTGGAAATACATAAAGAGAATTATTAAGAAATATTAAGATAAAAAAATTAAATTTACAAGTTTATTCTTATAATAAGATACATAAAAAAAGTAACAGAAAAAATTCAGAAGTTACAGAAAATAATTGAATACAATAATGAAACATAACTTTAAATTTTTCAATTTTGTTATCAAAAGTATGATCAAAGTAATTTTTTCTTTTCATTTTAAATATGTTCCATCAGCTTTTACTTTGACAGAAGATAAAAAGGCATTTATTCACATGAAAACGTAAAAAATAAATGCTTATATTTTCTTCTATATTTATCTTTTTATTTTATTTAACATCGCTGTATTTATGCTACCTTTGAAATGCTAACTAGTGATGGAAGTTGCCAGTGTATTTGTGAACAAAGCATATGTAACATACAGTGGTGCTTGTATCAATCGGAGATGCGAGCGGTATTCGAACTCGGATCCTCGAGATTACGAATCCATCGCTCTACCGACTGAGCCACTGACGACCTCTCAATTCATTATACTTTATATTATTCTTTTTCGATTTTTTTCAAGGGATTCTTTATATTATAAACCAAACGAGATGTACTATATAAAGCGACACAACCAAAGTTGATAAATGTTCGCTAATGAAGTTTATATATAATCCAACAGAAGGATTTTACTACCTTTTTTCAAAAGCCGATACGACATGGATAAAAACTAACAATACATTTTTTTACAATGTCATCTTTTTTGTACAGGTGCCTTGTTATTCTATTCAAGAGCCGATGTCATTTTTCATCATCCTGCTATTTTCCTTTATATTTTCCTTAGAAATCCATTGCTATAATCTACATCTAATTTATAATAAATTTTGAAGACAATAACTTTTTTCCTACGTAAAAATTCTCTTTTTACTGCAAAGACATTAGTGATACCTAATTCATAAATATTCTTATTATATATATTCACATTTATACGTATACATACATCAAAATTTTATCCGAGTTAAATGAACTATACTTTTTTATTGAAAAGATAAATACGAATGACAAGATTATTCAATAGGAATTCAGCATTATTTATCACGCAATGAATTATTGCTTTTTCGATACTTTAACTTCTTCCCTCTTGTTTGAAAACATTCGCCACGTGCTACTTCCTGCGGAGTGTTAACTTATTAATTTACGGCTCTTTCGGACAAGTTAACGAATACAAAAAAAACTGTTCAATGTTCCCGAAAAATACACTAGTTTTTGCATGATTTTTAATGTCTTTATGAACATACTGTTCGATTCGGATGAAAAAAAATAATTGAAAACAGAAATGTCTACAGTTGAACAAAATTTATAACGAGTGATTATATAAGGTTTGCATTTTATAAAATGATAAACAGAACATTTATCTTTTTCAAAAGTTATCAGGAGAAAAATATGTTTTTGCGCATCATCTTTTTCAACTGTACATTGCAGCTATACTCTCAGTTAATATTTTTTCTCAAAGACTTCTTATGCACCAACTATGACATGGATAACGATAAAAAAATAAAATAACAGACTTTATTTTATTTAGTATGACATTATTTAAATTCACCGTTTAAACGTAAGGACAGACAAAAGAGAAAAAAGCAGTGATTCGCTTTGATTTTACGGTCAAACGATCATAACTCCTGTAATCGCAGGTAATCATTGAAACGACAAAGAAGAATAAAGCTCGATTTCCGGGATTTAAAAAAATAAGAAATAAAATAATCCAACGATTCGCTCAATGGTAGACAAAAAAAAGAATAAATATTAAAACGAACAAAAGAGGGATATCGCAGTAAGCAAAGTATGAAAAGGAAACTTCCAGTGTTCTGAGAGACGCAAACAAACACAGAGAGAGAGAAAGAGAAGAAGAGAAGAAAATCTGCAGGAGATAGAAAGGAAATTTGTTTGCACGCAAAATTCTTCTCCGTGAAAAACCTTTTAAAAGCAGCGGCAGCGGCGGCATAACCGTTGGGTTATACGCTTTCACGTGGAATTGAAATGCATATACGGTACAAGACAGTATAAAAAGGGAATTATGCCGAGAAATCTTCCTTATAAGAAAATTTATTTAAATAAGAAGAAGACAACTCCCTGAATAAAAAGGGACTTTTATAAGAAAAGTCATGATTATAATTGCAATTTAATCAATCCTCTTCCCCCTCCGCAACGAAGTTTTTAAAAGCTTTGTTTTAGAATGAAAAGTTTTATTTTTCTCGGCTTTTTTTCTTTATTTATTCAATTTCATGAGGAGAGGTCGCTGAGAGGAGAAAACTATTGAAACAAAATGAACCATTACGAAAATTACGTTTGTTGCTTTAAAGCTCGTCTTATTCAAACGACTTTAGCCCTATACACAAAACGTATATAAATTTACTTACTTTTACGTGCGCTTCTTATAAATAAATTATGAATTAACTTTTTTTTCTTTTAATCGTTTATCATAGCTCTTTCATTATATTCGTAGAGTCGCGCGTGCGTTGCATGAAATAAAAAAAAACAAAGCGACTTATCCTCGCGGGCAAAAAGAAATTATCACGAAAAAAAGGAACTTTTCCAGATAAAAAGACCGACAAACTGGTTTTAAAAAAAAAGAAAAAAATAAGTGAAAACGAATTAATCAAACAAGAAGAAAAAAAAAGAAAGCATAAAAGAGGATGGTTAAAAAAAGGTAACGGAAAGAAATGTACTATAAAGAAACGAAAGCTCAAAGAACGAGAGAAAAAAAAAGCATCCAGCGTTGGTAGTTTTTAAGCGCAATGAACGGAAAATAAGATGCGTAAGAAAACGCCTTCAGACACGTGTCTGGGTTCGTACCGTCCTACACAACATTTTTTTTTCTTTTGTGAAAAAAAAGATAAGAAGAAATAAAAATCTTTGTGAGTTTTATATCGATAGAAGAGAAAAAACGTCGAATCCAGATGCGGCGGGGCATTTCGCTTTCACGTTACTTTTATTTTAAACGAATATACTTGTAACTTATGTGCAAATTTTCCACTTTTATACACTTATATGAAGCTGAAAAAGAAATCTTCTTTATAGAAATTTAAAAACATGCATTTTGCGTGCATAAATTTTTTATATTTTTCCTCAACATATTGCGAAAAAAAGAGAGTCGCTTAATATTAGATTTTTTTACACTTGTTGAACTGCTTGAGCAAACTTTATTTTATACAAAACCTTACTCTTCAAACTAACACTCATAATTTCGACTCTTTTCCCACATTTGAAACTAAAATTTTCAAAAAGCAGTTTACTAAAAAAAATCAAAGACATCATTAACTTTAAGCAATAATTTTCATTAAGTAATTAAAGCATCAAACGGTTAATATTTCTTGTTTCCAGGCAGAGCCAGCGTTAATGTACGACAGTGTTCAAGTATTTGCAGTGGGCCTCCGAACTCTCGAGCAATCTCACGCTTTAAGACCGATGAATATTTCCTGCGAGCTTGAACATCCCTGGGACGGCGGTTTATCTTTAATCAACTACATAAACTCGGTGAGTTTTAAAAGATTTATGTAACGACAATGTACTCTTACGTAACTACTTTACTTTTGTACATCTTGGCTTTTGGGCTTGATCGTCTGTGTAAAGATGCTCTAATGATACAAATCTAATTGGACTGTTTGTAATTATGGTTTGAATGTTCTATACTACTTTTAAACGATTTTAAGTTTCAAATGATCTTGCTATCGAGCTACTGATTTTAATCATGATAACACTTGTAGGAAACGATTCATACTCATTTCATTTTGTTTAATCCCTATAGAGCCAATGTACATGAAAATGTACATAGATAATTTTCTTTTTTTTAACTATGCAAAAGTAAATTAAAATTTTTTTAAATAAGTATATGGATCAGTTTAAAGTAGGCATCTCCAATGACAAGATTTTATTTTATTGCAAAAATTTATTTGAAAATAAACACAAACCATCTTAAAACGTTATCAAAAATATTTAAAAATAAAATTTAGTTCAGAAAGGGTTAAAAGATGTTATATGATTTTATTATAAAAATAACTAGATAATTATTTTAAAAATCAATTAGTTTTTCATTTGAAAAGTTTCCGAATCAGTTTTATATTACCCTAGTAAATCGAAAGATGTGAAACCGCACGTATCCCCAACACTATAGAATCTCGCCCAGAAATGATTAGACGACCACAGAATCGGATAAACGAGTTCAATCAGCAATCGATTCTTCAATACATATATACACACACCATCGAGCAACGGCAATAACTGGCAAAGCAGATGTTATATGCTTTACGATTTAAACTTTTCTAAAAAGAGAAGTTTCTTTTTTACCATCATACCGACTCTCGTACATGATAGCTCGCCTCGTCTTTATTCTTCTCTTTCTTTCAATGCTCTTTTCCGTGAAGACACTACTAGGAATCAGCGAGCTTACCGTATTAAATTATCACCTAAACGAAAAATCCTTGGCTACAAGCCAATGCTGCGCGATATCCCCGACTATATAAACGTACGACGCCGAACTACTTCGTATATCGCGAAAGAAAAAATATTGAGTGTACGGAGAAAGAAGAAAAAAAGAATAAAAAAGGATCATCAGTTCACACAGTTACGAAAAATTTTTATCAATCTAATGTTAGGGTTATCGCTCGCGTTCGTGATAATAGTTTTTTATATTGAATTAGAGATTATTATCTATAATACTAAATGGTCCTTATATAATCTTTATTTAAAACTTTATAAATCAGGACAAAGGTAATGGAGAGAATTCGTATAGTACTGTTATACTTTGTTATTGTTGCTGTAATTTTTTAATAAATCAACAAAAATTCGAATTTCAAAATGAATTTTTTTCTTGCATAATTGACTGTGAAGTCCAAAATTTTGTTTTCGAATTCCATTTTTTACAATATCATTAAAAAAAACAACAACAAAAAGTATAATGATACAGTCAATTTTTATTGATTTCATAACTTTATAGATTTAATTAGTTCAAAAATAAAATTTTATGTGTACTTTAACTATTGAATAACAATGTTAATGCAACAGTTTTGATTATTTATTTTTGTTAAATTTTGGCAAAATTATCATAAATAAACAATTGTTAAATATTCAAATCTTCTATTTGAAATAATCGTTCCGAATAATGTTCAGTACTGCTGCACTGCTAACAAATGTTTATACCGAGTCTGATGCTATTTAACGGATGAACGAAGAAGTCCATAGACGAGCGCGTTTCAATGAAATTCAAGATTAATTTAAATCGAAATGGTTTGGTTTTAAATATTAATAGTAAAAATTATCTTATTGATTTAAAGATTATTGTTTCAACTTTTTTTTTATTTAGACACGTTTTCATATACATTTATTACCATAAAAAATTATTTGTTTAAAAATATAAATTTAAGTGACTTTAGAAAGTTACTTACAAAGCCAAAATTTGAGTTACAAGGCTGTTAAATTTTTAAGCTGTCTAGATATACGCCAAATAGTTAATGTCTCTATTTGGCAAGACGTCAAGTAACATTTTAACTCCATTTATACATTTTCAAAATTTCTCGCACGATTTCTTTTAAAATTCGCGCCCAAAATATTTTTCATTCCGCATTACCGCATTTCCAAAAAAGAAATCGTTTCGCATAAAAAAAAAATCTATTGAAAGCACAATCAAACAATTTCTTTTGAAATTTTTTATTTTACATTACCTCTTTTCCAAATAAAAAAAAATCATTCCTCCAAAAAAAAATCTATTCAAAGCATAATCAAAGTTCGATGGAGTTCTCAAAAAAAAAAAAAAAAAAAACGCTCGACGAACCATCGGTGTTTATTCTCGCGCGAATTGTAAAACTAAAAAGGCTTACTGGAGCCACATATACATACGTATAGATACAGTCAATATAGTTAGTGCTTGGACGCGCGTTGAGCATAGTTCGGCATATCCGGTTTCTATATGCGAATTGTTTAATATAGTGATGAACGATCCTGTCGCGTGCAGAAACCACATGAATCCTTTTGTAGCGCCCTTTACTCTCTTTCTCTCTCTCTATCGTCCGGTTATATATGCTTGAAGTACAGGCCCTGTCACGCTTAAACTTCAACCTTTCTATATATAACAACTAGTGTTGTTGTTGTTGTGTTGTTTTGGGCAGGCTTTTCTGTATGTTGAAAAAAAAAATCCACTACCATCAAAATGCGTTTGATACACGTCATGTTACATCACTTTCTCCCTCTATCTGCTTGTGTGTTTTCTCTGCTCTGATTACAAATGTCCATCAAACAATCGTATACGCGCGTTTAGAGTTAGACGCACCTTACAAGCTTCGTATACTAAAGTTACATCGAATACGGATGCGGTATATACGCTTGCGTACATAGGAAAATTTGAATTTGTCTTTCTCTTTGTGCCAGTCTGGCAGAAGAGAATGTTAACGTTGTTTTGCAGCTTCGTTATAGGAATGAATTTCATTAAAGATACAATACTTTGTTGAATAGTCAAAATTTTTTCGTGCGATACGTTTTGACTATTTCGTGTACAAAGTAAATGAATATAAAGTGACGAGAATAAAAAGATACACGGCGAAAAATTTTATACGAAAAATTAGTATATGACACATTGTAACCATGGGACAGATTAAATTTTTTTGTAAAAGTTATTATTTATATAGTAATAATTCTACATAAATATTAAACATTTTGTATACACCAATTGAATTTGCTACGATTACAATGTTATATAGTCATTTTTTCTATATAATTTTTTTCTTTCTATGTACTTTTTAACAATTAATAATATTAACATATGTTTTCTTTATTATTTTAATGAACTACATTAATAAATTATATAAAATAACTAGTATTAGAATAAAAAAATTAATATATTCATAAAACTTGCAGCCAATAGAAAAAGCACGTTATTCAAGTAAGATTTAACGTTGAAAAAAAGCTACTTTATTCAAAAGTTTCTGAAGAAGCGTAAAAGCTCCCAGCATTACAATGTGTTTTCTTCCATGATCTTTTACATGGACCTTAAGATTCTGAACAGCAGCCACAAGGATTAAGCTAGCGCGAACATATAAAAAAAAAGAAAGTAGTACGACCAAGACCGGAGTTTTCTCCTACCCGAGCTTTTCTCTCTAGGAAAACTAAGACGAAAAAGCTAGAAGAGAGCGTGAGTCTCTCACTCTCTGTTCAACGTTTATTGCAAAATGTCGAGTTTTTCGCAAATTGTCGCGACGCCATAGTCGCACGTACGTGACTTTAGCTTGGCGTATATAAAACGACAAAAACTTTTCTATCCATCTATATATGTATACATATATATATAGTTTAAAATACGAAAAGCTTTTCACTGCTTGTTGTTTGTCCCGTCTAGTATGTACATAAAAATGTTGGTACAAATACCAGCGATGAACTAGTCTGGCTGCAGATGAACAAGAAAGAGAAAAAGTTTCAGAAAATGAGAAAGATAGTTCGAAAAAAATTTTTTAATTTTTTTTTTGCTGGACATGCACATTGGAATAGTATGCGAAATTTCTCTTTTTACCATAAAATAAAATAAAATTATAATAATGGCTTACAAATTTTACGAATATCGTGAAAAGGTATGCGATGGAAATTGTACTGTTAGCTTTTATATAATTGAACTACTCTTAGTTTTTATAACAACAATATAGTTTCAAAAAAGTTCGATGATTATGACAATCAATTTATTAATTGAAATTCAATTACAGAATTATTTATTTTTTAAAGATATCAACTGAAGTTATTAAAACTTTTTACAACACCAATTGAAACTTCATTTTAAATTATAAGAAAAAAAGAAAATATACATATGAAATAATGATTGATTTTTGGAAAAAATCATTAAAGAAAGTGATTTTAATGCAGTTGCTTATGAATATATATGGAACCGCTATAAAGTCATTAAGCAACGATCTCTCTATTAAAAGTACACGCTCGAAACGTTTAAAATGCAATTCCGCAAAAGAGGCAACAAAAGTCAACCACAAAAGAGAAAGAGCAAGAGAAAGAGAGAAAAGCAAGGAAAAGCAGTACGCTAAAGCAAGAATTAATCTCCTCGTCGTAGTCGTGCGACAATTATCCACGCATACATTTTCTCTTTCTCTCTCTCTTAAAGCACACGTAGGAAAATCATGATTATGGTAATGTGCTCTTCGTCAGTTGTTCTCTTGCTCTCTTTTACTACTCTCGCCTCTCTCTCCCTCTATACATATGCACACGAGAGCATTAAGATTCGTTCGAGCGAGCACACGGCAATGCGAATAATAAATTATGCAAGCTCCACAGTGTATACGCATCCACGCTCCACCCGCCTATCCACCACCACCACAGAGAGGCTCTTATATTATAATCGTGTATATATATACGTGAGTTAGTATATTTTCTACTTCCTTTTAATACTGACCAAGCTATTAAACTTCATAATAAAATGCTACTCATTTGTCAACGATATACGGTACTAAAGCACTTTTGCATTCAACATATATCCGGTTCCATTATGTTTTTCTATTTTTCTACATCAACGTGCCTGGCCTGTTTTTTTAACCTACCATACGATTTCGGAGATTATGCCCATCAGTTTACTAATGGCTTTTTTTGGTCTGTATATATATCATTCTTTTATATTATTTTTTTTAATTAAAAGAACGATTTTATGACTATAATATTAATTTTTTTTATTATTATCGGTCAATATATAGATCCAACCAAAGTTCATTGTAGCCTTATCTATTACTATCTCATTATCTGAAAATTATATTGTATAATAAATATGTTACCGAACCATATTAGAATTTCTAAATATCTCAAATTACACAGATAATGTGATCCACATAATACTAACAATAAAAAATAATAATCAAATCAAAAATTACAAAAGCGAATCAATTTGCCATCTAGACCAATATGAGAGCTCCCCAATAACGTAGGGCTATTAATTTAATAAGAATTACTAGTCAAATTCCAATAGATCGACAGAAGCTCGTAATCGACGACGGAATATTCAAGTCCCTTGACTGTCTTTGTCGCTATAGTATGCCGGAATGTCAAAGGTATCTTTTGTCCATATAAGCAAGCCCTATATCCACTATTCTACATATCTTCATCGATATGTCTGTTCCTTAATCATTAAGGACTGATGTAAGTATGGATATAAGGGTTTGTGCGTATATATGTGCTTGTGCGTATGTGCACAAGCTCGAATCAAGCGCAAAGCATTGTAATGTTGTATTATGTGTGCTTATAAAAAAAAGAAAAGAAAGACACTTTCCACATGCATTACAGTGGAAATAAAAAAAAAGAAAAAAATAGAAATAAAAATTGAGCCAACTGAAGCGATTTTGTCATCCAGAGCTTTTTTGTGTTGCTTTTTCGTATTACGAGAGCACACCATTTCCGAGATCATATGTTATGTTCTCTCTTTCTATGAATACTATGCTATAAATGTGGCAATTTCGTTTCCCCCCTCCTCTCTCTTCTCTCTTCTTTTCTATTTTCCGGACTAAAAAAAAAGAATCGATTTACTGACCTCCCCTACTGAATGAATAAAAAAAAAAGAAAATAAAGAGTAAAAATAAAAGGGAATGAAATTCTATTCGTACCCATTTATGATTTGAACTGGTATCATTTTACTAGGGAGCTTTTTTGTAAGCTTGTTCGTATGAATAAAATGGTCGTATAGTATATGGTGAGTCAATGAGGGTTGAACGCTTTATTGGATCGTATATATTTTCAAATTTTAACTTTGTTTTTATTTTTTTTTATTTTAAAAGTTCAAATAAAAATGATAACTGGACTAGATATAATGGCGTTCTCGTATGCAGAGTGAATTATATAAAATATTCATCTGGTTACACAACAATTTTGAAAAGCAGTTTTATTTTTTTTCAAGTGTTAACAGGGCTATAATTTTTATGAAACATGGAAATCGATTTGAAATATTCTGAGCAGGATAAAATTTAAAATGAATGATATTTTATGATCTTTGATGAAATTAATATTTCAATTGCATGGTAATTGTCTAAAAAAGAAACTATCGAGATTCTATAAATCATTAAAAAATATTCATTAAAAATAAAATACATAATAAATTTATTAACTAGATTTAAATCAATTTCTATCTTTTAATTTCTATATGAGAGAAAAAATACGCAAATATAAAATATTTATTTTATTTTTGAAAACAACTAGCTTTTCTTTCAAATGATTTATTTATCGGATAAGCTAATTAATTTTCACATTTTTATCTGAAACTAAATGATTGGATTTATTTATTTAATTTTGCCTAATAAGCTTGCAGCTAACCCATATTTACACAAGTATCTATACAAACGTGTATTTATGCTTATTATTTAAAGATGGAAAATATGTTTATTTATTTACATTAAGGGAAACAAACAGATGTAGATATTTTACACGAGTTAATTTTAATTGCAAGCTCTTTACATGACGGTATGATTAAATCAATATTGGTGCGCGTGGTAAACATTGTACAGCTAAATGATAGACATTTTAATTTGTAATTCGTTCTTATTGTAATAATTATACCAGAATTTATGCAACTTCATACGAATTTATGATTGGCATAAAGAGATAATAATTTTATGATTTTTAAAATATTACAGTAAAATGTAAAGATTATAACATAATATTTTGTAAGTATTGAAAAGGATAACGTTATATTATCAGTCCGTAACTATATTTTGTTAATAAAAAAATCTCTTAAATTAAAAAAACTAAAATATTATAAAAAATTCTTTTCGCTATCCAAATAAGCTAAAAAAATGCAGAGCAACTGGCTTCTTTCCAAGAGCCAAGCAGCCAACGTACCGGAGGTAAATTTTTTAAGAAGATGCAAAGGTGTTAAAATACTTAACTTGCTCTCTTATATTCTAAATTCAAGGTTTTTATTCTTAATTTTTTTTTCGCACAAGCTTTCGCCCCTGGAGTAGGGGAGCTGGCGATTATAATTTCATACAAAGAATCTCGTTACGCTACCTTAGCGAACTACTCGACTGCAAAAAAAGAAAGAAAGAGAAAAAAAAGATCTTTCATGTACTTGCAAATTTTTTTTAAAAGAGCCGAGCTTTTAATATCTTTATCTTTCTTAAAGTAGTACACTAAGAGGCAAGAAGAATCGATTCTCGAGATAGTCTTATATTTTTAAATGAAGTATTTTAGATTATCGAATTATTGTCTAAAGTTTCATTCAAGAGTCTTATTTCAATATCAGAAATAAACGGTTTATATCGAGTGTTTTATAAATATACAAATATATGAATATAAAGTTCTTTTTTTATCAATTTGGCTTTTTTAAATTCAAATTTATTATAAACAAGTAGCTTGCTTTCATTAATAACCATAAAGATTTATTCAATAATTTTAAAAATTAATTGAATAACTTTTATTCTTCGAACATTTTATATGACAATGGATGTTCGAGTTTTATCAGAATTCATTGACTGAATTCTTAACTAAATTCTAGTCCGTTACAAAGGAATGTCGTATAAATTTCGTAATACGATAGTTTATAATAAAACGCGCATGAATTATTCATAATCTTTATTATTAATCAAAAGAATTTACAAAAGCGTACATGTTTATTTTTAAATATCAACGCTAATATAAATAATGTCAATGTACTATTTCTACTTTAATTGATAATTTTTTTAATAAGCAAAAGAGAAAAGATTATCCATATATTAAGTCAAGCAAATTATCGTCTGCAACTTTTAATAAGCACGTGGAAAACATGAATTATAATCCCAGCCAGATTACTTCTTCAAGTTGATGATTATACGTATGCGTACACCAGTTTCTTTTACGCATAAACATACATTTCATATATTTTTCTCATATTCAGTATCTAACCGTATTTAAAAAGAGTATCCATGATACGTAAAAAAATTAACTCTGATTTCTTTTTTTCTTTCTTTCTGCTCTTGATAAAAAAAAAAAGTCAATAATATACTTTATACATCCGAGCGAAGCAGCGAATGGTGGATTTGAGCGTACGCCACAAGCATATAACTAACTTAGTTAACGTTCCTCTAAATGGAGAAGAGAAAAGCGTTTTCAACAACGTTTTGGCCTATATATAGCTATACGGTAGCTCTACTAAATTCTCACCGATGAAATAGCCGGTGCTTGTACCTTTTTAGGGGTAGACGGTGCTAGCCGTTAATTGAACCGAACGAGAAGTAATTGCCATGGAAAATACGTGGAGTCGTGTAAATTTAAAGCCCCCCCAAAAGCCATAGTAGTCAGTGTTACAATTTTATATTATGTTAGAATATATATACCATTTATATAATAAAAAGGATAGAAAAGTAGTTTGGGAGCTTTGCTACAAATTCTTCGATGTAGTCCTTCTTTTTGTTAGTTCCTTTTTTTTCTACAAAGACCCTTGCTGATCCTCTCCAGTATGAGAGAAAGTTTGTAGCCGCGTCGGCGATCGTCCCGACAAGCTCGACTCTCTCTTCTTTTTCTCAAACTTTTTTGTTAGAGCGTGTCCTGCAAGCTTACCACGCTACCGCTGCTTTTTGGTATTTCATGTGGAAACAATAGCCTAGGAGAGAAAGATCTCATGTTCTTTTTGCTAGGATTTACAATGACACCAAACGAACGGTTATTCACTCTTGTTAAAATAAAAAGAACAAAAAGAACTTGTTAGAGATTAGAGGCTTTTTATCCTAAGATGAAAAGAGGAAAAATTCTATTGTTTATAACGTATTTGAAAAAGTTATTCTTTCTTTTTCCCTTTTTCAATTTTAATTTCAAGGTAATTGAGATTAATTAATGAAATAATTTAGCAATGGTTATTAATTCTGATTTCAAAGGTAAAAACGACTAATTCACTTTAATGACACAAAAAGAAAACTTTTTCTTTTACCGCTACACAAAACAATTAAAAAAAGAGAATGAAAAAAAAAAACAACAAAAGCAAGAAACTCTCCAGTCTTGGCTAGAAGTTTTCTTCTTCTTCTTCGTCTTGCCGGTTCTACAAGCGCGAAGCAGCAATTGTATCAATTTATTAACAGAGAGAACTTGCAGGAGCCAAGTCATTATCGCAAGCTCCAAGCTTATGCTGTGAAGAAAGAACAAAGCTTGTTCTGTTTCATCCTCTTTTTTTTATTTGCTTCTTTTCTTAACTTATAAAATAAAATATAAAGTAAAAAAAAAATGGAAAAATTGTATACTGGTTAGGTGAAAGTAAAGAAGAGTGTTTGATAAAGAAAGGAAGAAAGAGAGATATAAAAGGAATCTTAAAATTAGATAAGTAATCTGTACAAGGTCTTTGCGTCTAAAGCTTCATTCTTGAAGGTTTAAGATAAGGAATAATTATCGTAGCCGACAGTAGCAGCAGCAGCAGTAGTAGTAACAGTAATAAGAGAAACTGTAGCTTGACTGGCTTTCAGCCCAGTGGACAGAAAGCAAAGCTAAAGGCTCTTCCCTTTTACCTCATAGTTTGCTCGGTGACTAATTAAGCGAGTAAAGCTAAGACAACACAAGCTTCGCGCAAGTTTAGTCTTTATCACGAGAAAGAGAAAGAGAGAGAGAGAGAGAGAGAGAAACGCGGTAGAAGTTGGCTTTGTCCTAAAGTAGGCGGTTTGCTTCTTTTAATCCATAACTATAGTATCTCTTCCTTTATCATCTCTTCTTACTCCTCCTTTACATCCTTAGCTACAATGTAAGCAGTCCTAGTAGCTTGAGTAGTAGTACGCCGAGATTTTAGCCTCTTTATAAAGGTGAAAGCTTCAGAAGGAAGTGCTTTTCTCTGTAGTGTCTTTCTACTATGCTATACGTATTTACGTCTACGTCGTCGTAGTCGTCCTCGTCGTTGCAAACGCACAACCTAACCCTCTCTACTTCAAGTTTTGCCATCCTAACTGGGACAGAGGGTCGGTCCCTTAATTTACGACTTTAGTTGTAATCCGAGTTTCAATTTGGGCACCAACAGAGCTTCTATCTCTCTTTAATACTTCACTTTCTATATCTGTCTTTGTCTGGTTTTTCTCTTTTGTCGGTAGGTAACGTTTGGACATAAAATAGTGGTCGGAATGGACATGAGAGGCAAGAGAATTGCCGAGGCGTTCACACAGACCGAAATAAATGAAAAATCGACTGACTGATGAGAAATGATTTATCTACTCGATTTATATTGCCTGTTAGAAAGCTAACAAATTAAAGATCTAATAGACGCTAATTTGACCGTTATAGATTACACATTAGTTTTCCTTACTTATTTTCATGGTTTTCTATTTAATTAGATATTGAAATATTTTTCGTTATTACAATAGACGGTCATATGACTAGTTTCAAAATTTAAGTTATTTTATTCGCATAGAATATATTCAAATATATATGTCATGA
This sequence comes from Anastatus disparis, assembly GCA_017163975.1. Classification (NCBI taxonomy): domain Eukaryota; kingdom Metazoa; phylum Arthropoda; class Insecta; order Hymenoptera; family Eupelmidae; genus Anastatus; species Anastatus disparis. The sequence goes on from JAFFSR010000226.1 coordinate 6,765,631, forward strand.
AATTAAAGCTAATTAATTCTACTATAATTTTAAAATTTTTCTATTTTTAAAGTGTGCCAGCACTAATATTCTTAATAATAAATATACATATTTGATCCTGTTAATCCATGTTAAAAATAATTAAAATAAAAAGAGAAATTCTATGATCAACCTAAAAAATTAATAAAATATTTTTATTTTCAAAAACTAAAATTAACTATCTTTGAAATAAACTCCTATAATCCTCTATGTTTATTAAAAAAATTTACAAACTAAAAAAAGTGAGCAAACAAAAGTAAAAAAAAAATCCAGAAGTACCAACTATAACGGAAATCGGGCATTGCATTCGTTTCGACTTTCGGGCAATTTCATTTTGTTTAATTGACGTTGGGGTTTATATGTTCGGGGGGCTAAGGCCGTTTTGCGTTTGCAGCTGTGTGCTGGCTCTTCAACGCGTATGTTACGCGACATACCCAGTACGTATATGTATATTACCGAAGTGCAGAACTCGAGATGAAAGTGCAGCGGCATTTGAATTTGTTATTTCGACCAAAATTGAAATAACAAAATGCGCAACGATACGTGTACATTATATGCTATTGATTTTTTCAATAATTCTACAAAATTATCGTAGCTCTGTTTCCCGTTAAATTATCAATTAATACTCCTGATGAGAGAGAAAGCGACAGACAAACCGAGAGAGTGAAAGAGCGAGTAGAGGAAAAGCTATGGAAAATCGAAAATTTAAACCCTCATTCAAAAATAATATACTAATAGATGCATCGTTAACTTGCTCTGAATTTGTCGATAACTGAGTGAAAAGAGGTAAACGATTTCAGCGGGAAATATATACGCGCGGGCTCGTGTATGCTATTGTTTTGATGCTTTTTGTTGGCCTTATCCGTTATAAATTTTAACGAGTACACAGCAGTGTGAATGGTTTCAATCGCGTAAATTGTCAACGAAATAAAGAGCATCGCCAATTGACAAAATACGTTAAAAAACAAAATTATTTCCCATTTTTTAAATCAGGAGTATAATGATGAGTTTTATAAATCATATTTTCCAAGCAATTATATAATGAAATATGAAAATTTATATTAATTTCAAGGATCTAATTAAAAATCTGTTCTAAATTATTCTTTATAATTACGTAATGTCATTAGCGCCAATTATATAAGGCAAATCCTAAATAAATGAATAATAAGATTGAAGAAGTTGTTACATAAAAGGAAACAACATTATTAGCGTAATTAAGTGCCTTTAGAAAGTAAATTAGCATTTTTGGTGTAATGATGATATTATATCAACAAGTATATCACTAACGCTCTCGTCACAATAGTACCCTTTTATTCAATGCTAAAGTTGGCTTTTAGAGAAAATTCAAAGTCACACGAAAATCACGTAGTTCTCCTCTTCCGTTGTTAAATCCAGTTGAAAAGACAAGGCCTTTTTTGGCCAACGGGGGTTTGGGGGAAAGCTATCAAGAAGACTAAAGCTCCAACGACACGATCCAGATGTGCGCGACTCTGTAGGAAAAGCAGAAGAGAAAACGAGCAGACATAAAAGGGATGAAAAGGCTCTTATACTACTTTTCGTTTCTAGTTCTCCTTTTGCCTTTCTCTCTGTGTTTCTCTATTTTCTCTCTTATAATGCATAATAACGAATTACAATTATACTCGTGTCATGTAACTCGCATTCACATAGAAAACGGCATTTATAGAGAATCGTTCTCTGAGCTTTTCTAACATTTTCATAGAAGCACACACATTGCACTTTCTCTCTCTTTTTTTTCTATGCTTTTTCTCTTCTTCATAATCGTGGTTACTGCTATAACGGAGGAGAGAGAGACATTCTGCAGTCCAAGCACGAGCTTCAGTTTGCACTTTAATTACAGCCTTATACTTGCTCGCTTCGACGATGATGTAAGCGCAATGTAAATGTCTCTCTCTTTTTCACTCTTTTTCTTTTTTTCTCTTTTGCTCTTCTAGCCTTAGTTTAGAAAAAAAAAGTAAAAACTTTCTCAGTTGCCTCTTTTTTTTAATGTTTATCACGAGGTAAAGGAAAATAAATTTTTGCAAATGTAAAAAAGTGGCCTTGATTATTTTTTTTCGGTGTGTATAATTATTTAAAATTTAAGTTCCATAATTAAAATATATTTTATTTTTTTTAAGTTCTTTTTCTAACTCTTTGAAATTAAAACATCAAAAGGCTTTAAACATAATATAACAACTTGTTTTGGAAGATGTAAATTTAATGAAGTTATGCAAATTATTTGCATAATTCGTACATAATGTTGCTTAGAAAAGATAAAAGCAACAAAAACATTTATAATTATGTACACGATATTTTAATTGAAAATTATGTATCGCAAATTATTAAATAACATTGTACGAAATTAGTTTGGGATTTAGCAAGATCATTTTTTGCCTAATTTTTGCACAACTAAAATATGGTAAAATTATAAAAATAAGTTATGACTTTAAATATCTTATATATATTTTAACTAGGTGGAGATGAAAGGAATTTCCGGTCCCATAGAATTCAAGGAGGGTCGAAGAATACAATTTAAACTGGATTTACTAAAGCTCAAGCAGCATTCGCTGGTTAAGGTGAGAAACGTGCGAGGAGAAATCCCTCCCCTGTGCTCTCTCCCCATACCCTCGCAAACTTCGTTTCATTTCTCATGTAATTAAGTAATTCGTTTTCTACCCTATTGCAAACTTTCTCTTCTTCTCTCTGATATTAACGATAAAAGGACCTCTGGAATAAAGAGACTATGACAAAAAGTCTTGTATAAATTGCCACTCTAGATGATTTTTCTTTTCTTTTTTTCTCTATTCTTTTATTATATTTTTTGTTAATTTTTTATTTTTATTATTACCCCAAAGGTTGGAGAATGGCGACCAGGTCTCGGGGTAAACGTTACTGACACAGCAGCTTTTTTTGAACCCGGTGCTACCAATGTCACTCTCATAGTCATTACAATTCTGGTAAGTTGATTTCTCCAATTATACGTATATACACGGCTATACCTTAATCGTATAAACCTTTCTCTTGTTCTATATACAAGTATATATATACATACGCGCGTTTTCATGAATATGCATAGGCAAAATCATCTCCAAAATTATATTTTCCGAAAAGCGTAACACTCGAGAAATACCTTCTCGCGCAGTTGTCTTTTATATTAAATTTTAATTTAATTTTCGAATTTCGAGATGTTATATTTATTTTAAGAAATTTTTAATAATCCAATAAGGAAATACGCTTTTTTAGTAAAAAATATTTTTCGAAATTCGATAAAAAATGATGAATGTATACCGATAAATCAAAATTTTCTTAATACTTGAATTAATAATGACGAACTAGAAAATAACAAATGTGATAACAAAGTTATACATATAGGATGATTTTACGATGATTTTATTCGCCTAGTCAAATTGATTTATGAGTTTTAAAGGTGGTATAGGGGGATCTAGTATAATATATATACACTAAAAGTTGAAAATTGATCTCTGGAATAATCGCTTTGCCTTGTTTTGACTTTCACTTTATTAGATTTCCCGTTTACGCGGCATGTTTACGAGTTTGCGCTTAACAATTTTCCCTTACGTTGGCCGTGTGCGAGCACGTTGCGAACATACATATATATGGAGCCCTTTAACGGCAACAACACGGTCCAGGCGAAAACTTTATTTTTTTTATTTTTTATTCTCATCTCTTTTTTTTCAACAGTTTATGATGAAAGTAGATGCGAACGTACGTGTATAGGGATATATAATACATTTGCGTACATAAGCAAGCGATATGGATAAATAAAGGATAAACGAATATTTTCGAAGTAAAGTTCAAAGTTTAAAAAAAAAAAAAGATAAATAAAAACATACGTTGAAAGTACGTAGGATTAAAAGATCATTTTTCACATTTATTGATTCAACCAGTTTATATTTTATATACTAAAGGAATTTCCCAACTTTTTTATCGTTACATACGCGTCTCTGTAAAAGGATTGTTGATACAAAAATAAAAAGCTTTATTTTTTATTTGTTTAACAATAGTAAATCCGAAACCTTTGAATCGGAAAAAGCTTTATTAAAACAATCACAATTTACAATAATCCAACTTGTTGTTATTATACATTAAATAAAAAAGTACCTGTTGAATCCTGTTTAATGTAGCTTGCTATTATTAAGGCAAAAAATTTTACAATGCTAATGCATAATATTTCACCAAACAACGCAGATATGTGATCAAAGACCTAACTTTTTTTTTGTCTCAACATTGCATGCAAATTGTGTCGCGTTGTTATTGTTATTATTATTATTGTTACGCTTTTATGTTGATAGGTATAAAAGCTCACATAATACACGTTGCGTACGTATAATCTTATTACTGAGATCCTCTTTTTTCATTATTCATTATGTTCGTCGTGAAAATATATTTGCCAAGTCAAAATATGTATTCAATGTTTGCAGGTGATAGTCTTTTTTTCTTGCATAATATAGAATCCAATACTTTTATGATAAAATATTTTTTTAACGATGTTCAACTTACTTTTTTTATTTATTTTTTCGATTTTTTTTTGTAAACCGGTTTTGACTTTAATACAAATTCTATCATGATAACGATCACTATACCTTTTGAATAAATTTCTTTATTATAATTTTAAGTAAAAGTTATTTGTTACCAATCATTTAGGAAATTAAGTTTTAAAAAAAGTAAGATAATACCACTTAATTAAGATGATTCTATAAATAAATTTTGATCTAGTCTATATTCTCAATCTTTTGAAAAAAAATATATTCAACCGCTCATTCGCATATTCATCTTAGTCAATTAAAGAGCTCAATAAAGCCATCATCTTCATCCCACGATCACTTATATTTTTGTCACGCTTCCCACTTATAATATCCTTATCATCTTAAAGTCATATCATCTATTCTTCTCTCTAACTCATCCCTAACGCCATACTTACCTTCTTAAATTTTCCTCGCACGAATGAGCGGCACCGTATTATTATTTTTTATCCGTTGTTATGTATGTATGCGGGGGAGGGTATAAAAAGAAAAAGAAAAAAAAAGAAGAAGAAAAGCTAGGTTGCGTTAAATAATGATATCATAGGAGACACCTTATGTGATGATGCACGAGGGAAAGAAGTATCATGGCAACGAAAGATTTTATGGTTTTTGCGTGGACCTGCTTGAAGCTTGCGCTCAACGACTAGGCTTTGATTATCAGCTGGAGCTTGCACCTGATCGTAAATACGGAGCTCAAGATCCAATAACCGGCGAATGGAACGGCATGGTTCGGGAGCTAATGCTACATGTACGCTATTATTATAAGAAACACTTTTTCTTTTATTTTAACTTTATTTTTTCCTATTTTTTATATTTAATTCTTGGTTTTTCTTATACACGTGTGAATTTATATTGTTTGCTATTGCTGTCGTTGCACGGTTTTGAAAGGAAGGAACGGGGTTTTTTTTTATCGCACCAGCTGGAATGCAGACACAACACTTTATTCCAAAACACTATTAATTTTTACTCTCTATTTTATTATTCAATTTGATCTCTAGTATTGATAAATATTTTAGCTTTTGTGTATTTTATTAGCTTGTATATGTATCTGCTTTGTAGTTATGTAACCATCCTATTTCCTTATACTTATTCTAGTTTTTTTAATAAAATACAAGTCATGTAAGTTATTATTAAATTTTATATAACAAGAATATAAATATTCAAAAATTGTACTTGTTGCTATAAATAATTGTCTTATAAAATTCATCTCTAAGCTTTCTAGAGATTGTAAGTATAAAGAAAAAAATAAAACACATAATACGTTCATTACGAACGTTGACCGTAAAACTAAGTTAGTAGTAAAAGCACGCATCGTAAGACCAATATACGATAATCACTTTCAATAAATTTTAAAAGGATTTCATTTATCAGTCCATCTTAAATTAATATGAATGACAAATCTAACAAATTTGTCTTGTATAACGACATCTAAATAATAAAATCAATCAATTGTTCTTTTATCCTACGAAAATTCTTGACTCTAAATAAAGTCATTAAATAAGTTTAAAAAGTTTGCCAAAATTCTAAAGTCACCCCTCTCTCGATATACGTAAACATACATATATCACGCGCGTATGGCAACATCGAAGAGTAATCAGTTTATAGTTGTAGTTTAATCAGCAGGTTACGCCGGAAGCAACCCCCTCAGACCCCTCTTTAAACTCTCTCTATATATATACACACACATATGTATATCTTAGTACATATGTACATTAGCTTAATCCATCCCTTCGTGTCCTCTCTCACTCCTTTACCACTCCTTATCATATGTATGTGTATATATATACATATATGAGAGACCGTTAGGAAAGCTTTCGACGTATAGGGTTCCCTAAGAGAAGCTAGATAAGCGCTCTCTCATAGTGCTTGTTGGCTGTTATATGTCGTGTGTGTGTATATATACCATAGCCATTGTAAATAATGATTAAAGCATTGCCAGTTTAATCGACAAATACTACAAGTCCATGGAAAGTTAAGCGCGTTATGGATAACTTTAAATTGACAAATTACCAAGCTTATATATGGCTAAATCTGTAACTGTATTATTGGCTATTAGAATTTTATACGGTTTCTGTTTATCGCTTGAAAAGTTGGCGGAATTACTTTTTTGACGTTTGATATCTGCATTAAAAATAAACGTTTAATTCAATGAAACACGTGTACGAAATACCAATTGATAGTTATGGTTAGGACCTTTTTATTTAAAGTAGCAGTGAAAGTTCGCTCGTATAAAAAGTAAATAAATTCTAATTTACATTTATAAAGCCTATTTTACACGTCATTATAATGTTTAATTTTAGTATACTAAATTTGGCTCCCTCAATGTCTTATTTTATGATCAGTCATTTGTAAATTGGGGAGTCAATTCAAGCGTGAAGGTATCAAAAATTTTCGACGTAATAATAAAAACAAGTTAAAGATTGTAAACTTCAGAGAACGTGAATTCAAGCAAAAAATAAAAGACACAAATTGGATAGCGAGTGATAAACCGTTCGGACCATTTGGCTTTGATTTGGTTTAGAATTTTTCTTCTTTTTATTTTTAACTTTTCCTTTTTTCTCGCCATTCCGTGAAGTAAAACAGGCTTTGCGAGTTGCAATTTAAATTTACTTTGGCAGATTCATGAGATTTCAAGCGCTTTTATTTGAGCGATTCCGAGGCTCTTTATTTGGAAGAACTGAGGAGACATAATGTCACTTAATTGCTCGAAACAAAATTTACGCTCTTGGACGTTAAAGTAATTTATTAAACATTCATTCTATAAATTTCACCCCAAAAAAAGGAAAGAAAAATCAAAAAGTTTCTTCTTATTTGAATATTTAAATGCTATTTGTTTCTTGTAATCATTAAGAATATTGTAAATTTTTTTTTCATTTTATTTAAACTTAAATTAATGGATTTTTTATTCTTTACAATTAAACTCCCATTTAATTCTTTTCTTTGGGGCTCAAAACATTTCTAAATATTATCTATCTTTAATTGCCGCCATTAACTTTACGGGAAAATAAAATGCTACGAAGCCACGGAAAACATACCTCATAACCTGTTGTACGTTGTAATAAAATCTAAAAGGTCATTACTGAATGAAAGTAAAGCTTGGCAGGAAAAAAGCTCTTAAAGTAACGATAAATATTATCAAAGAAACTTCACAACAGACTTTTTAAAATGGATTTTGACTTTTTTTTTTAAATTTCGAAATTGAACAACAAAGTCTTAGAGGCTATATTTTATGATGAAATAAAAGTTATTTTGAATTTTCATTTTCAATAAAATAAGCAACAGATGTTTCGAATCGAAAAACATTAAAAAATGTGCAGCATAAAAAAAGTACATATATACGCGAATTTTCAAAAGAAAAGTAATAAAGCAAAGTATTCCAAGTCTAAAACTGGCTTAACAGACGTTGCGAATATTCTTTTTTGGCAAAGTATAAAAGCGATGCGAGATGACGACTAAGCTTATAAAAAGTTAAGTTTAGCGTATTGTTGCATTCTTCCAAAAATAACATCGGTTTTACGAAGCTTAAATTTTGATTATCTTGTAAGATGCATTTTTATAGCCAAAGCAATGGGATATATTTTAGAGTTTATTCTAATAAACATTAATTGTTAAAATATCAATGTATAGTAATTGATTTTATGTATATGAAGTCCATATATGTATAGAGAAAAATATTTATATAGAATATGTTAAAAAGATATTTCTAAAGATATTTATAAACTAATATTTCAGAAATTAATATACAATAGAATGAACTTTAAAAAACAGATGCCATTATTTTGTTTACAATAACGTACTATAAGATAATGAAGAGCCGTGTTCCAAAGGGTTACTGTTCCTAGTTAGGATAAAAAGAAGCGTTGATAATACAATCCTTCGATAAAGGATGTCAATATGCGTACGTAAAAACGCGTTCGGATCATAAAAGAAAGAGAAAAAAAAAGCATAGAAGATGGCGGTTTTTTTTATGATCCCCTATAATACACCGATGCCATAATATATATATAGGAGCAGCCGTACGTGATGCTACGTAGCCGTGGGAATTTCAGTGGTAACGAGCGTTACGAAGGATTTTGTATCGACCTACTAAAGGAAATAGCGCACATGGTTGGTTTTGCCTATAGAATCGAGTTGGTACCTGATGGCAAGTATGGTGTTTACGACTATGAAACTGGAGAATGGAACGGCATTGTTCGACAGTTGATGGACAAGGTAAGTTTCAATTCTCTTTCTTTCTCATCTTCTTCTTCTACTTTTTTTTTTCTTTGTCCTATGTTGTGTCATATTCCGGTAAACTTTATCATCATCGCATATACGTATTCCTTTTTCGCTTGCTCGAATTTTCATTTTACCTCTATTCATGCTAAGCAAGCGTTAGAGAACACGAGAGCTCAAAAAACCAAAAACAACATCCTATATGCTTTTACATAAGCAGATTTTCATATTTTAAAGAAGAGTAAAACGCTATATTATAGTTTATATTTTATATAGTCGATACCAAAACTGCTTGAGCAAGTATGTATATAGAAACGCTTTTGTACCTGGCAACAGAGATTTTGAATATACATAACGTACGCCTAAGCAAATTTAAAACCATTGTCGAAACTTTGAAGAACTTTTAAAAACTGTATTTGAATGTTAAATTTTTTTAATATTATTAATTAGGTTGAAAACTATATTATATTTTTTTTAATCTCTCCTTTACCTTTTTATCTCTTGGTTCTCTTATATCTCTTTTGTTTAATCAATATTCAAATGGCTTTCAAATAACGCTTCGCGTGTATATATTTTTTTTAATGAAAAACTGGAAAATATTAAATAGCATAATTGAAATTAAAAAATTATGCAGAAAATCTACAAAATTGAAGGGTTTCGCTTTCGTACCAAGCGATTATAAACTTTGACTTGCTGAATTTTCAGCGGCTCTCTCTCCTCACCCTTTATTCACTTTCATGTCAAAAATTTAGCTACAAATTTTACATGAAATGCGAAAATTCAAATTTAAGGCTACTGAATTAATTTCATAATACAAACTCATAATTTCGAAAGTTTCTATATTTTACAAGAGCCATAGATTCGCTGATTAAATATTGCAGTAGATATTGAGGCAAATAAATTATCATAATTTTTAATAAAGAAAGTTATTATAGCATTATGTAGTATATTAAGATATTATACCCTGGGTATATTTAAAATAAAAGCAATTAATTACTGGGAATCGTGATAAATATTGTTGGAATGACCGTTTAAGTATCTCATTAATGTTCTCAATTAAAATACAAAACATCGAACGATTAACTTGAAAGTACACAATAATTACATTTTAAACAAACAAAAAGAGAGAGAAAAAAATGGCAATGATCTCCAATTTGTACAGAGTAATAGAGTGATAGTGTATATCAAAGTGCTGAGCAAAGCAAAGAGAGCGTAAAATCGAACGGCTATTGACATTTCCACAAGTGTATTTGAGAGAAGAGCTCCAACACACACACGTATACACCTACACACACAGAGCCAGCATCATTTCTCTTAAAGTTGAGCTTTGTCATTTGGAATAATAAGACAAACTGAGAAATAGCTTTGAAAACTAGTAAACAGGACAATGCATAACGTAAAGAAAGCATCAAATATATCTGAAGACATTTGCCTAGTGAATTAAAACAAAAGATCTTCTTGCGATGTATTTTATCTTGATCGTTTAGGGTATGTTTCGCGTTTCGCATTTCCATGCAGAATCCAAAATTCACATGGAAAATATATATGTGTACTCTCGTTGTAGCAATAACAACGGAAGACAAATAGTGTATAGTCACAACTTCGCATACACAGACACATATAGGCTTTTACAATGCAAATTGCGAAACAACCTACTGTAAGAGCTCATGTTTCCAAACTATATACATTATTGTGGATACGTACACGGAACCTTTCACGTCAACTCGCATAGTCAAAAAATACAAATCTCTGAAAATCTGGAAATATGTTTTCTTTAGTGCCTAAAAATTTTTTAAGAATCAAAGTCGAAATGATCAAAAGTAATGGAACATTAAGAATCATAATTTTTAGTTATTAAAGGCAAGTTTAACATAAATATACATTTTTTCATTTTATTTTTCGCTGGTCAGATTATCTAAAAATTTAGATATATTCGACATGTTATTTCCACTAAAAAGATATTTCATCAACATTTTATTTAGAGTTTACCATATTTTTTACAAGTAAAAAATTTATTAATTTTTTTTATTCAGAAAATAATTTAGAAAAAAAAAGAGAATTTTTACTTTCCATGTTCCATTATCTTTGATCGTTTTGACGTTGATCACTAAAAAATCTTATTGGGTATTTTGAAAACTAAGTGAAACGTATTCCCAAACTTTTAGCGATTTTTATTTTTTGATCGTGTGAAATGCCATGAAACGTCCCATGTATGCTCATAAATATACGTGCATACTGTTTCCCATATCAGTTAAATATAGTAGACTTAACTTTAGTAGTAATAGCCAATGAAGCGCTTTAATAAAACGAAACTTTGGGAACATTTAAAATGTTTGTTAAGCACCTTTAAACGTATACTTGTTGAGAGATGCCTTTAATGTATACGGTTTCGCAGCTGTAATTTCGATTGCGTCGTTTCAACCGTTTAATTACCTTCAGTACTAGATTGACACTTTCTATGGTTAAAAAAAAGAAAGGAAAGTAGAAAAAAAGAGCTGAAAAATTGGACTCCTGGGAAATGCAATATAGGCAATAAAGACAGGCACTTTTTTTTCTTCTTTGAAACTTTATATTTGCCTACTAGTAGTTTACAAAAGCTTTTTTCATGGTTTAACAGTGTAATAAATATTTATAATAGCTAGAGCTTAAATAACGTACTTTTTAGTGCATAATAAATTTGAAAAATTTAGTGAAATAAAATCTTTTTTTTATTTCACGGAAAAAATAAAATTTAAATGACTTATGAAATAATGTTAAATTTTCTACTTGACATCAAAAAGATGGTATTATAAAAGCTTTAAATATTCTTTTAAGAGCTTTTCAGATAATTTGTTAGTAGCTTTGAAAAATATTTTTCGAAAATAAATTTATTTTCAAAGAAATAATTAGTTTTTTTCTATAAAGTGAATTATAAATATTTAAACAATTTTTAAAACACTGAATTATAATTTTTTGAAATAGTATGAGAAGAGAAAAAATTTTTAATTTGAAGTAAAGTTTTTTAAATACTTTATCGAGTTAATTCGTTATGAAACATTAAATTACAAAAACTAATCAATTTTTTTCACACCTTAATCAAACACTAACGAAAAAAAACGCATATCGATCGAAACTAAAAAAACAAATACAGAGCTTCATTTTTTATTTAATCATTTGTATGAATTGATATTAAACGAATGAGATGCAATCGATTAATTTTTTCCTCTCTTTACCATTGTATTCGTGCATAAAGCGTAAAAACGTGCAAAAAAAAAACAAGAAAGAAAGAAAGAGAGTATCGTTATTTGTTGAGTAATCGAGTGTCCGTATGCAAGCATAGACCTCTTGAATATCGTGTGAACACGATTGATTGCCGAGGATTTAACTGACGAGAATTTTAATACTGATATATAAGCTTGCATCGATAAAACTCACATACATACAAAGAATAAAAAAAAACAACGAAATTAATGAATAACAGTGGTACGGGCATTTATTTTTCATTTGAAAATTTTAACATCACTGAGGCGCATGGTCACGTCACATGATTGCGAACATTCGTATTTATGCAAATGCTCTGGATGTCTCGACGCGATGTAATCGTTGAAAAAAAATGTGTGTTTAATACATAATTTTTCCAATAATATCGAATAACTTTTCTGGATTTTTTATTACATTTTCTTCTTTTTTTTTAATCATTATTTTTATGAATTTAATTGAAGGACTATTAAATTAACAAGTTTGTTTTTGAAGGGAAGAAGTATAATGCTTATTCAAACTTTATTAAAAGAATTCAATTAAAAAGTCCGTAATTATATTCTTCTTACGTAAGTTTTAAACTTGTTATACGCTCCAATTAAATAAATAAGTTTTATTAATTTTCCAATGACACTAATCATTACGAAGTTCATTTACTTTATATCTAGAATGTATTATTACCATTTTATTTTATATATTTCAAACTGACACTTATACTTTATTAATCTACGTTCATTTACGTAGCAAGGAGAAAATCATTTTGATAAAAATTAAAATTGTTTATAGTTTTGACAAATTGCTGTTATAGTAAAAAATTATTATAGTGACTAATAAAATTTACAAAAAATTTAATAAAATCTAATGTGTTTTTAGTATATTTCATGATAAATTATTGTTATTTTTTGGTATAATTACAGTTTGTGACAATTTAATTATGATTTGATTTAATTTTCACTAAAACATTTTTCTCCACGTATACTTATATAATTTTTGAAAAAAAAGCAATATTCTTATAATAACGACGTAATAAAAATAAAAAATCATCTAAAAAATCAATTTTTTAACAATTTAATTTGTTTAAAGAAATTGCAAAAATTTGAGGATGATTCATGAAAAGCAATCTAGTCGTCTTACATAGAGTATACGTGCGATGCATCGTCTTTGTAAGAAAAGTGAGCGCAAAGCTGGTCATTATTTTTAGTCGGATCATCATTAATAATGCTACTGAAGAAATCTGACACTGCTTTGCGGTTATTTCACTTTAATAAAATTTGAAATGAAAAGATTTATACCAATAAAAATTAATATACGATTTTCCATTGTTCAATAATTTAATTGATTGCCAATAATTCCTTTTATGTATAATAAAATAATAAAATATAGAGTACATATTTATACGAGAGTCTCTTTTGATGAAAAGCAACGGAATAATAATTTTAAATTTATTATACCCGAGAAGGAAAAGAAAAAAATGGAATATTATTCATTACGTAAGGAATCATTTTAATTTTTTCATTCATTTAATTTAGAAGCCATTTTATCACACGTGCACATTTTTGTAGAATTTTCCATAGCTAAGCAATTAATTCAATTTTTCATTAAAACGCTTGTAGCTCATTTTTAGTCATTTAAATATTTTCATATTATAATGCATGCACATATTTTTCAGCATAAAATATTTAATCATTATTTCTAGAACATGAAACATTATCATATTGTATTAATTATGATGGTAAACAAATTTGTAAATATTTTCATAAGTTTAGTGTAATAGATTCGCCGACTAATGAATTAATTACTTTCTCTGTTTTGATAGAAAGCGGATTTGGCGGTTGGATCCATGACTATAAACTATGCTCGTGAAAGCGTCATCGATTTTACAAAGCCTTTCATGAACCTGGGCATTTCCATCCTCTTCAAGGTAAAATAAATCGGACTTGAAAAGCCACGACCAGTTCTCGAAAAAAAAAACTTTTTTTCCAAAAAAAAAAAAAAACAAACTTACTTACAAAAAATAGAAAAAAAAAGAGATTTAAATACTACGCGAAAAATTTGGGTCAGTTAAAATAAAAAAAAAAGGTGCTAGTACCTATTAAAAGTTTGACTCATTATTCACGGGCAATTAGCTTCTGTTCGAGGCAGTCGCGTGTCTCTCCCCTCAAAAACTCTTTTTCTAAACGAGCTTGGATAAAATAAACTTCCTCAAATCTGCCACAGCAAGAGAGAGAATGAGTAAAAAAAAAGTGAAGTAAAGAGAAAGAGAGTATAGAACACTTGACTACGTTATACGAGCTTTTATATCCCTCCCGTCCGCCTTCCTCATTCGTGTATTATTCTCTACGAGCTTCTCGTCTTCCAAACTTCCTAGGCGGGATTTTATTATCTGCGAAAGCACGACGTTAAAAAAAACTCCCTCCAAGGTTTAACCGTTTTGTTGGACATGCTCGGTTTTCAAGAGATTGCAAATATAATAAGCTTGGAGATTGAAAAAAAAATATCCTCGTTAGGAATACTTCTGAGCAAGCTTTTTCATTGTTAAAAGTTTAGTTTTTAGATTTTTATTGAAATATCTTGTTTTAAAAAATATAAAAAAAATTAATTTTTTTTTAATCATTTAGATAATAGTTATCTATTTTAATTGTTTTTGTAATAAAATTTACTTTGTTAATTAAAATTTCCTTTAGTAATTCTAATTCCTGAATTTCTTAATTTATTTATTTCATTCATTAGAAAATACAACTCTTAAAAGAAAAAATTAAAGATCAAAACTTAAGAATAAACTTTACAAAGCCACAACAAAATTCGTTGATAAAAGGCTAATATTTTTCAATGCTAGGGTACATAATACACAAGTCTAATGAACTTTGAAGAAGGCGTAGTACAGTGCAGTGTACAAGACCTTTAATCGTTGCAAATTGACCACTCAAGCGCAATTAAGGTAACCGCTTAACGGTCACCTTACTCAAAGGAATACTCTCCCTCCCACCCCCGAAACTAACTATCCTTAGAATGGACCTCTCCTTTAACGTTGTACATTGCATACTACTCCTCCAGCATCGTCGACGTCATAGTCGTAGTCGTAGACGTCTACGTTGCCTATGGTTACCAGCAACATCGATAAGATTAAAACTGGAAACTTTAACGATCACAAAAGCTATACTTTTAGCATTTTTTTCCCTTTTTTCATTAATTAAAAGAACAGTAATTGATAATTAGTAAGTAATTGTTAGTTGATAACCAGAAGATTAAAATTATAGATAAGATCAATTTTTAGAATATACTGTATGTATCAATATTAATTGTTTTCATAAAATGATTCAACTTTTATAACAATTTATGAATAAAAAATGAATAAATGCCTTAAAATCGTATAAAAATAGAAGTGGTGAATTTTAATCCGTATTCAAGCTTTAAATATAAAATCAATTCATTATTAAATACAAAAATAAAAGAAAAAATTTTAAAAATCGTTAAAATAAATACGTTTATATTATATGAAAAAGTTTTCAAGCAAAGTTAAAATTTTACTCCAGTAATAAATTTTATTCTGTTTCATTTGCATATTTAAAAACAAACACTGTAAAATATAAAAAAATTAATTGGAAATCAAACTCTAGTTAATAAAAATAAAATTGTACTGAAATTTTAATAAAATTAACATATTTAATTTCAGGTACCAACAAGCCATCCAGCTCGACTTTTTTCATTCATGAATCCATTAGCAATCGAGATCTGGTTATACGTACTAGCAGCTTATATACTTGTCTCTGTGACGATGTTCGTAGTAGCCCGTTTCAGTCCTTATGAATGGAATAATCCTCATCCATGTCATTCGGGACCAGAGATCGTTGAAAATCAGTTTTCTTTAGCCAATAGTTTTTGGTTCACTATTGGTACTTTAATGCAACAAGGTAGCGATCTCAATCCTAAGGTACGTACATAAATGTAAATTTAACTACCTCGATAAAAAAAATCGTTAAATCCTGAAATCTCCGGGGGAATTAATGAGATTTAACAATCGTTCGACAATTTAAATTTTATTCAGGTTTAACTATCCCTTTTATATACGTCTATACACACATATACACGCATTTAAACGTAGAACGTAATAATGTTAGCCACAAAATCGACATGGTAATTGTGTTTACGCTTTGGTCGAAGCAATCATCGCACCTCTGGTAAACAAGCGGTCTTTGAAATAATTAAATTTATGTTAATTAAACCTCAAGCGCGAGCCTCGTCACAATCTATATATATAGCACACGCATTCATGATACGTAAGCTGGCCTATCAATCCTCTTAATGCGCGATAACTTTTAATACTTTTGATTCGAAAACACGGCGTCAATTAAGCGATGCTTGTTTTACTAAGATTTTAGAATTTACTTTATTATCAAGAGGTTGTAATAACATACGAAAGAATTTAATTTTCGGAGTAACTAAAGTTTGGCTTCCATGTAAATGTAAAAACGCGTAAATAATTTAATAGAATAAGTTAGAGAAGCATTTTGTAAACAAGTCGTTACATTTCTAAAATTTATAATAGATGGTTATAGAAAGTTCTCGAACAATTTTATTAAAATTACTCAGAATTCTCTTTTGAATTTCCCTATGGAAATAATATATAAGACTATAAATTTTTAATAAAATTAAAGAACGAAGTATTATCTCGTAATATTTATTTAAAAGCTTATTACCAAATCCTAAGCTAAAATAAAAAAAAAACTTCCTATACTAATATTTTACTTAAAATATTAATAATTATAAAAACATTTAATTTTAAAATAATCCTTAATTAAATTTCAAAATTTCCATAATTAATAATTTTTTGTTTATAGGCTGCAAGCACACGCATCGTTAGCGGTGTCTGGTGGTTTTTCACGCTGATCATTATTTCATCGTACACTGCTAATTTAGCGGCTTTTCTTACGGTAGAACGTATGATAACGCCCATAGAAAATGCTGAAGATCTTGCCAGTCAGACTGACATCTCATATGGCACATTAGAAAGTGGTAGCACTATGACATTCTTTAGGGTAAATTATAAAGAATTTAAAGCTTCACTGTTAAAAAAAATATAAAATACATGAAGTTTAATACAGTTTTCAACAGAACTTGCACATGAAATTAAATGTCTTTTGATCATTAAAATGATATTAAAATAAGATATGTATGAAGACTGTATTCTGATTCGCATGAAAATTAATACATTGTACTAAAATTTTACTGTAGGATTACATGAAATTTAATACTTATATAGAATGTGAGTTTAATCTAATTTTTGCATTAAATTTTATTTAATCCTATGATAAAATGTATTAATTTTGATGCAAATAAAGATTAATTAATAATCAATTTTCATACTTATTATTCTTTAATAACACTTTGACTAATGTGATGTAAAAAAAACAAATAATAAAAAGCGTTATAAAATTATTTTTTTTTAAATTTTATTTAACGTCGCTGTATTTATGGTATGATTACGAAGCTAATTAGCGACGGAGGTAGTCAGTGTGTTTGTGAACAAAGTACATCAATCGGCTGAGAGCGGGATTCGAACTCGGGACCTCGAGATTACGAATCGATCGCTCTACCGACTAAGCCACTGACGACCTCAGAATAACACTTTATTGGTCAAAATAATTAAAGTTCATGTCCAAATTTCATTAAAAACTAAGATACACGCATTAAATTTCATGTTTTCTTTTTTAACAGCGTCTATATTAAATAAGATGTATAAAAAAAATTAAACTTAAATTGTTATTTAAGGATTCGATGATCGAGACGTATAAAAAGATGTGGAGATTCATGGAAAACAAGAAACCATCCGTATTTGTACCAACTTATGAAGAAGGCATACAAAGAGTTCTTCAGGGTAATTACGCTTTCCTCATGGAATCAACAATGTTAGATTACATTGTTCAAAGGGATTGTAATTTAACGCAAATTGGTGGTTTACTTGATAGCAAAGGTTACGGTATTGCTACGCCCATGGGTAAATGTTACATAAGTCGCTTAATAGATCTATATGTAAGCCTTTAATCAATTATTTAAATATTCCATTTATCTTTTAGGCTCACCTTGGAGAGATAAAATATCATTAGCGATATTGGAGTTGCAAGAAAAGGGCGAAATACAAATATTGTATGATAAATGGTGGAAAAGCCCAAGCGACACTTGTATGAGAAACGAGAAAGGGAAAGAAAGTAAAGCTAATGCATTAGGAGTAGATAATATAGGTAATTATTGTTTACATTTTAAAATAAACATCAATTAGATTTAAACTAATAAATTTAAATGAAAATTTACAAATGAAAAAGAGGACTCGTTTTGGTTAAATGTTTAAAGAGAGAAAATAAGTTTGGTTAAATGTCTCATTAAATAAATTTAAGAGGGGTTTAAATTAATGTGCTATGTGCTTTGAATCTTTGAAAGTTACAAAACTTAACTTTACAGAATGCATAGGTTACGAAGAAGAACTTGCAAAATTTGCTTGTCGTCAAGCTATTAAACATACTCGCGCTATACGGACAATTGACTTAATAACTTTATTTAACTTGTAAAAGATTTGTCCTATATATACATACATACACACCCGCAAACGTGTGTACACATGTATAAAAAATTAGAGCCAAAATTATAGCTAAGCAAAATTATAATATAATAGAAGTATAACAATAGTAAAATTATAGTATATAATTATTTCACGGTACTATAATAAGCAACTATAATAAATATATATTACTATAAAATTATCACCATTAACTAAAACGTAGTTGATACAAGTAAATCATTAATTACAACGTAGCTAATGCAAATCATTAATTACGTTGTAATCTTATAATTATTAACTACATTGTAATTGATGTTTATAATCTTATAGTAATGATTATATAGATGCTTATTTTAATACCGCGAATTAATTATATAATTTCACAATAGTAAAACTGATAATATACTATACTTTTAATTATATTTTTCATAAGAAATGTATTTTCATTTAATTATTTTATTGAATTTTGATATTTTAGGAGGTATTTTCGTCGTTTTATTATGCGGACTGGTATTCGCAGTGCTGATTGCTATTTTCGAATTTTGCTACAATTCCAAAAGAAACGCACCAGTCGAACAAGTAAGTTTTTACATTAAATACATATTGTCAATTTAATACTTTATGTTTGAAGCATGTGCTTTAAAACAATAATAAAATAAGAAAAATTGGAATGTTGCATGTTTTAATTATTGTTTAGCATGAAATGAGCGATGAATTCTTCATCGATTAGTGAAAGACTATAAGGCAGCTTAAATTAGCCTACAAAAGTTCCAAATAAAGCGCAGGTAAGCAATATATATGTGTATAATTTAAAATAATGATTTTATTAAAATATAACGAAATATAATTTTCTTTCATTAAAATTACAAAATAATAAGAGCCGTAGAGTTTTAAATTTACATAAAATAATTTGAAATTTTACGCATATCGTATATCCCTTTGTATTAAAATTTTAAAATAGACCGAATTTTTCCATAATTTTATTTGCATGCCTTAAATTATTTTAAAAGTATTAAAATTTTATACATACTTCCATCGAATCATATTTAGTGGCATGCATATTTAGTTGAATAGAAAAAATTTCTTATTATATCAATATTTATCTATTACGAATTATTATTAAACAAATGGAAATTTTAAAAGGATGTGAAATGCCGACATTACAGTTTTCCAAATTTTTTATTTTTAATATCAAGATTTTAAAAATATTTCTATTTTATTAAGTATAGCCTTCCACTTTACTTAATAAAAAATATGACATTCCAAAAAAATTTTTGCATAATAATAAAAAATCTGGAAAACTACAATGAATAATTATGTATTACAATACCTTAAAAAAATTTATAATAGTTCATAAATTAAAATATATTTATAATTTACATTAATTTGGAAAATATTATTAACTGAAAAAAAAGCAAATTATTGATTATCTATGATTTTTCACAGCAAAGAACCCCTATACCGCCGCCTACCTGTTCAGGATCGTTGCAAGGTATACCTCAAGTATCGCAACAGAATCAGCAGCAGCATCAGGAATCGCTGTGCTCGGAAATGGCACGGGAATTATGCCGTGCCATAAGATGTCACGCCTCGTCGCGTCGTAGAAAAGCTTGTGAAAAATGTTCAACTCACGTCGTTGGTTATCCTATTGATAATTCTACGCCTACGCCGATCAATGGAGTGAGATCACAAGTATAATTATTCTTATTAAATAGACCTATTCTCAAGTTTTTATAGCCTTTAATGGCCTATTATATTAGCACCTTCTTTCTTTTAGTAAGAATTATTGCAATGATAAAAAATTCGATGTAAAGATTAAAATTTTTTCAATTGATCGTAATATACATTTGAATTTACAATTGTTCAAAAGAACTTAAAACGATTTCGTATTAAATAATTTGCATAATCATATTATGCAAGATGCAATAAACGTATTTTTTTCCTCTTTAATTGATTTAACAAAGTTGACAATCTAAAAATTTTTTTTAAACAAAAGATTTAAAAATCTTAAGCTTTCATAATCCAACGTAATTATATATTTTTTTCTTTTACAGAGAAGTAGCCTGGGACTGGAAATGTCACCTCACATTCATATGCACCATCATTCACCGTCACACGATTATGGACTGGATGGAAACTAACTTCGACCAAAATAAAAAAAACACTAAAATAAATTTACAAGGATATACGCTTTAAATTATTTTTACCGATAAATGTAACGATGGGTTTATATAGACGCGACGAAACATCATTTGTACAACGTGCACATTTCTTAGAATTTAAGATAAAAAAAAGAAAAAAAGTAATTATTAATAATAAAGTTGTCTTTATGTCCTTTAAAACAATGGATATAAATTGTCTTCTAGAAGGCTGATATATGTTAACGACTTTATTCTGCACATAAAAAAGTAACGGATAATTTTTATCAAAGGGCAAATGTCTTTAGAATCAGTAAGCCTCAACATATTATAAAAAAAATGAATGAATCGTGAATTTTTTAATTTTTTAAAACTTCACAATTATTGGTAAATAAATAATTAATAAATAATTGATCATATGAAAAATTTTTCCTTTAAGTAAAAATAATAATTCATATTGATTGATTTTGTACATAAAATTCAGATTCGTAATGAAAAGGAAAGAAAAAACGATAGACGTATAATTAAGTTGATAAAGTTGGAACTAACTTTGTGAATCATAATTATTTCATGATATGAAAGTATAATATTCTTTTTGGTTTTATAAGTGAAATTTAAGAAATTGTAACTAAAAAATATACTCAATTGAGGAAGTCGTAGAAAAGTACAATTTTAATGTTTGATGTTACACACATTTTACAAACGTGAGAACAAAAAAATGCCAATGTCTATTTAACACGATATCAACAAATACATTGTATTGATTTTAACAGCTTAAGAGCAGCTATTTTTATTTTTTCTTTATATTATAATTTTTTAAATTAATTTTAATAAAGAATCGTTTCATAGATATACAATTTATATTTTATTTTGCTCTCGATCTGTTAATATTCTATCTTCAAATCAACGTCACGTTTAATAAATACATAAAAACATAACAAAATGTATATAAAAACAAAATTATAGATAATCAAGAACATATAAAAATGAAATTTGTAAATATAAGATTTAACGTACTTATATTTTTTTTCACCTTTTTCCCAAAATTTATTTATTGGTTTATTCTATGGTTTTATATGCAACTATAATTTTACCTTTAACATTTTATAATTTTAATTATAATTTATGAAAAAAAAAGTTCATTTATTAGAACTTTTGTAATTGTTGGACTTGCAACCGGAGAGCTCGAGTTCGACTCCCGATCTCAGTTGATTAACACAAGCACCACTGTACGTTACATGTGCTTTGTTCACAAATATACTGACGATCTCCGTCGCTAATTAGCATCGTAATGATAGCTTAATTACAGTGACGTTAAATAAAATTAAAAAGTTAAATATTTAATTTTGAAATGTTTAACTTAACTTTGTTTTTTGAAAAAAAATTACTTAAAACTATTTTTGGAAACTTTAATAATTAAGGAGATTTTTGCGTTCAGGAGCCTTTTGCGAGCGTGCCTAATAAAGGCCCCTCAAAAAGGAACAAATAGGATTTTTGTATTATAAATAATTTTTATAAAAATTTATAGTTGTAACTTCAATTATATTTAATTAAATATATAAAAAATTTTGAAAAAGATTATAAAAGATTATATAAAAAATATGTTATTTACGATTATTAATGTTCTAATCGCATTAATGTTCATAAATTTTTTAAATATTTTTTTTATTTTATCGATAACATGTAATTTTTTAACAAATTTGAATTTTTAATGAAAAAATCTATAATTTTTGTTTTTTATTCACAAAAAACTACTTATTTATTACTGAGTTATAAGCATAAATGTTATTTTTCCTATAAGAGCCCATGTAATTTTCAATTTCTATAATTTTTTTCTCTTTCATTTGGTCGATAATCTTATATTTTTAAAGTTTCTATGAAATACTCGTAATTTATACTTTTCTTGGTATTTTTTTACAAAATATCTTTATTAGATAGGGTTGACCCACCGAGCTTTTTTAAACTATTAGTTTATGTCACAATTTTTTTGAAAATCAAATTTTTTCATGAAAAAAGATAATTTTAAAAAATGGTACGAGTCAGTTTGCTAATATGATTTAATAAAACATCAAATATCTAGAAAACCTTTTTTTGTACGACCACAGATTTAGTGCATTATATTTCATATTTTTTCGTATAAAACAGTATCTATAATAACTTTTGGCAAAAATTTTCATTTGATTCAAAAATATATTCATGTAACTAATAAACACTGCAATTGTTATTGTAGCTATTTTCTTTTCTTCTTCTTTCTTTATTATTTTTCATTGGCCATGACAAGCACTTTGGCTTTTGGTCATTCGGCCATTACCAGGTAAATCTTTTATATTTTTATATCCAGTTGTGCCCAGTGGGACTTTTTTAACAACACAATTTTTGCCCAATGGGACTTTGTAAATAAGTTTTTCGTGGTCTCCGGGTTCTACTCCCCGCAGAAAAATTCGAAAAAATTTTTCCGAAATTTTCCCGGGGAATCGAACCCCGGTCCACTAGAGCGCGAGCCAAGAGCCTAAGCCCCTGCGCTACCGCCGCTCCTCTATTTTCTTTTCCTGCATATGTTTATTATTTCTGAGAAAATTCTACTATGTTAATCGTCGGTAAAGTAGGAATTGTTAGATTGATTACTTGAGTTATTTTTTTATTTTATCAAAATATTGAATGACTTATTGATATGAATTTTTAAACTTATTGATATGAATCTTTGAACTTATTGATATTAATCTTCAAAGATACATATCAATCAGTCATTTTATTTAATAAAAAACTTTAGTTAAAGTATAATTTTCTTTATTTTGTTTAGATAAACGCAAACATTTGTATTTACAAATAGCTTAAAAAAAAATGAAAATTAAAAAAATCATATAAATTATTAATTAATCTTATTCTCTATTTTTTTATAAGTATTTTTTAAGTTTTAAAGTTATGACAATGATAATAAAAATTTCATATTTTAGGTAAATATTAAGGTTTAATAAATAAGAAAGAATAATTTTTTTTATATAACATCATTTATTAAGGGATAAAATAAATGACAAATAACATATCACTTATATATGAAACTATAACATTTCTTAGAGTGTTCATTATTCATTACGATATAAAAGAAATCACATCACATACAACCCTCCCCACATGGTGATGGTCACACTTCGCTCAAAGCGTCAGCGAAGAAAACTTAAAAAAGAAAAGTTATTATTTATTAAAAAATATAAAAAAATAATACAAAATCACACTTTTGTCGTCTAAATAATGCTCTCTTTCTCTCTTCCTTTCTCTCTCTCTCTTTCTCTCTCTCTAATCTTGTGGGCAAGCATATAAAGTTATTATTTGATCTATGATAAAATTAAGCTTAGACCACTTTGCTTAAGATTATTAAAAGATCAAATCGTTTGAAGATGTTAGGTACGTACATACATAGTGCGATATTCAACATAATAGACGACAATACATACTTTACATTACATTAAAGACTTATTTTTTTTTACAAAAAGAGAGAGGGAAGAAGTCTTCAATCTCCAACGCTTCGAACCAGTACGATTATCAATCATATTTTTCCTCACAATATTTTTATTTCATCCATGATCCTCGGAAGGGTCAAGTCAAATCACTTGAATTATCACTCTTGATGCGGTGGCTTGTACAATTAATATGCTTTGTGACTTTTGAAAGTGAAAACGACGCCATTCGAACGAGCAACATCACTATACGTATCATATTTTTTTAGTATTTTGTATCATTTAGATATAGTAAAAAATCGCAAGAACGAAGACGTTTTTAGCACTTTCAGAGCTTTGACTATTTCTCGAGACATGATCTCGATTCGATTTGTTTCATCATCATTATTTTTAATTTCTCTCGGTACCACATGCTATGAAACATTGCTGCTTCTCACATTATACGTTAGCATTTTATTTTCATCTTGTAATATATTTGTGTATATTTTCTATTTAAAAAAAAAACGCGAGTAAGAAACGATAAAGCTATGCTGTTTATGAGTCAGCAAACTAAAACCAACAGTTACGAACGATAAACTATTTTTAATATTTTTCGCTGGATTCTTTGAATGTCCTCCTGTCTCTCCTCTTATTATATGTTTTTTCTGCTTTTCTCTCGCTTACTATAATAAATTATAAGAATAAGACAGTAATAAAAAAACTGCGTTAATTGAACAAACCAAAGTTCAGGACACGCATTTACAAATTCTTTCACGGCGATCTTAATAGACATATAATTTTGCGAGTCCATCATTCGCAATTGTGATCTCGCCGCCATCGCAATGTTTACAAGTAAATTGGATGAATATGCGAAAAAAGTATAAAATTGCGACTTTACTAATCACTAAATGGCCTTTTTAAAAGTTTCCAAAGTAATCTCGTCGATGAAATTATTTTCGAAATAGCATAGTATTTTTTTGAATTTATTATTTTTCCAAATAAGAATACGTTAATTGTAACATCAATGAGATTACTGTGGCAAAATATTTACGAAATGTTTCCTTTTTCCTTCTCTTCCTTACTAATACATTTATACGGATTATATTTAACGCATTCTCACCCATATAGACGTTTTAACAACATCGAAAGTAAGGATATATTTATATATAAAGGTTTACTGTAACGCAGTAATTCGCTCGACATCCCTCGACTTTTGCACTCTTTTTGAGATCGTTCAGTAAAGATTTGTGAACGCCTTTTGTCGTTTCGAAGACTCGCGAAGATCGAGAAAGGCGTTCACGAATCCTCAACCACTTTTTTAAACTTAAATAATAGATTTAGCCAACGAATTCTCCGTGGGCTGCATGAAATAAGAGTTGCAATGAGGAATGCCCGAGCGAGCAAATAAATTCTTAAATAAAAATTGTCAATCACGCGCGAAGGAAGAGAAAGAACGAGATGATGACAAAAGTTTTAAACGCATAGAGAGACACGAGGAGGATTTAAAAGTCAAACGTGTTTAAAACGCCATTCCTTTGTTCTCTCTGACTTTGTCCAAATAATAATAGCATCTTTTAAATTCTCTCTCTTACAAATGATATAATGATGATTGCGAACGAGTTTTTTTGTATTAGGGAAAGAAGGTATGTAAAAATAAGGCGCGTACACTTGATAAGGCGGCGATTCAATAAAAATTGTTACGTCCAAAGTAACTTACGTTTCAATTCTACATAATTTTGGTTCAACACAGCATTTTTTTTATTTTAACGCGACAAAAACTATTTATTTTCTTTTACTATCTCACTGATTTAGATTGAACTTTTCTTCATTCTTTATTCCTCGACATTCTTTTCTCTTATCAAGCTAAGAGATATTTATCTACAAAATTTTGAGAAACTCTTGAATTTTGAACTGTAATGAATTTCTAATAATTTTATTAATTTTCCGAAAATTAATTTTTAAATGTAAGAAATTAATGGACTGAATGAATATTTTTAATTTAAAAATTGAAAAAAAATTATCAAAATATAAATTATAATTTTAAAATAAATTCTAAAAGGTAACAAAAAATTTATATATTCTATGAACTCCGTTTGATATGTCAATGCTAGTTAAAGGAGTCATATGAATTGGTCAAAAATATTCTTTCAACATTTTTTATCTCTTCAAGTATTTTAAACATTTGATGTTTGGTCGTTTTGCTATAATTATTATCAAGGCTGTAATTATGAAATTTTTATAGCAATCATTTTTTTATAATGAGATTATCTTACATTTGACATTAATTGCGCCGAACCTATTGATGGACGCAAGACACTGAATTACGAGAGCCTCAAATCACACATCCAATCACTAGATTTATTTCACACATGCAAGTTAATACAAAGAGACATCGTAGTCGCTTTTTTGTGTGAATTTTTTCATACCAAAATTATTTACATTCCTTTTGAGATGTAAAACAATTCTTATTTCATGACATTATTTAAAAGAATAATGGGATAATTTTTTAAATATTTTAAGTTAAACTTATGTAATCACAGAATAATATAATTTAAATATAATTTACATAATGTAACTATGTCTCTTCGTATATTACAATACATAATATTTATTATTTACAAGTTATATATCTACCTATATTTGTAATCATATAAATTTGATTTGATAAAACAGCCTCTTCTTCGTTACAACCACATTTTTTCAAATCTTGGTCATGTTACAATAAATTGTTGATTTTTTAAATACGTACGTCACGAAAGAAATTTATGAAAATCATTAAGCAATTAACTCAATTATTAGTTTTTTATAAAATTAAAATCTTTTCATATATCTAAGCTCGTGAACGTCTAAATTTTCTTGATAAAACTTTTAATTACGTAAAAGTTAAAAGTGTTAACTTAATTTTTAAAATTACTGAAAAAATATATTTTATAATATTTATCACTTTTACATTATTTACTTTTTTCTGATCTAACTTTCTCACCGTTCTTTTAAGCGTTTAACAGCTAAAATGTACAATAATATAAGCTCAAACTTTACGAAATTTTAAAGGATATTTTCAAAACTCAAGATTTTCTCATTTATATAATTTTGATATGAGGAACTGATGATATTATTGTTATTTGTCAACTGTTAACATCATCACTATTAAAATAAAAAAAAAACTTTACAACGTAAGATCAATCTCAACGTGACGAGCAATAAATTGTCATACTTTTTGTTCGATTTTATCATAATTTTAAAGATTCAAAGTATCACAACTTTTTCTATATCCTAAAGTTGTCATAAAATGACTTAATTGATAGTTTTGTAAAATAAAAATCAGTTTTTCTTTAATACGAATTTGATTGAAATTTAAACTGAATTATTAAATAAAGGTAACGAAGAAGTAAGTTTTTAATTAATATTTCACAAATTTCATTTATATAAATTGATCATAATGATCAAACTAATGATAAAATGTACTGAATGAAAGAATTTAATTATATGATGTCAGTCAAATGATTTTTTCTGCCCGAGAAAGCAAAATTAAAACCGATTATTTATCAAATCAATATTTACAAAGTTGCTTTAATGAAAATTCTATATTTTTCTTTTCTCTTGAATAAGCGCAATTAATTATGAATTGTTAGAAAATAAAAATAAAAAAATACAATCTGTAGCAACAAACTTCGATTGGACGCACAAAAATTATCTACAAAATCGAATCGAAAAATTCGCTTCTTTTCTTTTACTCACTGATTCATCTTGAAGAAGTTTCAAAGGCTTATATAATTTTAGCTTTTTCGACTCATTATCTTTTTGCAATCGATTACACTGTGCCAGTAAAATGTGTTTGTTTGTTTGTTTTTTTTTGCTTACGCTTTTTCAATCTGTCTCGAACAATGTGATAAATTTAACAAACGAGCCCTCCAATCTGCAAGCAGATAATAAAGACTCGCGTATAATATTTGCTGTTAGCCTCTCTTTAGCTCCCTGTGACTGGGAGTCAGGCTTATGAAAATATGTTGCACACTGGACTGGTCCTAGGACAGTTAGGTCATATAACGCATAACAGCACGTAATGCATACAGCAATTCCGCTTGCATACGAGCTTCTAGGATCATCAGATTTACATGAACCTAAACATAAATAATTTATTACATTAATAATGTTACAAATGATCAAGCTTTTTAGAAAATAATAAACTTTTGTTTTATCTAAAGTAACGTACCTTTTCGCTATGCTTGAATTCTCTCATCACGCGATCATAATCCCTTTTGGTGACACGTTCGGGATAACAGACAGCACTTTTGATGAAGGTTTTAAGACTACGTTCGAGCAGTTGATTGACCTCGTTATAATCATAATCATCGTGTCTTATACCAAACATGCACTGAATGTAATTCCATATGGCTCGTCTAAAACGAGACGTGTCAACTTTGTTGTGCGTACCCATGGTGTAATAGGTAAGGTTGTAGGTAGTTTTGAATTTATCGTCGAGAAGATTGCCGACATCGTTATAGAGCCTATTAACCAGTGAATAGCCATGATCGTCCCAAGAATAATCTTGTACGCGGAACGTTGGGATATCGTTTAACTGACCACGCTGTAAAAAATAACGTCAAATAAATACCTTTGTTTTAAGTTTATATGTATTTAAACTGTAAAAAAATAAAAGAAAAAGGAAAGCCAATTTACCTTAGCAAAATCTTGATAGATGAAAGTAGGATCGTCGATGAAAAGACCGATATCAGAATCAAGGACTGAACTACTGCGCTGGGGCGCTGCTGTTAATTCTGCCGATTGCGTTTCAACTGTTTCAAATCTTTTTGATAGTTCTTCCTGGGTTATTTGGTAGGATTCCGATTTTTCCGAAAGACGTTGCATGCGCTCCATCAAAGTCTCAACACCGACTTCCTGTTCTCCTACTATACTCGGCGACGATGGTGGAGATGGCATTTTTTCTGTAAAATTAATAAATATTATTACATTAGCTACTTTTTTTTTTAATTGAATTTTAAAATTTACAATATGATGTTTTGAATTTTTGAACTTACCATTTTTACCAACACCGTTGGGTATATGTTTAGGACTGCTTAACAATTTGTCCGTCATAGGTTTTGAAATATTGCTATTGACCTGAATGTTTTCTTTGTAATGATGACCCATGACATTATCCAATTCTTCATTTATACCACACGAAAATACGAACGACGAGAGCGAATGGAAGTGGGCTAACAGAACTATCGCGTGCACGACTTCTGCTAACGACCAGCTATCTGCTCCTTTTGTTAATTTCTAAAAAATAAAACAAAATTTCATTATTAATATTGCTTTTTTTTAACAATAGAAAAATAAATAAATTTTTTAAATTTATAAGATTTAAAATTAAATATTTTAATTAAAATTTTTTCTCGGTTAATTTAGAACATTAAGTATAAACAGTTTTACTTTGTACATTAATATATAGTAGAGCAGAATTTTTCAAGATTTCTTTTTTATTTCTTTTTACAGTGTATGCTGATGCATACACATACATATACACATGGAACGTTTTAAGTGCTTTATCGCACTGATAATTCTAATTTATACGGCCTAGACAAGATAAAGCTTCAAGTTGAAAAACGTGTTCTAGATCGCAAGAGAGGCACAAGAGTATGCGATGTAAATATCTTTTTAAATTAACAGACTTGGCAATTTGACGGCTTGAATTAAACAGATATTATACATTTATATGTACAATATGTAGAGAGAAAAATTAATCAAATTAAATACTTTATTTATTCAAATGCTCTAATATAATTTTTTTAGCTAAAATAAAATTTGATTTCTAAGTAATTTTTGTTTCTTATCTTATTATTTTAATTTTAATTTTGTTTAATTTAAAAAAAAACAAATATTTGATTAAATAGATAAATTCCTTACCTCAATATGAGTTTTATTAAGGAGCCAGGGCCTGTGTGCAAGAATTTTATTGATCTCGTAGAGATCTTGCAATTTGTGTGGAATTGATCTCAAGCCCTGTAACCAAGACTCATCGCCGCCTTGGTGAAGGAACTCTGTCTTCTGTAGATTTATTAGATAACTGCATTGATGCCTTCCAGCGGCCTGTTTTAAAAAATTAACGTTCATTATTATATTAGAAAACTAAATATCGATTAAATTTTATTTTTTTATTATCGTCGTAAAAAAAACTTCGGATCGCTTGAAACGAAAGAGAAACAGTATGAATTATGTAATTTTATGAACTTTGACAAATGAAAATTTTTAAACAGTTTATATACATAGTTGAACAATACATAAAAGTTTAATCGTACATTTGCAAAATAATCCTAATCTTAATATACAACAAGCATCAAGGAAAAAGACGTCGATAACCTCCTTCTTCAATAATAAAAAAGAAAAAAAAATTCTTTTTTTTTTCTAGACTATTTTTCATGCTTTAATCGTAGTCTTTATTACATCATAACGTTTGCATGTTATAAAAGTTTAGCGTTTATATTCAAAGGAAAAACTGCAAAAAGCGTCTCGATAAGCGAGAGTTTGACCGGTCGACAATATCGCTTCACTTCATTTTAGCGTGAATTTATATAACATGTAAGATTTGGCCTTTTGCAGAAAATTTTTCGAGATCATCGCAAATATAGACTTTGGTATATAGAAAAAAATAAGAGGGATTATCAAAGCAGGCACGTGTTTGCTATATCGAACGAATTTATTGTCTTTGAATAGACCAAGAATACGATAAAGAATTGAAGTTTATTCTTTATCAAAGTCTTATCATTAATAAACGAAAAATAAAAAAAATTTAGACAGAAATTAATGTGTTGGAAAAACCACCGAGATATTATATCGCACGTGTATTACATTTTATAGATTTTTATAATTTTGTTAATTGAATTTTTTCTTTTTCAAAAGTTTTCCTCGATGCCAATTTTTACAAACTAGAAATAATTTTTAAAAATTATTATATCACATTTCAAGATATATCGAGTTTAAAATAAAGTTTTTAAAAGAATGAAGAAAGTTGAGCTCTCGGAAAACAATTCACGCGACTTTCTGCTAGTCAAAGGAAAAAATTTAATTTTTTCTTTACATAAATGTATAGATATACACAAACTACGAAGATTCAACTGGTGTGCTACCTTACGTAATGCACACTTTACAAAAGCAAATGACTCCCCTTTTACCCATGCGTAGTTTTCGTGTTAGCATAATTCTTTTTTTTTAACACGTTTTCTTTGCTTTTAGCTCGACTATACAATCATTGTTTAAAAAAAGGAGCATCAGATAACAGAGATTTTTCTAGAACAAAAATTCATAAGATTATATTATTTTTCGAACAATGAAGAAAAAAAAAGAATTTATCTCGAATATCTCGGCTTCTTTTTTTTTATATTCAACCAAGAGAATCAAGTCTCTCTCGCGGTTCCACACGGTATATATATATGTGTGTACGTGTGTATAAATGTATAGAAGTTAAGAGCGCGCAATCTGAGAGATGTTTACCGCGGCTTTAGCGCTCGCGCGCTCTCGGCTGAGAACCTGTTTTTCAGGTACATTATCTTATCGTTTATCACCATAAGCGTATATATAGCCACGTTATACACACATACACAAACGCACACGTTTGATGCACGAATTTTTCGATTCGATTAAATGTATATTTTTTTCGATCGATACAAGACACCTCGTGTGTCATTTATCTTATTTTATACGATTCTTTTTTTCTTCTTTTTGCTTCAATAAAAAAAAAGGAGAGACTAAAATTAGAAATGATTTGTAGCTGTTTTCATGTGTGCTTTACACAATTTTTAAGCATATCAAGTACGCGTGACACATATACGATCGTTATTCATTTTAAATTTAAAAAAAATGAAAAAAAAAAGAAAAAAAAGAAAGGTTGTCACCTGTTGATATTAAGCATGACTAACTACGGGTGTTTCCCAAAAAATTTGAATCGATTGTTTGTTCTAGCGTTTAATCAAATTTACAAATGATTATATAATGAAATATCACATTAGCTCGATAAACGATACATCAAAGTCTAATTAATTTAATTTCGAAAAAATAACAATCGTTTTACGACATCGAAATGATATCAGATAAAACGACATCTGATAAAACAATCATTAAAATTTATGAATGCAAATCAGAAAAAAATTATTAAAAATCCATATTTTATTCCAGATCGCAATTAATAGTTCATTCAACGAGAGTGATAAAAGCCGTATAATACAAAAGTCATGTAAATTATCGACTAACATTTCCCGTCGTTTCATCAACATTATACACTAATACACAATGCATTTGAAAAACAATGACTCGAGAAGTAAGTCGAGAAATTTCTCAGTAATTCTGAACTTTTCGTATATACTCTCTTGCATATCTAAAAAGAAAAGGAAAAAAAAGAACAGAAATATAACTTAAAGAATACAGCGCGCGATATCCGGCTTTCACAAGTTGACCCAAGCGCGTTACAATTTTTTTTTCCCTTTTTTTTCGTTTTTTATTTTTCAATTGCAAAGTGGAAATAAAAGCGATGTGCCATTGAAGTTAAACTACATGCCAAGCGGAAAGCAATTTCCCTGGTAGAAAATTAAACATAATTTCTGCTCACTTGACTAACTTCTGCCCAGAAAATTATGTTGAACGATTGTCATCAATCGATTTATAACCTTAAGTAAACAAACTTTAATGTTTTAAATCAATTAATGATAATTATTGAGACCGATCAGAAATACTTAATTTAAAAATAATTTTTTTTAAATGTCACCGAATTAATTTTATAAACCAAAAAAAAACCTTCAAATATAATATCAAGCGCAATATATTAAGCTTTCATGGTTAAAGAAAAAAATAATAGCTATTATATCTTGAACAAACAAATGAGTGTGCATGATTTTCTTTCTCTCTTTCTCCTACGTAGCGAAATAGGAAAAAATAACCTCGAATCAATTTTATTTGACTTATAACATGATTTCAGCAGATTCTGCCCAGAAAATGTCGCCAGTACGTAGGGTTTCTGGGCAGAATATATCAACAGAATCTGCCCACTGAGCAGAAAATTTAAGGTATTCTGGGCAGATTAATGTTCAATTTTCTACCAGGGTTACTGCAAAACCGAAACTTGGTGTTGTGTATTACTAAGTATCTATATAGAAACATAACCAATCGGTTTTTCATTTTTCGAAAAGCGAGAAGGTTCTACTCGCCATACACATTTATCGCTTATATATAGATTGCGACCAGCTTAACGCAGCAGCAACAACAAGTTCTTTTTCCTCTTATTTTTTTCAATTTTTTTTTATTAAATATGCTTTTTCAATGACTTTTAGCGAAAATAAATGAAAGTCTTGTAAACTTTTATTTATCAGCCAAGCTCTCGGAGGATATTAATATTTCTATAGTAAGAACCGATACGTTTAAGAATGTATCTATATAGAGTAAATGTAAATACCATTTTGTACGATAATGTCAAAAGTAAAGTCTTGTTAATATAAGTACGATAAGCAACGTTATTACTTGTAAGAAAAAAAATTATTTTCGGTGTATATATATTTAATTTCAAACGAATATTTTATGTTCATTGCTATGCTGGATAATCGAACGATGATAATAATGAATGTTTTTTTAAATATCATAAACGCTCGATATATTTAAAAGTAATTTGTAATAGGAAAAAAAGTGATCATTAAAATAAACAAAATACTTTTATGCTTAAATGTACAAAAAGCGATCGTTCAATGTGATGATGATAAAAATTGACTGACGAGAATAATAAAATAATCTTATCTTTGAAAGTTTACGAAAAACAAAATTTTTCAAGTATACTTTAAACGTTTATTAGTCAGACCTAATTGATTTAAAAAATAAAAAAAATTCTTTTTTTTCAAAAATTTTATTCATGCAATATATGTGAGAATTAGCGTATGCACATAAACGTAAATTGAGATTATGTTCGCAAAGTTTAAAAAAAAAAGTCGTTAAGAAAAAAAGAGAAAAAAAAAGCTAACAAAGAATAACGATAATTTTCTGCAAAGCCATACTGTCGCAGGCTTGACTTATTTAATTACAAGTTCTTGTGTCGCTGATGGCATTTTCTTCTGGTCGTTTTAAAACGCGATAAACTCCGACCTCGCGAGAAAACTACACATTGCAAGAGATGGCTTTTAAAAAGGTAATACTTTCGCACTTTAAAATGTACACATGACGCAACGTTTACAAGAGACTATACAAGGGTCATTAAAAAAGAAGAAGAAAAAAAAAATTTTTGTCGTGTTCTTTCTTCGTCATCTTTTGTAAAAGTGATGATTATACGCGATGCTCAAGCGTGTAAAATGTCATGAAATCTTTTTAATGTAATGCTTTAAAAAAAAAGAAAAAGAAACGACAATTATTTGACGAGCTTTTAACATTTAAAAACGTTTATAAAATGTTATATAAGTATCGTTTAATATATAAACATAAATAATTATTGTTGAGGATTATTATCCGTTTGGAATATCTTTTAAAATAACGAGGAAACCTATTGAGGTCAATGACAATTTTGTCGCTTATAATAAAAACAACGATATTATGGAGGTGTGCTTGTTTATTTGAAAAAAGGACATTATGTTCATAATGTAATATGAAAGTTTTAACGTAATTTTGCCAAAATTAAGAACTTTTAATAAAAATTTTAATTTTTTTTCTCTTTTGTTTGTGCGATATTGAAAAACAAAAAAATTAAAAATGTATTAAATCTCGAAGTATCCACGTATTTTTATTAAATGAATAATATATTAAAAAATAATGAAACTTACCATAATGGCGATGAGATGGCGATAATCGTAAGGCAGCGGTCCGTCGCCGCGTAAAATGAAATTTTGGGTGCGCAAAAATATTTCCAAATAAGTTGGATGTGACGACATTACTCTGGATACATGGTCCAATCTGTTGTTCTGTAAGAACGCATCCATAAGCAGCATGTGCGTCTGTAACAATAAAAAAGAGAAAAAAGATCATCAAATTTTGTTCTTTATGTATTAACAAAACTTATTTTTTTAATACATGAATTTTTTCATCACGACATTAAAAGGTATATATATATGTATGTATAAAATGTATAAGAGGCTTATCTCTATATTCGATCTACATTGCATACATATGAGGAAGGCTTGTACATATGCATTGTACAAATGGAAGGTAGGGGGATATATACGCGGAGTGTAAGAAAAAAAAATAAAAAAGAATGATCGCAAACAATTGAACAAGAGATGGATAAGACACGATAATCAGTAAAAAGGATTTCAATGGCTTTATTATTCTCGCAACGCTTCGTCTACTTAGCTATACACATACTTGTATGCATGTATATAATATACATATGAGCGACTCCTATATGTAAGAAGATTACTCAGCTAAGATTACTTTTGAAAAACAGGAGAGCCTCGTATAAGTTAGATAAGTAAAAATGAAAATTGGTCATTAGTATATTTAATGAAAAATATCCCCACCTCCCTCGCCAGCAATTACTATAACGCTAAAATGTCGTCAAAACGCACAACTTTTGTTCATATACCATTTTCCTACTACATTAGACATTATAAAATTTTAGAGAAAAAAAATAATAAAAGAATATATAGCTGATGTGCGCTCGCATTGTTTCAAGGCCAGCAGTTTAATCGTTCGCCAGAGCGGAAACACCTTGTTGCTGTGCAGCACTACTATAAGACGCTTACATGTATATACGTTATAGTTGTAATATAACATTTGCACAGGCGTTAATGAGAAAGAGATCTGAGAATCTGGAGGAGGTTTTGTAATGATGTATATCTTTGTTTTAACGTCCTTTTTTTTTCTTCTTGTTTCTCTCCTTTTTTTTCTCAATTGCTGTGATTTTCCGCGGCTTACATCAAGTGCACCTCAAAGTCGAATCACTTTTCGCAAGCCTTTTAAAGAGCTACCAAGATAATTCGTTTCTCTTACCACTCTCTATCCTTCTTTTCTTTTAAAAGAACAAAGACTTCATTTAAGTAAAGTTTTTTTTCTCTCTTCTTTTTTTACATGTCTTATGAAGTCGGGAAAATTTCAATGAGATCTTTTCAAAAGATACGTTTCGAATTCTTGGTTTGATAAATTCATTGCTTGATTTCGCTGTTATTCGTCAAGTAGTCGAGGAATGGAGAGAGAAAAAAAGCAAACTTGATTAAATTTTTATGAAAGAAGTAAGAAGAAAAAAAGGCAGTTGATAGCTTTGAGTTTTTCGATTGAAATTTACATACTAATATATTTCTATGTATGTGGTACAGTGTATAAATTGTTGATAGCCAGGGAACTAGAGAGAGAAACATTTATGAAAAAAAACATATTGCTCAACTTGCATATGTAATAGGAGCAGAAAAAAGTATAATCGATGAAATTATACAGTAAAAGTTATATAATAACTAAGAGCAGTCGACGTGAAACAAATAAAATAAAAGTTACATGTACAAATATTAATTATTCAATTTTCTTGTTGTTTTCCCCAACTTTGACCCCTTATAAGGGATATTTATCGTTTTCTGAAGCATTAAGTTTCTAATTTCGTCTAGTTTGTTCGCTTTGATCGCGCAATCAGGTGTTTATATTGCATCACTTACTTACATATACAAGCGCGTGCGGAGCTCGCTCTCAAACAGAGACGAGCATTGAAAAATTATACTAGGTTGTAAGCAAGACACGAGCACTCGCACACATTAGCTCCTTTTAATGTGTGTATATATGTGTTATTATGTTACGCGGTGTATATTAGAAAAATTGAGCGTCGTTAGTCGACTATCTGCATTTATTATCACCCGTATTAATATTATTACGAGCATAATATGGAAGCTCTCGCGTCATAGTACGTGAAAATACAATTTTTTTCTCTGCTCCGAGAGTAGTACGAGTCATATATATGTAGAAGATGAAATGAAAAGTCTATATGTTTGCAGGAAAAGTTTTCGTTTCTCTTTCATTTTTTTTCTGTAGCACATGTGTATATTTAAATTTTGAAGTTAAAAGAAGAGTGAGAATATGAGTTTTGTGTATATAGGCTTTACACATATAACGTGATGTATTTGTTATTCCATCAGGGACAAATGGATCTGCATAAAAAAGTAAGTTGTTCCTTGCGTGTCTGTGTGTGTGTGAGTGTTTGGCAATGTTACACGCGTTAAGGTAGTAGCACGTGTTTACTTGAGAAACCAAAGACTATGTATATATATGTTTGTATAAGAGAGTATATAAAAAACGAGTTGTAGAGAGAAAAAAATATGGGAAGGGGAATAAGAGAAAAGCTAAGGTGATGTTGAGAAAACTGAACGTAACCTTTCGAACTAAACCTATACGTCTTCAACTTCTTTCTTGTTTTCTTTTTTCATTTTTTTTCAGTCTTTTATAAGTATCCTTCAACAAAGAGAAAGGTTTTCTCGACATCGAAAAAAACTTTTTCAATTCAACATATTTATAAGCCTCGGCAGCATTATATAGCCCTTGCATAATGCGAATTATTATTGAAGGCTTTAATATTTACATATAAATTAAGCAAGAGAAAAAAAAAACTTTTCGTTTTAAAAATTCGAAAATGAAAAAGAAAAAAAAACTAAAATAAACGAACGAATAATCGTTTGCCATAATTTAGCATAAATATTTGAATTTCAAAAAGTTTAATTAAATTATTAATCGATTCTTCCATATATATACATACACATGCACACGAATATGATCGTTATACTGTCATAAATAATTAATGATTACAAAGATAGTCGTCGCCGCACTAGCCAACTATAATACAAACTACAATTATTCATCGTTAAAAAAACATTGACTCTTCCATTAAGAAAAAAAAGAGAGAGAGAAAAATGTTTTGATAAGAAGGAAAACCTTATGTTGAGTACACATACACTTAAAATGTCTTTCTCTTTCTCTGTTTCTCCATTCATCTTGAGCATACATAATAAGCTTTTCGGTAGCTATTAAGGATTCTTAAAAAAAAAAGAAAAAAAAAAAGACGGTGTAAGTCAGGTAGCTAAACGTTTAAAGGGTCAAGCGTTATATATATATATATATATATATATATATATATATCATTTATATTCCTCGCAAGCTTTTAATATTCCAAAAGCGGTATATTCAGTTTTGAAAGTAGGCAATGTATGCTATATACCAATACACAATGTACGAGTAGCGAGAGAGTGTTAAGCCAATAATAAAAGTGAGCTATGCGTTTATTTTTCTTTTTTTTTTATTCTTTTTAGCTTTACAAACAGACGAACACAATTGCACCTGTCCTTCGAGCTGTGCAACGAACTCTCGCATTGCTCGCTTACGACACATGCAAAAATCCAAAGCGAGAGAGAGAGAGAGAGAGAGAGAGAGAGAGAGAGAGAGAGCTTTACGAGTATAGACTTTATAAATACGTTTTCTTTTTTTCATTTTTTCTTTTCCTTTTATCAATATCGATTCATTGCTTTGATAAGTTTATAATGTAGATCATGTATGTTAAAAGTGCAATGCGTCGGCGAGCAATCGAATGATTAGGAAAGTTATATATGCGAATCAACGACCGAAGACGCGCTGTCTGTGCCTGGGAAAATGAAAAAAAAAATATTGACTTGGTGTCATTATACATACATTTCCGTCTTTTTCCTCTCTCTCCTTCCTCTCGACGCTTTTTTTTTCTTCTTCATTGTTCTATTAAATAATCTTTTTTGAACTTTCGCTATGTCGTGCGCATGTCTGCTTTTATAATTTTTTTTTTATTTCTTTCTTTTTGTTTTAAAACGTACATGAGTCATCGAGAGTCGTTGTTTTACAACATACATTACTTTGTGTTTTGAGTAAGTTCTTTTTCCTTTTTTTCCAACGCCTTGAGATAATATAGTTTTATCTATATCTAACCATTAACTTGTATATATATATGTGCCTTTTGTAAATTTACAGACCTTTTTCTCTTCGCATTTACGAGCAACAACAATATTTGCTTGCCCATAAAAGTTTATTCATGAAAAAAAAAGAAATAAAAGAAAAAAAACACAGAAAGTTTACGAGCAATGTATATAATGTACTTATTTACGCCAATTTCGAGTGCAAAAAAAATAGCATTCACTTGTAAAAAATCACTTATCCGATACACAATCTAACATTTAAGTTTAAAAAAAAAGAACTAATGTTGATAAGAGCAAAATAGTACAACAATACGTACTACTACATTTTGAATAGTATAAGAGGAAGCACAGTTGAAAAACATGTGCTTTACAAAACCGAAGCCTTTTCTTTTTTTCTATCCACAAGCGAGAGAGAGCCACCAATTATACGAAATCATCGGCGCGGAATAACAAGCGCAAACGGTAGCAAATGTCGATTGCATCGATATACTAAATCTCTTTTTTTCAAATTCTTTTCTTCTATCGGAAAATTGAAAAACATTTGAAATTTATATACTTTTAGTACTGAAAAATGGCGAAAATGAAACCGTTCGGTAAGATTTATAAAATATCTATAAAATCGATTGAAGAAATACAAGGAGGAAAAAAATAATGTAATAATAAGAATGGTTCTCTTATCTTGAGCAATAGCTTAATGTTTTGTTTTTTTCCTATTTGTTAGGAATGTTATAAATCGATAAAATCGGATTATAAAGTATTTATATATAAACAAGTGTGTTGAAATGTAATAATAGATCCATCAATCAAAATTGTGCAAAAAAGCGTAATAATTTTTTCAATTTTTATTATTGTAAGAATAATCTCGACATGTCTTTTTTAAAGTAGAACGAGAATGAAAAGCAAAGAAAATCAGTTTTCGAGCGCGATGAAGCGTTAAACTCGATCTTGCATGTCTGAATTCGATCCATCTCTATTTGCAAAGAAAAACTCACCTGTGTAAAATACACAAGACTTTAGAAAATCAAAAAAAAAGATTCTCAGCCCTTTTCATACAAAAAAAAAGCGACAGGTAAGGAACAAGCACGAATCTCTTGTTAGACGATTTAGAGAAAGAAAAAAAAAACTCAAGCGATTTTCCCAAGGTTACACGGACACGTATTCGCGTATGTGTGTATGGGTTTTTCTTTTTCTTCTTTTTTTCATCTAGCTTGAAAATCATGACAACTAAAAATTGAAAGTAGTTGCACGTGAGAGGAGAGTATAAATATAAAAAAAAAAACTAAGAAAATCATCTTTCAAAAAGGTATAAAGGTAAGGTGCGGTCGCAGGTATACATATACATAATACTTAAGAAAAAGAGACTAAGACTTTCGTAACCTCTAGTTCCCCTCTCAATTCTTTTTTCTCTCATTTTTTTCTCTTTATCTCAACGAGGATGGAAAAAGAGATGAGAAGAAGAAAAAAAAAACTAAGACAAGCCAACCCCTGTCGTGAAGAAAAAATATTACGATGTAATAGTATTATTGAAGAGATGTTATTAAATAGGTATAAGAATATATAAAGTCCCAGTAGTAAGATAGTCGGAGCCAAACGATATTGCCTGCCAAATCTCTAGACGTATTTCAATCGACGTCAGAAAGGTTTCCATTGAAAATTTTTTTTGGTTTTTCACATACGCAAAACCCCGTAACCTTCAGGAAAATACGCACGAAAAATTGTTATTAACAATGTATTCCGAGCTAAAATTGTATTTTGATATAAGAATATAAAGGAAATGCCAAGTGCTCGAAGCTAAAGTATGTAAAAGGTTAATATTGTCAAGAGTAAAGAACTATGAGAATTTGAAAAATTTATCTGATTGTATACGTTGACATGGAATTTTGAATGTAATCCAAGTAAGATTTTTGGATGTAAGGGAAAAAAAGAAAAGAAAATAAAAAAAAAAGAATGAAGACAAGTTGAAAGGAAAAGAAAAAAAATTTAAGAACATACGATGTATAGGATTCTTCCACTACACTTTTGGCAAGAAGATTTGGCCCTGAGCCCACTCGAATAAGAAGAAACTTTAACTGGACGTATATACGTATACTTAAAAAAAAATTAAAATAAAATAAAAAAAACGTGTTACGATGAGTTTGTTTTTAAAAAAAGCTGATACTTGTTAATTTTCCTACACTATTCGAGTAAAAAAAAGACGAACAACTTCAGCATATTATTAAACCTGACACAAACAAAAGAAGGAGGAAAAAAAAATCGTCGATTCAATTTTTAACTTACCATATCAATTAAAATTTCTTCATTCGAACCCGTGTATACTTAATTTTAACAAGCAATCTTTCATTCTCTCTGGTCAGAGGAGTCATTATAATAACAGGGAAGCTGGGGCCTCGGTGCCTGTGTATATATACACCCAAAAAGTTTTAGCGACAAAAACGTACAATATAAATACAATACGTGTATAATAAAAGCATAGTTGGCGAAAATAATACAAGATCTCTCGTCTCTCTCTCTCAAGAGCCAACTTATAATACAGTGTGTATATATGTTTTGAAAAACGTGGGCGCGAGTGAGCAGAACAGAGTGCGATAGAGGAGGAGGCTTGCCTAGAAACAAAAGTCTCAATGAAGGAGTGGCAGTGGCAAAATATCTTCTACAGCAAAATATATAAAAGGCATATATGTATAGATATATTTATATGCATAAGCCGACGGGATAAACAACCACATAAATTTTAATAGAGGCTTACATTTTTAATCTCATCAAGCCCCCAAGATACACAGTCCGCGCGCCACTGCTAAAACAACCAAAAAAGGATGAACGGAGAAGAAAAAAGATAGAGAGAGAATCGGAGGAAGAACAAAACAGCAAAAAGGAGAACACGAGTATATATACTGTATATGTATACGTATATACAAAGTAAATAAACCGCAAGCAAAAGGATTTCGTGATCGAAAAACAAGAGCTTCTCAAAAGCACACAAGCTATATATATAAAGGGTTTCAATGTTCGAAAATGAAAGTTGCTTAAATTTATTACGTTATTATTAGTATGATCTTTTCTTATTTTAAACCCGTCATTCATATTTTTTTCTTTTTTAAGACTCAGCTAAGATTGCCTGTTAACCCTTTGAGGGGCAGTGGTACGTATTTGTCCCACCTATTTGGTTTTAGATTTTTCCGTATTTCTAAAACGTATATGCCTTTTTAAGACATCTATAAGACTTTTTGAACTCTTGAATACCTGATTTATTAGATTTTATAGAGAAATTGCAAATATTCATTAATTGAAGTATTTGTTATAAACAATTAATCTCAAAAAAACCCGTTTTTTACAGAAAAATGTGCCCCTCAAAGGGTTAAGAAAAAGAGACAAGATCAATTTTATTATTTTTTCTTTTTTTTTGTTAAATTGATAGCAGCAATTAACTTTGAACAGAAGATATATTCAGCGCTTTAAAAATACTTATAACATCCGTATTTAAAGCGTGATTTCTCATCTTTGACTTTGAAGCGTATATAAAGCGTTAAAAATTGTGTATGAAATTACAAACGTTACAATATAGTAGAGAACTTTACATAATTATCAATCTTAAAAAAGAATATTAAAAAAAAAGCTGCAACAAACTAGCCATCTCAGCATCTCAAAGTGGGGTTAAGAGGCGCGTGTGCAAACAGCAGCAGCGGCAAAATGTATACATGAACGTTAAGAAGAATGTGTGTATGTACATGTGCGCATCAGCGCATGTCAAAGACGCGTGTCTACTATTTGCTTTAAAATGTGTATATACATGCGTATAAATATATTTATGTATATTACTTGTACGTTGGCAAAAAAGGAAAATTGCATATCTACGACAGATACACACGTTAAAGAGCGCGAGCAATCGTGTGACATAATCATTTTGCTTGAATTTATAAATCGCTTAATTAAAATTAATAAGTCATAAGTTAGATCTTGGACACTGAAAAAGGATTTTTTTTCTAAAAATAAAAAAAATTGTCTTCTAGCACGTACTTGTCAATGTCAATATTGACCCATAAATGTCATACGTGCTCTTCTTGTATCGAGCCATTAAATAAAATTGATATTTTCATTTAAACAAAATACTGAAAAAAACTCATTTCTATAAGAGCTTACCAAGAGAATGAATTTAAAAAAATAAAATAAACGATGGGGTAGAGTTTTGAGGGTCATGGGAAAGTCGGTTTGAAAAAAATACGTTCACAGATTTCCTATTCTCGTCAAACGTATATCTAATAGTACAAAAAAAAGAGATGAATAAGCAAAGAACCCATGCATGTACATAATTTTTTTAATCCTTCGAAATTTAATCGCTCTGTTTACTCCGTCCACGCCATCAACACATATATATTTTTTTTTTTTGTTCAACGTTAAGTCTCTATTCCTATATTATACACGCAAGGAAGATTAGAACTAATAATAATATAACTACTGGGTGAACCTATTATACACACACATACACGAATACGTTGCTGCTACTCTCCCCCTTTGATTTTTTTGACTTTTATATTCCCATGCTGCTATTAATTCGACATTAGAAATGAAGGAAAGAAACAAAGGGATAAAAGGAAAAGATACTTAAAATGAGAGAGCCTTGAAAAGGAAGAAGTAGAAAAAGAAGAAAGAATAAGTACAAGAAGGCAAAAGAGTATAACTAATCTGGCGAAGAGTAACAAGCCTTGGGGAATCAAAGGTCTGAAAATAAAAGTTGCGTCACGCGTCAGCAAGCCGCTTGAGCACAGCATATAACACACACATATATACATAATCTAATACGTACATATACGTGAACACTTACACAACTAAAAAACGACGAGAGCGACCTCGATTCGTATAGATACTTATTGGTTTTAACAATGCTATTGTTCGTCTTGCTTTTTTTCTCTCTTCTTTTTTTTAAATTGTGTTTTTTTTTTACTTTTTCTTCTTTTTTACAAGTATAATAAGTTGATAGCAAGTTGCCAAAAAAGGAGATTGTTATATATCTATTTGATACTTGATTTAATATTGTGAGCTTATATACATTGGAATTGCTTATTTTTTTATTTTTCATTCTATCTTATTGAATAGAACAACTCTTTTAAAGTCACGTATACACAATAATAAGTCAATCTTTTTGTAAAACATAAAACTTGTTTTTCAAATGTGCGAAAAAAAAAGGTATGTCAATAGTTTAATGTTTATACTCGTATAATATTTAAATAACCGAACACATACAATAAGAATTTTTTGTGTAAATCAAGTTTTATTAAATAAAACTATTTGGAAGGAAAATTTGTAATGATAAAAATTTTTGTAATTCTATATTAGTCACACGTTGAGAGCTGTTAAAAATTCCTTTGTTGACTTTTGATTATACGCGAATTATATAAAAATCTCCAATTTCTGAGCAATAACAAAAAAAAAGTTATAATTCTGAAAAAAGCACTTGCATAAGCTCATTTGATAAATACACGTTCTCAGCGATTTAGCAGACAGTTCGCACGGTGCTCGCGTTATTAATTTAAAATGCAGCGACGACTGAAAATTTTTAATCAACGTTATAGGTCTCCCTACATCCGCACATAACTCAGGCCGACAAAAAACAAGGTATATAGTTGTAAAAAAAATAAAAAATTCAAACGATAACATATCCAGTATACATGGGCGTAAGCCTATAATTTTTGAAAAATCTACCCAACCGTCATAGTTTGTGCATATAAGTACTCTTTTGACTTAATGCATGTATAT
This sequence comes from Anastatus disparis, assembly GCA_017163975.1. Classification (NCBI taxonomy): domain Eukaryota; kingdom Metazoa; phylum Arthropoda; class Insecta; order Hymenoptera; family Eupelmidae; genus Anastatus; species Anastatus disparis. The sequence goes on from JAFFSR010000226.1 coordinate 6,810,391, forward strand.
AGCCCATGAATTTTATCCATTGGCATGCGAAAAAGGTATTATTGTAGAGAGAAACACAGTTAGCAGTAACAAAGAATTAGGGAGCCAAACACACACACACCATTTTTAAAAGGACGCCTGGCGTGTTTCCGGTCTCTATACGGTTATCTTCAAAGTAAAGGAACGGCTGAATATGGATCTACAGGAAAAAAAAATTTAAATGACTCCGAAAGAGCAGTTTTTACACTAAGAGAGAACAGATGTTTAAAAGTTAGTGGATCATAAAAATTTTCCATCCCTTGGTTAGTTATTTGAAGTTTTGTTTACGTCACGATGGGAAGGAACTTCCTTGAAAAATTGTATAAATCGTCAAAAAGTTAAAAAAAAAAATTTTTGTTTTTGTGAAGAGAAACGAAATAAAAGAAACATTCTTTTTTTTATAAAGGAAGATTTTATTGAATGGATTTTGGCAAGTAGCTTACGATCGTCAATCGACAAAAGCACGCATTTACAAAGGCGTGCTATATATACGCGGAGAAGTAAAAAATACTATGCACAACCGGCTATAAAATTTTCAACGAGGTAAACACGTCCGATGATTTGTCATTAACTAAAACCAATAATACGACTTGTTTTCTATGCATACTACGCCTTTTCGATGGAATTTAAAGACCTCGACGCACGTTGAAAGAAAAAAAAAGAGAAGCGAAGAATGAATCGTGACTTACGGAAGGCTTGAATATTGTTGAAATGAGAAATAATTAAATATTTCAATTGTTGTAAATATTTACTTTATAAGAATAGAAAACGAGCGAGCGAGTAAGCGCGCGCGCCCTTTCCGGAAGGAACGTTAATTTTATTGCTCTTAACCATTAGTCTTAATTACAACTTAAATTACAACGCGCTTAACTACGCAATAAATTACATGTGCATTGTGTGTATAGGCAGTGAGCGCTGGTACACACATACACAGCTTTTAAAACTATAATAAACAAGATTTTTATCAGTTAAGAAAATAAGCCGTTTTACATTAAAAACATTGTTTTTAATATGTAAGAAAAATAAGGTTAAATTGAATTAATTTTTTTAACATGTCATTAAATTTATTAGTCGCGTCTAAAGGAACGAACTTCTGTTACTACGTAAGAGTATAATACGAAAAAAAAATTGTTTTCCTTTAACGCATAAGAAAATCCTCTTTTTTTTATCCTATTTGCGCTCAGTCTCGTGCAACGACCTTTATAAGCTCCTTTTTTCCATTACAATTCGCTTTATAACGCGTCCCCTTCACTATACGTACATATGAAAAACTTTTTTAAAAATGAAAAGGAGACTTTTCGCGTTTATACTTCGTAATCGAGCTAACCGATCGGATGCGATAAAATTCACTTCATCTATATACATAGTAAGATCAAAAAAAGGGGGAGAGAAGAAGAAGAGCGAGGGCGTCAAAAAGGGAGAAGAAAAGAAGAAAAATTACATATATGTAAGTTAAACATAACAGCTGATTTTTTTAACGCAATATAGCAGCAGAGTCTTTGGCGTTGATTTATATTCAACATCTCCTTTTAACATTGGCTTGCCCTTAAGCTTTCAAGCCTATAATAATTCGCAGCAGTAGGGCGGGTTATGAGCTATATGTGTAGTGTGTATGAGCCCTTCTCTCTCTTGCTCTCTTAGTTGAATTTATGGCATTTCCGCGTTTGCCCATCCATGAAAACAATGGCCGTCGCACCACAGCGCAACATAAGAATCAGATTTCTACCTTAACTTCCGGGGAATATGTATCAGCTGCATATATATATATGGGTATGTATATATTCACATGAAAAGCGACTTATTTATTAAACGATCCCTTTTTTTGATGTTGCCAGAGAAAGCTGGATTTATATCGTATAAGAAAAAAAAACATGAGCTCAGAAGGAGAGAGAGAAGATTGCCGAGATTCATTGCAAAAAGAAAAAAAAATAAGGTAATATATATTGTATGTGGATGATTTAACGCTCCCAATTCACGGAGGAGGCTTCATTGAAAAACACGTTTAATGAGCTGGAAAGGTGTAGATAAGAGTTTATTGTTTTAAGATTGTTAACTAAAAATAAATGAGATTTTCATTATTATTATTATTTTATACTATATGCAAAAATGACTTTGTTATTGATCTTCGATTGTTATTCTTTTTTTCTTTTTTTCTTTAAGAATTTAGATAAACAACCACACCTATATATACACGCAAAAATACGGTATAGCGTTTATTGTAAACAAAGTTATTTTTTTCGTCGAACATATGCTTCACGGCTCAAAGAAAATATTTGATCGAAGTGCCTTTTTTTTTAAAAAAAGAAACGAATGTTTTCGTATTATTAATAAGCTTTCTAGTTTAAGAAATTTTTAGTCAGAAAAGTTAAAAGGTGAAGTAACTGGGTAACTTTCATTTTGAAAATAGGCGTGTTGCTATCAAAACAAAATTTTTCCTCGAGTCAAAAATGAAAAAAAAAAATAACTAAAAATTTAGTTATTTTAATAGCTTGGCCCATCTATAACGGTAACCCGATGATAAAGACGAAAAGAGAAAAGAAGAAAATGCTAGAACGAAACCAGATGAGAAGAGCTCCCGAGGTCGAAACTTTTTTTTTAATCCCTAAATTTTCTTTCTTTCTCTCTCGACGATAATACACAAGAAAAAGAACATGTGGAAAACAAGAGTTTTGGCCTATCGTTAATTAGCCTCAGAAAGCGAATGGTTATATATATGTATGTAAGTGTGTTTTCTTCGACAAGGCTTATATATATACTTTCTTTTTCTTTTAAAAGCTTTTTTCTATCTCTCTCGCTCTCTTGAAGTTGAGTCGTGAGCGCAAGTCGTTGCTCAATGGCTGACTATAACGAGCGAGTATACGTATATAGTACAGCAGATACATATACGTACAAGTTTAAAAGAATATAATGCTACTTTTATTCCTCGGTCAGTTTCGTGCTTGGATAAACAAGTTGTAAAAAAAAATACGCTTATGAATGTTCTTTTTCTCTCTCTTTTTTTTCATATACTATTATAACATTTACATAAGGTCTTTTATACATCTTCCCCTTCGGTTAAACGATTAAATTGAACATATACACTACTTAGTGTAAACGGAATTATTTTTTAATTCGTATAATCTTGCGATATTATAATATTTAAGAGTCAATTTATATATTAATGTTAAATGCTACGGATAAAGAATCTTTTATATCTGCGTATAAGTACATGGCGTGAGTTATAAAATTTTATTCGTTTAATAAAAACAAAAAAAAGGAAGAAAGATACGTGTATACGAAAACAAGAGCAAAGAGTTATTTTTCATAGTGTACATTATATATACAAAGTCCAAGAACGGACTATCTGCTATGGCTTGTTTCAGTGTATAAAAGCGTAGCAGCTTCGTGCTTATCTATACCAGCTACTATGATATTATGCGAGAGTAAAAGAGGGAGAGAGAATAAAAAAAATTAAAGAGTATAGAGATAGAAAAACATTTTCATCTGTATGTATGCTATATATATATATGTATGCCTAGTAGTGCTTGGTGTGGGTGTGTGTGATATATACTTAATATATAGTACAAGGTTTCGCAGATTGTATAATCAGCCGGTGCAACGCGCTGCTTGCTGCTGCTACCGCCTCTCTTCTTTTGCTTTTATATAGACTACTCGAGTTTCGCCTAGTTTGCGCGTCCGCCCTGTTAGCTATGTTTGTCTTTTTTTTTTTTTTTTTGCTACGTTTGTTTCCGTCACGTACTCTTTTTATTTTAATTTGTTTTTTTATTCGTCGAAAACAATATGTAAAAGACATTTTTAAGGAGACAGATAGAGAGAGAGAGAATAAGAGAGACAATCTTATCAATGTATTTTTTGTCTTATCAAAACGTGCAATCGTAATCGTCTAAAAATGTTCCAAATGGATTTCCCCCGAATTTGTTTGCTCGATATTAATCACTTTTATTTTTTAACGAATCTTGTTTTTCTTACTTTTACTTTAATGGAATTTTAAACTCTTGATTATTGCTCTCTTTCTCTTTTTTTTATAAAGTCTCGTCGTTTTCATTACGTAAGTTATTTTTGTGTTTTTCGTACAACACAAAGCCGGGGACACATTGTGAATTAATATAAATGTGTATTATATTTTTGGAATTTAAATGCTTCATGCCAGCTTTGTATATTGTAGAGTAGCATTTATATTTATATATTTATACATGTAAGAATTTCAAAATCAAAAATAATTTACGGCACATTTCTTAAACGACAAAAAGAAAAAACTTTTGTGACATTTATATATACATGCCTGTTAAAATCAGCTTTTCAATTATCGTTCATAATAAACCGGCACACGCTGATTTCGTATACACGCTCGTTTAAGGTACGAGAATAAAAAAAAACGAAAATAATGGAGCTGTATTTATGACACTTTAGCAATACCATAAGCACATCTGGTCTTCGACATGCGCATAAAAAAATAGCCATGTATATATAGCTACTTTTTTTCAGCAAGAGTTCTAAACGCACAATTGAAGCTTTCTATCAAGCGCTTCTTTTTTTCTTTTTCTTTTTTTTTGAGGTCTCGCACGTGTCCAACTGGCTTTATAGCCCGTCCAATAACCTTCCAAAAGGAAAAACTTTCTGGTGATTTTTACGAGCCATGTTCCACTCTCCCTTTTGGTATATATCTACATTTTTTTTATATATTCGTGTAGGCGGAGATCGAACCTTTTACGATATATATATATATATGTATATGCGTAAATACTTCCTTGTATAATAATAAACCGAGAAAAAGGCAAAAGAAATTGCCTTATGTTCAATTTAACGTTTTTTTTATGTCAAGTACGTTATGAGTAGTAACTCACTTTTATTTTTTACGCAGAAAAGAAAAAATAATGTACTATAGGTGTTTACGAAATGACAAATATGTCACCATTGAATATATATTTTTAGCTTATTTTTGAAAAAAAAAGATATGTATGTACAAAATATATCATTATCGTTAAACACAAAATAAGATCTAAGTTAAATATTTTGTCGTTTACTCTGCTATTCAATTTTCCTCACGCCATACCATGATAGTCAAAATAGAATACAACACACGTGTGCGTTTAGCTTATATTGCTATCTAACATCTGAAAAAAAAAGAATCTAATTTTTCATTTCAACTCATCTATTTCGACGACACGTGTATTCTAGTTTGGCTCTTCGTTTTTATAAAAATAGTCCATTGATTCGTTCGGCCCCCTTTTTTAATATGTAATGTAATATAAATTCGTATAGCTTTCAGCGAATCTATTGAATAAACATCGAGACCGAGGCAAATTAATTAAATTCTCCATGTACAGCGATAACCTTTGGCAGAAAAAAAGAGCGAAGTAGAATTTAAACAAGCTTCAAAAAGTCAAAGAAAATAAAAGAAGAAGAGCAATAAGAGAGAGAGAAACGCAGTGATAAAAGAAGTTTACGCAGAAGTAGCTCGTTCATCTTCTCTTTTATTTTTTTTTTCGGATGATTGAGGGGAGGTTTGTTTACTTGCTTTACTTGATTTCTATCTTCGCGATTGTATTTCTCCCTATTTCACATATATACGTGGGGGCATCCAGTAAAAACGTATATACTCTCTTTTTACGAATTTATAGAGAAAAGAGAAAAAAGAGGTATAAGAAAAATAGAGTCGAGAGAGAGAGAACTCCTACTGTGTTTGTAGCAACGTCCGGATATTATACGCTCGGTTTCCCTGATGAAAAATTTTGCCGCAACGTTAATCACCTATTATTTTTATCGTCTACACAACACACACATACACGTCGACTCTTGAAGAAATTGTCAACTTTTTCATTTTTTTTCTCCTCTCTTCTCTTCTTTCTCTCGTTTTCTTTTTCGATGTCAAGGAGAAAAAATAAGTAATATTGTTTACGAGAAAGTTGTGTACGATAATAGTTAATTTTCATTAATGCTTCTGTAAATAAGTTCTCGAGGATATATATACTTTTCATCATCTATTTTTTTCCCCTCTCTTTTCTCATCGCTCATTTTAGGCATTAAAATTGCTGCTTATATAATGCAATCTGTTTTCATAAGACAAGAGATTCATCATGAGCAAACACAAAATATGTCGGAAAAAAAAGAATGACGATGTTTAATTTGTTGCTTTTGTATTAAATTTAATATATACGTTTCACTAGATTGATAAAGATGAATAATTGCTTTCTTTCTCTGTCTCTCTCTTTCTTGATGTCTGAATAAAATAAGAAAGCCCTTGAATGACCGTTGCGCATAATAACGTGACTTCTCATTCGTACGCTCGCACTTGTGGCTCTCTTATGGTAAATTAAGCTTATAAATTCTTCTCTCGTTATCAAATATATATACCCGAGCCGCACCGAGTGTACTTGACTATATATATTTCCTCGTGCTCTTGCATACATAGGCCACCTAAAATCGCTTTTCATGATATTCCCCTATACCATATTAGACATGTATATATGCTTAGTTTAGTTTCACCAGTATAGTTTTCTACTTCTATATATTCAAGTGTGTGCGTTGGAGCTTATAAAAAAAGAGCATACGTGGAAGAAAAAAAAAGGAAAAGAAAAAGGATTGACGAACGTATGTGGGGAAAGGAAAGTCAAGTGAATTATTGTAGAATACAAATATAGGATGTAACGAAGAGGAAAAAGAGCGATGTGTGTGTGTGTGTGTGTGTGGACGGAAAAAGAAACGAATAAAATTGAAAAATAGATAAAGACTAAGATGGTTGAAGGAAAGAAGAGTATGAGCGTATCTGGAAATTTATTTATAGAATATAGTTGATATAAACGCTAAGCAAAAGTTGCCTTTTTGATAGGATCACTTGCGTAGGCCAAGAGAAGTAATAGCTCGAATTTTGCATATGTACCAAAAGGTAAATTTATTGCTAGCTTCTTTATGAACATGTTTAACATGTATATCTATCAGCAACTCTTTAGTTTCGTATTATTCTTACATAAATAAGCGGATTATAGAATATTCGAGAATCAACTTATCGTATAGGTATGAAAATTTTTTGAGAATTTAATTATCTTCGACTTGGATTATGAACAAGTTAATTAGTTGGCTAATAATTGATATTCTAAATTAATTTTGTCTAGACAAGAAGTTATCCAAAGATGAAATTTAATTTTTCTTTTTTTGGCATGCTACTAAATTAAAATAACACATCTATCCGCTTCTCTTTGAGTTATTAATTTCCATTGGTATATCTTTGGGTATAATAAGTTGAAATCTTTTTGTCAAAGAGCAAGTTGCAGCTTTAGTATAAGAGCACGCAACAAATCTTATTGGCCTTAATTCAAGAAACAATCGACGCGTTAACTCGAACAATGAACTTCGCCCGTTCTTATGAACAAGTTTCACGAGACACGTATACACGTATTAATTTTAAACTTGATTTAAAGTCTTCTATATCTACAGTAATGTTTCCAGGTACATTAAACGAGCCACGAGTTATTGAGAGATAATTTTTTATTTAATTATACAGAGATTATGATTACGAAATGGTAATTACTTCGAAAAATGTTAAATAGTTTTTTCTTCTTTTGAGTATCATATCTAAAATATATGTAAAATCTTTTTTATGAAATTGTACTACTGTACTTTATGTGCACGTGTCTTCCGGATCTTTTTGTTGCGTTTACACAATGCGTTTTTTAAAATTTCGAGATCATATCCATGGCCAGAGCCTTTAAAAAATGAGGCCCTTTTTTGAGACCTTGACAGAAAAATCCATTTTGTATACACGTACAGTAGTAGAATGTCAAACGTGTTGGTTTCGAGATTAAGAAATGCTGATTGGAGATTCAGCATTTCTAAAAGACTAATCAAGTGACTACCAAGGTCAGGATATAATACATAAACGAGGACGTTTATATAGACGAAAAAGCTTCTAACTGCTGTTCTTGCTTTTTTTTCCTTTTATTTTTCGTGCATAGGCAACAAGCCAGTAAAGCAAAAAAAGAAAGAAAAATTTATATACTCGTTTCAAATAGAATGCTTTCGACTAATGGAAGTTTGAGATAAGACGCCCTTCTCTTTATATAAATTATCAACAAGATATTTTCTATCTTAACTTTTGTTGCTTTACAGTTAAGGCAATTTTTGTCTGTAAGAATTGTTAAGATTGTTTGAATACTTTTTTAATCATAGGAAAATAGTGCGTTCGTTTTGTTTCATTGAATAATAGATAGCAGAAATAAGAAATTCTAATCCAAACAACGTAAAGCAAATTAAAATTCCATTTTTTAAGTTCTAAAATTATTCAGGTGGTTTCGAAGAATCGAGGATTAAATTACTTTAGTTGACTAAAATATGATAGCGAGATGAGGATCGACATAAAAAGGCGATATCAGCGAACGTTGATGATAAGAGAAACATGGTGTACACGTGTTATAACTCAAGGTCGTAGATTTTAAGCTGTCTTTTAACAAAATAACTTTTTTTTCTCTATTTTTTGACGGGTAATACATTCACGTACAACTTTTCGATTTATTTTCAGATTAGAAAAGAGGAGAAGAAGAATCGAAAATTTTGTAGATGCATACGTATTCAAAACCAATTTTTCATATTTAATATTCATTGAAATTCAAATTTATCCTTGTGCCTTATTGAAATAATTTTTCGAAAATTTTGATTTAATACTTTCAAAATTAATAGTTCGTTGAGAAATAATGGAAAGTTGTACAATTAGATTTTCGAAAATTTTCAACATATTAATTTATCGAAGATATTAATTCCATATCAAAAATAATATTTCGGAGAAAGTTTTTCAACTCCAAAAGAATAACGAGAGTTAAAAAGACATCACATTAATAGGAATTGGTCGTTATGAATCGACATATCGCCTTTCACTGGGATATTAATAAATGTTTTATTCAGAAATTGAATATTTCATTGTAATATATTATTAATGCACATTTCTTTAAATAATGAATATCATTATTATTCAAAAAAGAAAATGAGCACATAACTTATGCCTGATGTTTAATCAGTCTGACCAAACAAAATAATCACTCTATTGACACGATGATTAAAGTCATATTTCACGATTTAAGTAAAATATAACTAAAATTACCGTATCAAAAAGTTTAAAATTAAAATAAGATATCGCGTCTCTCTTTTTTCTTTTCAAACTCTTTGTACCCGTATATGAAAATGAAGTCAGTGAGGCGCAAATTATTTGCTCTAATCTAACTTTTGATTAGTGTTCTATTTTTATATGGTTCCGTCGACTTTGTCATTTAAGGTCGTGTACAGCACGATGAGCTATTATAAGCGATACATCGATTATAAAGTCATTTTAAAAATGATCGCTCGCTCGGTTCTCGGTAAAAATCATTAAAATAAAATTATATTAAAACGGTCGACCTCATTTTCTATGTTTGATAAAAATTTTTTTTTTAGTTTTAAAACTTTTGATAATATTTAAAGTGCATATTTACTCAATTTCGAATGAGATTATTCTTTCTTTTGAAAAAGAAAATGTCTTTTTAACAAACAGTAAAACTTGGAATAAATAAATCATCTCATTTATATCTTCAAGGTGTTCTCCATTCAGGTCAACAACACATTGTTACGAAGGTCGATTTTATTAATCAACGCTCGCCAAAAAAATAAAGAAAGTTTAATAAAAAAAGATTTGATAAAAGAAGATTTTCTTGGCTTTAAAGCTTTAAACAAATATAAAAAAAAATAAACGATGTAAGGAAATATAAAATTTTTGTTTGAAGTATTATAAAGTTAACGAACAAAGAAAACGACGATCTCCTTCTCTTTCTTCTAGGCATACATGAGCCTCAAGTCTCGAGGCCTCCTAGAGTTCGATGCTCCTTGTTATCAGTGTGGCTGCGGCGCTGCCGCCTGCTGCTTGTGCCCCGTCGCCGCAGCTCGTTGCTGCTGCTACTCGCTGCTGCTGTTACTACTGACTGACGTCACCCTCTATATCGATTAGTCCGCACAGCCACGTGACTTTATACTCGTTGCACGAGTTGCTGCTGCTGCTATATGCTTTGCCACTGGCTGGCTGCTGCTCTTTCTGTCTTTTAAACAAAAGAGAAAGACAACTTTCTGAAGCCGGCTTTGTATAAGAGACTAGAAGAGAGTAGGCCGTGCCGACGACCGATGGACAAAAGAGAGCTGGACAACATTGTCATAGTCTTTTTTTTTCTTGTTTCTTAAAAGTTGTTAATAAGAACGTTAACTTATTCAGTATCAAAGAACAAACTTTTTTTATTGCTGTTATTTTATTCAAATTTTAATAACTTTTTTCAAATTAAATCAATATTAGTTGTGTTGTAAAATGTTTACCACTTTTTTTTGTTTAAATAAAAAGTATAGTCAAAATTAAAATTAAACAATTTATGATTCAAGTTATATTATGTTATTTCAAGTTTGACTTAAAATACGTAAACAAAAGTATATATCTTGTTTGTTACGTCTGACAATAATCTCATTGTTTTTGAGCAAATACTGATTGCTTTTTTTTTTAATTCAAAAACAAACATATATATTATAAAGAATCGTAAAACTCTAAAGCTTTTATATCATTGACTGGATCTAATATACGAAAATAGCCTTATAGCGTATACATTTTCTCCACCCACGCAAAGGGATTCACCGAAAATTAACTTTTTTTTATTCGATCGACCTTAAACAGCACACACATACACTGCAATATAATTTTTGTAAATTTTCTATACGTATAAGCAACCCCTCGTTTTCATTTTTTTTTCTTCCTTTATCCCCCTTCCTTCTTTGTGCCTTGGCGTGTCACGTTCGACTTTAAATCTTTATTCGAGGCTTATAAAAAGGGAAGCTTTAAGCGAATCGACGACGAGAAAAGAAAGAAAAAGAAAAAAAAAACTCTTCTCAACGCGCTCAACACAGGCCGTTATAGGCCTTAAAGAAAAACTGCTAAGATGCAAGTCACGTAGCATAGCTATTTAAGTAGAGCGCGAGAGAGCTCGCGCGATTTTCAAGGCATAGAAAACATACATATATATACACGACTTTTATTTCTCCTTTTTTTATTCTTTTTTTTTTTCTATCTTTATTTTTCTATACTATATATCTTATACATTTGTACGTATCGTGTAAGGTTTCCGCACGATTATTACGAGGCCTTTTGCATCTATATTCGTATATCTGTACGCACTTGTGTATGTGTGTACGTCTCTGTGGCAAATATTACTCGATCTCAAACGCGCATGTATATATATCTATAGAGGGGAAAAAGGAAACACTCACTCGTCGTAAAAAGTTATGGTCACCATGTGTGTGCCTCTTCTCCCAACGTTAAGTTTACTCCGATGCCAGAAACAGAGAGAGAGGAGAGAGAGTCTTAAGGAAACCTCAAGTGTATTACGTTTGCGGGATGAAAATTGATTTTAGTTTTTTTCCTTTTTCTTCTTGTTTTTCGTAGATTGCGCAACTTAAATGAAGTTGAGGAAAGAGATTTTCGCAGATTATAACTTTTGATGCTGTCAATTATATATTTTGTTTCTAATAAGTATATACGATGATTATTATATATATTTTACGTAAATGATGATTTTTATGTGTTACGAAGAAACTTGAAAATTTGTAAAAGAAGAGGCAAGTTTTTTTTCTTCTTCGGCTGGAAATAGTGTGGATTAATCTTAAAATAAACACCCATAAATATTTAATTTTAACTTTAACGATGTTTTGGTTTTGTTTATAATTTGTACTTAGCCAGATCGTAAAATTATAAATGTTGACAAGAATAGTACGTTTAACATTTTATTGTTAAAGTTACATTAGACTTTTATCTTCATGTTTTTTGTACGTCCCGGTTTTTTTGTTTAAAAGAGCTTGAAAGACGACAATTTTAGAGAAAATAAAATAAAGATTTGTTTTCTCTTTTTTTGGACAAAAAATTATACGCGGGGTTACACTGGAGTTGTTTTAATGGTTCCTAAGATTACAACCGGTCCCGAGCAATGCCATAAACAATGACTTTCTAATCGAGATAAACGAATTAAAAAGATCCACAAAAAAAAGAAGAGAAGAAAAAGGAGAGAAGCGAACGACAGCTCGAGAAGATAATAAAGAAAAAGCATACAAAAATATATATCTCTTGATTCTAACACAAATAAAAAATCGTTATCATTTATTATCCAAACTTTTCATTGGACTTGTAAGTCTTTTTGGCAACTGCTCTCTTGACCTACTTTCAGGTCATTCGTCTCTCTTGTTTCTCTTTCTTGACACAAAGAGAAATAAAAAAAAGAAAGAAGAAAAAAAAGGTTAAAGAAAATGATCATGCGTTCAACGCACTCGCGTTTTACGATTACGCGTGTTTTGTGAATTTGAGCAGGTTTTCTCGTGTATATATACTTAGAGTAGTAATAAAAAAAAGAGCAGTATATATGTATAGGCTCGTTTTTTTTGTACGTTCAAAGCCTTACATCATCGAAGAAGAGTATAAAGAGAGACTTGGTTTCTAGTCCTATATATCGTTCTCTCCTCTTCCACCTTCTCCTTTTTTTCCTTTTTTACCATACTCCCTCTCTTTAGCTATGACCGCGGCGTAAACAACATTGGACAACGAGAAAGATCTCTTCAAGAGGAAAAGAAGAAGAAGAAGTAGAAGAAGAATCGAGAGAAACCGGTTTGCCACGCTTGGAAAACAATTTTACGATCTTGCGAGCACAAGAGAGCAATACGAAGAGACTGTATAAACGCATACACACGCACATAATATGTGTGTACATGTATATACGTTGAAGAAGGTGTATACCATCATATCCCACCTTTCTCCTTGCTTCGCCCAATCATCTGGATGCGATCTGAGATTTGAGCACCCTTTTCGTCAACATCTTTTCTCGGGTCCTCCTTTCTTCTTTCTTTTTTTTCTTTCTTTCTCTTTCTCTCGCTATATATAGAGATCTGTACTAAATATAAATTTTCCATTCGACCAAAACACCATACAGTCGTATACCTGCCTTGAATTAGATGTTTTTTTTTTTCATTTAGGATGGTGTGGTTTTTTATCTTCTTTCTTCTTTATTCTATCCCTTTATCGAAATTCAGTTAAAGGAATGGTGAAATGGAAAAATACAAGAATTACTGTTTTGTAATTAAAGTTTAGTGTAGCATTGTTAATAGTTGTTGTATACATCGAGAGTAGGTCATCGATCAAATAAAGATAGAAATTATTGCTCACTTGTACTTTAATGCTTGGGACTTTTTAACAAGTGATAATTTGTTTCGAGAAAAATAGTTAAGGTGTAAAGGTGTTTTTAATACTTTTTTTAACAAATATACAGATCTTTAACTATTCTATTTGTAAGAGCGGAAACAGCAAAATTAAATCATTAAAACTATTTTAATATATGTATAAATATATTTATTTTTTTATTTTTCAAGTGGCATAAACAATTCTAATTAATAGAATTTATGGCCCGTGCATGAGTCACGGCGCATTTAACTTGTTAAATAAAAAAAAAAGAATCAGATTTTAAATACACGAGTGCTGCTTATGGCCAAAACAACATTTTACATATGCTTTATTTGAATAATTTATACATTTCTGTTTAAACGAGCTATAAGCGCAAAATAAGTCGTACATTACAAATTTACACATTAACGTTAGAAAATACCAACTTTTTGAATATAAAATTATTTTGGAAATTTCAATGAATTTGTAGAAAAATATTTTCGAAAGTTTAAAACTTGTTTACGAAATTTCAAAGAAAAGTTTTTTCAAAAAGAATCTCGAAATTTTTTAGTAACAAACAAAACGGTGATTATTATTTACATTTTTAAGCATCGGTCGTATATTTCCAAACGTTGAATATAATTTAAAAGAGCGCAAGAAGTCGAGAGGTTAAAAAATAAAAAGAGCTGTTTTATTTTGGACGTTAAGGGATTTAATGAAAGAAACAATTAATTTTTCTTAAGTGCGAGAAAGAGAAGTATATATATATAGAGTAAAATTTAAAGTTGCTTGACTCTGCGTGTGTATACAGTGGGTGGGTTATAGTGGCTTATGAATGAAAGACAAGGGGATGCTGTTTGCATGCAAATTGCAAAGAGGAGAGGATTTTGCTCTCGCTCTCTATTTTGCTCTCGCGCGCGTGAGCTGTTAAAACTTTATTAACAGCTCCCAGAGTGAGAAGAGAGTTTTCCATGGACTACACACCTAGGCTACTGTATATAGACGTGCTTGTGTATATATATACAAGCTAAAAGCATCGCAAAATGGCCTTTCAGCGCTTCGCTGTCACTTTTTATTTTTTCAAGTGATATATAAAAAAAAGAGAATGAATTGAATAAAAGCGCAGAGACGTATGTTTGCAAATATTTGTAAAAGCAAAGGAACACTGGCATTTCCAAAATGTGAGCAATGTAGAAAAAGATTCTATATACAAAACTGAAAACAAAAACCTTCTTCTATCTAAAAAAGTGCATGTCAATATGAATATTGTTTTTGACAATGAATTATTAAAGTGAACAGCATTGACTTATGAATGTTTATGCCAATCAAATGCAATTTATTTTTAATTTATTAAAATTAATGATTTTATAAACAATGAAAAATTAAAAATTCTTTATTAACAAACAAAAGATCAAATGCATTAACAAATAAAACCGAAATATTAAAATGAATGAAATAAAAAGATCATGAGACCACAAATAATAAATAAAAGACACAAATTTGGAAAGGTTAAATGAGACAATAGTGAAAACGAAACGAATTTATATAATTCATTGAAATATATACTAAAGCCATAATCATCGCCGTGCCTTATCAATGCGTCCAAGACAATGACGTTGCGACGCTCTTTGGTAATTTCGGCGCAACGATGACTCAACGGCACTGTTAAACATTTAACAAAAAAATTGTCGACTATTTAGATTAAAAAAGACAAAATTTTAAAATATTTGGATATATTTTTGTAATAAAATTGCATCTGTTTTGTCTGACTTTTAGATATACAATGCTTATTAAACATGTTTATCATTACTGAAAAACATACTTACATAATGTTATATAAATTCAATCTTGACATTTAAGAGCTTTTGTGTTTTTCCTTGTTTTTTTCATTTTTAAACTGTTTTTGGTTGTTAATTTTGCACAATAACATAATTTCGTATAATAGCAAAAAAGGTTTATTATAATTATATTGTATGAACTTAAGTGAAATATTAACGTCAATAATTGAGTGGGTCAACATAAAATTAGAATTGGGTGCTTAGGTTTATCTTCGCGCGTATTAAAGCTTTCAAAATTGGGCAGAATCCAAAAATTTTATTTTCTTATAATACTGACGAAATTCTCGATAGGATTATATCAGTCTATCTCGTATCTATGTATTACAGTAGATTATTTTGAGAGTTTTTAAATTTGTTCTATTCAACTTATTTATGTAAAAAAAATATACTTATAGATTACATTAAGCCCGAGCATTAATCTTTAAACTTGTCTTTTTTTCTTCTTCCTCAACGCAAACGTTAAATACATCCTAAGTTCTTTTATATTTTTAAAGAAAATCTCTGCGCACTGTCGCGAGCAAATGGAATACAAACAAAAGGAAAAAAGAAAAGGCAAAAAAAGCCCCCCTGTTGACGAGGTCTTATCCTGCAGGCTATAAAAACCGAAAGGTCCGAAACATTGACAATTTATTTTTGCCTCTCTTTCTTTTTCTTTCTCTCTTTTTCTCATTCTCTCATTCGAATAAGAGAAACACATCAGAAATAATAACAAGTCGATACCTGCAACTTTTGGGATCACTTAAGAACCCAATAAGAAAGCATACCACAAGAAAATTTGTCAAACGAATATATATATATATATATATACAGAAGGGAATATATACTTCTACTCCCTCCCTTATATATTTTTTCTTCTTCCTTCTATTTGGTTCCATAGCAAGAATATAAGAAGAGAGAAAAAGAGAGAGAGAGAGAGAGAAACTCTGGGTATATAAAATCCAAGGTCAAAAACCGGCTCTTCTCTCTTACGATGAGAGTTACGGTTCGATCCTTATGTAGTTATATAGGCAATATAAATGTGTGTATATAAGAAAAGCCGGTAAACTATTGCATCAGAAAAAAAGTATCAATATACATATATATCGTCGAACGGAGGATTGCGGAAAATTTTGTTCGCTAAAATAAACAACTAAAATGCACAATGTCATTAACGTTTAAATTTTATTTTGTTTTTTCTTTTCGTCTAAGCCAAGGGACGAATGACGCAAGTCTGCTAAGAGATTTTATCGATCGTATTTAGCTTTTAGGTCTTCGATTTTCTAACTACTTTAAGCACTTTTCTTTACTTGTTTTTATCTCTCTATATATATAGTTTTTTCTTCTTACCTTTGAAACCGATCATTATCGAGTATTGTTCTCGCAGTAAGTTAAACATTTCGGTAGAGATGAATATATTTTTTTTTCTATTCTTTTATATTTACTATAAGATATATAATGATGCGTTTAAATGAAGCATCAAAGAATGATTTATCAGTCACTGATTTATATCGATCACGTCATCGGAGTTTTAAATATGCAGAGAACTTTATTGAGCAATTATTATTTGAATAAACATTTTGCAATGACGATAGATATGAAAGTTACTATTACCACTATAACACTTTGGATGTAAACAACAATCGTATAGCGAAAAGCAATAATTTAATCAACTTTTTTTATATTGATCTTATAGTAAATAGAAAATTTAAAGGTTAGAGAGAAGTAGCATAGCGACATCAGCTGACCGACACAGACGGAACAAAAGAGTAGCTTACCTTTGAGTTTAATTTTTATTGTCGCTATGCTATTTCTTGTGATGATGAAGTTTAAAATAAAGAAATTAATGAAAAAATAATAAATGAAAACTTACATCGTTGCCGATTTGACCCATGCTGGCGGTTGCACCACGAGTAGCGATCGCAGCCGCCTCGGGGCAAATCTCTTGCTCGTTTGCCACAGGAATCTTGAAAAATTCGCAGCGTACTTGCGCCTTTTGTTTGTTTAAACTTTTTTTCAACGTATTTTCCGTTGTTTTATTCCTTCTTTTTCCAATTGCGAAAATTTCTTCCTCAATTATAAAGTTCTAAAGCACAGATTATTTTCAAGCGCAAGCTTTAAGGACGTCCGAAAATTATCACTTTTGAAGAGTATTAGCAAAAAACTTGTAGTCATAATACAAAAACAAAGTGCATTACGTTACACATTGATTTTTATATTTTTTTTCTTTTAAAACTCTTCTTTGTCTCTTTCACACGAGATATTTTTTAATTATCAAACGCGTTTATTAAAAAAATGAAATCACAGAGGGAAGACGACAACGACTTACAATGATAAAGCCGCCGTTCTCGCACCTTATGACAAGTGAGAAGAATAAAATAAAAACCGTTTTTCTTCTCAATATTACAATAGTATATAAAAAACGTTAACTATTACGGTATGATTTTTATTGACGAGTAGTTAATAAATATTAAAAAGTTTATTTTATATTTTAAAAAAAAGAAGTACGTGCTTGGACGACTTTTCTTTTATTTTCTGTCTTTTATGGCCTCTTTTGGCTAATTTCTGATGTAACTGTCTCCTTGTATTTCTTCAGCACCGGCACTTTTTTTCTCAATAATGTCAAACGAATTTTTCCTCGTTTTAATGTACTTTTCAATTAACGAAACTTAAACGTTCAACACTTAGTACAATAGAAAAAATTAGTCGAATCAATTTAAATAAGACCAATAATGAGAAATAAGTGTTGCAAAGTAAGAAAACCGGACGTTTAGCGAAATAGATTTTTGTCTTTAAAACAAAAAAAGGAGAAACGAAATAATTTTCTATTACTGGTCGTCCAAATAGCGCGAGTGCCGGTTGCTAACTGACGCCTCGAGCCAGTCGACTGATCGAGTCTTACTCTTTACAACACTGTGCTCCACAGTCGCTCAGTTACAAAGTAAAGAGAAGAGATAGAGGGAGAGAGAGGGAGCGATAGACAAAGATAAATGTATTCTGCGCAAGCGCATTACGTATGATCTGTCTTTCTTTGTTTTCTTCTCCTTTTATTTCTATCTCGCTTTAGCTTGTATTTAAAGCCAGGCCTCTGCGCCCCGGCTGTCGACGACGAGAGAGAGCCGGCCGGTCGACGTTGTCGTTAAGCATTTTATCTTGGGGCCCCTGGAATTTTTTCACCTCTTACTTAAATCTTCGAAATTTTCGTATTTTTTATTAAATTTTATTAAAATGTATGATATGCAAACGGATGACAATGGATATTCATGATTTTTGTAGTTTCGGAGTTTTCGGAGCAACGATAATAATATCGGAGTAAAATAATTATCGAGCGAACAAAGGCAGCGTTAAAGCATCAGGCACTGGAATTTAACGGCTACATTACTGCTGGTTGGCTCTGGAAAAGCGGCCGGCACGGATCAGCTGATGCCTTAGCAACAGAGTTACTAGTCATACTAAAAATATCGAACTCTGCCGGCCTGTTCGTTTTTACATGTGTCCGTGCGTTGTATGTAGGTATGGGTCTGTACGTGTTTTTATATGAATGTAAGTAAAGTGCGCCCAGCAACTGAGAGGGGAATTGTAGAAAAATACGTGAGTTGGCTCTCGCAGAGGATTATTAAACTTCTTTCTTCTTTTTTTTATTCTCTTTTTCTTGTTGTTGTTGCTGCTGCTTTTTTTTTATTTAATCAACGTGAATGTTCACTAAGGAATCATCGACTGTAAGCCAGACTGCTTGGTGCTACGTGACAAGCTACATGTATTATTATTTTTTTTATATAAATATAAAATCTACATTTATAAGAGTAGCTTCGTTGGATTTTAGTGTAGTTTTTCGGTATAGTAGACGAAGCATCGCTAGCACACACAAAGAAAATGTAATGCACAAAGGAAAAATTTACGCTGATGTATCAGCTGGATTTTCACGAACGATATATACAGAAATGAAGGACGACGATAGGAGTCAAGCATATAAAAAAAAGAATAATTTTTTTTTTCATAGGTGTGTATGTGTGCAAACTAGCGAAGCCAATGTGAAATTTGTATAACTCGGATATCCTGGGCTGATTTATGCGAGATATAGGGTGATACAAATGTATATTCCATTTAAACGCAAAGTGTTCGAATGCACACACATACACGTAGACCAACACTCGCGCATTACTTGATTTATATATCTTGTTGCCGATCTCTTTCTCTCTCTCCTTCTCTTCTGTTGTCTTTTGTTCTTACGTAACGTTTTTTCTTTTTTCGATTAAAGATACTTTTGCGCAAATATTGTTATAAAATAACCGATGCCATATATAGATATATATGTATGTTCGAGCCTTTATTAAAAATAGAATATTTCAGTTTTATCGATAAGAAAATTCAATATCTTAAAATCTGAAGTAAAAAATTTTTCTTCTTTTTTCGTGTGTACTCGATTATCCCAGCAGATTTGACTTATTAAATTAATTGAGCCAATTAATTTGGATGAGTGAATATTTTTAATTTTTATAAGAATTGGATATTTATAAATCATTAGATTGCGACTTACTGTACATTTTATTGATTAGATACAACCTTTTTTTTAAATTTAATTATCTAACTTGTAAAATGTAACGTTATTAGCTTATCGCTGAGAAGTAATGAAAACTAATTAATTAAATAAAAATAAATCTTTAGAATTGAAGTTTAAATGTTAAAAATATCGTTCGAATGGAAACGAACCGAACAACAGCAGTGTCGAGAAGTCGATGTATAAAAAAAAAGGTCATTATTAACGTTTACAAAAGTCAGAATAATTATTTCAGTTTTATACCGGCGAAAAGTTGCCATGCGCGTCCACAAATGTATAAATATATATGTATACCCGTAATACCTACACATATATAAAGACGTATATATAGATAGAGAGAGGTATACGGCACACAAAGGCGTCTATAGAGACTACCGGTATTGCGGTGCGCGGTAGGGCAGCAGCAGAGTCGGGCTGTTGCTACTTGCCGGGGCCTTTCCTTTGCTACCACTGCAGCCAGCGATATTATTCAGCTCTCTCGCCTTTATGAATTTAATGTTAAGCTTTAAACTTTATAAATATATGTACAGGATATATATGTATATATACATATCTAAAATATGCTTACAAGTTATAGCACGTTACTTAATTTTGGCAACCACTGGCCGACTTATGGTTAATTAATTCAGCTGAAAAAGAGGCTCGACTCTCTGCCGATGACTCGTTTCAATCCGAAGAAATGAAGAAGAAAAAAACTTATATACATATAGTCATCCGGAACTTTTATTACATACATAATGCGCTTATTTTTACATTCCTTTAATTTTTTTTATTCGAAACGTTGTTGATTCGTTTAAGTAATAAAAAAAATTGTATTATCATCGAGGCTATTTTTACATAAATAATATACGAGTTGTTTTCGTTTTTGGTATAACGCAACTGAATAAAAAGTTCTGGAAATTTAATTTTTTTTTTGGTAAGGTATATGACCTACAACATAACACTTTTGTATACAGCGTAGCATCGATAATTAAAAAAAAAAAAGAAATTTTTTAAAAGAAAGCATGTGAGTGGTAAAAACTAAAGAGAAGAATAAAAAAAGTGTTATTTATATGCCTTTGGAGTTTTTGAAAAGCAATGCACGCAAACTCTGCGTATAATTCAAGCCCAAACGCTGCTTAAATATACGGGAGAACTTGAAAAATAAAGCACATCGAGAGCCGAGAGGTTTGAAGTTTTAAATATATATAAAACGCGAGAGAGAGAAAAAATATATACACACGCATATACATCAGTTTCTGAAGCATCTTCTTTGTTGGCGTTTATCGACAACTCCGAATATAAAACATGTTCTATATATATGGAGGACCCCCCTATGTACACAATTACATGTAAAACTCACGCGTGTATAACGTTCTCTGCTTACCATTATAATTTTCGATTGGTAAAGCATACTTATGTATACAGAAAAGTGTTTTTTGAAAAAAAAAAAATACATCGAAATCAGCAATAAAATAAGAGACAAAAGGCTGTCAAAGAGGAGAGGAGACGATATAATAAAAAGAGTTGCATACGCATATATGATATAAAATATAAAGCTCTATTTTATCCAATTCTTATGTATTGCTATCGATTGCTCCAATGTTTACGCACTATAGATTTATATATAAATTTATGTACACACGTATAGAGATGTGTGCGTAGTCCCTTCTCTCGGTTCTTTGTCGATCTGAGCATTCTTGCTTCTTCCTCAATCACTCGGATCAATGAATCTAGGCTCTGACCTTTTGGGGGGAGAGTAAAAGGAAGAAATATATATACACGTGTACATATATATATATATATCCTTTTTCCTCAAACACATAAGCACAAGTACGCACACATACACGTGTGCGCGTTTCTGTACAGGGTACCTCGACGTAGAGAAAGAGAGAATAGACGAAAAAAAGACAAAGAAGACAAACAGATTGGCATTTCTTTTTTATTCGTATATGTTGCCTGGTATGGTGAATTAATATAAAGTAAACTATACATAACTTTTTTTTAAGGTCGTAGTTTTTCCTCTCTCTCTTTCATTTTCATTTTCTGCAATTCATTTTCCGAAAGAGTCTTTTATTAATCTAAGGATGACTGTAATGCCATGGTATACGGGCCTAAAAAAAAGAAAATTATAGTAAAGCTTTTATTGCTTGTTGCTAGGTCACGAATTAGTTTATATATTTTGATCCATCGAATTCGATACGCTTTTTTTTTTTTTTTTTTTTTGTAAATGAAAGCCTTTTTATTTGTAAAACGAGCATTGTTACACAACGATAAAATTAAATCGACAATATCAATGTAAATTTTATCATTCTCAGGAAATTACTCGAGTCTAATAATACAATTTAGATAACATTTATTCCGATACAATAAGTTGCTACAATGTAAAAAAAAAGACGAGAATTCTTATATATTTCGTTGAAAGACTATTGTCATTGATAATAATAATAAAAGCTTACAAAGCAGTTTTCTGTTAATCCTTAAGACGTCTATGAAGTTTGATAAAAACGGCCTTACTAAGACACGAGGTAAAAAGTTCATGTGTGATTTGTTAGCGAGATACAAAGTTTACAATACAATAATTTATTCTTTTTTTTTTAATAAAAAACATCTGTTATATATGCCCCTGGATTAAAATCAAATTAAATAATAATTCTTTTAAAGCTTGCTATATCTACACAGTTGATTCGTTCTCTTCTTTTCTTCCATTCTCGTTTTCTCGTTCACAATGTTGAAATTTATATATACATCGGTATATCTATATAGAGCTCAACGCGTTCACAGCAGCAGCAGCTCTCCTGCGGGGCTTTCTTCGCCCTCTACAAAAGCGTAGGGCTCGAATATTCTGTTGGTATACGCATCTAAACGATTTAATAATATTGTTGAAGAATCTTTAATGTTATTTTTATTGGACAATAAATTGTAACTTCAATAAAAATTTCGAATTTTGGATTTGGAATAGTGAGACTAATTTGAAAGTAGTCGGATTAAGGATGAATAAATTTTTTTTTTCCATTCGATACGAATCGTTGATTAGTTAACGTAAACAACTATAAAACTGAGTATTATTGGATTATGTCTCGACAAATATTGAAATTTAATACAACTTTCTTTAGTTTATTATCTTAGGAAGATTTTGAAGTTGCATCATCGTCCGATTATTTAAAGATTCAAAGATGAACAATAAACAAAGAATCATATATATTTACTAAATATTGTATTGCTAAAAAAATACAATATGGTGAATAGAAAATACAAACAAATTACAGAGGACAGTTATATCCATAATAAAAATTAAATAGAAAAGCAACATATATAAACAATGTATATAAATGTAACTGAAGACAACAATAATGCCTCCCTTTCTTTGTCTTAAACAACAAGAATATATACATATACGCTGATGGAAATAAAGGATGTAAATCTTTTCTCCTTGCGGGGGGAAAACAGAAAGAAAGAGAAAAAGAAGAATGAAAGGAAAAAAAAGGCTTTTTCCATAGCTAGGCAGTATATACGTGTAACGCATTTCCGCAACAGGCTTGCTCTTCATACTCATTCTTTATATTATGTATAATATTCCTCCGATGCTTTGCTGTATACGCACAAGGGGAGAGAAAAAAAGAAGTGAGAGAGTGGAAAAAGGAGAACGAAGAAAAATTCTTTGTTCGACAAGCTCGCTACTGTGTATAGACGAAAAGTAGAAGCTGGACTTTTAACAATAAGACCATCCTACGGAAAAAGCCCAGAACGAAACAAAACATTTGCTGTACAGGGAGAATTTTTCCATAAAATTTGCAATAAAACTACAGCAACGTACCGTAATCAAGGGTTGTAATGACTTTTTCTTAATTATTGTAATAGCACCTCATAAATTTTACCGATCAGCACTGTAAAATTCACTGCTGTATTCTTTTATTAAGAAGTAGTGCACTTGCGTACGTATGAAATTAAACATTATATATCTAAACATTCTAGAATGTTCATGTTAAATCCCTAAAAAAATTACAGTACTGCACTGTAAAAATTATAATTACTTTCATGAAAACTGACTAAACAGTAAAAATTATTAAATGGTACTGTAAAAATGATTGAACGCATGTTAAATTTTGTCTATGTGTCCAATAATACAGGCACTTATCTACAATATAGCCTAAAATATACGATGACCATTGGTTGAAGTGATGGTCACCGTAATTATTCTGATGAAATCCTCTCCGTGTTTACATTAATGTTTGTTTTCAGCATTTTTTTTTAAATTTTCAGTTAGCATTTCCTAATTTGTATTTACATACTAAAAAAAATATTATTTTGCAAATTGAACAAAAGAAAAAAAGGTTGGTAATAAATATTCGTTGTATTAACATAAGAATATTAAATAAGCAAAAGCCTATAGTTTATGAAATCGGATTTTAACATGTTTGTAAAGTCACGTAATCTTATTTTGCAAGTTACATGGCTAAAGTTAACGGGGCAATAATAGTTTATAATTCTACTTTAACAATCAAAGCTTATTGAAGTTTATAAAGTAACTTATTCGTAAACTTTGTACTTATGTTCATTGATAATTGATCTTGGAAATCTCTATGGAATAACACCTAACAATATGAAACTCTCTCTGAGTATATATATACAGTCGTTATAACTGTTAAAACCGCATGACTACAGCCAATCGTCGTATATCTTTCAATCTCCGTAGTTTACAATCACCGTTGCATTGCCAGCTGTACGTATTTGTCGTTTTCAAGAAAACTTTTTCCAAGGAAAAAAATCAGACCTCAAGCCTTTAAATTTATACAAAAGAATATAAACTTTTTTTTACGATCTCATTTTTTTTTATTTTTTAATTGCTGCGATTATACAAGTTATATAAGTATTTTTCAAGATTTATTGATTTTTTTTGTTATTCTAGAATTTACAAAGAACACAGGGAAGCTACAGAGAGTAACATAATACGCTATGACGTCATTAATATAGGAAGTTTCAACATTATAATACTATTATATACAATTTTTCTTTGATGCTTGTTAGTAACTTTATTCGCCGCTTTATTAATGTAGTTTCTTATTATCTTTTGCTAAAGGAAAATTGTAATATAACTGTATGTGTAATATGAATGTCTATGTTAATTTTATTGCTACAGAAAATGTTGGCTACTTGTTTAATGAGTAATCGAGGGTTTTTTTCTTTAATTTTTCAATTTTAATTGTATTTATTTAAAGTCATTCGACACCTTTTTGACGTTTATTAAATATGTAATTATAACCATTACTTTTTTTTAAAAACAGGTTGTACCAATAGACTGATTACAAATACGGTAATACCAAGTTTGTTTACAGAAAACTTGTATAATGAAAGAACATAAAGGTATCGTTATTAATTATAAATAAATATTTAAAAACCATTTTTAATGCATATTTTAGCAGGTGAATATAAGATATACATTACGAATAATTAAAAGTCTAATGTACACTTATCGAATATTGATTCTCATTGAATATTTTGAAATTCCCCAATAAGAACAAATAAAATACCAAAAAATCTCGATAAATTTTTATGATAATGAAATATTTTATAAGAATTATTTTTGAGTCAACTTTACATTGAAATACAATTTTTTTCTATTATTTTAAATTATGGTGTGCTTATTCATTTATTAACATATTGGTTTCTTTAATTTTTTATGTATGAACACATAACCGAATAAAAATATTGATGAATTGACATCATTTGTTTTTGATGTCTATGTGAAATCATATACAATTATATACGAAGAGTCATACATGATATATTATTTCAGAGTCAATAAGGTACTTGGTAAAAATATTAAATCTGCTCGGAGGCAATTTCCTAATAAAAGTTACGGTAACCATCACAACAATTATGGGACATCATAAATTTTTAGGTTATTTTATAGATATATGGCTTGAAATGTTATTGAACACGTGGACAAAATTTAATATGCGTTCAATAATTTTTATGATACTGTCTTGAAATTTTGACAGTACAGTATTGCAATATAAGGGATCTGTCATAAATAGTATATAATGTGTAACTGTTCAGTTGCTTACGTGCGCATGCGCACTACTCCTTTTCTTGATGAAATAATATGAACGTAAATTATACAGTACTAATAGGTAAAATTTATGAGGCGTCATAATAGTTAGGGTCTCTCTATTATAGTGCGTTGCTGTAGTTTTTATGCAGAATATCATTGTGAATTTTACAGGAAAATTTTCTCCGTGTATAGACACTGATTTTATATAAAAAAGTTAAAAACGAAAATTATAATATTGAAAATATAAATTTTTTTCAAGAATGGTTATTTTTGATACGATATAGATATAAAAAATTCATAAAATATTAAAAACGAATACCTCCACTATGCTAACTGTATTATAATAAAGAAACAATATGTGAATTTATTTACTTTTTTTACATATAAAAACTATAATGTTATTAAAGTCATTTTTTATCATACGTTCTAAAATGATATATCACCAAAAAAGCAATGTTATATTAAATCACATACTCCTATTTAAAGAACAAGAAAGATTTACTGTGATTAATACATAAAAAATTCAAGAAGTTTCCTCCTCTTATTGAAGTCAAATATTAGGTATTCATCAGTTCTCGTATAAAAAATGTTGTAAGTATATAAATCTTAAAAAGTGTTATAAATAAATATTGTAATTATGTTAATTTAAATTTTGAAATTATAAGCAATTTATTTAAAAATTCTTAGTTCATAAATAAAAAATTTTTTCAATAAGTAAATTTAATGTTTTCTTAAAGTAATGTGTATTATTTCTGTAAGTTAAGTATAATCATTTATAATTTCAAAAGATATTTTAATTTCTATATTTTTAAATGTTTATGATTATATTTGCACTTTACTAGACAAAAGTGTATGAAAATGTATATAATTATTTATAATTATAAATGATTCTATAATATATTTAATACTTAAAAACTGTACTTAAAAAAACTACGAATTTAATTTAATTAGATTCGTAGTTTTTAATTAAGGCGACTACAGAGGTGAGGTTAAATTTTCATTTCGTAGTTTACAAATTACTCTTTTTGTTCAGATTTTTTTTTTTTAATTTTAAAATTATCCACCATTCTGCGGAATTCAAAAAAAGCAAAATGATGGAAAATTAAAAGATCTGAAAAATCTTATGTAAAAACGAAACCAAATCCAATCTCCGAAGTTGCATAATGAATAAAATAGTACATTACGTTCCGTGGACAGATAGGCTTTTTTACGAAACGAGAAGATTACAAGTCGAGCCGAAGGCGAGGTTTGTAACGAGTTTCGTTAAAAAGCCTTTTTATCCAAGTAACGTACTGTATTTTACGTTCTGAGAGCCGAAAATGAGAAAAGAAGTTGCGATTTTGAGGTTAGAAGAACGTAAAAGTATATTATATAAAAAAATTTAGTAAAAATTTATCTTACTATAGTTTCGATTGCTTTGTATGAAAAAATATAAGATACATTATTTCTTTAATTTCTTTTCCAGCCTTTCCACCTCAGATAAATAATGTACTATTTTCAATTTTTATCTGATTTTTTAAATTCTTTAATTCTAATAAATAACAGGCTTAAGAATACAGTAAAGGGCGAAATTCTCTAGTGTAAGTCCATCCGTTGTCTTTTCCAATGTAGGCAATGTAGATCTCTCAAGAGGTCGGTAATAATCTCCAAATTTAGTTTCTCAGGAGGTAATTATTTTGTTTTTCATGGTTTCCGGGTTCCCTTTCCCCAGAAATTTTCCCGGGGTGAGAGCGTGAGTTGCATACCTTAACCACTGAAATACCTCTGCTCTTATATATCAACATGAGCAAGTATACATAATTCAATATGAATATAAGTTTCTAATAAATGTTCAATGGATTTATTATGTATCCTATTTAAGTATGTTTATCTAATAATTTAAAAAGTTAATATGAAATTATGTATAAAAGTTTGTAAAATTAAATATAATAATTATACATGGACATGTAAGCTTTCAAGTCATATTTGATTAGATGTATATATGATTATATATATCACCTAAAATCATATATAATTATACATAATTATGTAGAAATCGTTTAAGAATTACAAAAGTAGACACTGTATATTTTATTTCAGTCCTTAAAACATCAATATTAGCAATATGACTATATTAAAAGTCATATTCTTATTGCTTACTAGAAAATAACAGGAGAATCAATATGAAAAAGAATATCTGCTTTTAAAGATAGAACAATACCATTCGCATATTGCATATATAAGTAAAAGACGGAATATAAGCAGTATAAGGTAAGCCGCGCGTGTAATGGGTTAGCGAGAGCGACACAGAATATAGGTTTTTTGCTTTGCGTCTAATTGTAAGGCGCGTTATGGCATTATGTTAATGGGATCGCACGGTCAATGCACTCGAACTTCTTTCTCTCGACACAGAAAAAAAAATAACCAAGTCTTTGTCCATTGTAAAGACACTCGTCAGTGAAACAAAGCTCAAGAAGAAGAAGATAGAAACAAAGAGAGAGAGAAAGTCAACAATTGCAAGTTAAACCAAAAATTACTTGTGAATTTCCCCTAAAAATGTTATTCTTTTCTTTTGATTCGTTTTGGCCAATTGACGGAGTACAGCGCGTTAAACTGATGCCTGTCAGGCACAAGATCAACGAGATCCTCGCATTCTGTACTCACTTGAATCTATATCTATGTATAAGAGATATGAAAAAAAAACAGCGAAAAAAAAGTTATGGGTTGGTCCCCTTTTTTTCTCCCTCCACCTTTTATGTGCTCACCGGACCGATGCGCCCTTTTGCTGTCACTTTGTTTCTAGTATATAACTATATATATATATATAGAATTTTTTTCTCTCTCTGTTTATCGAATCACTACCCCAAGGGCAAAGAAAGAAAAAAAGCGAACTTTTTCTCATAGAAAATGAAAGAATCAACACGTGCCTTTAGCCGAGGACAAAAGATCGTTCTCGAATTACACGTAGCCGCGGTAATCGTCTATATGATGGAAAATAACAGAGAGAAAGAATATAATATTGCCACCAGAACAACACGACTATATATAGGGTGCTTTATATAAAAGGTATATCACTATAGATCGCGTCAAAACTTTTACTATATTTCCGTGTTTATTTATATGGGATCATGTAGAGTATGAATTTTACATTGGCTCTTACTTCCACATTTGTCACAATCTAAATGTTCGGGAAAAAAATATACGCTGGTGCACCCATCTGTTACTAAATGAAACACCTTTTAGAAGCTTTTTTTTATTCTCTACCTAAAATCGACAATTTTGAAAAATTTCACACATTAAATTCAATATCCGTGATTACACATTTCTATATCCAATATCATTTTGGGAAGGAGGAAGAAAAATCGAAATCTATTATTTTATTCAGAACGCGTATCTCAGGATAAATCCCTTCTTATATCTTATGAAATTAAGAACTTTTCTATGTACTTCGAATAATAAGAAGAAGATCTTTTCTGTAATACTAACAGCAAATTAGCTGAGAGAAACAAATCCTAACTTATGTACCTAACACTCAGTCATTATATCTTAAGATATAACGTTAGGACAAATGCTTGAAAGTAACACCCCCGTAATATTTACTGCTAAAAGATTCTTTTTTTTTCTTATTTCATCTTTTTTTTCCTTTCTGTTATACCTATTAGCCTTTCTCTTCTAAAGTACTAAAGTCAAAACTAAGCTTTTGTCGTAATTCTTGTCTACGTGCACACTCATCATCGCGATGAGATTGTCGCTGCTGCTATATACTCTCTCTGGTAAAGGCGCACAAGTATACTTTAGTGACCGGAGATTTATGAATGTGGAACTCATATGTATATATGAAAGAAAAAGACAGGGAGAGAGAAGAAGCTGTGTAAGCATTTCTCTCCTAAGCACAGTAAAATGAGAAAGTAGAAGAGTAAGTATAAAAGATATTTTTAGTATTTCAAATAAGAACAAAACAAAAATCCACTGTATATACCTAACGATTAATTATTTCTGTACATAATGCGTGGATATAAGTAGCGTTTATAGAAAGTAGGAATTTTCAAACTATAAGGGCTATAGAAGAATATCGTCAATGAATATATACTTCATGCTTTAGCGCTATATTAAGCAGATTGGATAAAGTCAAATGAAGAGACTTAATTTTATTATTTCTTCCTTTTCTTTTTTATTTTTCTTTCTGTATGCGCAATAGAAAATTTAGTAGATCAAGAACTCCATTGCGGAAGTTTGCGTGCTGTAGCTCAATTAAGTTGTTTGAAGGAAGGTCTAAGGTTTACTCTTTCTCTCTCTTTCTGTGTTTTCAAGTAAAAAAGGAATAGGAAAAAAATTTTCTAACGCCGTTCAATGATTGCGCATACGTACGCAAAATTACCAGAAAATTTTTTTAAGAAAAAGCGCCGCACCCACACTTTACAGTCTTGTATTTGGAGAAACTCAGCTTTTATTTTATTTTTTTTTGTTGAATTTTTTCTAGCATTGCTCATTTATAATTGTAATGCGTGATGAGCTGCGATTTCGTTTGACTGTATTGAGAAATGTTTGTAATTGAGGTAGACTGTTAAGTTATAACTTTTTCTTTTAACCTCATGTTAAAAATAATAGTTACAGGAAATAATAAAGTATGCTTAATAATTACGATAATTTTTCACAATTACTTCATAATTTTTCATAATTTTACCATAGCGTTTTATTAGAACTCATTTAAATGCATGCTATAATTTAATTTAAGTTAGTTAGAGGCTCGGACAGCTTATTAATATAAATTGATAAAGATAATAAATTAAGTAAAACAAAACAATTTTTCGAGGATAAAATAAATATGTAAAAATACCTGAATACAATATATTTTAGAAAAAGCTTTTCCTAACAAAGAAAAATGTATTTTAATGATTTCCCAGTTTAATGGACTATAATCTCAATTAGTATTATCCATTAATAAATCTTGGGTATACAAGAAAACAAGTGACTATAAAATTTTGGAACAAAGAAAAAGAACAAAGAATATTTCGGAGAATATTATGAAGCGGAAATAAGCTACTCGATACCTAGTGACCCCATTTCCATTACAGTCATCTTTATTCTCTCTCTTTCTAGCTTACTCTTCTCTCTCTCACTGTGCTTTACGCAAATCCCAAAGTATATAAAGGGGGAACACTCTTTGCGAATGATGCACATTTGAAGGGTTCACAAAGTCGTATTACACGTATATACATATATATAGATTTCGCTTAGGACAAAGAGCCATCAAACGAATTGTGTATAGGGGTTGGCAATCGACAAGCTTTAAATTCAATAAATGTATATCCATCCACTATTAGAAGCGTATCCTGAAGTAACCAATTGATTTTCCTTGTGTGTTATTGAAGCAGAAGTTGATGTAGAAGATTCTGTGAGTTGAATTTACTATTAGGATTGTAAATAGGTATATGATTCAGATGATTGACTCAGTTGCTGCCTTTGACTCATGCGCGTTTATATTTTTAGGCGAAATTTTATATCATTGCGTTTTCAACTATTCCGCGAAAAAATTCATTTTTAAATTAATAAAATTTATTTCATATCGTAAAGTTTGTTAAAAAAAAGTGATTCATAAAACTTTAGCAATACCAAAGTCATATTTTTGTATAAAGAGTCTCCGATTTATGCCTAATTTCTGTCGCAAATATACTATCTTGCACTGTAATCGAGCGGGCGAGGTTTAGAGCCTAGTAGTCTTTCTTTCTAGCGGCTCGTGTGCATTAGAAGTAAGAAAAAGAAATAAAAAGAGGGAGAAAGAGAGAGGATAGAGAGGGAAAGAAAGAGAGAAAGAAGAGGTCAACGTTCGGGAAAGTGCCTCTCGTTACTCGGTTGCTTTATATGCTTTTTCTCTCTTCTACACTCGCGAGTTGCACACCGTCCGCAGTGAACGCGCGCGGTTGTGTTCTATTACAGACCGTTCGCCTATATATATGTATGCTTTACCTCTCTTTTCTTTCAAAAGTCCGCTACTCCTTTTCCTTTGCCATGACACACCACGTGCCATTATAACGGGGCGCAACCACGAGAGAAAGAGAGAAACGAACGGGCTTTACTTGCTTACAAACCATTTGAGTTCGCACTCAGCTGAGTTATAACTCACTTCTATATACTTTATTCTCTCTGTCTTTTTTTTTCTTCTATAAACTCTTTTCTGTCTTTTCTCTCTATATGGAAGTTTTATGTGTAAAGCTATATATGTATATATATGGTTTATATATGTATGGGGCCGAGGATAACGGATAACGTTTGCGTATATTCCTTTAAAACCCTTTAACAGTGCGAGAGTTGTTTCATGTGCACACTTCTCTCAATGTGCTGCTTTATTAGGTAAAGACTAATCTAGTCAGTGTACGTTGGTTAGGTGTATCAATGTTTGCAAGGAAAATCTTTTTTTATTCTTTTGTCAAATAAAAAAATAATGAATGTAATGAAATTTAATTAAATTCACAAAGTTTTTTTTAGTAGTCAATGTTTCATAAAAAAGATTATATCACATTAAATTGTTTATAAAATGTTTGAAGTACTGTACGTACAAAAAACTTTTTAAATTACAGAGAAAAAATTTCAATTTTTCAACTTACGTGACTAACTAAAGTTAGATGATAACAGTTTGAAGCTTACCTGAAACAAAGAAAATAAACAGTTATTAAATCTATACATTTAATACTTATAAAAATATATATATTTAAAGTATATAAGCTTACAATTAAGGAATAAATATTTCTCAAGTTTAAAATAATAAAATTCATTAATCAATAAGTAAACCTCAAGTTTATTCTTTGTAAAAACATATAGGCTAAAAAACAATCTAAAAATAAAAGGCTTTAAAAATTTAAAAAATATGTTGTAAAGCATTAGTCACCTGTTTACAATAATGGAATATTACAGTCCACTGTTATTTATAAAAGAAACGAATTGATGATGATATACATCACGGTTATGCATGTATATAAAGCCAGTGAATTTTCATTGATTTCAAAATTTCATGATGTATGGATCAATGAAATAAAATGAAATACCCAGTGAGCTGATTCTAAATAACTTAATTCTATTTCATTGGATTGTATTTGCAAAGAGTTGCGATAAAAATTGTGAAAAATTGTGATTCATATTAATATGATTATTAATGCAACCGCAAGTTGTAGGCAAGCAACACATCTGAATCACAGATGAAATTTTACGTCACATTTTGAATTTTAATATGCGTTAAAGAAAAAAAAATCATTGATTTGCAGGAGCGTACGTCATTAACGTATGTTATTTATCAAATGTTTATAATATCATCACCGTATAATTTATCTGAAGTGATAAAAAAATGAATTATGTTTTTCTTTTTTTTTATAAAATGAAAAACAACAGCTGCTTTGATTGAATAGCTCTGACTAATCCTATTATAATTTTAATAATTTTTGAAAAAATTTCAATAGTCGTCATAAGTTAATCTTTTACATAAATTGATTTTACAAAAAAGATATACATAAAATTTCTTCGTTAGAACATAATCAATCATAAGTATATAAAATTAATGAAAATTTATTGATTGAAAAAAAGCTTATAATTATTATAAAGAACAAAAAGATAATTAATATAATTGAAATAAAAACCCGGAGAATTCAATTAAGCTTAGAAAGTTCATAAAGCCGAATGATCATAAATCATCTTATTAAACGGAAATTTTTATTAACGTCCGGTGTGTATGTGTGCTGCTGTTGTTAGGGACAAAAGCGTGATTAGGTCAGGATTACATTACGATATCATTAACTGGTAGCTGTTAACCTTGAGAAGACACGTACACCCAAATAACGGACGACTCATCGAAAAAGAAAGAGAGAAAGAGAATAGTATTGCGCAATCCTTTAACACAATCAATTTTGCAGTGCTCGCATGAAAGCACAATATCGTAAAGAAAAAATAAATGACAATGTTAAAGAAATGCTTTCAATGTAATATCGTACAAAAATTTCCGTTTTTTTTTTGTATTTATAAGCATAGTTCAGACGAAAAATGCCGAAATATAAAATAAATTGAAATTGATAATAAAAAAATTTGGATCGTAGAAAAAATGGTTTTAAATTGATTAAAAATAAAGTAATCTCTATATTTGCCGTTCTCAAATCTCGTATATTTGCCGTTTTTGAAAGATCTTTTAATCTTTTAAAGCTACTTACGCAAAAATTAAAAAAAAAAAGCATCTGCTAATATATTTGACGTAGTATAAGAACTTTTTTCTCTAAATTTGTAAAAAAATTCCATTATTAAAAATATCAAGGTCCTATCTCGCTAGGACTTATCAACCCGGCCTATGCGAAATAAAAAAGGAAACATAAGAGGAAACAAAAAAAAAAGAGAACAAAAAAGAGTAAAAAAAAAGTAATAATAAAAAAATAACAAGCAAAACGTGATTGAATAAGAAAGAATATTTATCTTATTTATTGGCGTGTTTGCATCGTAAAATTGAATAATTGCCCCGTCGGGTTATATGAAATCCCGAAATAACGCCAATTTCATTTCCGAGGTAAAATTTAGTATACGTGTTATATATTAGTAGTATGTGTGCGCGCGAATGTTATATAGCACATATAGTATATACGATGAATCAGCTTCTTGGTCAGAGAAACGTGCTCTCGTTTGTCCGATATTATACGACCCTCCTGGAATCGTGGTACTTGCATGTGTATATATACACGATGTTACACGTAAAGCGTAGG
Organism: Anastatus disparis; assembly: GCA_017163975.1. Lineage (NCBI taxonomy): Eukaryota > Metazoa > Arthropoda > Insecta > Hymenoptera > Eupelmidae > Anastatus > Anastatus disparis. The sequence continues at coordinate 6,844,721 of JAFFSR010000226.1, forward strand.
TGGATAGTGGTGTGCGTATATATGCAGCAGGTGACAAGAACGACTAATCATTATTATTTTTTGTCCCCCATTTTTTTCTACTCTCGATTTATCATGAAAATTTCTTATAATATAACAAGGTATATTAGTTTTCTAAATCATTCCAATTGAGACAGTGATTAATGGTTGATAGATTCGTCTTAAGTGTACGTGACATTTACACGCTGTTTAAAAAAAAAGAAGCTGAGAAATAAAAAAAGACAGCACACATATTGCGGGGATGCAATGATATGACCTTCAACACTTTGCCCGTATATAGTTTAATTACTCAAATTCAATGAGAAAATTGTCTTTGTTATACTTCAACAAAGAATTCTATATAGATTTAAAATGCAATTTTTTTTTCTTAAAAAAAAAAAAATTAGTTTTTCATGCTTTACTCCGCGTATAATTACATTTTGATTTAAAATTATAGTCATTAGTTACGGATAATCGTTATTCCTCTTTTTTCTACAATGATATAAAAGAACGAGCATACTAGAAATGAAACAATTCGATTTATTAACCATACGAAACCGAGCGCAAGAGAGAATAAAAAAATGAGAAACATTATTTCAGTACATCACGAGAGAAGGAAAAGACAATCGAACGCTGACGTTTTTTGCCACGGTCATAAGGCTTCGCTCACTCTCATAATTATCTCTCTTTCTCCCTATATATATATATATATATATATATATATAACACATACGTACAAATGCACACGTCCCTGGAAAACCTAGTTTAGCGAACAAAGAAAAAAATCAGGGATATATAGAGTACAGCACACAAGAGAGACTGATTCACCTGTTTTAAATTCGTACATGACATTTACCATCAATATCAATTCGTTTTATTTGGCAAAAGATAATTTACATAGGCTGTTTCCTCCTTTTTTTCATTTCTTCCTTTTCCTTTTTGTTTTCCATCGATAGGATAAAAAATAGGGACCTTCGTGAGAGCTCTTTACTTTTTATTGAATCTAAACGAGTCATTTGCGTGCATTCTAATATAAAATTAAGGCCTGTAATGCTCGAAGCACGTATAGTTGAAACATTAGCGTAATAAGCTTTTCCTTTTGTCTGTTAAAAAAAAAAAAAAGAATAAAAGAGAAAAGCTAATAGGTCAGGTTATTTACGAAAGTCAGTCGTTCAACCGCCCTCGAAAATTAATTTATGAAAAGTAATGATACTTTGAGGGCATAAAATAATAATAATAATAACGATAATATACTTTTTAGACGCGTATCTTTCAAAGATATATAATAAGTTTCGAGGGAAAAGAAGGAAGGTGCGCTTATGCACGGTATGCTTGTTGTTCTCGATATACGTATATACACTTAGGGTATGGCATTTAATAACAAACACATCAACGATCTTAGATCTTGATAACTTAAAACGTACATACATATACACACGCCTGTGTAGAAAATCTTTTCTATACGCGAGATGTGAAGGATTTTTTTTTCAAATTAACGAGTAGAAATTCGCCTGTGTACGACAAGCCTGCTATATAGGCAGTACATATAACGTTCGCTCTTTTTTTTCCCATGGAACTTTATAATTCCAAAAAGAAATGCCGGATAGCTCTCTACGGTTATTTGTTTTTCTTTCGCCGACTTTATAGACGAAAGGTGAAAATATAAAGAATATATAGATATTAGAAAGGTAAAGAAGGCAAAGAAGAAGGGAAAAGGAGAAAAAACGTTGTCCTTTATAGTCAAAGAAAGGAGGAAAGAAAGAAGAGAAGAAAAAAAACGAGCTGGCACAGCAACAGCTAAAAAAGATAGACAGTTACAGAATTCATGGATGCGATGCAAGCTTAAAGATAAGTGCCAGTGTGCGCATCGTGAAAGTGAGCGACGGCACCTTTAACAACACATACACGTATGTGTGTGTAAGTTGAGTTCACAACGAATTTCGTAGGCCGTAAAAACCTAGCCGCGGTGTAGTTCGCTTGCGGAAAAGAAAGTTACGCAATTGAAAATTGAGCGTACGTAGAGTCCAGCTTATTTCTATAATATAAAAGAAAAAAAAAATTTATGTACGCGTGTATATATATTAAGATTATAATGGCGATAGAAACTAAACTCAGACGATTATACCTCGTTATGTTTATGCCGATTGCAAGTGCAGCATGACACACATGCTCACTGACCCGGCGATGACTCATTCTCTGGACGATCGGACGAGTTGTTATTGTTGTTAACGCGTCTTTTAAACAGTCACAACTAAATTCACTCTCATAAATATATGAATTTAATGTATGGGTCAGTTGGTACGATGCACTAAAGCTCTATAAGGAAAACTAAAGATCTCGTATTCTTTTTTTTATTGTGAAAAATATAAAGTTTTTTATTTTTACGATGTAATTTTTTTTCGATATTTTTTTTGCAATTATTTTAATTTTGTACTCGGAAACATTAAAAATTTGAATTCATTACTTTTTTAGATTTTCTGTTTTCCGTTCTATTTTTATCTCTTGCTGAAATTGTTTTAACGTGGATTATTATCATTTGCGTAAAGATAATTAAATAATAAGACTCGTTTACGATTAGTAATCGAATGTAAATTTTTTTTCAAGAAAAATACAAGTGATTACATATGACGAATTGATTCTCAAAAGTGAAGAAAAAGGTATAACATGCAAATCGCTACTTAAGGAAGCGTTAAAATAAACACTCGAGTCTGATCGGTTTAAAAATTAAGTTGGTCCACAAGGATGCAGTCCCAACTTAGATTGTTCGGAAAAAATTCTAATGTGAAAGAAAGACTACAAACGTGAATACAAAATTAATAAATATTTTTTTTTTTCGTTTTTTTATTCCAATATAAAGCACATCATTGAAAAGATAGACAAAATATTTACTAAATTGTTCATAATTATAATAAAAAATTTTTAACTATTTGTTTTTTAATTAGTCGTATCCCGAATTGTTTATTTCTCAAGAATAAACAACAATAACATTTATGATACATTGAATATTGCAATAAGTTTGATTTTTTTATTGCTCTTTTATTTGTTTAACAGATCGTTTGACGCGCGGACATTGATTTATAAACACTTACAGTTCTTAGAACAATAATAATTTGCGATTATTTCATAGAAAATCTAATAATAACGTTACCATTATCGGAATAACCTCCGAAATAAAACAAGAAAATATTTAATTTTCTTTTTTGTTTTCCATTTTTTAACAGCAATGCAATTTTTTTATTTAAAAAAGCTGTGGAATTTAAATTGTCTTATTAAAAACAATCATTTAATCAGCACATTTAAAAAAACATTCTGCTTTCTACAGCGAAAAATTTAAATTAAAATATTACTTTTTTAGTATTTAAAATACTCGCATTTTTTAATTCAACTTCTTTCAAAACGCATAAAAGCCAATTTTAATTAAGCTTCTTTCAAAAAACGCAAGAAAAAAAATTTCAAGAAAAAAGAAAGAGAGAAAGTTAAAAAGAGGGTTGGTCGTTGACTTTTAGACTCTCGCTGTGTGTAAAATGCTGACGAACTTTAACATACATTAACATCATGCATAAAATATATATCTCGACTAAGAGACGTCTTTGGGTATATTGTTTAGTTAGTGTATGTGTTGTCATTTAATCTTTAAAGAGATCAACTTACGTATATGGTAAATGTCCTTCATGATTATATATTAAACATTTTTCAATTAATCACACGCACAAACACACATATCGTCTCCTCGAGAAAAAGAAACATGTTATACTGATAAGCTAGGTTATTGGTTTGTTCTTTACCTACTGACCTCTGATGCAATATGCGAGTACGATGACGATAAACTATAAGCCAAAATAATAATATATGCATGTATATATTTGTGACCCGTAATAATTCAAGACTTTAAAATAATGTGTTTTTAAAAAATTTTTTTTAAATTAGGATCATTGCGAAAAAAAGTGATGTTGAAAATATGTAAAATTTATTCGAGCTTGCATCATGTTGTTTTGTTGATGATGACTTTTCGCGTATAACTTTCGCAATGATATTAACTCCCCTGGAGGACATAAACATGTGTAATTTGAGACGATTATCAAAAAAAAGAAGAAAAAAATTTCGCGAATCAACGCGTGGTTGAAGTGAAAAAGGAGAAAAAAATTAAAGAAGAAAATCTATTCGCCTCTGGCAGATATGTTTTAATGCATTTCCGAGTTGCCGGTGTACTTTGACATTTAATCAATGAATTGGAATATTCCTGTCAAAAATTTTTTGAAGTATTATATCAAAAATACACATGTGGTATATCGATACCCACAAATGTTATTAATTGGGATATTTTTTCATACAAATGTTCAAGGCTTTTTAACTGATAATTATAGTCTCTAAATAATAAACTTGATGAAAAAAAATTATCAATCAAAAACACCACCGTAAATATATTAAGAAATGTTATATAACAATCCGATAATGTAGCCAGTCAAAAATTAATTTCATCAAAAAAAAAAATTGTAGCATTAAAAAAATAAAGTACTTTTATATTGTACGCATACGAAATGTTGTCAACATGTATTACTCGGGAGTAAACAAGTTTCGTAAGTATAATAACTTTTTATTCTGTTAAATTTTTAATTAAAAATTAATCATCATCGGCATGACGCTTATAGTTGTTTAAAAAAAAACTACATTTCTTGTATTGTTACAATATTGTTACAACATTTGTTATTTTAAATTAACTAACCACATTTCAGAGATATAATTGAAGATAAAGATAAAAAATGCAGTTGGTATTTTTCTATTTATAAAAAGACAACTGGCGTAGAAAAAAAAATAAGGGAAGTCAGCGGGTGCGCATACAGATAACACAAAAAAAGCTATCCAATACCGACACTCTATGAACACAATTTTCTCTTAAAATTACACCTTGGAAAAATCATTTCTTCCAGCAGATTAACCATATTTCTTGAAGAAGCCTTGCGCATTGTCTGTAAGATTATTTTTTTTCTCTCCTCCTTGAAGCATCAAAACTCATCTTTCTCTCTCACTCTCTCGTCGATCTGAACTTTAAAGAAAAACTTATGGTTATACTTTTCAACAAAGGAACGTTAACTTTTATTTTCTCGTTTTTTTCTCTCTTCATTTCTTTTTTCTTTTCTTTACATTTTTTTCTAGGGTGACAAGAGAGCGCGGCACGCGATATTGAATATAACGGTGCATATGCCAAGCAAATTTATATACGCCCTAATAGCTGGTACTCTCCTTTGCAACGGACAAAGTCAAAGACCCTCATGTACGTGACGGTTTTAGAAGACTTTTTACATTTTTTTTTTATTTTTATCTTGAGAGGACGATCGATCTGATATCGCGATAAACCAATGACACTTTTGCTGAAGTAACGTATGTATAATCAACTTTTATTTATATTTTTTTCTTCCTTTTTTTCTTCCCCCTTTCTTTATTTTGTCATTTAAATTGACGGTAAATTGATGGCACGGTTATATTTAGGTAGAACCGGTTTTTAATTGAATGTGTTTTTTTTCAGCCGCACGCTTTCTTAATTGATTCTTATCGCATGAAGAATTATCAGATGTCGCGAAAGTGTGTACTTTAAATTAAACACATGATGAATTGTGTTTAAAAAAATTTTTCTTTCTTTACTTCCTTTTTTTTATTAGTTTATTTTTTTATTTTTATATGCTTTTTGTTATTGTTCTTTATACACGTGTGATATATATTTTTACACTCTTAAACAGTTATTTTTTTATTAATATATTTTGATTTATTGTACGCTTGAATTTTTCAAAAATAATTACGTGGAAGGTATAATTAGAGAAAGTAAGACGAATTATTTTTTTTTACATTTTTTTTAAATTTAAATCTTTTTAAAAATTTCTCGTGAAATTACGGAGTGTTATTATAATTTTGAAAAAAATAAAATTTTTATATTTTCTTCCCGAGATTTAGATACTCGAGTAAAACAAAAGTCGGATTATTAAGTCCGCGCGCTACTCAACTTTAATTGTAGAAAAGAAATTTTTTTTTTCAAAATTAAAATACTTCAAGCTTTGGTATAAGGTTACTGCGATTCTGATATAATTAATAAGATTATAAAAAAATGATGCTCTACTTTTTCTTTATAAAATTATTCTATAAACTACAGTCAAGTATAATTTATAGTTTTATTTTTATAAGCTTTTTTCTTTTTCATAAATTATATGCAATTTCACCTAAATCGGTCACATCGAACTAAATAAGCTTGCGCTATATTTATTTAAATTTATTATATCTTTGAAAATTTAATCTTTTGTGTAATATTATGTAATAACTGTCAGGAAGAAAGTAAAAAAGTCACCGTTATCTCGATTGCTCTTTTTTTTCATTCTCGTACGCAGCAAACTATAGCGAACAAAAGAAGCAAAAGAAAAGACAAACCTCAGCCGGAAAAATCTTTAATAGGGACAAAAGGAAAAAAAGAAAGAGAGAGAGAGAAGAGAAAAGAGGGAGAGAAAAAGTACTAAGTGATCAGTTGCGTTATAAAAGGAGGAACAAAGAAAATTCTCTCATCATTGACAAGGGGAGAAACAATGAAAGACTTCTAAACCTCAAGTCTCTCTAGAGCTCTGATGAGTAAGATAAGTCTTCGTGTATATATATCTAAGTACAGGGTGCGAAGCCAATCATTTCCTACCCTTCGTATATCAACAGTCTTCAATAGAAAAGTAAGAGCACGTGTACACGCGTATTGGAAATTGCCAATCCAGTGGATTCTACGTCTTTTAACCTACAAAAAAAATGAAACGTTTTTTTGTAACTCAGTAAAGAGATACCGTAGGCGTATTTGCTCTTTTTTTCTCTTTTATTATCTAGCAATCGAATCCGGAAGTCAGATCCTTATTTTTTACCTCTAAAATTCAGAGATATCTACTTACTTTATTCTTCGAAGTATGGCTCTTTTATATACATAGTATCTGGGATATATCATCTGTTTTTTACTTAGATTTGAAGAAAGCAGAAACTTGGATTTTCATTTTTCGACAGATGTTGAAGTTGTAAAACTTCTACGCTTCCTTTCTTCATTTCTTTCTTTCTTTTTTTGTATATATACATAGAAATATCCTAGGTGCGAATCGAACGTGGTTTCACAGCAGACACGTATCCAACAAAACGTTGGGGTTACCGAAGTTTGAACATTTGAAGCTTGTTTGAAATTCGAAACGACACGAGAATAAAGAAAGGGGGAAAAAGAGAGAGAGAAGAGAAGTAGGGATATCGCAAACAATGTTCTAGCGAGCAGGAATGAGGACACAACGATAAAGGCTAGACTAAAAAGCTTACTTCAATAAACGCGCTCCTCTTACTTCAAACATTGTAGGTTTAAACAAGACTCTATTTCTATATTTGTACAGCTGTAAATAAATATTCAAAGCTTTTTTTTTATTAAGCCTGGTAATCTGGAAATTCAAGTTTATATCATTTTTGTAAATGTATAAAATTCATTTTGATCCGTTTATTTATCATTTGGAAAACAAATATTTATGCTGCGAGGTTTCATATTGAAGAATATTGAATGAATATAATTTTCTTTTAATCTTAACAGTAATGGCCATTTTATCGACTCGAAGAACGTGCCGAAAGTGAGGCATTTCTTGCGTTTACTTTTAGCAGTAATAAAATGAAACTTTGTCCTCTATAAATAGTAGTTTATGAAATTGAATGAACTAAAATTGATTAAAACAATATCAATTATCAATATATTAAAAGAATTCATAAAAATTTAATATTAAAATTTCTATATATCTCAATTGCACCCGTTGGTTTCAAGTTAATAAACTGGTCAATTTCGAAGTAGGAATAAAGTGCTAAAATTTAATGTTACAATAAATTAAAAGATACACATTTTCTTCATTACAATATCTCATTCTTTCCAATAATTTGCAAGCTTTAGCTCTTGTTTGTCAGAAAACCTTTATCGCGTAATAAAACGATATCTCTTGAGGTCATTCCGCATACTTTGTGAGTCCCTTACTGTCGAAAACAAAAAAGTAAAAGTAAAAAGAAATCGGATCAGGTGATATGTGAGTGCGGGGTTTCTTTTATAGTTCATAAAATGAAATCTTTAAGATACTTTTGGCAACCCGCACAAACGTACATTAAGATTCCTGGTCTGTGGTTCATATTTCGAGATTATTGAGGTTATATTTGTTACAAATTTTCCAAACGAAGAAAAAAAAAGAAAGTAAAATAAAGACGAGGAAGTAAAATTTTCCAATGGAGAATAGTTAAAATTAGAAAAGAAACAGAAAGAAAAACAAATACGTGAATATTGTTTTTAACAATAGCATCGAAAAAGTTCATTTCTTTCATCCACAGCATTCTTTTGCTGAATTTTCTCTTTTTTTTCCCCGTCACGGATAGATTTTCATCTGATGACTCACATAATAACGCAGATCCGGAAACGAATAAGAGCATCAAAGCTCATATACGATCGTATTAAACGCAACAGTAAAAGCTTTTCGAAGGGCAATAGCAAATTTTTACGAGGCTTTTCGTTGGTTAGTTTTTATACGCACGAAAAAGCCAACAACAGCCGATATACTCGTAAAAATTAACGCTTATACGATAGATCTGTTGAAATTTCTTTTAGGATGGCAGAGGTACGGCAGTATCAACGAGCATTAAAAATATATTTATTTAGCTTTTTTTTACAGCTGTTTCACTGTCATTCTTTAATTTCCTTCCTTCGATTTTTTTGTGTCCCTTCTCTTAAAACCATAAATATACAATCTAAGACGGCGAAGAATGTTTTTTTTTTCTTTTGAAGGAAGCTATACGCCATTTAAAATCGACATCAGGACTCACTTCATGCGCGAAAAAGGTATTTTCCATAAAAGCGAGGCGTCGCTTCGTATAATTATCCTGGGCATAGCAAGCTTGCACGAATACTTAGATTATTATTGCAAAGTCGAGAGGGAGCTTTTGCGTGCACGAGTCATTATGTAGGGTCAGGATATACAAATGCGTGTATCAGTGTCTGTGTGAGTACGTGTATATGTTTGTGTATCTGCGCGCGTGCGAAAGAAGAGAAAGGGGGAAAAAAATCGAAGTGAAGCCTCAAAGAGGGGGCAAATTTGTAAACAGGAACTGTGCCGATGACCCCAGAGGCAACGGTATAAATTCCGAATCTGGCATATGAAGTAAGTCTTGAGGGCAAGGCACATATATATATTTATATATTATATACACGTATACAGTAAAAAAATATTCAGGTAATGGTGAAGAAGAAGAAAAAAATAACAAGGAGGGAATGTTTTTGGTACAGAAAGGGTGACTCGCTCTAAAAAAAAATAAGGAAGGATTTGTTATATGATTTTCCTTATATCCTGTCAACGGTCGACATTGGAGCAAAAAAGTTTGAGGAGGGATACACGTGTGCTTATGTTAATCAGTTTATAAGAACGTTATAAGACTTAGAAAATAGGAGCGTGCTACACATGTCGCAGCTCGTTTAAAATTGAACAATATTATGGAATAAAGTTATGAAAAAAATTTTAATTTTCTTTATAAACATGCAAATGTGGGACAAAAAAGAAGATAAATAATAGATAAGGTCTTTGTCATGCAAACAAAACCGAATAGAATACTAGTGATTTTATCAAATTGTTAAGAGATAGATTGATTTTAAGGGTACAAAATTGTAGAAAAATTGAAGAAAAATAAAATAAAAAAATAAGTAACTATAAGATAATAAGCTTATCAATAGACTGATGCAATGCGGAAGCGGCTTTCATCAGCTTCGATTATTATACTCGCCTATACAAATAATATATCTTTAAAACGTCTATATCTATATCTTACAATAAGAATATTGAATATTGTAAAAGCGCTAGGCTACTTCAACCTTCATCTGGATAATAAAGACAATAAAGTGCTTTACATTCGATTTTATAATGACGTTTTTCTGTATTATAGTTTTAATACAAAAAAAACCTAATAATTATCTTTCTACGAAAGACGAGCAGTTCGATTTCATTTTGATGATGATAATACCGATGAGAGAGAGAGAGAGAGAGAAGTTTTAAAGAGAATTTAATGATTCAATGTTGATATGTACATTATCGGTTACAGCTCATAAATTCTGGAGCGTGCAATAGATTTAACTAATTGCTAAAAACACACGTACTCACTTTAAGATAAAAGCTTATGTACATATCGTCGTGGAAATAGAATTGGAGCATTTAATTTAATTCTATTAAAATTATATTAAGATAGAATAATAATTCTAAAAAGGTTCGTTTTAATGAAAATGTCATGGTGTTTTTTTGTTTTGAGATTTGTTAATATTTATTGAAACGTGCAGTGTGTCATGTTTCTTTATTTTTTTCATATTTCATAAACACTTATGCTTCTGAGAATATATATGTCATGTTTTTCAATTAACAGCCGGCCTATCTTATCTAACCGTACATCAGACTTCACATTGAAATTTGTTTATTACTTAATTAATTAACATGTAATATATTCACTCTTTATTTCCTGACTATAGCGTATATAACGAAATTAAAGTCACATGACACAAAAGAACAGATTGACAAAACAAAAGAATGACTTCCTTGACACTTTATATACTGGTTAGTTACATCTTTTTTTTTTAAATTCATGGAAATCAGATATTGTACCATTCTTTGCATAAAAAAAGAAACGTGTAATGATCGTAGGTATTAAACAAAAGCGTAACAATGTAAGTACAGAATACTATACATTTTATATTAGAATTTACTGTTAAAGCATAATTTCGACTCACTCTCTGGTTGTACTACAGATGTGGTTTTGCTTCTTTCTTTTTCTTTTTGTTTCCACGAAAACAAAGGCTTCGGGTATACGTATAGGCGATTGCGTTTAATGATGATGCTTGCGAAATAAACTTAGTTACTTCACTACCCTTTGTGTAACTACGCACAGCTCTCTTCTCTATGACCCATATTTTAAGGGTAGAATGGACTTTGCTTTTATGGTTTAGGGGAGGGTTCTCTTGCCAATCCCTTTTTTTTATGAATGAATGAAGATTAAAAATCTACCGTGTTTATTTTCGAAACACATTGCGCAAACATGTAACTTCGTCCTTGGAAGTAAGGACACATCTTAAAATTGCGCAATAAGTTTTAGGTGAATATAATTTAAATTTGTTATGAAAAATTTTCGACACATAATTATCACTCAGTGATTCATTTGCATAAAATAAAGCTTTAAGATTTTCAATTCTTTAAATCTTTAATTCTTTAATTCTTCGAACATCCAAAATTATCGTAAGTTATTGTTATCGTTAACTTATTAATGCTGACATTTCAATGTTATTAAACAAACAAATAATCTTACATAAATATGGTAAAATAACATTACGAGTAACTAGTAATTTCAATTGAAAATGAGCAAGAGACTTTTCGTATCAAATATGGACAAGTTTGATTTCTCTTTAATGGAATAATTAAACAACCGGTCATACGATTATCGTCCTCGTGGAAAATAAACTTCGCTAAGTTTTTACGTATATGATTCGTCAAGTATATAGATTATGTGTTATGATATTTTTTTATTTTTACTTTTTTTAGAAAAATATCAACAGATTTGTTCTTTTTAAATTTTAAATGTATCATGCATTTATAATTTACATTTATGAATGACAAACACTGATCATGTGCAACTAATTCACATACCGTTGTTAATTGCTCAAATTAAAAGAAAAATATTAGTAAATTTAATATTTACAATGCTTCACTATACAGATGAAATGAATAAAGTCTTAACAACCTTTTTTATAAGGTCTAAATAGAGTTAATCACGAAGATAAGAATAAAGGACTTTTGATATAAAACATAACAAGTGTTGCACGTGTATACCCCCTTCATCATGTCCTAATCATCACCATTTTAAGCAATCTATACAGTCCCTTTTGTTATTGACAGCGGAAAATATATTTCTTTTTTTGTTATGTAGAAAGAACAAAAGAGAGAAGAAGTGATTTGATGAAGGTTCGATAAAAAACATCTCTATATAATATGATTTTCGCTTGCCCGATGTGATCAATGTATTCTTTATGCAGATCATCCACTTTGTCAATGAGTGACACTAAAAGAGAGTCTCTCAAGCTGGAAATAACAAATGTGTACCTTCTCTCTTTTTAAAGTATTTTTATCCCTGTCAAGACAGAAATTTTGACGCAAACGTCCTCTTGCACAAAATCTCGTAACGCCTAATGAAGTGCACTTAGCCTCAATGCAATACATAAAAAAAAAAAAATAAGGAAAGGAAAAAAACGGTCCAGGATGGAAAATTTTTTGAAATTTGGTTGTAAACGCTTATTGAGTTTCATTCCTTAATGTATATATAAGTTGGGAGGGAGTGACGAGTAGTTAGTTTCCTATACATAAAGGTTGTCATGGAAAATTCCAAACTTTTTGGTCCATGCGCGTATACGTGCACGAGCATACAACTGAATCTCGAACAAAGAATAGAAAGAACACCCTTAAAAACCAGAATAAGTTAGGGGGGAGGAATATATACTTACACACAAAATAAGCCAGAGAGAAAGAGAGAGAGGGAAGGTTATACATAAAAAAATAAATCTATACTTTAAAAGAGCGAGGATGCTTTACTTCTATTCAACTCACAGGTATAAGAGCCGTATGTGTGTGTACGTGTACAGGTATACTTAGCTTGCCTAAAAAATCTATATGGAGCCAAGAGAGAAAAAAAAATCTCAGAGTAGGTTTAGAGGTACAAATACTACCTCTGCCCCCTTTAGTTACTAGAGACGTGGCTCTTTGTTTGCTTAATGATCAACTGTTCGACTGAGGGGGGGATTTTTTTCTATTCGAGGAATTTTTTTTCTTTTTCAAAATTTTGTCGCCTAATATGAGGGAACGAAAGGCAAAAAAAGAGGATATAAGGTTCGCTAAAAAGAAGAAAAAAAAATAAAACGATAATGTAAATAGTCGTTAAATTTGATCTCTCTTTTTATGCTCTTGTTTTTTCTAGATATTTTTTTTTTCAAGAAGAAGAAGAGAAGGATTGATGATGACGATAATTCGACTTTCCTAATATTTGCTAAAACGATAATCACTATGAGCTTATAAGGGGAATATACATATATATTACATCAAAAAGAGATATTTATGTCTAGTTTGTTACGTGCTAATTATCAAGAGCAAATGGAAACATTCGTTTTTTCTTATTTTTTTCAAATATTTTTGTAATTTATAATCTTTTAACGATGATATATATCTTACGTATTGCGTATACTTTGCTTTTAAGATTGTTGTTTTTGCGATCGCGTGCACGAATAAAAGCCTCCCTCCTCTCTCTCCTCCTCCTCTTTCACGTTCGCCAAAATAAAAAAAGTATCCGATTTTTGCACGTTGGAATGCAATTATCTTGAGCCTCGAGAATAAATAAGGTGAGGAAATTAAAAAGCAAACAGTGTTATAAATAAAATTGCAGTTGGACAAACAAAACGGCTCGTAGCCAGATAATGTGCGATAGATTTTTTTAATCTTATTATTATTATCTGACTTTTAATGCCTTCAGACGGTCGTTATGAATTTTATCAAACTATATTATTAGACTTTTTTTGGATTATTTTATACCTTTCTTTATTAATCTTGTTTCTATTTTTCAATGACACTAAAAAGTTGCATTGTTATAAAAAAAAATAACTTAAAATCTTTAATTGTTTATCAAATTTAATTTTATCATTATTGCATGCAGTTTAATTTTTTCGTGAATAAAAAATATCGTTTTAAAACGAGAAGATTTCTTTCATAATTAGGTATGATTAACAGTCTCGTGCGGAATTAATTAACGACTAGTTTATCTCTTGTGCGATACCTCGATCATTAACAATTAACGGAAGATTTTCTAAAAAGACGATTGCGAATAGAGGAGTTAATGTTTATGTATATTACAAGTTGCAGTACCACAAAATTTCCTTGGAAAATAACTGTACAGAGAGCCAGCGACGATAAATGACATATCGCGAAATTGCAATATTCAACCAGTGAGATGTTAATGCTGTGCATATAGCGGTCAAAAGCACAATGATATTTTATTAAACGAATATTATAGCTATTATATATCTATATATTCGATGGTTTGCCCAATAAGTTTGTTAATCACTTTTCGTTTGCTATATGTTTATTGACGTCAATTTTTATGTTCAATTAAACGATATAAAAAAAAGTTCGTTTAAACGAGAGAAAAATTTTTTAGAAATTCAATGCGGATAATACCGAATATTATTTATTATTCGCCAAGATTGTGCAAAAATTATGCAATTTATTGAGGAGAGGATGAATAATTTATCATCGATGAGGAAAGTAATTGTCAATGTTTTGTTCTCATTTCCATGAATTTTTTTGCCTCCGCATAGATATAAGCATCGAGTGCGTTTGTCATGCACCGCAAAATCAAAATAAAAATCCTATTAAATACTAGGCATTGATTAATTAATATATCAGAAAATGTGCAAAATCATTAGCTTGTCAAGCGGAGAGAAAAATACGGTTATCTGCAAAATTTCTTCAACGGAATATATGTAATTATCAAATTAAAGTTAAACAGAAAATTATTACATATATTTTTTTATATACACACATACAAAAGAAAACGAAATATATGAGATATAAATCTATGGTCAAATGCCAAGGAAGTAAAAGTTTTCAACTTTCCAGCAATATTTGTATCTAATTATCAAATTAAACTTAAACACTAAGTCGGGTGAATTTAAAAAAGATGAAAAAAGAAAAAAATCAACAACAGCTACCATGCAAAAAAAAATAAGCATCTGATATAAACGTAGGCTTTCTTTCATATCCCGAGCGCTCAAAGAAAAAGTAAAAGTTATATCGGTTATATATCGGCGATATAAATTTTCAAAGCGCCATTCTTTTAAAGCCTAAATACCAGCACAGGCCGCGTATTCTAATCTGCGAAAAATTTTTTAACGTTTCACTAAACGCGTTTTTATGTTATATAGGAAGCCAATAATATAACATGCTTTACCCGACACACGATATATATACCTATAGATTCAAAACTCTCTTTTGCACAATTCAAGCCATTATCAATAATATACACGTGACGTATACTTTTTATATTTTTTCTTCTTAATTCTCAAACTTTCTCTCAATGTACAACTGGCATCATCCAACTTTTCTTACACATGCAAATGTAAAATGAAGTTGGCATATATATGTAAAAAGAAGAGGAAAAAAAATTCGAGTAAACAATCCCGAGGTCAAGAAAACAATAGATACTTGAGCGGCTTTTACTTTAAATGAGTATTATATCGCGATGACACGACTTCCCGTACTACAGAAGCTGTGTAACATACATACCGACACACGAATATGTATGTGCGTGCATGTGTGTATCTGTACGACCTCTGGTTGCTTGCAAGTTCTATATAAACTAAAGAGAGGGTGTACAACAATCAATTATACGCAATGCCCCGAGGCTCTGTTTTCTCGCTTTACTCGTATCGCACACATGTATGTGTACTATAATACGGCCAGTTGTATTATAAGCGTATCTCTTTCACTTTAGCCCATTAAGCGTCATTCATGCGAATGCTTTAACGCTCTCTGTTTTTTTCTAGCTCGATTTTTTTTATCCTCTCATTTTTTTTCGTTATTCTTTGAATGATAAAATTGTGCGGGAAAAAAAGAAACGAGAGCTTTCATAAAGCCACTCAGTAAGTCATTAGGATGGTTTTTGTTTAAATGAGGAAAAAAAGCAAATGTTTTTTTGTTACAAACATTCTGTAGCGCAAAAGTATCAAAAAGAAATTCGTATAACATTTATGATTGAAAAAAATGTAAGATTTTTATAAAATTATAACTACATTCAAATGGTTTTGCCGACAGTCAAGAAATAAGTTAAACGAAATTACAAAATTATATTCTTCAAATAAATATTCTTAGAAAATAAATTTGATACAATTAATATAAACTTCGCAATTGATTGATCTATCCGTATTAGAATAATTAAATTGAAGTTGAAGCGATGGAAGTTACAATGAAATTTAGGTTATCTAGTATCATTAAAAAAGTTAAAAAATCTTCATTGACGTATGATTAACCGCTTTTTCTTTTATTTCTGTTTTCTAAACTTTGATTTTTTTCTCAAGTCAACACAATCAGCGAACATTATCGTTATGCCAAACTATTATTCATTGTTTTTTTTCTTTTCCATCTAAATCGAAACAAAGTTGCGCTCTCGTCTGGCACAGCTTGTAATATATAATTTTCAGTCTGTTTATCTAAAACCGTGAGATGAGCGTATTATAATGTTTAAACAAAGAGCCTCGTTAGTTTTTCTTTTTTTTCCTCGGCTCTCGTGAGATTCGCGTACAGAAAAACGATTTTCTTTGATAAATGATTAATCGATCCTATCGTACGATTGCTTAACAGATCGATGATTGAAAATCCTATATATGTTACTTTTTTTCTTCTAATGCATGGTATTTCATTTCTCATTATAAATTGTGCGAAACTTTTGTCTAACGTACGATGATAGCGAAAGTTTATTTTTTAATCTTGATTCGCGCGAAGCTTTACGACTTGTTTATCATTCTTTCCTTTCTTTTTTTTTTGTTTTTGATTATTATATGTACGTTCGAACGAAAGAATCGTGAAAATAAAAAAGCAAGTCTATTTACTTATCTTGGAGCGATAACGAATTCCGGTGCTTTTTTCGCGGCATTTCGATCTCATTAAGCCGACATACACGATTGATAAAATTTATTGTTTTATGATAATTATTTGAATCCAAATATTGTATTTATATCAAGGTCGTTATCTCTTGCTGTGTTGTACTAGTGAAAAATAATTTTACTTCTATTTTCTTTTACTCTAACATCTAAGCATTATTTTGCATTGTTAAGGACGTTAGCTTACTTACAAGGGTTATTTTATAATCAATTTATTAAACAATGTTATATTAGATTTAATAATATATAAGAGTAGTGTATGTACGAAATATAGTCTTGAAGAGAACAAAAAATTTTATTTAAAACCAATTAATGACTATAGTTACTTTTTCATTATTATAATTTTAAAAATAAACATCAATTTCTTCGCAAATTTTATTTGTTTTTGGGCTAATTTCAGTAAAACTAAGATTATTTTCTTGATTATGAAGTTTTCGAAGAATACATGAGACAAAAAGAAAAATATTTAAGGAAGAAATTGATGTTTTCTCTTTTAATCAAAAATAGAAAAGCACCCTGGTAGAAAATTTACTATATTTTGGGCAGAATTCCCGGTCGAAAGTAAGTTCAAATGACACTTGTCTAAAAACTTTGTTCAAAGAATTTCTAAAATTTCTATATATGTATCATTTTAACTTTCGTTGACCAGAAATTCTGTCCAAAATGTGGTCAACTTAATACCAGGGCAGCTATAATTTTAATATGTTCATAAACAAATTGTTGATCTTCTTTTACAGTATTCATTTTGCATACAAAATGTTTTTGTATAATCAAAATCAATAAAAAAAAAACATTAAAAAATCATTTTTAAAACTGCTACTTTGAGCGAGCGAGCGTCGTTAATTATATTAGAGTGAAAGACACAATTTTCAAGCAACACAATATGAATGTTAGCTTATATACACACTTGTATGTATATATAAGAGAAAAGTTTCTCTGACTAGATGAATAATACGATATTGCAGCTACTATGCTAAAGCGAAATTCGCTTTATGTATTGCGGATGTGCAAAATTTAGCGCTGCAAAATTTCGCGCCTTGAAAATCACAGCATTTCACCCATAAGCCATAAGCCAAGCTGCAGCAGCGGCAGCAAAACTTCCACATAGAAAACTCGAGTGCATCAGTGCGTGTATATCAATTGATAGATTATAATTCCGAAAGAGAGTGAGAAAGTGAATAATAAGCCTAATCGTTATGAGAAGAAAGAGAAAAAAAAAGTGGTATCTAGAAAAATAGATATACAAGAGTTAAAAGAGAAGAGCAAGGAGAAGAGAGATCGATCAAAAGAACAACGCCTGCGGTATGGGTGCGCGCTATAAGCGAGTATAAGCGAACGAGCGCGAGCGCGAATCTAAGTGTAGTTTGAGAGCTTAGTACCCAACAGTACCGATTATTATTGTGAAAGTGCACTACTATAACGCTTTGGCTTTTTTTAGAGGAGAAGGCAATTACCAAGACTCTCCTAGAAGAGAGAGAGAAAAAGACTTCACCGCAAATCACCTCCTCTCAAAGCCTTTTGCGCGCACCTTTTTTTTTTTTTTTCTTTTTCTGTATATACATATACTGCGTGTGAGAGGTACTTCTCACGCAAAGGAAGCCAATCCTGTATATGTATATATATATACACATAGTATATACTATGCAGCTTCTTTTTTTTATTACCTTTTTCTCGATTGTGAATTTTTTTTACAGTTTCGCGTTATACACTACGAGTCGATAAATAAAGGTTTGAGAAAAAGAGAGAGAAAGAGAAAAAGTACCAGATAAATAAATTGCCCAAGCCAATAAGTACCATAAATTCGAGAAAACCGTATATAAGCCATTTCAATCGCAAAGTAAAGCCAGCAGTCATGCTATACCGTATTTTTTTTTTATTTTCTCGTATAAAAATCAAGAAAGGGAGAGAGAGGGAGGAAAGCGTTATAACGCCTGGAGGCGATTTTTTTTATACGGATTGGCACTCTTATGCCTCCCCGAACCGAGAATGGGGAATCGTCGAGGTACATATATATTTTATCGAAAAAAGAGAAGAACTTTTACTTTTGATTGCTTACTATGTATGCGTATCGAGATAAAGAAAGGTTTTACTTAAATCAATAATATACATGCGAAATTGTTTTATATTATGCGCTTATATGAATTGTAAATTTGGCGAGCCAAGTGCTGTTTATTCAGAGATGAGCTATAATTTTACTGAATAGTGCGGCTCTTAAATAATTAGAAAATCGTATATTAAAATAATTATCTGGTAAAACAAATAATGATTAAAAGAAAGTGGAATTCATCTTTATTGAGTTTTTGAAAATATGCACAAATTACCTTAGCATGTCGAACCGATTTAAAAAAATAATGTTTTTATTGTTTTATAGCGTATGAAATTTTACTCACTTTGTTATCTGATACATGAAATTTTAACAATACCAAAGTTATATGTAATATTATAAAAAGTTAATTAATACGGCGTTTTATAAATATTATGATACTTAATTTTAATATAAGTTTAGCATTCCTATAAATATAATTAAATATTTTCATTCAAAATGTATAAAATTCATCAAAAACTTTATCTTATTATTGAACAAATGCTACTTTATGTCTTTACTTTTTCGAAAAAATTACAAATTAACCGTTCGACTTAAGGTTAGATTTATATTTTTTCAGTTCTAAACGACAGCAATAAATGTTTTTCTTACATTTTCTTAATTATAAAAAAATTTTTTTCCCGATCGATTTCTATTTATACAGCTCATAAATCCAAGAACCTATGTAATAAAAATCGTTTCGAGAAAATACATGGTATCCTAAGCAATAAAATTATTTAATGACTCTGAGCTATGAAAGATTAAAAGCCTTTAGAACTTTCTGTATTGAAAAGAACTACTTTCTTTAAAAAACTAATCCGTACAATCTACCTTAAAAAAAGTGTTTTTATTTATTCCTTTTTTTATTTAATTTCAAGTTTATTACTGAAAATGTAAAAAAATATAGGCACCAAATTAAATTTTGTCTGATATAATGTTAAAAACATTTCTGAAGCTTTGAATAATCAAAAAAAAATTGTATAGCAAAATGAAAAAATTCTTCTCTTCCATACCTTCAAAGTAAAACGAATTCGCTATTTGATAAATATAAGGTTTATTGATATGGACAGATGTACTGGTATTTCATTTTCTTTCAACTTTTTTTTTTATTCACGATACATTTGCTCGCGTAAATTTAACAGATTTACAAAAAGTATTTTTCAATCTCTAGTCACGCGCGCATACGCAGTTTTTTTTTTCTTCTCTTTTTTTTCGTGAATATAGCGAATATTGGTCCATAGAGGAAACTTTTCCGTTTGATATATATGTACATATATTAGCACTTTGTTTACAACAAGAGAAAAAAAAGAATGAATAACTGACAACTGGCAATATTGGCAACATAGCAGCCCAGGCAACAGCATCAACAGTTTACTTCTATACAACGCCCACTCGTTGATTTTGTACTTTTTTTTTATTTATTGTACGGTACAATAAACTTTAGCGCGTAAACGATTAAAGATGCGTCATGTCATTGAATGTGTGTTCCGAAATGACGGTGATGAGATTAATAATGAAAATGTTATATATTAGCGTGGGCAGATTAAATTTTGCGGTAGAAGATGAAGAAGAGCGAGAAAATCTCTGTTTTCAAGTCTCATGAGAATCATAGGACCCCTGCTATTGACGCGCATAAAAAATCCAAATGTTTGTTTTCTTTTGTTTTTCCTCTTTATTGTAATTAATGTGTTTCGTTGCAATTCAATCTTGTTTTTTTTTGGGGGAAAAATTTATGAACGCATGGGTGGTCAAATATTTGTTAATTTTCTGTTTTATCGCGGAAACATCGTATACCGAAAATTCGATGAAGGATTGAAGAAAAAAATGTACTTACGTAATTTAATAACAATGACGTGGATTATATTGTTGAAAATATTTTTAAGCAAATACATTGTTTACAGATAGCAATAGAATACAGTAAATATGGTATATATAACGTCTGAGAAAACAAATAGCCGACTTTTAAAGATAATTTCTTATCTTTCGAATCATTTTACTGCCTTTAAAAGCGCGTGTGTATGTACAGCGAAAAATTTTTTTTTTAATCAAATCTAGAGGTTACATATTACTTGTAACTGTTTGTTTTAATTTGTTTGATGAGCAGTCGCGGTGAAAAAAAATTAATCTACTTTACTATTATTGCAAGTATGAAATATTCGAATGGATTTTTTTCTTATACGAAATTCATAGAGATTACAATCAGTCGATGTTTGTTTTCTCCTAAATATACTCTATTTTTCAAGAAGAAAGCTACGCAAGTCGTTTAATCTTGTTTTTTTACTTATTTCTTTTTTTCACTCCTTTACTCCGCCAACGCATGCACGAAAATTGTCCCTGATTTTCGCATGAATCAAGATGAATGGAGATTTTTTTCTTACATCTCTCTTTACACGCGCCCGGAGTCGATGGGAAAATTCCATTGAAAATTTGTTTGTCTATAAAAAAATAATAGAAATGAAGTGACTTTGCGTTATGTCGAATAAATGTCATTTAATGTTACCACTAGCATGACAATAAATTCTTAATTATAACTATTGACTATAGTTCAACACGTTTTTGCTTTGTAGGTGAAACCCCCGGAATAGAAATTTCGTTTTTACCGATGAGTAATCAAAATAGTTCTTGTAATATAATAATAATTCATTCACTCATTTTTTTCAACATCAATTATGCCACGTGTGGCAAGATTTGCGTGTTACACTTTCGCTTGTTATTCTTTTTTTTCTGTTTAAGAGTATATCGTTTGGTTAAATATTCAGGAACACGTGTTCCGCTATCTGAATATACGATATTAATAATCGACTATAAGCATAATTTCGTGAGTTTCGGAATTGTTGAAGTATTTTTTTTTGTTATCAATGTTTGTGGAATTAATTACCACAGAAATTTTAATAATTTGTTATTTTCGTTAAGTTTTCAAGGTTTTCCCCACAAGTTTTCAAAATATTTCATAACTTTATTGATTTTTCCAAATGATTTAATAATAGCTAAACTTTACTATAGTGTCTTATACTTTTATATAATAATACAATTATTTTATGCATCTCCGCTCAAAGACATAAAAAAAATTATAAAACCAGCTTTTTAAACACATTAAAAAAATATTATTTTTTGTACATGTAACAAAAACATTGTCAATATCCGTTTTCAATAAAAAAAAAAAGATTATGATTGATTGTCAAAATAAGGCAATAAAAAAAGAATTTAATGCAAAATAATGAATCTAACAATCGGTAATAAACTAAACAATTACTTTTAAAATTGAGATTTCTCACAAAGACAGAGCGGGTATATAAAGATATAACTGATGTCACTTTGCGCGCAGCATAATCGTCGATTAGATTACGAAACATCATCAAGCCAGGCGTGCCGAAATTACCCGAGATAGTTATGCCTATAGGTAATCATTATTAAAAATAATTAGTCTTATTTTTTTTTCTTCTCCTTTTGATTACTCGTTTGACCTTGACCATGCAAAGCTTTTGTTGTTTAGGGTATATGCTTACATTAATCGTTATATGATATGTTGGTTTTTTTATTTCTTTTATATGACATTTTAGGAAATAATGAATTATTTAATTAAGCGAACGATTATATCTGTCGTTAATGTATAAATGAACGGTATTAAAAAAATATAATTAATCGTCGTTCATTATATCTTGTTTATTTGAAATTATAATGTTGTCATGTTGAAAATTATATTAAAATATAATTTAATTGATTTTTTTTATATTTAACGTTTTGATGAATATTTAACAAAAAATTAGTTAATGTTATACAATGTATACGCGATGACAGAATGTAAAAACAAGATTGCCTAACGTACAAGTAAATATATGAAGGAAAAAAATAATATAAGTGAAAATAAATAAGTATAAGCTAGAAGATCATGGAAGATTTCCAAGTTCCGCATAAGAAGATCCGTTGGTTAAAATTACTGTCGAACAAAACGACTTCTATACGGTGAACGAATCGGTTAGTGAAAATCGGGGTCAAAGAAAGTCTCCGATATATACTCGCAAAACATTATTTTTTTATGAGAATGAAGAAGGGAATCGGCAGCGAAAATAATTCAAATTCAAATAATACACGCGTTACTCTTTTTTTTTTTTAATTTTATCTAAAGAAAACGAAACAGCGAAGAATAAAAATAAGAAAAAAATTAAATCAGCAGATAGTTTAAAGAAGCGATTAGAAAAATGAGCAAAAGCAAAAGGCGATTGGTAACAGCATAATATTTAAAACCGAATGCAAGAAAGTATTAAAGGAGCGGCTTTGGCGTGAAGCGCGCGCGTCGCGCTATTAAAAAGTGAAATTCTATTGGGAGTTCTATTGAACAATAAATAGCGCGTAGGTTAAGTTTTCTCGTTGTTGCTATATACACATATTTAAAATACATGCATAAGTAGCTGGGAAAACATTTGAAAATTTCCATCGAAACGTGTATACGTTAAATTAAAAGAAGAAAAAAAATTCTATTCAGATGTTAGATGCTTTTTATTTTTTTATTTTTTTTCATTCTTAATTGCATTGATTAAATTATATAAGGTATTGTTTTGTCAAGGGTAATGGATAAAGTTTTATAGTACTCGTAAAGCAGTCAATTTCGTAAATAAACTCCTTTATTGCTCTTAAAGTTTAAATTACATTTTAGTGCTAGATCATATCGTTTTAAAAGGGGAGAAGAAAATTTTCTATTTATGACTTTTAATAGCAATTTAAAACGTTACTGAAAAATAACATTTTTTAAAAATAATATAAGTTTATAGCCTTATACATAATATACTTTGTTATGTCTTTTTTTTCTCATATAAAAATGGAACGAAATATAGAATATTTAATCCGTAGTTATTATTAGATCAAGGCTATAAATCTCTTCAGAAAAACAAAATATTAAATAATTTAGTAAACTCGACATCTTTTTCCCTCAATTTTGGATACAAAAATAAACGAAAGAATAACAAAATGTTAATAGAAATGCAATGGCAAGACGTCAAACTTCCAAAAATTCATGACTTTCACAAATAATACACACTTCTTGAGCCTATATACATGCTAAATTATTACGTAAAGGATACTTGGCTTTTTTTTCGGACTTGTTTACCCTTATAAACGTGTGACGCAAATAACGAAAATATATATATCGGCAAAAGTCTCTTCTTCTGTCTTGTCCGATAAATAAAGTTTACCGGGGTATAAAAGTTTATGCAAAAAAACAAGCGTTCATTATATATTCTTTGTACATACTCTCAGATAAGTTGCACAAATATATTTGCTAAGCTAAACTGCAAGGCTCTATGCTTATTTTGTTTTTTTTTTAAATTATTTTCGCTGAAATTAAGCTCACGAGCAATTTGTATTTGAAATTTTTATAACTACTTTGTGAAGTTTTTGGTATATTTTAAAATGTTTATGCGAAGAAATTTTCATATTGTAAAATCATAATTTTCATTATTCACTTGTTCTTTAATTAAAGTACGTTTATTCAATAAACATAAGCGTTTCCTTTACTCTTTTTAAATGTTTTAAGGAGATGTAAATGAATAAAAGCTTCTGGAAGAATTTAGAATTTTCGTAGAATATAATATTTAAAAAATATCGATTTACCGAGAATTAAAGTAAATCTGGAAGCCAAAATTCTCCGTGATTAATGAATGGATTTGTTTAAAAATTTAACCGATTAATGTTTAAAAATTCTATTACGAGCTAATGCATTTTACATTTTCAAATCTTTGCTCTAATTTTAATTCTTAATATATTTGCGTATTGATAGATAAGGTAAGATTCTTCTATGTACTTATATCACTATGCAATTAAAGTGGGGATCGTTTAATATGGATTTTTATTATACTAAAATTATTATAAAAAATAAATTATTTGTAAATAGGTAAATACTTCGGTAAAAAAATACTTTGATAAATTAATATGTTTAACGCCAAATCTAATAGTACTTTATATTTTGTAAAATACTATAGTTAAAGAACACCTGTGGCATTTAGTCATCGACTGAATTTTTGTTGATTAATAAAATTTATCATCTGGGAACATAAATAAGATAATGATCCTAAAATTAAATAATTCGTGAAAGTTTAATTAAATCAAAAATTTGTAAAGTTAATTATTTTTAATTATTTCAAAAAAAAAATCTTAGATTGTTACACAGAATTAAAGAATAAGAAAGTTTTAAGAGTACTAATGTTTACTCCAACACTTAAAAATTAAAACCAACGGGAGCCGTTACTCAATTAGCTATACCCCAAACACACAATCAGATAACATCCGCACGTATTTTGAGTAAAAAAATATGTTTTTTTACCTATATCTCGTTTACGCATATTCAGCTATAAATTAAAGATATCAATCATATAAATTTAACAAACAATGACTCAAAGAAAAAATATAATGATAAAAAGAATTTGCTTAAAATCAATCAAAATTTTTTTAATTAATTGAATCTCCATATAGATTACTCGTGAATTTATCAATTAAAGTCATTCATAAAAATATCTTTACGTAACCTGAAGAATTTAGTTAGAATAATATTATTTCTGATTTTAAGAGAATTTCTATGCTGTTCTTATTATATTTAATCAAATAATAAAGCTATTTATGAAAGGTGAAAATAATATTTTTACAAGTATTCAATAAATATTATAATCAAGGTCTTGTAAATAACAAGATAGTAAAACCTTGTTCCTCTTTTTTTTTTAATTCAAATTTTAACTTATCAATTAAAATAATTATTAGAATTATTTATAATTTTTTATGAATAAAAAATTAATCTAAAATCGATTATTTAAATTATTCTTTTCAAAAAATATATTTTTGAAAGTTATATAAAATCCTTTCTCACCAATCATAAATTAAACCAAAGATTTTATCTTTTTTAAAAATATCATGCAAAAAAAAACAATAATCTCCGAGAACTGAATAACATCATTAATACTTAAGTTGAAAACGAAGTGATCGTACGATCTTTTTTTTCTCTCTCCGCTAACAAACAACATAAAGGCAACTTTCAACTCTGACTCACCTGAAACAAAAAAAAATAAAAGGAAAATTCAGTAAGAATAAAGTAATAAGTAAATCCAGTATAAATGAGCTAAAAAAACTCTTAAACCAATTAAATCAATAACGTTCAATTATCTATTCATGCGTTGCTTAATGCTAATAAATAAGTTTTGATCTTTTAATAGACCGAACGAAGCAATAAAATAACATTACTATACTTCATTTTTTAATATTGATCTTATTCATTTTTATTAAATTAAGTTTTATTAATGGAGTTAATAAATAATAAAAATTAATTATTATTTATTATTAATAATTTAATTAATCTATGAGTATGAAAAGTCATTAAATTTCAATATCCTTTATCCTAAAAAAGAAAATCTGGTGTATAATACATTTAGTTGTAAAATCCGGGTTTAATAATGCATAAATGTAGCATAAAGTTATGACTGTATTTAAAGATATATAAATATATAGAAATATATATTTATGTGTTTGTGTGTATATTCATACTATCTGCGCACGAAAAACCACAAGAAGACACGTGCTTTAGCTAGTATAGTGTGCATTTAGGTCGGTTATAAGTTCGTTGCTGCTACGGCTACTGCTAAGTTTTATCTACAAAATGTACTCTCAGATATAGAAAAGAAGAGAGAGTTGCAAAATTAGCCAGTAGCAGAATCAAGCTCTCCTCTTCTCTCTTTGCGTCTCTTAAACTCTACAAATTCTTTATCTGTTTTTCGTCTTCGTTTTATGCTTCCTGATTTTCATCGGTCATGGAAGAAAAAGATGGGAGGTAATTGAGCTAAGAGAGAGAGAAAGACTACTATAAGGAAAATATGAAAATACTCGTATAAAAGTAGAAATTGAAATTAGAATTATGCGAGCTGAATAAATAAAACGATGAATTATCCGGTTTTGTTACGCGCAGAGCTGCTACTGCTGCTGCTGCTATTGGCATATATAAAACTTTATTCACTCGAGCAATCAGTGTATAAGAGATGGGATGTTTTGAAAAATGTATCTTCGAGATAATGCATTAAATATTTATTGAATAATTTTAACTCAATTCTTGAACTACTAAAAATTTTAAAACAGCTAAAGCTTTTCTCGGCTTTAAAGTCACGTTTTCAGAATGGTTAAAAAATCTAATGAATTCTTATCGTTAAGATTTTATTCCGAGAGAAAAGCTTATGAATAATAATAATTATATTTTTAATAATTTTATTTTTAGTATTAATATTAATTGTTTATCAATGAATATGGAAAGTTTTATGAATAAATTTTCTAAATATGAGTAATATTCTTGTTGTGAAAACTGTAAAAAAATATGACCTTACTCGACTATTTCAGGTATATATAAACAGCTTTTTCCATTATTTTTACAACTTGATAAAAAAACAAGATATCTTTCTGTGATAAAAATATAATTTTATGCTAGCGAAACGAATACAAATTTTCTTGCTAATTACACGTGAATGTTAAGTTTCTTGAAATAACAGCTATTTGTAACAATTTTTAAATTTTCTACGAATTTTTAAAATTATTAACTAACGTTTTTTTTATACCATTGGTTTTATTAATATTTTTTTATAAAAATCTTTTTTTATCTTTTCGGAATCAAATTAAATGAGGTCCTCAGTGGCTCAGTCGGTAGAACGATGGATTCGTAATCTCGAGGTTTCGAGTTCGAATCCCGCTCTCGGCGACCGATTTACACAAGCACCACTGTGCGTTACATGTGCTTTGTTCACAAGCACACTGAGAAACCTTCGTCGTTAATTAGCATCGCAATGATAGCAAAAATACAGCGCCGTTAAATAAAATTTAAAAAAATTACTAAACTCACTTTATGGATACATAGACTTATTTTTTATTTTAAAAAATTAAGATTTCAAACAATATTTAATTTTAATAAATAAAAGTTAACAGTACAATTAAATAGAATATTTTCAGTAAAAATTCAATATATTTCAATTCGTATTTTTTAACTCATGTATTAGCATTGTTTTTTTTCAATAAACATTAATAAAAAAATTTTAAACAAATTAAAAATAACTTATGACGATAAGTTTCTTATCAAACTGGAGTTTTATCAAAGTCATAAATATTTAAAAATTTTTTTGATATTCTCTGACTTTAAAAATAAATGAAAAAAAATTTCAACATACATTACATTATTAGCAATCATAGAAACAAATAAACGCATACTATAAGTTAAAAATAAAAGTAAGAAAGATCAAACATACATTTCATTATCCTCAATCGTAAAAACAAATAAATGCATACAACAATAAAAATCCATTAAAAAAATCTCAATTATTTACAAAAAATCTAAAAATAACGTCTTGACAGAAGAAAAACAAAATAAAAAAACGTATTGAAAAATGATGTAAGCTTCAAAGCTCGGTGCTGTCTCTCTCTCTTGAGTTAGTGAAGCAAGTTTTAAGTTTTATATTTAAAGTGCATATAAAAGCACGCATGACGGAAGCTTTAAACCAGAGTAACCAAAATTGAAGCCTTTACTCCCCTACCACTCTTTTTAGCGAGGAAGGATTTGCATCGTTACACTATTTAACTCTTTCTTTCTCTATTTAAACTCTTTCTTTATTTCGTTCTCCGCTAATGTTAGTTAGAGAGAGAGTGCAAGGTACCTGATGCAACGGTTATTTTCAGAAAGAGCTTTAGAGGCCTTCTAAAATCTGATATATCCCCGTTTCCAACGTCAGCGCACAAAATTCTAACTATATTGCATCTTACTCTCTTTTTCTATCTTTCATTCTATTTCATTTCTTTGTTGTTTTCTTTTTTTAAATTCTTTTTAGAGAGAACTAGCGTCGCGTTGTCTCGCGTAACCAGCAGAGCTAGCCAGATAGACTACTACCTCCTTTTTCTTTTTCCTACACACGTGCCAAACTTTAAACTTTTTAGACGTGTCCATTTGCACGCACGATTCTCTTAATTCTCTCTCGCTCTCTCTCTTTAACGTTCAATTGCAAAATCATCCAAGAGAAGTATAACAGATTCGTGGATATATTAGTTTTATATGTCATCGTAATTCAAAGTATGCTTTTTTTCATTTATTTTCAATATTTATGTGCATTAATACTATGTTATATCGACATTATTTATCGTTGAAACAACCCACTCGTATTATTCAGACTTTGATTTGTAAATTTTTCTTTATTTTTTTTCATAATGAAATTTTGCAGTTAATGCACATGATGAAATAGTCAGCTTTGATCTATCAATTATCGTTATGTAAGTACTAACTATTTAAAATTCGATATTTCAGTTCGTTAAAAATAACCACCAGATCATCGGATTTCATTTGGAAATATTAACAGACGTTATTTTTCAAATGAATATGTTGAGGAAAAAAAGTTTAATTAAAAGTTTTTCCAGTCCAATATTATCTTAAATACTAAATAATCTGATATTTCTTAAAATAGTTTTTCTCCCTTGATTATTTAACGTCCAATGGTGACCTCGAAAACAATCATAACACTCTTAAGTAAACATTATTAACTGAATACGGACTACAAAACAATCAGAGTACGTGTTTAATGAGTCGAGATATACCAATTCCAGATCCAATTAACTGCCAATAATAAAAAATATATATATATATTCCGGGATATTTTCATTGTTAATTGAGGTAAAATATAATTAAGTTCGTAAGTTTCTTACGGACTTGACAAAACAAACCAGGCAATCGTGTTCTTATTTTTATTTTCAGACTGTTTTCAAATTATTACTTTTTTTATTACTTTAATTTGGAATGACTCCTTAACGAAAAGATTTATGCTTTGTTTGTTTAAAAAATTATTAAAAGTAAATTAGAATACATCTAAATTATGCGTATTACTTGAAAATAAATAAATTAGTATAATTAATTAAATATTTAAATTTTGAGTGACACATAATTATTGCAATTTTTTGAGAATAATTCAAAGAATTTCCTCAAAGTGTTCTGAGAAATTAAAATTAAAATATTTTAATAAGTTGGATGCTGAACCAGTTTGGTTAGTGGTGCACAAATACTTCGTTAATTAATTTAAAAATCAATTTTTATATATGCACTGCTTCAAGATCGTTACATAATATTTTGAGTTTCTATTGATATTTATATAATTATATAATTATAAACATGTTTTCTTTTTATTTGTTAATACTTTTTACATGTAAAAAATATCCTTTATTTATATTACAGAAACGTTCGTTACGCTTTTACAAGATTTTCCTACACGTAACAATGGCTTTACATTTTTCAAAACTTTTAATAATAGTAAGAGAAAAAAAGAATCTGAATTGTAAGAGTGTAGAAAATAAAATTTCATAATTTATCAGTAATATTTGCGCGTGCTAGATGCTCATTAACACGCTATAGAGCACACACCTTTAAAGCTTTGCAACGTTAAATTGATTGGACGGGATTTGGATTGATCAATGGGCGGCATCATATAATATACCCGATTGCCTTAATGCCGATTATGGTTTGCTTCAAAAACACGCCCATCTCTATCTCTCTCTCTCTCGTCGTTTGCAGCACAATGCACAACTACATACTTATGCATGTATGTGCAACACACAATGACATTATTATATATACTTATACAATAACTGTAAGCATTGATTTTCCTTTTCTTCAATTTTAATTTCGTTACTGTGCGAGTAAATTTTGTAAATATGTTGTTTGAAATTCTAAGATATTGAAATATTGTATGTAAAAATAATATTTTAAATGCATTTCGTTTGATGAATTTATTAAATTTGAACGAAACTCAAGTTTTGATTTGCAAAATACTGAAAATGTGACGTATTTGAATAAAATATATTGTAACTTAAATTTATCTTTAGATTTTCAATTAAATAAAATGATTTAACAAACTTGATTACAAAAACATCATTAAAAATTTCAAAACTCAAAGCTTCATTTATATATTTATAACGATGAGTTATTTACGCAGATATTTTCCAATCGATATTAAGAATCGAATGATTATCGAAAGAAAACAAGAGGAAAAATAGAATTAGATAGAAATATTTGTGGGTAATTATATATGAGGTTACGTAAGGTAGAGAGCTCTAGTCCGCTTGTCTTCAAGAGGAGGAGGTTGGCACCCCTCGATTCTGACCTCAACTTTTCTCTCTCTCTCTCTCTTTCTTTCTTCTTTCTTATGATACAGCATTAGAATATATTTCTTTCTCTATCTATGCTCCGGTTGCAGCCTATGGTCCATATGTATATATATAAGAGAATCAAAAAGACAATGTATAAAAGAGAGAAAGAGAGTGAGAATCGAGGACGGGTATAGAGAGGAGGAGGAGGAAGGGGAGAGGAGGAAGAAGAGCACAGAGGGGAAATAAGAGGAAAAAAAGAGAGAGGAGAAATCGCGCGTGCGAGGCAAACGTTGTTGGTTGGATCGCTGGCACCAAGCGGTCTGCTGTTGCTGCTACTTCTCTCGTCGAGCTACCACTCCGGCCCTCGAGTTGGCTATATAGCTTTCCTTTTCTTTTTTTTTTCATTCTCTTTCTCTTTCTTTAGCTTGCGGAATATGATTCCTGGCAAGCAATGCTCGTAGCCTTTTGCGTGTATATGCATCACGAGAGCCTTCCTCTCTTCTCGTATGATGCTATTCTATACGTTAATTCTTATATGTATAGGTCTATGTGTTCATACCTATTTTCTTTAACTAACTTTTAAGAGAGAGAAAGAGAGAGAGAGAAAAAAAGGGAAACAATAATTTGAACTAAATGTTGATAGAATTTTTCGTGGGCTTGCTAAATTATAACAAAAACTCTACGTGATTATGACGGAAAGTTTCCGTAAACTTTTGCATTTCGAGGCAAGTTATTAGGCACACATTTAAACTAGTGAACTTTGCCGAGCTTTTCTACGACTTGAGTTCAACGACATCTCTTTCTCTCTCTCTTTCTTTTTCCCTCTTCGCATACGTATGCAAAAATAAACTAGACTTACATCACGTTCATATAACTATTTGTATCTGCCAAAAACAAAAAAAAATATATATATTTTTAATATTTTACAGAACAAATATTCAAGTTATACTAACAAATACATAGTTGCTTAAAAAATTCCGACAATTTTCAAGTAATTTTTTTTCTGTTTAAAATAGATATATTTAACTCCGACAAAATTATTTTTATTACAAATTTTTCCTTTGTCGTTTTTAACTTCGAAATTTTTTTAACGTTTGTTTATCATTGACAATTATTAATAATTATTTATATTTTATTTTTGATACAATTGCATTAATAAAATTACGTAGATACATATACATTTTAGTCTTATCATTACGCGCAAAAATGCTGTTATAAGTCGAACGTGACAGCTGAAGGTTAAACATGGAGGTCTAACAAGATAATCGTAAGTTCATTTAATGCATATACATGTAAGATAGATTTTTTCTTTATTTCATTGTTTCAAGGATTATTACTGGAATCGAATCATATTACAATAACGTAATTAATATCGTATTAGAAATAAAAATGTATATTCCTCATAATCAAACTTATGACTCATAAATAAAATTATGATTTTTTTTTACGGAAAAGCTAATTGCTTAAAAGAGAACAGTGTAGTATTTAATAATAAATTAATATATAATTTATATATTTTTTTTAAATAATGAAAATTGATTGAAAAATTATATTTTATACATAAAGTAAAATCTGCGAATAAGGACAAAAAGTTGAAAATGGAAACATTAAAAAATAATGTTAGTCATAAAAAAATAAATCAAAGATTAAAAATCTAATTTTACATACAAGAAAACAAAGATTTGGAGGTTTAAACTTACAAATTGACTGTAAACAGAAGCGGCAGACGAGCCCTAAAATTTAACTCAACTTTTTTATTGATCGTAACCTTGTAAAAGAGCTAAGATTACTGTACTTCGAGGACTAATAAAACATTCTTCCAATTCGGTTTTACATATACACGTATCATCTGTTGAATATACTCTTGTACTTTAATTGTCGATGATTTGAATAAACCATTTTTATAGACTGAAATTTTTTATTCATTTTAGATAAAATTTTATTATAATTTTTTTATTCTCTTTTTAACATATCATAGAATATTTAAAACAAATATTAAACTTAAACGAATTAAATTTTGTAAATTGTATGTACAATAAACATTGAAATTACGAATGTAAAAAGTTTATTGTAAGAAAAAATTTTCGTCAATAATAAGGTATCTGTACGTGTGTATAAAAAGCCTTGAAGGATCTTTACGCAGCTTGAAATAAAGGACAGAACACGAACATGGAAAGAGTGCTAAGCTAAGCAAGAGAGCATGGAGAAGATCCCGTATCTTGCGGTATCATTTTGCTTCACGTTTCTCGGGCACATTTTCATGGGTCTGACCTCTGGCTTTGACCTCCTTTCATTGTTATTTGTCTCCCTTTTACTCTATTCTCTCTTTTAATTTTTCCTTTTTCTTGTTTTTCCTCTTACTCCAAGAAAATACAACGCTACAACTGTTTTAAGCACAGTTGAAATCGTCCAGAATTTTCACGTTTCAAATTGTACGAGTAACCAGGTTTCTACTTCCTTATTTTGGAACTCATTTGTATGATTGTAATAATAATTTTTTCCAACACAGTAAATAAAATTCAATTTGCCATGCCTATTTTCTGCAGAAAACATAGCCTATCCCTTCACCGTATAATATTTTCCTCGATCTTTACTTATGAGTGAGTAAGTATGACTCCGTGAGCCATATAATGTTGCTCACTGGTAAGTAAATAGAATTTCGGTCTCTTCGATGAAAAAATTGTAATCGTTAGACATAAACATTGATCATTCCATCATTCATCTCAAGTGACTTGTAGGAAAATGGCCTATTTTGTTCACTAGTAGCATAATGTACTATTTATTTTGCTTTATGAAATATTACTTCAATACAAAAATTTGTGATAAAAGACGTTTTGGTTTTTAATAATGTTGTAAAAGAATGTTTTAAGTTAATTATTAATAAATATTTTTAATATTTGTGTGTGTTCATACATATCTCGAATTTTACCATTTCGACCTAACACGACTCACTCTTTTTATTAGATAGCGGATGACTCATTGATGTTGAATTTATTTAATGCGTTTACATTTTATATCTATTTACCGATTTTAAAAATAAGTTTATTTGACATTTTTACATTATAACATCAATTTTATTTAATACAAGTAAATAAGCATTAAAATACTTTTATTTTTATATTATCTTTAAAAAGAATTTTTTAGATAGCTATCCTGATTATTACTAATGATAATTATTGTACTCATAGTCAGTTTAATTTTCAAGATCATATTGACTACAATTTGTCTTGAAAAAAAAATTTTTGTAAAAAAAATCGTACTCAATAAATTTTGATTAATTATTTTAAAATTTTACAGTATGTTGCATGACATCTATGGAAATCAATTAGTTTTAGAATTATTCAAGGTTGTAGTTTTTGTGTCGTCTTTTTAAATGATTATTTCTATAATAAATATTATAGATATAATTAATATTAAAAAAAAATGAATATTATTTATTCTTATCGTCAATGTTTCATTTTATTTGTATTTAATCAAATCTAAATAATATAGAAAATTTTAATAATTATTTTTTGTTTCGTAATAATAATAACCAGAACATATTTTTAAGTTTTTTTTAAATATTTCTTTTTTTTTTAATTTTATACACTTCAATGCTATCTTCATTAAAAATATACTTATAAAAAAATATTCATATTATTACATCGAAAGATGTTTTGAAGGATCCTTTTGAGTTATGATTATTAAAAAAAGACTAAGATAACAGGAGAAATATTTTTGAAAATAAGCATCTTTTAGATTTATCAGTAAACGTTTTTATAATAAAAATAATAAGCATTACCCTGGTAGAAAATGAAACGCTTTTTCTACCATTTTATGGCCATTTCTTTAAAGTGAAGAGCAGAAAATCGGAATGTTTTATGGCCATTATTTGAACTAATATGAAACGTTTTTTTCAACCTTCATAGTGCTAAAAAATGCTAATAAAATGTTGAGTCTGATTCACTATTATTTGAATATAGATAGTTAACAGTAGAGTCTATCAAATTGTGCTTTAATTGATTACTATTAAGAATCATTTAAGGTTTTTTCTTAAAAGTTATCATTAATCATTAATAGAATCACTTTTGTTAATATATATCGCGCGTATATTTTGAGTTGTGATCGGATTGTTAGAGGTTATTTTTAAACGATTAATAAAATTTTCCATTTATTATTTTAAAAAACGATATTTTTATACTCGTTTCGTACTGCGTTTCATATTTTTATTTTAATAAAATTTAATATTATTTTTATTTTTATAAATTCCAATAAAAATAAACATTGACGAAGGAATGTGAATAAATACTAATCTATATTTTCTCGCCACGTGGCAAAAGTGAGGTTATGATTTTACCTATGATCTGAAAAATTAAGGACTCATTACTAAAAAGTTATATAACTAGTCAAAAAAAGTTGTCCACAGTTTACCTAATTTTTAGATAGCTGTTACTGATTTTTTCTCTCCGTTTACTTAAAATGCGTATTTTTTTGGCTAAATACAAAAATTTTGAATAACATTTTTATATTAGCATTTTTTGCCTATAAGATGCTAACCAATATACCAAAAAATTTGAGCTCTGCAGATTCAGCAAAAAATTGCCATTTATTCGCCAATCTTGACATGACAAAATATTACTATTGACAATGGTCATAAATTGTTGTTTACACCATTTTTAATGTTCAAATTTCTACCAGGGTATTATAAAACAATTTTTTTAAACTGGCACCTTTCAGATTCATCAGTAAATAAGCTTGAAACATAATTTCAGGGGATGTAAAATATCAACATTACAGTTTTTTAAATTTTTGATTCTTAATCCAAAATTTTTAAAAATATCTCTATATTACAACCTTTTATTTTAACTATAATAAGAAGAATAATATAAAGATATTTGAGAAAATTTTGATTTCAAATTCGGGAAACTGTAATGTCGATAACTATGTAAGATCTCTTTAAAACAAACCTACCGAAGAGGTTTCAACGGCTAATTCGGTAGAGCAATGAATTTGTAATCTCGAGATCCTGAGTTCGAATCTCGTTCTCGACCGGATGATACAAGCACCACTGTACGTTACATGTGCTTTATTCACAAACACACTAAAAACCTCCGTCGTTAATTAGCTTCGCAATAATAGCTGAAATACAGCGACGTTAAATAAAATATAAACAAAAACTAATTAATTAATAATTATTTTTAATAATAATGCATGAGTATTTAATATTTATAAAAACGAATCAAACTAACTATTCTTTTTTTATTTAAATTAACACCGCTAACGCATATTTACGCTATAATTGCGATCTTTATTAGTAAGGCTGTTATATCACCTTAATATAAATAGCTCTTAAAAGATATTTCATCGAATGTATTGTCTATAGTTTTCTAAATACTAGAACATATTTAATCTATATTATTATTCAAATATAAACATTAGGGAACCCTGGTAGAAAATTAAGCGTAATTTGCGCAGAATATCTCAAATTTTCTGTTCAGTGGGCAGAATCTGTTGACATGTTCTGCCCAAAAACCCCACTTACTGACGACGGTTTTTGCGCAGAATCTGCCCAGACTTTGTTAAAAATGAAATAAAATCGATTTGAGGTTATGAACGAATTGTATATTATAAGCAAATATGATTCCTAATCAAACATTAATGTAAAATTTTCAGATAAATAATTACAATTTAATTTTAAGATATAATAAGTATAAAAAGACAAGAAAAAATTTTGTATACAAAGTATAAATTTTACAAATTAAAGTTAATTGAATTTTGTGAGATCATTAGATTGATGCATAAATAATGTTTAGCTAGCATGGGTATGTGAAGAATATTCAGCTGATAAATTTCATGAAAATGTCATACATTATTTGTAATAAATTTTTATTAAATAAATAATATAAGACAAATCCTTAAACTTTTTAATAAAGAAAAATAGAACAAATATATTTATTGAATAATTTGAATAAAAACTTTGTTTTAGTTAAACCTACTCTGAAATAACCAACGTAGATTTTGTTTACACTGGTATTGCTACGTAGGAATGTAATGATACATTTTTTTCTTACAATATCAAGTAATGAAACTTTTTTTTACCTTGAATATATATATATATTAAATATAAGACTATAGTCCATTAATGATTTAAAAAAATCTTATCCGTTGCTTAAAATCCTATTGATAAATAAAAGATTCAATATTTTTTATTTTGATGGTTGTCGAAAGCTTTCTCAGCCAATTTTCAACAAAATGACATCAAAATTTCCAGAAATCTTATATTTATATATGTTAACAAAATAATAATGCTGGAATTTTTATAAGATAAATTAAAGTAAATATTGTACTTAATTACATACATAAAATTCACAAAAATATCTATTTTTTGCAATATTTTCAACTTTTTCTGAACCAAACTTTTAAATTCTTTTTTTTTAAAAGAACTAAAACTTTTATTTTGTAAAGATATATGAATTAAAGATCTCTAGAAATTTTGATGTCAATTTTCAACAAATTGACAGAAAAAGCTTGCGATAGAAAAAATTAAGCCTTCGATTTCAAAATTAAGTGTTCGCATAAAGGAAAAGATTTCAATCATCAGATGAGATTGTTTTGAATTATTCACTGACTGAAGTCTTGTATTTTATATATATATATATATATATATATATATATATATATATATATATATATAAGCTGAAAAAAAGTTTAATTAATATTATGAAAAAAAAATTATTATGGCATTCAAATTTTATTTTTTTTCCAGGCTTTATCTCAGTCTTGATATCAAGTCCAGGTTTTTTTAGTCCTTAATATATCATGGTATACATTTTAAAAGACGTTCTTAATTATATAATTAATTTAATAGGATTATTGAGAAATTTTTTTAACAAATACTCATAACTAAATTCACTGAGTCTAAATAATTTTCAAATTTCTAAATTTGAGGTTATAAGTCTATTATTTATTATCGTTCAACAGATTCTGGGCATAATACAGTGAACTCTGACATATTATGGTAAAATATCTGCCCAAATTATGTTAAAATATCTGGGCACTAGTTAGTGAAGAGAGCAGAAAGTATGGTTAATTTTCTACCAAGGAAAAAATTATTGAGAAATAAAGATTATCTTAATGCAATAAATTGTGAACTTTACCACTAAAGAAATAATCGAGGGCAAAGAAAATTATATGGATTTCACTTTAAATCTCTAAATAAAGGGTCTCTAAATACATATCAAAAACATGTTAACTCTTTTATGGCATTGGCTTTCCAATTTCAAAACCAAGTACTACGTGGACACATCTAGTTTCCTACATATACGTACGTGCATGAAAGAGACAAGCGCGCTTGGATAATTTATATTCTAATAGTCCCCTTGGTGACTTGTTTTGAATTTTCCTGCAGTGATCGTGAAACAGAGTCAGAGAAGGAAAAAGTTCTTTTTTTTCATTTCTTACGAGTTAATATACTTATCGAGGAGAAAGCTAAATATAAGTTCCTTTTTTTTACTTACAGAAAAATTATACTTTGTATATGTACATTGAAAAAGTTTAGATTTGAAATATGTCAATTACGGCATAAAGAAACTATATACAAGTTTAACTATTCGTTTAGTTGAAAAAGAACCTGAGATACAGTGTAAACTTCTAATCAATTAGAGTGAAAATAATAGATAAATGAAAATTGAATAAAGTCAAAAATGAATCATTAAATAATATAGTGCTATTGTATTCTTCCACATTAAGATTTCTTATCAATGGTATTATTTTTAACTCTTCAATTACCCATACTTTTATATCTATTTTTATTCAATTATTGAATGAATCAGTATTTTTTTCATTCTTTTATCCATTTGTATATTTCCCTTTTCACACATCTTTGTTTTTCACTTGGTTAATTTTTTTAATAAAAAGACAATTATCGGCTTGTTACTCTATTCGAGTATTTCTATTCACGTCACTTGACGCGCACTTAAAGAAATCAAAGTCGTTAAATGTCCGATGCCATGCGTGACACGCCACTTCTTGTCGTTTTACCATGAAAAACAAAATTAGAGGATCGTTACGTGGCACAAGGGAGCGTAGTTTATTGATAAAAACATTAATCCAATCTTACTTATCAAAAGTAGTTTTAATTTTATCAACTATTTACCAAATTAACAATCAACACCTCGCAAGGTTAAAAAATAAATATTAATTTTAGATTTTTGTATCATGTTAAGCCCTCTTAAAGAAAAAATAGAAAAAAAATTTTATCATTGTTTATTTGTCGAAACACGAAAGGAATTTTCTATATTACATTTATCAACGATAAATATGTTATCGCGCTGATAAAAATGAAATTAATCGGGTACATTTGAATATCATTTAAAAAAAGAATTAATCTTAAATATTTTTAACTTTAATTTTTATTTTTGTTTAACATTTTAATTGCGTCGAAAAATGATGAAATTGATATTAATATTTCGTTTTTCTTTAAAGCTGTTAATTATTATAAAAAAAAGTGACATGCTTGATAAAACATAAAAAATAATCACAACGAAATATTTGACTTGAAGATATATATATTTTTTTAATTATATATAGTTACATTAAAAAAATATGTACTAGAAGTCAACTAAATGAAAAGTGAATGGCTTTAAAGCCTTTGTTAAAACTGAAAATTTGATATTTTGTACTAACAACTACTGTTAGCAATGAGTAGTCACGCACCACTTCCGATTGCCACGGCTCGTAAAGTGCAATTCAAGGGACAGGGAAATGGGACGACGTAACCCGCAGGTGTTGCCGGAAATCATTTAGTTGTATGACGGAAACAGCACGTAAATCAGAATACGAACAATTGTACAGAGCTGATCTAAATACTCTCTCTATCTTTTCCTTCCTAAAAATTCTCAAATTCTTTCATTATCTGTATAATTGAAGAATTCCGTGAATCATTTCCTTTAAATTTTCTCAGATTTTTTGTTTACTTTGTTCTCATAATTAAATTTTTTTTCAAAAATTAATTCATTAATAATGTTTTTTTAATAGCTTAGAATTTTTTGTATATTATCTTTGTTAAAATTTTGTTATTAATTTTTACTCTATCTCATTCATAGATATGATTTATAACAGCTGAATTTTTAAAAAACATTAATTATAAATTAAAAAATTAAATTACTCAGAAATAAAAAATTTTAATCAAGCAGTTTATATGAAAATTTAAATATAAAATCTTATATGAATATCTTTAATATTCTTTTACTTTATAATAAAGTAATTTAAAAAAAAAAGAAAAAAAATCAAGATTCATTTTAATACTCAGTTATTTGATAAAATGTAACTTAAGTTTTGAGCCAATTTTCGATCGGTAAAGTAGATCTTGATATATATCCCCCTCGAGGTTATATGCGCGTGGCTTATAAGTTAAGAGTAATAGGCAGGCATACTGGCAAGGCAAAGCAAGTTTTCTTTGGTTAGATATCA
Source organism: Anastatus disparis (assembly GCA_017163975.1). Lineage (NCBI taxonomy): Eukaryota > Metazoa > Arthropoda > Insecta > Hymenoptera > Eupelmidae > Anastatus > Anastatus disparis. The sequence goes on from JAFFSR010000226.1 coordinate 6,885,130, forward strand.
TCAGTGGGGAGTGTCTTTTCTAGGAAGCGCATAGGATGCATTTAAATGGCCACTCTTAAAACTTTTCTCTCTCTCTTTCTTTTTATTTCTTTCTCTCTTTCTTTCTTTCGTACAGCCAAGCTCTGGTATAAGCTTGTGCACCGAGGAATTGAGAACGAGCGTATAGTCGGGATCATGATGTCGATAAACTCTTTGAGGGACGTCTTTGCATATAGAAAATAGCCTTTCAACAGACCGCTCTGTATATCTTTTATTTTATTTTTTTTTATACGTTCTCTATTGCACGACTTTTTTTTATTCTACTGCCTGCATAATTACAATTTAAACGTGTAGTAACATTTAATTTTATAATTATTCTTATACTTGTGCAGAAAGTAACAACGTCAATTATATTGGAAAATTAGGTACTATTAATATAAATAAAGGCATTGAAAGGCTTGTTAAAATTTAAAGTTTTGTAATTAGTTAAAATTAGTTTTTTTCTTTCTTCAAGTTATAAATTTTTATGCGTTTGTAACAATTATCAAAATAGTTCAAAATTTATTTAAATTTTACGTTCAAGTATCAATAATTTTAATACGTTAATTATCTTTCCATCATTGAAATAAAAAAAAAAAGATGTTTTAAACATGCGGCAAACATTATTGAAAGCACTTTCTTACAGAGAATAAATATTAACCTAGATTCATTTGAATCGTAAGTAGTTATTATGTTAATTGAATTTGAGCCTAGTGTTGATATTTGATGTAAATGTAAATAAATGTATCATCTAATTTAAAATTGAGATTCATCAGTCTGATACATTAAGTTATTGTGACATAATTTTTCAGGGGAGATGTTAGATATTAATATTCATATCGTTTCTATGATAATTGAATAACTTAACGAAAAAATCATATTGGTACATGTGTACTTATAAAATAAGGGTAAAGGGATGCGAGAAAAAAAGTTTTACAAGCGATCCCTTCGAATAAAAAGAGAAAAAAAATGAAGGTTAAATAAACGTACTAAGCTATCGCGAATTGTTTGCAAGGTCGTCGTCGTCGGGGGGGTACATAAGTACAAGCACCAGCCAGAGTGTCTGAAAATCTGAGGGGGCGCCAAGGAACCAATACGTCGATACGACGAGACGTGTAAAGATTGTGTATATATACGATCATTGGCATCCAAGGGTGGCGCCAGTCACGCTGGCTCGCTTTTGTCGAAGCTTTATTGACTACTTTGTAGCGTGTCAAGAGCAGCAGCAGCAACACACAGTCGAAACATGGAGAAGAAACAATGAATTATGGGAAATGGTATCTAAAAAAACACTCAAGGACGTCACTAAAAATCTATAGGAAAGAGAATATGTTATTTGGATTTTATTTTCTAAAAGTACCTAAACAACAAGAAAATACCATATTAAAATGTAAATTTATTGATTTAGAAGATCAAAAAAAATTAAACAATAGAAAATCCAAAAAAAATTTAAATAACAAAAACTTCCCATTTAGTTAATGACACTTTTCACTTAAATCAACAATTTGGTATTATTTACGAGTGGCAAAGAAACTAAAGGAAATGGAAGTAACAGCACAGTAGCTGAGCTGTTATCAAAAGGTAAAACAAGCAATACTACTTTCGTAGTCACAACACGTTTCTTGATGAATGCACCTAAAAGTTAAATACAAGCGACGTATAATACGCTTGGGAAAAAATTTCGACAAACTGATGATAAAAAGTAATATTATTCATGAATATGATAAAACCTTATTTTTACCTTTTTGATTAATGAATAAGGTAATTGAAATGGATAGAATAAGATAATCACCATTTCATATGATAATTAAAATGAAAAAATTAAATTTTGAATTCTTATTAATATAAATTAATTTTAAATTAACAAAAACTGGTATTTAAAGGAAATCTGATTCATGATTATCAACCAATTTAAATTTGAAATTAATTAAAAGTATGATTTCGTAATGGATAAAATTCTCGAAATAAAAAAATAAGTAAAATTAAAAATATTAAAATTCAATCAATTACACATACTACGTAAATTAAAAAAAAAAATTAAGCATAATGAAAATTTTACTTAAAATTAGCTCTAAAAATTATTACAGGGATTGATTTTACCGACATACTAATTTTTATGTGACAGATTAAATTAAATGTTATTTATATATCAATCCAATTAAAAAAAAATAAAATATTTAATATCAAATTATTGATAGTTAACATATTGAAATTTTCATTTTTATATAATTTCGATTACTATATTTAATGAATTCTCCAGAAAGAAAATATTGTATTAACAAAAAGAGCTTGTTCCAGATCTTAAATTATAAATATAATTATTATGATGCTTGAAATGAAAAAAAAATTGTTTTAGAAAATCACTGTACAAGTGCCTATGTACTAATATGTGGGTATATCTGTACGTGGATGTATTTCACTTTTCTTCTGGAGTTATTTTTATGAAATTTTGTTTGCATATTAATTATTATTCGTGCTCCTACTGAATTTTAAATTTCGAAAGAATTACATTATAAATCACGTATTTACTGATATTAATAAAATTAGTTACAAAAATATTGTTAATAATTTTTTTAAATTTTTGTGTTTGCTTTTTTACGAAAGAAATTTGAATCAGTGAAACAAACATTTTTTCAAATAATATAAAGGAAATAAAAAAAAATTATTCACAATACAATATTTTTATAAAATGTATATGCAAATTTTTAATTTATTTTTAATTAATTTAAATCCAAAAAAACGATTGCAAACTTTATAAAGGTAAATAAATTACCTGTACATTAGTTACAAAGTTTATTATATAAAATCTCGTAAACTAAAAATTATAACAAAAACCTAACAAGAATATTTTCTAAAAAGAACAAAACTTAAATAAATTGAGTAAAAAATGAGCATATTTATACAAGATCAAAAAATGGGGCGAGAAAAAAGCAGAAAGCCATTGAAAGTTTTCAAAGTTGATGGATAGTAACGTCAATGGGAGTGAATAATTACACTCCTGGGTATATATGAAGAATAGAGGTACGGAAGCGTCAAAATTGAAGCTATGGAAAAGTGCAACTCAATGTATATTGAGTTTAATTAAGACCATTAAGACGTATAAAGAAAAATAGCCAATAATACATCTAAGAGAAGAATTGACAAGACAAAAAAATGGAAACCCATTAAGATGGGGGAAAGGGATGTGTAGGGTCTTTAAGGGGTATCATTGGGGAAAAGATTAAACTGACTACAAAAGTTTACAAAAAAGGCCGCTAGTAAAATTGAAAAAGTTTAAGGAAAAGCCGTAATAATAAAACTAGATCAAGAAATTTAGCAAGTTTGAAATGGAATAGATAAATCTAAATTCTGTGTTAAATATAAAGATTTAAAAAAAGTTTGAAGTAGAAAAAATTATTGGGAAAATATTAAACAATTTATTTAGTTGTCTGAATTATAATTCAATTGTTAAATCATTAAAAGTGATTGAGTAGTGAAGATAAATACACTTCATTAACCTTTAGAAATATATCTCTTTTATTTATTAATGTTGATGAATACCACGTATATTCTCAATCATATTGTTGAATAATGGTACAGAAAACTGATGATAAACAATAGCATCTATTTTAACATCGTTATCTTTGCTATTAATTTGACGTTAATTTTGAATTAAGTGTTTATAGATAGGTATAGATTTTTATTCTTTTTGTGAATAATTTTGTTTGTACATGGAGATAGGTATTCGAAAGTCAGTGGTAAGAAGAACAATTAATTTATTAAATAAATAAGACTGCAATCACCCTGTAAGTTTAAAATTAACAGGGAATCATTGGATTTTACATTAGGTTGTACCCTGGTAGAAATTTGAACATTAAAAATGGTGTAAACAACAATTTATGACCATTTTTAATAGTAATATTTTGTCATGTCAATATTGGCGAATAAATGGCAATTTTTTGCTGAATCTGCAGAGCTCAAATTTTTTGGTATATTGGTTAGCATCTTATAGGCAAAAAATGCTAATATAAAAATGTTGTTCAAAATTTTTGTATTTAGCCAAAAAAATAGGCATTTTAAGTAAACGGAGAGAAAAAATCAGTAACAGCTATCTAAAAATTAGGTAAACTGTGGACAACTTTTTTTGACTAGTTATATAACTTTTTAGTAATGAGTCCTTAATTTTTCAGATCATAGGTAAAATCATAACCTCAGTTTTGCCACGTGGCGAGAAAATATAGATTAGTATTTATTCACATTCCTTCGTCAATGTTTATTTTTATTGGAATTTATAAAAATAAAAATAATATTAAATTTTATTAAAATAAAAATATGAAACGCAGTACGAAACGAGTATAAAATTATCGTTTTTTAAAATAATAAATGGAAAATTTTATTAATCGTTTAAAAATAACCTCTAACAATCCGATCACAACTCAAAATATACGCGCGAATATATTAACAAAAGTGATTCTATTAATGATTAATGATAACTTTCAAGAAAAAACCTTAAATGATTCTTAATAGTAATCAATTAGAGCACAATTTGATAGACTCTACTGTTAACTATCTATATTCAAATAATAGTGGATCAGACTCAACATTTTATTAGCATTTTTTAGCACTATGAAGGTTGAAAAAAACGTTTCATATTAGTTCAAATAATGGCCATAAAACATTCCCATTTTCTGCTCTTCACTTTAAAGAAATGGCCATAAAATGGTAGAAAAAGCGTTTCATTTTCTACCAGGGTAACGCATGTTTTAATGCATTTACACCAATTTTCTAAATTCTGAATATGCAATGGAAACATTTCTATGCTGATTTTCTAGAGTATCTATTTGTAATTTAATTTTAGGATCTAATTTTCCTAATGTCTTTTGTAAAAAGAATAAAGCTTATGGCAACAATTTTCCAGAAACAGTTATAGAATGTAGAACTGTATACGTATGTGTCATTCTGTTTAAAACACTAAAATGCACACCCATAGATTTTTTACTGACCATTACTATTTTCTGTGCACATTGGCTCTGTACTCGCACACCATTTGATCTGTATTGATTAGATTTACATTCTTCCTGATAAGTTGAAGCTAACGAAGCTGTTACATGGTGTTAAGACGAAACCCTACATATATAATCCTTCCTTATAAGGGTGAATAGCTTCTACTACAACTTGTTTTGATTAGTGTTTTTATTATTCTTAAAATTAAATTAAAAGGAAAATCGAAGAAAAAAATACTAATATAGATCTTGAATTCTTTTGAAATATTAATGATTGCTTATAATGATTCAAATAAGTATATAAATTTAAATATACTAATTAAATTATCACAACTCAAAGAAATGGTTCTTTGGTTTTTTAATTCTATTTGTTTTAGATTTATTTCACCTCAAAAAGATAAGAGATGGAAACTGTATTTAATTATCATGGATTATTTAGTATAGAATAAAATGTTTTTATGAAAAATTTGGACACAATTAAGATAAAGGTATTTAAATTTTTCCTATGAATGTATTCTTATTTTGAATCTAAAAATTAGAATTTCAATTTCAAATTTTTGATAATTTAATGTTTATAACTGATAAAATTGTGAAATATATATCGATAGCAAGATTTGTAAAAATAAAAAATTATATTTTACAAATAGAGGATTATTGCAATGAATAACTACAAAACCTATACTAGGAGTAACAACAAAATTCATAATTCTAATATCACTTTTCTTATTAATAAACGAGGAAAGAATCAAAAATATGAGATTAAGTATTTTAAAAATTTATGCTTAATATTTATATAAAATAATACATTTGAATAAATCTGTAAATATACTTCGAATTTTTTATATTTTAAAAATTATGAATAATCCTGCTATTTGATTTATTCATAAATCAAATATACTGGTGATTTCCCATTTCTCTGGTTAGTGAGTACCGTTCCTTCTCGTCTAACCGTCTATCCCTTGGGAAAGTGCGCTTCCCAGAATTCCCAATTTCCGGCGGCGCCTCCCGGCGATTTACAAGCACGTTTCATGGTTTCGCTCTCCCTTCCTCCAATTTCACGTATTAATATATGAGACTAGTAAGCAGGATTCTGCAGTGATCGCATATTTCGCATATGAATGGAGCATACTTCCAATAATGAAATTTATCCAGCAGTTGCTTTTCCGATCTTTTAATCGTATCAAAATCATTTAAGTGTTATGAATAAATAATTTTTATACATTAACAATGTTTAAAATTAAATTTTATAGGAAAAATTATCAGTTTCTAAAGCTCCATATTTAATGCATCATAACAAATAATCTACCAGGCCGATTTTTTTGCAACTTAACTTATATAAAACGTTAAATAAAGTAGTTTCCAAATGTAAAACAAAAAAAAATCGCCCGAACAGGGACTCGAACCCTGGACCCTCAGATTAAAAGTCTGATGCTCTACCGACTGAGCTATCCGGGCGACATACCCACATTGAAGCAAAACATCTGCGCTATTTCAGACCTCAACGACAAGAACGTTTTAGACTATAGAATTCGTAACGTACTATACACAAGCAGTACAATAAGCGTCCAAATATGGGCCTGCTACCTGAACCCTCATATTAAATTCCTGCTCTTTTACTTTCTTATACAGTTCCAGTTTTTTTCCAGACTAATTTGCTAAATCACTTTCCTTATATATTAGTACAGAAATTCTACTAAGATGGCTTGTAAAGGGGGCTATCGATTTAAATGTATCTACAAAAAATAAAAGAAATTTAATCAAATTTAAAGTATTATGTAACAATTATTTTTTTTAATCTATAATTTTTAATTAAAAAATGGTATATTAATTTATTACACATTTCTTATCACATTCGAGTCAAAATATTTGAGAAGTAATAATAAACCATTGTGTAACTGCCTTTGTAAAGTTTGCTACTGATAACGATTTTTTAAATTTACTATACAAACAGAAAACTATCATATATTTTTTCATACGTATTAAACAATATTTTTAACAGTCAACAATGCTTTAATGATGCAATTCAATTCAAGTAAAAATTTTGAATTATTATTTAAATTGTATGCAAAGGAAATTTTCTGATAAAATTTTCAATAAAATTTTACATAAAATTACAGTGATGTTACTTCCCAATTATTGTGATGAAATATCACAAAATTTTCGAAGCACTTAAAAATTACTGCTGTAACTATGAAAATTATTGGACAATTTAAAATTTTTTTCAATGTTTTGAGTAATATCCCGAGTATAACTTTTATAAGATTTCCATGCTTGAATATTGAAAAAATTCAATAGAAACAAGTTTGAGTTACAAAAGCGAAGGTAATAAGAATGAATCATCACACGGAGAGAAATAATTACCTGTAAAGTATGAACATCAGCTATAAATTTATCGTAATATTAATAAGTTACTGTGGACGTAACAAATCTTTGTCAACGATAACAATTTTCTCTCTATGCAGCAATTAAAAAGACAGATAATCAGCAATTACAAAATCTTAATTTTAATATTGATGAATACCAAATGCTCAGTATTTACTGTTTTATCCAAAAATAAAAAAATTTAAAGAGGAATCCTTATATCAAGATAGAGTTCTACCTTATCCTTTTTTTTAATTATTCACTTTATCATAATTTAATAAGAGTTTAGATGTTCATGATTAAAAATTGTAGCGGACACATATTATTAATAATTCAAAGCATATATTACGACACTGCAAGACATTATTGAGATAATAAAGATGAAAATTTCATAATACGATTAGCAACGCAGAGGATGGAGATGTAAAATACCGACATTACAGTTTTGCAAATTTTAAGTATTTGATTCAAAAAATTTTTCTGCCCTCCGGCCGGAAAACGGCAACTTTAAATATTTATATATATATATATATATATATATATATATATATATATATATAATAAAGTTATATATATATATATATATATATATATATATATATTTGCATTATATTTTTTCGTTTTAACTAATAAAAATTGCGACATGGAGATATTTAAAAAAATTTTTGAGTAAAGATAAAAAATCCGTGAAACTGCAATACCGGTAACGACGTATAAATCACATACCCTATTACATTACTTTGACACAATCTTATCAAACAGTTAAGGTCTCTAATTTTGTTCTAATATTATCTTTTACAGTTGTGATGAATTCTTTAAAATGTTAAGTCTCTATTACGATTTTTAATTACATATGTCCAATTTTATATTGAATTACGATGAAGCATTCTGACAGAAGTTGACCACACTCTTGGAATGCATAATAAGATTGATTTTTATAAATCTTAGAAAGCAGATACGTAAAGCTTTTTTACTTTCCTGACTTGAATAAAAATTTTTAAAAGTTTCATTAGTTTAATACAAATACTGTGTAATTAAAATGTATATAAGGTGGAACTCTATGTCAGTAAAAGGACCCCTTTTAATAGCAAAAATAATAATTGATGAAGATTAATTTTCAAAATGGATATATATATATAATTATGATAAGAATAAACTTTATTTGTGTATTATTTAATTCATGTTCTATTTAATGTAAAATATTCGTATAGTTGGAAATATGTTACAAATAAAATAGTAAAAGAGAGGTTATATTTATATTAAATGATATTATTTATTTGAACTTTTTAATTTTATTATTTATTTCAATTTATTAAGCTGATATTTATGTAGTCATGTATAGCATGATTAGAACCTAATTAGTTTCATATAAGAAGTACCGAATAGGGATAAATCTGTTTTGCCGATAGGGCCCCTATCCAACAACTGCTATGAGAATAATAGGGTATGATCAGGATTATAATCATGTCCTTATCACGCAATTCAGGATACTGATAGGGCCCGAGTTTTAGCTGTATCAAAGCTTTTATTCAAGATTCAAAGCATATACTATGAAATAATTTAAAAGTATACAATGTTCGATTATTGTAATGACGTTTATCGTCATTTCATAAACAATTTTCTTCGTGCAAAAGAAATAAAATTTGGCAAAGCAAAATGAATTGAATAATAACCGAAATAAACAAAATGAACGTGACACATTTATAATAATTTGTCAACATCAATAACATGGTTCCCAAACATCTGGCCATAACAGTTATACCGACAATGGTACGAGAGCACCATTGAATTTTGGCAGAGCAAGAATAAACACTTCTGAAATAGAAACCTTTGACCTGAATACATTTGCAAAGTTGACCGAAGAAATTTAAGCTTTGAACGTGTTGATTTCGATAAAGATGTTTTTAGAAAATTTGCATATACTTTATATACCTGCAAGTAAGTCAAAGAAAATTGCTTTTTACAATCCTCTAAAATGGAACATTATACAACCCAACTTCTGTATTATTAAAGCAAACAAATTAATGCCTTTGAGAATTATTGCTGAGACAATACTATTTCGAAAATAACGTCAAAACACGTGATAATTAAATGGCTTTAGGTAAAGCTATTAGATAAAACAAAGATCCATTAATAGATTATCAGCAGAAAGAAAATAAAGCATACAATTTAGATTATTGCGGGTTTTTTTCTTTGTTTTATTTTTCAGCTACGCCTGTAGGATTAATATTAATGTATATGAGATTCTGCATGATTAGTCTAACCATACTTAGATTATATTATACAGACACATCACTTGTGTCAAGATGAGCGAACTTTTGTTATCAGCATAGCTCTGATAACAGTATAAAAGAGTGTTTAAAAAAAATAATTATCAGATAAATGGACTTTGCTGCTACGAAAATAGAATTATATTGCTTGCACGAAAATAATGAAAGAAAAAATAAATAGCGAGAGGCAATTATTATGAAACAGAATTGAAAAAAACTTTTAACAAATATGAATTATCTTTTTATTATTTTTTTTCTTTTTTTAATGAGGGGAATAATAGCATGTGAAAATAATTTAGAGGTATTAGCGATAGTTGTACTTGCAATATCAATCTGATGATCAGCAAATAAATGCAGTCATTGTGTTATTTAAAAGTATTATCATTGTATGAATGAAAAATTGTTTTCTTAAACCAACAATTAGATACTATTACGTATCCACATCATTTGCTGTATTTTTTTATTTTTTATTTTTATCTGGATTCCATCGCAATCATCGATATTTTAGGACGAAGAATACAGTATTTAATATTCATTATTTTTCAACAAACTCAAAATTTAATTTATTTAAAAAATAAATTTTTACTTATCAATGATATTTTTTTTTACTTATTATTATTTTGAAAATAACAATTTATGCAACAGATAAATTATAGTCTAATGACTACTGTATCTTATCTATCGTAATGACATGCATATTTTCAATTAGAAACTTTGTTGCAAAGTCCATAACTACATACTCAAAATATAATAAATATTAATGCTTATATAATGTATACATTTTATCATTACATATATTAAACGGTTTTGTATATTTATTGTAAAAAACAAAGTATTATTTAACGATACCCGTACGTATCCGATGTTATTTGCGATAATTTTTTTTTCTCCCATTTTATAACGAACTCAAATGCATAACGATGAGTGTATGTAATATAATATGCAGCTTATTTTTTTCTTTATTCTATCTTGACCATTCGCAGTTGTATATTATATACCACGTAACAAGGTTACGAAAGTGAGAATCTAAAACATAAACTGGTGCAAAAAGCTCGCTCAGAGAGGAAGAATGATCTTGATACTGACAATAGAATTTTACATAACGAATTTTATGTAAAATTATAATGTTTCTTCTGCATTGTGTATTTCAATAATTAATTTTATAGACCAAAAAAATAATATTCATAGATTTAATGTTTTTACATCGTATATAAAATATAATAAATGTTTTTTTGTGATTATGTAATTCGAATTGATTCTAAATAGTAATTTCTTAATTACAAAAATAATCTTTTTGAAACGCGTAAACAGATATTTCTAGGATTGTAAAATAAGGAGGTATCTCTAAGAAGCAGTTGTGGCATCAGCAGCAGCAGCAGTAGTAAGCGCAGAAATCGCGTGATTAACCGAGAAAACTCGATGATCGTGCGCGTACATCGACCTATGCGCTTAAAAGCGTACGTGGAATACGAAGCCCGAGTGGGCAGTGTACGTACGTACATCTAGAAGAATTTGTGAAGCTAGAAAGCATTTTGCTGGAGTACGGCCAAAAGACCTGATCACCAATATAATACTCTTCTCAGCTCTCTGCCTTCATAGCATAAGAGAGAACGTTTCTGCGTGAATAACAACTCATTTTAAAATTTTCAATATTCTCAACTTGATATTTTTCAAAATTAACTATATTTTTTACTGTTTTTGAGATTTAGTAAACTAGTTTCTTAGTAACAAAAATTGGGGTCCCAAATTAATCAGAAAAAAAAGAAACATTTTTTAAGATTTCTATTATATTATGCAGTATGCCAAATTTAACATCTTAAATAATAATAAGTAGAACAGTTCATTTTCTTGCACTAAAAAAATGTTTATTAATGTACTTGAACGTAAAATAAAAATGGACCGCATAATAAAATATATTATCAAAATAATTGCTATATTCACAATAATGTATCCTGATATTAAGCACTATAGAGAAATTTATTACAATACAATCAATCACATTACACAAATTAATAGTGGGTAATTGAACCGATACAAATTTCATTAATCCTCGGTCATTAAAACAGTGGGATACCATCACGGTATTGCACTTGCTAAGCTCTTCGTACCTTGCAGCCGCACGAAACCTGAGCACGGAAAAAGGAAAAAAAAAGAATAAAAGGAACATATATATAAAATGAAAAATAAAAATAAAAAACGAAGAAGACAACGATTCACCAAGGATAACTGATGCCACAGTTGTGAAAGTTACTCTTCATCTTACTACTACTTGGGTACGGATATGCGGTTTTCAATGCTCACGTGTCTTGTTCTTTAATTTGCGGTGCAAGGTTAAAAAAGATATCACTTGAAAAACACAGTTAATGTGACTTTAAAAAAAAAGAAGAAGAAGAAATAATATAAATTTTAAATTCATCAGAGCATTACGTTTGTATTATATTTCTTTAAATATAATAGAATTAAAACCGCATCGAGATATTTCCTTTCATACACTTTCATCGAATTAGTTGGTCAAACCGTTATACATATTTTAAAAAATATTAACAATACTAGAGTTGATAAATGTTCAGTTAAAAACAAACGCAAAATAGAAAATTTTAAAATAATTAGAAACACACAAGTTATCTCAAACTTTTAGATACATTTAATGTGAAGATAACATTTATTCGGTAGAATATGAGAAAAATTGCGCCCGAATGTATTAATTAATGATATCATTTTGAATGCTATATTATCAAAGTCTGTATTGTAGCGCTATTAATCATCATTAAATCCTATCAATGACCGAAATTGATGCGCGATTTCTCTGCAATGTTCCGATAACAAAAGGTCAGTGTTACAAGTATAACAACATTAATCCAATTTCATGAAAGCTTTATAACCCAAAAGTTAACGTAACATTTTATAAATCTCGCTGAATTACATAATTTTGCAGAAACAAATAAATGAAGCAAAAAGACGAAGAAGTAAAAAAAGCGTATAAATGTCACGACATGTAATCTGCCAAGCTTGACTAATGCTGACATTCTTAAAATGTCTGTTTGTTCCTCTGTCAGTCGTTCTGTCATTTTATCCGTCATCGCAATCATTCCGTTTTCTACCTCGCTTTTCGTCCAGTAGGATAAATTTTTCTTCTTCTTTTTTTTCTCTTTGCCTCCGTTTCTCATTCTCTATATCTCTCCTCTCTTATATATCATCTTTATTTCTTGCACGCTCCTATATACGTTTCGTACGTACAGCTTTTAACAAGTAAGAATGACTTGCTACGCCTACTTCCCAATTAACACTTAACGTCAACACACTACCCGGTGGTACGAGTAATGCAAGATTTTCAAATAATTCCTCTAATTCCTTAAATCTATGCTATTCTGCTTGAAATATCTTATGAACGTAATATCCATTTACCAATTTAAAAAATTTATATATTTTTTACAATTTATTGATGCGATACAAGGAACGCCAATGAAATTTATTAATTAGTAGAAAATTAAAAATAAAAATTATGTAGGCTGGTAATTTTATGAATCTTTGCCTTTTTTTTCCTCTTTTTACTAAATAATCATTGAATAATTATGCGAGAATGAGCCAACTTGTATAATCATTATAAAATGTGCGCAGAGCAAAGCAACGTTCTATTGTTACCCATATAGTAGATATTCTAATGGTCTTGTTATTCAGCGGCGGTGTGTGTATATTTAATATTTGAAACGGAACGAATTAGCGCATATAAATGTCTTAATTAAGATAAATTCCCGAAAATTATGTTGATTTTTGAAGAAATTTATCTCTAAAAGTGTAACAAAAAAAGTTAATGAGGTAAAGATATATACTGTGCTATAGTCGAAAATAACAACAACCGCAAGTCAGAAATATCGATCGTTTTAGGTCGCATTGTTGGACATCATTATAAAAGCTCTCGAGGACACACATGACATTTTCATGAAAATATATAATAAAATATATACGTTACACATATATGTATCTTATCGAAATAAGGCTCACGACCCGCTGAGCATATGAAAGGGAGGGAGGTAGAGAGGGGAGTGACGTAATAAGTTCCATTGTTATTAGCGAGTTTACGTGACAGAAAGAAATGTTATTTTGCAAACTAAACACGTACACGCGGCTGTTACTTGTTATAATGGTATAAGCAAGTACAATTTCATTGCCCAAGCTTGATGGAACGTCAAGATTCTCTTTCTTTTTCTATTTTGTTTTTTTCTTCTTTTCTATTGCTTTTTTCATTCTTTCTTCTCTTGTTTACGATATTAAAAATGCTTCTCTAGATTTTGAAATTTTTACAAAGGCGTGGCCTCTCTCTCTCACACAATTGTGCAATAAATTGTTCTCGCTTTCATAGCCGTTTATTGCTTTTTACTATATAGCTTAAGTAAACATGAACGTTGAATAAATTATCCATGTATATACACAGAAACCGCAAAAGCCGTTCTCTATCTCCCTCTTGTAATAATTTATTTTTAGAAAATTAATGGTAAAAAAGAACTTTGCTTTTTTTTTAAATCATATTGCTCATTTAGAACAAGAGGTGTTGCAATCGCAATAAATGTTTATTGCAAATTATATTGTTTTGAGAATTATGGTTTTTTTTAACAAATTATAAAATTTAAAATTGAGAAAAAATCTATTAGTAATTTTTCATTTACAATAATTTAACTTGTAAACATCATTAAAAAATAATGAAATGCTTCTTAAACTTATTCCATAAAAAAATAAGTGAAAACATGTAGAAAATCTTTAATTTTTTTTTTTTTTTTATTTTATTTAACGTTGCTATATTTATGCTATCATTTCGATGCTAATTAGCGACGGAGATCGTCAGTGTGTTTGTGAACTTCAGCACATGTAACGTACAGTGGTACTTGTATCAATCGGCCGAGAGCGGGATTCGAACTTGGAACCTTAAGATTACAAATCCATCGCTCTACCGACTGAGCCACTGACGACCTCTCATCATAATTTAATCTTTAAAAATCTTTAATTAAAAGTTATAATTCAGCATTTGCAAATAAAGCAAAATCCAAGCTGTAATGATATACCATCAGAGCAACTTCTTCCTTTCTCTCCCTCTCTCTCTTTCTCCTTTCGTACAAAACAAAAAAATAAAAAAAGAAAAGGAAAATGAGGAATCGTTTAGCCACAACAACATATATATGTAGTACACGCACGTAAAGTAATTTACAGTGAATTGAATGAGCGTGTTGAAGCTATATAGCAATATATACATAAACTGACGTGCCAGAGGTAAACACCGGGCCGGAAATTTCGTCCTTACTTTGGTGGCTTCCGCAAGAAAAATATATAAGAGAGAAAAGAAGTTTTAAAAAGCAAAAGCTACGTTACTATACTGTGTCACCCTATATATGCATAAATACTTACATATATATATAAAAGCTGTGCATGTATATTCTGTTTTAGAGTAATGTTCTCGCAGAGCGTAAAGATAGATAAATGATCTCTCGCATGATTGTTACCTGATTATACATGCTAATCACTACACTCACATATATACATGTGTATACTATAGCAAAGCAACTCTAGATTTATTCGTAGTAATTGACTTGCCGCAAGAGAGAGAGAGAAAGAGAGAAAAAGCGTATTTGCCTCGAGCGAATTTTCGTTTCTATCTGCGCGATCATCAGGCGCGGTATTCTCTATGTTGTATATAATGCGCTGCTACCACGCCATGAGTTCTTTAAAAAAAGAAGAGAAAAAAAAGAATTGAAAAAATACAGCCTGGATTTCTCTTTATTCTGCTTTTTTTTATAAATTTTATTTATTTTCATTTCTTATTTAAAATACCCAAACCGGATGAGCTTATTTCCCTGGTGTGTAATGTCGACAAAAGTTATGTGCTCTTATCATTAAAGATCATACGCTTTGATATGGTTGACGATTGGTTGTATATCTTTATGGTCATTAAAAGGGCTTAAAAAATGGTTATGTGAAAATACGATAGTCGGAGGTACTAAAAAAAATGACATAATAATGTATATCACGCAAAAATATGCCGTGTTTGTTGTTTAAATGAGGCACACCTTCTTCAAAGTTTGTGCAAAGATATAGGTTTTTTTTTTTGACCAAATATTTGTCGATCACACTTGTGTACAAGGAGTTTAATGATAGAGGAAGAAGATACACGTGCGCGCGTATTTACATTATTTTTCGACCTAGAAGTCAAATAATTATTGTTTGCTCAAAGAACAAATATGAAGTATTCATACTTCAAGGTTTTACTTTATGGGTTCTGGGCTGGCTAAAATTTACTATTGTCAATTTAGTAAAATAAAAGTAGATATGTTTGTGAAGTTTCAAAAAATCTAAACGTAATTTTCTCTCATTATCATTGATTTTCAAACACGTGAAAGATAAGTAAAAGATGTAGGATCACGTGATATGCACATGGTACCAAAATTCCCAGTGTAAATTAAACCGAAGTAAATATATCTAAAGTGACTTTCTCGTCTTTGGAATTAAAACGTCTTGTCTTAAAGAATTGATTATTCTGACATTGTTTACTTTTAAACATAAAAGCTTTGCTCTCCCTTTTGTTATATAATTTAAAAGCTCGAATACAAATTGCGATAACGAAGTTTAAACTTTAACATTTACCAAGTTAATCATAACTTTACTAAGTATAGATAGCTGATATTCTATTGTGAGTCTTAGAATGAAATTTAATTGAAATATGTCAAGCGCTATACACTTAAAGCTGAGGCTATAATTGTTTGAAAATAGATGATGTAATAATGAAGTTGGATGAGTTCATCCAGAATTTAACTAAAAAAAAATATTCCAAACTTGTGAAAATCTTTGTTAGCGAATTCCTCGTTATTTGAGATTCTAATCAAATCAATTTCATTCATTTTATTACATTCTTTTATTAATTCTTTTGATTGTTGTATTATTAGAAAATTTACTAACGATAATATTTAAGTAAGCATCACCTAGTTTAAACGTACTTGCTCTCTAACTCCAAGTGGAGCGGGGAGATATTTTCTCTCTCTTTCTTTTCCAATGTAAGTTAGCAAACGAAGAAGAAGAAGAAGTGGTTTAAAATGTAGAATTAGTAAATCATGCCAAAATTAGAATGGGCCGTTTATATAGTTTGCCCTCTCAGAGTAAGTTTTAAAGACAAAGGAATTTTCGTGTGTTTCGCGTATAAGCCCGTACACACTTGGTTATTTATATTTTACGGCTTTGAGCAAAAACGCGTATTTATACCCTCGTAAATTTCAATATTTTAAATGCAAACTATATTTGTAAAATTTCAAGAATATATGACATATTTTATCGTTTTTTTTGTTGCTTTTTTTTTTAATTTGGTAAATAACGAATCGACGTTTTATTAAAGAGGAAACTAAAAAGATTCGCTCGTCAGATATATAAAAGATTCGCTCATTGCAAGATGTTAATTGCTAATTAAGGCCAAAATGCAGCTAGGCGAAAAGGCATAAAGATACTGGATGTAGGTATTATAAGAAGAGAAAAGTATCGTTGAGGAAAGCTCTCTTCTTTTCTCGATTCGATAAACATTTTATTTCTGTGAGCGTAAAGTGTGGAAATATAACTCTCCTCTTGGTAACTTGCACACGAAGAACTTGGCTAAAAATATATCTTCGCAAACTCTCTTATATACACACACGTACACACGTACACACGTACACACAAACGAAGGCAATGTGGATTTTCTACATAGTAAATGTCGTCCAAATTGTTTCCCTCGAAAAATAAACATCGGGAAACACCTGGCAAAGCTTTTAGTTTGTAAAACCGATATCTATGTATACGTATATACATATATACTCATCAAACTACATGGAAATAGCTCTATGACAACCTGTAGAGAATTTAGTTTGATCGAGAAGTGCAAAGCATTCAACTCAGCCGTTGCTTTTGTGTTTTTCGATAAACTAGAGCACCAAAGCAATATTTTAACTTTTACGCTCAGAGAGAGAAAGAGAGAAAAGGAGCTTTAACTATTTTCGTTTTTGCTCTCGTGTAATAACAAACCAGCCAGCAATATACCTACTCGTTTATTTGTACGTTTGCTTCGCTAAATTTTATTAATTAGTATTCTTGCCTTACTGAATACGGTTGAAGAAATTTTCTAATGCCTTGTAATATAGTTTCTAAAAAAAAATTTTTTTTTTTTTCATACATTAAGTTAATGAGTTTTGATATCATGATGAATGTTATTGTTAATAAAAAAATCATTAATTTTCTATTATGTCAACTTATTGCTGCTAATAACTGTTAATGCTAACAAGATTTCTTACGCAATGGCGATTTATTCGTTGCAATCATAGTAAACATATAAAAATGCAAATTTTATTCTTAGCAAATTTAAACGTAAATGAGATTATAGCATTTTGTCGGACGATAGTATAATTAGATACATAAATTGAAGTTTTTTTTCATGTATTCTAAAATCGTTTCTTTTATTTCGCTAAATTAAATTATTTATTATTGTCAATTAGATTATTAATTAATTATTTGATTTATTTTAAAATAATTAATAATAATGATAAAATTATAAAATCTAATATTGCATATTATTTTGGTATATTTGAATTTGTTTTCTAAATAAAAAATTATAATAACTTTTTATTTGTGAATTTGATGGCTATAAATTATATTTGATGTATTAAATACGTTGACTAATATATTCGTATATTAGGTAACGAATCAAAAATCCAACCAAGCTTTAGAACTAAATCAATCAAAAAATAAATGATATCATTAAAAATATATCATAGGAAATAGCAATAAAACCAATCACTATAATAAAATTAAATATTTTTGAAAATAAAATGGTCAAATAAAATTTTAATCCATCTGCATTTTAAAATTACGTTTAAAATTTCTTCTGTAGCTCGAGTACTAAAGTACCACTGATCGAGTTTTAGCTTTGTGGTGATTTTAGCAATTTATTAAATTCAAAATTAATTTTTTTGGAAACCATTCTACAATGAATTTATGAATAAAAATAATTTATTTCTACATTAATTCTAAAGTCAACATCTTTCTTTAGCCATGAAGAATTGTTATTAATATTTCCGTCTATTTCCGTTATTTTTTTTTTAAATTTAACTTCATTTGAACAAAGAATAGTTTTGAAGTCATTACCTTAGATGATTAGAAATTACATGTTAAAATTTCATACCAATAGAATAATAAAAAGAGAAAATTTATGGTGGTATCTTATAATTAAATTTTCATGTTTCTATAATTTAAATATTTAAATTTTCACATGTTCCTATATAAAAGTAACCTCGGAATTTGAAGATATACACAAAAAGGATTGTAATTTAAAATTAAAATATAACTTGTAATTTAAATTTTTATTCAATAAAAAGACGTTCGCTAATTTTTACATTCAATAGATGTAAAAAACGAGCGATTTACAAATTCAGAAAAATTTTTTAATATAATGCAAAAAATTCTCACATTATAAAAGTTTACAACAAAGAAGTATGAATAATTTGTTATTCTTCATTCTCCAAGTAGCAATGCGAAGATCTTCGCATAAATTTTGAATGTTTGTCCGAACCGAGTTATAAAAATAAAAAAAAAAATTTTAAGGAAGTTCGTTTACCTGAAGTTAGATTTATGAGTAGCGATTTTATCACTTTTTTAATTTATATATTTACTTTTAAAAGTGTATAACTTTAGATTGAAGAAAACTTTAGCTGATGAGTTCACCGGACATTGCCAAAACTGACACATAAAGAGTGAAAAATAACATAAACCATTATAATATGAATTTCTTATATTAAACATTTTTCTGAATTTGTAGATCGATTAGTTTTTCAAATCATAATGGTTCAGCATTTAATTAAAATGAAAAAGATTTTGACATTATTGATCACCATCTGCAAAAAAAATATTCCATCACATTCTTATCTCTCCGAACCGCACGTGGACTTCATTATCCTCGAAAATCTCAAGAATGTGTGACATATATCAAGAGATATTAATATCATAGTTAATGGAGAAAGAAATAGAGAAATTATTTAAAGTTGAAAAGAGTGTAGCATTAATTTTCGAAAGGATTCTCTCTATTTCATCAGCTTGTTTACTGAGATCGTTAAACGCATGTGTGGCAACAACACATATTTACGCCTTTCTCCGTTAAAACTTCGTTTATTATTATCATTGAAAATTCAAAGTCGCTCTCCACCTCGCCGTGTGTTATATACGCATGAATTTTGGCGCCAGCGTTTAAAATTAAAGACCTTGAATAAAACAGCTACACACGTATACACAGAGAAATATACACAATAATTCTTGACGTAAATGATCAATAAGGAATCTGGATGTACGCCAATATCTCTTTTCTTTTTTACCTTCGATCATTTTTCTTTTCAAATCTTTTTTTTTCCGCTTCTATTAACTTCGGTGGAATCTTATTTTTCTATCTCGTTCACTTATTTTAATACACCAAAAGTCCATCCAGTGAATTCGTTTAGCTTATTTTAATTTTAGCTTTTGTTGTTATAAGAAATATTAGGTATTCCAGATCTTCGAAAAAACAAATTTTCCTCACGACTGACTTTTGTTCTCGTGATATTGTTATATACGAGTGGAGGTTGTTATAGGATTTCTCAAAGAATAAAATTACTTCAAAGTCGAATAATTTATTTTTTTTTTCATGGGTCTACTTGAGAGTTTATGAATTTGAAGTTGAAATGCTCAAGGTTAAAGGAAGACGCTGATTTAGTGTCACGATTGTGGAAAATGATTGATACTCATTCTGAAGCTGAGTTTAAATTTAGCGAGAAAAATCGTAAACCGTATGTTATTGTAATCCGTACGTCAAAACAAATTTTTTTTTTGACAACGATTTCATATGTAATTCATGTACAATTATGAATAATTCATTACATTTTGTCAAGTTTTACTTTGTGTTTTCAAACACATACATATTTTTACGCTTTATTTTTCTTTTCAAACAAAAGATGTGAAATGCTTAAGAAAATTTTTCAGCTTACGTGGTTAGTGACCATAAAAATTTTAGTAAAAAATAATATGGATAATGGATACTTTGATTGTTTCCATAATTTGAATCAAACTTGAACGTATTATCTTTTTTCATTGTCATCGCATTCGAAAAACTTTCAAATTCGTTAAAAAGAATTACTTGCGTTTTTCTTCAATTTATTATATAATTCTTCCAGAAAGATCGTAACAGCTTTTACAACTTAATTATGGTTATAATAAATAATTATGTTAACTTGTTAAAACTAAACTACAGTATTTATTTATTCATTTTTTTGCAATATGCATATTGGATTAATTATATGCAACTATCAAAATGTTATTTTATCGTAACAAGGAATGAAAAAGTATAATTTTACGCATGCGATAGCGGTGCTCGAAACGTACTTGCTGATAAATTAAATAAATGATTATGCACTTGGTAATGACAAACGGATAAAAGCTAAAGCCAGAGAGCAACGTTCTGTTGTCAAAATAAAGAAAAATAAAAGCATTTTATTTAAATTTCAATAAATTTACTTTGAAAATAAAATTTCAAAGTAAATTTCAAATTGAACGTTATATTTAATGAACGAAAATTATTCTGTTTGCATTAAACGTCTTTAGATATAAATGAGATAATAAAGTGTTAATTTTATTTCTCCTAATTTCAAAGATTCTGACAATTTATTACAGTGTCAAACAGTATTCCAATGAATTTTTAACATTAAAATAAATATGCTATTCTTAGGATTTTTTTCTTCATAAGATACGAATAATGTTAATTGAATAAAGTCAAACATAGTTTCACACCTGAGCCGGTGAGTGGCTCAGTCGGTAGAGCGTTGGATTCGTAATCTCGAGGTTCTGAGTTCGAATTCCGCTCTCGGCAGCCGATTGATGCAAGCACTACTGTACGTTACATGTGCTTTGTCCACAAACACACTTAGCTCCGTCGCTGATTAGCATTACAAATAGCATAAATATAGCGACGTTAAAGAAGAAACTCTCTTAACTAGAATAGTTTTATGATTACCATCGTTTTAAAATAAAACCAATGTTGACCGAGCCCAAATATAAAGAGAATAATCAAAATTTCTCAGATATCTAATGTAAATACAATAAATTATCATAATTCAAAGAAATATAGGCTCTAAAATAAATAGTTTCTTTAATTCATAGAGATCAACATGATTTTTTTTTTGGCTTACTGCCATAAATGCTAAATAGACGTTGGAACATAAAAAAAAAAAAAAAAATACATTTTACTCTATTGCGCAAAAAGATCGTTTCAGTACTCACTCTATGCGCCACGCTAGATATATTATCGCATCAAGCAAAAAAAAAAAATAAAAAATAATAAAAACGCGTATTCTCTTTTACATCCATTTGGATTATTAGGATTTTAATAGTACGTTGCATAATTTTTCGACGCTCGATTGTATACACTATCCCCCTTATCAGCAAGTCCAAAGCCATTAGCTTACTTTAGTATTAAAATTAAAAATTCATTTTCTGGCCTTTATCATCTAAACATACGTCATATATATGCGTTAAATGTATGTTCTTGTGTACTAAAATCTAAATGTAGATTGAAAATTCATTACGAGCATTTTTTTTATTTTTGAACAGCAAACTTTATTATCCAATTGCCATGTTAATTTATAAGATTGCATTATATGTTAAAAGAGAATAAATTTTATTTTTGCATTCTATCAACAATCTCTTGGCTCGCATTAGCTCGTGCATATACATCCACACGCGTACACAGATATACAATACACACATTAAAGTCGTTATTATCCTAAACTTGAAGAATTTCATACGTAATTAAACTTGAAGAATGCATTGTGCGGTGTGTGCTCTCCTCACGCGTTTTTCCCACACATGTGTACCAGACACACTCGTATATGGTACCGCAAAAATCTACATGAGAATATAATAGAGACACGCGTGATTTATTATTTTTTAAACTCGTACTGTACATATAAAACAACATTGCTGATTTTATAGTCTCAAAAAAAATTTATTTAAGTACGATGCCTCTTTAATTGCCTTATCTCACAAAAAAAGTTGGTATTATAAACTTTCACGGATTTAGCGTGCATTAAATCGTACATTTTATTAATTCCAAAGAAACTTTTGAGAAATAAATGCTTTTTTCTTTAAATAAAAAAAAGTAAAATAAAATGAAAAACAAATCTTACTAAACGTTGTGAAAGCTTTCTATTTTCTTAGCTCAAGCAATTATTAACGCTAAAAAAGCTACACAGCTCCGATCGCTATTACACACGTGCCGATGTATTTATATATTATTAAACATTATATACTTCGAATAACAAAATGGTAATTTAAAACAACAAATTTGCAACATGTTTATACATAGCTTGTGCGAGAAGCCATTGCCAAACACGATACGCCATTAAATTAAAAATTAAAAAAAAAATTAATTCTCTCTAAGTATATTTAGCTTTTCTCGTAATAATATATTAATTTGTGAAAAATGCTCGTGGCAACTGCGCTTTGGAGATACACGATGTGTATACACACACAATGTGTTGTCGTCGCCGCTTTAATTTCTCATAATAGGCTAAGAGTGGCAAAGTTAATCGGGAAGTAACGTCGCAATATGTTATGGCACGTGCACCTATATCAATAGACATGACTCGATAATGTACTCGCCACTATAGCACGCAAGTACAAACTTTTTCTGTTTCTTTTTATTCTTTTTTGTAGATAGAAATAACTTATTATATGACTTGTTAACATATCGAAGTATTTAAAGCTAAACTTCAAACAATATTATCATTTTCATTCTTTTCCTACTATTTAATCGAAATTTAACGTTTTTAAAAAATTGAAAAAAAAGAGATGAAGAATGCAAATTACAAAACGAGGACCATATTAACATAAAAATAATACTTTTAACTGATAACAAGTGCAAGTTAAATAAGGAAATGCCGTATGCTCATGTTGAAATTTAAAATTATTTCTAATACCATATTTACTCAAGTGAATAATGTTTATTTACCATAAATTTTAAAGAAAAACAAAAAAAAAAATGAAAGAAAAATTCTTTTCAATTTATCGCACAAAATACGATAATAATAAACACACGAGAAAGCTTGCAGGCTTGTGTGTATCTTCAAACAAGCTTTGACATTTTAGAAAGTTTTTTAATGAATGCGAGCCTATACAAGATGCTGCGCGAAAAAAAAAGAATTCTGTCTGATCACGCAGTCGTATACACACACATACACACAAAACTATAAAGTGAATCTACTATTTATGTCTTTGTCGACAGTAATTGAAGTATTTATACAGTTAGGGTTATACTAGTTAAATAGATAAAATGAAAGTTTATTGTAAAAAGATACACTAAATGGATACATATGTGTATACGGAAAATAATTTACTGCACTATAGAAAATTCAAAGTGTATATAAACCATTAATGATAAATTGCATTCTTATGAGAAGTACGAAGCTTTTTTTTCTTTATTCTTGAATATAGTTAATCAAGAAGCAGGTAATAAATTTATAACGATGTAAAAATTTTATTTATAAATTTTATTTACAACAGTAAAAGATGGTGATAAATTTTTTATCAAACATATTTTTTAAAATAATCAATTTCATTATTTGAATATAAAATATCACGCGATCGTTATAAAAGCAAACAAAAAAGCACTCCTAGCTTTTGTTCTATTTTCGTCTATCCATTACAAACGCCTCGCTTAAATATCATTATATTGAAAGTTTAAGTATAGACGAAGCGTTTTAGGATGAAGTCAAATAGTTTCTGGTGTGGTTGAGTTACTTCGTCTACATACGAATAGATGTACATACGTAAATATGCAAATAGACTGTACACATTGTGCGGTTAGTTATACTACTACCACTGGGCTCTT
Source organism: Anastatus disparis (assembly GCA_017163975.1). Lineage (NCBI taxonomy): Eukaryota > Metazoa > Arthropoda > Insecta > Hymenoptera > Eupelmidae > Anastatus > Anastatus disparis. Next base: position 6,909,669 of record JAFFSR010000226.1, read on the forward strand.
CTCTACTCTCCGCAATCCCTAATATACACGAAAAACTAAGCATATACAGAGGAGGAAAATGATGGAAATCTAATAACTAATTTATACATCGACCCGTTAAATAAGTACTGAAGTTAAGTTTTGGTAAATATACAAAATATGTAAAAGGAGATTTTTTATACAGAAAGAAAAATTTTAAGTGCTCAATTTTAATGAAATTCGGAGAATCCTAAATGTGGTGCTATCTTCAAACTTTTTTTATGAATCGATTTGAAAATGGAATATGGTAATGATTTATCTGTACGTTTAGAAAAAAATTTGACAATATTATGAAAATTAAATTATTTCCACATTTATTACTAGCTATTAAGAATTTGAAATTCAAATTAAAAAAAAATAAGTACTGTTTTGACATGATATTAAGTAAATAATGCTATATTGTACTTGGTGAGTGAATCATCAAATAAAAGAAGTATGTAAATTAGTTCATTTAAATTTGCACGTGTTTGGGTCACAAAATTAAACGTTAGACACGTGTAAAGAATTGAGCTAGCGCTTGTAACCTTGAACATTTTTAAGTCAGATTTACCGATTATGAGATATAATTGTGTAATGAACGCGAGAGCGTTGAAAAGAAAAATAATAATTAGGGTTAGTCAGTCAGAAATTTAACAACTTAAGCTTATTATAGATGAACGAATTAAGGCTTGTCAGATTAGTTTATATTGTACAAAATCAACTATGTATTGATTTTTTTAAAGTAATTAATTTTCATATAGAGGTTTAATCGGTTATAAAAAGACAAAAATTTTAGAATAATTAATTATTCTGTTCGTTTGATGGTCTACGTTCATTTGCTAATGCATATCAATATCAAATTTCGTACATCTGAACATATTATAAACTCTCATAATTGGAATATTTTGAATTATTGACATACTGTCAATAACCAAACTGTTAATATTCCGTTTAATTACAAATTTTGTGTTATAGCAATCATTTGCACTGTGAAAGGAAATACATTTTGACATGACCGAACGTTATGTATCACATTAGACTTTATATACTTATCAACTAGTTGAAATTCAAGTTTTATTACGTAATAGAAGAAGCGCGTGCGATTCTCTTTTTTTTCTTTTTTAAATTTTTATCAGGCTTCATTGTTTTCCTTGGCCAAGGTTGAAACGTTAAATGTAAATAAAAAAAAAAGAAACGAATACATATTACTTTTTATATCCAACGTATATACTTGCAGCGTTTATTTTATTTCTCGATTCTTATCGTAATACTTTTTAGAAGAACAAGCGCGAGTCGAGATGTACATTTCATAACTCATAAGTGCCTGTATCTCTCTTATAACCAAAAACCTAATGGACGTACCGTTAATTTTTCACGTGAAAATAACTAAAAATAACAAACGATTCATTTTGAATTTTAAAGCACACTTGATAAGAATAACACAAGAAGAAAGAAAGAAGAAAAAAGAAACAATAATGTCATAAATGTCAGCGGTGTAAGGCTTTTAAAAAAGTTTGAATTTCAAATTTATAATTAATTTACATAAAGTGGTTATACGCTATGAGTAAGCGATGCAATCGCAATAATACCACAACTTTGCCAAACTGGACAGCACAAGATTAATATTAAAATTTATAATTATAAGAATTAAAAAAAATTATTTTTTTTCTAATTTCATGTAATTAACGTCCCTTCTCTTCTTATCTATTTAAACGTTAAAATCTCAGCACGTGTACGTACCATATGACGAAATTAACAAATAAAGTCTGTTATTTAATTTGGCACTTAATGCTGCCCAGTCCCTCACTCTCTCACAAAGCATGAAATTCTAATAAATTGTCTTATACCGAAAATTACAGCATTTATCAAATGTATTTCGGTGTGCCGTCTATATATCTATTTCAACAATCATCAGTCATACATAATGTAAAGCAGAAAGAAAAAAAGAACTATAAGAAGAAAATAAAGTCATTACGAGGCGAATGTCATTTGTGCCAACATTTTTGTATTAGTCTTAACAAAAGAGATCTTCTTTCTTTATACATACACCAATTGGTTAAAAGTCAGAGCGCGTACGTACGATCTCGTTTCTTTTTTACTCTTTTATTTTTATTTTTTTTTCTTTCTTTTCTTTCTTTACGATGTGTATGCCTACAAGTCTCGTGCGACGTTTTTCCTTCCTCCTTTCTCTCTTTGCTCAGGAAATATATATATACATGCAAGATTCTAGAGACACCTCATTGTTTGACTTTAAGACTTCTATATCTACTTTTAGTGGCTGAATAAAATTGTATGCGTGACCCTGACTCAAGGAGATTGAATGCGCGCACACACACAAACATACACACAAACACATATATTTATATGCATGTATATATAATACTCGTGGAGTGTGTTTTTAATGGCAATTCCCTTGGCTCACGTACTATCAAAAAGAACACTTTCAGGTTTCTACTTTTAGATTTAGGATGTTTTGTGTGTGCTTGAAAATGCTACCACTACTACAACGCTCCACTGACGCAATTTCGCTTATATGGATGAGATGTCTTTTTTAACGTGCGTTGGAGCTTTTATGTATACTATATCGAATGAAATTTAAATTGATGATGATAGATTTTCACGTTAAATAATCTATCTATACATAATATGGGCTGCTCTCATGAATAAGCAAAACGACGATGATCATGATGGTGATGACTTCAAATCTAAAAGTATTGAAAATCAATAAAATCGTCAGTTTTTTCCTCTCTCTTCTTTTGTATTTCGATAAAGTTTCTCATTTTTTATGACTAAACTTTACATTGTTAAATTGTTAGCTTTGGAAGATATATGGTTATCCGTGTAAATTGCTTTTAAGAGTATTTCATCTCCACGTTTCATTATATAGTTAGTTTTTTTTTTGTTTTTTTATTACCTCTCATGATAAGTAATCGAAAGAAATATATACTGCGTGTAGGAGTATAGGTGAATTATGTAAGCGTCTAAATTGAAATTTATTTTCGAGATGTTAAAATAAATGTTTGTTCATTAATTCAACAAAGACGTTAATAATAGCTTGGCAATATAATGAGAGAAGATGACGCTTTTTCTGAAATATAAATTTTATATACATTTTTTATGTACGTGATAGGTCGAGAAAAATTTTCTAATAAAATTAGTGAAATTGGGTTGACCGATTGCCATTGTGACACTAATTATCAAAATTTATTGGGTTATTAATTACAATTATAGAAAATTTTATATAACCGATTGTAGTAATTTTTTTCTATAATGATAATTTATCTAACGACTGAAACAATCATTATAATTTTTACACGAGGAACTTTAACATTTTTCCTCTATTATTTTTTCTACACAATGTCACGTACTTTACTAAAAGATATCAACTTAAGTAATTAGTTTATATATTTTTCACGATTAATACAACAAAACTTTATCAACACAAAGCTCGCTTGTAATTAATGTTCGAAAATTCCCACAAAAATATTTATTATCATTAATAGATGATGATTTGCAATTGACGGTACACGTGAAAATGCCAGATTACGAGAGGACGGGATGTGATAAGTACGTGTGTGTGTGTACGTTGTGTACGAATTATACGAGAGAGAAGTCGAGAGTAGCCGATAATACAGGGCGTTTGACCTCGCTATCTTTACTGGACTACAATTCATCCAATGACGTATATATATGTTACTGTTGAAGCTTGTTATTTAACGATCGTTAGATTGTCTTATAAAAAATTCAAAACTGTCACCATTTGTTTAAATCATTTTATCAATAGTTTTATAATAGAAAAAATTTTTTTTTAAGAAAATTGTAATTATTATATTGTTTATTAAAAAAATTTTAATTACGCATTTCAAATGAATCCAATCATTATAAACATCTTGTGTAATTCTGATGTTAACGTGTCAATAGTTTGTCAAAAAAAGATGAAAGAATAAAAAAAATTGCACACGATTGCTCCACTCTTGTTTTCTTTCTCTTAACAAAATGATCAACGCTATACACAAGCTTGTGTGCTTGAAATAATTGGTCTGAAAAAAAGACTATTGTCAATAAGGTCGTGATATGATATTCGTGTTATCTCATATACGTTCTCATATTTTTCGGCTCGTGGCATACTTGCACTACTTTTACATAGACGTACGTAAAATTTTTTTCTTTTTTATTCATCATTGCTTTTATTATTGTTTTACACATTTGTTATTAAAATAATCGTCTGCTTTACTACAAATCGTTGAAGGACGCGATAAGAAGATAAAACAGAAAAAAAACTTTTCTTTTCTTCTCTCCCTTTCATCTTTCAAGCAAATATTCCTCTCTTTTCCATTTTAATTTGTTCCTTTCTGCATTTCTCTTTCTTCTTTTTCTATCTTAAATCACAGCCTGTATAGGTATATACACGTATATGTACAATAATACCCAAGCACTACATTTAATTTTCTTGTCTTCTTTTTTAACTTTTGTTTCGCCCTTTGGATTTCGTATATATAGGGATTCTCTTAACAAAGACTTTTCTCCAAGATCTGAAGTATGTTCAAATTACTCATTTCGCCTTCTGATTTTAATAAACCTTCCTTCTTTCTGTCTTTACATTTCTCCCCGTTTTTTTTCACGTTTTTCTCTTTTCTATCAAGACTTACATTTTACTTTACATACTTTTTGCGCTCTGCATTATTATTTACGATATTCTCGCTTTTTTTTCTACTTTCATTATTACGCGAGCGAAACTTTAATCGAAACGTCTTCTGAAGAATGTATATTCTTCTCTTTCTTTTCGAACGCAAAGCTAAATATTTCAAATTATTTAAGAGTCTTATACATTGAAATATTTTAAAATCAAATATTCGTAAATTACCTTAAACTTTAATTTATAGTATTTGCATTCTGTCACATATTTCAAAAGAAAATAAAAAAAAAACTGTTTATAAAAAAAAAGAGTTGATTTCACTTTTTATTTGTAAAGATTTTTATAATATATCAGAATTTAAATGTTCTGAAATGAGGAATTTTTTAATATTACCAGATGAATTCTCTTATATATGTATACAGTACGTAAATTTAAAACTTGTAAACACGAGTTCTATTTTCAGTTGTTGATGGAATTCTAGCGTATCCCATTCAAGGTCAATTAGATTTACAAAAAAAAACTATCAGTATAATTTTTATCTTGTACGAAAGTATTGACGCAAATTTGATTCGCTTAACTTTAAAAAAAAAACGAAGTTACAATTTTAGCGCCAGAAGTTACGAAATGTTTCGTGTCTATAACGTAACACGGTTCCTATAACATTTTGTATATACGGATGAAAAAAATTCGTAACAAACATGATTAGGCTTATTGCGACTTACATGACGAATAAATGGAGCAAATTTAATAAACTAACGGAGATTATCGCCTTAATGAGACTTTTTGTCTTCATATATTTTTAAATTTTTTTTTAAGCAAAACAAGCTCTCTCTAAATTTTTAGTCAAAACATACTTCATTCTTCACGTTGCATCACCATCCTTTTTTTTTCTTATCTAATTTTCAGTTTCAATCATTATTTTCAACATTTAGATTTTTTCTATTTAAGCAATTATAAAGACAAGGAAATTATAGATTAATTATAGAATAATTATAAAATAAAACATCTTAATTCTGAAAAGTACAACTGCAACTTGTCTTTTATCTCAGCCAGTCGAAACAAACAATAGTATAGTTTGATAGTGTATTATCGCTTATAGTGGCGCGAGGCGACGTTAAATTTTCTTTTTTTCTTTTTCACTCATCCATGTCACGCGCGCGCACATATACTCTATTCGAGTCCCCTTTTTGCAGCTATTATACATTTTTTGAATGCTCTTTATTAACTAACTTGTTTTTGATAAATATATTCCAGAAATAACTAGTTTATACAAATGTTCGAATTTTTCAAAGTTTTCTATCTGACATATTCTTTTTTGATTTAGTATTGTTTTTAATTCATTTTTTTAAAATTTTATGAAATATTTTTTGCCAAAATATTTTTGATTAATTGTTGGGCTATATTCGTGATCTATATTTATCAAAAACAATATGTAAAATTTTTAGAAAAAAAATTAGTTTATACTTGACTAAAAAAAATAATAAAAAACACTTATATTGGCCTACTGCCGGTATAATAACTATAAATCAAAGATAATAACACTCCCGTATAAATTTAGACCATAAAGTGGCCAAATTGCTCTGTATCTATCCAATTTCTCCGCTCACATAGACTGAATTTCTATTAGACTAATGACTGGATATTGAGTCTCTATGCATTCAATTGTTATTATACTTTGTATTTTTTCTTTTACGAACGCGCGTTTCCAACAGAATAAATATACAGTTGTACGCTTTTTTTAAAAAACGTAGTTTCAATTGATAAAAATATAATATTACATAAGCAAAAACATTTTCAATAAAAGAGAAAATTTTTAATATCGAGCAAGTTTTATGTATTCATATATTGAACGAAAATTGAAAGAAAAAAGAGAATAAGAATTTCAAAAATTTCCTTTATTTAATTAAAATGGAATATTTCTGTTGAAAGCTTTATAGATCGATAAAGCATGTGCGTTTATAAAAGCTTAGGGAATGGCGTATATATATATATATACTTTGATAGCTATGCCTTTTGCTTTTAGGTTAAATAATGTCCCGGATGCTTTTATTATTTATCTCAGCCTCGAATATACATCTACTCGTAAGAGCTTCCAGTGTACAGGACTCTCTCTCTCGCTCGCTCTCTTTATTCCCCAGAAGTTTCCGTCAACGATACGCTATGGAGACCGAGATTTTCAAAGCTTTATATTATCAAAGATATAATGTATATTTACAAAAAAAAAGGTCTTGACAGAAATTTGAACATGCTGAAGGTAAACAAGCTTTCTTTAAAATTTCATAAAAGAAAAAGCTAAATTTACTGTGTATAACGAAATATTTTCTTTTAAAATTTATAAGTAATTTATGGCAAATTAAATTTCGTGATATTAAAGATAAATACATTAAAGTGACAAAAAAATAAATAAAAGTGATTAAAGAAAAATTAGCAATTTAAAGTATATTTGCGAGAGTTAGTTTAAATGTAAATGTAATTTTGTAAAAATAAAATAAAATTACCTTGCATTACGAGAAGAAGAAAAAAAAGGGAGAGAACCTTTTTTACAATTTTTACAATTAGCTAATTTAAAAGTTAAATGACTAGTTGTAAAAGTTCAATTGACACATAAAAAAAATCTGAATGCAATCTCATTTCTCTCTAGTCTCTGTGTGTATATATATCAGAACTTTAATTTCCTCTGATCTAAATTAAAAGTTAAGTTCGCAGCTTGCTTTCGAACTGTATCTATTACTACACCAAAAAAAATGACATTTTGAAAAAAAAAGAAAAAGGAAAAAAAAAAGAATTAGTTTCTTTCTTTGTCGCTAATTCTAATTCCTCGAGGTGGACTATCAGTGATACTAATTACGTACGGAACTATCCTTGACAAGCCAATGCATAGTAGCTTCTCTCTTTTGCTTTATACATCGGTGTCTTAATTAAACGTCGTAGCTTCTGTGTATAGCTGGTAGCTTATTCGATCCGTGCTTTGACTACACGTACATACACACACAGAGACGGTAAAAGAGAGTAAACGAGAGGGATGGAGATAGATGGGAAGGAAAGCTAAAATACCTTTTGCATCTGTGTATTTCATGTAATTATCTAAAGGTAGCTCCTCTTCCTCTACAAGAGGAGGGGAACTTTGTAACTTAACTTGGCTTTTGCATGCTATTGGTCCAAAAGAGAAAGAAAGAGGTGTATATGTATGTACCTTTCTCTTGGTGTGTACATGTGCCTTTTCCTTATCGTGATACTATATAGGTTTAAAGCCCAAGCGAATTAGCCGATTCTCGTGACTGTTAGCAAGATAACAAGGAGCTGCTGGCTTGCTTGCTTGCTCGCAGTTATACTACTCTCTTTCTCTCTAACTCACCCTACTCTCTTATGTATAACTTTGTATATATGTATACCTAATCATGATCAAAAAGAGAAAGAGTTAACTATACTGGTCTATAGGTAAAGAAGAAAAAAAAAATAACTACTTGTATGCAACAAGAGAAAAGATGTCGAGATAAGAATATATGTATATATATAACGTAGTTTAGGCCTCTCTTATACTCTTCTAACAAACACGTGATGTAGCTGCCGAGCTACATTATTCATTAGCTACATTACATCTACATTTGTTTTATACAACATCTTTATTGTTCGATCAGTAAAAAAAAATAATCGGTAGCTTTTTGTTTTTTCTTCTTTTTTTTCGTTTAACCTCCTTTTTGCTATTCAATGAATAGAAAATACCTTCTTTTTTTTTTACTTTTACTTTTATTTTCGTTCGTTATTTATATTGTTGGTAAACAATTGATATTCAATTGAAATTCAATTGTTTACATTGTCTTTTTAGATCTAAAACAATAGTTGGAGATTTTTTTTTTAATAACGATTTTTAATTTAAAAAAAAAACGTATACCGGCGCGCAGCGTTGATATAACTCGATGATAAACAAGTACAAAAATTTTTACGTAAGTAATATTAAAGTACAAGTAAAAAATGTTATATAATTAAAAATTAAATATAATGCTAGCCATAATAAAAATCGAAAGTTTGATAAACGCAATATTGTCTGAAAAACTTCAATTTTTTTATATACCTATTCTCGTTGGGTCTCAAATTGTACAATAATAAAATAATATCACTGATAAAAGTGGGCATATATTTTTCGTTACGCTCGGTAGCGCGTCATGCCATTTAATATCGTGTTTACGAGCAGATCAGATTCTTTTTTACTTTTTTATCCTGCTTACAAGACGCTGGCTGGGTTATAATACCCGAAGAAAATTAAACAGAAAATTAGAAATAACTTAATTATGTCAACTCGTGTCAAATGTCATGTTTAATGTAACAATTGTTATCGTACAAAAACAAGCAGCTTACTTTTTATAATGCTTGTGTGTAAACAAATACTTTATAAAAGCATAGAAAAATTTATAAGTTAATGTGTAACTGAATTTTGTGATAAAAATAGATTTTTATGATAATAAATTTGTTGTTTTCAATCGTACTTGTGCAGGAAGTTTGAGATATCTTTATTTTTTGAGACGCTGTTATTTAAAACTCGATATTTTTGTTCTTAAGTCTGATGATATTTCAATAAACTTTTTATATAATAATTATATCGATTTTTAAATTTTATTTGCAATTAAATATACTTAATCTTTCGAAAACAACACTGACCACCCTTAAATTTCATAACTTTATTCAAGATGTATTTTTAACATGCAGATGAATGCTTTCTTAAAAACAAGGTTAATAAGTTACATTCCGGTGTTTATCTCGCATATTTTGATAAAAATAAAAGAAAATTTACATCATATTATGATGAAAAAAATTATTATTTTCCATGCATTCATAATGGAATAATTTAAACCAAAAGTAACTTGAGTCACACTGTTGGAGAGACAGAAGCTGACTTGAATTTCTAATAAATAGCATAAATATTCCTTTTATCTTATTTTGTATACGTGCATATATCTAATTCGTCAGTGTGAAATAAGAACTGATGGGATCCAATAATAAGATGTTTACGAAAAATTCTAATATTCATGTAAAAAGTAAGTTCCAACATCATCGAGCAACATTCAATCCGATTATGTAAAAGAACATTCTATTTATTACGTGAAAACATGTTGAGAAGAACAAACAACTATTAATATTAATACTAATCGATATATAAATCTAATCATATTCATCTAATCGTAATACATATTTAGACGCGCCATAAAGACGTCTCTCGGTGAATTTTTATAAATATATATATTTTTTTATTATATATTTTTGTGTAACATTGTCGCGCTGCATATCTTATTGCAACACGCGATACGTAATCTTATCCTTAATATGTCTTTGAATATTTTTCAATATTAGTTTTCAAACAATGCACAACTCTGTTTCTCATTCCCCTGGCATCGATTACTTATCACCTTATATCGGACGCCTATAGCCAGTCATTTTTCGACGCTGCTTCTTTTTTTCTCTTCTTCTTCCAATTTTATATTTATGCATCATACAATAGCGTGACAATCACTAATCTTTCGTATAGCAGCAGCATAATGAACAAAACAATCGATGAGATATTTTACATACTGTATATTAACATAAAAAAAGGTACGTGAGTCATTTCACGTATATATAGAAAATGTTCTATATTTATATATAAATTTGCGAATATTTTTGCGAGGTCGAAGTTTGCAATTAATGGAATCGAAAAAAGTTTTGAATATTTATGAAAATAAAAGAAGAACAAGAAGAGAGGCGTACACGGCGTTTTAAATATGAACGAAGCAATATTAAACGCTTGTCAAGTTGTAGTACTGCAAAATCAACTGTGGGAAAAAGGAGAGAGCGAGATGGAGATGATTATTCAAAGTTGGCGCCACGGCGCTCGCACATAAGAGACGCTCTCGTCTTGTTTGTTGAGTCAAAAAAAAATTTAATTTTTAATTTTTCTATATAATGATTTCCTGTTATTATTTGCGCGTATTTTTCGTCAAAATGAATATAAGAACGTATAAAAAAAACATTGAATTTGTTGCTTTATTAATAAAAGGCATTGAAGAGAAGCGAATGTATTTATTTAATGAATGGCTTTTTAAAAGCGTTTCTTGATCATAAAACGAATGTCGTATTTCTTTTTCGCTTTTTTACGTATTTACAAGACATTTATTTTTTTGGCAAAATAAATGTTTATAATGAAGTTATGTTTTCTATCTGACAACAAAATATTTTTCGGACGTTTTACAAGCTCATTCTTTAACTTATTTATAAAAACAACGTTGATTTAAGCTTATTTTTATTATTTTAATGTCATTGGCCCTTTCTTGGATTATTACTCATTTAAATTTAATCTCTCTTTTTTTTAAATTTATCATAGATTTCCTTTTTTTCAATAATTAGAAAAATGTTGATGCCTCGTAAATTTAATTTATATCTTACTAGATATTTGTATACTGCTAGCTTTCTTTTAACCAATCAAAAAATAAAAAAAAAACTTGTTAAGCATCATTCTATTTTGGAGAAAAGATGGTGTAAGATCAATGACCGTTCAAGGACTATACTAAACAACAGCTTACTTTTATTCCACTTTATTTTTCAATCAACAGTAGCAGTGATGCTGTGTAATTTTTTAATTGGTTAATTTTACAAATTTAGGCTTCTTTATATATGTGACACTCATCATTATATATGTCGTATGAAAGTATTTCCAAATTTAAACCAACCAATTATGAAAAAATTGATTCTCTTTCGTTTTGAAAAAAACAATGCATTAATAAGGAAGGTGAAATTACAGTAATGTGATTAAAGTAGTGTAAAAATTTAAATGTGATTATTTGAGTACAAACATAAGAACAAAAAGAACGAATGTTTAAAGACAGTAGTGCTTCTACTAGAAGCATTCATTACATTAAATGTATACTTAAAAAATAAAAAACATAAAAGAAAAGAACTAGTGATTTATTAAAAAGGAAGCTAAAACTTCTCTCCTCAATTTATTTAATAACACTTTTAGAGAGTCCTTATTTTCGAGTATAACAACTTGGTGTACGTTGCTTTTTTTCTAGTATAAAACGCTTGCTTTTAAAGCTACTATAGAGAGAAAACGAAGTGAAGCTTTAAAAAACTATACAGTTTCTCTCTCTTACGTGTGTTTTTAGCCTAAGCATATATAGGATATAGAGAGAGGCACTTGTTATTAATAGCAGCCCCGATTTGGCAACCACTGTTGTTTACCAAGAGCTGCCATATAGGGAGGCTGCTGCCTGCCTAGCTAGCTAGCTGCTGCTACTAACTTGCTTTGCTTTTGCCTTTGCGCTCGCTCGCTTCGCTCTCACATATATACAAAATTTATATACATATACACATTTGAACGCTTGTTAATTCAGTGCTTGCTACACAGCCTTTCGCACACGTGCTCTCACCATACATATCCACATACATACAACATTATAACGTTTTATAGGAGAGCGAAGCGAACGATGTTCTGTTTCTTTTATTTTTTTTTCATTCTTTTTCTCCTCTTTGTTTATGTGTAATACCGTATGTTTGTATAAATGCGAGCGTATATATATGCGAACGTTAGATTCTATTGCTTATGGTTAAAGATATATATGTACGTAGACCGTAATACCACCGGCATTATATATACACACGACTTTATACAGAAAACTTTGTAATATAGGCAATAGCGAAAACGAGAGAAAAGGAGATAAAGGCCGCACCTCACACGTTCTGTAAAAGAATATAATGTTTTACAAGAAGGCTGTGCTTATACTTGCTTGTTTTTTCTTTAATATTATGTTCAAAGTGGGAAATTTTGATGCTATCGTATTCTTTAAAACAAATGAATTAAATTTAAAAATTATTTTTTTTAAAATTCGAATTTTTACATTAAAAGCATTTTTTTAGGAAATTCAAATATAAAATAAGAGTATTAGGTAAACGATGTTATCAATATGCATTTAAATAACTTATTTTTTCATATAAATCTCAATTAAGTTTTTTTTTTCATTTTTTCATTTATTTCCAGTAAAGCTAGAAAAAAATGTTCAATTCTTTAAAAAATCATTCATTTGGAAAATAGTACTGAAAAAAAAACCTAGAAAAAAATGAAACTCCTTAAAAAAATCACTGAATTGGAAAATCAATTGCACAATCGAAAAAGCTACCTCAATAAAACTACGTGTATAAGTTTATTCACAGTATCTTGTTCGGTCTCCTTCTGAGATTTCTTACGTGCCCTCCGGCAAATGGCCGGCCGGCTTAAGCAACAACATTATAACATTGGTATAACGTTGGTGCATTTAAAAAGCCATAGGCTATAACAAAAAAATAAAGAAAGAGCAAGATAGATCGGTTTTATTATTTTCCTTTTTTTTTCTCTTCTATCTTCGTGTTAATAACACAGTAGATCTCTGTAACACGGGCGTTGTTTTTTAAAACGGAAATGCGTTGGCTTTCTTGACCATTTTTGCCCTGGGGATGGACTAGCTTCAATCTGCACTTTTTTCTTTTCTTTTTTTTAGGAAAATGGTGCTTTTTTGTTAGAAAATTTATTTGATTTCTAAAGGAAATTTTATTTATATGAATTTTAATGAAAATTTATTGAATTTTGTGAAAACGTATTAAAGTACTCATAATAAAAAATAGTTATAAATTTGTTAAATGATAAAAAATTAAAGATAAAAGAATTGCATAACAGCACCTACATGCAAAAAAAATTCATTTAGCCCGCAGCTATAAAAGATTCTTTTCAATTTTTTCATAAAGACGACTGTTTTTCGCCAAACATTGATTATACCATGCCAACATATATTTAGTAATAAGTATTATTAATATTTGCTCAACGACACGTAGCAGAGAAGTATACTTAAAACAAGCTCTCACTTTAAACGGAAAACTTGTAAATCCCAGCATTTAGCTGATCAATGTCATTTTAACAAAGTGACTGAATGTCCACACGACAAAGATGAGTCTAAAACACGGAAGCCAGTTGTTTTGATAGAAAAGACGGTAGTTCTCGATAAAATTTGCACGTTACTCATTTTTAATTGACCGCCTGTATATACGTGTATCACGCGCAAAATGTACCTAAAGGGAAAACCGGTTTATTTCGTTTCTTGTTTTTCTTTATATATTTTTTCTTCTCTCTTTTTTTTCATAAAAAAAATAAAAGAACAATTTAAGCTTTTATTGCTACAATTGGTAGTTACCGAGAACGGTAAGCAAGTGTTGCAACTTTTTACTGCTCGATACGTTATATATACGTATAGTTATATACCGTGTGAGTTAATGTTACATTACTAGAGGGAGGTCTGTTATGTTAGTGTAAACAAAAAGCGAGCGAATTTTCTCGATTTCTTTAGTTTTTTTTTCTATCGCTATTTAATATTCCTCAATTAAATGTACTTGTATCTTGGTACTGATAAATTAAGTGTGTATACCTTTAGGCCACGTTGTATATACAACACGCATATATAGATTCTATTTTATGTTCTCGTTAAGATTAGAGAAGTGAAAAATAAATAATTTAAAAACTTTCCTTGAAAATTGGTATCAATTATTAGATAATAACTAATTACTTCATATATTTATTGAAAATTAAGTTAGCATTAAATTACAGAGTTTACATTTAAGGCAATCATTATTTTTAATATATTTTTTTTTGATAAATTTATTTTTTCAAGTTATTATACGCTACGCGCGAACATATATAACACGCAGAAATATAAATTTAGCTGGAAAGTTTATTAAAATAGAATGTAAAATAAGATTCTTATTATACATTTTCTTCATTCGTTATAATAAATATGAGAAATTTATGATTATTTTTTTGTTATTTTTATATCTCTCATACCGAAAACAATAATTCCAAGGAAAAAAATATATGAAATTGAATTATGCGAGATAAGAGCAAGAAAGTTTTATACGATGTTTGCCATCCTGCGAAGATTAAAAAGAGGAGTATAAAAAAAAAGAGCTTGAGTGACAAAATTCACGACATACAAGTACATGGTATATATAACTCTTTGAAATTATCATTATAAAAAGAGAGTTTCATTTGTGCACTGCCTGGAAATAAAAAGCCCAACAGTCAGCGGCGATAAAAGAAAGAAAAAAACTAAAAAGAAAGAAGTCGAATTTCAATGCCAGACAGTGACACGAAGTATTTTTTTGTCTTCTCTCTTTATATTTCTTTCTTTTTTTCTTTTCTACTCTTTCTTTCTCTCTATATTTTTCTATATACATACATACATATGTGTATATATGAAGGTATGTGTATGTATCTTATAGCAGAAGAAGAAGAGGATGCGCACTGCTACTCAAATCGCGAAAAACGAGTTCTTTCGAGAAGAGTTGAGGAGGGTTCTTTCTTTCTCTTTCTCTCTCTCTGGCTTTGCTCGCGTGATGCAAACTCGTTTCTCGTCGTCTCTCCCACCCGCACTTTCCCCCAAACGAAAATAACGTAGTTGAGGACCTTTTGTACCTGAGCTTGTTTTCTTTTTTTTTCTTTCTTTCTTTTACTTTTTTATTTTCTTTTTGTTTTTTAAAGAATCTTCTCTTTTTTCTTTCTTGTCTTTCTGCTGAGCGCACGATTGCGCGATAAATGTATGAATACATGTATAAATGTGTGTGTGTGCGTATGTGTATGTGTGTATTATATCGTTGCTGTGTACTCTTTGAATATGCATACAAATTCCATCCTGTTTACAACTGTGCTAGCGCGGATCTGCCAGAGAGAAAGAGAGAGAGAGAAACTCTTAGACACATATATACATTTGCTTTGCTCATTGACACAGATATTTTGTTAACTTGCCGTCACGCGACCGCCCACTTATAGACCGACAATCGACCATCAATAACCTTTTGCTTTAACTTTTCTATCTATGCTTTAAAAAAATCTTATTTTTTCTTTATTTTTCACTTCGACAGTGGCTTCTTCTTTTTTATCTCGTGTAATTAGCACATAAAACGCCTTTTATTGAAATTTTAAAGAAACTGTTATCGCTTTTCGGTTCAACGTTAAAATTGATTCTTTAAGTAAACACATTCTTTTCAACTGATTTATGATCATTTTAATTATGGCTTTTTTTAAATTCGTATATTTTATTTTAACTTTTAGAAATACGAATTTCAAATTTTTTTTTATTTAAAATGCACTTTTTTAATTGCTTATTTTTAATAAAAGTTTCAACAAGTCGTAATTTTTATACTCTGAGAAAAAATTTGTTAGGTCTAAGTAAATTTTATTTTTCATCCAATAAATTTTAATTAAATCAAGAAAAGTCCACTTGGGTTCAGCCAATTTTTTTTAGTACCATTAAAATAATACTAAAACCTGATTTTGTACTAAAAATTAAAGTATAATTCAAAGTGTACAAAAATACTAATAAATATTTAATGAATTACATTTAAAAGTGATATGCTGATATATAAAAAATATAATGAATTGATAAACCCGTATTAATAATTAGGTATTAAGTGGTTTTATTCTAAATCTAAATTTTATAAATAAAGCATTGAGTTCAAGGTATGCATAGTAATTTAAGATAGGCTTATTAATGAAAAAATAAAGACTGTCAAACTGTTAGCATACAATACTTAAGAAAAATTTATTACGAAACTGATGCAAGAATATCTGAAAATTCAATGTTGCTTTTTAAGCATCAAATATTAAATTCAACTAATATAAAACATTTATTAGATTCATAAGCCACTTTGCCGTTCATGAATAAGTTAATTATATTTTTATTAGATTTTTAAGTTATAATACATTAAAATTTAGTGAAAATTTTTTTATTTTAATTGGCCATGACATCTTTAAAAAATATTAAAAAATTTATTGGTTGTTAATATTAGAAATTATAAAAGAATAAAAAACCATGTCTGAAAATTGAACCTTAAAGTACTAGAAAGTGTAAAATGCTTTTAAATTCTAATATAGAACAAAAAATTTAATTATTTTCATTTAAAATTTAAAGGAAAATATCTTTGATTTCTTCATTTATTTAAATAAAATAATGAAAAAAAAAATTTTTGGAGGAAATCAGATAATAAATAATAATATTTGTCAGTAAATCATTTTCTCTTATAATTAATGAAGTTTATAGACTTGTTTTTCCTAATGAAATTAAACTATTTACTTGAAATTTATATAGATTTGGCTCAGTCTAAACTACAATCGATTAAATCATTTTAAAATTAGAATTCACTTACGTCAACGTGAAATTTTTTATTATTTTATTGCACTTATTAACTTGATTAAAGATAAACGTAAGAACAAACTAGTCTTGACGTCTTTTAACAGGAGGGGCGGTGTTGTTGTTGTTTAGTAAAAAATAATTGCCTATGTACAAAGAGATTGAGTTTTCAGCTCGAGTTTTTTGATCATGTCAAAAGATAAAAGTTAAATATTGAGATTCACTCATTAGTCTGGTTGCTCGTAGCAGCGCAGCGAATAGGACGTGATTAGATTATTCTTCTTCTTTTTTTCTTTCTCTTTCTCGTCATTGAATGCGAATGAATCGATCGGAAGTTACGATTAGAAAAGTACTTTTCATGATGTTACGTACATTTACACACATACACACTCACACAAACATAAATACGCACTTTTATGTATATATATATTTGAGTACAAATGAAGAATAGTTATGTGCTTTGTATCACTCACCTTCTCATCGAGATTGTTCAAGTCTGGTAACTGAAAAGAAAAAAAAAACAGGCGATAAATTAAACATTATTATTCATTTGGTGAACTATTTTGTATTAAAAAATTCAAATTAATGGCATAAAATTATTTCTATCTATAGCGCACATATAGACTAAACAAATATGTTCAAGGAGGGAAAAAAATAAAAAATTCAAATTCTTTTTTGACTAATGATGTTTAATTGGAGCTTTTGTATTGTTATCGTTTCTTGTTTACGCCAAAAATGAATAAGTGCATTTGTACATCATGCAATCAAGCGTAAATGTCATTCACGTAATTACAATTTACAACAAGTTGTTTTTTTTTTACTTCTTTTCTAATATTTTTATCTTTTTTTTATCTCAACGTTCAATACGCCACCTATCGGCAAAGCCTCTAACTTGTTGATTATACGTCGTCTCAGAAAAATTCTATTATACCAACAGTTAAATCAGTCGGTAAAGTAACAACCCTATTTTATCATCAACGTCAGGCTGGCATATTAAGTAAAATCGCCTCCAGATGTCTTTTTAAAGCGGTAAAATTTCTATTTACCAGTCACTTGCGTCAATCGAACAAAATTAGGGGCAATTTGTATCAATCGATTGTGGCAAGTACTCACCGTATATATATATAAGTTTTTTTTTTCAACAACTCGCAAAATATAATATATATCGCGTGCACGCAGAGTATATATTTTTTTTAATCGTTAGCTAATCATCGTTCAATGTAAGCTTGCAACTACACGCAATTAACATTGCATGTATACACATATAAGGACTTAAGGAGGTTCACCTGTTTCTTTTAATAAAAATAAAAAGTTCCAACATTGTAAGTTTAAATTTCTGAGTATTCTTTAAAAAATTGAAGATAATATACCGTCAAGTTATTAAGAAAAATATTTTTTTAAATTAGCTGTTATAGGTTGCTATTGATGTTAAGGACATTATAATACACAAGAACTTATTGAAAAATAAATTTTTTTTTTCTTGATGAAAGAAAACGGTTGGTCATCTTCACGTTTTAAAGAATTTTTAAATAATCATATTTGGCCTTACTTTTAAATTTTAAGTCATAATGTTGAAAATTTATTTTTATCAAAAGAATCGAATGAACCTCAATAATTAACCTTCGTTACGTGAAACACGGGCACTATGGCATCGGCTGTGCTTATAACGAATTTAACCGCTATATAACATTAAACAGTACTTTTCTCTCCTTTTTAGATATTATTGTGAAAAACTACGGTAATTAACGTTCATAAATAAACTTTTATACCGTCAATCGTGATTTATTCAAAAGTTAAACTTCTTTTTTTTTAAACAGTTTACGAGTAAAAGATTCGCTTGATGGTATATACCGCTTTCACTTTTAAAGTTACGTAAAACTAGAATAGTTCTAACGCGACAATCAATTCGATAAAAAAAGCGCATACGATTTCAATGTGTACGTATACGTTTATAGTATATATTTTCTTTCTTATAAAAAAGGTATAGAATAAAGGAACGCACAAAAATTGACGTTACGTAATTAGAGAAGTCGAAAAAGTGTCGTTAAATTTCATTGCGACAAGAGGTGCACAAGAAGAGTGCAGGTGTGACGCAATTGACAAAGAATAATCAATGAAGAAAGCTGACTTTTTAACTTGATTTGACAATGAGATCGGCGGAGGGTTGTATAAAATGAGAAATAAAAAAGTATATAGCCAAAAAAAAACAAACGACTTTGAGAGTATATTGATATAAAAGTAGATTCAACTTTTATAAACTTAGAAATAGTCTTTGAGAAAACTTTTTTTTAATTCTGACTTTAACTTTCTAACTTTAACGTATTAAAGTTCATTTTTTTTAATTTTTTTTTAGTAAACATTTAAAAAATAAGCAAAATTTGCTAATTTAAAAAAAAATAAATTATTTTTCAAACAGTGATAACGGTTTAAAAGTTATCGTGTTATTCTAAAATAAATTTTTTTTTACAAATTTTTAATTAAAAAATTTAAAGTTATATATTTTGTTCGTATACGTAACATTTTAAAACTATTTAACGTGCCCTCATTTTTATTTTTCCTTTTTTTCAAACGCTGTATAATTGGCTACAGTAAAAAAAATTTAACATTTTTATTATTGCAAGGGTAATAAAAAGTAAAAGTTAACCTTAAAAAAATTCCAATTAAGTCGAAAAGAAAAAAAAAATCGTTAGAGAACAATAAAATAAGCCAGTAATCTAATACTTAATTTAAAAACTTTTACTTTCAATGGTAAACACTTAATATGAGCGACATATAAAAAAATAATCCTCCGACTTATATAGTTATAATGATAAAGTAATACGAGCAGCTGCAAGAGGTGATATCCTTGGGTCTCTCTCTCTTCTTCTCTCAGCCCTTGCGTATCTGATTACTTTTGGCCTGACTTTACTTCTTGTATACTCTCACGTCTTTTAGATCTTCTCAGTTCTGTATATACGTATGTATGTGTACGTGTATGCAATGCATCATGCTAGACGTTGAGTTACAGATAACACAAAACGCAGTCGCGGAATCGAATTTCGGTATATGTCAACGCGCAAATCGTCAGGCGCGTTAAAATTTACAGCCTCGCGCTGACTGATCGTCCTATATACGTTACTAACTGCTGACAATAAGCGCGTGTTTGGAAATCACAAAGATTCTATTGTTGGCATAAGCTTCAAATGCCACCAAGTGCAAATTTGCAAGAATAATGTAGAATTTTTTTTTTTTTTAATATTATACTTATAAGAAATACATTGATTCTTTATCGATTCGAAATTTTATTTTTGACCTCCATATTTCTTGAATGATAAAAGTGTAATGTTGCATTAATAATTAATTCATTCAAATTTTACAAAGTAGATATATAAATCTATATAATATTGTCGATAAATTTCTTTACGTCTAACTTTATGTAAATAATTTCTGAAATTGTGTTATTATTATATTTCAACATATTCAAATGATTTATTAAATATAGTACGCATGATTTACGAGCTCTTGCTGAGATTAACACTTTATCTAATCTAATAATGACATATAATATTTGAACTGTAGAAAAATTTTTAAATTTATCACCTTCGGGTAAAGTAGAGAATAATATAAATATTAATAAAGTTTTGTTAATACTTGGAATTTTCGTTAATACTTAGAATTTGATTTTATTACACTTTTATTAAACGTTAAATATGATGATACAGTGTTTCACGTGTGAAGGATAAAGAGTAGGTCAACCGAACGTAAGTCGTTCACATAATTAACTCAATTACGTTAGCATGAAGTGTCATTATGAAGTGTCAATTTTCTGTCATTATGGAGTTTAAAAAATTGATTCGTTATAAAAATGTCTGCGATATAAATGGATCTATAATGAATTCTACTATTGATTTTTTTTAAATACAATTTTTATATTTCATATACAAGAATATTGAAAAAAAAATGTTTGATATAAAGGAAATGAAATAAAAAAGATAATATTTGTATAATTTGTAATATTATTCTTTTCATGAAATGGAATGTCTCTTTGCAAAAGAATTTTTTTTAAATTACCTGAAAAACATTTGTTCTTCTCATTTATTTAATAAAACTAAATGACGAGATGTCGTTTTTTTAAATTAGCTGAAATGTAATATTTTTTTCTGTGTCAGAGAAAAAAAATTGCATCTCGACAGAATGACTATTATTTAAAAGAATCAATATACTGAACAATAGCGTCCATAAAGAAAAAAAAGACTGTTTTTCATATGCTTGACGTGATGAGTAGTAAGTATATACGCGTATACGAAGTTATTTGCATTCAACGCTTTTAGTTTTGCCATGCCCCGAAGGGAATAAAAATCTTTTAGAAAAAATGCAAATTCAAAGTCGAGGAAGAGAGAAAAAAATAAGCTTAGCGAGTAGAGCTTGAATCCATACGATCTACGTTACGCCTTAACCTTAGTCGCTCTCTAGCTCATTTTTAGTTCTTTTTCGACCCCTCGAATTTGCGTTTTTTCATATGAGGATAACTTTTATTTTGCGTAGTTTTAAAATTATGTTAAAGTAATTCAAATTTAATGTTATTAAGTAAAAATATTTTTTCAATTTTTTTCCTGGAATAAAATATAACTAGAATATCTTTGAATTCATAATTTTCTATTAATATAATAATTACAACTTTTAAGAAGTATTTTCATCATTATAAATTTTCATTATATAAAAAATATAGTATTATACTATTATTATATTTTTATATTAAATAAAAATATTTTTCTAATAATTTCGTAACTATTTGCAAATATTACCCAAGGAGAAAATTGAAATTCTTTTTTAAAAATTTAAGTGGAAAATGCAAAAATAGTTCGCAAGCAAAAAACTCATTGTGTTTAAAAAAATACTCGTACCCGCATAGATACTAAAACAAATAACCTCGAAAAAAAAAATTCAAATAATGGATACTTTTTTAAAACTGAATATTTAATATGAATAAATTTTTGTAATTGAATTGTAATAAAGCATAATTTTTGTTAGCAATTGTCTTTTGTTCACTATTTACTTTCATAATAAAAAAATATTTTTATGCAGAAAAATGTTTGTCAAAGCATATTTTTCATAACGCAAAATTATTCAAATAAAAAAATATTATTTTTATGAATTCTGTTAGTTTATTATTAAGAAGAAAAATAACATTTTTCAAATAAATTAAAAAAATAAAAATTAATTTAACAAAATTTTAAAATAAAAATTCTTTTGAAAATATTTTAACCAAGCAAACTACATCACGTCTAAATTTTTAAGAAGAAAAAATATAATAGTATATTACGCAACGAGTGCGTAAAATATGTGATTATCGCACGAGTCGGTTTTGTCGCCCGAGCGCAGCGAGGGCGACAAATGAGACGAGTGCGATGATCACTTTACGCATTAGTTGCGTATATTATTTTTTCTAACAAGTGCGCAAAATTCTAAGAATGACAAACTTGCGTCTGTGATAGCATGTACAATCTTGTTCGAAGGCTATCAAGATTGTAAGAGGTAGTCGAGGTCGAGGCGCAGGACGGGGTCCAGGGGCGGAGCCCCGGTAGGTGCAGGGGGCAAAGCCCTGCCAGGAGGGTTTGGGGCAGCGCCCCCGCCTCCAAAAAAATAAATAATATTACTAATATAAAAATAAAATTAATAAAACCATCAACGGCAAGCCGGAGTAGAACCTGATATCGACCGAGTAACAATTGAGTTGTTTGTTATTTACTCAAGTATTAATCGGTGTATCTTCAAATTAAAAGTTGAGCGCAATAGATATTATTATTATGAACATCTATGCACAAGAAAAAAAAATCTACCGCTTTGTTTTTGAGAAAAGTAAGTAACGCCAAAGTTTTTTCGCGTTACTTACTTTTCTCAAAAACAAAGTGATAGATTTTTTTCTTGTGCATAAATATTTGTAATAATAATATCTATTGCGCTCAACTTTTAATTTGCAGATTCACCGATTAATACTTGAGTAAATAACAAAAATCTCAGTTAGACAAGGATAGCTCTCAAATTAAAATTCCATCAAAATGTATTATTAAAATAATAATTGAGAATTCCTCCCCCTCTTTAAAACAATAAATAAGAAATTATTTAAATGATTAACTCTAAGATTAATTAATAAGAGAGTTCACGTATCGCGAAAAAAATTGTACATAGCACTTTAAAAGAGCACCACAAGAGCTTTCAAATGAGATGTATAAATGTCTGTTATGATGTATAGTTCCTGAAATATAATACTTTAAAAATTAAAAAAATTTTTTTTAGATGAAATCATTTTACGCACGTTCAAATCATTTTACGCACGCTGAAATCATTTTACGCACGCTCAAATCATTTTACGCACGCTGAAATCATTTTACGCACGCTCAAATCATTTTACGCACGCTGAAATCATTTTACGCACGCTGAAATCATTTTACGCACGCTCAAATCATTTTACGCACGCTAAAATCATTTTACGCACGCTGAAATCATTTTACGCACGCTCGATTCATTTTACGCACGCTAAACAAATGCGTCTCATAATATGATATTTTATGTACGCAAACGGGTACATGAAATCGAATTTTGCGCACGCCGTTAGAAAAAAAATAATAATTCTATGAAACTAAGTAAAACGATCGCATCTATGAAAAGAAAGTTAACTTTAAAATCTGCATGAATCTCGTGGCTGGCAGTAAATAGGCGTTTTCTAACATTTCACGGATATGAAAAATCTTGACTCTTTTATTAATAGTCAGAAAACTTAAAAGATTTACTCTCTCTCAAACTAATATCGTAAATCGCCAGATATAGTAAGAGAAGCAAATATATACGCGTCGAATATCCCAACGGAGCAAACGAAAACCATTGTAAGGCCAAACTTGGTCCGAACAAAGTTAAGGTACGCGATAGAGAGCAAGTAACCAATTTATCGAGAAAAGCTCTCTTATAGAGATTACTTTTCGCAAAATTTTTCATAATCCGAGTATAGAAAATTCGTAAAACTTGAAAATTTCAATGAAAAACTGATTTAATAAAACAAAGATGCATAAACGTATTTTAGTCTAGAATTTAATGATATACATAAATTAAAGTGTGAGCTACTACTATAGAACAACGCGATGCATATTTATGCCCTGGCTAAAGTGAGCACGCACACATATATATACACAGCGGGAAATTAAATTCCTCGCGCATATCAGAGTTGACCGCCAGAGTCTAATGTTAATATAGATATAGTTATATTAAGCAAAATGCTTAGAGAGAGAGAACCTTTCTACTGTATATATGCGATGCTCGCCTGCTTAGACTTTCTATGAATGCCTAATTTATAGCTGTCTTCTTATGTATATATATGCGTTTTATACTGTCACCGAGGACTCATTGATACCTTTTGCGGAAAAGAGCACGTCCGTTCTAGTTTTTTTTTTCATTTTTTTTATTTTAAAATCGCGTGTGTTGAATACTTTTTAATTATGCAGGTCAATAATAATTAGCATATTAAACTCGTTAATCTCTTTATGATTATACTTATATATATTTAGTGATATTGCAGTTATATTTCTATATACATTACACTTGACCTATCGAACCAAGAAATTTAGGCGCACTTTTGAGCCCTTGACCTCGGACAATATGGTAATGCTATTGTTGTTTATTAATTCAAATTTTTTTTCTTTTTCGATGATAAAAAAAAAGAAAACATTAAAAATGATTTTTCCCTGTTGATAAAACAAAAATTAAATGATCTAAAAAAAATGTTTAATTAAATATTGCATGATTGCGATAATGTTGAGTTATTAAAACATTTTAATATTTCGTAAATACTCGGTACAGACTAAATAAATATTTGATTTATGTTTTTGTAAATATAAAAGTTTTAATAAATTTCTTCATTTGAAGTAATATAAATTTTTAAAATAAAAAAATATGCATTGAATATTAATGTAAAATGTTTTAAAATGCACAATTTTATAACTCTCGTTTATTAAAACGATATTTTATTAATAATTCATTACTATTTAAATAATAATTTTTTATTTTTATAAATTTGTATAAATATTAATCAAAGCTGTATACATCAGAAAATTTTAATAAAAATATTTATCCTCAAAGCTGAAATAAAGGTTGGGTTATGTATGAAATAAAAAAGAAACAACACAATACAAAGCTTATTCTCGATTGTCATTGTTTTATTAAAAAAAAAAAGAAAAACATTAACAAAGCGCATTTTATATAAACATCCTTAATTATACAAAGTCGTGCCATATCGATCGTATATATGTATAAATAATTTAGCATTAAGATTTTTTGATGAAGCTGCTCCTCTGAAGTAGCAAATTACGAATGTATTGTATATATGTCTAAATGCATTGTTTTGCTTCATACACGTCTTTCTCTTACTAAGAGTGTTTTGCACATTCTCTCTCACATACGTATATTATGCATGTAAAGCGAGAAAGAATATAACTTGTATATAGTTATACATATACACGCAGCGAGAGAGAGAATGCGCTCTGATAATTTTGTATAAATGCGCCTGGGCTTATCGCACGTTGGAAAAAAAAGAATTCTAGTGAAAATGTCATGCACACGCGCCTACTTATATTTTATTTTCTTTTCTTTTTTCTTTTATACATGCATATATATCTATATATCTCATTGTCAAAAGTTTTTTTTTTATTTTTTTTAACAATGCACAATATCGCATGACACACATCGCACTTTAAACATTATACATATACACAACGGTATCAAAATTTGCCTTTCCTTTTTTCACTTAAATGTGCGCGCCAACATTGTATATGTTCTTTATATATTTGACATTTATTATCTTTTTTAACAATCGTTTTAAAAAAGAAACAAAAAAAGAAAGAAAATCCTAAAGTACATATTTATACTACGTATGTACACACATTAGGAAGTTCCAATCACGGAAAAAACAATCAGTCTATTCGTCAACATTAATAACGAGCTTGAATTCTTACATTATTGTTCTTTTCATTATTCTGTTTTTCTTTTTTTTAGCGTTCGTTTACCCCCCACAGCCATTAATTAACTTATTTTTTTTATATCTCCAAGTTCGCGCACGCTTAACATTAATACATGTACGAGGAGGCGCAGCCTCTTCTCATCAACAAAGGCGTTGGCTGCTGACCGACCTCGTCTTGAAATAGTTTCTATCTCGCGTACATATATCGCGATGGTACATCGTACGATATTGACCTCAAATATTAAAAACGCGCGTAACATATATAACATCTATCAATTTTGAGGGTCGTTGTGTCAATAATTTTAGAAACCGTTGTTATTGTGCCACTGTATTTGCGAAAAATTTAACGAGAAAAAATTCGAGTTGATAAGTACGAAGAAAATAAAAATATGTTTTCCATACGCTCTTGACAAAAAGTTAAGCGTAGATTATGAATTTGAATTTCAAATATTCAAAAGTCACTTTGCCATTGAGAGAATTAATTTGTTATTTAAATTTTCAGGAAAAAAGAAATAATTGTTCTTTATTAAAATGGTGCAAATCATATTTAACACAATTTTCATTTGGATTCTTTAAAAAAATACTTTAATCTCATAATTATAAATAATTAAAAACTAGAAAGTTATTTATAACATTAAAAAAATATATTAAAATTTTTATAATTAAAAAAAATATATTCAACTTTTAAAACAAGACCACGTGGTACTTAACAATTCAACATTTTTCCATAACACTTGACCCACTAAAAACTTAGCATATATACTTAACTTCCTAACTCCCCAGCGCATTTTCAAATTCGCATTTTGCAAATTGTAAAAAACGTGCTAAGCATAGCTCCGTAAATTAAGCTTCATCACGGCGTTTTTTTTTCATTATAATTATGTCCACAAGGATTCAACCACGCGTCCATTTTTTATTTTTTTTTCATTCTTCTATATCTAAGATATAAAACAAAAAGTTCCTTTTAACCACCCATAAGTAACCAAGGTAGCACAACAGTAACGCATAATGCAGCCAAACAGCTAGCGCACATAGCTAATGGACTAGCGGCTATTTCAGACGTTGATTCGTTGACATCGTGCGCGTAGTAATCTTCGTCACGTTCGTATTCACGTACTTCAACGTCGCACCTAAAGCAAACACGTTGTTTCCTTGTTTTTGAACTCGTGCTATCACGTCTCAGCAGTAATGCTGAACCTTTACGCTCCAACTTCCAGCCTGGCTCTTGAAGTAACATTTGCGTCATTTTGTTGATGCTGATTATTTAGCTAACTTTTTAGAGATACCTTCCTTCCAACTAGACTTTAGCTCTGGATGAGTTGTACGATTTAAACCTGAAACATATAAATGAGACTTCACATAAATCAGATTTCAAGATAGAACGAATTGATTAGACGAGGAAAGGACGGAGGATACGAAGGAGGAGTTAAAAGAAAGGACAGTTTTCTGATGAGGGATGATCCTAGATTAGTGTCTCTTGGCTCTTTACGATTTGCATTTTACATGAGTATTTTCTACGGAAATTTATCTTCTGTTTAGAATAGCGGTTATATCTTTAATAAATTATTTTATCTTGCGATTTGAATAATTTTTTTTAACAAATAGTAATAATTACGGTGCATTGTTTATATAAAATTAATGTAATTTTTTCTTCATTAAAAAAGTTTTATCTTAATAACAAATGCTGGGGAATATTTCAAGCTATTTTTAATCTTAAAAATGCAAAGACCAATTTCGCCGAATAAAAATCATCAGCAATAAATTACAAAGAAAGAAAAAAAGAAAGCATTCAATTAAATTAGAGATCGTACAACGAAGTAGAAATACCGCAGAGCCAAAATCCATTTTGAATAAAATATCGAGGCGAATTTTTTACCCCCTACATATAACCGTTACCCAAAATGAAACTATCCCAAAGGCGCGAAGAAAAAAAAGAGAGAAAGAGCCAAAGGAATGAAGATTAATACGTTGGTGAAGGAAACCATTGCGTAAAATAACGAATAACGATGAGGATATAGGGCTGAAAAGCTGATGTTAGGCATCACATATATAACATCGAAATAAAGGAAGGGAAGTTTCAAAAAACAAAAAAAAAGAAGAAGAATGTGGCAAACAAACCACAGAGTAAAAATAAACTTACAGGATAAAGGCAACAAGATAATAAGAAAAAGAATGAGTCTGTGCATTATTAAAATCAGCCGCATAGGATAAAATGACTTCTTCTCTTCCTTTCGAAATGTACGAGGTACCAAATCCGGTTTCCAGTGGGGTATATACGCCAGTGAACTTAAACGATGTGGAATAAAAAGTAACGAGGAGAATAAGAAGCAAAAAAAAAAGGAAAAGCGACATAACGTCACGATAACATCCAGAAAACAACGAAGCTAGAAAATGATCTTATACATTTGGCAAAATACAAATATTCACTTGAACAAAAACGTGAGATTAAGCTAACAACGTCAACAATAAATTTACATAAAAAATCTATCTCGATTTCCACATGATTTATTTGCATGAGTTTCAAAGAAGCTTGTGTATCTGTGTGTCCTTCGACTATTATATACGCGTATAACATTAGCTTAGAAGTCAAGTAGTAACAGCTAAGTTTAAATATAATGTCTCGAACAACACGGTACACTAACTTACTTGTATTTGCTTTAGAAGCTATCAGGTAAAGCTATGTATATCCCAACATCTTTAGTTATATATACATATATATGAAGAAACAATGTTACATCAACTTCCTCTTCTGACAGAATGAGGATTAATAGAGGAGAGAGAGAAAGTTTTCCCCGTCTATATCTTCTCCTCAATTCATTCCCATTTAGTAAGCTTGCAAGTTAATCTATCTCTCTCTCTCGCTCTTTACCTGTATATACATAGAATTTAATGTTAATTTATCAAAGCTTTATTAAATTGCGTATATTTGTATTAATTACGCACAATTTATAATTATTTGATAAGATAACTAAAAATAGATTATAGTGGTGAAATAATTTTTTTCTCTTTTATCTCGGAACGTAAAGAAGAAAAAATGCAATTGGGCACAGTTAACGAACGAAAATCAGAGTCAATTACTATATAGAAACTACAAATGGACGGTACTCTATAAGAGACAGAAAGAAAAAAAAGAGAAGAAAAAAAATTCACATAGAGCTCACGGCTCGAACAAACAAAGGCTTTACGTACATGCACACACATACATATATAAAGGAACGACGAATTTAATTGAGAGAAAAAAAAATAAAAATAAAATAAAAAGATATCCAGAGAAAGAGTATATACGGACAAGCCATGTATGTACATTTATTCAGTATAAAGAGACTGTAGTTGAAAAGGAAAAAAACGGCACGCGTACAACGTTACTGCATGTATGAACGAGCATACTGTACACGCATAAAATGATGGATACAAAATGGTTCAGAATACATATATGAACGTGCTATCTTCTCTATCCAAACGAGCGGAACTATACTATCTCGCTTATTTTTTTTTTTTTTTAGTTGTACATGTACAACTGTATAGATTTGTTCATAGAAATTGTCATATATGAATGTTTGATCTGTCATGCAAAATCATGGAGTACCTCGTCAATATTGTCTTTCAAACGATTTTCTATATATCACTATGCTCAATGTGTGTGTGAGTGTAAAGTGTGTTTCATTCGCGATATCAAACGCTGCGAAAAAAAAAACAAAAAAATATCAGCGATATTTCATGAATCGAAATTTGAAATTTGATTTTCGTTATTCGCTCGACATGTGTTTCTATAACGATTGAACGTGAAATTGGTAAAAAAGACCACTTTTGTTTTACGGGAACGTTTTGTATATTGAAAAGTGATTTCCAAGATGTTTAAAGTAAATTGGTCTTAAGGAATTCAAAGAACAGATCAGAAATCATACGAAAATAAATCTCATAAATATGAGTAACGATGTCTTATGTTCTTCGAAACATTTTACAAGTTTAATGTTTTCAATATATAAATATAAATATCTTTATATTTTTTAAATTTTTATTAATTGAATTAAGCTGAAATATATTTAGTTTCTTTTTTTTTATTAAATTGATTAAGAAATAATCTTATAATATTTGAGCTTCTTAGAAACTCTTTAAAAATTATTATAGTGTATTTAAACAAATCAAATAATTTTAAAAACAAGCAAAGATAATATAAAATTTGATTTAGTATTATTTTAGACAACGATTTATAAAACTCCCAATATAACTTTCGTGATGTACAGTAGCTGAAACGTGTCTAAATACACGGTATACTAAATTCACTAGCGATAACGGTGCATTTGAGAGTAGAAAAGAAAGTCAGCTTGCTATATAAGAGGAGATTTTCAGGCCACGAGAACATCTTTCTTTCTAGTACCTATATATATATATATAATACCTAAAAAAGTTTGATCATTTTCAAACGATTGAAGAAAGCAAACTATCAAGAAGGACTAGAAAATCTCTTGTCGATATATATACATACACTATAAGATTATTTGCTTAGTCAAGTCTTTGTCGTATTGAATGCTGATCAGTTTCTCTTTCATGTGTGTGTGTGTATTTGTGTGTGGGGGTATTTGAAAGGGGTCAAACTAATGTGTATATATGTGTATGTATATCCCCAAAGGTGTAGGGGAAGAAGGGGGGGTTATATACAAGAAGAGATTATACGGGAACTTGTTACACTGAAAATCGATACCATTAATCCTTTGACGCTTAACCATGGCTTTTACCTAAGGTGTATGCTCTTGGGTCACGTTGTTTTTCTTAATTGCGTTTCTAGAGCCTCGGCCAACAGAAGTGCAATTACAAAGTTGTTTTGTTGTATACTATAAAAGATCGAAACGACTTCTAAACAAAAAAAAATTTAATTGCTAATTTACTTTATTTTCATTTTACTCTTTTTTTTTATTAGTTTTGTTCTTATTTTATAAAAAGATACTGCAATTAGTGCAAAGGTTGTTATAGTTTTATTATTAAATTTCGAAATACTGATTATTACACTTTTTGCAATTTTTTAAAAAGTAATAATTACAAAGTAAGAAAGTTTAATGAATCCATGTAATAACGAATTTTTTTCAAGTTCGTCAACTTTAATTAGTTTAGCACTATAAAAAGTAGCTTTCGAAAGGAAAAATTCTGAATATTTAAACGTAAGCATAAAATATAGAGTATTACTAAATCGTCTTTAATCCAAATAAACTTAAGTGGAAA
This sequence comes from Anastatus disparis, assembly GCA_017163975.1. Classification (NCBI taxonomy): domain Eukaryota; kingdom Metazoa; phylum Arthropoda; class Insecta; order Hymenoptera; family Eupelmidae; genus Anastatus; species Anastatus disparis. Next base: position 6,940,681 of record JAFFSR010000226.1, read on the forward strand.
TCAACTTGGAATAGTGAATTTGGTAATCCTCCACTAACAAATCTTCATTTATATATATATTGAGTAGTACACAGAGATACTTCGGAGACACAGAACAGGCGACAAGCATCAGAAGTAGAAGCAGTAACGTCAAAGTTATCAAAGAGTTCTCTTTATATATACTATCCCAGCCCAAAGTTCTATATATATATATATCAGAAATCGGTGCTTTATAAGTAAGCTAAATTATTGGGGACGATGGTTAGAGGACGTATCGTATATGCTGACAATGACGACCACAAGCAGCAGCAACAAGCCTGCTAGGGAAAGTTCATGCATAAGTAGGGTTTCTAGTCTCGTGCTTTCGTCCTTCACCCCGAATTGCGATCACTAAATTCTCTCTTCTCTCTCTTTCCTTCCTATTCTTCTCACCCCCCGTTTCTCATAAACGTCGCGACACGTGTGAAATTGCAAGATTGTAAAACGTGTGTTTAACGGTATGTTTATAATGCAAAGCTACATTTTACATGAGAATCATACATTACAAACCGTTTCAATTAAAAATTCTCATATCGACATATGCGTTCGTTTGTATTCGTTTCTTTTTCATTTTCATTGAAAATTTTCAGGGCCAGGAAGGGGAAATGTAACTCACGGTAGTGTTTAATATTCTTTTTTGCTTGGGTGTACACACGCTTATATTGCGGTGGATAAAGAAAGAATCCAGTTTATTTCTTTTTTGTGGATTCTGGCGTTTTATATACGTCACAGTTGAAAATGTAAATACGATGTTGTTTTTTTTCGAGATTTTTAAATTCACGGTTTGAATTATGCGGATGGCATATAATAACAATTTATATTTGAGAAAGAGAAGAAGAAAAAAACTGTCTGGCTTACTATTTTGAGAAATGAAATTCAAGCTTTTCAGAATCAAAAAGCAAAAAAAAAATCTTTTGTTTTGAAAGAAAATGCATATATAAATATTCAGGAATGTGTATAGCTTTGTAAATTTAACTTTGAGCTTTGCATAATGAATCATAGCATACAATGGAGAATCCAGATTTTTTTAAATCAATTCTCAAAGTGCGATAACATATTTTAAATTGCGATAATGTCTTTGACATTCTTGAATATTATGAAACGAGAAAAATAATATTTTTTGTTATTCAGTAAACATTATTCTTCAAAACGTATATGATATAACGATTAAATAAAAACATTATATTGATGATAATATTATCGTCCCATAGCGAAAACATTTCAAAATTATAACTAAATTTTATTTAGCATCTTCAAATATTTGTGCCAAAGAAAAATGAAATTAATAATATTAAATTTTCTACTTCGAACTTATCTAATATTGCTCAGAAGAAAAAAAATAAAAGATAAGTACTCTTCATCGCATTAAAACTAAATTAAATTATTGAATTTCATATCTATAATCTTATATTCGATTAAAGAAAGGGGAAAAAAAGAGAAACTGAATTCTTCATTAGCAATTATCGAAAAATCACGTAACCGTTATTAAATCTTTTTTTTTCTCCTCTTCTTAACAAATTTAACAATCCATATTTAATTAGAATCGATCGATGAGTAAAACAAGCAGAATAAAATTAATAAAAAAGCACTTGAGGAAAAGGAAAAGAAGAGAAAATCTCCGGCTACGGGTATATAAACGTATATAATTTCATTTGTATATATCTAAAATTCGCGAAAGCTCATCCTGTAAGGATTATAAGAGAATTCTAAATTTCACGAGTAATACTATATGTATATAGAAGGTATCCTATACGTGCATATATATAAGGAAACAGGTTTTCGTTATAAGCTTTAACGCGTATGTAGTAGTAGAAGCAGTAGCAGAAGCGGCCCCATATATAATTTCCGGGTGACTCAATTACCTTAGCCAGATTTCTTTAGGGAGAACTGTCTTCTCTCTATACGTGTGTATGTATATGAGCAATGTATGTATATATGCTACAGCCTCTCTGGTTTTCCAGCAGCAGTAGCAAGCTAACTCGATTTGCTTCGGTTATATAGTCGTGCTCCTGAGAATTCGTTAGTCGGAATCTTGCAACTTAATGTCTTTTTTTTTCTTTTATTTTTATTTCCACTTCGTCTTTAAGATGGTACCTGTAGAGCCAGCTACTGTGGAATCAATGACTACTGTTTTATTTTTTACGCGCTTGCAAAATTGTTTTTCATCTTAGATTATTTATAAACTATTTTAGGATTTCGCATTCGTTACACAATCATTGCATTTATTTAATTTACAAATTTATATTTACGAACGTCTAGTCCAAAATTCATTTATTTTTAAATAAATTTATTTATTTTTGTAATGATACTTTGGCGATCATAACATCTTAAATATAGTTGGAAAATAATTTCGTATTTTAATTAAAAAAGAGCCAATATTTTACCGATGCACGCCAATATTTTGCAAAAAAAAAAAATCACAAGATGCTTATTTTTTTTTCTTGAATTTAATATTATGCAACGAGGAAAAAAAATTATGTGGATGACAAGTAAATTTAGATATTTTAAATAGAACGATACTAATTCTGGATAAGTAATGTTGCGCAAGTAAATTTTTTTTCTTTTCCTTATATTCTATTCAACGTCGTACGAAAAAGAATCATGCATAATTTGGTACTTTTCAACGTTTCCTCCCCGAAACGAATTACAAAACGAAATCATGATGCTTTTATATACTGTGGAAGTCAATGAAAATTCCGTACACGAATGGGCAAAAAAAAAGTTAAACTTTAATCGTCGTCATTTGCATAAATTATTCGTCAGAAAGTCGAGAGAAAAAGGCAACGAGGAGAGAGAGAAAAATAAAAAAAAAGAAGAAGAAAAAGTACGCCAGTAATCGTTTCGCGATACATTTGAAAGTAGTGCACTTTTCAGTGTACGAAAAAAAAAGTTTCTGAATTTTCACGAGGCATTTACCACGCGACATTGCTACGAAAAGTTAAAGCTTGCAAGTTTTCCGTTTTTAGTAGAGTTTACGCAAATATACATGTATACACGTATAAACATAAGAGGACTCATGATTAAGCGTATGTTGCCAGCTAATATTCCGCTCTCTTAATCCGACTTTGTAAAAGCGAGCGGAAAAAAACATGCGGCTAGGGAAAAAGTTAACGTAAAAAAGAAATACGACCAGAGAAATAACTGAGAAGTATTCTTTTGAAGAAGATGCCTCTCTAAGACGGAAAATGAGAAAAAAGTATATATACGCGTATAAACAAGGACGAATGAAGTAAGAAAAGTAAAGGGTCAGTAGTAAGCTTTTTCTACCATTTACTAAATTGGAAGCACTGCTTTTTTTCCCTTTTTCTTTATTGCCTTAAGGCTCGCTCTCTTTCATTTTGTCTTTATTTTTCTCGCACTTTTCTACTTTATTTTTATGAGTAACCAACCTCCTTCTCTCCTCTGATATCAAGAAACTAAACGAGAGAAAAAAAAGAATTCGCTTTCTATGTCCTCTTCTTTATCGCCAAAGCTCTCGTCAGTTTGAATCTGTATTACGAGAATCTGAGATATACCTAAGTTTTCTGCTTAAAATGCCATTTGCAAAGATTCATAAAAAAGTAGAAAAAAAGATTTATACTGATTTAACTGTATAATTGGTTAATTCAAGAAAAACTTTTAAATTATGTTGGGAATTGTTATGAAAATTTTCATTTCTTTTCGAAACTTTGAAGAACCATTAAAACTTTTTTTTATTATATTACGCGATTGTTTTACTTCAATAATTGAATATATTTAAATAAAAATTGAGATTCCATTATTATTATTTGAATTAAATAAATTGATTGATGATTTTTTATTTTTATGTTTTTAAAAAAATAAAAATAAAATTATTTTTCCTTTTTATTATTATACCCATTTCAGGAAACTCATTCAAGCGTAATTTCTTTTAAAGTGCCACCATATAACACTTGCGGTTGTAGAAACGCGTTTCCTTACCCTATAAATCCTTAGAAGTTTCTGTAATTATCCTAGCTATAGTCTCTGACGCAAGAAGAACTTTTCCTAAAATTTACTCTACCAATAGTCGATTTATTTCAAAATTTTTTATACTTCATATATCGTGTTTAATTGTTTCCAACTCGTCAAACAATTCTACGGTGTAATCATAAACCTTAGAAATTTAGAAATCATTAAATTTTCAGAAACTCAATAGAAAAGAAAAATGTATCAATGGAATCAAATTGAAAAAAATTTTAACACTTTCAATTCAATATATACAATAACAAGTGAAGGTTACTTTAAGAGTTATTTTTTACAACTTTATCTTTGATCTTTCATAATCTATTTTTTACAAAACTGACTTCCCTTGTCCATCCAACCCGGAAAAATTCTACTTCATATTGAAGTTTCAATTGTTCAAGTTGAATGAAAAGAAAAGATTTAAATACTTTAGCCTATTGTGTTCACGTTAACTTGAAGTGTGGCTTATGATTGTTTGGATTACCTACAGTTAGACAAATATTTTTTGTAATAAAAGAACAAAAATAGCCTTTAGAACAATATAAAATTAGCATAGATATCACAGCTTTTACAACTCTGTCTTTGACATATATTGAAAATATAATAGATTTTTATGAAAACAATTTTATTTGTTATAAAAAGCATTTGTTTATTAAAAATTCCGCGTTTAATTCATATAAAACGTTCTAGAAAGATTTTTCAATTTTAAATATTAAATAGGAATTAAAAAGCATATAATATTACCAAATTATAATATAATCTTATCAAACAAATACTTTGATTGAAAGATAGATTTTATTATAATACCGATAACAATAAATTTTTAATCATTAAAAAAAAAAAATACTTTAAAATAAATTAAAAGAAAAAAAAAATCCAACAACAAAAGCTTATTCTTAACGGACTCGCAACTTGCGCATTTATCGATAAAATCTGAAAAGCAGATAGAACGGTTATTATTCATGAATTGAAAAGCGTATTACAGCAGCAGCATCGGAGCGCGCGCTGAACAGTACTGAGCTTTGCTATGTTTTCACTTTGACGTTTTTACTCTGCTTATATATCTATATACACGTTCCGTCAGAGGATTAGAGTTTGGATCAGCTATCGCAAGCTTACGCTACGTAAGCACTGAAAAAAATAAAGAAAAAAAAGGCAGAAATTGTAGAAGAAAAGAAAAGCCCAGAGAGAACTTGACTGCTAAAGGAAATAATATATGTATATACAGAGAGGAGAGAAAAAAAAGAACGTAATCGGAGAAAATCCACGTCTATGGGAACCGCATTACTAAAAGCGTTTTTTGGAATTATAAATTTCCAGGTTATACGAAACGGAAAAATGTAAACGAAAATCAGATTTCACGAGTATATGAAGCCAATGGAAAAACTGGCAAGAGAATCTTTATACATTCATATGTAGTTTCGCCAAATATAAACGCTACCCTAATGTACCTTAATTGATATACGAGGGGACCTAATACAAGCTATGAGTGGCTATAATCGACGCAGACAGAAGAGAACTACTACCATGAAATATTATTAATTGAAAGCTTCAAATACAATAATGCAAATGGTAAAAATATTAACCAAGGAATTAAATATATAAAATAAGCGAATCGTTATTTTCTTTCTTTTTTTCCTTTGTTGCCAATGCGATATTATTATTATTATTATTATTATTATTATTGCAGGAAAGAACATTTTCACAGTATAAAGCTTTTCGAATCGTTTTGTGTGCAATCAGTATTTGGTATTTCGTTTCTTTTTTGTTTTTTTATTTTTTTTTCGTATCATTGACGTTTATGCTTTGTGCTGTTTGCTGATGTTTTAATTGGATAACGTCAATCAAGATCATTATGACAAGTTGCCATTTTTTATTATTCAATGATTTATATTACTTTTAAAAGAGATTTTCAATTCGATTTATTTTTTATTATTATTCAAAGTTGAAAGCATCGGAATGAAATAGAAATCTTTCATATTATTAAACATTTTTTTCTGAATTCTTTGGTATGCAATATAATTCAAAATTTTTAAATTTAACGAAAATCCAAAAAATCATAGACTGAAGTTGAAGTATTCAATCTTAGACACACAAAAAGACTTCTAAAATCTCTTTTTTTCTGTTTTCAAATTTCATTTTAATAAAAAATCTGAATACCTTAGAAAATTTTTACATATGCATGTGCATGAATACCAAACTAAGCTTTAGTAAAATATTTCCAATAATCGATTTTACAAAAAAAAAATTTCAAAATCTTTAACTTATTGGATTTAAGAAAAGCTTTACATAATCTTATTTATCGAACATCAAATCGTACTTTCGAAATAAAGTAATCAAAAAAATATTAATCGTTTCTAAAATAAACAATATTCGTCACGTACGCATATCAAAACGAGAAGTGTCAACAACACGTTAATAAAAGAATTCGACAATTGCGTTAAAAAGAAAAACATTGACGTTATACCATAGCCAGCCGCGCATCGATACATACATAGATTATTAAAAAGACATACGCGTATTTCGCATATATGATTAGACAAATTAAAATTGCGTTCGAACATCGAGGTCACATATCGCGTAATCTTTTATACTCAAACGGAAGCTTTTTCAGTACGTGATAACCTTGAGGACATCGACGAATAACCTCTAAATCTGCAATTCTCGATTCTTCAAATACGCAATTAAAAACTAGAGAAAAGAATGTAGTTTTTTTCTTCTATTTTAGGGGAAGGGAAGAAAGCTAATAGATGGACAAGGGTCGAGACTTTGGGTATCCTAGGAATGTCTATTTTGTACGGGAAGACATTTCTAGTGATTTAATGTTAGCTCCCTTCCGAAAGTTAGATAGAGTTTCTTTCTTATTTCCAAAGACTTTGTAGTGTTTTCAGCTTTTTTTTAATATTACCCTTTAGATGGGTTTTGTGTCTGGAATGAAAATTTGTAATAGGTTTTTAACGGTTCATTAGTTATTGTTATTTTGTTATTTTACATATAAAACGATTATATTATTGATTTATTTAAAAAAGTTAAAACAATGAATAGGTTATTTTTAAGTATGATAAAATATTCACTAACATTATTTGTGTAAAAAATTTGAAGAATATTAAATAAATTTTCCTCGTAAAAGTTTTATTAGTTACTGCTTAACTATCCCACGTATTTTTTCGCCTGTGCAGTAAAATAAAATTTATTCAAAAAATTTTTAATTTTAACAGTTAAATTTAAATTTAACCATTGAAATGATTTTTTATCTGTACATCTTATTATTTCTTGTATGAAAAAAGAAATTTGAATTCCGAGTATAAAAACGTGATTTTTTCGCGAAAATGATAAGGTGAAATAATTTCTTTGTCACTTTGATCAGATTATAGCTGTAATCCTAATTCGTTTCTATAACAATAATATCTGCTTGACGTTTTTATTGATAAGATAGTCATATTGATACAAGTCGCAAAAAGTGCGTGGAAAAAACAAACTCATAATATACGTTATTTAAACGACAAATTTTCGAGAAACGTCTTTCAGTTAAAAAAGTTTTTAAAGTATTTAAAAATTCATTCAAAATTTTTAGAAAGTATGTTACATTATGTAAGTGCTTCATTAAAAATAGGCCCATTTTGAAACCGCAAAGTATTAAATCAACTTATAGCAGATAATTTTATTCGTATAATATACTTTTTTGAATGAATAATGAATTAATGAACAAATCCAATTTTTGCTAAAGTTTAAAAATGCAGGAAAATTAGTGCTTTGACTAAAAGTCTGATTGTGCATGCCTAGCATAGAGGTAAATTCTCGACAAAATTTCAGCCTCTTTCTCTTAAGTTTAGACAACGTATATGCAGCAAATTTTTCATGTGCATGAGAGAATGCAGTAGCAGTTTGTAGCAAGAATTTGAGGATGCAGCAACTCTCTTTTACTCTCTTTTAGGCGTTAGTTGCTTCGAGAAGAAAAGAAAAAAGCTTAATTGGCGAAGTTTAAGTCGAGTGGGTTCGCCCCCCTGTAACCCCTTTTTATTTTCAGAAAAATAAGAGAGAATTTGTTTGTTGATGAAATTATGAAAATAGCTGCTATTTTATTAATACCCAGAGTGGGTGTAATGTTTACGTGACAATTTTCGCGTTCTTAACAAGGAAAAATCCATTCGGTGCTATTTAATTTGATTACTCACGGACAAATAAATCTTCGTTTTATTTCATTCATGTTGGATTTTTTAAGAAAAATTAATTTGTTTGCTTATCGAATTTGCGCTTTTTATTTAACAAGTTGAGAGGTAAAATTAGTTTTATGAATGGTTCGTTGGTCCGCTCAAGGTTTGTATATGAAAAGTTAAATAATCACGTGATTCTTTGGATGCTGTTAATCAAAATATTATAGAGGAAAATCGGATGTTCGTTTCCTTGTAAATAAAAACATAAAATAACAGGGTCGAATGTTTTTAACGTCATTATTGTTTAAATTTTACTTTCTCTAAATCTTGAATCAAAGTCATTTGAATTTTAAAAATATTTTTTACGACGTTATTATTTATGCGATTTAATAACTTTACTTTATTAAATATTACATTCATAAACAACAAATTCAGGTTATAATTATAAAATAAGATTTAATCATTAAATCTTCAATAACAAAATTAAATCGCAAATTGAATTAACTAATTTAAGAAGTCGAAAATAATAATTTACGTTGCAAATATGCAATCCAAATGTTATTCTAATACTTTAATTCATTCTATTGAGAAATTCATATTTATCAATGAGATATCCAAACAAAATTTCGAGTAAACTATATGAATGAAACTTTGTGTGTTATTCATCGACTAAAAATAACAAATTTCTTTTTAAAAATAACAATTTTAGAATTCATTAAAGTCTAAATTAGATCTCAATTATAAAATGTTGTAAACAAAAGCGAAAAAATTAATATAGATAGGATGAATCAAAGATAAGTTAGTCAGAAAGTATTTTTTTTTGTCAACAGGGCAACTTTTTTCGGTTAGTTCAAGTTAAATATAGTCCAATCACGAAGCCAAAGTTAAATCCTGAGTTTTATTAATACACCGGAATCCCAAGTAAAGCTCTGTCTTTTTTTTTTCATTTTCATTCTGATCTCTCCTACATGACTGTTGAAAAAAAAATCTTGCGGTAGGTATTTCGTACCAATTCTAAACAATGCAAAATACGAATGAAATATGCTAAGCATTCGATGCACGAAAACTATTTAAAATGAGTAATCGGTTTAGAATTTAATAAAGAATGTAATTAAATTTTAATTAGTCATTAAATGGTTTACTTTAAGATGGATAATTTTTATTCTGTATCTTTGCATACTATTTTTCAGAAATTTATTCTGCGATTTTCAACAAACTAAAGCGATTTTACTACAAACTGTATTGTAAAATTTTTTCGCAAAACAATAATCTATCAGTGAATTTACACTTTAGCTATACATCACAATGAAATTTCCGTTTTGTACAGTAATAAAAATGAGTAAGTTTTTCTCGAAAAGTTTTTCTTCGGCATAACAAGACAAGAATACGTTATGATAACTTGCAATTCTGAAAATGCAATTTTTCCGAAACTTCATCTCTCTCTCTTTCTTTTCTTTCAGCTCATAGAGAGAAATATGCACATATGATACGAAGAATAACTTGAAAACGGATTGAAATATCGATTCGAATTTTCTTATGCAAATGTGTATCATAAAAGAAGTAAAATTGCTCGTGCATCTGGATCACACAGGAGAGAGAAAAGCTTGGAATTTGCAAATTTTTTCGATGACTTTACTGAAATCCATACGCTTTACAAAAGAACTGTTATTATCGTAAATCAAGAAAAATCAATAAGTTTTTTTCCCTTCCTTTCCCCAAACTCCCCTGTAGAAAAAAAGACTACTTTCAGCAAATTGCCAATCTTGCGCGAAGGTATTTTTCTTTATACAAAAACCTTGATCCAGATTTTAGAAGAGGACAAACATTTAGTCGAAGAGCGCAAATCACAGGCATAAAATAAAAGGAAAGGAATAAGAAGAATAAGAAAAAAAATAGCTGCACGCGCGAAAGATCAAAGACTGGTTTGGAGTACAAAAGCTGAACATAAAAAAAGAAAAAGACATAAATTCTCTATTGCCATCTTTCTCCTTCGCCTCCTCTCCCTATCCTTCGTCTTACAAAGTAAGTCTTCAGATTTCTACAAAAGCTCAAAGCTTTTAGTAAGTAAGAAAATTTGACGTCTAGTTAACAATTCGTACAAAAGACCTTCCTCCCCCTTCGCTCCCCTTTGGCTTTCCATACTATACATTATGTTTTCTACCATATAATACATACATGTATACGTGCATGCATACGCGAACGCATTGCAAGCTGCTGCATTACTGTCGCCGCGCACAAGATCGTTAGTCATTGCCCTGTTTACATATACCCGACACTCTCACAAACATATTTTATATATATATGCATATGTATATAGACGGCAGTAAGCACAATGGATTCGTGAAAATATATATATATATGTATATTATCCAACGACAATGACGTTGCAAGCACGTCGAGATTCCAAAATCGCATTACATAGTAGCTGTCGACATTCCCTATACGACAAAGCTATATATAGCTCGCTAATTATTCAAAAACCAACCCTTCCCTCTATCAAACGAATATCTCAGGTGTTACCGATAACTCCGGGTTCTATTGTTTTTTCTTTCTTTTTAGCTTTTAATGTTTTCCAAGCTTTATAATGATTTATTTAAAGAACAAAAAAGCGACGACGGCGACAAACTCGCATATACTCAAACTCGTTAAATTAATCATGCACTACACAAGGCGCTTTTATCTTTATAGTGTTTCAAAGGTGATGTAAAAGAAAAAAAAGAACGAAACGTATAAGTAATTACAATGCAAATTTTTCTTTTTTCATTTTGTAAGGTGGAATGACCGGAATAAAATTTTATCACTGTAATTGAAAGAGAATTTATTTGTTGTTTATTATACTATTAAACAACATTGTATAATGATTGAAGCGATATATTTAAATTTCAATTATGTAAAGGCATTACACGAACGTTTACATAACTTATATATTAAGTTTTCACTTTCGCTCAACCGAGTAGTCGCATGATTTCATAATTAATTTTCATAAAAATAACGTTGATAACCATTAAATAATTAAAACTTAAAAGATAATTATTACTTTTTGCTGTAGTTTCAAACTTTGTATTTACATTTGATTATGCATAGCTTTATAAATCTAACTTTATCAAATTAAGCTATTTTAAAAGAATTGGCTTATTTTTTTTTATTTCGAGTTTCATTCATTAATATTCACTTTTCAAGATAGCCGCTCTCTTTTTCAAATTGAAACAGATTATATCTTTCTCTTTTTAGAGATTTTCCGCGCACCTGCCATTATCTACTTTCTTTTTTTTTATTATTTTAATGGTAAGCCATTTATCATTATTCGTTATAGCTATATAAATACCGCGAGATTTTTATATTATACGTTGATAAAACGATAGATTATTAAAAAGTAATTTTTCTCAATTAAAATCGAAATGTTTTCATTAAAAAGTCATTTTGAAAATTTGCATGCGATTCATGCCTCATCGACGTCTATATAGAAATTTTTCAATGAACACATACAAACTCGACAAATTTGGCATACCTTTAACACTCATAGAAGAAAAAATAATGTTTAATTTATGTTCATTACCACACTATTCAAAAAGACACTTGTTTGTATTATGCGACTTAATGAGTCATCCTTTTAAAACTACGCCGCATTGGTATGGCAATAATCGTGCGTAATGAAGCTTTAGTGTGTGAAAAGCAAAGTATAGAAAAAGGAAACAAGAAAAAAAAAAAGAAAAAAATGTTTATACAAGTTATCGATTACAGTTTCATTTTTTTTTCTTTGTATACGAGAAATGCATGTATGCGATAGGTCAACAATGACGGTATATACGAGGACTTTGTACCCATTTGACAAAACAAAAGATATTAAATAACTGATATAAATAATTCAATGACGATAATTGCGTGTTAGTTTATAATTTTTTAATCGCGTTTCTATTTTAATGCACATCTTTAAACATTCCTTATTTCTTTTAGAAATAAAGAAATCTTTACGCTATCATTGCATAAAAAAGAAGATTTTTAAAAGTTCTTATGCAAAGTTAAGCCTCTTTAATCATTAACAAATTCTTTCATCTTATTCTTTTGTTTCTTTAAAACAAAAGAATTGCTTTTTTTTCAAAATATTGCTATCAAATAAAATTCCTCCCACGCGAGTAATTTAAGAGAGAAAAGGGGAAGATTAAAGGAGAGGAAAGGCATCCCTTGTGGAATGGTTTTTAAAAAAGATATGTCCCAATGAAATAACCGTCTAGTTGCGTGGGCGTTAAAGAATTTCTTTCTTACTTCTTTTTTTTCACTTTAACGCGCTAAGAGATGGAATAAAAAAAAAGAGACAAGATCGATAGAGATCAAAAACATCCCTCGAGAAAAATGACCCTATCGTGAACTCATTCTTCTTCTTTTTATTATTATTATTTTTCAGAGGAAAGAAAAAGGATGCGGAATGTTTTTACTTTGTGACAAGTAAATTGTTTTCTTAGATTATTTATCATATTGTCAAGGTGGAAATATATCGATAAATGTATGTGTGTCAAAAAATATATGATTAATTATGTAAATATATTATTTAAATATGATTTATTAAAAAAATTAAGCATTACATGGATTAATTAGTTTTGATTCATGTGAAAATTAATGTCGTAAAATTAAATTACTTGAAAATATTAAATTCGAGATAATTAACGAGTAAATAAATTATTGAAGTTTTAATTTTAATAAAAATACATCTTGAAATTTCAAAATATTTTCATTCAACAATTAAAAATTTTCCACGTACCAAATTAATGAAATATTCAAATAATTGATAATTAAATTTTCTATTATTAAATTGTAAAAATAATTTTTTTCATTTTTTTTCTCAAATAATTTTGTTATATCAAATAACTTCAACAAATTTTTAAAATTTTATAAAGGATGTCAATCAAGTCTAAAATTAAATTAGGACGTATCAATTTTCATTTTATTTTATGAAACATAAAATAAAAAGAAAGAATTTCGATGTATTTCAGTTATTTTTGATACCAATGCCACACTCTATTTTTCAACTTTCTACAACTTTCTTATCTCCAAAATAACCTTTATTACCTTCAAATATTCAAGGTCTATAAAAATTAAAACTGCGGGCCATTTATTTCACAATATGTTCAATTGAAATCCATGGTTCCTTAATACAAAACACTTCGACATGAAAAAAAACTACTTAGCATAACAACACTATTTTTCAATATAGTATTATGAAAAAAAAAATGAGAAAAAAATTTCCTTGTCACAACGCAGATGGTACGACACGTGGAAAGATTTGAGGAATCACAAAAGAAAAAATTGCATATAAATACGTACCTTGTTCAATATAAAAACCGAATTTGAATCTCTTCGATCAGGCGAAATAAGCAAACAAATTTCAAGCGTAGTTTTAAAAAAATAATATACGCCTCAAGATGCTGGGACCGGTTATATACACCTCTCCGAAAGATCTTATATGACTTTCACAGTTATATCTGCGCAAAAGCAAAATAAAGTAACCAAAAAAACTAAACAAGTTTTCAAGTTTAAATCTTTATTTTGAACGGACTATATGTATAACACGTAATAAGAGAAGTTTTTTTAATTTTATAAGAAGAGGACCGGCTCGAAGCGCGTCCGGCACGCTAGTGAATGCTTAGCGCGCACGCCAGTTATAAGAGAGTATAACATGCTTTGGGCTGGAAGAGCTGTGCGCGCATACAACACAAGTATAGCGAGAAAGACAGAGAGAGAGAGAGAGAGGAGAAGGGAAGAAAAGGAAACTTTGGAGTAAGAGAATGATAGAGAATATAAAATAAACTGCCCCCTACAGTACTATAGGAATATGAGCGGTCGATTCCATTCGTACCGTCTGCTTATTGGTACACGAGTTACCGCGTAACCAAAGCCGCGTGGCTATACATTTAATGTATAGATTCTTATTTTAACAAATCTTTAACTATTTATATAAATCTTCATACGATACACGTTTGTTTTAATTTTTTTGTTTACACCAATTGCATTTATCGTAACGCAATTGGCAATGCAAAAATAACTTGTTAAGATTCACGTAATATTAAATATTTATAAACAAATTTAAAACATTGTTTTAAATTTATCTTCAAGTTGTATTTATTTATAAATTATAAAAAAATACAATTTTAGTGAAGAGAACTTGACAAATTTTATCATTTCGTATCAATAATAGGCTTTTCAAAATTCTTATCATTTATGTCGAAAATATTTTCCTATATTGTACTGATAATGGATCGTATAATTCGGAGCCAAAATGCATTTTCTTTATTGTTTCAACTTAATTTTTTTTTTAAACATTTTTGAAAAACACTTGAAAATTTTTTTTTTAAAACAATATTGCCCGTTATTTTTATTTAAATTAAATTTTCATTATACGTTTATTCTTATATTTATAAACAAATACATTACTAAATTTCAAATTTTTTCATTTAATCTTCTGTAAATTAGTGGGTGCACTAATTTACAGAAGATTAAATGAAAAAATTTGTTTAGACGAATAAACTTAAAAATAAAAGCAAATTTACAGTATGGATTTCTTATATAGTTAGGTCATTCACCAAGTGACTATATACATTATAATCGACAACTTCTCATCGGCTTTCCTATCTACTTTTCTCTCTTATTCTTTTGTTTTGTTTCCGCACTTTAGGCGAAGCTCCTCGGTTACTTTTGTGTTTCCCTCTTTTTCACGATATTTTTACACGAAGCGCCAGTTGTAAGAGCGTGATTGATTGTACTTTTATTTCTAGTTGAAAATTAAGCCCCGGACTGACGAGGTTATTGTTTATTTCTTAATATTTTATTTCATTAACTTTCTTTTTCAACGAAACTTTTTAATATAATTAAAAGATAAGAAAGTTAAATATCATTTATGATTTGATTATTTGATTATTTTCGACTTAAATATTCCATGACCAGACCCGTTTAAAGAGTAAAATTGACATTTTGATAAGCTAAATTTTATCAACTTGAAAAGCTTTTACAGCATTAAGTAGAAAAATATAATAAACAAACTAATACACTCAATGCTACATTTTCCCTTTTTAACTAATGAAATAAAAATGAGATTAAAGTTCATCAATTAAAATATAAAAATATTTTCTATAATACTAATTTTCCAGAGTACATGTGCCAGCAGATCATCGGCGCTTTGGACATTAACTATTTTAAAGCGTAAATCCTCTTTAAAATTTTTTTAATTCCATAAACATTTTAATAATCCTTTGCTACAAGTGCATAAAATATATGAATTCAGTCTGCTCGGGCTATTTATAACGTGGAAAAAGGTTTTACATTCATGTTTTCTGTTTTTAGCATTAACGTTAAAATACGATATATGCAAATGTTTTCCAAAACCCCTTTTACATGTATAACCATTAAATGGGAATATATACTTTAATCCAGTTTTAATTATAAATAGTTTTTTTACAATGAGTAATACTATTTATATATCAATCTACGTATTAAGTTAGATTAAAATAATGAAGTAACAACTATTATATAATTAATAAATATAATCTTTTGAATTAATTTTAAAAAAAGAGAAGAAGATTCGTATGTACGAATGCGTAACCGATAACTGGTTATTCTCCGTTTGATCTAAACTATTGGCAACTTTAAAGCGCGATTAAACTTTGTTATTTTTATAATAAAAATTTTTTCGTTATCGCTTATACGTACGAATATAAGTAGTTTAAAGATAAGTAGCGCACGAGGTTTGATTGTGAAATATACGCAGAGTGTATGTGCATAAGAGAGAAAGAGACAGAACAAGCGAATAAATATCAGAGAGACGAGCCTCCAAGCTTGACTCGTTTCTCGTTCAGCCAATTGGCTCTGATGTCTGGTTCTTTCTATAAAAGGTCATTGACGTCATTTTGAGAGCTCGTACATACACGAATAATATGTATGTATAGCAATAGAAAGCAATAATATAAATTAGCATTAAAAGTTTAAATTATCTGTTAAGATGAATATGGTTTAACACAGAGATAAATTGTTATACAGAATTTGTGTAAAATGGAGAGACGGGATTATGGGATGTTAATAACTTTGAATGATATTAAATCCAAAATTATTCTATAAATCATAACAAATATAACGCATATATTAAATTTTACTTGAAATATATTCAAAATAGATAAATAATTTTTTTTTAATGCAGCATATTTATAGATTTTTTATTTGATACTATATTTTGAAATATTATTGCTCGAAAGAATTTTCATTTTGATAACATAATATCTATTTAATTTAAAATTTTTTAAAATATCAATTGACTTTATTTTTACAGTCAAAAACTGATGTTTATCTTCTAAATATTTTTCTTTGTGAAGAAAAAAAAACTACTCTTATCAAACGTTTTCAATAACATCAATCAACTTACAAAAATGACTAAAATAAAGTAGAACAATATTTTTTTGTTCCTGATAAAAAGAAAAAGATATTCTCATCTAAAAATAGTGTGTATATATATCAAGGTCCTTATTCCCTTTCGTATCTTCAAGCACTTATAATAGAGAATTGGTGTAGAGCCAAATGTATTATAAAGCGGTGGTATCTTGTACCTATAAGCTCCAGAACGCGTACTTTTTACTTAATTGTTCGCGAGAGGGAGAGAAAGAGAAAGATTAATCGGGCGCAAAGTTACTTCGTTCGAAATAAATCAATTGCATGCATGTGTGCGGGAGGGTGGGAGGGCTGATGGAGAAACGAACGTATGAACACGTTCGCAGGAATTCTAACAGTTTAACTGTTAGGTTATATGGCTGATAACGCAAAAGAGAAAGAGAAAGAGAGAGAGAGAGAGAGAGAGAAAGGGACAATGAGATATATACATATACAGTCATTGGCTATAGAGATAGTATGTTAATCGATTTCTCTTCTCCCCTATGCTCTGTCGATATTGAGTTTGCCATTGTACGATGGGAAATGGCCGGACTCGATTGGGTAATAATCTCGATTGATGATTACAATACCTCCCGTTATGGGATTCCGATATATATCTATATATATATAAAATATGAAAAACTTGGCAATCCTATATTCTTTTTTATTATATGCAAAGGCAAAAAAGTCATGAGTTCTAATAACGTTTTAAATGGAAATTGCCAAATGAAATGGTACTTCGAACTTTATTTTATTTCTGTAGATGTTTCATATTATGAAACAATCTATGAGTGGCATTTAATTTTGTTATTGCAAAATTAATAACGAGCTATATTGACATTAGTTTATACACAATGTGTTAATCTTGCAATGCGTAGATTACTTTGTATCATGTGCTGTCGATGGATACGATATCTCACAAAAAGACTAGTAAAACGTTTTGCTTTGATGAGTAAACATAAATATGAAATTTCAGTCCAATCTGATTTGTTGTTTGTGCACAAATAAAAAAAAGTTTGATATTATCTATATTGACTTAGATATGTGCTCTTTATAAATACTCGTATGCATTTAGTACAATAGAATTCCAAGAAGTACTAAAAATAAATTAAAAATTTAATTTGCATTTAAATTCACAAGAAAAGTAGTGCAAGTGATCCACGAACAACGAATTATTCCAAAACCATAAAATATCTTATTATTGTAACATAAAATAACAATTCGAAGAATAACGATCGGACAAAACATAAGATAATAGAATTTAAATAATCCATCTCATTGAAAACTTGGGCATATTTCTTAGTTAAGAGAACAACAAAATTTCTCACTTTGTGCAAGCTCTCACGCGAGCTTCTATAAAGTTCCTTGTTTAGTTGGATGCCCCTGTCTGTCTAGAACAGTAGCAAGTATAGTGTGGAGAAAACGTTTGAAGACACACACTACTCTCTCTCTATGTCGTGGAAGAACCGTAAAGCTGTGTTTACGACGTAGACGTGAAAATTTTAATAGCCTCATAACTCTTGCCTTTTGCCACGATATATATACGTATATACATATAATCTATATCCCAAAAATTCAATAAATTGCTGAGACATCGTTTATTAAAAGTGTTTTTTTTTTCGTTCGATAAAAACTTGCTTTAACGATATTATTTTGTTGAAAAGAAAAAAAACTTTATTGCAGAAATAATCTAAAGCTCTTATATTATATTTTTTTTTCTTTTGAAGTTCAAATTTTAACGATGAGAATTGTTAGCAATTGAGACAATGATTTATTTTTAAGATATTCGACTCTTAAAAGCAGTTAAATTAAAGAGATGTTAGAAGTAATAAATGACCTTGATGATGAAATATATCGTCTAGTTCAAATAGATGTATAAGTGAAATAACCTTCCAACTATAGAATTATAGAAATGTTAAAGTTAAGTAATACACTATTTTAGAGGTATATACAGTATTTATTAATAACTAGCACTTTTAATCATTTCTTTACTGCTTGGAAACAAAGTTTATTTAAGTTCCTGAGGATAGTTTCTAGTGAAAATATTTAAAACTAGTTAACTAACAAAGCATTTTTTTTATACTTTCAGTTATGTTTGTTACCTTTTTAACTTTAAAATTTAAAAATAAGCTTACTGTCGTTTGCGTCATTCAATTGATATTTTTTGTATGAATTTAACATATTCATTATCATAATTATGACGCTTATATAACCTCTCACAATGTTAAAAGTCATTCAAATAGATATTTGTACAAGAGGTACACGAGTGCTAAACCAATTTCGTTAAAATGACAAATTTTCGTTTATTTCAATATAATAATCAAAACGTAAATGAATTACGTATTCAATACATGGGAAACTCTAATTCACAAAATAATTAGAATATTTAATAACATAAACATTAAATTAATCTAGAAACCACAGTTGACAAGTTAAATAATTTTCTCTATATTATACAAGAGTTTATAGATTCGTTTTCCAATTACGTTATCGTGGCACCCTACTGCAGCAGCACACCACAGAAATCAAAGTCATCGCGAATAACGAAAATTGCAATTTCCAAAATTGCAACTACCAATTACACGTAGACATGTTTCTAAATTTTATGCATACATACACGCAAGTATACAACGTTACTTTTACATTGAATCTCTTTAACCATAATTTGTTGTTTGAAATCTAATGTCTCGTACATGATGCACAAGCCTAAATAAGCAATGTTACACACAAGTACAACTCGTCGCGTAACATACACGTTTTAGAAACTTCACGATTCTGGGCGCTTGCTTGCTGGCTGGGTTTTAGTGTTAAATTACACAAATTGAATAACGAACCAATTACAACGAGCGTACACTATTAAACGCACGTGTTCTAGGCAACATCTGCCTAGGCTAGTATTGCTTACACATATATACATATTTTAGCTGTGCATGTTTTGTATTGTACTATAGAATGCAGAATACAGAGCAAATTTTAAAAGAGCCGGGAAAATTAAAACTATTATGGTTTTTTTAAGGTTTGGAATGTTTTTTTATTTGTTATTTAAACGAACAAAGAATTTAAAAATTAAATTGGACTTTTGATAATATTTAAAGTTTTGGATTGAATGGATAGATAAACAGATAAATATTTGTATTTTATTTTATCCTAATTCCGAACAAACAAACGTATCTATATTTATTGGATAAATAATTGATACTTGTGAATCAACATCGGAAACAATACAAAATGTCAATAAATGATTAAAATAATTTATTAAATTAAGTAAATATCGATAAAAAATTAATTCATTAAGAAAAATTATTTTATAAATTTTAATGACTAATTTCATTTTTATTTAAAACTGACAGTTTTTTCATTTAAAATTGATAAAAATTTGATGTTTTAAATAAAGATTATAATGAAATACAAAATAGAATTGACTGTTTCAAAATTATTATTAAAATTTCATAGATCGTTAAATTTTACCCATTTTTTTAACTATACAAAATTTTAATTTTACTTAAATAACAATGAATTATTTGCTATGTATTCACGTAAATTTATTGTACAAAAAATAAATTCTTATCATAAACTTTAACAGCTAACACAATTATATTAAAGCGCAGCACAATTACATTTTTAAACAACAATTAAATTCAAAGTTCTCATTTGGAAAATTCAAATTGTTTTCGTCAGCTTTTAATTACAAAAACAGAAGATCG
The DNA here is from genome assembly GCA_017163975.1 of Anastatus disparis. Taxonomy (NCBI): domain Eukaryota; kingdom Metazoa; phylum Arthropoda; class Insecta; order Hymenoptera; family Eupelmidae; genus Anastatus; species Anastatus disparis. The sequence goes on from JAFFSR010000226.1 coordinate 6,960,926, forward strand.
ACTCTCGACTAGCATAAGCGCTTGTTACATGTTTCATGCTTTTTTTCATTGTTTTTTTTCATCCCTCATTTCTTCTTTTGAAACGTATTTATAGCCTTGTGCACTAGGCATATTAGTATGTACCCATTTATAGCGTATGTTTTTTTACATGCTTGACTACTGAATAATTTATTTGAAAATGAGTAAAAAAGACTTAAAAAAGAAACGTTTTTTTACCCTATTAACGTGCAAATTTTAGCGGAAATTTGAAAGAAAAAAGAAAGTGTGCACACGTATAAACGCAACTTGTTGGTATTTTAATATTTTTTTCGCGTGCGCGGCACGAAAAATATCTAAAAGGAGACAAATAGCCAAGCGCAAAATTGTCCAGGTCATTTACTACTTTGCCGACTTAAAGATTATAGTAGCCAAGGTACGTATATACATACATGATGTATATAGTTAGGGGGCATATATATCATTGCCTTCGAGCTCACGATAAGACTTGATACTCCGGGAATTGTACGGGCTTCTTCTGGTTCGCCGCCAGAGATAAGAAGTTTCTCTTCTCTTTTACCTTCTTTCTTTTTCTCTCTCTCTCTTTCTCTAGTGGGCACGCCTCTTTAACTTCTTCTAGTGTATCTCATTGCGGAAATCTCACGCGCTGTTTATACCGCCCTGGATAAAACTCCAAGAATCTGCCCCAGCCAACATACAATGTTTTCCGGGGCTTGATAAATAATCACTATCTTTTTCTTAAATTCACGACTCTTCTTTTTTATTTATTTATTTTTTCTTACTTTTTTTCATTATCTTTATTTTAACTTGTATATCGAGGTAATTATTCATTCACCAAACGACCTTGCCAAAGATAATTAATTTTCGTTTCGAGTTCGACGAAATGAGGAAGGCTAATGCGGACGTATATATATAAAGCATAAAATTCACGACGATTTCGAACAGCCTTGACATTGGCGAAGACTAACAAAATAAAAAAAAAAAAAGAAAAAAGATAAAAAAAAAAGAATCGATTACGAATGTCGAGTCAATTGCTTTTTGTGCTGACATAAAAAGCTCCACTGATTTACGATTTCGTGTACGACTGCAATCCATGTCGATTGCAGATGACTCCAATTCGTATATATATCCCACACACAATTCCAATTCTACTATATATTCGACACGAAATTTCTAACGATCTGTGCCACGTATATATGCTTTGATAAAAAAATAAATGAAAAATATCTAGAAAATTTTCAATTATAATTATCTAAATAAATCATCAAAGATAAATTTAGGTTTTCAAGCGTACATTATTCTAGATTTTTCGATTTACTTATACTTTAAAAAAACAACCACAACATCGGAGAATCATAAGACGCAATAAGCAGAATCTGGAGCAACAACTGCAATTGTAACAATTAGAAAATATGAGAAAACATTGTATTACATGCGCAAGCAGTTTCTCACAGCAGTGAACATTAAAAAGAAAAGAAAAAAACAACAAATAAGAGACAAAGTTAACTTGAAGATTTAAAGAAAAAAAAGAAAAAAAAATTAAGAGTAGCTTAATGGATAGAATGTATAGGAGAGTAGCTCTGTTGCCACTTGTGGACAGTTGACCCGACCGCCGGATCGCATTGACCCGACCAAGATTCTCTCATATTGCTTTTAGTTGTCGCTCTACTCTATCGAATTACTTTGGCAGTATATATGTATATAAAGATTTCTGTAAAACGAACAAAGACAAAAATTGAAAACCACTTTTCAAAATCGAATCGTGTAATGCATAAATTTTTAATAAATATAATTATATTAATTATTTCTTGAGTTACACTTATAAAATTATGTGTGAATTGAAATCTAATATTAAAATAATTATTGAAGAAAACAATAAAACAATAACACTTAAAAATGATTAATGTATAGTGAGATTTTTATCACTATAGAATCCATTTAGATACAGATTCAAGATGAGATAAAAATATGTTATCTAAGCCTTTATAATGGATTATATGTGATAAATTGTTTTGCTAAACTGTACGAATTTAATATAACTTTTTTGAACAATATTATTTTATTTTTAACATTTAATTAAGCAAGGATAAATAAAAAAAACAATTATACTCTTTCCAGTGATTGTGCTTCTCGATATATTTTCATATATGATATGTAATTTAACGCCATCAACAATAATAATTATAAAATGTTAAAAAAAAATGATTTATCTACTAAAAAAGGAAAAACCGATATATCTGTTCCATAAATCTTGTTAAAAAGCTTAAGGATTGTAAGTTTAATTAGGCTTCATAAAAGTATAAGGAAAAATACTTTAACAATGTATAAATGCATATTAATGTACTCAGCAAAACTCGTATACAAATTTTCAAAAAAATTTGGAATCCATATTTAACATTATTTTTATAAAATTAAGTACTTAATCAAGTTTTTCTCTATAAACCTAGCCATTGTATAACGAATATAGCATCCTTATTTCATAGCATAAGGAGATAAACGTAAGTTAGAAAAAGATAAAACACTGTACGTCATAAACAATACGAGATTTATTGTTAACTATTCCTATTATTAGTTATTATATTGATGAATTTTTATCCACTTGAATACAAAGCAACGCTATGTGGATGATATCTTACGCGCAGCATCTAAAGCTGGGGCACATTGCAATTGGCACTCGGTATTTCAATCACAGATACAATAACTGACGCATAATATCTAAAACGTACAGGTTCAACAGCACAGTAACTGACACGTGAATTAGCTTTTCTCTTTTTCATTGTTATTGAAATAATGCTGTATATATACAATTATTAAATAATGTCTATTGTACAAAAGATATTTCTAGACTTATTTTCCGTATCAATAGTTATTGAAAAGTTATTGAAAAATTTAATATTATCTTTGGAAGATTATGTTAAATGCACAATAAACAATGTATTTATTTTGTAACGCAGGTGTAGATTTTAAAATTAAATTTTTAATTTAAAAAAAAATTAAAATTATCAATTTTGTTTAACGTCCTTTTCAAGAACCTATACATAATATATATTACACAAAATGACATTATGTTATCAAAATTTTTCATTATTTTAATAAAAATTAATATTCATAAAATAAAAGACAAAAATTGTCGATGAATAAATTAATAAATAAAAAAAAACATAAATAACTAGAATTGTTTGCCATATAAAAATAAAATAACGTTATCATAATATTTCAATATTACAGTTGTTTACGGTACACTACATCTAGAATATTCATATAAAAGTAGTTTAATTGACTGCTTAATTGCTTTTATAATTTGAAAAAAAAATTTTTCAATTTGAATGTAATTTGAATACACGTTTAATCAATAAACATCAGTCTTGTGTTATCTCGACTAATTTTAAATTACCGTCGATTAAAAGAAAACAAAATGATACCGATATCAAGCGTATTCCAGTTTACGTGTGGTAACCTGATAATCATTATCTTGCCTATACCAATTTAATGCAATTGACAGAGTTTTTAAGATACGTCAATTGACCGTATGAAATCGAAATAATTATAGATAACACATAATATTATATGAATTATTTTATAGAATATAAAATATAATTCGTATATAAAAAATTGTGAGTTTTCCATTTTTAAATTTGAATTCGGTTAATGACAGTAAAAAATTCATGCTTATCAGAACTAATAATCCAAACAAATGAAGTAAGTATTTCTGAGGAAGTTGCACAACAATAGAGGATTATGTCAATTGCATAATCGTCCAATGACGTATCTATCTAATGGTTACAGTATAATGGAATCGTGTTTTACAAAAATCCAGAAATAAAGGCAAATATTAATTTTTAAATTATTTAAAAGAACACAAGAGATTTTAAAAGGTTAATTCTGTTTGATTCAGTATCAAATTTGGTATATGCTCACTTCTACATTTTATATTGTATGTCATTCTTTAAGATAATTCATTTTTATCTCTGTCTTTTTCTATGCTCGGCGACCCATGTCATGTACAAGACAATAGGAAACTGCCTAGCGTATACATTTTTAAAGAATAAGAATTCGCTAAACAATGCACTCATATATACATATTTGTTTTTAAAAAAAATCATCATCATATTCAGCAAATCGTAAACAGCAAAATTATTAAGTAGGGTATTAAAAGTACAGGTATATATTTTTCAAAACTTAATAATTATTACTTACCGTTTTAGTTTATTACTTACACATTATAGTATCACTTATTATTTGTTTTAATATTTGTTTCACACGAAAAAAGATTTCATTAGTTTAAAAATCAATTAAAACACAAATTTAAAGTAAAATTCAATTGTAGTTATAATAGATTAAATCAAGGTCTGAATGGCTCATTCGGTAGAGCGATGGATTCATAATCTCGAGGACTCGAGTTCGAATCCCGCTCTCGGCAGCCGATTGATGCAAGCACCATTGTACGTTACATGTGCTTTGTTCACAAACACATTTACGAGCTCCATCGCTGATTAGCATAGCATAAATATAGCGACGTTAAAAAAATGGAAATTTTATAAATAGATATAATAAAATTGATGCAACAATTTTTTGCCAATATATTTATAATTTTTGAATATCAAATAACATATATATTAAATTCCTAAAAATATTTTGCAAAAATATTTGCTTCATATGTATAAGCTTTTTTTAATAGTCGACACTATTTTACACATCGCGCACCCTTACGTACAACCAATAAACTACGGTTTACTTGTGATTTCTTCATTATTAAAAATCGGTACAGTTAGGGTATTTCAATTTACAAATATGCAATCAAATATTAAATTTATCATTTCGAATATGGAATAAGAAACGTGCAAAATAATAAGATTAAAAGGGGGTAATAGAATTGTTATACAAATTTTTGAAATTTTTTAAAAATAATCTTTGATAAAAAAGTACACTTCATTTAATCCATTAATTTGAATTTTAATAAGTCATGATTTAATTAATAAATTTATTTATTATTAATTATGAAAATAAGATATTGTTCTTCTAATTCTTTGTTTTTTTTTTTTGTTTGTTTCAATTAAAATCAACTTTTACTATATAAAATTTAAATAACTTAATGTCTTTTTTCAAAAGCTTATTTTAGCAAATTTAAAAAATGTTTTAATCAAAATAAACTTTATGCGTTCTTTTTTCTTTCTAAAATTAAATATTTTTTTATAAAAAAAAAAAAATAAACTTATCTTGAGAAATAAATTTTGTTTAGTTGTATTAACAATGAAAAACTTATTAAAATATGTAGTTCATAAAACATCATTATTATATTATGGTAAACTCCGTTTAAAAGTTAATAATATTAGAAAAATCTTAATAACTTATTAGCTATTGTTCCTAAAATAGGAATAATTCTTTAATGAAGTAATCTTAATTAGTCTTATTTATTTGGGTTAACAAATATCAAAGTTTAAATATTATAACACTACTTGATTTTTTCTCAGTTTAAAGATTTTTTAAATATTATACAACAATATGGTGAAAGAAAAAGATTCATCTTTTCAAAAGGTATATTTAAAATTTTACTATGTAAATTTTAAACAAATGAAAAACTTGATAAAAATTTGATTGTCTTTACGTTCCAATTTTCACAGGAAAAACTAATCAAATAATATATAAACAGTGTTTTTGCATTTATATTATTGTATTTGTCAAAATTTAAATGCTTAGATAGTTTATAAAAATAATTTAAAAAGTTTTTTTCTCGAATATCAACGAAATATAAAGCTTTTGATTCTTTAAATTATGTAATATATTTTTTTGCTATAATGTGACTTTAAAGTAATGCAAAATGCTAGCTGATTTCTACCTTATCAGCAATATGTTTTCATTTAATTTTGTATATACAAATTTTTATAAATATAATTAACAATACAATAAGATATGTTTTTATCTAACTTCACAGTTAATAAAAAATATTAAATTTAAAATAAAAATAAAAACTCACTTCAGACACTGGTACAAATGCACTGGGCCCATCAAATGCAGGCTCTGGCACTGGTAATCCCCGATCCTGTAATGTAGAAATACAATATATTTACAACTATAATATTACTAAAAAAATTGAACGTAAACAGTATATCATCTTCTTATTTAAATATAAATTTATAAGTTACTTTATAAAAATTGTAGATTTATATATTATATTTTCTACACTTTTATTAATATACTATAATGACTATGCCTAAATACCCTTGCATTTACTTAGAATATATATTTGGACAAAACTATATTGAAATGAATTTATTTAATATTTAAAAGACATACTAAACAAAATAACTTTTTTTTAAATTAATAAAAAAATTAAACTTTATTTGTTAAAAAACAATTATTTACAATTTCATTTACTTATATTATCTCAATATATATATATATATATATATATATATATATATATATATATATATATATATATATATATATGTATATACGTATGTATGCATGTACAGTTGCGTGCATAAAGTTTGGCTAGTCTATGACAAAATTACCCAATATTCAAAGTTTTATAACTCCATCAAAAATTCATGTATCTTAAAAAACCAAAGTGGATTTTGAAAAGTAAAGTAATTACCTTTTATTTTTCGTTGGTTTTAGTAAAAATAATTAAAAATTGAGTTTTCTACAGTTATTAAACGTATGTATATATATATATATATATATATATATATATATATATATATATATATATATATATGTGTGTGTGTGTGTGTGTGTGTGTGTGTGTGTGTGTGTGTGTGCATTTAAGTTCAATTATACATGTTCAATTTGAAAATATCTTTCTTTAAAATCATTAAAAGATATAAATTGATAATTTATATTTTTAAATATAATATTTCATATTGCTTTAGCCTTTCTAGGCTAAATATTGATTTTGTGAAATTTGATTGGCTTAGGAGCCCGGATGGGTACGTGCCCGGCTAGCTCAGTCGGTAGAGCATGAGACTCTTAATCTCAGGGTCGTGGGTTCGAGCCCCACGTTGGGCGATTTTTTTTTTTTTTATTTTTTATATATATTATACAATTATTTTTTGTTATTATTTAATATCCTCGTGGTCTTTTATTTTTAAACATATTTTAAACATTGAATTGTCTGTTATTCACGTATTTATTTACTTATTTATTTATTTATTTGTTTATTTACTTATTCAATTTTTTTTCATTTATTATTATTAAAAATTTACATATGTAGTTTCCTATAGGAATTTAAATATTCATCTATACATAAAAGGTATTTGAAAATTGAATTAAATGAAGGTAAACGAACTTATTTAATTATTCATCATACAAGACAAACTTCTATAATTTTCATTTAATACCAAAATAGACTGGTTCAATTACAATAAAAATTGGAGTTTAGCATTTTAAACTACTATTTTACAAACTGAATGATTTTAAATTTATTTAATTTAAAGTTGGGTCAACAGCTTCGTTACTATCGATAATTTTACTATTTATTATTAAAGACAATTTTTTATTTAAGGTGTACATTTCCAATAACCTAATATTTGCAATTTAACTGCATTAGATAAAAATATATACAAATTATATTGCGAATGTACATAAAATTTCTATGCTCAAAAGAAATGTTAATTACAACTTTACAAAAATTAAATGTATATTAAAAAAATAAAAATGCATACGATGAACTATTAAAAGATATTAATCTCCAACATTTTTTTATCTAAAAGAATATCAAATATTTTAGAATTTAAATTTGAAAGTTTTTATCTTAATTTACTATAATTATAAATTCTTTCAAGCTGTGCATTATTTTGAAATGTATGAAAATATAAAAAAAGGTTTCGCAAAAGAATAATACACTGAAAAAACAGAATAACCTTTTGTTTATATTTCAACGCGTTTAGCAATTATGAAAAACTAAAATTAATATGCATCTGATTAGCACTTGTAGTTGAATGGTTAGACGCCGAATAGGTACTATTTATTAAATACAATAAAACAATAAGGATCGTATTAACTCAAGGCTTTCTACTTATGGATCGCAACGTTCCATTCTTCAATAAAAATTATTTTGCACATTATACCTTAAGCGATGATTTTCTATTAATTTAAAATTATGTACTTTTTGAATGCACTTTTGCAGAATTTAATACAATAGTTAAACATTTCTTATGTGTTATTTATTAATACATTCTCGCTCGGCATATTAAAACTGACTATTACTATCTAATAGAATACTCAATTGTAATACACATTTGTCGTATTTAAAATATTGCTTGTACAAGATGTATGGTTTAAATGAACGTTACTTAAATAGATTTAATTAATTATGTAAGCTGAAAGATCTGAAGATTTTTAAACTGACTTGGACAAGTTGCCCCGTATCTACACACGGAATCATATTAAGAATAATGATTGTTTAACATGTTTTCAACATAGTTTTAATAGATTCACTATCGTCCTTCTTTTTTAATTAATAGATTGCTATAGAATTCTCAATATTCTAAAGTTATGAAAAATTTATTTTGTCTAATCTTTGCTCCTATTAATAACTCCGTTACGGACCATGTAAATATCTGGCACACATACGTTAATTCGTACTTCTTGTGCAATCTTTCAATTAGTTTTCTTTTAAAAATTGATTTTTGACGTACGATTTTTTTTAACTCCGAAATTCTAAAGTTATAAATAACTGTAGTTTTTAATTTATTTCATGTTGAACTAATGGATTTTTCATGAGTTTTTGGCAATTTAACAAAATTTTTCGTAAGAGGCCACACAAAATTTTTATATTTTTAATAATTATTTTTTTTTGTTCGGTCATTGACCCTACCAAATCAATGTATTTTTTGTAAGCTTGTAATTTTCACTTGTGCACCATATTTTGTTAATTACATATTTATGGATTTTTAAAAAGCGCTTAAACCACTTTAAAGCTTACATTTTAGAACATTTAATATAATTTTAAAGTATACACTGTAACACTTTATAATTTTGATCCATAAAAGAAAATTTATGAATGTAATTAATGTCTGATTTGTGTATTAAAATACACATTTATTAATATTAAAATAGTAAAGTATTAAAATTACAATTTTTTAATAATAAATTTAATAATTATTTTATCTATTCAAATTAAACATAAATTTGATAGTTTCTCTTTTAACATTATAATGATATCAGAGAGTTTCAAATACTTGTAAATTACACTGATATATGGAAAGCTGTTTAAACTGCTTCCACGACCTTCATTCGTTAAATTATGTAACGGTAAGCTGTCCAAGCGCATTATTTGAATTTAATTACAGTGTCCAATCTACATTAATGCAACGTTAAAATCACGATGCTTTTAAAACAACTTTAGAGCCGTATAATAATGCAATTATTAACATTTTTTATACATCTGTTGAATAATTTATTCTTTTTTTCTGTGATAAAAAATTTTGTTTAACAAGAATCACGTTTTTTACTATTAGTATGAAACGTAATGTGCAAGATATATTTTTTAATTAGATTTAAAATTTTGGTCACTGTGTTAATTCAGGATTTATTAAAGTTAACATTAAAGTTGTCATTAAATATTTTATTTGTAAATTACTTTTGACTAAATCAAAAATCATATTAAGGCCTCAGTGGCTCATTCGGTAGAGCGATAGATTCACGATCTCGAGGTGATGAGCTCGAATCCCGCTCTCGGCGCCCGATTGACACAAGCACCACTGTATTACAATACATGTGCTTTGTACATACAAACACATTGACGACCTCCGTCGCTAATTAGTATCAAAGTTGATAGCATAAATACAGCGACGTTAAATAAAATTAAAAAAAAAAATAAATAAATAAGTAAAAAATAATTATCATAATTTTTTTGATTTTTTAGTATAAAATAAATTCTAAAAATTTTGAAACAATTTTTTTCTAATGATAATTAATTGTTCATAATTAAACAATTTCTCAGTAAAAATATAAACATAATTTTTAAAATTTGCAGATGGTAAAATCACCATTTTTGAACTATTAAATTCTGAAATTCAGTATTTTTAACACGTTTACAAGAATTAAATAATATTCATGATTTTGATATTAATTTAAAAATTATTATTGAACATAAAAATTTTTAATTTCGTTATTTCGTTTAATACGATAAAATTTTATTTGTTCAAGAAAACAAGATTTTATATTGAAAAATGAATTAAAAATATATTTGATCATTTTTTGCATCTAATTCAATGCAATAACAATTTTTAATATTTTAGAAGAATTAAAAATAAAATTAAATGTTTGAAATGTTGTTTTAAAAATACATTAGTTAAGGTAAAAAATTGAAAATATAAAACGTAAGTTTACAGTGTAAAAATAAAATAATAAAAAAATTGTATAGCACCCTATTAGCCTTGTGAGCAGTTGTATTAAATTATTTATACTTAAAGAAGATTAAAATTACCTTGATCATCTGGATGATTTCCGTGCATTTTATTCTGACATTTTGAAAGGGACAATTGACACTGAGCCTTAGAATAACCGGTAGATGAAGGCTCACTAAACTGAGATATTTGTTTTGTTGTGCTTGCCGTGGACCGTCAAGCGCATTTCCTAAATTAAGCATTCTACCAACGTCGCCGGGTGTTACTACTTCTGCGGGACTCTCAAGTACTCGCCCACTTTTCCAAGGCACATCTTCATCCTGTGATAATGGTCTCTTAGTTTGCCCGGCACTTAATTTTCTTTCCCCGCGTGGTACGCAATCGTTACAGACTGCAGCTGCTTCATTTTTTTTCGCTTCGTCCAACGAATTCTCGAGTTTTTTTCCGTCATTTAAAAAACCATCGAGCGTATTAAATACAACCTTATCACTGTCCAACGAAGTTTCAAAGTAATCATCATTGCTTTCGTGATATTTTCGATTTCTAAATTCAATACCAAAGTTGTCGTCGAATTTTGGACTTTTACCGTAGATTTTAGTATCCGCGTCAAGTTCATCCTCTTCATCAAACTGTTTCTGTCTGCCGCTTTTTATTCTTGTATAATGTCTACTTCTCTGTTTTTCGTCCTGGCTAAGGCCCTCGTTTAAACCTTCATTTGATGCAAAGCGTCTCTCGCTCTCGCTACTGGAGCCGAAACGATTTTCAGCTTCCTTGAGCCTATAATTGAGTAGTCTGCTTTCGTGGCTAGGTGTGCCATTATATTCGAAATTTGCATCGTTTGTTTTACCATCGATACAATCGAAAGAGCCCGAAGGATACCTTTCAGGCGTGAGATTAGCGTCAAAGCTTGGCTTCCTTGCAAATATCGTTGCGGCATCTTCATTAACGCTCTGAGGGAAAAAATCATCGCCGGCATAACCGTCCCGCAGTTGCATGCGATAATTAGCATTGGCATTTATAGCGGCAGCTTTGAGCGGCGAATTACCAATACACTGATTTGCCTTATCTTCCAGATCAGCAGTTATTTCCCAATTATTGTTAGGACTGCCAACACCACCGAGCCATCCTTCGACTGTATTGCGTGCAGCAGCCAGGGCGATATTACGTGCTGCTTCGTCCCGCGCGCACAGGGGTGCCAAAAATTTGCTTACCAACTCAACCTCGTCACCCTTCCTTGATGTTGCTGAAGAGGCAGCACTACCGGAATCCTTGTACATTTTATTTATTAGCAACGGCTGTTGATTTCACCTCTCTCTTTTTACTTCTGGTTTGCTCTCTCTCTCCTTCTTTCTGTCTTTTTCTAGCCGTGCAATAGCTCGAGCAACAACAACAGCAGCAGCAGCAGCAGGCTACACCACAGCGATTTTACTCGATTTTTAGGTCGAATGATTCATTCGAAGGATTATGCCGTGTCAGCTCCCTTCCTTTGTTCTTCTCCGCTATAATTATTCTGTAGAAAAGAAAAACAAAAGCAATGTTTTTAAAAAGGCTCGTTCTGATTTTTTTTTCTTTGAATAAATTAAATGAATCATAATAACTATTGGTGTTTCTCTCTGTGTATGCTTATTTAAACGCTTAGCGTGAACGAAATGCTTGTTTTACACGCGAATATTATAACAGTTTTAAATCAATAATTATTATGCTTTTTTTTTAATGGAAGATTTTTTTTTCGTTACGATGTGACTTTAGAGAGAAAAAAAACAAGGAATATACTCGACATATTATATTTCAATTTTGTACATCGCAATGTAAGCGAATAAAATACTTGATCAACATTTTCTTATTTTATAAAGCTAAGTAATTTATCAAAATTTAATATACTTAAATAAAATGAATATTAAAACAATGCTGTAAAAAAGTAAAACTAATACAATGAATCGATAAATTTTGATATCCTACATTTATCACTAGCCATCATAAATTAATCTAATCAATACCACATGATGGATGCGTTTTTATGCAAAAGCACAATGACCGCTTTGATTTGTTTTTAAAACCGAACAGGTTTTGAAGCATTAATGTTTTTTTTTTTTCGTCGAAAGGTATTGGTGAGATCATTTTACTTTATATATGTATATATTGTATATATCGTTCGGCAGCGGCGGCAGCGCGACGACTCCGAGTTTTGCCATCAGCTGAGAGCTCAGCTGTAAATGCACACACTGCGATCTCACACGTATCGATTCGATAGTTCCTGCTGTAATATATAGTATTTCACGGATTTTAAAAACCAAGTTTTAGATTTCAAATTATCTTTTTTTAAACACTCGAACGTTTTATGAAATTTCTTATTCTGTTTTAATTAACGTTATATTTTATTGCATCTAATTAAATGTATTGATTTTAACAAAAGAAAGCGTGTATTTTTAATTTGCAAAATTGAACACTTGAAATTTTCGGATTGTTTTCACAAAAATCATACTATAAAGAGTGTAAAGAAAATAAAAAGAAGCAAAAAAAGAGAAACATTGTACTGATGGTACCTGAAAAACTCGGGTATCTTCGTACGTGACGAGCGCAACGGCAAGATTGTTCGCGAACTAAACTTTCACGCAGCGAACTCGAACTAACAATCCTTGCAATCACTACTATTACTTGGCCGCACTCGTGAGATTTTTCCATTTCTCGCCTACTCTAGGAGAGGCAGCTTTACAATAATAAAAAATAAAATAAAATAAGACTTCTCGAACGACACACAAAAAAAATAGCACACCAATTACAAACACAACTCTATAATTCGTCCATTGAAATTAAAACCGCAAACTCTGCTCGATCGAACTTTGTCATTGTTCGTCGCAACGGCACATACACACTAAAAAAAAACTAAAAGAATTATATCGAAGCCTTGAAAGAACGAAAAAGGCACAGAGTTAAAGTAAAACAGTGTATTGAGTACCGCGGTGGCGGCGGCGAAACCATCAGCTGAGAGGGTCCAGCTGAAAGTAACTATACGGAACAAGAGAGTGAGAAAGAAAGAGTAGCAACGATATAGACTGTTAATACACATACACGTACATTAAACACACACATAAGAGCGCTCGCTCGTACTCGTACTAAATTCTAAACTTCTTTTTAGCATTCACCTCTCTAAGCTTGCACACCTATATAAACTCGCCAAAGAGAGTTTCTCTCTATACTCTTCTTCCTCGACAACGTCAATAACGGTAAGCCCGTTTTCGTCTACAAGTTTAGCCTTACTCTCTTCAGTATGTGTATATGCATGTATGTGTATGCGCATGAAGAGAAACATACATAGAGCAGCACTTTTTATGAGACAAAGAGAGTAAGAGAGAGAGAAAGAGAAAAAAGAAAGAAAATTTATATATATATATATGTACGGGTTGAGCACTGCCAACAGCGACTCCTCGCACGTATATTGCACGGTATAAAAAAAAAAAAATTGGTCCGGGCCAAGGAGACAAAGAAAGGATCTATAAAACGAAGAAAAAGTCGGACTTTTTTCGTGTAAATTTAAAGAGCTTTTTTTTAAGTTTTATGATACTGTCTCTTACTACTTGGTCAGCTCTGGTTGCTATTGAAAATCCTCGAAGGGGAGCCCAATGGAATCTTCCACTATCTAAAACGCGAGTTGCCGTGTTACTACCGGCGAGCCGTTCCCTCTTACGTGCACACCCATGATCCTGGCTTATAAAATGCTCACCTTTTATTTATTTAGACGTTAAGCCAGCTCTTCCACTTTTGCCACAAGTTTATCATTGACATGAGCAAATAAATCACCCTTAATGCCAATCCTGAGGCTTCTTATTTTCAGAAATATATGAAGTGGAACACTCACCACTGACAGTTCGAGCTGTCAACCGAGCGCCCGAGAGAGACAGCAAGCAACAGTATAAACCCTGTCATAGTTTTTAACTCGCTGGGCACTCGCTATTATTAATTGCATCTAGCGACATCTGTATTATGCAGATTTAATCTTTTTACACCACAGCTGATTATTAAAATCAATTTTAGTTTCTGTAGAGAAAATAGGAAACTACTTTTTTATAGTATACGTAGAAAAATGTCGAACAATTAAAACCCTAATTTATTGACTATTACTGGCGCGACAGTCAATGCTTTTTGTTTTTTAAATCATCAGTTATTGAATTTAAATTATTAACTTTAAAAAAATGTATAATATATTATGATCAAAATATCAGTTTTCATAAAATTTTTAATTGTATTAAAGATGAATATTAAATATCTAGACTTTTTACATTGTAATCAACATCTTTATATCATTTCATATTGAAATCGAAGTATAATAACTCAAGTATCAGTACATTTTGATTTATTTTGATATTTAAAATTCCAAATCCCACATTTCATCTTTCAAGATGATAAGTGTTGTCAATATAGGACAGTATTGAATCATCTTTCAGGAAATCATTAACATAAAGCATTAAAAGTTTTGTAGCCAGAATTGTTCCTTAGAACATCAGTATAAAGAATATTACTTGTGTTTAAATTTATTTTGACTTTTGATGTTTTACCAGAAAGAAAAACTTGTAAATAATTGTAGAATTTTGCTTCTCTTTCTATTTTGTTTTTGATTTACTATGTTAAAAACTTCTGCTAAGCTAAATATTTAGTAGAAGTTTATTTAAAGGGCCACTTTACTTCCTCTAATTTTTGGCCCGCTTTTCAAATTAATGAAGAGGCATTTACTATTGAGGGAAAAATAAAGTTCGTTATCTACATATTTATAATTTTTTTGTATTTTTTAACTTTGTTTGAATATAAATAAGACTTTATCAAGTATATGCAGCACATATGATACCTGCTCCTGAAAAAAATAAAAATTTATAAACCTGCACCATTAAGCTTTAAAAAAGAATGTAAAATTTGACAAACATCAATTTAGAAACTTAGAAAAGTAGTTCACGAAATTTCACAAATTCCATGCTAATTCAAAAATTTTAAATATTAAAATATCATTAGTGGGACACTAACTACACTGAGATAAGCTACACTCTCGCTAACGCCATATTACTTTGGTCTGCCCCTCCACTGTCCATTAGAAATCTCAATATAACATAGTATACTATACGTGTAAATACGCGTGTTCAGTTAGCTGCTCTTTTGATCTCCGGTAAAAAAAGTAGTATGATAGCATGTAGATATATACATCACACTACGACATTTCGTACAACGCTTTTATTCAAACAACATATACAAGCATACACAAAGTTGACGGTCAATTTTTTAATTCTTTCATTGGCTTTTTTGTCGACGACAGTTTAGTTGTTGTTCTATGCCTGTCTGCTTAGTGTTTTGTCGTCGGCCGGAAAAAAAGAGCAGACGATAAATACCTACATAACACATCCTATTGCTCGTTGGATCATAGTTGTTAATACATATACATAAACAGCAAAAGAATTAATAAATTGACGAAGAGAATGAAACTTTTTCACTGGCGGTTACTTTGACAAACTACAATCAATTAAAAACAAACGGAGGTAAGTTTATCATTGCAATTGAGATACACATTTTTTTCTTATCTATTGATAATTCTCACTTAGTTTTGGTTATCTTTTAGAAATTCTTGTGATTTTTCTATTTTATCATTCAGTTACTTCTATAATCTGACATCAGTATTCCAAGAATTTTGCGGTATCTACATTTTTTTATTAAAAAAATTCATTTACAAATCTGAGTAAATGTTAAATAACTATGCATGTTGAAACTGCATGATATTTATTTATTTTTAAGATATACGTTTAGTAGTAATATTATGTTATACAAATTTTGTCTTTACTTTTAGATTAAAATTTCTTGAACTCATGGAAAATGTGGTCAAATTTTATTCAATACTATAAGGATCCATATTTAGTTGCTCGAATTCAAGAATTTTTTGGTGTTGAAATCCACTACAATAATGACTCTAAAAATGACGAAACTATTGGATCTGAAGATGACTGCACAAAAAAAAGTGAAAGTGATAGTCTCAATGATACCAAAACAAGTTCATCGATAAATGGCTATTTTGTAAAAAAAAATGAAAGTGAATTACAGAAACGTTATAACAAAGGCTTAAGCTTAAGTGATGATAATCAATCAATCACTTCATGCACTGAAGACTCAAAACCTTACACAATAAAAAATCATTTTTGGTACTATTTATTCTTATTTGGTACTGAATTAGGAGATGAAATATTTTACATAACTTTTATTCCATTTTGGTTTTGGAACATTGATGGAGCTGTTGGCCGAAGAATTGTACTTGTTTGGGCAATTATTATGACAATTGGTCAGGCTTTAAAAGATATTATTTGTTGGCCTAGACCTGCATGTCCACCAGTAGTGAGATTACAAAATAAATGGTCTTTAGAATATGGAATGCCCTCAACACATGCCATGATTGGCGTTTCAATTCCTTTTAGTGTTGTTTTATTTACAATGAATAGATATATTTATAATTTTCCTGCTGGCTGTGTTGCTGCAGTTTTATGGTAAGACATAAGTATATTAATTTTTTTATTATTTATGATGTTATAGAAAAATTGAAAATAATTTATGTAATTACAACTGAATACTAATAATTAATAATTTCAACAGGTGTACATTGATTTGTGTAAGCAGATTATACTTAGGTATGCATACTGTGCTGGATGTCATAGCAGGTTTAATTTTAGCAATTTTATTGATGATTCCTTTGGTACCTTTAGTAGACGCAATGGACTTTTATTTTCTTAGTAATAGCTGGATTTTATTAGCATTAGTGGCTCTTAGTATAGCAACAATTATTTATTATCCATGCAGTGATAAATGGACACCAACGAGGTAACATTTGGATATTTATATTTCTTCTTTCTTTGTATATATAATTTTAAATAACAATATAACTAAAAAGATAAAAATTCATTTATTCATTAAATTAAAAATAAAATCAACAAAAAAATAATAAATTTTTTTCAAGTATATGTGTTTTAAAAAAATATAGTATTTTGAAAATAATTTTTATTCAAAGAATTATGCTTCTATTTCAGAGGAGATACTACTCTAGTGGTTTCGGTTACTGCTGGAGTTCATGTTGGCGCCTGGTTTAATTATAAGACTGGAGCTCTCTCAATGCCACAAATACCTCCTCCATATGATATTATGTGGCCATCATATCCAATGTTTGGTAGAACAGTTTTGAGAACTGTGTTGGGCTTTTGCTGTGTGATAGGTACTAAAGCAATTTGTAAAAGCCTCAGTTATGCAACAATGTGTGCCATACTTCGAGTCAACTCAAAAGAATTAATGCAAAGTGAGAATTCTTTAGAAAATAAAAACAAGATACTAGTCGATTTGGTCTACAAATATATAACTTGTTTTATGATAGGTTTTAATACAGTTTGTTTACTGCCAAATGTTTTTACCATGATAGGTATAGAACGTCCTACTTTTTATACAGAACTGTAAAAAAACATTATTTAATGTCAATTTACACCGATTTTAGTAATATCAAAGCTTAATAATTGTTAAATTATAAAGTAAGAATGTAAAAAATTTATAAAAAGTTTTCCATGCTCATTATATTTTGTACATTATGATTATATGTTGCAATGTATGTTATAAAAGTCGTTAATACATTTTTTATTATTTAATTTATTCAGTAATATACAGTTACTTAAGTGTATCTTATTATTAAGGATTTTAAATTAAGTTTTATATTACACATGAAGCCTGCTTCAGAAACACACTTGGTATTGTTACGTAAGTCCATTCGCTTTTAAAGGCATTTTTAATTTAAGGACCTGCAACAAAAATAACATTTATAAATTTTCATTCTGGTTTTATGGTAGTAATAAAATGCATTGAAATAATTGTGAAATGCGATACATACATGTAATTTACTATCATAATTTGCAGTAACACAATTATTATCTATGGAACATGGTAGAAAGATATTAATAGCAGAATCAGCTTTTTGATTTTCAAGTATTAAACGATTTTCTCCAACATCAACTGTAATATCTGTAATACTTGATAAAGGTAAATAAAAATAACCAATTATATGCTCTTGATCACTTGTTTTAAATAAAACATAGTTTTCAAGTTTCGTATGTTGTTTATCATTCATATTTTCTTGATTTGTTTTCATTTCTACAATTTTAGGTTTTGATTTATCACTTTTTTTATTTGTTTCAAATCTTTTACTTTCTTTGCTTCCAATTTCTTCTATTAAAGGTTTCTTAATTACTGGTTTCCTTGGTGCTCGATCTTCAATAGTAAAAGTGTCAAGAGATCCAATTACCTACACATTAAATAATTTTTAATTCACATTTTAAAAATATTTCATAAAAAATGAATTTAATTATATCTTACCTTTCGATTTTTTAAAACAACATATTTTGAAGTGTTGATTGATTTATTATATTTGTCATTAATTGATTGTAACGTTGCTGCAATAGTAAACTGCCAGAAATGAGGTTTTTGCATACATTTTTCAAAATAATTTGAATTGATTAAAATATCAAATGTTGGTCTTTCTACATCCTCTATAAGGTATTAATATAATTATAGGATACCTTGTAATAAAAAATACTTTAACTCTAAGAAAATTAAAATACCTTTATCTTTAGCCATTTTTTCTACACCAATAGCCATTGGAATAACAAAAGCTGGAACTTCATCCATCATCATCTTACCAAATGCCTCATCAGTTATATCTTCTGGTGGGACTATTTCTTTTGAATGACATATATTTAGAAACAGTTTATCACCACTTTCTGTCCAAGTCTTAATACAAGCACCTAAAGAGAAATAAATTATTCAAATAAATAGCTAATTTCCATTAGTAAAAAGTATGCAATTTAAATTCAATTAAGATTGTATACCTGGAAATGGTTCAACTCTTTTGTGCGGTTTTGAAAATTCTTTGGGCATGTCCTGCAACCATGACATACTTGAATCTTGAGGTTCATCCTTAAAAAAATTTTTATGAAAATTTTTTTTTAACTTTTTCAGTAAATTTATTGTAATATATAGGTGTATTTTATTAACTACTTACTGGTATTATTCGCAATCTTTTATTAATAGCATCATTATCTAAATTTAAAGTCATCTTGTCTAATGTAAAATGTTTTCACAAAATAGATCTGTAATGTGAAAATAAAAAATTTATTAGTTTTATCAGTAATAAAAGATTAAAGAAACAAATTTTATCAATTGAAGTGTAATTAAATGATTGTCAATATCAAAGTATTATTTACAAAATTTTAATGTATTTAATCTGCCTTTTGCTAAGAAAAATAGTTTTTTCTCTTATCTTGAATTTACTTTATATATAGATACATAGTTTAATAAATTATAAAGGTCAAAATAATCAACAAAAGCAATGTAATATCAAACTCTTTGACTTCGTAATAATTATTATTTTAAGTTAATTTTGTAAATGATTGAAAGAAAATACATGCAATTACAGAACCAACTAAAAAGTTTAGTATAGCAACCTGAAAGGAGTGCAGGAGCGTATTTTATTATGATATTTATCTTAGCAACTTGATCTATAACTTCTTATTAAACCTAAACAAAATACGAAACTATAACGAAACCAACAATCAGCGCTGTTATCTGTTATGCCGGTTGGTTAGGTTAGGTTAAAATTTCTTTTCAGAAAATTTTTTCCCCTCTCCTTTTTCCAACCACTTGAGGCAACACTGAAACCCATATGACATGTGTTAAATTTTCCTCCAGAGTCCATCTAATCCTAGTCAGTCCTCTCCCCCTCATTTATTCATGAAGCATGCTTCTATAAGCGTCTATATTTCCTTGATATTACTAAAATTTCATTCCGTTTCTAACCTAAATAAAATAAAGAAATAAAAAAATATACAACGAGGTCATCAATTTAGGCAAGTTTAATATTATCTTATAAATTTTTTGTATAATATCGTGCAATTATGATTAAAATGTGCACATTAATTTAGAATAATATAGAACTAGATTTTTGTTTTATTTAGTTTTTACTTAATGTTTAACATAGTTCAAATAAATTATTAACTCTGAATATTATGAAAATATTTTATATATTCAACAAATTTCAAATAAAAAGATATACATTTCATTATTAACTTAATAAATCGTATTCATTAATTTATTGTATACATTGATTATTAGTAAGTGTTGAAATTATTCTTTTGATTACTCAAGCTTATAATAAGTGAACATACATTGATTTATCATTAGAATACATTATGAGTACGTCTATTTAAATTAATATACTAAGTACATAAAAACATTTTTAAATAAACAAAATAATGTCTGTTCACTTATTGAAATAAGCCCTTGCGAATGGGGCATCTATATATTTTGATTAAATGTATAGCATAAATTATTAAAAATTATTTTTTTTTAATAAAAATATTTAATGTACATTTATACTAATGAAATGATCTTGATTATCAGCTTAAGTAATAAATACTTAACTATTTTCATTTGAATATAGTTACTTCTTTCTTTTATTTTAAATGATTGAAAATATGTGCGATATTTAATTTAATTAATTTATTTTCAGTAAATATATGATAATTTAAACAAATAAAAATTAATTATTATTGATAAAAGTTGGGCAGATTAAATTAAGAATTTTATTATTTTTCAAACATATTTAAATGTAAAATATTGAAATAAATCGATTTTATTTATGAATAGTAGATACTAATTTAATAACTATGTATGTTGATCTTTCTTGTGTATGAAATATTATATCTAAGCTTTTAAAATGCAGAATAAAATTCATTGGTAAAATCTTGGATCCTAATAACATTTAATATAATTATCCTATTTATTGAGAATATATTTATAATTTTTTTTTTAATAATATTCAAAACATTAATTGTATTCTCTTATATTCCTTTTTCTATTAATTATTTCTATTAATTGATTCTTATTAAATTTTAGTTTAACTTCAACAATGTCGACAACAATAAAAGCTGGCGAAGGATTCACTGTCCAGTAAGTAATTTAAAAATTTTTTCAATGAGTATAGAATTATATTGAAACAATTTATTATTTTAAAGTAAATATTCAATTTATTGAAATTAATTTTTTTATGAATCATAATTAATTAGTTTTCTAAATAGCTAATTTTTACTTAAATTTGTTTCAGACAAATATTAGACAGCAATGGTTTTACATTGGATACCACAGACTTCCCAGATTTATTGGATGAAGAAGAAGAGCGTGATTATTCAAAATGTGCTCAGCTTGACAATGAAGAAATGTTAAGATTATTAAATTTGGAAGAAGAAAGTGATAATAAAGAAAATATTGAGAACGAAAAGACAGCCTTTGTTGGAATAGCATTTGATACTATTAGACCTAAAATGAGCAGTATTTATAAAGATGGCCAGGTTGGTGCATAAAACTGATTTTAATAAAAATATTTTGTATAAAATTATAAACTACTAATTAATATCTTTAATAGGTTATGAAATTAATAAGAAAAGAAGGTGTTGGTGAAGTGGTTCCTAGCGATGCACAAGTTACTGTAGAATATGTTGGTTATTTTGAATATCAAGATGAACCTTTCGACACTACTCTTTACCACAAAGATAAAAAAGCTGTATTTCGTTTAGGGCAAGGAGCAATGATACCGGGTCTTGAAATAGCTATTAGTTCAATGAAGAAATTTGAAAAAGCTTTATTTCTTATTCAACCATGTTTAGCATTTGGAAAATTAGGCTGTTTACCTCGTATTCCTCCAGATGCTGAAGTTCTATTTAAAGTAGAACTTCTCAATTTCTTAGACAATGGAGCTGCAGAATTATATGAAGAATTAAGTAATGAAGAAAAAAAGAAGTTTTCTGCGATTCAGAAAATAGTTCGTGATTTACTTACTACAGCCAATGACAGCTACAAAAGACAGAAAGTTAAACAAGCTATAAGAGAGTAAATATCAGAATTCCTTAAATATAATCAGTTTTTTTATTATTTATTAATTAATTTAATTACATTTTTTAGATATAATAGAGTTGTAAAATACTTAGAAAGTGCACGTTTAGAGAATGATGAAGAAGAAAAGGAAATGAATAAACATTTAACTAGAGCACTTACCAACTTAACAGTTTGTTATAATAAAATTCAAAAACCAAAACTTGCGTGTTCTTGTTTCCAGAGATTACCAAGCAAAAATGGAAAAGCATACTATCAGTAAGAATTTGATTATTTTTAGAATTAATATTAACTAAATAGAAAATTAATTTTACAATTTAAAAAATTTTTTAGGAACGGAAAAGCGTTAGGACAATTAGGAGAATATGATGAAGCAATGGAATCTCTATGTACAGCTAATAAAATGACACCAGGAGTAGAAGAAATACTCAAGGAAATTCAGAAGGTATATATTATAATTTTATTTTAAAAAGGAATATGCAACTAATTTTCTGAATACCATCATTTTCTATTTCAGATTGAAGCACGTAGAAACAAGTATTTAGAATTTTCTAAGCGTTTTGCTCAAAAATCATTAAAAATAGAAAATGGCAAAAATAATGATGAATTTGAAAAAGTTGCTATTGAAATGTGTGACAGTTTTATTAATGACGATAATTTATTAAAACAATTAATACCAAATGGCTTAACATTAAGTGAACAAGAATGCATGCGCAGAGTAGCTGCTTCTCGTGGATTATCAATTTCCAAACTAAATAGATTTAATGTCGAAACATCATATCTCACAAAAAAAGATTATTATACAAGAGAGATGATCTAAATAGTTTTAAATTAGTTTCGTGAGATTAATATTTATTTTATTTCTGGTAGAAGTAGAAACTATTTTCATTCTTTTATTTAAGATTTCAATTTTATTGATGTTTATTTTCACATTGTTTATGTAGATAAAAAGATAATTTCAAACTAAATAATAATTTTTCTTATAATCATTTTTATCATATAAAATAATATATTTTTTAATAGTGTGATGAAATTATTGAACAAAAATATAATTTTATTTCAACCAGGATGAAAATAATATTAATCTTAACGTGAATAATTATTGGTAAGCAATAATTAATTAAATTTCACTGACCAAAAATACGTACAAATACGTCTTTTCGTATCATTAAAGACTTAATATTTACTTATATTCATCATTATTAAAAATATATACTGAGAAATGATGATATAATTTTTCTATGCTTAGAGTTACAGAATAAATATGAGAACTATTTTAGTAAGTTTTTACACAAAATTTCTACTTTTATAATTAAATACATAAAAATTACATTTTTATATTGAGTTTATTTAAATATTATTTGTTGTGAATTACAGAAATATTTAGCTTAGAAAATGAAAATAAAAATTAATCCATTTAAAATTTAGGTTTTGATAGTTATACTAAAAGAGATTAGTTATTTTATTGGACATATAGTATTCACTATGAATTCACAAAAAAACTTTAGATGAAAAGCGCTTCTTTAAGTAGTATTATCTTTGGTTCTATTATAATAGCAAAAATAAAAAAAAAACAAATTAAAGAAGATATAAAACTCTAACTTTTTATGTGATGTAAAATTTTGTTTATAGTACATTATGCAACTAGACAGTAAAGTAGTTTATTTCTCCCGAGGAAGAAATAGACTTTATTCTCGTGTTGCATATTTTACTTTATTCCTACTTGAAGAAATAAAAATATAAATTAATTTAATAATCACATATTGTTGTGAATTATAAACATAAATTGTCATAATAAATATTTATTGAGAAAAAATTTCTTTTTTATTTCAATTATTTTAAAAATTTAATGATAAAATTTCATAATTTTTTCAATATATTAATTTTTATTGAAATATAGTATTTTTTTTCTAATTTTATTAATTAATTTGATTATTTGTTACAAATTTTAAGGAAAATTATTCAAATTCACAAATTTCTCAGTTAGCAGGAATAAAGTACTTTATGCCCGCTAATTTTTTAGAAGTCAGTTATTACTTTCGGCCCGCTTTTCGAGCTAATAAAATGGCGATTGTTGTAAAAAATAAATTTTTTCTATTCTTTATCCTTCTCTAAAAGTAGTCAATTATTGAAATTTTAAAAATTTTGTCAATCATTTGTATTTTTTTAAAATCATGATCAGTGGATTCAAACGAGAATAGAAAATATTTTAAAACATTTAGATTCATTACTAACGATTTTTTCCGCTACGATATTTTTTAATAATAATGTAGATAGATAGATAGATAGATAGATATCAATTTATTTTGTAAAAGAGTACAAAAAGGCAATCTATCTATTTGTCAGTGGAAGGACTTTACCACTGTTTCATCCATTTCTGGGCATCCATTAAGGGCATCCGGTATTCCGGGTAAAAGTGATCAACACTTTAGTTTTTATGAAAATTTCTACTTATAAAATCATCGATATCGACAGCTCGACTTCCCGTAGCAGGAATGGCGAAGTGATTCGACTGTCGTAGTCCTGGATTATCAAGACATCTAACTGGCGTAAATGGTGCTATTAAATTAAAATTTGAATTACGGGTGGCTATCCAACCCGGTGGAGCGGTTCGTATATTATCATCGCCTATTATTTGAAAGCATAGGCCGGGATTTCCTTCAGTCCTACGTCTTTTGAGACCCCATAAGTATAATGCATTGCCAAGACTCGGACCGCCAGAGTTGGCTGAATAAAGTGAAGCACTATACGGTGCTAATGATTGATCGGGGGGAACGGGTTGTATGGTCTCAACAAATCCAACAAATCCGGGTAAAGTCTTCCGGACCAAATCTAGACCAGTAACAATTTTGTATTTCTCACTTAAACCACGTAAATAAGCGTTCATTGTGGCGGCGATTGAATGGCTATATTGAATTTTTGATTCAATGTTGTCCTCATCTGGTGGAAAATCAACGTTTTCAAGTTTTGTACGAGCCTGCGGTGCGACAGTTATTAGGGGACCAAATCCTAAAAAGTTTTCATTTGCCTCGTACTGTGGTGGAACCATGCCGGCGGGTAAAGGCGTCCATTCTACGGCTCGGTCGCGAGTAGCTTCCACGAATCTGCGTGTTGTTCTAGGACACACGTAACATTCATAAACGTCGTGATTTTCAGCGGTAACGTTCCCAAATGTACCGCAAGTTTCATCGTCAGCCCCAATCGGTAAGGCAATATTCGGAATATTACAACGGACTCTATCACCCTGTTGGGTATGTGTAGCTGTAGCGTGTGAAATGTATTCAGCTATAGGTCCAGCCAGTTGTAAGTGGTCGAGGTATATATGTATGTCCCCATCTCTGACCAAATTACCAATTTTGTTTTCGTGTTGATTCACGTCAATCAGTGCTGCATTTAATGCGACAGTATGATGGTGAAGAAATATGGAATATGGTATCTTCTTCCCGAGTTGGGGATCAACAATTTCAAGATCTCGGAAAGTCCGCTCTACTATTAGAGGAAAAGTTGAAAAGTCAAGATTCTGACCATATTCCTGTGTTATAGGGACAAGTCCCTGTATGGGCCCAACAGCATACATGGGCGAACTAGCTTCGGGTGTTGCTACTTTTGCCTTGAAATCAGGCTTTTCAGGTGGGGCGGGCTGCTGCGTTTGCTTTGGAGGTACTTGCCTTGTATTTTGACCTCCGCCTCTCGGTCTACCTCTCCATGAACCAGCTCTATTTTTGTTCCTCTCGACTATAGCTTGGTTTGGAGGTAACTGGTCTGCAGCCATTTCAATGTTGGCGGCCCTATACCAGTTATCAGGATTCCCATCATTAAGGGTACGTTCCTGTAAGTACTCGCTTCTTCGGTTTACATCCCGTCGTGGATTTCCACGGAATTGTTGTGTAAAGCCGGAATTCCTATTTATATTAGCCATCTGGCGCTTAAAAAAAAAGAATTTGACAAAAAACGACAATGTACAAACGATTGACTGTTATAAAGTAGAAATAATAACACGAATAATTAAAATGGAACATCAACAATAAAAATTTAATTATCAATTACGTTTGACATATTTTTATATATACTTTTTATTATAATATTTTATCATAATTTATCAAGAAATAATGAATTTTAAATTTATTAAAATTCTTTCGATCTTCGTTTAAATTTTACGCTGGTCATCCCTAGTAGAAATCTTCTCCGGTTTTCAACCAGAATTAACCAATATTTTGACAATAACTCAACAATAATAAATAATATAATATTATATAACATATTAATATCAAGCTGTCTATTCTTAAGATAATAATCATTTTTTAATAATTAATACATTGTCAAAGAGTAAATATCAGCTAATTTTGCCCCTATTTGATTAACACGTTGCCGATAAAATATCGTTAATTTTCTAAATACAAGTATAGTTGAAATAATTTTAAAAAATTTTTTAATTTGACAACTTTTAAAGGAGAATAAAAAATAGAAAAAATAATTTACAAATATTGCATGCCATAAAAAAATTAGTATTTTGTATCAACTTTAATTAAAAATTTCTTTAAAATTTCATAACGGCGGGTACTGTGTAATCAAGCACTCCGAAACGATATTCACATAATGTTTTACTCTTTATGTTGCCATTATAAAACATTTAAAATATATTCATTATTTTTTTTGTTCAACCCATATGGAAATGATTTTTGTAAGAAAATGAATATTGATTATCATAGTAAACTACCGCAATTGAGATGTTAATAACAATCAATAATAGTTGATAGTAAATGATTGTTATAAACAATAAAAACAACGAACTGTAAGTAACAATTAAACGATTATTTACAGTTATTCACATTTATTCAACGTTATTTATAGTTAATCACATTTAAAAAAATTTTTAAATTACTAAATAATTTATTATTTATAATTATTTATAGTTATTTACAGTTATTTACAATTATTTACAATTATTTACAGTTATTAACAGTTTCTTACAGCCATTTAAAAATTATATATAAAAAATGTATTAATATGAAATACATATAATGGTATTAATAAAGCCTACAGGATGGTTATTTTGTATCTAATGCGTGACATAAGCTGTATTGACCAATCAGAAAGTTCCTTTAGAGCTATTTTATTTGTAAGAGAGTTACAGAATACAGCTTCAAATTCGCCTAAATTCTACTGAAGAAATAAATAAATAGAATAAAATTATTTTTTCAGTGCTTTTTTACAACCTTGAATAATTCCAAATAGAAATATTACTGCTTCATTATAGATAAAATTTTGTATACACAAAATGATATATTTTATTTTAAAGAGCACAATACGAATGTGATACTATTAAATTTCATGGATATACTTACATTTAATTTATTGTAACGTGTGTTCCACAAAGCATGAAAGCCTGCGTTAAAATTTCTGCAATTTCAGTAAAAGTTTAAAATCTTACAAAAACATTTCATGAAATTTCTTAAAAATTAATTATTAAAACAAAATAAAAATATAACAAAAAAAAAAAATTTCTTTCAACTAACATATTAGAATTATAGAAATAAAAAGATTAAATGTTTTCAATTCAATTGAAGACTTGTAATGAAAACCGTCTCTGTATTAGTTTTTATTCACAAAGTACAAATTACATAAAGAAGTCAATTACTGCATCCTTATAATTATTATTTAATTAAAAATATACATTTTTGGGCAGTAGAATATTTAATAATTCTAAATTTAATAGAATGCATTGATTTTGTGATTAATAGACAACCTAATGAAAAAAAGTTTTGAGAATTTTTTATTCGTGTTAATACAGGATAAAATGAGTCTAATTCAATTAATAAATTGAAAATGCGAAAATTATTAAACAAAGCAATGTTTGTATCTGTACACAGAGAGAATTTTCCTATAAAAATCACGCATTCTTTAGATATTGAACATTTTGACAAAAAATGCAATTCGTCCTATAATTTTTACAGTACGTTTATAACACTCCTCTGTATATTTTGAGATTTCATTATAATTTTTTAATAGGAATGTTGATGTAATTTAATGCAGAATTTCATTGTAAATTTTATAGAAAAATATTCTCTATGTTTCGTACGTGATTTGTAACTAGCTTATTTACAGTTCTTAAACAATTTATTATGTTTATTCGTACATTAATGGAATATCCTTAATAAAAATTTCTATGTTAAAAAACAAATAGAATTTCAATAAATGTGATGAAACCAAAAGTGAATTTTTATTATAAAAATAAAAGTAATCTTGAAATAACAATGAAAAAATGAATATAAAACAATTGTCTATGAAGATTTGTGAAATAATGAATATAACGATTGTCTTATAGTTTTATTTGGTTAGATAAGTTGCGTGTATAAAAGAAATCAATTTTAGTATACAGATTCCAGTATTTCAGAAAAAGTTCTGGTAAAATGATTGCCTTGGTTGCGCTTTTTTTACTCTTCCTTTTTACAAGTAATATCATAACTTTTACCTCAATCTTACAGCATAATCGTAACTTTTAATATTGATTAATATATACAATTAAAACTATTTAAATGAAATGATTTTTTTATAAGATAAAAGATATAATTATCACATCCTAAAAAGGGACTTAAAAAAAGTATCCAAAATGTTGATTAATAAAATTAATTATTTTACTTAAATATCCAAGTAACTATGATTGATTTTTGTAATAATTATTTTAAATATTAAGACTTTAAAATTTTTAATTTAAAAAATATAATTTTTAGAATTTATAAATCCTTGAAAATTATCATTATTTAGAAGTATTGATAATTTAAATAAAAAAGAAAACGGCTTATGCTGTAGGAATGAGTTGTTATAAATTAATTGTTTTAATAAGTTTAAATTATTTAAAATCTTATTATATTTTTCCTGCAAAGCCAATAAAGTTGCTGCCGATATGACAATGCGACAGCAACCCGAAAATTTGCCAGACTTTCTCTTAGAAGAAGTTATATTGGACAGTCTAGTTAATTCAGTGTCACCAGTTCCAGAAGATCGTTCGCTCATTACAAACGTACTTGATCCGATGATAATATCCGAACGCGATGTTAATTTTTTTTTATTCACTAGAGACAATCCGAGTAAACCAATATCTCTTAGAGTTGGCGATGTTATGAGTTTAAAAAGTGTTAATTTCAATAATTCATTACCAACCAAAGTTTTAATACACGGTTGGACGGATACTGGGAGTAGTTCGTGGATGCATGATTTTCGTAGAAATTATTTAAAAATTGGTAATTATAATGTTATTATGGTTGATTGGTCAGCGGGATCATTTAAGGAATACTTAGTGGCTGCAAAATTAACAAAACAAGTAAGTATATTTGTAAAAATAATATAAAAATTAAGAACAGAAATACAATAATTCTTGTTTTGTATTTAAGGTACACTGAGAAAAATATTTATGGTAACATTGTCACAGACTGCCATTATGGCCAAAAATTACCATAGTACATGGTACAATGTCCTTGAAAGACCATGGTATATGGTAAAATTCCCTTGAAATATCATGATACATGGTTAAATTTCCTCAAAATATTATAGTATATGGTAAAATTAACTTGAATATCCTGTTTTTAGGAACTTTAACTATATAATAATGACAGTCTATAATAATATTGCCATAAACTATTGTAATTTTTTATATTATTTATTTAATATTGAAAAATGAAAATTAATTTTAAAATTAAAGCAACAACTATCATATTTTCTAATTATTTCAATACAGATTGGAGAATACGCATCCCAATTTTTAGAATTTCTCGTAATGGAAGGTGTTATATCAATGGACGATATTCACATATTGGGACACAGTCTAGGTGCTCATATCGCAGGTTTTATCGGTAAAAATTTATCAGGAAAAATAGCTCGAATAACTGGAATGGATCCAGCAAGACCTGATTTCGAAGCTCCTCTTTTACGAGAGTCCAAAGATCGTTTAGATCCAACTGATGCTCAATTTGTTGATATTATACATACGTGTGCTGGAACAGCAGGATTTGTTAGACCAATCGGTCATGTTGATTTTTATCCCAATGGAGGCAGTTTTCGACAACCTGGATGTCCTGTACTTTTAACGCGTAATTATTTTAGCATTTATCAAAAAAATTTTAATTTTATAATTATAAGATATTTTAATTAAACCTCCAGGGGGGCAATATGGCACCTTTTGAAATCTATAGAAAAAAATTTTCTAGTAAAAATTGCAATAGTTTAAAGTAATTTTCTTACAATCTGCCATTATGACAAAAATTATCATAGTTTATGGTAAAATTTACGAGAAACATAGAAATTTCTATTTCAAATTTCTTGATTTCACTATAAACTCTAGTAGTTTTTTGCTATAACGACAGTCTGTGATAACATTAAAATATTGTTAATATTACGAGAACATTTTCCTCCGGATATAATTTAAACCTAATGATTTCATAACATTTTCATTAAAGTGCATAATGAATTTCTTATAGAATATTGCAGTCACGGCAGGTCCCACCAATTTATGGCAGAATCAATTGTGAATCCTGAAGGATTTCCTGCTGTTGAATGTAATAGCTGGAAAGATTTTAAATCTGACAAGTGTGATAAAAATAAAAATCGTGTTGTATATATGGGTGAAAAATTAGAACCAAATACGAGAGGTATTTATTTTCTCGAAACGAATTCGGACTCGCCCTACGGACAAGGAGAATTGTAAATATTTTAATAAATAAAATTATTCATTTGTTTAATAATTTAATCTGTATTTTGAATATTTATTTTATCCATAATTAATCTATACATTTAATTTAAAATTAAAAAATTTATATTCTATTATTATTATTTAATTTTAATTATAAAATTTCTTTTTATTTTATTGTTTCTTTTTTTTAATAATTCAAGCAAAAATTTCTTTCTAGTTAATAAATTTTGACAATTGTATGATTATAAATAATGTTATATGTCTCTTTACGTATTTGCGTGTAACTGAAATTCTTAACATAAATTATATATATATATACACTGCCGCCGAGATAATTTTGCCCCCCTTCGTCTAAAATCGACTTATCTAAAAAGCTTTATAACTCTGGAAAAAATGGTCGTAGCCTAAAAATTCCAACGGGATTCGAAAGATTGTTGAAAATTCTTTCAAAAACTATTGGTTTGATATAAAAAAACCATTTTTTTCGTATCTCTTATCCTTGTTTAAAAAGAAATTTTTTTTAACTTTGTTTTGACTTTGTAAAATAGTGTTCAATTTTAGTAGAAATCGTTACATTAATACAAAACCAAATAGGTTTTAAAGCTTATATTTCGACGATGAAAATGCAATGTCGAACGTCTAGATTCGACCTTTTAAACCAGAGTTATAAGATTTTATATTTAAAAATAAGGTTTTTTTTCGATGTATGAATATCTCTGAATTTAAGAGGAATAGAAAAATTTGTCAGAGAGAAAAAATGTTCCTTTTTGGTCAAATAATAATAATATATAATAAAAAATTGATTTCGGAAAAAAATTTTTTTTTTGCCTTTTTTACCCACGTTGTTCAATATTTTTAAAGATATCAAAATTTCATTACATTCCAACAAAAATAAAAAATTTTTTTCGAAATCAATTTTTTATTATATATTATTATTATTTGACCAAAAAGGAACATTTATTCTCTCTGACAAATTTTTCTATTCCTCTTAAATTCAGAGATATTCATACATCGAAAAAACCTTATTTTTAAATATAAAATCTTATAACTCTGGTTTAAAAGGTCGAATCTAGACGTTCGACATTGCATTTTCATCGTCGAAATGTAAGCTTTAAAACCTATTTAGTTTTGTATTAATGTAACGATTTCTACTAAAATTGAACACTATTTTACAAAGTCAAAACAAAGTTAAAAAAAATTTCTTTTTAAACAAGGATAAGAGATACGAAAAAAATGGTTTTTTTTATATCAAACCAATAATTTTTGAAAGAATTTTCAACAATCTTTCGAATCCCGTTGGAATTTTTAGACTACGACCATTT
The DNA here is from genome assembly GCA_017163975.1 of Anastatus disparis. Lineage (NCBI taxonomy): Eukaryota > Metazoa > Arthropoda > Insecta > Hymenoptera > Eupelmidae > Anastatus > Anastatus disparis. The sequence goes on from JAFFSR010000226.1 coordinate 6,993,229, forward strand.
TTTCCAGAGGTATAAAACTTTTTAGATAAGTCGATTTTAGACGAAGGGGGCAAAAGTATCTCAGCGGCAGTGTATATGTTATTAAAAAAAATCAATTTATTTTATTATTGATTAAATATTATAAATATTAGATGATAATCATTGTTTGATTCAAATTCAAAATGAAGCTTTTTAAATTTTTTTTGAGTTTTTAAATAGAAACTAGCTCGCCACAGCGGCCCAAAGGGCCGCTGTAGCTCGCACCTCTGTCTTTTCAGAGCTTCGCTTCGCTCAGCTCTGAAATGCCCTCGGGCAAAAAGCTCCGCTTCTTGCATATAAGGCACGACCGAAAACGCTCGCGCTTTGCGCTCGCTATTTGATATTCAAAGAATATTAGAGCAAATCATTTACAACCGCAAAAGCATTAAAAGTTAATCTTATTTCTTTTTTTCATTGAATTTTTTACCGCATCTTTCAACAGAAGGTTTGAATTTATTGTATTTATTTAAAAAATCAAATTTATAATTATTTAATATTTTCTTGTGAATTAAGTTGATTGATTTCGAAAAAATTTATGTTATGTGAAAAAGACATATTTTTATTAATGTATATTTTTTAAAATTTTGAATAGGATAATCTATCAAAAGTTATAAGAAAAAAAAAATTATTTTATAGTTTAGTAGCTTAAAAGTAAAGTTTTGTATAAAGTTTTTATTTGATCTGAATCATTTCGATGGGGGATAATTTAAAACAATAATACAAATAAATGTTGGCAGTTTAAAAAAAAATAGTTCGAGCGGTTTTAAAACAGTTATCCCTTCCCTGGAAGAAAATTGACCATATTGTAGGCATAATTGCTGGCCAACAAATGTTAAAATGGCACTTATCTAGAAATTCTAGAAATGATATAAAAAAATGTCTAGATAAGTGTCATTTTAACATTTGTTGACCAGCAATCATACTTGAGATATGGTCAATTTTCTTCCAGGGTTCAGAGGTAAAATAAATGATTTTTTGGAAATAACTTGAAAAAAACGAATTTTCAAAAAAAGTATATGAAATAAAATTTATAGAAAAAAATAAGATACATCTTTTTAATATTATACATATTTTTTTTTAAATAATATTTATCAATTTATCATTAAAAAGCCTTTAATTTCAACAATTTTCATGAATAATTTGAAAAATATTATTTTTAGAGAAAAATGTATAATATAAAAAAGATTTATTTTTTTATATTCTTTAACTTTTATTCTATATACTTTAAAAAAAAAATCGTATTTTTCAAGTTATTACCAAAAATCCATTTTTTTGACCATTTAAAAGGCGCTTATTTAAAAACGCTTCCAACGATTTTTTCCAAAATAGGAACGTTTACTTGTGTTATTATTTGAAACAATTTCCCGTTTGAATCATTCAGATTGGATAAAAACTCGTCGAGAAAATTCATAAACTTGATTTCTCACACACATACATCCATACATACATTTTAAGTAAGCCTCGTAATAGTCTTATTTTGCTATAAAAATAAGTTTTTTATAATAAAATAACATATTTTGAAGGGTTACATTTTTCGCGATGTCGAAAATATAAGGCACTTCCGTATAGCGGTCGTGCCTAAAAAATTTATTAAATTCTAGTCATTTTTCATTTATTTTCCATACTTATAACACAGTATCGCAGGATACGATAACGTCAAACTTACAAACAAGCTACATTCATGCAATCGACCGTGATTATTTACGCTTAACTTACCTAATACATCATTGACTAATGAATATATAAACATAAACATATATAGATGAATCTTTGGATTTATTCAATTCTTTATTAAGACGTCTTATGTTATATAACCATGCGGTAAAAAAATAAAACATTATTAAATCTCATAAAATTATAGTTCTTTTTATATAAATAATTTAGTAAAATAATATGAAAAATAAATGATACTGTTATGTTACTGTATAAAGTTTAATGAAATCTAATTTTAAAACGACTGATTCAAATTTAAAACTGATACGAAATTCATTCATGTCATGCATATCATTTACATTGAATTAGACGTGCATTGAAAAATAACTGGAACGTCAATCATTTTTAAAAATGTGAAAAACCTTGGCAATTTTGATGTTCTCCACCTTCAATGTGTTGTTATTGATATGTAGGTATATAAAAAATGAAGTTGTCTTTATAATAAATAATAAAAAGACATATATTTTTTTAGACTTGAATATTCATTAATTTTCATCTTATAATTAATTCATTACTTACAATATGTTATTACATCATTCATTTCATTATGTACAATACATTATTACATCATTCTTATCTAACATGTTGATGACAGTAATAGAAAATTTAAAAATCTAATTTTAAATCAACACACAAGAGCATATCGTGCTATACAAATATCTCTACAAATTCAAATTGGTCAGCACGTAGAAATATCCAAACAAACTACAAACTATCAATGTCACAATTTTTTTTTTCTTTTTATTTTTCAAACAAGTAGAAAATTGTAATGTTTTTGTGTTAAAAAATTGTAACAATCGTTTTAATTGAATTTTTTTTTTTAATTTAATTCGTTTCTTCTTCGCCAATGGCGAGTGGACTGCTACTCAATGATGGCTTTTCAACTTCGCCTCCAAATCGGATTCTGTATTTCCTTCTAACAATGTCCCAATCAACGATACTATTTATACTTGGTGCATTTCGGAAAGATAATTGACTACCCAATGGACTCGGTTGTAATAATGATAAACCCAAGCCACCACCTCGCGCTGAACTTAAAGGCATCTTATTGTCCTAAAAATAAAATAGATAATAAAGATCAATGGTACTTTTGTAGAAAATAAAAAAGAATTTCCTAAAAAAATACAAGTTAGCTTTGCTTGCCTCATCCAAGCAGATTTTTTATGAAGGTTTGTAACAACAAATCGTATACACAATAAATGTACAGAATATCGAAAGTGTGATTATTTCTCATTGCCTTTCCTTAAATTTTTACCCTTTTACCCATTTAGCCATCGCACATTACGGAAATGATTTTGCTAAACTGTCTACTTACTTGACAGTCGTGCAGATTTTGCTCAAGTGAGACAAACAGCCACCTACATTTTTTTTTCAACGAACGATAAAGTTGAATGTACAAAGTTTACTTACTGAAAAAGGACTCTTTGGTAATCTGCGCCCTATAAATCCATTCATTACGCTCAGACGTTTTTTAGTTTCACGTCTTGTTTTACAAGTTTTATGCAGATAAATTGTCCATGATGTTATTAAATTTAGTGGAGATGGTGCCATGGTCGTTCTATAAAAAATAAACGATAATAAAGTAATTATTCGTGTCAATGAATAATCATTTATTTGAATATTATTTAAAAATCACATACTTTTGCATGTTTCGAATGAGTTTGCTCAATCCATATTTCCATTCGATGTCACTTTGTGATTGAATATTCTGATACGTATCACTCATCATAGCAATTAGAAGATTAATTAGTACAATTACAGTGACCATCATGTATATTGAAAACGATATCTAGAAATAAAAAGAAAATCGTTGTTATACAAATTAGTTTAATTAAAAGGAAAATGTCCTTTAATTATAAGAAAAAAATCCGTATTTTAACCTTAAATAAGAACAAAGTCCAAAGTGGTTGTAAATTGTCACGTAGTGCCATGGTGAAATCATCGGTATCCTTTTGTCCAAAAATAGCGAAAAATAGATTTTCCGTGATGGTGACAAAGTTGACGTTAACTGAAAAAATACAAAAAGAACTTTGTAAAATGTATTCTTAGAAAAATTTTAACTACAAAACAATCTACAGTTGGTGAAGTTTCGCTGTCCTATCTGTGGTTCTTTTGGTCTAAAACCAAGTCTACAAAAATGTTTTGCAATTACAATTCCAACAAATCCTACACAAAAAAATATTCAATTACAACATGATCTATAATAACGACGTGGGTGGCGGATTATTAGCAGTGATAAAGGTAATACATTATATTCTACTGACAAAACAAATACACAATGGGAATAGTCGCATGGACGCTAATCATTTAATTACCAAAAATCGCATATAGCTAGAAACGCAATTCTACAAAAGGGAGCGTGTAACGTTTTGTTTAAACAAAAAAAGGGAAGAAAATAATAAATAATGATCATAAGTGCTAGCATGCTGATTATTACACTAGCTTTCTACGCAAAAATACATTGTATCTAAATACCAAAATATTAATGGACAACACACTTATTACAGAGCAGACATGATCGACTAATATTTCAACACATTAACGCATCAAAAAACAACCTACTGGTGTGATATGGTGTTTAGGTTACAATCTATATTGTCACAAATACATATAATCTATAGGAACATTTCACAACTACAGCAACAAATACATTATCTAGTTACATTAGTTCATACCCATTTTTGTTGAGACTAACCAATTTCGCTAATTAGCGAGCGATCAGTTTAACTGTCCATATAATCATTTTACAATATCAATTAAACAATAATTCGGCTTTTAATTATTCAGTCGCCTTCTTAATCAAGTGCTTTTGACCAATCCTTATAACATATACATATCTCCATATCCTCTCCTTCATTCCTCTTTTTCTTATTCTCATAAATAGATTTATTAAGATGTTGAAGCTATAAGGGTAGCTTGACTACCAATGAGGCTTGCTGTCTCATCAATAGGTGAAATTTGGAACTCACTCTGTCCATCATCTTCATTCTCATTAACATTTTTACCAGAAAGTTCACCATGTAATTCTTTGTATTTACGTCTAACAATATCCCAATCAACGACACTTTCAATTCTTATGGCATTACCAAAAGATAATTGACTACCCAATGGACTTAGATGCATGACTGATAGAGTTACGCTATCCTTGTGCGCAACTTGAGATGTTTTTTTAACTTTTGATAGCCATTTTGTTGTCGCTTTTGAACGTGCTGAAAGTTGTTGACTTCTACGTATGCCCATCATGTTGACTAATGATGGTCGTTCTTTCTTCTTACGACGTTTTTTACAAAGTTTAAAAAGATAGGTAAGCCAAGTGGTGACGAGGTTGAATGGTGGTGAGGCTGTCGACGTTCTGGATTAAAAAAATTTACTATTTGAAGTTAATACTTTTTTAGCACGTCTCGAAAATTTTGCTGGAGTTAAAACAACGAGTTACCGTCACGTCACGCTGTATTTCTGTTAAAACTTTCGAAACATTAACTTAAGAAGTTTTCTCTTTTGCTAAAGATGAGGATATATGTTTTCTTCTTCATTAAGAATAAAAGATTGCATTATGCTTTTAAAACATTAATTTGATCAACATATATTTTTTCAATATTCCTCTAAAGATTAAATTTATCAATATACTCGATTCCTAAATTTGTGATCTGTGATGGCAGATGTCTTATAAGATGTAGTCACGTGATTTTACTACCCTCAAAAGAGTAAATTGATGAATTTATTTTTTTGAGAAACATAAAAAAAATATATTTTAATCAATTTAATCTTTTGAACTGTTAGTTTGTTCCTAAAAAGTTAAACTAACCTTTTATTCTTTAGTAAAAGAATAAACTCTTGAAGTTAATCTTTAGAAAGTTTAAAATCATCAAATTTACCTCTACTAGGAATAAAAGTATCAATATTATCTTTATAAAGTGTAAAAATGTACTTTCCAACGTTGAATTTTAAATTTGTACTCTTTTGAGTTTAGAAGTTTTTTAGTATCATGTCTTTATAGCACTGAGTGATATAAATCAGCATTTATATTACACCTATCCATGACATAAGTAGTCCATTATTGTACCGTGCGGTTGTTGGCCTTGCTACGCTCGGACGATAATCGTACGGTGCATGAATGAGCTGCTATTGCCATGGACAGGCGTGAAAACGGATTTATGCTAGTCAGTGCTATAAAATATCGTATGATATTCGTGGTATAAATGGTCTATTGTACGACGCGAATTATTACCTACACTTTACGCGGGTGCTAGTACACGTCATGCCATAATGGTCCATTTATGCCACTAATATCATAATGTATTATTAGAAAGCCTTCCCTATTACTCAATGAGTTACAAATTAATATTCTGTGTTTTAAAACAAAACGCGATGGTAAAACGTATATTTTTTTAGATGCAAAATTTTCAAAAAATCAAAAGTAATATCAATTTCAGTCCGATGACTGCCATAGCAGTTTTTTTGAGCTTTTTTGTTGTTTATTTGTTATGTTTTTTGCCAATGAAATATTAAAAATACATTGTGTGGATGAAATGTGTGAATTGTTTTGAATGTAAACAAAAGCTTTTAAATCTATATTTTTTAAAAATTAAACTAACAAATTATTAAAATTTTCAATTGACAGAATTGAAAAAAAAGAATTCTATAAATTTATTACTTTTTTTATGTATTTTAGTTCAATGAATTAATTTAGAAAAACGGACATAGACTTGACATTTGAATTTCATTTTATATTACGTCTTTTTCAAAAATCAATGCATACAGAATTTAATATTAATAATTATTAAATAAAAACAGATATGACATGAATATGTCTTAACTAAAGTTGGGGAAGTATTCGACTGCAAAATTTTTCAAATACTTTTTTGTCTCAGCCTATTTATTATTTATCATGTGAAAAAGTATTCGAAAAAGTGTTTTAGAATACTATTTCTAATACTTTTGAACATTCGGAAAAGTACTCGCAAATATTCGAGAATACTTTTTCCGAATACTTTCTCAAAATAACTTTTTTTGTGTTAATCCTCTTCTCTTCCCATCATATTTTTTCTATTTATTTTGAAGTTTTTGATAGTTCTAAATAATTCATTATTAATGTTCTTATAAAAATGGAATAAATATTATTTTATTTTAATAAAAACAAACTTATTATTTTTATTTATTAATTTATTTAAATGTTATTAAATATTTTGTAATTTTTCTATGATTTTTTTATACCCGTAATAACTATTAGAAGATTGATGCAAAAAAAATCACTTTGAAAAAGTATTCGAAAAAAGAATTCTCTTTTCGAATACTTTTGAAAATTTTCTTATAATTCAGATAAAAGTCCGTACAGTTAAAAATTTTGATTTATTTGAGCAATAATCAAAGTCAAAAAAGTATTTGAAATATTTTGCGGTCGAATACTTCCCCAGCTCTGGTTTTAACTTTAACAATAATACAATATAGTATTAATTTTCATTAATCTTAATATAGAAAAAATGTTAAATATGTTAACAATGCAATTATATTTTTTAATGAGCAAAAACAAATTTACATTGAATAAACTTTACTACGTGTTTTTCAACAATTTGTGAATAATATTTACATTGAAAGGAAATTTTGGATAATGCCAAAATGTGTTACTGTTGTGTGAAGACAAAACTACAACTTATTTAATTTCAAAACAACATTGCACAACACTGGCACAAACAAGAAAATTGTCATTTGAAAACATAAATAAGTTGTAGAATTAATTTAAAAAAAAAGATTTATTAAAATTTTTGATTAATTACACCATTTCACTTGATCAGTTGGCATTACCTACAAAGTTTATCCATTTTAGCAAGCATTTTCTACATAAACTTTAACAAGACCTTAAATATATCAACTCTGTGCATATTATTATTTTTTTTATCGCACCTGTGCATGTTTCTAACAAGCTTGCTCAAGCCATACTTCCATTCGATGTCTGATTGCGCTTGAATCCTTTGATAAGTATCGCTCATCATAGCGATCAATAGATTAATCAGTACAACAACTGACACAAGCATATAAATACCAAAAGCCAATTTGAAAAATCCAGTGGTCCATTGTTCTTGTTCAGTCGGCTTTACGATTTTGAAATGCTCATGCGTAGTCTGACCAAAGATAGCGAAGAATAGCAGTTCGATCGTCGTATATGGCCACACTATAACTGTAATTTACATTAAATTTTTCTACGTGCTTTTCTTTCACCTCTAGGTAAAAATAAAACATCACTTCATATAAAAATATCGTTGTTTTTTTGACTTTCAAAAAATTTGTTCACATGCCTTGTTCAAAAATTTCACTAATCTAATACTTTTGCCATTGGCCTATCAAAAAAACAGAAAAAAATCTCTGAAAAACGCTATATTTTCCTATTAAAAAAAATCAGTTGATAATATAAAGTGACATATTTATTGAAACATATAAAAAGAAAAATATAAACATTATTTCTATTCCCTTGAAAATACAGATATAAAAATCGTGCTAAAATCTTTTGAGTAAAGAATAATTTAGTGAAACCTCTAAAGAAAAACCTATTGAGCTGAAAAAAAGACATTTTCACGACACAAAAACGTGAAATTGTTTTCTATCATCTATTATTAGCAGAAACGCATTAGCATTAAACGTCACAAATGGGATAATGGGGGGTGTCTCATGACTTTTTTTTTAAATGGTGTAGAAATAAAAAAAATAAATAAATGTATTCATTTGAATGACAGTTGTTTTGTCATTAGCCTAACTCTATATGATATCGTGCCGCAGGATTTTCAATAACGTCAATTTTTGCAAACACACTGCATTCATGCACGCGCACGATATTATGCGCTTTACTTACATAATATCTCGTTGCATATTATAAATTCAAATATAGATGTATCTTTCAAAACCAAATATTAAAAATAATTTTATATAATCAAAATAAAGTAATTTTGTAAAATAAAAATATACTTAATTGAATTAGTTTTATGAAAATAAATATATTTATAAACAATATAAAGACTTTTTTTATAAAATTAATTTTTTGAATGAGCATATAAAAAATCACTAATTAATAGAAATATAAGTGTTTACAGGATTATTTTTTGTAATGAGAAATAATTATCATTGTTTCTTTTACCTCGATTTCAATTTATTAAAAAATTTTACAAATTGAAGTTAAATCAGAAGATTCTTAAATGAATAAGATTAATATCACGCAGTTATAACAGTGAGATTATATTTTGTTTCTGTATAATAAATTATGCAAATCTTCAGTGTTGTTTAGATTATCAGTGTATAAATGGATGAACAAGCATCATTGTGAAAATGTTTCCAATGATGTGAAGTATGTGTGATGACATACGATCGCGTGCCAAAAAGAATGTCTTTTTAATGATTTCGCAATGTAACACATTGTCATCGACAAATTGATCACATTCACATGGACAAGACAAAAATTGTTCGCAGCAGTGCAGCTATTCTTCATATAATAAAAAAAAAAAGAAAATATAAAAAAAATATCGCAGTCTTTTAATTTCCATTGTGAGCAAAAACGTTGTTTCATTTCAAGAACTTACTTACTCTCGAATATTAAAAATGAATCGGGGTCAGAAGGGAGTCAAGTCATGGCATCCTTGTTTTCTCTCTTCTTTTATGAAGCTTCACGCAAAACTATTGGTTCACGTCATCATCTTTTAAACCTATTAACGCAGCCTTTATTTGGGTATATATGTACACCTACTTATTTAACTACCGCTCGCAATAATAATATAAACAATGGAGTATGGGAGAATTTGTGCTTCGAAAATTGTTTTTTTTTATGATAAATTTTATCTAAGCTGGAGGATTTGATGATTGTCCTCCAGGAGTTCCGTAATTACTATTGCCGTTACTATTCGTCGCGTTATTATCATCATCACGTTCGTCATCGTCTTTATCACCTTTATCTGATTCTTTTTCAGGCTCATTACCGGTAAGAGCTAAATATTTTTTTCTTATGATGTCCCAATCAACGACATTTTCAATTTTTGTGGCACTATTGAATGATAATTGGCTGCCCAATGGACTAAGATGCACCACTGATAAAGTGACGCTATCTTTATTTGGCCTAACTTGACCCTTCTTTACTTTTGACAACCATTTGGCACCCATTTTCGATCGCGGTGACATCCGACCTGTTCGTTGAAGACCCATCATATGTACCAGTGATGGACGTTTTTTAGTGGCAGTACGCTGTTGACATTGTTTCACGAAATAGACGATCCATGTTGTGAAGAGGTTCAGGGGTGATGGAGCTGTTGTCGTTCTGGAAAACGGACAAGTGTGTGCTGTTGCCGATACTTTTTTTTCTCAAAGATCATAAACGCATTTACGATGTCAAAAATTTAAAATTATCAAAATTCAAAACTTTTCCTATTATTTTAGTATTAAAATATATTTTTAATTTTATTTTGTTCAAAAATTTTTAATTTTTGTTGGGAAGGAAAGGATAAATGAATGGAAAAACCGTGAAAAAATTCTAGCGTCACACTGTGACAGTTGAAATTTATTAAACCACCAATTTGTTTTACAGAAAACCAAAACAAAAAATATTTTATTAATTTAAAAATTTTTTTACAATTTTGAAAAAATAGTATTTTTAAAAATATTATTTAAAAATTTCAAAAAATCTTGATACGAAAGTGAATTAAGCTAGATGTATATCAAAATATATTACGTTACGTAATTCAAAATACGTGCAACTAATTACCCAATTACAAAAATTATTCTACAGAGTAAAAAATTATGCAAAATATTATTTCTTTACTACCCTACAGATTTACTTGATAAAAAATGAAATTTATGAAAGTTTATAGTGTGACCAAAATTTTGTTGCCAATATGATTTGGGAATAATAGGAATAAGTCTCGGTCAAACTTGAAAAATTTTAATTAATGTATTATAATTAAGGAGAATATTAGTAGTAAAATTCACGGATTCACCTGAAACTCTGAGATTTGATCTTATAAAAAAATGAAAACCTATGATTAAGTGTTTAGTCTAATGTGCCTTAGAATCTTAAATGATGTATTAACATTATGTGCAAATCTATTATGTATGATTGTATGATTTTTATGTGCTCAAATATACTCAAAATATTAAAATTACATAGCATAATAAAAGATTAAAGTGAAAGATTCAATGCAAGTTTGCTGTACAAATTTACAAAAATGTTTTCAAAATTAGTACTTAAATTTTGCATTAATTTTATAACAGTTATTTCCAATTATTTTAAATTATTTATAAATATTTCTAACTAGGAGAGAATCAGACCTCCGGATCACGAATTTTGTTCAAACTTTAGGATAAGTTTTCAGATGTCAAGATATGAAGGAAGACAGAATTCTAGACCCTAATAATATTTCCCTTGTTACAGACAATTAAAGAAAATCACTGAAAAAGTTACTAGATTTTTAAATGTTTATAATTCTTCAGCATTAACAGCTAGAAATTTAAAACTTTTTTTAAACGAAAGCTGAGTTTAAATCCTTTCGAAATAACACTCACAGTATCTCAAAATATTATTTTTCCCTAAAGTAATAGCGCAAAAAAATTGAACCCAATTTCATCATTTATTATTAATTAATGTTTTAAAAAAGAAATTCAGGTGTAATTTTTATTACTCTATAGCTGTACGAAAAAATAATATTTTGAGATACTGTAAGTGCTAATTCGAAAGGATTTGAGCTCATCTTTCGTTTAAAAAAGTTTTAAGTTTCTAGCTGTTAATGGTGAAGAATTATAAACGTTTAAAAATCTAGTAACTTTTTCAGTGATTTTCTTTAATTGTCTTTAACTAGGGATATATTGAGCATTAGGGTCAAGAATTCTGGCTTTCTCCATAATTTGACACCTGAAAACTTATTCCACAGTTTGAGCGAAATCTGTGATCCGAAGGTCTGACCCTCTCCTAGTAAGTTAGTTCAAGTTTTTTTCCGCTAGGGACTTTACAGAAACTTTTCATTGAAATATTTTTGCAACATTTTATTAGAACTTTCCGGAAACATTTTATGAAACGTTGATGGATTCATGAAAGTGACATATAAAGGTTGCAACAACCTTTTATTAAAATATTTTTGGAACATTTTGTTGGAACTTTGCAGTAAGGGAGTAGCCACAAATAGACCGTGTCGTGTCGTGACGACGAAAAATGAGTTTGACATCTATTAAATTGAGACTCTATGAATGCCTTTTGAACCAATGGTCAATGAGCATAGAGTCTCAATTTAATAGATTTCAAACTCATTTTCGTTGTGAGAGCGCGGTGGGTGAGAGCGCGGTGGCGTAATGGATAGAGCTCTTGCCTTCAACGCGGAGGGCATGGGTTCTCGAATCCTGGCCAGGTACCTCTAACTTTTTTTTCGAAAGAAAATAAGTATAAGTGCCATTTATATCGCGACTCTTTAAAAAATCCGACCTCATTGGGTATCGGTTGATTGTTGGTTACAAAAGTGGCTGACCATCCATCGGTAGTCAAAGTTTTCGGTATGGTGGGTCTGACAGTCCTAGCCTGATGTAATGTGTTAAACAGATGCCGGGCGGGGGACTTCCTCGACTTCACCATATATAAAAGGTTAATCATATAGAGGACAATATCCTTTATATTGTTACGTCACGTGATTTTTCAATAAATTTTTCTTATTTCTAATTAATATTTAGTAATTTTTCTCTTTTTCTTTTTCTTTTTATGCCTTTATTACATATAGGAATTTTAAAGATTTTTATAATTTAGAATAATTTTAATAATTAAAATAAAATATTTAGTAGACAAGGCTTAAGTTTACTAAAATACTTTCACACCCTAAAATTTTTTTATCTAAAAGCAAACAAGCCCATACGAAAATTATTTTTGACCGTTTTTCTATACCTCATTGTATATCTTCAAAATAGCAAAAATATTTTATACATAGTTTCAACACGTGTTAGCCGAAAAATAAATAAGGCCCTGTACGCCCAGACGACCGTAATAAAAATTGTCTCGACAGGCCATAAAAACTGTCGCCAGGGAAAATTTTCGATAGCCTATGGGAAATTCCAAACTTTCACAAATAATTTTTACACTTTCAATATTTCATTTTAAATATTTATTAATTGCTAAATATACTTTTATTATTATTCCTTTAAATAATAATCAAAGTATTTCCAGAAGTTATCGAAAATAAATTAACCTGACAAATGATGATAAAAATATCTTTTTAGAATTATTCATAGCATTTATTCAAACAATTTACTTACTTTTCCTTAATAATAAGTTATTTAAAAAACAGAATTTCATGCGCATAATCCTAATTAAGCCATTGGTTTATAATATTCATTACATCAAAGAATTATTGCAATAATTACCTTCTATAAGTTATAAAATGATAAATATTATATAAAAATTTCTTTGTAATCGTTGTACATATGTGCGTATATATTCATGTTTATACGTTTTAACAGTTCAATTATTCAAACTAATAAAATTTCAAATTAGAACCTTTTTTTTTTATAAAAATACAATCTTTCTTAAAAAAAAAAAACATATACGCAAATACATATATACGTACATATAATATTTTTATAACATTTGTTATATAATATTAATAATTAATCATGCATAAATTTTTACAATCATATTCTACGATTTATTAAACATTTTCTTTTTATTATAATTACAATTTAGTTTTTAAGTTAGATCAATTATTTTTTTCTCACTCATTATTATTAATTAAAATTATATCATAAGTTACATTAATTATTACTAGTTTTATATTCTAGCGTTCATTGTTAATTAAAATATTTCTTTTTTTTTATATAACTATCATTTTTCTTTTTATTATTAAATTTTACGCACTAACATTTTATTAGTATTAATAATTTTCCTTTATTATTATCAATTCTTTTAATTTTTTTTTTATTTTTTTTATATATATAAGTTAGCATTTTTTGTAATCACCTTTTATTATAAATAAGTAAAGGTTCTATTTTGTAGCGTACGTATACAAATAATGTATACTCTTCCTTGAGGTGAAGATAAAAGAGAGAGAGATAATAATTCACCAGGAAAATTCATAGGAAAATTTTATTTTTCAAAGTTGAAGACAAATTTTGATAATATTTCGGAACACTTCCGCCCCACCCCCTGAAAAATTGGGAAGGAAATGCAGCACTCTGATTCGTGCGGAACAGCTTTCCCAAAGAGCTCAAAAGAAAAGAGATGACCCAAAAAGATCAGATCGCCTAAGGAAGCGACTCGGGCTAGTGCACAGGCCCTAAGCACTTCCAAACATTCAACTCAAGCCTCGGCAAGAACAACTCACTGCATTCAACTACAACTCACTGCATTCAACTACAATTCACTGCATTCAACTACAATTCACTGCATTCAACTACAATTCACTGCATTCAACTTCAATTCACTGCATTCAACTTCAATTCACTGCATTCAACTTCAATTCACTGCATTCAACTACAAACAAGCATTTAATTCACTGAATTCAAAGAAGGAAGAAGGAAATCTCTCTCTCTCTCTCTCTCATTAGCATTTAACATCAAGGAAGAGTAAGAAACAATTTTTTTTCTTTAGTTAATAAATGTTAATTTCACTTTAAATTTTTCAAAGTTGTTTTACAAATTTTTTATTTTTTTTTCTCTCTCAATTATAATAACAATTTACCTTTCATTTTTCTTTTCTTCAATTTCTTTTTATAACTGATTAATTTTTAAAGTTTAAAGTTTATTATTTAATCTAAAAATATTTTTAGAAATTTCTTTTACCTTTCCGCCGAGATCCACCAAATTGGATAGGATCTCGACAGTGTAAATAACCAGGATCCTCACGCTTAAGGATCCGTTTACACTTAAACCTTCCTTTATTTTCCAACCAATTTTTAATTTTTTTTTATGTGAGATAGAGAAAATTCCTTTCCGCGTAAGAGAGGAGGAAAAGTGTGCACTAAATAATTCTAAATTTTAATATAATAGTGATAAAATTCATTATTTTATTCTAGAGTATTTTCATACGGTTATACCGTTTTACAAATTTTTCTTTTCTCAAGAATATATAATTATAATTACAATAACCAAAAATCTAGACTGTGCGTTTAAAATTAAAACGTTATATTTTTTTTATATATAATAATCATTTTTTAAAGAAAACATAATAACTAAAAAATTTTATAAAATTAAACAACTAAATTATTTCTCCTATTAAGTAAATTCTTTTTAGTATAACTTAGAAAATTTTCACAAAAACATTAGATTGAAGCGGTAAAAGTAGTTCACAATAGAAAGTCGTATTTACCCGTCGAATATAAAATTTGTTAATTTTCGCAAGTGGTGGTTATTCGTTACTAAAACGAGGCCACCTAAAGAACCATAAAATCACGGCGCTAATACAGTGAAAAATCCTTAAGATTTTTCACGGTGTGTTACGAAGGGTTAATTCCCGACATAACATACAAAAATTCTTGGAGGCCAGCCGGAGTGATACCTCGTGAAAATGAATAAATAAAAAATATACGGCGCGTAATAACGACAGAATAAATTGTTGAATTGATTGATTTCTAGTTGATGTGAGTGATATAATTCGAGAACTATTAGCAGAAATCTTTTCGCTTGTTTAAAATTTTACTTTTATAACAGTTATTTAAAAGAAAATAAATAAAATAAAAATTCTTATTATACAAAAACTAAATTTTCTCGTCTATTAAATAAAATTCATTATTTAAAATTTAAGAAAAATCCCACGTTTACTATTA
Organism: Anastatus disparis; assembly: GCA_017163975.1. Lineage (NCBI taxonomy): Eukaryota > Metazoa > Arthropoda > Insecta > Hymenoptera > Eupelmidae > Anastatus > Anastatus disparis. The sequence goes on from JAFFSR010000226.1 coordinate 7,008,726, forward strand.
AAGCATTAATTTAGTCGGTAAAGTAGGAGACAGGACAGCGTATCTATAGGGACGCGTGGCGACGCCTTATGTATGCGTCGCCGTAGTACCATAGGCTAATAGGAAATCTTTCACTGTCAATACTTATGATTTAGATAGTTTTATTAAATTAAATATTAATTATTTTCGTAAATTATTATTTTCATTTTTCTTTTCTTTTCTTTTCTTCTAATTTTACTATTTTATATTTTACTGAATTGAGAATCATTGTTGTTTATTAATTTAATTATTTTAAAGAATTACCTTTTCTTGAAAATTGCTACTTTTACTAATTTTTACTATTTTATTAAGAAATTACTATATTATTATTTTCACTATTTTAAAGAAATTACCATTTTTCAAATAATCACTACCTCTATTATTCACAACTTTTACTATTTTTTCCAAATTGCTATTTTTTTAAAATTTATCAAATTGAATTTTCACTGACTTTAAATATTTCCATTATTTTTTTTTTTTTCAATACCATTTTACTAAATTTAAATCACTGTTTTTACCAACTTTAATAATTACCATTTTGAATAATTATTTTTATATATTTTCTATTTACTTAAATTAAAATTTCATATTTTACTTAATAATTATTCAAATTCCATTATAAAATTTTACTTCAAATTTTTTTTTATATTATTTATTCTAAAAAGTTAAATTAATTAGTTAACTCAACAAATATAAAATAAAATAACATAAATAAATTGTAATTTTTCTTTTAATATTAACACAGTACTTAAACAAAATAAATTACCCTTTTACTTTTATACAAACATAAATCTTTTATAAACAATTAAAAGATTCAATAGTAACATTATTATTAATAATTAATTAATTAACGTATAATTTTTTAAAAATTTTGTATTTTATATACATTTTTCTTTTAGTTAATGCTTATTATTTTTATAACGTTCTACTTTTTCTTCAATTATCAAATATTATTATTTTGATAATAAACTTACACTAATACTTATTTCAATATAATATTTCATATTTACATTTTACATGTTCTTTGCATAACATTTATTACATTAATTATTTTAATTTATTACTTTAAGAATTTTACTTTATACGTTGACACTCACTAATTTAAAATTTGTTTACTTTACATTTACTTTTGTTTAAAATATTATTATATGTACCTTTTTTTTTTTATCATTACTATTTCAATATTTCTATTATTTTTTTTTTTTTTTTTTTTTCTTTTATAATAGTTCTATTTATATAATCTTTGTACATTTTATGATTAAAAACAATTTTAAACCGTGGAAACCATATTATATATATACATATATCTACATAATTTAACAAAATTAAATTAAATAAACTAATTGACTTTAAAATTAAAATATTTTCATAATTATTTCAATACTTGCCTTATTAACAATATAATTTTTATTAAAATATCGTCTTGATATTCATCGGTAAAAATATATCTACTTACACGAACAGTAATTTTATCTTAAGAGAGATTCTTTATTTTTTATATTTGTAGAATTTTCAAATCAAACGTTCTCTTTTATTTTTAACACATTTTTATTTAGTTCTTGACCTTTCAAATTAAAATAGTTCCATGTAGTAATTCTTTCAATACTTTATTTTAAACTTTTGTCTTTCAATTAATATTTAATTATTTTTAATTAATATCCGAAAGTATATTTTTGACATCTCAGATTTATTAAAAGTTTCAATTCTAATTACAAATAACCTTTTATTTATTCAAATCTCTTTTATAACTGTTTTAGGTTACGTAATTTTATTAATAAACAAAGAAATAAGTTCTTAAACTTTCTTTCATAATAGTTCATTTATTATAAATAAAAATCCAATCATTTTATTAATTGCTCTTAAATGAGAAAATACATTCAAAATAAATTAGTTTGGTTTCTTTCTTTTAATTTAATTTAATTTTGTTTCAATATTAATAATATAATAAATCATTTAAGTAATTATTCGATTCAATTACCATAATTAAATTCACTAATTTAGAGAAAAAAAAAATTAAATAACACAGATAAACTGCAAGTAATAAATAATTTTTTTTTTATAAATATTATTTTTAAAATTGAATTAAACTTTAACTTTTAATAAAATCAGCTGCTATTAAAACCCTCTTCCTCATGCTTTAAATTAAATCTAATTATGGAAATTAAAACGAAACCATCATGCAAGATGAAATTATTTTATCCACGTAGTAAAATGTATAAACTAATTTTTAACCAAATAAATAGATTTTAATCCTAGAATAATCAAAATTTTTAAAATACTAAAGTCAAAATATAATAATTAAAAAAAATGGCCACCATATACGATTTAGAAGCTTTCGAGGTCGCCAAGACCTTCATTCCCGAATACGATGGTGAAAGCATGTGTGTTCATGAATACTTGATGGAATGCGAATATGCTTTATCTATTATAGATTCTAAATTGGAAGATAATTTAGTGAAAATTATGAAAAGTAAATTAAAGGGTGAAGCACATAAATCTTTCATATACAAAAACTTTAAAAATTTTAATGAATTCAAATATTTAATACTTTCATATTTTAAAACATATGAAACAGGACTACAATTAATGGGAAAATTGTCAAACGAATTCCAAAACAACGGAGAAACAGTTTTAACTTACTCTAATCGACTACGCGCTTTAGAAAAGAAAATTTTAAATCTATATTTTTCGGAAAATGCTTTGAACGACACAATACGAAGTTTCATTAAACAGAGCGTATTAGAGACATTCATAAAAGGCCTTAAGCCTGAAATTGAAATTAAAATGCGGAAAAATTATCTTAATATAGTAGAATCCATGATGGACGCTATATCAATCGAAAAATTCGGTAGTCTCGGACATCAAAGATCTTGGTACAACGATAATCACGTCGTATCAAAAGACATACATCCAAAGACTAACAAAACTGAATCTTCCATTCAAAATAATCACAAATCAGACAATATATTTTTAAAAACGGAAAATATTCTAAATTTACGAACAAAAGACCAAGACTTACAAATAACCGACAATGATTTAACTAACGAAAACGAGACATATATCGAGCCAATAAAATCGAATAGTCACTATGACAATACACTCAATAATGATATAAATTTGAATTCAAAAATCAAAACGACACATTTAGAGACTGAACTTAGCAAAATGGACGAATTAAAAATAAAATTAAAAGACTGCAATAATAATATGCTCCCAGTTTCAACACCTTCAAAAATTAACTGTACTACAGAAACTAAAAAAGACAAACTCAACAATAATTACTTCCTAATATCAGCAATTAAATTTTACAAAGATTTAATAAATGAAATAAGTTCAGTTTTTAAAACCAAAAAGTTTGACTATGACTTAACGAACATACGAATTACTAAAGGAAAGACTAAACTTTCCACAAATAATCCGATATTTGACGAGCAGTTACAGCTCTTGCATGATGTTACACGAAATAACCAGGGACGTGCTACAGCATCCCATCTGAACCCTGTCTTGAAAATCATGCCGATTTGATAGTGGAATTTCAGTCTCAACTTACTAACAAATTAAATCTCTTTTGCATGAATTTTAGTTTCTAATGCCAATTTTAAAACATATTACCAATTTAATATTGAGTTTTATTTATTAATATTGTTCTCTAAGTGTATGACTATTTTAACTTGCGTGATATCTTGATTTTTCTAATACTTGTTAATAATTCAAAATTTTAATAATCCTTCAATTAATGATTTCAAGTAAAAATATTTTGCAAGGAAAAGGGGTAATAATAATAAAATTTAAAAAAAAAATTGAAATAATGATAATTTAGAAATAACACTGTAATACATTCATTCAATTTGACTTGTAAATAATAATACGAAATTGAGAATATATATTGTTTAAATTTCTTTTATCAATAATTGGTAGTATGAAAAATTGGAGTTGACATATAAATTAAGTCTTTACAAAAAATGTATATATACACATATTAATAATTAGACTTATATTAACATCAATTTTCTTTTATTAAATTTACTATTATCATGAATATTTTTTTTTTGTGTTTAATTGTATGATTTTTAACTTAAGATTCATATTTAGATTTACTTTTTATATTAACATGCTATATATCATTCAATACTTTTCTTTCATTCATTTTGTTTCATTTAGATTCTTTTGCTAAAATCATCACAACTATATTATATTAATTAAATCTAAAACCTTGTTATAATATGAATACTATCCTTTAGATTGCATGATTTCTAACCTGTGTTAAATTTCTTTTCTACTAACCTAAATATAATTTTTTTTTTTTATTGTAAAACAGTTGTAATCTTGTAAATTAATTTTTTTTAAATTCATTCAATTTTTTCAAGAGAAATATTATTATAACTTAACATTAATTTCAAATTTCTTTTCTAGTGTAAAATAATTATTTATTAAATTATTCTCTTTTTACTTAATTACATTTCATATAAAATTATTCAAGCTTACAAAAATAACAACTTCATTTTTATAACTTAAAATTCAATTAAACATACATTCTTTTGATTATTTTGTCTAAATTATTGAAGTAGAATGATTTGAATACAGTATATTATAGATTAAGAATATATAATCTTTTTTCTCAGCTAATTGTAATTAATAATTTGAATAAAAATAAAAGCATAAAAATTAAAATAAAAATTAAATTAAAAAAATAAAATAATAAAAATATATATATATTTACACAATATTAATCAAAATTTTATTTTCAGCTTTAGTTAAGTTTTAATTGCGAACAATATAATAATAAGAAAACATAAAAATACGTAAAACAAATATAGTATAAGAAGAAAATAATTGCGTGCGAAACTTTATACATCTCAAATATGAATAAATAAAAAAATATGCGTCAGAAATTTCCAATACAAATTTTTTTTAAACGATCTATATAAAATGTAAAAGGATATACGCTTTGGAGTGAGCTTCTAAATGATGATTATAAAATTTTGAATAATCAGTATGAATTAAACAAAAATATCTGAACTAAAATACAAGTAGTCCAGTAAAAGAACTCCAGACCGTAAATTCTTCCGAAAAGAACATTTGCGCTAAATTTAAGAATCTTATCATTTAATTACCAGAGGCTAAAATTGATTTATTGTAAATATATCGTCCACCTTACGTCATTTTAACAAAATACTACAATCTAAAAGCGCAGACGTTACCCGCTTCTTGGAATTCACTCAATTTTTATAGTTATAAAATTAATCATTACAAAATTCTTTCTTTTACACAAATTAAATAAATTAATAAACAATGAATAAAAGAGAATTCCAAAAGTCAAGCCCTTGCCGTACTAATTTAAATCTATCATTTCGAACAACAGCAATAAAATCTGAACTTTTTTTAAATATTTTCTTTTATTCGTATAAATTAAAGTTCACACGAGGATGTATATATGAACAGATCTAAATAATCTTTCATTTCTTTCCTTAATATATTAATTTGAAACAATTTCTTTTTCTTCTCTTTAACATCAACAATATCATTAAGATATTGAACAATTTTTCTTACATAATCTTCAAAAAAAAAATATACAATAAGAAGTTAAGGAATTTTGAAAACAAATTGCACCACCGCCTAAGATCAAATATACGCTATTTTACAAAAGGCATTTAGATTGCCATACCGACTGCCTATCACATTCTAGGCAAAAATTTGACATTAGAAGCTTGTCTTCTACTCACTTGAGAATATATGACTTTCTCAGTGAAATTTGAACCGAATTTGACTACACATTTGATACAATACCAAGATCAAACTTTGACTCAAAAAGATTTTACATCCTGCAGACAGTAAAGCGTACATTGCTAGCTCGTTTTTTTTACCTCTAGCAACAGCTCTAGGCGTGAAGTGTCGCAATAGTCAGTTTTACCGACTTATTTTCATTATATATTCCTTTAATTATTTTTAACAATATTTTCTAAAAAATTCTTTTTAATTTTTACTTCCATATTACACATTTTCCTTTTCCTCCTGAATTGATCTTCATCATAAAATACATTTTATTTGCAAATAGATTTTTCATTTTCTTTATAAAACATTAATCCACAACTATAAATTCCTCCTTTAAGATTATTTTTATCTGGAACGTATAGATTCTCTCGAATGAACGAATTTTTTTTTGTATTATAAATGGATTTTATTTAAATATTAAATTAACTTTTCAAGCTTTTGCTTTAACTCCACTGAGGCTTACGATCGCTAGTTCGCTTTTAGCTCCTAGTAACCGTTTTCCAAGGGGGGTGTTACGTCACGTGATTTTTCAATAAATTTTTCTTATTTCTAATTAATATTTAGTAATTTTTCTCTTTTTCTTTTTCTTTTTATGCCTTTATTACATATAGGAATTTTAAAGATTTTTATAATTTAGAATAATTTTAATAATTAAAATAAAATATTTAGTAGACAAGGCTTAAGTTTACTAAAATACTTTCACACCCTAAAATTTTTTTATCTAAAAGCAAACAAGCCCATACGAAAATTATTTTTGACCGTTTTTCTATACCTCATTGTATATCTTCAAAATAGCAAAAATATTTTATACATAGTTTCAACACGTGTTAGCCGAAAAATAAATAAGGCCCTGTACGCCCAGACGACCGTAATAAAAATTGTCTCGACAGGCCATAAAAACTGTCGCCAGGGAAAATTTTCGATAGCCTATGGGAAATTCCAAACTTTCACAAATAATTTTTACACTTTCAATATTTCATTTTAAATATTTATTAATTGCTAAATATACTTTTATTATTATTCCTTTAAATAATAATCAAAGTATTTCCAGAAGTTATCGAAAATAAATTAACCTGACAAATGATGATAAAAATATCTTTTTAGAATTATTCATAGCATTTATTCAAACAATTTACTTACTTTTCCTTAATAATAAGTTATTTAAAAAACAGAATTTCATGCGCATAATCCTAATTAAGCCATTGGTTTATAATATTCATTACATCAAAGAATTATTGCAATAATTACCTTCTATAAGTTATAAAATGATAAATATTATATAAAAATTTCTTTGTAATCGTTGTACATATGTGCGTATATATTCATGTTTATACGTTTTAACAGTTCAATTATTCAAACTAATAAAATTTCAAATTAGAACCTTTTTTTTTTATAAAAATACAATCTTTCTTAAAAAAAAAAACATATACGCAAATACATATATACGTACATATAATATTTTTATAACATTTGTTATATAATATTAATAATTAATCATGCATAAATTTTTACAATCATATTCTACGATTTATTAAACATTTTCTTTTTATTATAATTACAATTTAGTTTTTAAGTTAGATCAATTATTTTTTTCTCACTCATTATTATTAATTAAAATTATATCATAAGTTACATTAATTATTACTAGTTTTATATTCTAGCGTTCATTGTTAATTAAAATATTTCTTTTTTTTTATATAACTATCATTTTTCTTTTTATTATTAAATTTTACGCACTAACATTTTATTAGTATTAATAATTTTCTTTTATTATTATCAATTCTTTTAATTATTTTTTTTTTTATTTTTTTTTTTATATATATAAGTTAGCATTTTTTGTAATCACCTTTTATTATAAATAAGTAAAGGTTCTATTTTGTAGCGTACGTATACAAATAATGTATACTCTTCCTTGAGGTGAAGATAAAAGAGAGAGAGAGATAATAATTCACCAGGAAAATTCATAGGAAAATTTTATTTTTCAAAGTTGAAGACAAATTTTGATAATATTTCGGAACACTTCCGCCCCACCCCCTGAAAAATTGGGAAGGAAATGCAGCACTCTGATTCGTGCGGAACAGCTTTCCCAAAGAGCTCAAAAGAAAAGAGATGACCCAAAAAGATCAGATCGCCTAAGGAAGCGACTCGGGCTAGTGCACAGGCCCTAAGCACTTCCAAACATTCAACTCAAGCCTCGGCAAGTACAACTCACTGCATTCAACTACAATTCACTGCATTCAACTACAATTCACTGCATTCAACTACAATTCACTGCATTCAACTACAATTCACTGCATTCAACTTCAATTCACTGCATTCAACTTCAATTCACTGCATTCAACTTCAATTCACTGCATTCAACTACAAACAAGCATTTAATTCACTGAATTCAAAGAAGGAAGAAGGAAATCTCTCTCTCTCTCTCTCTCTCATTAGCATTTAACATCAAGGAAGAGTAAGAAACAATTTTTTTTTTCTTTAGTTAATAAATGTTAATTTCACTTTAAATTTTTCAAAGTTGTTTTACAAATTTTTTATTTTTTTTTCTCTCTCAATTATAATAACAATTTACCTTTCATTTTTCTTTTCTTCAATTTCTTTTTATAACTGATTAATTTTTAAAGTTTAAAGTTTATTATTTAATCTAAAAATATTTTTAGAAATTTCTTTTACCTTTCCGCCGAGATCCACCAAATTGGATAGGATCTCGACAGTGTAAATAACCAGGATCCTCACGCTTAAGGATCCGTTTACACTTAAACCTTCCTTTATTTTCCAACCAATTTTTAATTTTTTTTTATGTGAGATAGAGAAAATTCCTTTCCGCGTAAGAGAGGAGGAAAAGTGTGCACTAAATAATTCTAAATTTTAATATAATAGTGATAAAATTCATTATTTTATTCTAGAGTATTTTCATACGGTTATACCGTTTTACAAATTTTTCTTTTCTCAAGAATATATAATTATAATTACAATAACCAAAAATCTAGACTGTGCGTTTAAAATTAAAACGTTATATTTTTTTTATATATAATAATCATTTTTTAAAGAAAACATAATAACTAAAAAATTTTATAAAATTAAACAACTAAATTATTTCTCCTATTAAGTAAATTCTTTTTAGTATAACTTAGAAAATTTTCACAAAAACATTAGATTGAAGCGGTAAAAGTAGTTCACAATAGAAAGTCGTATTTACCCGTCGAATATAAAATTTGTTAATTTTCGCAAGTGGTGGTTATTCGTTACTAAAACGAGGCCACCTAAAGAACCATAAAATCACGGCGCTAATACAGTGAAAAATCCTTAAGATTTTTCACGGTGTGTTACGAAGGGTTAATTCCCGACATAACAATATATTAATCTTTTAAAAAAGAAAGAAAAAAAAAAAAAAAAAAAAAAAACTCATTTTCGTCGACACGACACGACACGGTCTATTTGTGGCTACTCCCTAATATTTCATAAAACATTGCTGATGGATTTATGAAAGTGGCATATAAAAGTTTCAACAAACTTTCATTGCAAACTTGTAGAAATCTCTCTAACTTTGTTCGAAATCTTTCCATAACTTTGGAGCAAATTTTTACATTGTGTAGAACATGAGTTCTTAAAGCTTATCAGACATAACATTAAAATATAAGTTAAATTTTACTCTAAACGTCTACTTTCCAAAATTTTTAAGTGAATCCGTGATCTGAAGAGCGCGGTCTTCTTGCACTATAGCATACAACATATCAATGTTTTTTTTTATTATATATATTATAAAATTTTAACATAAATTTAGAATAAAAATTTAAATTAATTTTTCAAATTTCACCTAAGTTTTATTTAAAATATTATTTTTATTAGAAATTATTTCTAAACTAATTATTAAGATACGTGAAATGTACCAATCAATACAATATTCTACTAATTTTGAAATTTAAAACTATATATTAATGATTAATTCATGAAATGTAAAAGTCAAAGCAAATATACTAACTAATATGAGTAAAATATTGAATATAATTTACGTTACTTATCATAAATAGACAATGAAAAATATTGAAAAAAATCTACTAATACATAATCTTACCTGTGCATATTACGTATAAGCTTACTCAATCCATACTTCCATTCGATGTCAGATTGTGCCTGAATCCTTTGATAAGTGTCGCTCATCATAGCAATGAGTAGATTGATAAGCACGACCACCGATACCAGCATATAGATACCAAATGCAAGTTTGAAGAGGCTTGACGTCCATTCAGGTTGATTTTGTTCAACCTTCAGCTCACTATGGGTTGTTTGGCCAAAGACAGCAAAGAAGAGGTACTCGAACGCGAGCATTGGATTCATTTTCACTGTAACGTGCCAGGGCAGAACACATCTCTCTAGTCTAATCATAGATTCACTCTCCCATTACTCATTAAAGCACGGCCACAATTATTATTTTTTTTTTGTGATTTCTGCTTTTTTTCTATTCTAAGCATTTTTTTTGAAAATCTGCTGCAGCAGGCACTTATTATCACATTAAGCTGAGAGCTGATGGCATGGGGTACACTAATAAAGGTTTCATCTAAGAGGGACTAAACTTTGTACTATGCTGTGATTTTTATTTTGCGCATATTTTTAATATTGTTAATAACAAAAATGTATGCAATTCAACGTAATGTAAAAAAAATATTTGTATCATGCTCATGCTTTTAACGCAATTGTATGGAGTGTAACATGCTTAATCGGGCTTGTTTTGCTTATTTATTGCTTTATTTAATTTGTTGCTTCTTATTAATTATATTTTTATTGCACTCTGATGCTATTATCTCAATCATATGCCGTAAGTTCACTTTTTATTGTTTACTTTCGGTCATAATCACTGATGCCACCATATTCAGGATTTTTCACGAACGCTTGATTTTCAAAAATTGTTCGGAAAAATCCTGCTTAATGGCTCACTATCTATTGTCGGTGTATTTTGGTGCTCTTAACCATTACGATTGAGATTTATTTTGTTTTTTAAAAAAAAGTGCACAATTTTTTTTTTTTTTCAATTGACGCGCATTTTGATTTAACAAGTGATGCATGGACAAAACGCACATTATGCAGCGCAATGTAGCATTGGTGCGCAAAAATTGCGCAAAATTATATGTGAGTTTGTATTTTGCAAAGCTTTGTTTATTTTTTTTTTGCTATCTGCTGGTTCATTGGTCCCAATCGTCTTCTTCTTACTTCTTTGTTATAAAATCTTCTGCGTTGAAAAATAGAGTAACACAGTTTGAAAAAAATCAAAAAACTTTCACGGGTGCGCGTTCGTTAAAAAAAAATCTGTAATTGTACATGCAGTTGCAAAAAAACCATGAACCCACCTCTGCGCGGAAAAAGCGGCGGTGGAGATTTTATTGAGCGCGCTTCAGTAGCTCGCGTAGCGGGCACACACAAATATTATTTTTTTTTTTGCGCACTGCAACAAAAGCGCCATGGAACTTGGGAATTTGCACGATCAAATAATTTCGGACAGTTTGTGAAAACAGAAATTCTAAGAGGCATAATTTGGTAACTTTCTTTTTTTGGTATGATAAAAAGTATTTAAAAAAGTCTATTAATACAAAATAATAGTCATTATTTTTCAAAATTATCAATGAGAAAAATTTTTTTATCAACTATTTTCTCGACTAACCGCTATCTATTTTAAATGTGTAGCTTAAGTTGAGTGGTGTTAGCTTTTGTAGTGTTGAGAAATGTGTGAATAAATTGATGCGTGTAATTAGCGTGTTGTTATCCGGCGAATATTATTATTAAATATATGTAGTTGGTGTAACATAGTTCATTGTAATTTTGTTATTAAAATGTTGTTCATATGTCTATCTATGTGCTTTGTAATATAGTATAAAAATTTTTCTCAGAAATATTAATAAAAAATGTTTAATTAAAGTCTACATAGTCTTAAGAAAAGTGAGCCTCGAGAATTTCATATTTTCAAGTTGATTCTTCCCAGGAGAGCTTGAAAATAAAAAAAAATTGCTGCAAAAATCCATGTAAACAAAAATCTATAAAAAACCAGTTTGTCAATTGATTGATGTTTTAGGTAGAGGTAACAAAAATGGTCCCATCAGCTGCAGGCATTTGTATAGGAATATATGGAAAAAAAGAAAATAATAAATGAGTGACGCACAGCACACACATATATGTAAAAAGGACGCAACAGACGGGTGGCGGGCGAAAACTGCACAATAATCGGCCAAAAAAATGATGCATTAACAGGACATCACACGACATCGACGAGCTTAAAAAACAAAGCGGAGAATCGTTTTTTTTTTTAATAATTCGCTTGCTTCCAACGGCATCCAAAAATTTAAATATTTTTTTAGATAATGTTTTGCTTCGATTCTCCAGCACTGCCACGAATAACAAGATTCTATTAAATAGTGTTCGGGTGTTTAACCGTATTGAACCCGAGCACACAATCATAGACAAGACTTACAATCTCGGGTGCTCTCGTCGCAACATTCGTTCTTTTTCTTGTAGCGTCCGAAGCGTCGGTGTGGCATCGGAGGAGCCGGTATATTCGTCATGTCAATCAATTCCCATTCCGATAAATTTTGCGCCACCATTTCTACATACCATTATCAAACTCTTTTATTTTCATCATTATATATCACTTAAACCTGAATTATTTTCATAATTTTTTTTGTTTTTTTTTTTGTTTGTTTTTTTTTTAGTTTCATTTTTTCCCTTTTATTTTATGTTCTTCTTGTTTTGATTAGATATTTGTTGATAACTGCTATAAGGGAGATTCTTTAAGTTCTGAGATTAAAAGTTATTTACATGTATATAATTAAAACTGCAACTAGATATTTTAAGTCGTCAATTATTAGTTTCTATAGGTTTAGACGCGAATATGCTAAGCTAGTTTTAGGGATTTGTTTTTATTAGCTCTAGCTACTAAAACTAAAACTATTGAGGGTGGTTGAAAATCATTATCTCCCATCTTAATTGCTAATATTTTTTTTTCTATACAGTTACCTGTTTGAGTTGTTTTCGACTTCGCTTTGGGACTCAAGCCTTTTGTTCAAAAAACAAATAAAATATCTTCTTTACTATCCAAAAATGAAAAATAAAAATACAAATATTTTTTGAAAAAATTCAAAAAATAAATATTTCTATATCTACAAAAAATTTTAAAAATAATTCAAAATTCATTGTTAAAAAATGATTAAAAAATTCAAAAAATATAGGCTTATAAATTGTATGGCATACGTATGAATTCGGGTAGAAATTTGAAAAAAGAAAAGTCATCGATTTGAATTTGCCTAATTATTGACAAAAAAAGACCAGCAAATAACATAGAAAACTTTTCAACCACCCAAAACTTGTTTGCTGTTTAAATTCTGTACAAATTCTTTTTACAAATTCAATGAAAACAAATCTAATACACATAATAAACAATTGGAAAAGAATTCATAATCACTTAGCAAAATTATCCAACCTTTAGACTCGAATAAGATTAAAAAAGAAGAAGCCTAAACCTAATACAAATTAAAAAAGAAAAAAAAATAATTAAAAAAATACATTTATAAAGAAAATTGCAATTATAATACCTATTCGAAAACATGAAAAAAAGCCTGCACTTACCATCCGAAAAAGCAGGCTTATTTTGTTTATTCGTTTCCTTGACTTCCTTCTCCTTGAACGCTTGATTTAGTGCTACAAAGTGCATGGAAAATCCAAAGACGAATATTGCCAATACAGCGAGAAATCTTGCTAGATCCTTCATTAAGTTACCGATGATGATGGCCCATGGTCCGAACAAATGATGAAATGATAAAAAGTCAAGAATTTGTACACAAGCCAGTAAAAAGCTTAGGGCAAACAATTGATTCCTGAGGTAGATTAATGTTCCATAATTGTCAACACTGACAATGCGAAAATATCCCATGAGATGAAACGCCACTCCAAATATGCCGAATAGTAAAACAGCAAGTTTTATCCATCCAAGACCACTTTTGTCGCTTGGATTCGTTAGCTCGAACAATAGTAGACCAGACAGCATCACAAGCAGACACCATTCGTACCAATATGGATTAAGTGGATTTCGATTAACCTGTATACATTGTTGTCACATATCCAAAATTTAAAAAATCATATCTTTAAAAAGAAAACACACTGACAAAACAAATAAATATTAAATGGAAAGATTACGTGACATTATGAAATAATAGAAAATAAAATTCTTTCCATGTATATATAAATATATGAAATTCCAGAAAATTCCATTAATACTTTACGATCGCACATATTTACAATTGAATGGAAAAATCACGCAAAAGATCTTATAGAATTTGTCACGCAAACTTTATTATTTTGTTTGCCAAGCTAAAAATTTTAATGAAAATAATTTCATTAAAACTTTACAAAATAATTCAATGCAAATTTAGCACGATTAAAAGTCATTATTAATTGTGTTAACTTTACTTATGAAATATATCACGTAAACATGCAAATACAAAAAATTTTCTATACATATACAAACTTTTCATCACAGTATATATTAAATTTAATTCTTATTGTAACTTTTTACCGGATAAATAGGTAAGATGCCGACAAGAGCAAGGAACACCATGAGATAAATGTGTGATGTCAAGTAAGACATGAATTTGATGATTGGTACGTTATTGTACTTGTGACCAAGTGGTAAGGCAAATATGACCCATACAGGTGGGCATACAACGAAGACACAAAATAGTAGCAATGTGCGAAAGGCATTCCAATTAAGACTGCCGCGCCATAATTCTTGTAAGTATCGCTGGACCACCGTATGCGCGATCACTTCCTTTTGCTCGTTTTCTATGAGTACATCTAGAAATTCCACGTTGCGGCGGTCCATCGAAGTCAATATGCGACCGGCTGAATCAGCACCGGCTGCTAACGCCAAGAGCTCTGTGGCCATTGCCTCGCATTGTTTACCTGACAATCATACATACGTATTTCTCAAGTTGCATTATTCATGTAATTATTTAACTTATCATTTTTTATTATAATATATCATAGCCCATTCAAATGCAAATTTATTATCAAATTAATCAAATATTTTTAATAACTAATTAAAGCTCAGTTTCATTTGAATTTTAAATTAAAATCATTCATATGAAATAATTTGAATCAGTATAAAATTTTTTTTGTGAAAAAAAGTTTTTAATAATAAACATATATTAAAATGCCCAAGTTTTGGCAGTAACTAAACTAGAAAACAACGAACCACTGCGATTCCAATTAAAAATGTAATTTGAAAGACTTGAAATGATGATTAATTTTAATGTCAATTCTTTTCGTTCCGACGGCATTGTTTGTTTCTTTTTCTTTTCTTTCTAACAGTCTACTTTAACTTAAATTATTTTTTCTTTTTAATTCTTCTTAAACTCGCGACTTTAACATCGCGATACAATTGATTAAGTTCAAGGCCGCTTTGAGACTAGTATAGCTATATCATAATGTACACGTGCGTGTGAAGAAAAATATAATCTTTAAAAAATCATAATATCCAGAATAAAGAACGAAAAAAAACGTACTAATATAAAAACTTTTAGTATAATGTATACAGTTTTAACTTTGTACGTTTCGTAATTTATTACGTAATTTTTTTACTTTTTTTACGTCATTGCTTGTAATTTTACTACAATAATAGTAACGAAATATCTTTAAAAGAAGCAATTATTTTTATTTTAGTGTAACATTACGTTTATATAACGTTTATCATAGAGTTAAAAAATTAAAATTGTATTAATAGTAAAAAATAAAGCTTAAAATTAGTATTCCAAAATATATTATCAAATGAAATTTATGTTGTAATTAGTTGAACAAGATGTAAATTAATGGGGTTAAGCATAAATTAAAAGTAAGTATTACCAGCAGCAATCAAGTCTTTAGCTCGTTCCTTCTCCTTTTCCGACAATTTCATATAGATATTCGATAGTTTGGCAGCGGTGTCCACGGGAGCAGGTGACACCAATACGAATTCTTCGATTGGCTTGTTATTGTGACTCTTGCTACATACCATCATATTGTAAACGAACTGTAAATGAACCAAAAAAAAGGAAAAGAAAAAAAGAAATAATATAAATGCCATAGTTACGAAAAATCGGGGTTGCTGCTCTACATCTATAATTCGAGTGTTTTATTACCTTGTACAAGGACGTGAGTTAGTGTAAGCACAAGAGAGAGAAAGAGAGAGAGAGTTTAATGTATAGGGCCAAAAACTATGTGACGATTTGACTTCTCATATACTCTCTCTCTGTTTTTCTCCCTATACGAAGCGTCGCAAATGTTACGTATATACATCACTAGTTTGCATGATCAAAGAACATTAGCTTAGGGGATTTATTTGCTTGGCCTATCCATACTTATTGAGATTACGAATGTTTTCAGGCTTTTAGAGACCCGATGCGCCTTTAGCATACGCATTTTTTTTTATTTATCTAAAATGTTTCGAAAACTAGAACTATGTACTTTTTTTCCTTTTATTCTAAAATGTAGTTTTCGACTAAAGTTAGTCACATTCCAAAGGTAGTTTGGTTTGGTAAAAGATCGATTCTCAAAATTGTTTAGTATTCACTTTGGATATATAGTGACTTAATGTTTTGCGACTTTGAGGAATAGATTTGTTTGCACAAGATAATGCAAGTATTTTATTGCTTTATAAGAAATTCATGATATTTATTTAAAGCTTTTAATTCTTAATGGATATTTTTAAAGATATTTTAACTTTTTTTTATTACGTTACATTTTAATTTATCAATCATTTCAACTTACAATTTTCAGTTAGAACTATTTTATTTAGAATTTTTTCATGAAAATTTCATCTCAGGGATACAATTGATTTTTATAGACATATCATTTTTATTTTTAATGTCTATATTGGAGTATCCTCAAAGGGATTCTTAACAAATTTGCTTATTCAATCCTGGTTTATTACAATCATTTAAATAACTTCATCATGGTGAATTAACGGATTTAAAATGCAACTTTTTATCCTACTTTCGTTTGACATTCATTTACAGCCCAGATTTAGGACTAACTTTAAATCGATATCCGTAATATTCGATTTCAACCTACATTCTTATGTATGCAAAAAAAAATCTAGTTTAAACTTTTTCCATTCATCAAGAAAATGCTTTTAAATATTGAAGTTTCCTTTCTAACATTTTCGAAAATTACAAAAAAAAAACAATTAAAATTTAAGGGCTCTTTTTATAGAATGTATTTACAAGTATTTTTATTGATTTACAAGTAAAAGCTAAATTTAAAATTTAACTTCTGACAATAAAA
The DNA here is from genome assembly GCA_017163975.1 of Anastatus disparis. Taxonomy (NCBI): domain Eukaryota; kingdom Metazoa; phylum Arthropoda; class Insecta; order Hymenoptera; family Eupelmidae; genus Anastatus; species Anastatus disparis. The sequence continues at coordinate 7,025,817 of JAFFSR010000226.1, forward strand.
GAACATTTTATAAGTGTAAATCTAAAATATATGCTAATGACGGTGTAAAAGGGGTGTATTGATTTTATTTTAATTAGATTTACAAATGAGAAATTGTTACTTACCCTTCTGTCTTCCATAAGTGCATAAGTATCATGCTCCTTTTCCATTAAATATTTGAGCACATCATTGTGACCCTCGGACGCAGCAAACCAAATTGGTGCACAGCCTATATTAGTTTCGCTTTTAGGCGATGCACCACTCTGTACAAGTAACTGAACGACATCAAGATGTCCAGCCCTCGCGGCGCAATGTAACGGTGTCCAACCATTTTTATCAGTTGCATTTATTTCGGCACCTTGGCCAAGTAATACCTCTACCATTTGATAATGGCCGTGGGTAGAGGCAATGTGTAAACCTGTTTTACCATAACGATCCGCGCTATGTAATAATTCGGCTGATCTACTCAGCAGCAGGCCGACCACCGTTATATGACCACCGAAACAGGCCAAATGAAGCGGGTTAAAGCCGTTTTCTGTCGTCGCGGCCTCGACCTGGTCATCACAATATTTCATTTTTTAATAATTCTCATGGAAAACAAAAACTTTACAAATTATAGAAGCCACATGTCTTTCCAATATTGACTTTAACTACTTAAGAGGTTGTCAAAACCAAATCGGTGATTTAGTTCGGTCAACAATCAAACGTATTATTATAAATTTCGATATCGTGTCAATATCTGATATTATTAACTTATATATGAATAAAATAGTATGGATACATATAACTCAAAATAAAAAGCTATAACGTCAAAGATTGACACGATATCAAAATTTATAATAATATATTTGATTTTAAAAATTTAGTGATAGCATTTAATTATTTCAAAAAATAATATGCATGCAATGAAAATTCATTAAATTTTTAAATCAATAACTTTGAAGTTCATTATCATCATTTGACTCGTCCAAATAATTCAACAAATACATATATATTCTAAAATTAATAATCATTTTAACTTTTCAACTTTGTTTCCAAATCCAAAAACTTTTTAAGTAATTAATTAAAAAGTCTTGGCAATCCAATTGCTTTTGAAAAAAGTCAAGCAACATAATAGTATATAACATAATGATATAAAGCTTACCTGCACGCCGGCAGAGTTCAAGAGCAATCTAACGACATTCTCGTTGCCAGAATAAGCAGCGAGATGTAAAGGTGTCATACCGGACTCATTACCAAGTTCGCCAACTAAACTACCACCAGTTGGTGGATCTGATTTAACCGTACCAGGTACGTGGGACAGTAACTCTCTTACCGTATCTACAACACAAACACATACGTACATATATATAGGTATATATACAAAATTGTGAAGCCGGTTTTTATCGATCGCTTCTAAGACTAGGAGAACTTTAAAGTACTCTACACGAAACGAACTGCTTTCTTTCTATTTATTGTAACGACAAAAAACACTGCAGTTGTGATTTTAACACTTTACATAAGATTACGCTCAATGACTTTCAAACATATATTTATTTTTTTAAATTTATGTTCGTTGTTTAATAATGTTTTCTTTTTTTTAATAAGGGATTATTTTGATTATTTTACTTGTATAAAATATTGTTTTATAAATTTTCGACCAAGTATAAATTAGTATTCAATTTATAAATCACTTTATCTTGATCACTTTATTAGAAAATGACTTCTTATTAAATATAAAAAAACAAACATTCATGATATTATTTTTTTACAAAATAAAACTAAAGTTACAATAAAAATAGATAAAACCACAGAATTAAGCACAAAAAACGTTATAAGTATTCACGCAATAATTTAAGGGCTGACAGATATTAATCTGTACACTCTAACTCTGTTGTTGTTCTATATAATAGACTTGTGAATTTAGAGCAAAGAGCGTTAAACTGATTAGAGTCTGGTTTTATGCAAGATTACACAAACATTACTCAGATAACAAAAGAGACCAGTAAAATTCGGCGTTATGTTCTCTAAAATTAGATTTTTGTTCCTAAAAATATACCTTATCTAAAACTCCCTTTATATAGCCTTAAAGAACACATAAACATTAGTTTTTTTCAGAATTTATTTTTCTCTAGAGAACAAGTAAACAATATTATAATCTTTAAATCAAGATTAAAGAAATGATCAATCTTATATGGAACAGATTGAATAAAAAAAAACGTTAAAAACAATTTTTTTAAAATAAAAATTGACAACAAAAATTCATGATTCCTTAAATTTTTATTACCATTGCTTGGATATATAATTCTATTTTAAAATAATAAAAACTTAATTTCCCAAATGAGCGTCAAGCTTTCCCCAAGAAAGTAACTTTAATAGAGTAACAAGCGTACGTTAATATTGATCATTTTGTTGAGTATTAATGAAATTTTCCGCATAGTACACATATGAATATAAGTATACATACAGAAAGTTATCTCAAACCGGTAATCTTTGACGCGTGCCACCACCTTATAGCTTTGAGGGTAGTGATTTTAGTGATTTCAACAAAGCATTATGTTATGTATACGTATATACTGAAAAGTTATATTCTTCGAGTGAGCTTGACGTGCAAAATGCAAAGACCTTGCCGCAAGGTCCGCTAATCTTGCGCACTTCATCGGTATACCTTTAGCTCGTTTTTGCCTTGTTTTGTTTTTCTTTTTTTTTTCGCTTTGCGCCTCAAGTTTAAGCTGTACTTTTTTTTCTTTTTTGGAATCTTATGGTCACTTGTTTTTTTTTATTTTAAGACTTTGGGTAAGGAATAAAGGTTAATGTTTTAATTTAAGCGCGTTAATAATAGTAAAATTAGATGAAAGTTAGCAAATTTATAATTAGTCAGTAAAGTCATAACATTTTATTAAGGATTGTGAACATCCGAAAAAAAATCGACTTTACTTTCCTGTTGCATATAGTGGATAATTTCCATTTCATCTGTAACCACTTTATTAACTTAAAAAAGTGAGATTCAAAACTTATTTCAAAAAAATATTTTTTTTTTGTGAAAGAATATATTGATTTGATACGAATTAATCCTATGATAATTAAAATTCATTTTAAAAATAAATATTAGTTGTTTAAGTTATTACATCAAATTTTATTATTTTTTTCTATAACAGGCAATAATGTGGTATATTATTAATTACTAATTTTAAACGTAAGAAACGCCAACCTTTCTGCCCGCTTTTCAAATTCATGAAATGGTCATTATTGGTTAAATGAGACAAAAATCTCTGAAATAATTTAAAATATATAAATTTTCTTTTAGATGTTAAATAGGATTGCACTTGCTGTCTTCAGGCTTCATACTGGCTTTTGGGTCGCTACCGCGACCCTTGATGTATTTAAATTACAATATAATTCCATACTCCTCTTTTTCATAATCATATTTTTCTGCTTTTTTGCAAAGTCTATCTTTGTTATATAAAATTTTAATATTTCATTTTAATTTATAAATTTTCATGAAAAGATCTAAATTTTAATACTTGTTATTATCAATGGTAGAACGGTCATGGAAATACGTAAAAAAATATTGTTTGAATGACTAATAAAAAAAAATTAACTAAAATAGTGATTATCAACTCAGTATTTCATGCATAGCCAAAGATTAAGAAAAATCTAAGTATTGCGTGTTTTTTTTCTCGAAAATTGTCCTATCTGTCCACAGTCACGCAATATAATTTTGTTTCCCTATGCTATTTCATGGGTATTTACATATTTATTTAATAAAATGATATCAGATTTCATTTCCTAGACGAAAATGAAAGAAATTTCAGAAATTTTATTCAACAACCGTAAATATTCTTACAATTTTCTGATTATTTTTGAGTTTCATTTTTATCAGTTAATTTTATCTCCAGCGCCCTTTCTTGCGTACAAAGGCGCAATAAAATAAAGTGAGCCTAAAACTATATAGTTTTTAGAAATATTAACAATAGCGCTTGAATAATAAGCGTACTGAATATTATTTCTATATTATTGTATACAATCTAGCCAAAGAATCTAGAAGATTTTCTTATCAGAAGTAAGGGCAATCTAAAGTTCTCGAATAAGTTTTTATTTCAACAACTATTGGTACCCTACATACAAGATTTTACTTGGAATTGAATTTATATTGTAGAAAATTAGTACCGTATGTATTAGTGTAAAGGAAATAAGAAAGCATTTCGTCGTACGTCATTTCGATGCTCGGGTTTTGATAAAACTTATGATATTTTTGTGTTGATAATGAATTCTAATGATTTTTTGGTGTTTATGAATGTATTTGAATTCATTATTAAAAATGAATTTTTAACTTGTTCATTTTCTTAATAAAAATACGTTCAGAAAAAATATTTTTGATCTAGAAATTTTTTATTTGAAATTACAAACCTAAATTCTTCATAAACGAATTAATATAATTTATTAATATTCTTTTTTTTATTATATATTTACTTACAATTATCAATTTTATAATCAATTACTTGGTTTACTATTCAACAATTTTTACTTTATTAATTTAAATGCACATACGAGATTATAAGTAATTAAACTTGAATATATTCACTATATTTGCTTTATTTTTCAACTGATTTGGCATGCCTATATGGTTTAAATTAAATCAGATTAGAAAAATTTCTAAGGAAAATTTTTCTTTTGCACAAAGGTGACCTTTATTAAGCTATTTTGCATTAATTTAAGATTTGTTTGTGCAAAGATTTAAATCATAATAAATTCTTGTATTTTTCATTTAATCTATACCACCTTAATAATTAAAATTTAATGTAATACTTATGGGTATTTAATTGATAAAAATAAACAAACGAGAATATAAAACTTACCAGCTTGTCCAAAGTAAGCAGCGACATGGAGCGCAGTCACGCCAAGTTTTTTACTTGATATCCTTAAGCTTTGTGATGATCTCATAACTTCGAGTACTTGTCCATGTCCATTTTGTGCTGCTAAATGTACAGCTGTAAAACCAGATTTATTCTCATCTGCGCACGAAGCACCAGCTCTGACGAGAGCTCGTACAACCTCGGCGTGACCACCTTCGGCAGCGAGTTGTAAAGGTGTTGCTTCCGTTAATTTGTTTCTTGCTGATATTACTCCTTGTTTATCGAACTTCATCAATTCCTCAATTACACGAACAGAGCCTGTTTAAAAAAATTGTTTTTGATTAAGATTTTAGGTGATTTCAATATAAAATCAATTATTTTTATAAGGGTACATTTATAAGAAAATTATGAAATATATGTGGATGGTGATTTAAAAAATTTTTAAGTATATGTGTATGTGTGTAAACCAAATACTTATCCATATTGTAATTATTTTATTTGAAGTGAGAAAAGGATTTAATGTCTAAATGTAAATAGCAACCATATTAAAACCTATGTTGCATATATGTGCATTAAAGTTATAAAAAAAAGCACATAAAAAGATTCACCAGTTACGGCACAATCATTATACGTACAGAATATAATATTAGTAAATAATTACATGTACACATTTCCAATTACTAAATTACTTTAATTTTGAAAAAAATTTATATATTAGTACCTTGCATAGCAGCTATATGAGCGCAAGTATTTCCATCCTTCGTACACGCCATAACGAGACTGGGATGCCGTTGAAGAAATAATTGAGCGACTTCAGCATAATTATTCATAGCCGCAGCATGAATTGGTTTTTGGCCCTGATCATCCGTTGCATCTATACTCGCTCCGAGCTCCAATAATAATTTGCAAACTTGTAATTGTCCGGCACCAGCAGCTAAATGTAATGGAGTTTGTTTTCTCAATGTCAGAACGTCGATTGCGGCACCATGATCTTGGACCAGAAAACGTACCAAATGCGTGTTGCCATTCATAGCAGCTAAATGAAGGGCTGTACGACCTACTCTTGATTTTGAGTTTATGAAGGCTTTGTTTGCAAGTAAAGCGTCGCATACCTATTGAAAATTGAAAATTTGAATTTTATTACCATTATGTGAAGATTTTTATGTAAAGTTGCAATAGAAAAATCTTTGTTACAGCAGTTAAAAGATTAACCTTCAGGCAACCGGGATGGCTCCTATTGGTGACATCAATTTTGATTAAATTTAACTAAAGTTTAGGCGACTTCAGTTTTGGTCATATTTTATTAAATCCAAATTGATGTCAAAATATGTTATCTCGGTCGCCTGTAAATAAAAGAAAATGAAAATGAAGAAAATCTGAACAATGCTTACATCCAAGTAACCATGTTCAGAAGCAAGATGTAATGCTGATCTGCCTTCAAGATCGAAAACGTCAACCCTTGCATGATTGGCCAGCAAATTATTAACAATATCCATATGTCCACGATGAGCAGCAATAAGTAACGGTGTCCATCCAACAGCGCTTTGTCGATTAAGCGCTTTTTGCACATCAGTTGAGCTCATATGACTAATCATTTCGGATAACACTTCATTGTTGCCAGCTAATGCGCAATAATGGAATGCAGATTCTTGAGCTTGTTTAGTTTGCAGAGTAACGTCGGCGCCGCCTTCGAGGAGCGCTCTAACCACAGCCCTATCATCTCCTGGATTTATAACTTCTTTTGGTTCAATTTGTGCGGCGTAGTGTAGAGCGCTCGCGCCTTCATTAGTTAAACTGTTAACGTAATTTGTTGCTACATCAGTTCCCTTGCGCTCCTTTACGAACTCGATCAGGTGGCGTACGACGTCTGCACGACAACCACGGCATGCCAAATGTAATGGAGTTTCACCACTCTATATATGGAAGGTATTCCAGACATCATATCCAGTCTTGAGATGTTTTTATTTTTTGTTTTCACCAATTTTATTTGGCTTTGCTACTTTTATTTTCTTCTTTAGGTTTTCTACTTTTCTTGATAGGTGCAATCGAAAGAAGGTGCATACACACGAAGCTTCTATGTGCCAAATTTACAGCTATAGTGAAGGTGCTTTTTGGCAAATGAATAAGCCGTATCTTAAAATGTTTAAATTGCTGATTTTATCTTATGATGAAGGTGGATTTGATGATTTCAATTTTTAAATTAGCGGTGAATACTTTTTATTTAAATTTTTTAAAGTTTTGTGTCCTAACAGTGACTTAAAAGTTCGCCCGTTTTGAGACCTCATGAATGCGATTCAAAAGTGGTCTGAATACTTTCAAAAGGGTGAAATTTAAATTGGACATAATTATTATTTTGGAAATATGACAAATCAAACCGGTTAGTTGACCTATTCATTACAAGATAAATACAACATTATTGACAATCTCGTTCATTATATTCAAAGTTCTCAAATATGCCAATGTATTATTTTCTACATTAAAATATTTTATCCTTTTTGAATTGATTGACATATTTTATCAAAAACATTGTTTCAATCAAGTGTAGTCGATTTTACAAAAAAAAAATCAGGATTCTTACTGAAAGTATTCAAATGATCGGCAATTTTATACAGGAGAATTAGCAAATTTAACTCATCATAACTGAAAAAAAAGAATCATACTCACTAGGAGAGTATCAGACCTCCGGATCACGGATTTTGCTCAAACTTTGTGATAAGTTTTCAGATGTCAAAAAATGAAAGGAAACAGAATTTTAGATCCCAACGCTCAATATTTCCCTAGTTACAGGCAATTAAAGAAAATCACTAAAAAAGTTACTAGATTTTCAAACGCATATAGTTCCTTAGCATTGATAGCTAGGAGCTTGAAACTTTTTTTAAATGAAAGCTGAGCTCACTGAAAGTAGACTACTATTTCAAAAGGATTTGAGCTCAGCTTTCATTTAAAAAAAGTTTCAAGCTCCTAGCTATCAATACTAAGGAACTATATGTGTTTGAAAATCTAGTAACTTTTTTAGTGATTTTCTTTAATTGCCTGTAACTAGGGAAATATTGAGCGTTGGGATCTAAAATTCTGTTTCCTTTCATATTTTGACATCTGAAAACTTATCCCAAAGTTTGAGCAAAATCCGTGATCCGGAGGTCTGATACTCTCCTAGTCAGCTTGAAATTTAACCTACTTTAAAGTATCATCATAAACTATCATTTAGATCATATTTAGGTAATATTAGTGAGGTTTCCAAAAACGGATAAAAAATAGGAGCTTTTTGGATCATTCCTTATAATATATAGATTAAGTTTAGACTTTACTTTAATCCTTTCATTTCTACGGCATTCTTCTCTTTTTTTTGTAAAAAAAACTATAGTAAACACCCGCGTAAAAAAAATTCGTATTGCCAAGATATTGGTGAAACAATATCCAATATTTCGCCTTTATTTATAAATTTATTGGCAAAATTTTTCCAATATTTCGCCAACATTTAGCATTTATTAATCCCTAGGGCCAAAACCCACATTATTCCCACATATTGGCAATATATTGGATATTGTTGATATATTGGATATTGCTATATCAATATGTATAATGATAAATAATTTCAAATAAAAAATCAAAGTTTTACCACATTTAATTGAAAACTTCTTAACTTTTTTTGATATCATATCTATAAAGTATACAATATAGGTGATATTAAAATCTTTAATATAATATATAAAAATAAAATATTGGTAAATTAAATTCCGAAATTTTTTTTACAAAACAAAAAACATATTTAATAAAATAATTTTTCAAGTCAAATTTTATGAATATAAATATAACAAAAAATCTATTATACTAATTGTATATTTACATTACAATTTGGTTGAAATAATTTCTGAGTAACAGAAATGTTAAATCAAATTTAATGAACACAAATCGACTTATGTCATTTTTGTAAATAAGAAAAAGATTAAATCATTTTTAATTTTAATAAATGCAACTTAAAGAAAATAGTTCATGTATTTTATTGTTCAAAATGTTTCATTAATTTGAATAATGAAGATTATCGATCTGTCTATCGAACCATTGAGCCGTCATTTTATCGTCCCATGAATCCACCCATGAATTCATTGCACCACGCACCCATTACTCAATTTATACATCGACTCATCCACCATTCAGTATAACTCTAAGACACGAAAAGTAAATTTCTTATTGGTAAAAATCAATTACGCTTATTAGAAAATTACTTTTTTGCCCTTGGGTAAAAAAGAGCTATTTTAGCCTCTAAGAATAGACATCAAAAATTGAATTTCACGCCCTGAGTGTGAAAGAAAATTTTTTGAGCTTGAAGTGACTGATTTCTAGGACATTTAATTATTTTTTTGTAAAAGTAAGGTCGTTTGTATAATGTTTTTAATTGTAAAATTAAAGAAATTTCAAGAAAATAATTTATTGAATTATTATTACATTGAAGACATAAAGAATCTTCATTATTCAAATTAAGAGGAGGTCGAGTATATCTGTCCTTTTCTAATCAAAGAATTGATTTTTTTCACAAAAATTAATAATTCTAGTAAAAAATAAGAAGAAAGCCCCATCTCATATAATAAAAAGGAAGATTTTCTTTCACGAGGAAAAATTATTTTTATCGCTTCGTTTTTAAGAAAATCTTGAAAAACTGAATCGTCCATCCTAACCTTTATTTCTCAAGTTTTTCAAGGTTTTCTTCAAAACGAATCGATAAAAATAATTTTTCCTCATCAAAGAAAATCTTCCTTTTTATTATACGAAATGGGGCTATCTCCTTGTTTTTTGCTACAACTATTAGTTTTTGCAAAAAAATAAATTCTTTGATTAGAAAAGGATAGAGATATACGACCTGCTCTTAATGAAACATTTTGAACAATAAAATACATGAACTATTTTCTTTAAGTTGCATTTATTAAAATTAAAAATGATTTAATCTTTTTCTTATTTACAAAAATGACAAGTCATTTTTGTATAAAATTAATTATAATCAATAAAATTATTTATCATTATACATATTGATATAGCAATATCCAATATATCAACAATATCCAATATATTGCCAATATGTGGGAATAATGTGGGTTTTGGCCCTAGGGATTAATAAATGCTAAATGTTGGCGAAATATTGGAAAAATTTTGCCAATAAATTTATAAATAAAGGCGAAATATTGGATATTGTTTCACCAATATCTTGGCAATACGAATTTTTTTTACGCGGGCAGAAGTAATTTAAAAAAAAAGAATGTTTCTCATGCAAACAAAAAATGCTCCTAAGATACCCAGGAACAAATTTTGTTCCATGAATTTATCATTTATTCTACAGATTTCATAAAAATAATATTTATTGTTTTTGCCTTATGGTTACTCTGGGAACGAAAGGTTTAATAAATGGTAGTGAACCGTTTTATTTTTTATTTAAAAAAATTTTCTCACACTGATTTAGTATTGTTAATGATTTACAATAATTTGATATATGAATGAATAGAAACTAGCCAACTATTGACGGTGCATAGGAAATTTTTAACAAAAACAAATCAATGCGTTGGAATGTTCAATCTTTTAATAAATCATTTGAGAATGAAAAAATTATTAACAACATACAAAATGTTATAAAAAGCAAGAATTTTTGTAAATTAATGACAAAAATATTATCACAACAATGATAATTTTCAAAGCATTTAGCGATGCTTAAATGTAAAGCAACGAAATTTCAACATCTATTCAAAATTTATGAATGAATATTAAAAATTAGTTTGCAAAAATAAAGCTCGATTGATAATAAACAATTTTAATGAAAAACATTGATCAAAAAAAGCATTCCAAAATTGCTCACATTGATAAATTTATCGTCATTTATTCGACGTACCTGTGTCGTGCTCTTCAAAGTGTATTAAACATTAAATCTATATTAAAAACTAATAATTCTAAAAACGCGAATAGTATATTAAATAATAGTGTTATTTAATCATAAAGTTTAATCACCCTAAGTTCGTTGTCTATTGTGATGACAAGGATTGATGTAAGTATTTACAAGAGTGACATATATTGTGATATTTACAGTAATAAAAGTATTTACAAATATAAATGTTTAATCGATAGATTAGTTAAAAATTGTTTTTTTTGTCATACGTTAACTAATAAAGCCGATTTTAAATAATTCATTGGAATAAATAAAATTTTAACTAATATATTTATTAAAGCAATACTAACTACGCTAAAAATTGTCTAACTAAATTCCAAAAATTGACTCTTTAATTAATACAAATAATCTTTTCTTAATCTATAGAAAAAATATGATTAAAAAGAAACAAGAAAATAATATCAAATTAACTCTTGAAAAATTTATCCTTTTAAAACCATTTAAAAATTAATAAATTTTAAAACTAATGTAAATTAGATAATAATATTCATAATAATACTGACCTTTGATTTAAACATTGGATCACCACCGTCATCCAATAAAAGTTTGAGGGTAGCCAAGTTGCCATGACTGGCAGCTACGTGGACAGGTGTCTGTCCATCGTCTGTAGCGAGATTCGGACCGGCGCCAGACTTGAGCAACATCAGCGCACACCTATCGCCATCCGAGACCCTTGCAGCTATGTGAAGCGGTGTCTCTCGAAGTTTGCCACCTCGTACATGCACCTCCGCACCGTAACCCAATAGAGTCTCGACAACGGCAGGCTTGGCATTCTCCACGGCTATATGCAATGCCGTGTAGCCGTCGTTCGTAACCGCGTCGACCTAATTGTTAATTTCAGGTATAAACCAGGGCTAAACGTCAGTAAGGGGAATACGCCACTTGGTTATATATGTTCTATGTTTATAAATAGTTGGCGATAAGGGTTTGATTTTAGAACTTATTATGGTTAGCTTATTATTATCTTGCCAAAATATTGCATCAAGGAGCGTGGTAGCGTTCCAAACGGCAAGTTATTCTGACTTTGTTTTCAATTCATTTATTAAAATAGGTGAGTTTAGTTGCTTATATACAATTTTTTAAGTTTTCAACTTTTATTTTTGAGTCTTTTGCTTATGAAGTGATTAAAAACTTTGTACATTAATAATAAATCACAATAAATAATTTATTATTAATAAAATTTTTAAAACATAAATATAAAAGTTTTTTGTTTACATTTTTATTTTTTTTTATGGATAAAAGGGGTAAAATGCTATATCAAATTTTATAATGAATAGGGATCAAAATGAGATTGGGTTTGATGTGGGAACTATTAACTGAGGGTATACGAAAATTTTTGCATAATTGAAATCTGTCTTAAATGCAATCTTTAAAGTTAATTATTTTGTTATGAAAATAGTGTATCTAATGCATTGTGTCTGTACATTTGGGGAATGTGTTGCATTCACGTGCAGTTTATTTATTGTTATTAATTATTAACTAATTAAATTGATATAAAAGTTATTAGATATATCTAATAAATTATATATGTTTTTAACTAAATTAGGTTATATAAATTTGGTTCATTTAATTTCTGTAATTTTTATTACAAAATATCAAGCATACTTTTTCTCTAATTATTTTCTAATTCTAATCAAATTTACTATTAAGTTTAATAAAATTATAAACTTACTGTGAAAATAAAAAAAAATAATTTTCATTCGTTTATTATAATTTGATTAAAAAATAGTGAATAGGGACTGTGCCTAAAATACGTAAGGTGAGTAGGGGGGGAGGTGAGTCTATATAATTTTCAAATGACCAAAGAATTATATAATAAATACAAAATATATAAATAAATATATTTATTTATTCAATGAAAAAATTTGTTTATTTTTCTTTTCGGGAGCGTTAATTATCAAAATAAAAAAAACAAATAAGATTGGAAGAGGGTTAAAAATTGTAAAATCTTACGTACTATTACGTGCGGGATAGGGAGGTTGAAAATTGTCAAGATTTGCCTTATGGTAATTTAAGCACGGCCCCATACCTGTTCCCCTCGCTGCAGCAAAGTGCTGATGATACCCACGTGACCGTATTCGGCAGCCGTGTGGATGGATCTGGCACCCTTTTTATTTGGCATATGAAGATAAACGCCTTTTTTAAAAAGCATCGTAGCGCACTCCGAGTGCCCGTTTAGCGACGCTATGTGCATCAACGTAGAACCGTCCTTCGTGCGCTCGAATATGCTGGCCTTAAATTTATCGACTAATAATTCGATTATCGATGCGTGTCCTCTTTCAGCGGCAACGTGCATTGGTGTACGGTCCATATGATCAGTGACCGAAGCTGAGGCACGAACACCGTAAAAATATTTAACAAGGGTTTCGTCACCCTCGTAACTTGCGATGTGCAATGCCGTCTGCCCCAATCCCTATATTAATCAGAATTTTTTTTTCTTTTTTTAATATTTATCCATATACTTACTTGATATTTACATTTTTTTTTTATAATTCTATATTTATTACATGAAATTGAACTTTAAACAGAAAATTCAACCATAAGACCGAACAATTTTAAATAGAAATCGGTAAAAAATAATTGTGTAATCTTGAAACAATTACTCTAAACAAATAACATAATTAAGATGAAAAAAAGTATTAAGCAAACTGTACAAGAAAATTTGGTAATTTTCCACGTGTAAATTCAATTTTAAAATTGTGAAAAATATATTGTTTCTCTTGGAAGTGTAAAGTAAAACTGTTGCTCGGAGAGGAAAAAAATAAGCAATTTCTTTTGTCGCACTCTTTAAGCAGGTTACCCGAGGCATTGCAAGTGCGTGCGCTTAAAAATACCTTAGCGCTTAAATTGCACGATCGTTTTTTTTTTTTTTGAAAGCCTAATAGAAATATTGTAAAAACCAGTTCACCTATAATTACATTTCTTTCTTGATTTTTTTTCGTTCTTTTGGTTCGATAAGTCAAGCAAAAAATAAGAAAATAAGCTATTTGTTGGAACGCGCGACCTCGTCGTCTAGAGTCGTTAGACCATATATAATCAAATCATAAAATAAATGAGCATTGCAGCACCAACGCGTTAAGTATGTTTCACGGTAGTGGTACTTAAGGGTACATGTTAGAGGCGATTCCTTAAGTTAAATAAAATTTCTGATAAAACACTTTATTGAAAAAGTTAAAAACATTTTAGAATAAAATTATAGGACAATGACATGAAAAACTTAAAAGCAAATACTAGAATATTATAGGTCCTTTTCTTAAAAATTTCCATAAAACATCGGCATAAAATTTAAGATATCTTCGATTGTTTGGTTACTAAAGTAACGTTATTGACGAATCATTTGCGAATAATATATGGGCTCACCCAGAAACAGTAAATATAAATTCAATAGGTGTTTGACACGTGCTTTAAAAAACCATAATATATCATAAAATTTAAGCAAAATAAAAATCACATAATATTATTCTTCCTTAAATTGATATATAACACGTAAGAACGAAACTTACATTTTGCATGTCGACTGGCGCGCCGTAATCGACAAGAATCCTGACCATATCAACGTCTCGACGACGTGCAGCAATGTGTAATGCTGATTCGCCCGAGGGTGTTGTTGCTCTAAGCTGATCAGGCGCTTGCTGAGAGAGCAATTCCCTGCACATTGATTGGTTTCCCACTTCTACGGCCAAGAGAAGTGGGATTTTACCTTCCTGCAAATTTATTAATTCACACATTTCATTATTTATAAATTATTTGTTTCCTACAGGTGCTCATCATTTTAACAGGATATATGTTTGTTATTACAAAAAAAGTGTGAGTATAATAATTAATATTTTGTTATTATGCATTTTTAATTAAAGTGATGTTTGAAATTGATTATAATTAAATCGATATTTGAAACAATTTGATAAATCTTATCCAATTGCACTTGAATAATAACTTACTCGAGCAACGCTCAAAGCGCTTTTCATCGCATTCTTCCAATATTTAGCAACTCCAGCCATTTTTTTGTTCTTGGTAACGAAATTTTTACGCGTTTTATCGTAAGTTTCATTGTTCTCACTGACTGTTTTGGCCCACATAACGACATAGCTTCAATCTCACGATCCAAGCAAACTTCCTTTTTTTCAATATAAAAAATTAAAGAATAAAAGCTCGAAAAACACCAAGAAATAGAAAAGCGAAGAGAATACGTCGATGGTAGATTTGGAACTAACAGTCGTACACACAAAATTCGTTTGGTCGGATATCCTATATTGAAAATATGTATTTTCAAAGTCTATACTAGGATACGATCGAACGAAGAAAAGGAATATATACAGGTAGTATATTAACTGAAAAACGGGGGGTTGCACAGAGAAACCATTAAGGTACCTTTCCAAATAGTGATTTCAAATAATATGCTACGGGCTTTTCGTGCTTGCACCCGATGCTCTCTTTCTCTCTCTCGCTCTCTCTACCTTTAGTCTTTCTCTTTTGCTCTCGTGTGTGTTTGATATTATTCAATATGTATTGAATATATTGCATATGTGTTTGTGTGTCATGTATACAAAAGCTTGCATGGAAATGTCTTATTTCAGTCATTTTTTCTCTCTCTCTCTCCCTTACTATTTTAAGATTTACGTGTATAAAGATTTATACAAAACGAAACTTTTATCAAGATAGCACCGATTAATACGGATTGGGTGTCAGGTACTCTATTTCTTTTTTTTTTGTTATTTTTCTTATAATGTGGATTCATTTTTTATAAAAAGCATTAAGGCAAAAATCCTGAACACTGTGACTGAACTTAATTCGGTGCTTCCTATTTAAAATTTATGTAAAGCACGGAATTAGGTTTAGACACAGAAATTTGGACGTTTATCCTATTTCTATGTTTAGAATAAAAAATCAACCGCTTCAAAGTATTTGATAGATTTCTATGTAGAAAAAAAAACTTCGAGGATAGAAGTAATTAGATTAGAAAATTGAATTTCCGTTAGAAGAAAAAGTTTCATTTTTTATTACTTTCATTCAGCTTTTAAAAATATCTATTAAAAACTCATGTTTAAAATAAATATTAACACTTAAAATATCAATTCAAAAATACATTATGTAACTTAATAACTATTTACAAAATTTAGAAAAAAGCATTAAAATATTTGTTCATTCTATCAAAAGTGCTAATTTAGTAAGTTCAACAAAAGCACTTACCTCCATGCAATTTTTCCATAAAAAATCTAAATCACATTTTTATCGTAATATAAACAAAAATATTTTTAGATAAAATTATTCACATGTTTATATTTAAGAAAAATATTGTAATCGTTCAGTAAATTATTCATGAAAATAAGGATTATTCTTATCCTTTCGTGATGTCTATAATCTCAAAATATCCATTTTAATTTTTAAACGTTAATATAAGCTATTTGAATTTATAATGACTATTAAAGCAATATTAGCGGTTTAAGCTAATATTCGCTAAACGGGCTTTCATCATATGACTTTTAGAATGCCAAGAATTTAGGTATATTACTTTTTCTTATTAAATGAAAAAAAAAGAAAATTACTTTAATTTTTAAAAGTAATAAGATAGATAATAAAATTTTATAGAAATTGGTAAAGTTCTTATTGCAGTTTATCTAATATTAAAATAAATAGTTTTAATTTTCTTACATATAAATCTATTAAATTTTTGTAAAAGCAATTTTTACGTATCCTTCATATTTCAACAGAATGCCGTATACAAACTTTATGATATTTTGTCAATATTTTTAAACTAAGAGACACGATTCTCGCAAGATCGAATAGTTGACAGATTGAAAAACAAAGGAACATTAAACGTTATCTATACAAGAAGCCTAAAGCTATTGCCCTCAAGTCAAGACAAAATTATTGATATATAAAATAAAATCCAATGGCGCCGGTGCCAGTTCAGCGATATACCGCGGCTTCTTGTCACGCAACTTCAGCTCACCGCGTCTTCTTTCTCTTTTTAGGAAAAAAATAAAAAAAAATTTAAAGAAAAAAAGAATAAATGAAAGCGTATATCACTATCTCTACGTTTCAACTTTTGTGGCATGTACCTGCTATACCCCAAAAAGCTTAGTAGTAGTATTACTACTTTTTAGATGGCTGACTGCCACGCGATCAACTCTCTTTCTCTCTAATGTTTCATCTTCTTATATATACACAACTGTCGTTTATTTTACTATGTGTAATTCACATTTCTCGGCATTGTAGGAAATACCGTTGCTCGTGTACGAAAGCGCTTTCTGTACCTATATATTTTATTTTATTTTTTTTATTCTTTTTGCTTTTTAAGACAAGTTTGTACAGGATATATTTAAAAACGAAAAATCTATTTTACAATTTTTAATGATTATTAATAATTACGTAACAATTGATTATTAGCTATGGATAATGGCAACGTTGCTTCGACAAAAGGATTACAGTTATTTATTGTTTCAAATATAGATTTAATCACATGTTATATTTCATTATTATTTACTATTTCTCGACAGGAAAAATGAAAATTATTAGAGATAACCAAACATTAATATTATTTTATCTGTAAGATAATCAATAAATGCTAATTTAATACGTTGTTATAACAACTGTTTCGATGGCTCTAAAATTAGAAAATAATAAAAAACTAGAAAAATGTTGTAAATTTTATAATTTTGGCTTTAAAAATGCATTTGGTTATTTAATTTTTAGACGAATAGAAATAAAAATTTACGTCGAAATTAAAACATTAAAATATCCTTATTTAATTTTCGGAGAATCATCAAAATTACCTCAAATATTTCTATATTTTCTACTTCACAAATAAATACTTAACTAACTATAATTATAAATAAATAAAACATGTTTTTAAATTCCGTGTACCATAAGAAGCATAAAAGAGTATTAGAAATTGATGAACTCACCCTATCTACTTTCAAACGGATGTCGCGTCCCGCCGCAGCCAGAAGAACACGAAGAATAGACGTTGCAGTTCCCGTCTGTCTAGAAGCCACGAGGTGAACTGCAGTCTGTTGCTTAGGCTGGTTGTAAATTTATTTTTTTTTGTTAGAATACAACATATTTAGAAAGTTTCGTATAATCGCTACAATACATACAATAAGTCTACCTCAAAACTAGATAACGTTTGAATTATCAAAAATAGAAAATACCATTCATAAACAAACGTAAAGATCTAAAAATTATATACAAAACAAAAATCTTAAAAAAAGAAAAAATTACGAAATTATTCATCAAATGTTGTTATTAAAAAATTATAAAAATTTTTATACATCGTCAATCAATTTAAAAAAAAAACATCCTACTCGCATGCAAAACTTTCAATACCTGTTAGATCTTCCTGTTAGTTTAAAAACAAAAACAACCAAATCTCTACTTGATATTTAAAAAAAAAAAACAACCAAAGTTCATTCTAACGATACTTACTTTTTAGATATAAGCAAAAAGGTAAATTACTAATATAGTATTTTATAAAAGCCATGTAGATAGATACTGTTATAGTTGTTAGTATGTATAAGATAATTTAACATTAAGCGTGTATAACTTTCTTTACATCTCTAAATAAAACGTGTACAATTTTAGTTTTTAAATTTTTAGTCATACTTAAATTACAAGTTTTTACAGTTCAAACACATGGTAGAAAAAAAATACGTAGCAAAATTTATTATCTTTTTTGAAGTTTTTGGTAACGTTTTTTATTTAAAAAACGATTCATTTGAAAATTAATTATTTTTCTAAATTAACACAAAAGAGTATGCAGTACTTTAAGCATTAAAATCGATTGTTCGTGATCGTTGGTTTAATTTATTTACTCTTTAATTTGATACAATCGTTGCCGACATAGACGCATATTGTAATTTTAGGTTCTTAAAAGAATACCTTAATTCCATAATAAAAACCATTATTTCATTTTCGAAACGTTGGAATATTAAATAAAAAATAAATCTTTTGCTTAATTATCCAAGAACTTTTGAAAATTAAAGAAAAAGGAGATTGTTAAAATATGCAAAATCATTAAATTTAATAATTAGTTTAAAAATTTACATCTTAAAAAATGTTACCAAAATTTTTCATATCCATCATAAAATAAAACATTAAAACAAGCTTTGCTACTTACTCCTCCTGGAGCGTAAGGATCGACGCCCTTCTTTGAAAGTAGTAGTTTGACGACATCCTCCCGGGAGTACATCGCCGATATGTGCAGGGCACTGTAATTGTCCTGTATTCAAATAATATTTTCCAAAATTAATTTATAAATTTTTCAAATATTCTTTCTTAAAAAAAATTATTAGTGTTAAGTCCTAAAATGTTAAATTTTATTTGTAAACATTGGAAATACTCGTTGATAATTATTTTGAAAATAAAATAAAGACTTAAAATAACTCGTAAAATAATCTTTTTTGTTTTATTTTTGTAAAATTTTTTATTATGTTTAACCAGGTCTTAACGTTTGAAATATCAAATCTCTTATATAAACATACATATTTTTATATACCAAATAAGAAATGATAAATTTTGCTTTTTTGTTACAAAATTTTAAAAATCTATTTAAAACAAGTAATTTCCAAGAAATTTCAAAACAAACAGTACAATTCACAAAAAAAATAAGAGATTACGTCCAATCCATCATCGTCAGAATAATAATTAATGGATAACAGGAGCTTTATTTTTGCGCGCTATTATTGCTGCTGCTTTTGCTGCATGTAATGTGCTATTTAGCCGCACCTCATGCCGATGAAAAATCGTTCGGGCTTTAAGCTTTAAGCTTTAACTATCCTTTTCTTTTTTTACCCTTTCCATACTCCAATTAAGCTTTATTAGCAAACTATTTGAAAATCATAATATCGGGGGAGCGCCTTTGAAACTTTAGTTAATATCATCATTATCTACTTTGTTAAATTGTGGCTTTGATCGATGATTCATTTTGCGTTGTATTAACTTTTTTACTATTATTTACTGATTTTTATTTAAATAATATTGTTTTTGTTTATTAAAAGTATAATATAGAGTAAGTTAAAAAAAATCTTAAGAGTTCATTAGCAAGTCAGCGGTTAAGTAGATAAATATCGAGTCCAGCTAGACATGTAACTACAGTAAAATTCTTGCGCATAATTTCGACTGTTAAATAATTCATCGCGTCTATTAAATATTTCAAATTATACGAAATTTTCACGAAATCATTTTATTTGATTGTTAAATAATTGATTAATTGGTTTAGCTTGAACAAATGATTCATAGGGAAAAATAATCAGTCTCATTTCCTACTTTCCTAAAACGAATCTTATTTTTTCAAACGAAATATTAGAATTTCATTAGTCAACGTGTTCCAAGAAGCACGAAAAACCAATAAAAGAACCAAGCAACCTTGGTTAATCACTATTGCGTGAACTTACCATATCGTTTTATATCGTGGACAATGGTCTCACGAAAAAATTTCTTTACAAAGCTTAAAAAAAAAAACAAAGAAGAAAAAAAACAACACAAGAAATATGAAATAAAGGAGGGTTAAGCGCATGCCAAGTCACGCGTACAAGTCTCCTTATTTTAAAGATCAAGTTATTGTGTGCTGTATGTTGAAGGGTGTTTTTATCGCGAGCAAGTAATCTAGTGGTTGCTTGCACCAGTTTTTCGTCCCACTGACTGACCGTATAACCAACCTACTTATTCTTAACGCACATCAGCCTTTATATTTTCTTACTCTTTTTTTTTTAATTTCTCTCCCTTGGCCTTGGCCCTCCTTTCATTTTTTTTTCTTTCCTTCCTTCACGCAATCTTATACTGTACGACTCTATTTTTTTTCCTCTTTTTTACTTCGACAGCTAAGGCAACAAATATAGTTAACAGTACTTAGAATCTCTTTTTATTATGTTGTATAGGGGAGGCGGTAGATTGTTAACTTTCGATCGTACTATAATTTTCAAATTCCACGGGCGAACAATAAAAAGTAAAATAGAAAATAAATATAAGAAAATATTTGAAAAAGATTAATAATTTTTTCATACTCACATTGTTACGTGCTCCAACATCGGCACCAAGCTCGATCATACGATCGATGAACGCAGTACGATTGTCTTTAACTGCCAGCATAAGCGGTGTGAATCCCGTTTGCTGTCGATAAAATATTTCACGTAACGTCAGCTTGTATTTCTTCGGTTTTTTCTTGCTACTGTCTGTTTTTGCATTCTCTTTTTTCTTATTATACATAAGCGGTGCTTTGCGTGCATTATTTATTAATTTTCGCTGTTTGCTGATGACAAATGTCTTTTTAAATTTTTCTTTTTTTTTTAATTGCTGCACAATGAATTAACGTTTATTTACATCGAACGAAAAATTTTTGCATATATTGTTAATAAGATGAATTTAAAATCAATTTACTGACAAGGAGAGTAACCCTTGTTTGGGTTAAGATCCTTAACCCAAACAAGGGTTACTCTCCTTGTCAGTAAACTTGTTAGCAATCCTATAAAATAATAATCGTTAACAATAAAGTAGATTTTTTAAAATTGATCACAAATTTTTTTAAATGTTAGAGCAATTTATTTATTGGAAGGACCAATTTAATTATTGGATTTAGCCTTTCCAATAAAAAAATAGTTCAAACATTCAAGACAATTTGTGATTAATTTTTATTTAAAAAATCAATTTGACACTGACTAGGAGAGTGTTACATCTCCGGATCACGGATTTTGCTCAAACTTGGGGATAAGTTTTCAGATGACAAAATATAGAAAAAGCTCAATTTATAGCCACAAACTCTCAATTTTTCCTTAGATACAGGCAATTAAAGAAAGTCACTAAAAAAGTTACTAGATTTTTAAACACTTACAACTCTTAAACATCGATAGCTAGAAGCTTGAAACTCTTTTTAAATTAAAGCTGAGATCAAATCCTTTCAAAAAAGTAGTTATAGCGTATCAAAATATTATTTTTTCCTAAAGTTATAGCGTAATAAAGATTGTACCTAAATTTTCTTTTTAAAACATTAATTAATAATAAATGTTGAAATTAAGTGCAATCTTTATTACGCTATAACTCTGAAAAAAAATAATATTTTGGTGTGCTATAACTACTTTTTCGAAAGGATTTGATCTCAGCTTTAATGTAAAAAGAGTTTCAAGCTTCTAGCTATCGATGTTTAAGAGCTATAAGTGTTTGAAAATCTAGTAACTTTTTTAGTGATTTTCTTCAATTGCCTGTATCTAGATAAATATTGAGCGTTTGTGACTGAAACTTGAGCTTTTTCCATATTTAGTCATCTGAAAATTTATCCCCAAGTTTGAGCAAAATCCGTGATCCGGAGATGTGACACTCTCCTAGTGAGTGTTAAAATTTTTATTTTAATCAAAACAAAATGAGTTTAACAAATGGGGTCTTAATATTTTGTTTTTATTGAATTTACTTGAATGTATATAGAAAAATAACGCAATAATAGTTCACATTTAACTAAAAGTCGAATTGAAATAAGAAAAAAAAGCTAATTAAGATAATTTTTACGATACAAGTTTGAAATATTCATGAGAGTCCGGGTACATTTTTATTACAATGAGATTTAATCAATGCAGTACGGTAATTTTTCCATAAAGTAATCACGTAATCTTATAAACGATAGTATCTAAATTTATTTTCTTCTATTTAAGAAGTATAAAAAAAATTTAATGCCTCCCTATAAAAATATCAATTAACTTTTCATCAAACCTTGTCCTTCAATATTTTAAGATAAATTATATTAGGGGAGAGTCAGGCAGTATCAGACTCTTAACATTTTCGTAATAATTTTTTATTATGCTTAAAAATAATTGCTAATTGAAGTCCAATTTAATGAGAAGATAAAAAGTTCATGTCATAAAATAATAGACGCATTATGAAGGTATAATAAGCTATTTATATCATTGGTAATTTTTGACCACTGTGAAAAAATGTCGGGCAGTCCTAGATATTTAATGAATTCATTACATTCACTCTTTTATATTAAAATTAATGATTAATATTTACTTTCAAATAGTATAAATAAAACAGTTCTTGTTCAATTTTTTTCTTCATTCGTTTCGGTTTAATACAATTTATTTCACTATTTATTTCATTTGTTTTCATGAAACATATACAGAAATAAATAGAAAAAAACCAGAAAGAATAAAACAAAATGAAATGAACCGGAAAAATTTGAGACGAATTGAAACATTTTGAAACACTCATTATTACAGATATTAATTGAATTTTTCTCATCATTTAAAAAATGTAACAAATTGAAACAAGATAAAACAAAGTGAAACAAAGTGTAACAAACTGAAACTGATTGAAATACTCTAATAGAGTATATTCATGACTGATATTACCCAAACTTTTGTCTCCAAAGCTACTCGAAATACGTGATACATATTTATTTATTATATTATATGTTTGGAAAGAATGAAAAAAAAGAAAATATTCGTATTAATAAATACTTCGGATATATGAAACGATTAAAAAAATGATCAAGTAGTTTGCTTGGAAATAAAGATAACCGGGGCTAACCGCTGTCCTGGGCTACCCGACTTTCCCCTACACTATGTAGAAAAATTTTAAATTCATCTAATCTCAGAATTTAGAAAAAAAAATCACTTGATGTCCAACAAAAATTATATAATACATAGCAGAAAATTTATCGATGTGAAAAAATGTGTTATTAAGTAATTCATAAAAATAATTTAAAGCAGTTTTATACTCATAAAAGGTTTCTTTGAAATGTATATCATTAAAAAAATGTAATAAAATTTAAACATGCATTTAATGTAACATTGATTGATTAGCTTAGTTAATTGACCTAAAAGTTGTATTTATATTGGCATTAAAATTATAATAAAAACTAGTACTGATTAATCATTTTTTAATCAGTAGCATGACAGTTTATTTGTATAAAATATATTAATTACATATTAAATTGAAACTTATAAGCTTTAAAGCCAAATTAAACAGAAAATATTGAAGATTTTTACTTCAGAAGGTATTTACAAAATTAATAAATGGCAATGTAGTAATGATATGATGAAAAACAAAGATGATCGGCAACTGAAAAAGCTAAAAGGCCTGCAGCTTAGTATAAGTTTAACCCTTAAATTACAAAATTTAATTAGAAATATTTTTATTTTAACTATTTTCGCATATTCTTTAAGATCTTTCTTAAATACTGATATAGTATAAAGTCAAATGGCGTCTTTTTGATCCCTAGTGTCATTTAAGGGTTAAAATACAATAAGGATATGAATATTTTATGACGATAATTATATTAATTTTGAATAAAAAATTAAGCAAATTAATATGACTAACCGGATCCATAAGACCAGCGAGAGGCTGTAAATGTGCGTCTTCACCCGCATTTTGTACAGCCTTTTCAAGGATCTTAAGTTGTTGATCCGCAGCCGCCCATTCACCACGCACAGCAATAGTAAGCAATCGTTGTGCAGCTTCTCTAGCTTGTTGTCCAGCTGAACTTGGTTTACTGCTTGGCTGTGATGTCTCGTTACTTGGTCCACCATTGCTAGCAGCACCAGAACCAGTTGCACTACCAGTTGGAGGATCATCTTTATTTGTACCGGATGGACTATCTTCCTTTGATGCTGGACCATCACCAGCACCTCGTTTACTTTTGTCATCTTTACCACCTCCGCCTTTTTTACTGTTACCGCTACTCATGGCGGATTTTTTAGAATTTTTCGTCAGTTATTTATTCGAAGGAGCATGATTTTTGTTGGTAATTTTTTGTCTTCGTTTTTTCACTCTCGGCAAGCCACTCCGCTCAGCGTCTTTGCACCGAGTGGCGAGGCAGTAGCTTATTATTTTAATTATTTCTTAAACTCTCCTCGCCACCCGACGCTATTGGCATATGGCTTCCACACAATGCTACTTTCTTTCTAAGAACAAATTAGAAAAAAAAATTTTCAACTCTTATTTAAATGGTTATGAATTTGATTTTAGATTATAAAAGAGAAAAGAAATTGTAATAGTAAAATTTAAAATAATGTAATGTTACAAAATTTTATTCTTTGACTTTGACTTTTTAAATAAGTTTAATGAGTTTAATTGTTTTATAATTTTTAAAAATTATTTTAGTTGTTCTTTAACTTTAATAGTCGTGAAATTAAAGTAATAATTACAACTAATTCAAGGTCACAATTTTTAAACAATAATTAGATAATGTAACACTACAAAAATAAGCACAACAGTAATCCATAATATAAAACTACATTTAATTAAAAACAAATCAGAATTTTATTATTTATCAATGTATTATTTTCAAATAGTTTTTAACAAACAATCAAGAATTTAAATATTTTAGTAAAAATTAAATAAGGAAAATCAAATACCATATCAAACTTGGTCACGTATACTTGAAAAATTTCAAAAAATAAATCACGCACGCTTTTTAAAATTCAATAAAATCCGCGCAAATCACCGCAAACACTTGAAAAATTTTCAAAATTCTTCGCAAGCTTTATAAGTCTATGTTGTCCACTGGTGTTTAAAGTAGAAAAAAAAAGCGGCGTGAGAACTGTTTATAGAAAATAAAAAATGAGGCTAGTAGTGTTCGCGGTTCGCGCGGCTTCTGAGCTTACACCTGAGAAGAGCCTTGCCATGAACAAACGAAATGAAATTTTTCTCTCTTTCTCTCTCTAGTCCTGGCTACCAAGAGTTAACCAATCACGGTAGACGGTTCGTTAAAGGAAACGCTACCAAGCTAACCCCTCTACTTGCTACTTCTGCCTTTAACGCTTGTATGCAAATGTATTTTCTCTCTCTTTCTCTTTCTCATTTGCTTTCTTGTACTTGTGAGAGTACGAAGTACAAAGGAAGGCCGGAGAAAGTAATATACATATATATAGAGGCTGGGTTTGCTTCTAGCCCCCGTCGACACGCGACTTCCGTTCGAGAGGAATCGCTTGGCACGCCAACCTCCCTTCTTTTACTTTAAGACGGACTTTAAACATGTATACGTGTGTATATAACACATTTATGTATATATAACACTTTACTTTTATAAATGTATCATACAAGTCTTATTAGTTGGGATTTCCAATCTTTTTTTTTACCTTTTATACGTTTCTTCTGCGAATGGAAAAATTTTTCCTTCTGACTTTCAACTTTGACTTATTATCTTGATTCTAGAAACATTTACCGATGTCCTTTTTGTTTGGACTGAAAATGTTTGAGTTGTGTATTAAATTTTTTATTTTTTTTATTTGTATCACACTATTATCTTTGATTGTGCTTGCATCAGTTTGTTGGTGATTGATATCATAAATTTAAAATAGGACTGACTTTGAAATATTTCTTTATCTTTGATTTATCTAGTATGGGGAGCTTTTTTTAATAAAAAGATAAAATAACACTATAGAAGGTTATATACTAGAAGAATGTTTCACCTTCTTGCCTAGAATATTTTTCTAAGCTCAAGATATTTTTTCTAATATAAAATTATAAAAAGAGCCACGTTCGTTTGGTCTAAAGTTTGATTTCGTTTATAAATTACGGACAGTTTTATCTAAATTTTAGAGTTTTAAATAAAGTAGTTTTTTGACTAATTGTATTAAAAGCTTTTTACCGAATGTATACAGAAATCAAAACCAAAATCCGCCAATAAAAGAAATTACTTTAAAAAACTCAATTGGTTATGTAAGCACGCAAAAAATGAAAGTGCAAAAAATTAGATGCTGTATTTTATCTTCAATTTGGTTCATAAGTTAAAAAAATGTTAGACTAAATAGGCGCGATTTTTGTCATAATTTTTTATTGTGCACATTATTATAAAACTAGAAGAAAATTTAAGGCTAAAAGGTGAAAGACTTCTTGTTCATACTATTGACTTACCATATTCGGAATGTTTCTACTTACACAAATATTCGATACCAGTAAAATTCTAGATGATAGATACGCTTTGAAATTTTTTTTTTCATTTTATGTAAATTTTAACCTTTAGAGCGTTGACATAACTTCTGCGGGTATCAAAGGTTGGCTCTCCAACATCCATCCATCATATGATTCTTAGTATATATAAGAACTATAAGAACTCAAAACTCATTTCTTCGTAAATAATATACTTTTACAATTTTTTAAATACCAACCTTCAAAAGGTTAATAAATAATAAAAATTTGATGAAAAAATAATAACATATTTCGTAAGTCCAAAATTTATGTGCTTTGTAAAATTTGAATGTATGTATACTTCGACTAAATCAGAACTGTTCAAAAGTAAATTTCACAGAAAACTTGAGTAAGTTCAAGTATACGTCATATTTAATGTTTATTCCTTATTTATTTAAAAGTACATTTTGTGATTTACAATGTTATAATCAAACGTTTGTTATCAAATAGTAATTAAGATTTTTATTTATATTTTTTATAATATGAATATATTATTTTTATAATATGAATGTTATAAATACATTTTTTATGACGAAATTGCAAATACATGTCTTCTTTTATGCAAAAAAAATTTTCCAGGAAAAAAATTACTATTAATTTTTATTTAATTTTACAATAAGACAAACTGTTAAATATAATAAAAAATATATAGATTCAATTATTTAATTCCAATCATTGGCGTGTATTTTTTATGTGAAATATTTTGTTTAATGACCGGATTTTATATTTTTAACTTCAACAAACTCAATCACATTACGTAATAATTATATGAGATTAAAGTTATGTCAATTATTAATTACAGTAGCAAAAAAATGTACATTGTATATAAGTTTTCGTGCAATTTTATTATTTTTTCTTATTTTCTATTGTATTGCGATTGATATCTAAGTAATTTTATCACAAAATTATTTTTTACATTGCAGTATTTTAAAATTTTGTATCCTGAAGAGGTTGTTACATAAAAAGAAGATGGATTTGATAATCTTCTTTTATATACTAAATATTATTTTTTTAATTGAACAGTTAATGTCTCTCGACTCTTTTTTTCCTATTATTTAATGGATTATTACTGCTGTCAACTTCAATGAAAGAAAAATTACTATTTATATAATGAAAATTAACATATATATAGGAAAATACATTATTCGGTATTTATGAAGTGTTTATAATATTAGTAATTTTACTATGTAATTAGTAATTTTTATATAAAATCAAGTATGTCCTATACATTGTTAAAAATTGGGATTCATTTTTAACGCACACCGTGTGTTAAAAATAGAACTCGAGATAACATATGTTGTACAATTAAAATTATTTTATAAAAATACTAAATACAACATCATGTAGATTTTTTCAATTGAACATATTTTTGTGTAACGTTTATAAATTATGTACAGTATTCTATAATGAAATTTTTTAACTACATACAAAATTTACATAGAAACATTACATATTTTATTTTCAGTTTATACAGACTGTGGGTCCCTTTTTGTATATATTATTTGTGTACTTACAAGGAGACTGTTTCATCTTCGGATCACCGATTTTGCTCAAATTTTGGGAATGTTTTTTGGATGCAGAAATATGAAGAAAGCCAAAATTTTAGAGGCCAACGCTCAATATTCTCCTAGTTACAGAAAATTAATGAAAATCACTAAAAAAGTTACTAGATTTTCAAACGCTTATAGTTCCTCAGCATTATTAGCTAGAAGCTTTAATCTTTTTTTAAATTAAAGCTGAGCTCAAATCCTTTCGAAACAGTAGCTAAAACAAATCAAAATATTATTTTTTCCCAAAGTTATAGCGTAATAAAGATTGAACCCAATTTTAGCTTTTATTATTAATTAATGTTTTAAACAAAAAATTCAGGTCCAATCTTTATTACGCTTTAATTTTAGGAAAAAATAATATTTTGAGATGCTATAGGTGCTATTTCGAAAGGATTTAAGCTCAGCTTTCATTTAAAAAAAGGTATAAGCTTCTAGCTAACAATAATGACATACTATAAGCGTTTGAAAATATAGTGACTTTTTTAGTGATTTTATTCAATGGCCTGTAACCAAGGAAATATTAAGCGTTGGCCTCTAAAATTTTAGCTTCCTTCATGTTTCTGCATCTAGAAAACATTCCCAAAATTTGAGCAAAATTGGTGACCCGAAGGTGAAACACTCTCCTTGTTAGTTTTCTTACTACACAAAATACAAAATTTTCAATTGTGTGGCTAAAGCGTAGAAAAGTGATTTTTTCTATACAACTTTTCTCCACGTTTTAAGATTGAATCAATAAAATTCATATAAATAAAATTTTAAATTGAATAAAAAAGATTTAACCATAAATTATTCCAATTTTAATTACGATTTAATAATTATGAGCTTTATTAATTCTCTTAGAGATCGTCAGTGGCTCAGTCAGTAGAGCGATGGATTCATAATCTCGAGAATCAAAGTTCGAATCCCGCTCTCAACAGCCGATTGATGCAAGCACCGCTGTATACGATACATGTGCATTTTTCACAAACACACTAAAAAGCTCTGTCGCTAAATTAGCATCAAAGTTGATAGCATAAATACAGCGACGATAAACAAAATAAAAAAAATATTAATTTTTGGAAGTGTTGTTTGAATACAAATGATATGTTAACTAATTTTGTTTGAATTTTAAACAATTTTAGTGGAAGGATTATTATTGATAAAATATAATATATTTGTTTATTATACAATCATAAAAACTTTTTTACTAATTAAAACTTTTTTTTAAATTGTATCATCTTGAATATAATCAAAAATTCCACTAAAGCAAAACTAAAAAGTGAATTAAAAATTATTAATAAATACTCTATTCAAAATATGAACAAATCTCGTGATGTTAAAATATGATAAATTTTCTTGTATCACAGGATTAAAATTTATAATAATTAAAAAATATATAGGTATTTATATTAATATTACTAAAGTGCTATGTGCTGGAGAATATAATTATTATATATAGATTTTTTATTTGAAGTTAGTTTGAGTTGCAGTATCGCACACAGGAAATACTATTTTCCTTTGCGAAATTACTTAGATGTATAATTACTTGTAATAAGTAGCTGAATATATAAATAACGAAGTAAATAAAATATTAACAAATTAAACGTAATTGAAACAAAAATAGTGCTAGATTTGCTTCTATTTCATCATATAATTTTTATCTTATTAAAGATTTAAAGATAAAATGATATTGTTATTGGTGTTTTATAATTAGAATTGTATTTCATTGCGTCAAAAATTTTTCAATACTCCAAAAAAAAAAAACGTTTGATAAACGATTATCAGCGCAATTAATACAAAAGTAATATCTGTCTTTTTTTAGATTCGACACATTGAGATTTATAGATTGAAAAACAATATAATAGGTGAAGTTAAATTACTTTTATTATCGGATATCGGATATATAAAAAAGTATTAACACAAAGTTATTTATTTTAAGTATTAATAAAAATTTTATTCCAAAATTAAATTCAAAATAAAATGCACAAGAAAAAGTGTTTTTAAATATATTCAATTTTTATGAAATTCAAAAAACCGCTATTCACTGTTACATTTTAATGGAAAAATAAACGGGCTAGATAAGAAGTTGTGCCGAGAGAGCGAGAGTACTGAGCTAAATTTCAACACGCAAGGCCAACAACTATTAGTTACTTAGTCGTCTGCTCTTCGATGCGTGTATCTACATATGTATACACAAGATAATTTATACTAAAAGTCGAGAGCGTGAGAAAAGAATTATCAGTTTTCAATGTTTTTCATGCGCTTGTGTCGCACTCGTGTATGACACTAGTCAATATTGTGCAGCTCAAGTTCACATTAGTTTATGCATCGGCTATTATTTATTAGAGATTCACGGTTGAATTTTGTTCAATTTGTTACTTAACTGATTAGCAAGCTGTTCTTCAAGTGTTACATATTGTGCTTAGTGGGATTATCATTGAAGTTCGTGTAAATTTTGTGAACGTGTTGATTGCCTTTATTGAACAGCTGACCATCGATGAAATAGATGATTCGAAAAAATTACTGTTGAATTAAAATTCTATTTATTGTGAACTGTACATTAAATAACAAATGAGATTGACTTAAATGTTACGAAAAAATAAACGACTTTGGCCATGTATTCATTAACATGATAATGTTAGATATAACTTTGTTTTCCAATAAATTGATAATATTTATACTTTACAATTAAAATGATTTAGTATTTTACGAAAAAAGAAAACACTGCACGTTTATAAATTTTTAATCTTTTTTAAGCAAAAAGCGCATGTCATGCCGAAGTTGATAAGCAGAAGTATCAAGCACTTCTAATTGTTTGTAAAATTTTTCTAACACATTATTCATGACTTGTTAATTGGATTTTTCAAATTTTGTTATCACGACTTCGGTATTTGCCACGCTTTTAC
Source organism: Anastatus disparis (assembly GCA_017163975.1). Lineage (NCBI taxonomy): Eukaryota > Metazoa > Arthropoda > Insecta > Hymenoptera > Eupelmidae > Anastatus > Anastatus disparis. The sequence goes on from JAFFSR010000226.1 coordinate 7,056,889, forward strand.
TTTTTTAAATAAATAATTTAATCAGTTTCAAAATACTCTTCGTGTTTAACAAATTGACAAGATGCTGTTTCGACTTTGGAATTGTCGGGTCATTGCCCAACGTAGCGGATTTAGTGGTATGTTGTTGATTTTAATTATCTTCTTTTTATTTGATAAATAATTTTTGTATTATATAAAAAAATATTTCAAAAAAATTATTGTATTTTTTATACAGTAACTAATTTTATTAGCAATAACAATGATTATTTTAATTTTTAATATATTATTATTATTATTATTATTATTATTATTATCATTATCATTATTATTTAGAAAATATATATACAGAGATAAACGCACTTATCTATACAAAGGCCTGATTAAATTAAATTACATAACTTAATCAAATTCAAAAATCAATTAACAAGGTGCTTCATAATATAAATTTTTTGCACGGAAATAAATCAGTAGCTCAAACTTCCAAGAAATCGTTAGTGTTAATTATTTTGTCCATCTTAATTTTCATTTCAAGTTGGGGTATAGTTACAATCATAAGTATTAAAATATTCTTAAAACGTACTTGTAAAAAATAAAATGAAGAAAAAAATAATTAAATTTTTAATTAAATTTTGTTGTGGTTCATGTATTTTAATAACCCGTATTTGCAAGTATAATAACTTGAAAATGTACGATGGAAAGTAATAAATTTTAATAATTCTATTGTTACGATTGTACAAATGTATATTATTGTTTATAGTTTATACAGCGTTATACACATTGTCCATAGTTACCAATTAATGCAAATTTACTTTTATGTTCCATAAATTCAATTAAATAGTACACTTCACTATTATCCAATATAAATCATTCTTAATAAGATACGTTAATAGTTTTAACTGGTCACGCAGACTTACTTTAAATAACTGAAAAGTACACTTCAAATACAAGATAAATCACTTTTAAAAAAATAGGAAAACATTTACATTTGCCATTTAAAAGATTAGATTGTATCGTAAATTTGAAATTTTTCCAAGATTCCAGAAACTCAGTTTGTATCCTTCAACAAAGATGGGAAAATACTCAAGCACAGAATTCAAATTCCGAGCTTGCTTACATGCACAATCCTGGCAAAGGACCACTTATGGAATCGACGATCGGCAAACTCGTCGAATCAGCTGCTCAAAATTGGCAAGATCGAAAATACGTAATATCCATACACAAGAATCAATCTCTAACGTATTCAGATTTACTTAAACGAGCGGACAAAATAGCAGCTGGTTTAAAAAAAATTGGATTACGTAAGGGTGATCGAATTGCCATTTGGGGACCCAACGAGATAGAATGGGTTTTAACGTACATGGCAGCAGCGAGAGCTGGTTTCATTGTTGCTGGTGTGAATCCGAGTTATCAACAGGGTGAATTGGAATATTGTCTTCAAAAAATTGGCGCAAGAGCTGTTTTAGCTCCAGAGTCGTTCAGGACACATAAATATCCGGATATGTTGCTCATGGCTAAAAAATATTCTCCAACTTTGGAGCATATAATTATTTATTCTGATGATCACATTACGTAAGTATCGTATACATGGTTAATTACAAATAGGTTTTTCTTTTATATTTGACACATAGTATAATTAAATGAGTCAGTAAATAAACTTTTTTATTTATCTACGTATATGTTTAATTATATAGGAAAATGGAAAAATTGATTTGTTTAGATCTCTATTCATATATAAACCACCTTGAGTCGAAATTGTTATATATTTTAATTTGCTGGACACGAATTCAATACTCAAATTGATTCAAAATTAAAAAATAGTCCAAATCACAAAAGGTGTTCATTATATTCAATTATTTTGCAATTTACATAAAAATTAGAAGATATTGGAATAACTGGGATATGACATTTCATAGTTAGAAAATTAAAAGATATTTGAATAATTTGGGTGCGGTATCCGTAGTTAAAAGCCTAAAATGCACAAAAATGATAATCTTTAATCAAAATGTCAGACAAACATTTTCGTATGTTTGCCTTATTAACATCTACATTCAAGTAAAGAACTTAAAAATTTAACTCATCATTCATTATCATATCTATTAACAAATGTTTAAATGACCTCACCCACAAACATTAAACGTTCAATTGAGAAATCGTTAAGTTGAAAGAGAATGATTCAAACGTCCTTTCAAAACGATCAAAAAAAAGCTTTTAGCTCCTAATATTCGTTTAATCTGCGTAAATAAAAGAAATATCTAAGCTATTGAATTAATAGTACAGTAAACGATACATCCCTAACAAAAAGAAGGACATGAAAGAGAATTATAGTTTTTTAGACGATCATATACATACATATACACAGAAACGATTCTTTCGTGTCGTTTGACTTTTCGACGCAAAGCTGTCTTAACCGTCTTGCGCACATCCCCAGATTCATGAATATCGCGTGAGCGATCGTCTCTGATGTATATATAAATATACGTGTGTATATGTCTGTGTGTGTGTGTTTGGGTTACATGCAAAGAAAGATGGGGAAAATGTTATAAGGAGAAGGAGGTATTATACCTGTTATTCTGCCTATTCTTCTTTTAAAAAAAGAAACTAGGTTAAATGAATATTCGATCCATTGGTTCTTTTTTCCAAACTAATGTGTCGTTGACATATAATTATCAAAATTTTTAAGAAACCTACTTCCAGCTTTAATATTTATTATATATACGTTATATTGATGTTTCTTGTAGTTTGTGTCTCTTAGTTATATCTATTTTATATTACATCAATATTTAATTTTTTAAACCAATTCATAGATTCAATTTATAAATCGAAGATTTTTCTTTATTTTAAATTGTTTAACTTTATATATTATATACAGACCTATATTCTTATTTAAATTTCCTGAACTTAATGAATTTAATGATCATTTAATTTAAAATTGTTCTCCATCAACCTCATTGAAATCCATTGACTTGATGAAGCTCTCGATTTTTTTAAGGTCGTTTTGTATTCATCGTATATCGTTAAATTGAAATGTGTCTGACCTTAGCCAACTTTAACGTTCTCCCATCGTTTTTCTATCATAATCTTTTTTTTTCCAGAGCACAAAAGCTACCAAGACATTTTCCCGTTTGCAAATGTTTGAATGATCATTGTTGTGCTTGAGTTCGTTACAAGAATGACTCGGTTAAAATAACTTTGCTAAACTGTGTGTATGTTAGCAAAGAGAGAATGAGAACTGCACCCTATTTCATCTTGGAAAATCGTGCAATTAGGGTAAAAGCCTGTCTGACAAGCTTTAATGTATATCACGGTGCACGTGAAATCGTCGTTCATTAATTATAACAATTCATCCATACATCATTTCTATGCGATGTTCATTACAATATGCTTACTATATCACATTGTGTATCACATATACGCAAACTTAATAGAATTTCATCGTTCTTAAATTGTACTTTAAATAAATTTTTTTTTTCTTAAGGGGTACAAGACGATTACGCGATGTCGAAGAATTGGCAGGTAAAATGGATGTTGAAGCTATTAAGGAAGAACAGATCGAAATTTCACCTTACAATGGGACTAATATTCAATTTACATCCGGTACCACGGGTAACCCAAAAGCTACCTTATTGTCGCATAGGTCGTTACTAAATAATGCCAAACAGGTAAAGTAAATTTAATCATTTTAATTAAAAATAATTAATTTAAAATAAGCATTACACAAACGTTATTATCCGATGATTTAGGCAGTCACAAGACTCGATACAGATGGTCGAAAGATTTGTTTAAATGTTCCTTACTTTCATGCTTTTGGCATGATAATGGGTGTCGTTGGACCTTTACACGCTGGATCAACAGTTGTACTTGAAAATCCATCGTTTAATCCCACAAAATCACTCGAAGCAATTGTAAGAGAAAAATGTAGCATAACTTTTGGCACTCCGACAATGTGGGTAAGAAAGTTTTACAGAATAGCAGTTAATTGTTAATGATTTTATATATTAAATTTCCAATTTGTTTCTATAAAAATTTTTAGATGAACATGATTGATGTGCAAAATCGAACAGGTACCAAAATTGATACTCTGTACACTGGTTCAGTTGGAGGTGCTCCAGCTTCACCTGAACTATATAAACGAATTAGAAAACATTTAAGAATGGAAAATATGAAGGTATATTTTTAAATTTTATCAACTTTCTTTATTTGGCTATTAATATGAATAATAAATATTAAAATTTTGGATATAAATATAATTAATGAATTAAAATTAATGAATTTAAAAAATAAAATTAATCAATTGTAGTTCTTATATTGTCAGTATTATTAACTTAACAAAATTATAAATTATAATTGCAAATCATTCCCTTAAACTCTAAAATCGACTCCTTGTACAAACTATCGACTTAAAGCAAAGTTTAGGTAGACTAGAGAGGTCACTGACATATGTACTTGCGTCTTATCTATGCACATATCTTTTGCGAAATAGGTACAGCCTACCTTTAGCATTATTGAACGAGGTGCAAAAAAATGCATTGATTTCGTTCTACTTACAATTTTATGAGTGTTCCATTTAAAAATATTATTTGTCATTCTTATGAAATTTGATAGAATGAAAAAAAATTCTTTATTCTAAAATATTAGGTCATTTAAAAATAAAAATTGAAAAATTAAGATTACATTTGTTTTGCAGTCGATTTATGGTTTGACTGAGACTACTGCAATAGTCAATCAATCGTTAAGAGATGAAGATACAGAATTGACAGATACCACTGTAGGATATATTTCTGATCACATTGAAATAAAGGTAAGTTTTTCGAAAAATTTATCAATCAAAATCATCATATGTTTTTAAAACGTTTTACAGTCATTTAATAAATTTAATTCGTATAATTTATCTACCACTCTTTATTTTAAGATAATAGACGAAAATGGAAACACCGTTCCATTTGGAAAAGTTGGCGAGCTTTGCGTTAGAGGCTATAGCACTATGATGGGTTATTGGGGAGATGAAGAAAGTACGAGAAAAACTTTTCTTGATGATGAATGGTTAAAAACTGGGGATCAATATATACTTCGTAAAGACGGCTATGGACTTATCGTTGGCAGACTGAAAGACATGCTAATAAGGGGTGGAGAAAATATTTTTCCTAAGGTATACATAGTATGCATTTATAAGATAAAAAAGAATAACACCTCATGATAAAATTAATAAAATAAATCAGCTATTTATTTAATTTTTCTTATTTTTCTACATCATATTTTATAAAATAAATAAACAATGTAAATAATTTTTTATCAATAGGAAATTGAACATTTTTTGGAATCGCATCCTGAGATAGTCGAGGTGCACGCATTCGGTGTTCACGACGACGTTTACGGAGAAGAAATATGTGCTTGCATTAGATTGCGCGAAAAAACGAAACTCACAGCTGAAGATGTCGTTAAATATTGCAAAGGAAAAATAGCTCATTTTAAAATTCCACGTTACATTGTGTTCCGAGAAGAATTTCCAAAAACAACAAGTGGTAAAATACAAAAGTACAAACTTAAACAACAAGTGGAAGAAGAAGGCATAGTACCGAAGAAACCTAATAATAATTAAATATAATTTCACCTTGATGGTAGAAAACCTTACAAAATATAGATCAATGTGATATGAACGAAATATTTTTACAACCGGAATATATTCATTGGCCATGGTTGATACCAAATTTATATTAAACAATCGTATTTTTTTATGAATGGTCGCATTCTTTAAAAATACGATTATTAAATGTAAATCTTGTCCAAAAAAACATTAGATCCCTAGTACAAAATGAAATCGTGAAAAATTATGAATAAGTGAAAAAACAATTAATTGTTGAAAATAACAGCAAGAAAAACATGAACATTTGGACTCCAATTCTATTAAATTTGAGTTTTTTTCTACTATTATCTATTATATTAAATTATTTGGCTTTGTTTAAAACTTTTGAAAGCAATTTTTTAAATAAGTTTTATCAGTTTATTAACTATTAACAATTATATGTTAATAAATTTTAATTCACATAGCGATGTGTTTCTGTAACCATTAATTGTTGTTTTCAATTTCTCATCTTTTATTATTTTTACTAAGGAATTTAAGCCAAGTTAATATATCGTTCATTCAAATTCTACCATGGGTGATAGTTATGAAATAAGATGATATATAAATTTTTTATATTCTTGTACTGGATAATATATTTATTGTAAATTTTATTTTTTGTACATATAACAATAAAAAATAGATTCGTAAAATTATTACTTTTGTCTACGTATACTTACCTGTTGATGATAAAGTTTCATTGTATACTTTTTTATTCTTCCTTGCAGTTAGAAATTCCAATTTTATCGAAATTTATTAACAATTTTATTATCATTATAATATCCTTCATCTTCAAAGTTATTTTAGGATTATAAATAAATTAACGACGATTGACTTAAATGGTTAAGGAATAACATTTGTAAATCAAGGGTCAATGAGTTCAGATTTCTGTAGCAAATATTGAACTTGAGAACCTGATTTGCTATGTGGCGTGTTGTCTATTCATTATAGATAGAAAAATTAGTGTATGAGCAAAAATTCTTGAACACGTTACAAAAAAATGATATATTTTTTTAATAAATATATTTATTTATTCTTGAATAGATTCAATCAATTTTTTTAATCTATTGTAGATCTAAATTTTTCATTTAAAAATATTAATACGAAAATTTTTTTATGATTTTTAATTGTTGACTAGTCAAATGATTAAAATTAAAAAAGTGTAATAATCACAAATGTTTTAAAAAACATGGACTGATTAAAAAAATATTACATGAAAAGTTTATTTGTATTTTTTTTAATTATAACCATAAAAATGTAGCTAAAAAATATATGAAACCATCAAAAATTTTTTATACTGAAAATTATCAATTATATTAATAATTTAATGCAGAAAAATTTGATTTTAACAATTTCAAGAAATTATAAATTTTGAATTCACGGTATTAATAAAGTAATCACCGTATGGCGTTGTATTCACAGTGTTTTAAAGATGGCTCCCACGATTGAACACGCGTACACAAAGCAGAAGTAAAAGAGTATTTAAAAGCCTACAATACAAAATACATTGTGTTTTTAAATTATAAATTAATATTTATAAATTACACGATCCAGAATGTTTTAAAGTTATCTATTTTATAAGGATTTTGTACATATTTATAATTTTTACAAGAATTATTAACATTATAACTGCATTATCATGTCATCCTTTTTAAAAGACATTCTCATTGTTGCTGGTAAGCAATTTAACAACATATTCATTTATTTGTTTTATTATGCTTTTACCTGTATTAACAATTTGCTATGCTTATGGAAAATTTTAGATGAAAAAGAAAAGACTAATTTACCGGAAAAAATTGATGTAATAAAAAAGGAAATAACAAAATTAAAATCTATTATAAATGAATTTATGAAAGATAAATATGTTGAACTTGAACCATATATTAAGCCCGATGAAATTTTAATTGATAAAAGTGAAATGCTTGTTCAAGATATGAAAAATTTGCAAAGTCGCATAAATGATCAGGTAACTACGATAAAATATTTTTTTTTGTATTTTCAAATTTTAATTATTTAATTATCCTATATTTAGGTGAATGCAAAACTTACATCTTCGTCTAAAGAATTACAGAGTTTATCAGAAGAATTAATGGAATACAATTATAGTCTTAATTTATCGAGTCAGTTATTAGAAATAAATAATTGTTTTGAGGCTATAGAAAATTTCAAAACAAGTAATAAACAGTATGTGATCACCGCACTGACTTTAATGAAACTAAATATTATGATTGAAAAAAATTTAGACATTCAACCATTAAATATATACAAACCTTTATATGATGAATATTGTAGAATCAACAGTGAATTCATTGAAGAAATTACTGCTTTGTGGCACGAGAAGGTTTGTTGGAATGAAGGAGACGAACCTTCAAACGCAAAATCTATTTCTTTACAAATACAGTGCAAATCAACTGAATTAACTGATTTAGTTCAAGCTCTATATTGCATGAACAAATTGACAAGGTGTATAGAAAGTTTAACTACAAAAGTTTTGCGCCTTCTAATTAATCCTATCATCCACTATGAATGTTCTATTGAAAATGCTAATAATATATTTAGATTAGAAATTTTAAATAAAAAACAAACACCTAAATATAAAGCAGTTCTGAATAATTTACAATCTCTTTTTCAATTTTTGCATCAACACTTTGACATTTCCATAGAAGAGGCAGAAAACTTTTTAACAAGACTTTCAATGTTAATGCTTGAAGAATTTTCACAAGTTTTAGCTAAAGACTGTATTTCAAAAATAATACCTACCTCTACTTCAGAACTAGAAAGTTTTGAATCTATTGTAGAAGAAATTGAAGAGTTTCAAAATTATTTAATTGAAATCAAATTTATAAATGAAGAACAAAAATTCTTATCAAAATATACAAAAAATGTTGATGAATTGTATATTGACAAAAAATGTGAAAAATTATTAGAAGCAGCTAGAAATATTATGAAAAAAGATCTCCATGATTCATTTAAATGTAAATCAGAAAATAATAAAAAATTTGATAATGATGAATTTACTATTGAAAATGATAATGTTGTGGTTAATAGAAGATTAGGTAGTCATATTTTCCATTTACCTGAATGCCAAATAAGGTATGTTCAACTCTCAACTTTATAGTAAAATTTATGATTTTCTTTTTTTTAAAAATATGTTTTATAAATTATTTTCAGTAAAAGTGCCCAAGAGGTTTTGCATCTTGTAGAAGAAATATTGGAAGAAGCTTGTAATAGTTCTGATAAATACGCAATCAGGCTTTTTTATACTAGCAGAAATATATTTGAAATGTATGCAGCTTTAGTACCAGAAATACATAAATCTTTTCTACAAACCATACCACAGCAAGTTGGTAAGTATTATTTTTTTTAAGTAAATAAATTTTTGAATATAAAATAATAAAAGATTTTTTATGATATAGCTTTATTTCACAATAACTGTATTTACCTGGCTCATCATTTATTAACATTGGCGTATAAATATAAAATAAAAATGCCAAATCTTTCACAAAAATATTCTATAATGTATATTGATCAAGTTATATTACTTAGACAAGTTGGCAATGAATATTTTTTAAAACATACAAAATATCAACAAGATATCATTTTTGATATTTTACGTGAATCAGGTATAAAATGAAATACATTAGATTAATGATTAAAAAAAAATGATAAAATTAAATATATAAATAAAAATGTTATTTGTTTAGCTTTGTCTTCAATTGGTCAAGTGCCTCAATTACCACCAACTACAGAAAGAGCAATTAGACAGTGCATAAGACAATTAGAGCTTTTAAAAACAGTTTGGATAGAGATTTTACCAAATGAAGTATATTGCAGGGCTCTTAGTAATATTGTTGATGATATGGTGGATGACATTTGTGCAAAAATAATAAGTGTAGAGGATATTCCATGTGATGTTGCAACTGAATTGGTTAATCTTTTTAATGTGGTTGTTAAAAGAATACCCCAAATTTTTCTAGTAAGTTTAATATTTTATTTATTCCTTTTTAATTACAATTTAAGAATAAAAAATGCAGCTGTAGCTCCATTTCCTGAAATTAATACTTTTTTAATGATCAATGTATTTTGGATGTCTCTGTTAATTATATAGGATCCAGATTTAATAGAACAACATGTTTACAAGTGGAGGAGATTGAAGGAACTTATTATAATATTAGGAGCATCGTTAAAAGAAATTGAAGATAGATGGGCAGATGGAAAAGGTCCACTTGCAAACGAGTTCACACCTCAACAAGTTAAACAATTAATCAGAGCACTGTTCCAAAATACAGATAGAAGATCCAACTTACTATCTAAAATTCGAGAAAAGTGATAATGGAACTTTATTAAGTCTTTAATACTTACGTGATTTATGTGAATTGTAAATATAAGGAAAAGTAAAAAAAATTCCACTATGAGAAGTTATATGTATGTTGTAAAATGAAAGTATTTAATATATTATTGATATTTTTTTAAAACATTACATTTATGAATTTTTTTTTAAATCAAAGTTTTACTGTACGTAAAGACAAATTTTATAAAAATTAAAAATTTTGAATTATTTATTTTTATTTTAATTATTTTGTTTGACTTTAAATCTACAAATTTATAATTTAATCCCCTTAAATATTTTACAAATAATTTAATTTAATCGAGATCCAAAATGAAGAGGTTTCCCTTAATATAAATTTAGTTTGATGAATAAACGGAGTTAGGCAGACAGACAGGCAGGGTTGGCAGGCAATAGTGAGCGCAAAATATTTAATTTACTTCAAATTTCAGAATAGTTTACAATATTAAATAACATTGCCAAATTTTTAAAACATTTTTCATTTATATAAATTAATTATATTTCATTTTTAGTGAATAAAATGTGAATTTGCACTTTAAATTACATTTTGAATTTGATTGAGTAAAAAAAATATAATTATTGATTGAATCGTAACAATTAACGCGTATTGACTTAAAGAAGAATCTACAAAGCAAGTACAATTTAAGTCTAAAATACTTTATGCTAAAGATACAAGGAAATCTCATTAGTTCAAATTGAATGAATAAAAAAAAAGGCTTTCTCAGATAATAAAATATAGCCTTTATACTAATTGGATCATAAATAACAATTTTAAAATAAAATAATTAGATACTTATTTAAGACAATTGCTTATTCATTTTAAACATGGAAGTTAAATGTAACTTGCTCAAGACAAGAATTCTCTTTTTTTTTTGCAATCAGTCTTTCTGAGATTTTCTTATTATTTTCTCAAAATTATTTCACTCATATAAAAAAGCATCTAAAAAATTATTTCTTGAGCTTTAGTATTGGAATATTTAAAATGCGAAAATTATATTAGAGCACTAATTAATTATAATTGTAAATGTATGTACACGTCGCTGCGAAGATTGGACAGAATGTAGTCGTCGAGGCGGGCGGCAGTTGGCCCGCAGATCGGTATGGCAACGTAGCGTAGTTCTTTTACGTGCATTCACGTAGATGACGTTGACTGTGAACATGGAAGCGCAAAACAAGTTTTCTCATTACTTAAATTCATTTCTCTAACTAATGAATGGTGGACACCTCCAGTTTTTAGTGGAGAGTCCTCCAATATTGAAAAGAGAATGAGAAAAAAATATATATATTATATGTCTTTGTGCATGCATTAGACAAATGTATTACACTTGCCGTCATGTTCATTGTGGGTTCCCTGTACACAATGTTTATATATCTTTAACAACGAAGGCACTTTAAAATTTTTCGTTGCAATTCTTAATACTAGTTTTACAACGAAGGCACTTCATAATAATTTTAACTTTTAACAACGAAGATTTTTTAAAAATTTAATAGAAAAAGTATTCTTAACAACGAAGTTTTTATAAAAAAATCGTTCAAAATTTAAAAAAAATGGACTAGTTAAAAGACTAGAAAGTTGTAGAACATGATGGAAACCCCTATGATCGGCACGCATGTAAAAAAATATCTATGATACTTAAGGGCAACATTAACAGCCCTGAGTCCTTTACCAGAGATCATAGGGAATCGTCGGTATTGGACAATAATATAATATATAACAGAAGCAACGTAGAAATTTAGAAGTTTACGCTGATTAGGTATCGTTTTAATACCTGGCACGTCCAGCCGGGGATCGACTTCGATACCTCGAAGAGCTGTCCTTTCCACCGTAATAGTCGTTGTCTCCATAGTTGTCATTTGAATAACCACGTGAACCGTATGAGTTGCGGCCACCGTAACCACCTTGGCCGCCACCACCACCACCACCACCGTAGCGTCCACTATTACCGCCGCCACCCCTGCCTGAATAATAGCTGCCTCCTTGATCATAACCACTACCACCCCTATAATTACCTCCCCTTGAATTATATCCCCCTCTGCCAGAACCTCGACCTTTAAACCCACCCCTGCCTCCGCGACCTCGTCCACGTGATATTTCTACCCTTAATTTTGCACCCATTATCTCAGTGCCATTCATGTTACTGCATGCCATTTCTGCTTCGTCCATATTGAAGTATTCAATGAAAGCAAAGCCTGGTGGATTGAATGCAACCCAAACTTTGTTTAATTTGCCAAACTTTTCAAACTGCATTTGCAAATCCTCCTTCTTGATACTTTCATTCAACCCTCCTACGTACACTCGTGCATATCCATCTGGAGTCATCTTGATAATCTAAACAAAATATAAATAATTAGTAAACTCTTATTATTTACATATTTTTAGTATATTATTAAGTATAAATTTTAATTATTTTAAAGCAATAATTTAGATTTCATGAATTGTATGCATTACAAATTACAGGAACGTAGAACGTTGATTTTCAAATACATTTTTTATAAAGTATAGGATTTCCAAATATATTTTATATGTATTATATTTTAAATAATTCACATGGCTATTATTAATCTAGTTTTTTTTATAAATATGCACATCACAAATAATAAGTAAAAGTTATGGAATTTAATTTTAAGAAAATTTAATATCATTAAATTTTATGTTTTTTATTATTTAGTTTTTATAATTATACTTTGACATTATATGAACAAACAAATATTACAATATTTACTTATCAAAGCCATTACTTTTACATAGTAAAATCCACAAGGCAAATACAATTACTTGCACATTAGGCGTATGTATGTATGTGCGTATAAACGTGCTTATATTTGAATAGAAAAAATTCAAATACTACTATAATAAAGGTAGAAGTATGACTGTAATAATAAAAAGATAACTAAAATATGTATTAATTACTTTCTAAACGACTAACATGCAATATTAAAAGAATTTTTCCAACAAATAGAATGACAATTACGTTTTAAAAAGAATAATAGTATTTAGTATCTACTAAAATAAATAAAAACAATGAACAGATTTTTATTATTAGTAATAAAAATGATCAATTTCATGAAAGATTATCAAAATATTATACGAATTTGTCATGAATAAACGAAAATTTAATGAAAGCGTTCCAAAATGGACGGAGCATAAAGACGCGCGAAGGAAAAAAAAGAGCCTAAGTCAGACGCGCTCAATGCGATTCACTTGCAAATAAAGAAAGATGATATAAAATACATTTTATTAACTTGGCATAACTCACATTTATCTTTAAAACAGTATCAACTGAATTGTTGTTTGCTTATGGTTAGATACTGCAAGAGTGTTGCTATACTAGGCGTCCTTTAAAATAACGATGCGCAAAATATTCGAACCTCCACTAAGGTCGTATATGTTAAATGCAGCGATATACGCTGCGAAATCAATATAAGCCCCGGAAGGGTATAGCCAGGTTCTTTCACGTAGCAGCCCGGGTTGTTCTCCCACTTCTCTTCGCTATTTTTCAATGTAGAACGTGTAAGACAATGCGCAACTTTTATGACTGTTGTAAAGTTGCCTTATTCCTCGTTATTATCGCTATAAATAATAAAAAGAATATGATAAAAAATATTTTATTAATTTTTCAAACATTTTCTTATTATTATTTTAATTAATAATTATATAAAAATAAATTTATTGAATAATATCATGACGGAAGTGATGTTGTGTTGCTCATTTGACTTTGGTGCCCGGCACTCTGTTTTAGTAAAATTTTTTTATATTTACCTTAATGTGAACTAATACGAAATCTAAGCTCATTTATTTATTAAAAAAATGAATTTTTTTCAATCCAATATTAGTTGTAAATGTATTTTTAAAATCAACAATGTTTTTTACATGCCGGTTTACTTCCGTTCTCTCTGGCCTTGAAAATACGTTACATAGTTACATGAACGATATTACACATTATGTTTGGCATGAGTCGCTTAGTATGAAGATTTAAAGTCGCTACTAACATCCGGTTTAAACTTTAAAGTTACTAACACGTACAGTAAACGTTAATTTATTTTTTTGTGAATAATTTGAAAAATTTTTAATAAAAAATCAACAAACTAACGGAACAATCCATTAAAATTACAGAAAAAGTAATACATGCATTATTTAATGCGAATAGGCTTTAGCAACGTTAAATTTGTTGTATTAATGTTCATCTCACGTTTTTAAAAATATCAATATTTTAATATATATTAATATTAATAGTATGGTAGAAAAAGCTCTGAGAAAAATATTTCTTGATGTTTAGCGATTATTATCCACGTAACACGATTATAAAATACGTAATAATATTTTTGATTTTAATTATCAAATACTTTTTTGAATTTGCCGCTATTAATTTAATGCAGTGTTCAAAAGAGACAGAAACGTTTGACCGTTATGCTGGCTTGCCCCACTGTAGCAGTACAAAGGCAATCAAGACTTCCGGTAGCTTATATATTTCCTATCGCACTTTATCTTCGTATTACTTTATACTGTGCGTCGTATTAAGCGATATTACATTGCGGGTTGTAACCGTGCAGTTTTCCGCATTGTAATGCAATTAAACGTATTATTTATTTGTACAGTAACAAATAAAGATTAAATTAAAATTTTCATCGTTTTTAAGGTGAACAATTACTAAAAGTACACGCGAGTTGTGAAAAAGAGTGTATTCCATATTTTTTCATTCTTTACGTTTATAAGCGCAGTAAAAATGGCTGACGTAGAGGGGAAGAAACTGACTGAACTTAGAGTTATAGATTTAAAAACAGAATTGGAGCGTCGTGGACTCGATAAAACTGGAAATAAAGCTGCACTGCTGGATAGGCTTGCTAAGGTATTACTTTCTTATTAAATATTTTTAATTTGATGCTCAATTATTCTTATCATACTTAACCTATCTTAATAATCAATTTATTTATTTATTTAATGTATTTTACAAAAAAATTTGAAGTCTACATTAGCATAATATTGAATGATATTTGACATTTTTCCTTTATGTTTTAATATTTAATTGTAGCATGAAATCCAATTTACAAACAAGTTTCATATTAAGTATTGCACACATTGTTTTGATAAAATAAGAAATGAAAAAACTTTATTGAAAAGAAATTTACAATTATTTGTTTTTTTAGGCTATTATTGATGAAGGAGGTGATCCGGATGAGTGTTTAATAGTTCCTTCGGGTGGTGCTCCAAAAGTTATTCCTAAAAAACCTGCTGGTATATATTTATTCCTTAAGTCTTTTAATGATTTTTAATTTAAACAAATATTTTATATTTTAATTTATCATTTTAGATACTATGGTTGCAGTTGAGGATGTTTTAGAAACTGAAGTTCAAAAAGAAGAATATAGTAATGATTTTGATGGTCTTGATAAAGCCACATCAAATTCAGAAGAAAATAATGCTGAAGAAAATCAGTATGCTGAAGAAAATCAGTATGCTGAAGAAAATCAGTATGATGAAGAAAATCAAGAAGCTGAAGAAATTAACATGGAAGAAAACAATGCTGAGGAATCCTGTATAAGCATTTCTGCACATCCAGAAGAATTAGATATGGTATATTTGCGATAATGATTAATAACATTTATCCCATCCATAAAAATTTTTTCTAAAATTAATGTGTTAATTAATTTAGGACTATCAAGAAACTGAAGAACCAGAACCAGAACCAGAACCTGAAGCAGAACTTTCACACGAAGAGTCGGTTTCAGAACAAAAGAAATCCTTTGTCCATTCAGAAGAATCCAGCAACGTTTCTACAGTTGAAGCCAATGGTATTGATAATGAAGATTCTATTAATTTGACAATTGGTGAAGATGAAGAAAATCTTCTTACTGAAGAGGTAACATATAAAACTCACATATTTATTAATATTAAATCATTATAAATAAACATGAAAAATGTTTTATTATTAACTGTTTATATAATATAACATAAATAATTCAGTCAATAAATCAAAGTTTCATTTGTCTTCAAGTATTTTTACATTAATATTTTATTTCTTTATAAATTAAAATTATTTAATTTATAAATTAATTTTATTTTTCAGTCGGAGTCCAATGACAGGCTGAAAGGTAAGTTTCAAAACTTCTACTATTTATTTTCAGTGATATTTTTATATAAATTTAGATTTTACTTGTTAAAAAAAAAGAAACTAGTAAGTCATAGTTATTGTTAAATATACACCTCCTAAAGCTGCAGCAGAGATAATTTAAAAAATTCTAAAAGTTCTAAAATTATTAAAAATTAAAAAAATAATGACTACCAAAAACTCGACCAGTACTTGTGGGAAAGGTGAAGATCAATCCGATTTGGTTTTTGATGTGGATTTTGAGATGGTTTATGAGAATGAGAATTCTCAATGGAAATTGTGATTGGACAATATTGGTAACAACAGCATCCCAATTTTGCAAGAGCCAATTTCAGCCTAAAGCAACCAGATGAAATTATGAATCATAATTTTTTTTGCATAACACTTTAAACTCTGCTGCAACAAGAAATGTAGACTTATATAAACGTTAGTCTTTAAGTTAGTTACCAATAGAACTTGTTAATTCAATTACTTTTAATTATAACTGCCGCATAGATACACCGTTGGATTAAAAACATCGTTTACTAGTTTATGAAAAATTTAAGAATGCCTTAAATTAACCTTTTTGCAAGCTTGAAAAATTCCTTTTTTACAACTCCTTGGATTTATAAAAGAAGTGACCTGTTAAGTTCCAGTTTATTCTTCGTACAAGATCTACCTTTTATAATTTTTATGCAGAACTTACCTTGTTACTCCCTAATTATATACCTAAACTGTGCACTTACACCGCGATGCCGGTTAGCCCTTTCTAGTTTCTCTTCTTGATAATAAAATTGTAGGTGTCTCTCTGAATTATTATAGATAGTATCTATTGTAAAAGGACATTTCACAATATATGTATAAATATATGTAAAGATGCATTTATAAAAGTTGTTCCTGTCTAAATAAGAAAATATGAGTCAGTGTGAAACTGGAGCATTTGAAACTTTACACAGGACAAATGAGTCCAACGAAAATTTGCTAGACGAGAGTTAGGGTGTTAAAAAGTGTCTAGCCTGTCAGAGAGTGACCAATATGCTACCTTGATTGTCCTAGCAGATGGAGGTGGAAAGAAGAGATCAGAAGAAAGCAACGACACCAACGACAGCAGTAATAAGAAGGGAGACTCTAAAGGGAGCGGCAGAGCGGAGAGCGGTGCCAGTAACAAGGATGGATCCTCATCATTGTCCTCGGGAGCCAATGCAACAGGGCTGAAGAGCAAGGATGGAGATGGAAACAAGAGGTTGGTCTTACAATCGATAAATTGGTATCACAATGGTTTTTTCTGCAACCAAACACCACTGGTGTAAGGGAGTCCCGGTTTTCTTCATAGCGCTGTGATGATAGCAGATGATTCTCAATGGGGTTCCAACAACGAGAGCATTATTGCTATTTTGGGCAACACTACTCTGATCTACAAAATCAATGCTATCAACATTGTTACATGCAAGATCACTTTATTCGCTATTTTTTAAAAATCAAAAAAAAATTTATACATTTACAAAGCAAGGCTCTTAAGATTTGCGCACTTCTTTCAGGCTATAATTCTTAACTCTGGCAAATATGTTAAAGAATTGAAAACTTGGCTAGCAAGTCAGTGCAAATCAAAAACATCTGCAGAATTAATTATGTCTTTTTTTAGTCACTTCTTGGATTATGCATGTAAATATAATTTTGATCCATTTTTATGTGCTTATTTCTAGCATAACAAAATTTTTCATGTACATATATATTTTTTTAAATTTTATAATTGTATCAGTGATGAACATTAGTGTAAAGGGTAAATTATACACTTTTAATGTCAAAAAGCGATATTGATTTTCTAATTAATGTATAAATATCTTCGATATCAGTGAATTTAATAAATAAGTCTCAATGAGATTTATAAAAGGTAAACCGGACTCTTGCTATGAAGATCAAAACTATTACAAGACTATTCTATGGAAGTGTAAAGAAGATAATTATAAAATAATAACTAGATACTTGAAAAAAAAAAAAAAAAAAAAAAAAAAAAATTATTAGGAGTGTTAATATGCAATGAAAGGCTCAAGTGAGTGGTTAGAATATAGTTGAGAAAGAAATCTCAATTCAATGGACATTGTAGTAATAGTAAAACATTTTTAATGAAAAAAAAAATTTATCGATTGCTAGCCAAATTTATACTCTTAACATAATTACAGAGATACTTATTTAGCCTTGTTTACCTTAGCGAATATAACCTTATTTTTCATTTATTAACAAATTAATCCATTTAAACTTTACTCATTACTGGGGTTATTATTTTCAGCGGCGATTCTCCAACAAAGGGACCAAAAAAAGATGATAAAAGTATGTTTCTTTTTAAAACTTAATTTTACATGTACATGTTTCCTTCACAAATGAAGAAAATCACAAATAATTTACTTATTTTTCAGACAAGAACGCCACAGCAACAAACACAGCCAGTAGCAGGAATCTTTGGGTATCTGGTCTTTCATCGACCACTCGTGCCACCGACTTAAAACAAATATTTTCAAAATACGGAAAAGTTATTGGAGCAAAAGTTGTCACAAATGCAAGAACACCTGGTGCTAGGTGTTATGGGTATGTTACTATGTCCACAAGTGATGATGCAGAAAAATGTATAGAATATTTACATAGAACAGAGCTTCATGGACGGGTTATTTCAGTTGAAAAGGTACATATAATTTAAGAAATTTGTATAAAATTGAATAAATGATAGATTGCTAAATGTAATCATTCTGAATATTCCATAGGCTAAAGGTGATTCCCAACAAAATCAACATCGTAAACGTGAAGCAACAACAAAAGTTGACAAAAAAGATGAAAAAGACAAGTCCAAAGAATCAGAAACTACAGAAAAAGATGATGAAGAAGAGGAAGAGAAAATTGAAGATGAGAAGAAAATCGATGAAGAAGTTAAAGATTCTGAAGATAAAGATGGAGAAGATGCTGCTGATAGAGAAAAGAGAGAAACTAGTTTAGAAAATAAAGATGAAGGTTCCTTAAAAGATTGTGATACGCGTTCAACAAAATCCAATAGTAAAAAGTCAGATAGGGAAAGAGCAAGCAGTCGAGAAGATAAAAAAAGATCGTGGGACCGTTCACGTACCTCAAGATCTAAAAGTCGTGAACGTCATCGTAGAGATAACGTACTATCTTTCGATAAAATAAAAGTATGTTTTTTGTTTATATTCATTTATATTGAATAAATTAAACTGTGTACGGTATATTATAATAATTAATAATTGAATTTTTATAGGAAGAGCGTGAAAGACAAAGAGTCAGAGAAAAAGAAAGATTATTAAGAGAAGAAAAGAGGCGAAGGCGCGAAGATGTAGAACGACAACGTGCAATCGAGCGTGAAGCTGCACGTTTAGAGCGAGAACGTGAGAAGCTTCGCCTAGAACGAGAGAGAATCGAGCAAGAAAAAGCTGAACTTCTTCGTCTCGAACGTGAACGTCAGAAGGTTGAAAGAGAAAAATTAGAACGTGAGCGTTTAGAATTGAAGAGACAACAACTGCGTTTAGAAGAAAACAGACGCCCACCACCTCCACCTCCATTAAAAAGGCCTACCAATGATCGTCGCGAACCTAGAGCAGATTCTTATGAACCAGAAAGGAAGAGATTGAATACTGAACACCCGACTCGCAGACATAGTCCACCTGAGCGAGTTCCTGAACGAAGAGCTGAAGTAATAGAAAGAGTTCCGGATAGACGTGAAAATTCTGGTCCTTCTAGATATGAAGGTAGATCTAAACCCGAAATGGGTATGCAGAAAGGCTTCAAAAGAGATAATGACTTTAACTCGCGAAATCGTGAAGAATTCGGTGAAAGCAGAAGAGGAAGAGATACTATGATGCGTGGGCGGGATTCTCGTCCTAACATGGATCATCGACAAGTTAAAGAACGGTATGAACGACCTAACTTTAGAGACCGTGACGTTCATAGGGATGATCACAGAGGTGGTGGCCGAGATAATCGTTATGATAATAAACCAAATAATCCTCGTAAGTTATTGATTATTTCTAAAAAATTCAAATAATTTGATAAACTTTTGATAATTTTTCATTAAATTCTTTAACATGTTTTTAGGTGATAATCGATATGATGGTAATAGGCAAACTGGGTGGCATTCTGGTCCTCCATCAAAACCTTTTAATTCAGTAAACAATCGTGAACAGTCGGGCTGGAATAGCCGATCAGATTCAAGGTAAATATTAAATTTAAATTAATATTCTCTTTTTATTTCATGGTTTATTACAATTATTTTAATCTTTATTGTACTAACAAGAAAATTTCAAAAAAGGGGAGGACGATGGAACAATTCTAATGTAGGTAACAATATGGGACATCCTCGATCGCAAATGTATCAAGGTGGACCCAGTCAGTCTTTCGGGATGTCTCAAGGAAATAGTTCATACGAAAGATTTGATCCATATAAAGGTTCAATGCAAAGAAAATATTAAAACTAAGTTATATCGAAGTTGAAGACCGTCATGTTGAAAGTTGATATGCGACTTTTGTATTAAAAAAAAAAAGTAAATACCTGGCAGGTATTTTTTAAACTTGTGATGATCGATAAAAAGTTGAATATCAGTTTTAAGTATTAAGTAATTCAAACACTTAAACTAATTTTTTTTAGTTTAAAATGAATATCTGTAAACTTTGACATTAAGAGACTTTATTTTATAATTCTACATTAGGTAGTAATTCGAATTTTAGATCGATTTCACATAGACTTTAGGAAAGTCAATGATCCTTTGAGTCATTAAGTAAAAGTAATGATTTTGTATGAATATATGAATGAACTGTATAAATGATCAATTTTTGATTTTAATGCTGTATGTACATTTAAAGATAAAATCATTTCCACGCATAAAACTAATTCTTTAACATAATTATCCTCCACGATATGTTAATTATGTGATTTTGTACTAGGTACATACAAAGCCAATTCACTCTTTGTGAAAATAATGTATACATTTCAATGACACTAACTTTCGTATTAAAGTAAGACTAAAAATTTTAGTGTATCATTAATGATATATCTTGAATAATAAATTTAATTTATAAAAATATAATTGTATCTATAATTTAATGATAATAATTAACCATTAATTTCATTAGAAAGTTGTATACTAGGAACTATAAATTATCGTATTATTAAAAAAAATTTAACACAAAAAATATTAATGCATTTTTTTAGTAATTATTTATATAAAATTAATAAGCCTTAAATATTGATTACATTTAATATATCTATATATTTTTTGTGTTTTACAATTATTACTATTCAATAAATTAGCTAGTTTTACAAATATTATTAGATAAATATTTCAAAACTTATGACATCTATCTTGGTTCAAAAAGATAAGTTTTCAAACATAACAAACGTTTACAAAAAAAACTAGATTAAAATAAGACTTATAAAAGATAAGGTAACGTAAACTCGATTTCAGAACTTTTACTTTTTCATCGCCAAGCAAATACATTTGACAAAAATTGAGAAACACGTTACACTTGTGCTCACTATCTTTATCATTAACTGGAAATTATATTTAATAAAAACGACAAATGAAAAAGAAAAAAAAGAAAAGAAAAATTGATGCTCGCGAAAAGAGCAATGGAAAAATATAGGGCGAGAAACTTATTTTGGGGAAAAGGGGATCGAAGTATATTGGGCCTCAATGGAATGCGGACGTGTGTATATGTATATGAAGAGTATATATATATGTATAGTAGCAAAAACAGAAAAAGTTCCTCCGAATGTGCCATGACGAATCATCATAAGGCCCCGGTGACGATGGTACCAAACATTTATAATACTAAAATGTATATACATATATATATAAACACATAAAAGAAAAGAATTGAAGTAGGAGGAGGAGGAGGTGGTTAAGGTGAGGTATGGTAGGGAACACTTTCCCTTGCGGCAGGGATGGCGCCTCCTCGGCGCTCAAATTCAAGAGAAAGAGAGAAGAAAAGAGATCTCTTTCGTGTATGGATTCTAAGTGTGTCGAGGTCTTTTCACGGACAGTCGGTGCCGTGTTGTCGGGATCATCGCCGCGCGCGTTCTGCGCGACAACTTCCGTATAGTTACGCTTGTAATATTATATATATTTTTTTCTCTTTCTCCTTCTTTCATTTTTTTTCTCTTGCTTTGCTTTTTTAAACTCACCGAGATCAGCGCTCGCACTTATACTACTCGTCCTGCATCCTGTTAACTTGTATCTTTTGGGCCGGTCACTAAAATTTTTTTTTTTACAACGTTTCGCTTCTTCTTTCTTACTTTTTTTTATTGCCCCGTAAAACGATTCTTTCTCTGAGGTGCTATACCCAGAGTGATATGCACAGTTGAGAAGATCAAGAAGCTCTCACAGTCTCTCGTGTGCCGCTAACGAAAAAAGAGCGCCAAGTGTTTTATAGTAGTTCTGGTTGTACGTTGCTAAAAAATAATATTGTTAATTAGCAATAAAGTTTTTCGTGTCGCTCAAATGTAACCCGTGGATAACGCGCAACCGACCATCCTCATATGCTGCCATCAATGATAATGTCAACGTTCAGAACAATAGGTGAGTTTTCATTATTTTATAAGGAATATCATTTACTGCTCTTTTAAATTTTTTTCAAATCAACCGCGTGAAATATACTGTCGTTTGATTCGTTGGCTGGAATTCATTTAACTTATAATACGCTGCTTAAAATAAATTTAAATTTTATTGCTTTGAAAAACACAAATAAATTTGTAATTCTGATTTCAAGTACAAGAAAACTTGTTATTTATTGGTTTTTAAAATCTATAATAGTGATTAATGGTTTAAAAGAATACAAGAATAAAACGATTGAACACATGTCAAAGTATGATGGTTTTTTAGAATTTATTTTTAAAATAAAAATCTATTTTTTATAAATTAAATTTGCATTTAAAAAAATATCAATAGTTTTCATAAATTTTAAAAATATCAAATATTAATGTTTGTATATCTTAATATCATATCATTTTATAATCGCAAAAGAATAAAATCTACTTATTAGTTCATTTTAAATACAAATTTTCGAATTAGAAAATTTGTTTATGAAAAATTTTTCAAGTTTTTTTTTCTATTATAAATTATACAAACTTTTTGTAGTAATTTAAAAATTTTAATGTGCTTAAATAATTTAAAGATAGATATATATTTGAAAATGTTTACATTTAATTGCATCTATTGAAATTGTATATTTAATGCGGGCATACATTAATATTATAAATAAATATAACAGTTATAACGCTACTTTGTTTACAACGAAACTTCATACTAACATAATTTTCCGATATACGTTAAAAAAAAGAATCTAAAAAAAAATGAAAAATAAAACTGTAACACGCATTTCATAACGCGTACATCGAGCTCAATCAATCTTAAAATTATCAAAACGAGCAAAATAACGTTTTTGCACCTGCTGTATACAAGATTAAAAAATTTTTTTCATACACCGGACAGTTATCGATGTTCTTTTGCCCCTCATACCATACATACAATTTGCAAAGAGAAGATTCGGTACTTGCGCCAAGCATCTTGAATATAATAAAAGAGAATAAAAAAAAAGAATAAATAAATATCACGATGAGAAAGAAAAGAATCAAAGGCACTTTGGGACCGTTATCCCAACCGAGCGTTGCAACCTGACGTTTAAAAAAAAAACAGTATGAAAAAAAAATCAATGCAATATCTTCTCTTGAAATCCATTAAAAGAACCGCTCGATGCACCGCAGTACCGTACGTATACTGATGTCTAATTAAAGTCTTATTCAAATTATCATAACCTCTATATCATCCCTTAAAATTTTTTCATATACAAAATTTTTCATTATTTTCATTTTTTAAATTCTAATTACAAACAATGTCTTCTATTTAACATATACAACATTTAGTGAAGTGGATATTTAAAAAAAAAAAACACTTGTTGACTCTTGGTGTGTATATAAATCGTATCTAGGTTACCAGGCGCGAGCAGCCTGCTCACTGCCTCACATCGTGCAACTAACAATAAGAAAAGAAATTGGAACGATGAAATTCTTCGTTTTTTTTTCTCTTTCATTCTTTCTTTCTTTTATTTCTTTCTTTCTTTATTTGACGACCATACCTGGTTATGAGTCTATATACTCTCTGTCACTTTCATGGAGAACGTTTTTTTTTTCTCTTTTTCTTTCTTTTTTTTTTGACTGTATGATTTTTCAATCGTAATCTTGGAGCTGAGACTTTCACTGTTTACGAAAGCACAAGTTTTGTCATTTTGGTTCGTATATATTGGAATGTGTTTTCGCTCTGAATAATAGACTTTGATGACAGATTACATGCTTCATTTAAAACTGAAAATTTTTCTTAGAATAGTTTTCATTTTTCACCATTTCCAATTCCGTTAATGATTTCATTAAATTTTTATGAAGACAGTAAAACAAATAAACGTTTTCGAAAATTTATAATTTAAGTTTTAGCTTTTAGAAAACAAATTTAACATTCTGTTCAATGAAGAGGAAAATTGACATTGTTTAAAAGCCAAGTGAAATTGAAACCACTATTAAAATAAATGAAACTGCTGTTATATTTTTTAAAAGATTATTTTATTTCACAGCACGGAAAAATTTAACACTTGTACCATATCCAAATAAACGTTCGATTTTACATGTCGATCGGTTTCTATAACATGACGTCTTAGCATTTACATT
This sequence comes from Anastatus disparis, assembly GCA_017163975.1. NCBI lineage: Eukaryota > Metazoa > Arthropoda > Insecta > Hymenoptera > Eupelmidae > Anastatus > Anastatus disparis. The sequence goes on from JAFFSR010000226.1 coordinate 7,081,632, forward strand.
TTAAATTCCTTTTACCGGCTATTAAAAAGAAATTTTCATTAAGCCGATACAAGCTTAATCGTAATTTCTTTAATTTATGACACGCAGACCCCTTAATTTATGATTTTATTTATCCATCATTCCAAATAAATGTCAAAATAATAAAACTGCCTGAAAAATTTTATTTATATCAGCGATGAAAAAATAATTTTAAAAGCAGTTAATAGCTACCGAAAAAAGGTATAAAAAAAACTTTTCCTTAAATACCCAAATAATCTCAAATTCAGAAGTCAAAATATTTCTTTTTAATTCCCTTTTTTTTACTATACAGTAGAAAAAGTTTCAAGACGATTCATCAAAACTCATATCAATCACTTTCAACGTTCTTTTGGAAAGTTAAAATTATCGCCTTTTTATTTTTATTTTGCACAATGACACAAACTCTCTTTGACGATCAGTATTATAGTATATACAAAAGTTCTTCACAAGCATGTATATACATTCATTATATTTGCGATATTCCATAGATCATTATACACGCCAACATTTCAATACTGTACCGAGAGGTGCTCTTTTCACTTTGCACACAATGAAAACTTTACATATGGCACTTACACCCGCCGTCGGGCTTTTTCCCAAAGTGAAACCAATTTTCATAGGAAAGTCGATGTTTTCTTTTTTTTTTATTTTATTTTATTTTTTATTAAAAAGTACATTACAAACGAATAAATAAAAAAAAAGAGATGAAAGAACCTCGCTTTCACGGGTTGCAATGAAACGAGATATCAGGCGCATATCAGTAAATAAAAGCGTCGAGTAAAAGACCGGTTTGGCAATTTTTTTTTATTTAGTAAACACGTTTAATATCCAAAAATCAAATGATACAAATGAAAAAAAATAACGAAAACGTATGTACGTACAAGATAACGAACATACATTGTTTTTTATAAAGAAATTATGCTTTAAATAAAGAAAAAAAAGAAAAGCTTCGTTTTATTGATTGACGATCGCGGAGCTTGGACAGCTTGGATGATGTCATAGGCTGGTACTTGAAACGAACAAGAAAATACTTTTAAGATTAAAGCTAAAAGTTAAGAGTTAGCTTTAACTATAATACAACAAACTTAGTTAAGAGAAATTTCACGAAATTTGCATAAAATCAGGTCAGAGAGTGAAATATAAAAGCCTACGCGAAGTCGAGTGCAATGTGTTTTTAAGTACCTTATATGTTAATATATGTATGCATGTATGCACACTACAGGATTTTTTTTCCATAATCAACGTGCAGATTTGTTGTTTTACATTTAAAACACATAAATCAGCATACTTGGACATATTATTTAACATGGTGTCAGCTCAAGACAGAGACAGTAAGCTAAAGGTTCCGAAAACAGGAATCGAACTCGGTTCACCGTATCAAGTGCCCTAGTCAATGGAGTCACTGAACTTTTCTTTTTGTTCAATTTTTAAATTAGAAATTTCAACAAAATACGATATATCTGCTTAAAAAACTTTTGTTTTCGGTACAATTTAATTAGTACTTTAACCAATTACGATCATTAACTAAGCATCAATTTTCAATTATTAAGAATTTATAATAATCGTAAATTAATTGTTGAAAATTCGTTAAATTACCTCGAGGATGTCCGGTTTTTTCACGTTGAAAAACAAAAAGTTATTCTCTCTCAAAGGAGACTATAAATGAATATCTAATTATAACAACGAAAGTACTTTCTCATAATTTCTAATGAATGCTCATTTAATATACCATTATCACAACATTTAATTAACATGTACGCCATCGAAAATAAAAAGAAGAAAGAATCTAAAAGTTACTTTGTATAACGAGGAAACCATCCACTAATTAGTCCATCAGATTTCAACAAATTCTAAAACTCATGTTTCCTCGGAATCCTCTTCACATATTGTGAGAGGAATAAAAAAAAAGTAGGTCAAGTTATTAAACAGCGATTAATTTTTCGCGAAGACCACGAGAGAGAGAGAGAGAGATGTCCATGTATCGCTTGATCGCGTATTAAAAATGCAAATCGTTCTATCGAAAAATTAAAGAATTATATATATTCAAGGTGAAAGAAAAGAGAAATAAAAAATCAAGAAAGAAAAAGGAACCTTTGAACGTATACGTTATTTCACATGTAAATCGTTCAAGCTGTTGGGGGCGTACAATAAGAATTTTAAGACAAGCTACGTCTAAACTGAACGAAGATAAAACGATACATTTCTAGCTTCAGAGTATATATATATATATAAAGTTCTGTATGTAGAAGTTTCTTGTGTATATAAGCTATATCAGCAATGAATCAGTGAGTGGAAGAAAGGCACACTTTCTCGTCGAGTGACTTTCACCGTCGATGAAGCCTTACAATGTGTATATATACATACATTGATATATATATATATATATATACAAATATAAATATATAAATACAGCCCATTGCTTACATTTCGTTCGCCAGCAAGCTTTACCGAAAAAAATCCTGTTCCTTTAAGCAAGAGCTCAAAAGTTATTTATTAGACGTTTCCGTTTCGTATCCGGAATCGTATCACGGAACCCCCTCTGGCTATTTTTTATTTAATTCTTTTTCTTCAACGGCCTTCGATTACTTCATACCTCAAACTCATTTTTTTTACGTCGCTTTTTGGCCTCATATCTTCTGATGTTCTCCTTTTACGTGTATACCAGTAGCACTTTCGTTTTGCTTGATGATTAGGTCTTTTTTTGAATTTTTTATGTTGATCAATTTTGAATAATGCGATAAGGAGAAAATTTATTCAAAGTAGTAAAAATTTTAATATGTGGATAGTAATATAATTACGTAGAATGGATAATCTAATGCTTTTCTCTCAGTATATTAAATTTTAAGAAAAATTTGGAAAATTTGAAAATTAAGTAATATATATATTAGTTCATAATGTTGCTAAAGTATGATTGAATAATTTACCATCCCAAAAAATTTTTGATTCATTATATTTCATTATTTTCATTCAAACACCAAAGGAGCCATTGGTGTCAACATATTTCATCAATGAATTATGATGATTGTGCGATAATGTCAGATTCAATAAATTTTGAGTGTAAAATCATTTCTACTTTTACCAAATAGCTTCAAGCTCTTTTATATAAGCAATAGAAGATACCAAAATCGTAAGCTTATAACAAAAAAATTAGAATTTCAACAAATAAAATTTTTTCCATTAATGAAAACAAATAATAATATTCTACATCCTTATAAAAATGTCCTTGCTTAAAAGTCAAACGACGCAATAAGTTTTCGACATTTGACATTTGCATTCGACAATTACGAAAGTTCTTACGCGCAAAAAATTTAAATTAGAGAAACTCGTCAACCGCCAGACTCTGATAATTCAAAAGTTATAAAATTTTTGTTAGTCAAAACCACAGACTCCTATGTAAGCTTCTAAGGATTCTATAGTGTAGCAATTCATCTTGCGGCAGAAGCGGTTAAAAAAACCTTTTTATAACCATTATGTCTAGATTATGAATACCAAGAAGAGTGGAAAGTCCAATGGTTTTAACGCTGTATACACACACACCTGATCCGCATAATAAATAAGCCTGCGTTTAAAAAAAAAATGTTACATAAGTCATGTTAAATGATAGTATGGCGCAAGAAACTGCCAATAAACCCGGTGATGATACTTTAGTTATATATCACTTGGATTGGTTCTATATCCGGTGGATTTTCCCGGATCTTTAAACGCTTTTACCCAATGCGTATGTATATATAAATAATATGTGAGTATACGTGTACTTGGGTGCGGTGCATTTCGTAATTCGTGTATTAAGTGCGAACGGTATTTACGAAAAGGAAACTATTTACCAAAAGATAAAAGTCATACATTGATAAGAAGAAAGTTTTAATTGTTTTGAGCTTTCGAGAATTGTAAGTTTTAAAAGGATTCTATTACTTTGATATAATCTTTAATTCATGCCATTTTCACTTTCTGTTAAACAATTAACTCACTAAATTTTCGTATTAATCACTTAAAAAGTTAATTTATTTCGGACCAGCTGAAGTTTATAATTAAACTTTTTAATTCTCTTCAATAAAAGATAAACGTTAAACTTAACTTGATTATTTAATTACTTTTTCGTATCATTATCAATGTAAATTATTATCAGCATTAATTTAAAAAACAATTTGGAATATCTTATTAAAATGTGTTTGTAATTTATAATTAAAACCGGTGAAAATTTATTTTTATTTGTTTTAAAATATAATCTGTGCTTTAGAAACTACGTCATAAATTGCATTAAAAAAAAAAACAGCAACAACAAAATTTCGATCAAAACAACACTTTTACCTGTGCTTCAGCATAATTTATGATACAAGATTACTCTTGTATTAAAAAGTGAAAGTAGAATTTTTTTCTTTCTTTATTTGATTTGAATTCACTTATCTGGTATTAAATAAGCTTTTAAAATTACAGTTATCAGCTTTTAGGTTTAGATATTTAGTGAGATTCACATTAGTGTATCTTGTAATATTCTTGACGATAAAGTCATTTACTATTACACACATATATAAAATTTTCATCTTCTTATTTTTTTTGTTTAAGAGAAAAAAAGTATAGTTATATTAAGTAATTATAAGATGAATGGATTTCTAACCAATAACTATATAGACGAATTTCCTGCTAAAAAATTCTACACGCTTTCGATTAAAATCGTAGTTGAGCATCTACGTATATTTAAACCACTTTCACTGAAGTAGAAAACATATTATTACGTAAAAAAAGCGTTTACAGTAATTAAATAAAAATTATTTTTTTTTTATCGATACTTTCTTATTGATTTTTTGTTGATATTTTTTAACGTTCGGTAGAAATTTGTTGAAAATTGAAAATTTTTTATTTTAGGACTGTATTTAATATGGAATCTTATTGCTGGAAGTTTGGCCTATACTGAAGAAGTTTTACAGATCCGTAGTCAACGTAAGTAAAGTTATAATTATAGTAAATTTTATTACTATATAAATATGTGAAAATGGATTAAATTCAATGTATTGTTTTCTTTTATAAAAGTGCAAATTGAACAATTTTAAATTATTATTTTTCATTTAAATTCATCGTTTTTTTAATACTTATACGACAATCATCTTTAATTTAACTAAAATTAAATTCAAATCTGATATACAATTAATATGAAATTCGAGCTTACACTTGACCTTAAAAAAACGTTTAGTGTACTTCTGTATCATTAATTAAATATAACATCTAAATTCTAACAGCCATCGGAGCATTCGGCTATGGACCGCCACCGCCACCAGCTGCGATACCTCCTCGAGGCCCACCACCGCCTATGTCTTACGTTTCTCCACCGATTCGTCGATGGAACGAGCCAGAATTCGGTTGGTCACCCGAGGGTGGACCTCCTATGCGAACAGGACCGTTACATCGACGTGATACGCGAATAAGACCTCTTCAACTTGTAAGGGTGCAAGAGAGTCCAGTTGATAGAACAGATGCTTTAACGACTATTACTGAAACTCTTGGAGCTCTTAATACTGTTGGTAGTTATATTGTTAATATGACCAGAGGTGTAGAGTCATCAGATCCACCAAAAGAATTACCTTCTGCACTTTATACAATTTCTAAGAATATTTTAGGGAGGAATGTAACGGACAGTATTGCGCCTTTGGTTAGGGGTGTAACATTGCCTTTGAGGTATAAATACGTTAATTAATGTTTAAAACCACTTATTCATTGAATATCATAAAGCTAACTAAACATTCAATTTTAAAGGCCAAATGTAAACTCAATACCATCGTCACCCGTTTCTCCAGCACCATTAATTCTTCAATCAATCGGTACAGAGATTTCTATACCATTCCCAACGACAATCAGCACTACTTCTGCCCCTACAAGCACTGCCTCGGTGATATCAAGTTTTGCTGCAACACCAAGTCCATCAGCCTTAGCCGAAGCTTCAAGTAATGTTGTCGAAATTCTTGATCGTGATCCTAAAGCTAGCGGTGATTCACCACCAAGTTGTACCACTGCCGAAGGTGGTCCAGGAAAATGCCAAGATCTTAGTAATTGTCCACAATTGTTACTTGATTTAACCAAGCTAAGACAATCAATTTGTTTCAAGAGTTTATTTGTACCTGGAGTTTGTTGTCCCGTCGATAAGGCGACTCCTCCACCTACTACAACCACAGTGCCTAGGTAATTTTAATTAATTAATTATTTATATTCATTTAGCATATAGTATTAATTCATTGTAATTTTTACATATTTTACAATAATTATGATGATTTGAAATTAATTTTTTAAACAACAGCTTATTATGGATCGTAAAATCAACGGTAAGAAATCCAACTATAGAAATAAAGTTATTTTGTAAAAATTAAGAATTTTAATAAAGCTGAAACCAACAAATGAACTAATAGTTGAAAATTAGAATATAATACTAACGTTACAGTTGTTATATATATATATATATACATGTATTAAATGAAATTAAAGTGACAATCGTTAGATTTTCGTAAATCAAACTTTGTTGTAAAGCTTTTGAAATCAAGAATATGAATATTAAATCGTCATTTCCCAAAAGTATAGAAATTCAGTTTTCTTATGATATTAATGTTTAAATATTTTAATTTTGATAGCAAATATATTTTTTTAAATTGTTCACGTATACGATAAATTTAACTTACAATGCATTAGGTTGTAAATATTTAATCGGCAAAGCCGACCTTCATGTTTATCAATAGCACGAGTATTTATAATTTAACGTTTGTGTATGGAATAATATTTTTTTGTGTGTAAAATTGCACATTAAGAATTTGGTTATATAATATAAAACTGTGTCAAAAAGTAATTTAATTTATGAGTTCTATCGAACATTATAAGACAGATATAGTTTCTTTTATTTAACAAACTTTTGATCATAAATGTTTAAATTGATTTTTTTGCCCTAGGCCGAAAAATAACCATTTTGCGTCCTACGGAAAAACTTTAAATGTCTCGGCCTCGGGACAAAAAAATAGTATACTAGACCATGGATGCATATTGATCATCCGTGGTCAATAATGTACTATTATTCTATTTATTTTAAATATGACATCAATATTTAAAAATAATTTTTCATAAAAAAAATAATTAATTTGAATTATTGATCATATAGCGTGACATTTAAACCAACGACAAAACCAACGACGAAACCAACGACCAAACCTACGCCTCGACCGATTCCCCTATTCACAGTGCCAACGACTACGAGACGACCTCCTCCGCTTATTGGTGGTGAGACGGATCTTCTTAATAACGGAACTAATGGCCTCGAATCAATCGACAATAACTTTATTGATGACGATGGTAATTATCATTATATCGTTGCATTTGTTTTTATTACACTCCATTAAAAATATATCTTTAAAAAAGTTATTTTTTACATTTAATTTTTATTTATTACATAATATATAAATTGTATTAAATAATAAGACAATTGTACGTTAGAATGCGGTGTAAGGAATGCCGGTAAATACCGTGTGGTAGGCGGCGAAGAGGCTTTACCGGGTCGCTGGCCCTGGATGGCAGCGATATTCCTTCATGGCTCGAGGCGAACGGAATTCTGGTGCGGTGGATCATTGATTAGTAATCGTCATATCCTCACCGCGGCTCACTGTACTCGAGATCAAAGGCAGCGACCGTAAGTCTACAATAATTTCTTTAAACTTTATTATTTCAAGATAATACGATTTGCTTGGCTAGCTTTTATTTTTTCATTTTGAAAAAATTTTTTATGAAAATTCATTTTGTGTTATTTTGGGTAAGTAAAAACATATTTTGATTGATAAATGAAAGAAGTAACAATTAAGATAAAATGTAAAAGTACAATTGAATAAACTTACTATAATGTTGTCAATTATTTTTTCATTTTAAAAATACTTTTGTTGAGAAAAAAATATTTTTAACAACGTTTCAATTTCATTTATTAGAAATACTCTTCAGGTGAAAAATTCTGTAATTTAAAAATACAATTTTACACAATGTCCAATGTTTGTATAAACTTTTTACCTGAAGAGGATTTCTAATAAATGAAATCGAAACGTTGTAAGAAATATTTTTTCTCAATAAAAGTATTTTTAAAATTAAAAAAAATTGTTGACAGCATTAACCAGTTTATTCAATAAAATTTTTACAAAAAAAATATTTTATTTTATTTTTTTCAATTATTATTTTTCTTTTTTTATGTAAAATATTAAGAATTTATTTGATAACAAAGATTTTGATCATAATGAATTATTAATAAATGCTTCTACAATAAGATTTATATTTTTCTTTTCAGTGCTCTTAATACTTTACTTCCGATATCCTTGTTCTTTTTCATCGTCTTCTCAAATTCAAGTGTATATTCTCATGTCAATATCCCCATTAAACCTTTCATGCGAGACTACCTATTAATTTCATCCCCTTCATCCATTTACCTTTTTTTTTATTATATACCTGTCTTCAGATCGTCTTTTATTTCTTTCATACCTTCTCATGTATAGTCTAAAGTTTCGTTCTTTACATCTTATGTTTTTATTTTTTTCCCTGAATCTTTTCTTTTCAATATTATTACACATAGTTATATTGAAGTAAATTTTTTGTTTATTTTTATTAGAACTTTTTTTTATTAAAATTATTTTTTTTTTTTATTTTAAATAATTATTTATTTAAAATATTAATTTTAAACGTCTCATGTAATTTTGTTCTTTTAAAGTGATATAATAAAATTTTTTGATTCGTAATAAATCTATCTATATTAACTCATAAAATAGCCTGTAATTATCCAAAAGAATTTTATATAGTAATAAAAAAAATAATTAAAACATTATATTGGAAAAATGATAGAATAAATTGTATACAAACGCAGATTCCTCGCCCGACAATTCACGGTTCGACTGGGAGACATCGACCTCGAAAGGGACGACGAACCCTCGTCTCCGGAAACTTATGCGGTCAAAGAGATACACGCTCACGCCAAGTTTTCTCGTGTTGGATTTTACAACGATATTGCCATTCTTGAATTGGATCGACCAGTTCGTAGAACGCCATATGTTATACCAATTTGTTTACCACAATTACGGCATAAAGGTGAACCTTTTGCTGGTGCTAGGCCAACCGTCGTTGGCTGGGGAACGACTTATTACGGTTGGTATTTTAATTACAATAAAAATTATAAGATTTTTTTTATCAGCAATTAATCAATCAATGAAAATATTGTTATACATATAATTTGAAAATCAATAAAAATAAAGTATAAATTGATAAAATATTAAAAAGGCTATGTAATAATAAAGAAACTTCATTTTAGGTGGAAAAGAAAGCACAATTCAACGACAAGCGATTTTGCCTGTATGGCGTAACGACGACTGTAATCAAGCTTACTTCCAACCGATCACGAGTAATTTTCTATGCGCAGGATATAGTCAAGGTGGTAAGGATGCTTGTCAAGGTGATTCGGGTGGTCCATTAATGTTACGCACTGATAATAAATGGATGCAAATCGGTATTGTTTCGTTTGGCAACAAATGTGGCGAACCTGGTTATCCTGGTGTTTATACTAGAGTCTCCGAATATCTCGATTGGATCAAGAGTAATTTACGATAAATTAAGATATATATTTTAAATTTTTTTTAAATTCTCGTATTACCGGTGAAATTGATTGTCGAATTTTCACAGGGCGAATGATTAAACATGCCATCCGATTATTCGAATCGCAGTATTTTTCTTTGGACTGTTCGAATATTGTATTACGATGATGATATCAAATCGTTATTTCCTTTTTTATGTAGATTTTTTTAAAAGCGTATGTATATATGAATGTAGATTTTTTAATGGATCTTTAATGCTGTAAAGAGCAATGAAGAAATAATGTAAAAGCATTGAGTTTACGAAATATTTATAAAAATAACATTATTTAACTTTTTATATATGTAATATAAGAAAATGTATATAGAAACGAATAAATTAATTATTTCGAATTCGTAAATCTGTTTACCATTGTGTATTAGTGATTACTTTATTTACTTTAATTATTTATATTGTTGGGATAATTATTTTTTGGTTATAATAAAAAAATCTAATAATTAACAATTCATAAATAATTATTTTTATTAATACTTAATTGCTCAATAAGAACTATATGCTTAAAAATACTGTATAAAAAAATCTTTGGAATGGCAAATCACCACTTGTCATCATGGACTAGATTTAAAACAATCTTAAAATAAAGGAAACAAATTTTCCTTAAGATTCTTTCCTCTCTTTTTCTATTAATGCATTAATTTCTGTTTGTACAAGAAGTCTTAAATGTTCAGGAAGACATTCTCTCATCGTTTGTTCCATATCAATTCTTACATCTGGCTTGATTAACGATGAGAGACCACTATTATATCCAACAGACTTAAGATTACTATCAAAATCCGATTCATCAAAAAGTTCAAGTTCTTTACATTTAACATTTGATTCAATACTACAATTTTCATCTTCAACAGTTTTACTTGATTCAACACAACATTCTTCATTAGGTTCACTAGATTCAACAGGACATTCTTCATTCACTTTATTTGATTCAACACTAGATTCAACATTTGGTTTACTTTTATTAACAGTTTGTTCGTTGCCACTTTCATCAGATTGTTTATTTTTATCCCTATCTAAAGAATTATCATCAAATTGTAAGTCAGATTCTTTGCTTTCAGATTTTTCTTCTGACCTCTCTTCAGATAAATCAGATGTAAGACTAGTCGAATCACCTACATGAAAAAAAAAAATTTAACAAAAGTTTAAATACGTATAATGTATACAAATTTGTACATACATCTAATATCAACATCCGCATTTGTATATCCTTCTAACAATTTCATTGTTGGCGATTGTATTACTTTTTCTAATTCACACATTCTTGCTGCTAGGATTCTAAATAATATTATCAAAACATTAAAGTTGTATAAAGTTAAAAAATTATTTCTCATAATACTAAATAATTGGACTCACTTGTTTGCTTTTTTTTGATGAGCTAATGCAAGATTTTTATCATTTAAAGACTCTAAAAGGGCAGTGCAGATACTGTGCAATTCTGATAATGCGGCAGTTGATTTTTGTGGTGGTAAATTTGGTCCTTGTTGTAATAATTGTTCAACTTGCCTAAAAGTCATTACAGATCCTACAGATGACTTCCCTCCTAACTTTATTGTTCCCTTTTGTCTTTTGCTATCTAACATACTCTATAATAAATATTTAAGTTTATTAGTAAAATTAAAATTTATTTCAATTATTAAAAAATATTAACATACTTTATATTTTTGCACTGATTGTTGTACCAGTTCTTTTTCTTCTAATAGTTGCTGAAGCCTTTCTTGTAAGTACCTATTTTATTAGATAAATATATTAATAAATATATAACGTTTAATATATACTGTTTTAAATTATATAATGGTTCAATAAAAATATGCATACCTATTCTCATTAACTAATGCATCCACATCTACAGGTTTTGTTGCACTGAGAGCCTTTGAAAGTTCATAATTTAATCGATGAGCTTTACATTTGAAGGCATCCCTTTCCATTTCTAGTTCTTGTTTTTCATCTATTATACACTGAAAATCCAATCTTAATTGCCTATATCTTACATGCAATTTTTCTAATTGTTCAATTAATTCCTCTCTCTGATGCAATGCAGGAGAAACTTCATTCGTTAATACACGTACTTCCATTTTCTTTGAACGCAAAGCTTTAATATCTTCTTGAGCTTCCTTCAGTTTCTGTCTAAGAGTATCAACTTGTAATCGAAGGCACTTATTTTGCTCTCGAGCTTCTACCAATAAATCTACTAATTTTGTTTGTTCTTCTAAACTATCAGCCTTACATGTGTCTTGTCCTTCCATAGGATTTATACAACCATTGATTACTTTCTTTTCTAACATTTGTTTTCGCCTATCTAAATCTTCTTGTAATTCTTCTGCCATAAGTTTATAACGATCACGTTGCATTCTACATTGATCCAATTCTTGACTCAACATCATCAGAGCCTGTGTTTTTACTTGTATTTTCTTTTTTAATATAAACTCCTAAAATAAAACAAAAGATATGTAACTACAATAGAAAAAAAAAACAAAAAACAAGCATATGTTCATATAAATTTATGAATTAAATAAAATTACCTCTGATTCTGATATTTTTGTAGAGCTTTCACCCTTATGAAGGGGTGAGCTCTTCCTTTTATCTACAATTCCATTCATGATTGCCTAGATTTGAGAAAAAAAATACTTTTAAAAAAAATATTGGTTAAAGCTTTAGCTTATTAGCCAACTCAGCAGAGTTGGACAAATTCACGTTGACAGAATATAGTCAGTCTAGTTTTATCGTTTTGTACGTTTTCACGTCCGGTTCTGTTATATTTCAGGGTATATAAATTTTATCGCAATCGTCGAGGTCGCGTTTGTTCTTTCTCGTCGAAAACATTTTCCCAGCTTCCTTTTTTAACAAAACCTGTCCCTGACCAGCTGTTAAGTTGAACAAATACTTATAACCCCTTCTTAAACACATATATATACCACACAATACTACTGCATGTGAATTTTTTTTACTTACATATTGTATATATGGTTTTCATAATAGGGAGAAGTTTGATAAAAGCGCAGGTGCGCTTACGTTAATATTTACAATTAAAGGTCCTGCGCTCTTGGCGCCGTTGGATTTGCGCATGCGCTTGATCTATTCTATGCATTTTGTACATGCGCCGTTCATTCACGGCTATTTTTTTACTTAGTACGTGCGCGCTTTGGTCGGCAGCGAGCGTCACACTCACTCACTACTCGTGAGATTATACATATATATATACTTATGGCAAACTAAAACAGATCGATCGACACGCGCTTTCTTTTATAAGTTTGAGTCACTCACTCACAGTGTCCCCTTTCATTGTGGTTGACGAGACTCTCCATTGTATACACAGTGTTATACACGTACATCATATATATGTGTGTATATATGCATGTGCAATATATATGCAAGCGGGGGTGGTGTGCAAGAGAAGAGAAACGAAGGAAAACAAAGAAAGCGTTCGCGCGCACACTGTTATATACACGTAGCCGGTGTCATCGTACATTGCAGTAAAGAAAAAGCATAACAACAAAGAAGAATGTCATCATCGCTAAGCAAGTGGCAATACTTGCATATAATCAACATTACCGGCAAGATAAATAATAGTCATTGAAGCCGGTATTACTTGTGTCTTCATTTTTTCTGTGTCTTTTTATCATTTATTTTTTCTTTTTGAATTAAAAGAAAGAAGAAGAAGAACTTTATGGATATATGATAGAAAACGGACGACGCTGGAGGATCTTAGATCGAAGCACCGGTGCAGAAAGAAAGCCTCTAAAAGAGTAGCATAGGCTCTCTTCTCTTTTTTTCGTAATTATATTCGAGTGCGCGCGTGCATAACGGCGCTTTTGCGCGTCCAACCAATTCCGCTTTGTAAAGATATACGAGGATTCTTTAAGCGAAAGAGAGATAGAGAAAGAACACGAAAAAATAAAAAAAAGGAAAAGAAATTATATAGAAGTGCAACGAAGAACGCTTGCCTAAAGGAAATGCCACGAATTAGAGAAGAACTCATAGAGAAGTTTGAGCTTGACAACAAGGATGATGCTTATAACTTGTTGATAAGTAGTATAGATGCTCGGGCTTGCTACAAACCTTATGAAAAAGTAAGATTAATTTTGTAAATTTGATTATTACATTTTATTATATATGTATAAGTATATATATATATAGCTATAGCAAGTGAGCGCGTGAAATCGCTCGCGCGCGCTTTGCAATTATCTCTTAATTAAGCGCCTCTTTTTTTTACACTGATATTTTTCTTTCGGTTTCTCTCTTTTCTCATGTACTCTTATTCTAGTCCGGAGCAAATTCAAATACCATTTCCATTTCTATTCCATCTTATTGTTAATAATTATATTTATTCTAGTAATTTTTTTTCCCTTTTTCTCAATATATTTTTTATGTAAATATTATGAATTGTTTTTTTATACGAAAAATTAGGTTAGGTATTATTGCATGCGATAGTTGTTTTACTTGCAATTAGGTAAACTTTGTGCATTCTCTTGCCCATATATTCTTGCGACGTACCTTTTAAGTGCGATTACGTGTTTGAACTCTAATTAAATGTGCTATAAGTAATTATTTGTTTTTCAAATTATTGTCTAGAGATTGAAATTCTTCTTTTTTTTCTTCATTTTAAGCATGAGTTATTATTAATTTTTTACGTTTATCATAGTGATTAAGGAAAAAAATTTTGAAAGCATAATTATTTTAAAAATGCGGATTATTTTTTAATAGCGACAAAAGTCCGTATGAATGATAATAATTATCGCTGCTCCGAAACGTGCTCTTTTGCTCCAAAATGTTTATCTTTGTTATTTGTATAATTAATACTTATTTTATTGTAATATATAATTAAACTGTAAATTTTATAAATTTGTAAGGTATAAAAATCCTTTCTTTCATGAATTTTTTTGTTGAGTGTGCACAGTGTTAAAGTAGAATATAATTTTATCAAATTATGAAAGTTTTGCATTTTTTTAATTTCTTTATTTTTTAATTTTGAATATTGTTTTATTTATGAATTATTTTTAGTATTTTGTTGGAGAATGAACTTTAATTAAAAAGTAGTACAATAAATAAAACGTTTCTCTGATGAGAGAAATAAAAAAGATTATCGCCTCACAATGTTATCTTTGAAAAAATAAAAAAAAAATAAAGTTCCCGTCTCGATAACTTATAAAAGTCTTTCAGCGTTCTGCTGTGCACCTAGAGAGAGAAAGAGTAAAAAAATTCCAACTATAATATGACGAAACAAAACAATACTCTATAAAATAGTCGATAAAATGAAAAAAAAAAAAGAAAAAATACTAAACACCGGTATATAAAAGCCAAGACATTCTCTATTGGATTGTCAAGAACCCCTATAATATTTTACAAACTCTTAACCCGTGATGCCGAAGAATTCAAGTGGATAGTTTAAACGCGCTCTTTATATATACAACAACACATCATCGACCATCGTTGAATGGTCCGTTCTCTCCTCCGCCCCCCTTCTTTTTCTTCTCATTCTTTCATTTCAAAGTGTGATGTTTGTTCTTAGGCTCAACATTACATAGGACGAAAGATAAAGAGAAAAAAATAGAATCTGATATACAAGAGCAAGCTCAGTTCGTCTTAGTACGCCAAAGCCAGCTGGTACGCTTCTTTATTTACTTTTTTTTTTCATTTCGAATCGGTCTTCGACGACGTGCTCCACTTATCTTGTACGGAAGCGAAAAACACTGGTTTTAGTCCATTTCCTACCTTTTTATTATTTTTTTTTTATTTTTCTTTCTTATCGGTTCCGATTATGCGGTTATAGTGAGATAGTAAAAAAACTTTATAATTACCATCAGGAATTATACAGTACAGCGCGATTCCGGTTCTTTTCAAATTCGGACGAGTAATTTTTTTTTAACCTACGTGTTTTACATATATATGTGTACACACATACACACACGCATGTGTGTATAAATCTGTGTAAATATATATGTATATATATGCATATTTATGTATTTAAATATACTACGCTTGTACCTAGCGCCTTTTTTTAAAGGATCCGATTTTTACGGAATAGTGCGCATCGCTTGCTCTTGACCAGTGGTTCTTTATTCTTTTTTTATTCTTCCACCTTACAAATCAAATCGCAGTGAAGTTCCTTCGTTCTTTTTCTTTTTACTTTTATTTTTTTCTTTGTTGCGAAAAAAAAAAGAAAGTGGAACAAAAAATATATGTGATTGTGAATATATATTTGTAGATAGCATGTGGTGAATAAAAAATTAATATTGATTGATATTAAAATTTTATTTGCTCATTGTAGAGAAAAAAGTTTGTGCGAGGTACGAATTAAAGAAATTCAAGGAATCATTGTTTTCAACGTGTGTCATTATAAATTAAGATTTCAATTTTTTAGTCCTACCATTTTCAAGTCTTAGTTTCTATAAATAAAAAATAGAACATAAACGTTATTGAAAGTGTGAAATAAAAAAGTAAATTTGAGCAATCTTTGCTCAAGTTTATAAACAATTTTATTCCTCGTTATATAATTTTCAATCTTTAATTAAAGATTAGAATGTTTAATTTCACTTACAATTCATAACGTAAGTACTCGAACGCTCATAACATTACTATCAAAATCAAAAGCTTTTATTACAAAATCGCTTAATTATTTAGAGCTATAAAAAAGAAAAGAAACTTTTATTATACTCTAAAAAAAATTTTCATCACACAGTACCCGCGTTACATAATGAAGTACACAATTACGAAGGAGAAAATAAAATAGGGCTTTCATAATTTATTTTTATCGATCCTTTCATGCATTCATATAGAATAATATTACCGATGTAACGAACTAATCAATTTAGATCCTTTTGCCACTAACGCGCACATCAATAGGTCGGTTCCGGTGATTAGATCGAATTAGGTAATGCGGACAGAGTTGTGTAAAAAAGAAAAAAAAATCTATAAAGAAAGGTGATGAGTTCTCTCTTTTCTAAACTATGCACACACACGTCGTAATTTCTCCCCTTACAAGCGCCTCTCTTCTCTCTCCTCGCCCATTGGTAATTAAGCTTTTTTTTCATTTTACACTCTTTACATACACTACTTTCTTACATGCCAATGTATATTTACCCAATACACGCCTATAATAAAAAAAGTACATCGTCTCTCTCTTTATTTTTTTTTTCTCGAAAGTACAGATAAAACAATAGCAAAAAAAAAAAAAAATAGAAACGAGGGAAAGAAAAAAAAAGTATCAAAGTCGTAAAGAAACGGATTTGCGCTAAGTGTAATAAATAAAACGTGAAATAAAAAAAACGGCCGCTCCCATGTAAGTAAATGAATAAATAGATAAATAAAAGAAGACGATCGGTCGTCTATATAAACTGAACTGCATTAGATCGCGCTCTCTTTCTCTCTCGAGCAATCTATATACCGATAAGCTTTTTAGATTATATACTTACCAATTAGAGGTAATGGACATATACACCAAAAGGAGGTTTATGTATGGTGCTGATATCTCGTGAAGCTCTACATTTATATATATACAAACGTTTAATTTTCGAAAAAAAATCTCGGTCGTCGTCGTTTAGATTTGTTTTTTTTTCTTCTAGACTTCTATTTTTAATCATCGCTAGATGTACTAGAAAGATTAAGAATACCTTTATTATATAATAAATAACTTTAATTATTTCGTGTCGTGGAGTAATTATTGACAGTGACGCAATTGTTAATACCTTTATGGACAATCGAAAAGATGATCGATAAGCCATCATAATAATTGTTCTTATGTGATAAAATTAAATGGAAGCTCATTTAATTATTGCGCATCGGAGTTATGTTAATTTTAAAAATGCTCAAACGATCGAAGGTTCATAATGTGAATGCATATATGTTTAGACATTTTTTGTACGATGGAAATAACAAAGCGTTATTGAAAATTATCATAAAAGATATTTGACAACAAAAGAGAGAGAGAGAGAGAGAGAGAGAGAAAAGAAAAAAGTAAGTCGATATTTAATTTGTTTGCGATGGTACTTGACACGACCTCAGTCAATACATAAGAACGCGCAATCAGCTGACTCATATCTCAGATGACCTCGAAATCATGTAGGCTTATACATATTTTTTTCTTTTAATTTCTCTAGCATAATGTGCAGGAAGAAATGAAGACGCGCAATGAAAAATTAATATTTGTTCTGTCCGATACATATATAATAAAGCGCGTACGATATGACACATATTAAAAGTAAATTCTGAAAACAATGCTATCAAGATATTCGACCTGGCACTTAATTTATGTATTACGTATTACAGAGATCGACTCAAATAGTTTGTTGGCCAAAAAAAAATTCTAACGGACAAACTAAAATCGGTGCACACCTTAGAATCTCTAAAAATACTTGTAAGAGTGCACAGCACAGAACAGAGCTTTTTTTTCTTTCGCACTGTATAATTTTGTACTGGTAATTGGAGAACTTTAAAGCATGCATCGTGGAAACAAATGCACGTATACACGCATGAAAAGAAAGAAAAAATAAATGAGAGAGAAAGACACGCGTGTCTCATTGATCATGTACACACTTACTCTTTAAACATGACGGAAGAGTCAATTTCCCCTTTATGTATGTGTATACAACCACGTGCACATAAAACACACATACATATATACCCTTGGATAAATAGGATGGGTAGTTGCCCTAACGTTAAACTCATTTACTTTTGCTTGCTCAACCTTAATTGTTCTTTACGTTTTATTTAGACAAATTAGGTTGTCTTGGGGTACCGCCCTGACTAACTTAACTACAACGACGACGACCAACTACTAGGGAAATTATATGCGCGTCTCGGATGATGCATGTGCTAATAGAAATTATGTACGTTTTTACAGCTAGGTTCACTAAGTTTAACTTGAAAAAAAAATAACTTACTTTCATTCCTTTATTTTATGTGTATTCGGTTTACTTGTTTCGCTGTATTTTACGATTATCCGTAATAAGTCGTACTTATCATATGAGGAAAATAGTTGTAAATTTAACTTAAAATAATTTACGTACTGACGTCTTACTGAAAGTATTTTAATAATTAGAAACATTCTTCGCTATATTTTTTATGTAACGAGCTGTACTAAATTGACTAGAAAATTATATTCTCTCAAATTCTTAATATTAAAGGATGCATTAACTAATCTTTTAAATAATATAATATCGTTTTCATTTAATCTGCCTCTTTTTTCTCCAAGTGACACATTTATTTTCATTTTAAAGACCGCAGTTTAATCTAATTCTGCAACACGATTAAAAATTTCTCTCTTGGCAAAATATATAAAAACGGCAGCCTTAAGCGTTGAAAAAAGAAAAAAATAATGAAGTTTTCTACGAAAATTAAGAAAATAATAAACTTTAATGATAAAGTTTCTTCTAGTTCCAGGAAAAGATTCTATGATTCTCGGTAGATATAAAACTCTAAACGGTTTACAAGAGATGCTTCGATTCATCAATCTTTCTTTGATTTTTTAAAAAATAAAATTTAATAAATCGCAATTTTTTTAACTATGTATTAATTAGAAAAAAAAAGTAATTAAAGCCATTATATATACGTAAAAAATGTTCTTGGAAAAATAATGCTTAATTCAGCTCGAAGTCGATACAATGCTTACACTTTCGAAATAATACTCTTTCACAGGAATATTTCACTTAAAAAAGAGAGAAAAAAAACATTTTAATTAAAAATATTAATAAACTTTTATTCTTTTTTTTTCGTAATTGATAAATCGATAAACTTTTTTTTTCTTAACCAGTTGCTGTTTACACATGTTCCACTACATCAAAGCTTATCGATCTGAAAAATGACAATTATCGTTATCAATATCAATTTTGACATTATTTCAGTGACCAGACACTTCCAAAACAGCTGTACAATCTATCCCATTACGTTAATTATTTGATCAATAGTCTATGAGGCGAACTCGTAAAAAAAAAATTTTTTTGTAATGAGCAACCTATTTATCATTTGTCAATATTTGCATAGAAATACAATTACTCGACTCCTGATATTACATCGAATACTGTGTTTAAAAAAAATAAGCTCAACTTATTATATAGTCCATAGGTAAAATCTATAAGCATATTTTTTTCCCAGGAATTTGCAAGCTGCACGTAGAAGATCGATTCTCGTTTGTGTCTAGGTCGCCAGATATTCGACGTTTTCCTTGCTTAGCCGGGTTTTAAACTCACGTGTGCGCGTTTACTCGTTCTTTTTTTTTCTTTATCACACTCTCTTACTCTATCTTATACTACTCGCTTTACTCTCTTGCCTCTTTCTTTTATGCATAGGCCTATGTACTAGTACGCTTATAGTTTGTTAGTTGGTGTACAGCTTGTCAGTTGCGCACTTGCCATCAACCGGCGCGTATCGCTTATATATATATACGCTCTTTAAAAACACTTTCGTATAGAGCCGCGCTGGTCACGGTTCCTATTTCGTTTTATATTTGTATACGTATATATATACGTACATACAATTTTTTCTCTCTTTTAATCTCGGTAACGATTAGTCGTGCTTTTAGGAAATCTTTTGTATTAAAAAGAGGACGGTGTTTATGCCCTCTGAGCACTAACTCTTGATCTTTTTTTTTCGTTTCGTTTCTTTCTTTTTTTATTCTTTACTGAAATTACTGCAACTGAGTTAGAAAGGAACGTTATATTGTGTTGAAAGTGAGTTTCTGTGCGTTTATAGTTATATTACCTTTGTGAACCTATAGTTCATAAAATAAAGGATTTTTTTTATTATAAAAAAATAAAATAAAAGAATTGCATTGGAATTATATTAGGTTTGATTTTTTTTTATTAATCTTGATCCGAGATTACCACGAGATAAGATTAAAAAGCCTATACGTTACTCTTCAATGAGATCATTTACTATATATATAATCCATAATTTTTTAAAATTATATTTTTAAATTTTAATACGTGCCGATTAGTTTAGCTTTTATTATTTTGTAACATTATAAATTACCACACGTATACGCTGAGAGTATAAAATTTCAGAGTAGCGATCGCGTGGTGCCGATTTTATGTATACACATATTTATAAGTGTGTGTGTATATCTCGAATCTGCTTTCAATGATATACGCATTAATAAACAAGCCGCTTTTAATTGACTTGATGATTTCTTAATGATATAAGCTGAAAAATCATCAGCAGCTCAAAATCGTTTGAATTTCTACAAATTTTTTTATCGTGAATCATTATTAATTTGAATATTTCTATATAAATAAACACATTTTCTTTTTAAGTTTTAGAAATTTAACGATTTGTGCCTGCGTTGATAATAAAATAATCATGGAAAGTCCGAAAATCAAGGTATAATATTGTATACCAATGTTTTAAAAAAAGTTCTATATTTAGTTACATTTATCGATTGATTTTTGTTACATATAATTTAGTTGTTTAATTTTTTATTAGTCTTATAAGTATTGATGTTTTTTATTATCATTTTGTAGTTAGTTTCGAATGGCAATGTTTTTTTCTTCTGTTTCTTTCAGTAAAAAAAATACGAGCTCGTAGTATACGTGGCGATTGTGTTTGTCAGTAGTCTGTTTAAAAAAATTTAAAAAAAAAAACAAAATCTATAAATCGTTATTGCATGGGCTGGCTTTGATAATTCTACGTCTTGAAGACGACATTTACACACATGACAACCAGGCTCTGAAAAATTCTTTTCTAATAGTTAATCATGACTAACGACAGACAGGTAAGTCCTTATTTTCCATCCAATAATTTATACATAGCGTTAAGAATTTTCTAATTTTTTATTTATTTTTTTTTTTATTTTACATATATTTTATGTGCCTATATTTTTTATGTGTACATTTTGTATAAATTTATTATCTATAACTGTATACAATGTTCTGATGTATTTATAAGCATGATTTCTCGACTTTCTCTTAAAATCTTTACGTAGTTTATAAGAGTCCATTCGACTCATCTTCTATTTCTTTTATTTTTTTTATATTTTTTTTTCATTCCCATAACGTATTTATTTTTCCTCGATAAAATATTTTGACCGCTGATTAAAGTCCCTCTATAATTTAGGAATCCTTTACGTACACCTATTATAAACTTTATAAATCTTCGGGATACACCACATGTGCATATAATGTTTAAAAGTGAAAACTGCTGGTGTACTGATTATATATATATAAATTCTCCGGTTTGTGTGTATGAGTCAATAGCTCCGAAATTAGCCTTCTACAAGTGCACGAGAATCGTTTATTCTACTACATAACGATATATATATTTACGCACGCTAATTTCAAAAAAAAGAAAGCTTTTTTTTGTATTTTTTGTTCTTTCTTTTTCGACGAATTTATTTCTACTTTTCATTGTATTCAATTATAAAGATAAACAGCGCGAGTTTAAATGATAATTTCATATTTTTTTTCGTAATTAATGCACGCCGGAGTTTATTATAGATGATTTCATAACTTTCTTTATCGAAAATTTAATTTTATTCATAACGAAATTTGAATTGTTTGGTAGCGTTGTATACTTTCTTCGAGCCAAAATTTATGATTATCATGAGCTTAAATAGAATAAAAAATTTAATAAAAGTATTCGAAAAACTTTTAAGCGTATGGAAGTAGAAGTTTGTAACTTTTTTTATTATTATTTAAATGTACAAATCCAACTGTTAATTTTAAATTAAAGTTATTAAATCAAAGTCACACTAACGAGCGATTTGAAATAATGTATGTTGTTTCGTAAAATGAATCATTACATTTGCAAAAATTCAAGCACTTTATTATTCCAAAACGCGTACTTTATGACTTAAACGTTTGCGTTTAAAAATAACTTATTCAAAATTAACATACGCTTAACTATTATTCTCACATATAAGAAAAGACAATTCCTAGATTGGCCACTCTTCGTGTATGCGTGATTGTCATTAAAATAAAATAAAACTGCGCAAAAAAAAACATTGTAAATTCAGAAATCAAGTTTGATCACCATAATTTTAGTTTCAATTATTCCACCGGAGCTTGTGTATACACATTGTACCGGATATTTATCAAAACGAATTTGTTTCGTTTATAATGGTTCTCTCAAAAGGACCCTGAAAATAAAGAGAACGAACCTTGAATTTTTTGACTGACGTAATTTTTTTTAGTCACACGAATCAAACAGAGTTGTAGATGTGTATATACGCAATGACATAAGTCCCAGACGTTCGTTGTAAAGCACGAGCGTTTATTTCTTTTTAGTTCTTTTTTTTTTCTTTTTTTTGTCTCAACGATCGTATTCATTGAAACATCTTGTTGTATATAAACATTTGAGTCACAGATATGTATTCGCGTGATAAATAATTTATAAGATGCACCACAAATTTTTTTTTTTATTTTTGTTCCAATAATAAACATACTTAAAACAATTGTTGGAAAATGAGGAATAAATTATCTAAAAAAATGTATTTTTTTTTAATTGATGCAGTCATGGTTTCGGGGTGTGAGGAGTAGCAAATTCCGACATGTTTATGGTGTACCAGCGAAACGTGAAAAATGTTACGATAATATTAAGATTACTAAAAATGCTCATGATTCGCAATTCTGTGCTGTCAACCCCAAATTCTTAGCTGTCGTCACTGAAGTTGCTGGAGGCGGTGCTTTCTTGGTTCTACCGTTGGATAATGTAAGTATTATTGAATGATTTCATTTTAAAAATATATACTATATGTCAAAATGTGATCGTTCAATTAGATTTAAAGCAGAGATGAAATAACGGAAAAAGCATATAAAAAAATACTATAAATATTTTATTATAAAATAACGGAATAACATATAAAAAATGCTATAAACATTTTATTATAAAGTACTGGAATTACAGTTTTCCAAATTTTCGATTCTTAATTAAAAAATTTTTAAAATATCTCTATATTGTAACTTTCTACCTTAACTAATAAAAAGTATGATATAGAGATACTAAAAAAAATTTTTGAATAAAGATTAAAAATCCAGGAAACTGATGTCGATAACTAATGCATAAATCATTATATCACCATAAATAAATTTTAAAAATAATTTTCAATTATTTTTTTTCTTCTTACTATTCGACATTTGAATATTTAATTTGATCATTTAAACATAGAAAATTTTTCAAGATAAGAAATTAGCAGCTCGTTTAACTTTTAGTGATTCATCAAAGATGTTAATGAAGGTAAAGTTTAAATGCACAAGTTTAAAAACTGCGCATCAGTTACGGAAGACAATATTTATTCTTTCTCCGGCGATTATTATTTATGAAATAATTGCTAACTTTAATAATCTTATGCGGTTTTAAATAATATTGCAATAAAAAAATCTCTCTCATAAATAAAAGTCTTCCGTTCTTTTTCGTATATCGTATGTACTTTATCCAACAATGAACGATAATTCAATAAGAAACGAAGAATTAAATAAAAATTAAAGATACATATCGGCTTGGCATAAAAAATTACCTTTTAACAATTGGTGTAAAATAGATTCTTAAAAAAAAGAAACGAGAAAAGCGACGCTCAGCTTAAGATCTTAACGATCGTTTAGCAAATTCCATTCGATAAATATCGTGAAACGTGTGCGCGCAATGCTTTTTTTCTTTCAAGTTCTTTTTTTTCTTTCTTTTTCTTTATTTATCTTCTAATTGCACAGCTGAAAAGAAGGATAAGATGGCATGCGCGCGTCAGGCGGAATAAAATGTACTTTCACTGACTATTTCTTGATGCTAATTGCTTTATGCTATATGACGGCGTGAAGAACGGCTTTTCCTATCGTATTTGTGTATGTGTTGTGGTATAATACGTGTATACACATACACTTTTATATACTCTTCAATCTTTCTCTCCACGTTATACCGATTAACATTTTTAGCCTGACTTTCATTGCCATTGTCCGTGACCGTTAAACTGTTCTTGTTGTTACGATTACCTTCTTCAAATTTACGGTTATATACATATAAGAATGACTACATTATGCGATACAATGACATTGAAAAATTTTATAATTTTTTCTCTCTTTTTTTTGTTTTACTTCTTTTTTAGACTGGACGATTAGATTTCAATGCCAGCAGAGTAACTGGTCATACGGGACCAGTTTTGGATATCAAATGGAATCCATTCAACGACAATGTTATTGCTTCGTCTTCGGACGATTGCACGGTAAGGAGAAATTTAGTTTTTTTTACTACTTTTTAAATTTTTTTTAATCATATAATTGAGAAAATGAAGATATTTCGGGTCAAATATTTAAAGAATTTTCGTTTTCCCAAATTATGAATATATAAGCAATAGCGAACATTTGACTTTAAAATTAATTAATATTATAACGGTAGCGGCATAGAATCAAATCATTTTGAATTTTTTAAAATTATAATTAATGTAATTTATTATCTTTAATGTTTATTTATTTTTTTGTGGTATTGGTATATTTTATATACCAGATTCACTGTATTTGTAAAGAGGGAACTTATTCCTTATATTGTAAAAATACAATACTATTTTATAAATATTTAAGAATTTATAAACTATGAAATATTTAAATCCTTTAATCTTACTTTTAATTATATCCATCCTTGACCTTTTTAACATCGTTAAGTTTAACTCATCCTCGACACGATGATAATTATAATATTTTAACGTAGTGAAAACAAAATAAAAGAAAATAAGAATAAAGTATTATAAATAAAATCTGAAAATAAAATAAATCTTAAATTACAGGTGAAGCTGTGGCATATACCAGACGGTGGTTTATCTCGTAACTTAACCGACTGGCTGGTTGAATTGCAAGGCCACAAACGTCGGGTTGGTTATATTGAATGGCATCCAACAGCCGAAAACATATTATTCAGCGCTGGCTTTGATCATCTTGTCATTGTTTGGGATATTAGTAAGGGTGAAACAGTGAGCGTGATCGATAGGCATCCAGACGTCATATACAGTATGTCATTAAATAGGGACGGTAGCCTTTTAGCAACTACTTGTAAAGACAAGAAGCTTAGAGTCTTTGAGCCACGTTCTGGTATTGTTGTCTCGGTTAGTTATAATATACATATACAGAATTTTTTTTAATGGACTATGTGCCATACTACCTTTTTATTTTCTAGTATTTCATATTTCTTTCCTTTTTTAATCTTTTGTCGTGTTTTACTTTTAATGAACGAACGAGTATGGATACATACATGTCGTATATCTACGAATCTATTGTGTATCTCTACTTGTTTGGTATCTTTGATAACTAGCAAATAGAATTTTGAAGAATATTATTTTTTAACTTTTCATTTATTAATTTAAATAATCAAAAAATTAAAAATCTTTCGTTTATAAAATAAAACTTCTAAAAAATGAATCAATGAAAATTTATTGTTTATTATATTTTTAGGAAGGAGTTTGTCACGCTGGAACGAAAGCCAGCAAAGTTGTATTTTTGGGAGCTTCTGGCCGTCTTTTAACCACAGGTTTTAGCAGACACTCCGATAGACAATATGCTGTCTGGAGTCAACATGACTTATCCTCACCGTTAACTTGTGAAACAATAGACTCGAGCAGTGGAATCGTTTTTCCATTTTACGATAATGACACCAATATGGTTTATTTAGCAGGCAAGGTAAAGTTTATGCATTTGCTTATATCTCTAAAAAGAAATACGATTTTTTGCTACGTAATTTTTTAACACATTATTATTATTACAGGGCGACGGCAATATTCGATACTATGAGGTAGTTAACGAAGCTCCATGGGTACACTATCTTAGTCAATTTATATCTGGTAATCCTCAACGTGGTCTTGGTATAATGCCGAAACGTGGTGTTAGTACCGCTATTTGCGAAGTCTTTAGGTTCTTTAAATTGCACGCTACTCGAGGCATGTGCGAACCAATTTCAATGATTGTACCTCGAAAGGTAATGTTTTTTTTTAAACTTAATCATTGATGTATTTAAAATGATTGAATAAAAATTTATTTGTTAAATATTTTTTATAATAAAATTTATTTTATTTATATTACAGAGTGATCAATTTCAAGAAGATCTTTATCCGGATACTGCGGGAACTATGCCTGCTCTCTCAGCCAAGGATTGGATTAGTGGAATGAATAGCCCTCCGGTTTTAATATCACTTAAAACAGGTTAATAATTTATATAAACTTTAAAATGACGTAAAATAATATCTTATACTAATTATTTTATTGATTATTATGTATTAGGTGGCAGTATTACTACGCACAAACCAAGAGTTTACAAACCTTCACATTTGGCTTCAGCAACAGATGTGAATACGAAAAAGAAATTCGCTTTCCTATCTACAGAAACAGTGCCTGATTACAGACCCATGGAGTACAATAATGAAATAACCGAGAAAAGCCAAAAGACTTCTAGCAATCAAAGCACAAAGTTCCACCAATTACAGCAAAAGTTCAACAACGTTGCATTACAGGTATAATATAATATATAAACAAATTAAGTAGCAGTTAATGGGTGTTGTGAATGCAATATTTTTTAAGCAGTAAATTAAACATTCTTCACTTTTGCTGCTTTTGTTCTATGTTAAATTAATCGGACATTGTAGCTTCATATCGTGAGTTTACTTTTTTTTTGTTGTGGCTTCTAAACTTCAGAGCTATTTAAATAGAGTATGCTAAATTTGAAACTATCCAATAATAATATTTAGATAATTTCGTTTGAAAAAAAAAATTGTTTGTCTAACGCACTAACACTTTGCATGGTCAACTTGAAGACACCAAGATGTAGCATCAAATTCTATGAGCTCGTTAGCAAGTTTGGAAGTTATTCTCATTATTGTAAGGTAGGTTTTGGTAAATTTCATTTCTTTTTTTTTATTTTTCTTCTGATTTTCTCATTTCGTTCATTAATGTCAAAATGTAGAAGCTAATATTGAGTTTCTTTTAATTTATTATTTGCACTTTTCAATGTAACATTGATTGTTATTAACTGCTTCTTAAATTAATTTAGAGGTTGCTTATTGTATTTTTAGCAAAAATATCAAAAAATTATGAACTTTGCATTTTAATTTTAAATTATAATTTTTTTTATGTACAGAATAATATATCGACTTTAAATGATAACAAAACACTGGAAACTTCTGAAGTACCAAATAATGGATCTGAACTTAGACTGGCTTATCTGCGTCAAAATGATGAATTGAGGCTGGTTCGACGTCAACTTGCAAATAGTCAACTACGCGTCAAAGAATTAGAAGATCAGATTCGAAAACTCAATCAACAAAAAGGCTTATAATTATATATCTGCGTAAGTAAAATACATAATGTATAAAAAAATCGAAAATCATTGATGTTACGATGTTGTTTTTTAAACATCTTGTATTCATTAAAAATGAATCAACATCTTGCAATTACCGATAATCGGTACGCTTATATGAAGAGATTTAGGATTTTAATTTTAATTATTAATCAACGTATTAAAAAATTATATAAAAATGTTTATGTTAAATATACAGTATTTAATTTGTAATACTTATATCCAAAATATTGTACTAAAGATGGGTTTTCACAGTTAATTATTTTGTTTCACTAATAGAATTTTAGAAAAGGGAGATTTTGGTATTATCAGTTGTAAGATAAAATCTGTGATTTGTTTCTTACGTTAATTAATTCATTCCTTGTTTAATTTTATTAAAAATTAATTGTAAATTGGCATGATTAAATTAATGAACTCATTTAATAATTGATTTATGAATATATTGATTAATCAAAAATATCAAATCTGAATTAAATATTTTCAGAGTTTATTAAATGAGGATTCGCTCAAGGGCTGTTTTCTTTTTTTTTTTTTTGTAAAAAGCTTTTCGATAAAAAATTATGTCTAATTTTGTTTGAGTATGAGAGGTTCGAAAAAATCCGAAATAAAAAAAAGTTAAAACACTCCAATCAATTACGGTGTATTCACCATTTCGCTAAACTTATAATTTTATGTTTGATTATATATTTTATCGAAAAAAATTTTAAAATCGAAAAATAAATGAATTTATTTTTTATACGAGATTACTAAACTGCCCTTACGGATCCTTTTTTTTATTTTATAGATGTTATAATATTATTTACAAGAGCTTAGGTATTACAAAGAAAATCTACTTATTATAAATTTAATTATACTTTATATTTTTCAACGTATGCTATTCAAAATATGAATTATTGTCTGATATTCTGTAATAGTATAAACTTGTGATTTTCATACAATTTATGTATGCCTATATATTTATATATGTTATAAATTTAAATTAAATTTAGTGTAATATTTCTGCAATCATAAAAAAAGGTATTGCTTTGAATTGATAACGAATCTTTAGCAAAGGATATAATTGATTTTAAAAAAATGAATACGCATTTTACCAGGATATTTATGAAATAATAATATACAATAAATTGACAAATATTCTTGGACCAAAATGGATGATGATATATTTCTGCCAAGTAATAATTAGAAAGAAATTAATGAAATTTGTATAATATTCAAATGTATTTTTAATATCTCATTTACAAGATGTCAAGTGAGTATCTTAACGAAAATTGTAAAATTTACGCTTAAATCATACAATACTCTCGTTGATTAACAATAAATATAATTCAATATGATTATACATTACAGTGAAATATTTAGAATATTTAGCTGGTATTAAATAACTAATGCTTAGCCCATGTGAGGACGCAACATTTAATGAATTTGTTCGACAAAAGAAAGAAAAAATTATTGTAACGCACTATATTAACACTGTATATTTATAACTTTTATGCATAGCGTGCCTTCGCAAAGCAAAAAATAAAAAATAAAAAGAAAAAAATAATAAAAGAAAAACTGCCTTCGATGTAATTTGCTCGAGTAGCTTCGAAAACGATAGAATGTTATAAACATGCGTGCATTTTATATTTACAAACGATATTTTGTACTTTTAACATCGATTAATCATTTTCAATCTACGTAGATCAAAATTGACGTGACCTTTTTTTTCAATATTATAGCGTGGGTCAAGCGTGCCAAAGGTTGGCCTTTGTTGGTTGAAAGCAGTACTTTTCTCGATATCAAATCACTATAAATGAGTGACATATTTTTTGGCCGCTTTATGCAATCATGCCAAAGAAAATAATAAAAAAAATGAATATTGTAAGAATTATAACACAAAAGAAAAATATATTATTAGTAAACAAGACATTGTCGTTGTTTATCTGCTTCGCAGGTAACATTCGCGTGTGATACTATATCTGCACAATTACATTTACAATGCGATAGATATTTGTATGTACGAGAGTTCATCGAAATTTTATAAAATTAAAAAAATTCACTTAATAAATGAGTGAAAAAAGCATTCATGAATACAAATCAATTGTCTTATTATTGAACCTAAAAGAAACGTTCAGTTCACATATACATGTACAAAAGTTTAAAAAAGCTCATAATTCTACATTTACAACTTAATTTTAAAAATATTATTAAAAATAAATTGTTTTAAAAATGGACGGAAACATTCTATAAACTTAGAATTCAAATTTTCTTTCTAAATTTACAACTTAATTTAAAAAAAACGTAAAATAAAAATTCTAGAAAAATTGGACGGAAACATTCTATAAACTTAGAATTGAAACTTTTTCTCATCGATATCTAAGTAAAATGAACGCAAAGCTTATTACAACACCATTCAATATTCCTGAAGGTGATACAACGGAAGCTGGATTACAACCATCAGAATTGCAGGTATAAACGCAGCTACGATACTCCAATTTGTCACCAGGCTGTTGTACGTAGTCGCAATAATTTCCCAAATCTACTGCTGAACAATCTCGTTTTGTTCCAACCCCACCTTTAAAAATTCAAACGTTAGTTTATAAATATTTGAGATGAAGAAAAGTATATAATCCAATTAATGCCAGATTATCTTATATCAATTTCAATAAGCCCTTTTAAAATTAAAAAAAGTATTAAGAGCAAACCGAATTCGCTGTCCTTATCTGAATTTTTTGTTATTTACTCAAATATTAATCGTTGTATCTACGAATTAAGAGTTGAGTGAAATAGATATTATTATTATAAACACTTGTACACAAAGAAAAAAAACTCTATCACATTGTTTTTCTTTGTGTACAAGTATTTCTTATAATAATATATATTGAGCTCAACTCTTAATTCGTAGATAAAACGATTAATATTTGAGTAAATAAAAAAAATCAATTAGACAAGAACAGCGAATCCAACCTGCTCAAATAATCTAAAGTTATGAATATATATCAAAGTCTTATTAAAAGTTTTGAGAATTTTATGTATGACATTTAATGAATAGTTTCATTAATTAAATAAGTTGAATAAATTCAATTGTAGTTGTGCAACTTTAATAATGGCATCAATTGAATTATTTCCTGCATAAAACACTAAACAATTATTCAAACGTAAGATTCAATTATTAAAAGAAGATATAATATGTAATTGTTATTAAATGTTAAAAATAATTGCTGGATAATTTTATTAATTTAGAATATAAAATTTTCAAATAGAATTTTTTAAACATAGAGTATTGAAATTCAAATGTTTATTTTATGTATACTTATATAAAACAAATCTTTTTGCTAAAATTGATTGATAACAGGTTTCTTACAAAATATCAAATTATTAAAAAAATACGTAAACCATATTAATATCTTCTTTTAAACTTAAACATGCAAAATCAATTGATGGCTAATTCACACAAAACTGTCAAACATTGCAATACGAATTACAACATACATTGAATTTGTGGTGAGTATGATAATTGTTTTATTAAAAGATGAACATGTTTTTTTATGAGAGAACATATATTTGTTTAAAATCATCAAAATCTCAAAAAGAAATCACATTTGATTCATGCATTTGTGTTGAAAATTCACAAATTGTGATGTGAATAGAACAAAAAAAACATCAAAATTTTCACGATATTTTTTTAAAAGTAGAAAAAAACCTCCGTAACGTCCGTAAGTTTTGATGCAATATTGCGCTTCAAAAATGTGATTGCAATTTTTCGGTTGAAGGTGAGCCACCACCAAATCGCTTCTCTCGCACATCCATTCATTAGCCGATGTACATTGATAACAATCCAGCGTTAGCGCTCCAAGCATAATGTATAAGTTAGTATTGATGAAATATTAATAAATTATTTATATAATGTATATGATTATTAGCGAAATATTAAACATAAATTATACCATCACCATTCCACTTTTTTATCCTCCAATTTGATTTTTATTTTAAATTTTATTATGAATAAATATAATGAAAAATATTAGTAACTTTTATACCATCACCATTTCATCTCCCTCATCATCTAATCCGTTTATTATGATAATGCAAAGCATTAGCAAATTTTATCACTAACTATGCGATTAAAGCCGAGTATAGTAAATAATAATTTTGAAAACATATTTTACCCTCAAAACGACCAACGCGTTTAATGCAATATTTAGCGCCCTCAATATTATCACAGGAATCGGGCTCTATCTCATCTGCGTGTGTGAAAAATTCATTGCACAAAAAAGGTCGTGTACTATTCGTGCTCATACATCGGTAACATTGTAGACCGTTTACTGTGTAAAATTAATAAAATTGTTAAAAGAAAAATCAGAAAAACTATAAATAAATTAAAATTATTTAGCGTGTTTATTAATATTGAACGTTCTAATTCAATATTGATCGCAAATTATTAACCAGAAGTTTCATTATGTCAATAATAACTTTTGAGATATTTGGAAGATCTATTGATTAGTGATGCTTGTGAGCATCCTAGCATGAATGAATAGATAATTTTATGCTCTAAATACCTAATTTACTTATCAGACTCTAAACTCACTTGAGACTTAGGTGTGTATTTCATCAATAGTTATTAATTAAGATGATGATAAAATTATTAAATAACGATAAAAAAAAATTACCATAAAAATAATGACGCGAATAAAAGCGATTTAAAATTTTTAATTCACTTTTTTCTCAATCAAAGGTAGAAGAAAGAATACTCTTTTATCTTCCGTTAAAATTTTATTTTAGAAAATAGGCCACTCGAGGGTAAAAGTCAAGAGTCAGTCTGGTACTCGAGAGAGAAAGAGTCACTGAGCAAATTAAAATCCATAATAGTTCGATGTGCACTTATAAACCTTCAAAGGTTTTTTTTACCATACATTTGCGTTATAATGTCGGAATTTTAAGAAAACCATTTAAATTTAAAAACTTTTGATTGGATGAACATTTCATCTTATCCATAATGTATATGCATAGAAACTTAGCTTAGTCGAGTGGAATTAAACTATTTTCTTAATTAAGAGCTTGTAATTAGCACTCAATATTTAGTAAGTTTGCCGAATATGCACGATAATTAATTTTATGATTTCCGCAACTCGGGATGCAATTATGGAGCTTTGAGATATATACAATTTATGATATAACGATTTTCTATAAATAGGCTGATAAAATTATTACGTGAAAGTGAAAAAGTTCAAGAGATTTAAAATTTAATGAATTTTAAAATCGATAAGCTCTTGAAACATTGAATCTTATTATTCAGATTTCTATGAATTTTTTACTTAATTGATATTTCATTACTTGATTGTTGACAGCCTCTTTCAAGAATTATTAATTACAATTAAACTTTGATATAAATATATTGGATTATATTGTGACAATAAGTGAAATCAAGTAATGAATAATTTTTTATAAAATTAAGCAAAATTTTGAAGTTTATGCTTCTTAATATAAACCTTTTTATATAGGATATATCTATGAAATTCAAATAAAATATAGTATTCTTAAAAACAATATTAAAAAGAAAGATTAAGTAGGTTATTCGGTTAAATTCATTAAAAATATTCCATTCTTTCTTAATATAAACAATTGATAAACAATAAAAAAGTTTACTCTAATTTATCGGAACAACAATCGAAAAATAATTCATTGCTAATAAAGTTCTTAATTGAAATCTCAAGAAAATTGCATCAATAAAAAATTAATCTTAACGATTTCTGGAGCTCTCTCAGGTATAAGCCCAGATTCGTGACCGTAAACATAAGTTTGCAGGTAAGTTCGGAGCACGACTAGCATCTTACGCGCCTCATCAACTTTTACCTTTCTCAATCATCAATTTTATTCCAAAAGAATCTTCGTAAAAGCCGTTTTAAAAACTTTAGTAAAAAACAAGAATAATATTTTAAAAAATCGAAAATAAAAGCAGATACCGATCATAAATAGCCCCGCCCAAAAAGACGCGTTCGCGCGTCGTTCTCAATTGACGTACTTTAAACAACAATGTGCCTGCGTATGTTTTTTTTCTTCAATATCCAACTACTCACCTGTTTCAAAGCACAGTGCAATTAATAATCCCGTGAGCACAGTTATTCTAATACGTGTTAAATCACTCATCTTTAATTTTGTTTGAAAAACACGCGCGCTCACGAAAATAAAGTCCTCCAATTGATAAAATTTTTTTAGGCGCAGAAATATATAAACCGCACCTGAATTAGTTTTCAGGTTAACAAGAAAACTCCTATGTAGAAAGCGTCGTGTATCGTTACCAAAGCGACTTGGCTTTATAGCCTGCTAGTGACTGACTGGACACGACTTTACTAAGGCGGGACTTCTTCGATGACTCGCGCTGAAGCGCTCTGTGTGTTAGTGTGACCAGTATTTTATTGGAGGGGGACCAACATTAATAAGCCTTGGTTGAGCAAGGTAAATAACTGCTTAAAAAATTATTTTTTTAAACTGATTAATCGATTAAAAATTATATTTTTTTTATTATACATATTTTTTTTATTGTATTCTATATATGTATAAAAATTAAAAATTTTAATGAAATTTCCAGAGTATTTTTATAGAAGATCGTAACATAAGTATAGAAGGCCGTTAAAATTTTGCTTTAAAAATAAAAATTGCATTTTAATAATAAAATGTGAAAATATTAATTATTATTCAAGATTTAAAAAAATGAAAAAAGATTTAAAATGAAAAAAAGAAAACACAATAATTATTAAAGAATCTGCTCTGAAAATGTATAGTATAATTATTTTGTTTCTGATAAAATTCAAGTTTTTAAATTTAAAAAAAATCTAAAACTCTAATAAATAATCGATTAAATAACTTAAGGAAATTGTTCTACTGCAATAACAAAAATTTAAACAAGTTCTTATAATGTTCGATTTTTAATTTGATCAAATATGGTCTTGCTTATATACCTACTGTAAAAAAAGATTGTACATATGTCTTCCGTGCTCACTCGGTAGAGTGATAGATTCGCAATCCAAGGACGCGAGTTCGAATCCTGCTCTTGACGACCGATTTATATAAGCACCACTGTATAAGATGCAAGTACTTTTATCACAAACACACTGACGATCTCCGTTGCTAATTAGCATCGCAATTATAGCATAAATACAGCGATGTTAAATAAATAAAAATAAAAAAAGATAAAAAAGATTGCATATATTACCAATCGAATAAAGTTTGAACTGTTTTTTCAGTATTTGTTTATTTATAATTCATTAAAAAAACTCATCATTTTTCAATTTTTATTGCATTTATTGTATAGTTTTTGTAAGTTTCGTAAGTTTTTTTTTTATAAGTTGACATGATATTTTATAAAAAATTATAAAGTTTAACAAAATGTATTAACAATATAATAAAAAATCCAATCACGTACTGCACATACTGTAAAGTAGATAGTAACAAATAAATTACGTAAAAAATTTATCAAATTGCTTAAACTTTCATACTGGAAGACGATTTCTGACTCTTATGTTTTTCAGGATGTTTTTTTATTTTCGATATACTATGTTTTTTGCGCTTTTGTTTAATGTGTGGTGTAATCACCGGTGTACTCACAACCTTAATGGAATGTATTTTCGTAGCTTCACCATGCTCTGATTTTAATTTGTAACGAATCTTTGACATTGCAGATGTTTTCAATTTTTGCGGTCCTGGCTTTTTAATAATTGTGGCTTTTTTAATGATCGTCGATTTCTTCAATAAATTTTTGACTGGCAGTTTAATTCTTGAATTATTTTCTATTGTCTTTATTTTATTGTGCTTGATAGCTTTGTTTTGAGCAAAATTTGACTTTGTATTAACAAGGACCTTTTTGGGTGGAACTAATTTACATTTGGTTTGTACGTGTGTTGTGATAATTTTAGTTGCTATAACTTTGGTATCCGGGTTACTATTTTTTCTTTTAGCCTTATTGTTCTTTAATTTTTTAATACTTCCATAAAGTTTGTTGGCAGTTCGAAAAAATTTTTGTGTATTACTTTTTGATGATAAATTAATAGCCGAGTTTGTACTTGATTTCAACGAGCCTCTATTCACTACATAATCAGATGTTGAATCTTGTGAATTTCGTGATTGTTCACCACCGTTATTCTGCAAAGTTTTAATACTTTCAATGATTTTTTTCAAGTTTTTTTTAAGTTGAATAAATTACTTTATTTTAAAAAAATCATGCTTGGCAAAATAAGATTTACCTAATTTAGATATAAAAGTGACTTTTTTCTTATAAAATTATTTGTTGAAGAAGAAGCGTAGGAAGATAAAAATTAAACAATTAACTAGTATAAAAGTAATATATTTGTTAACCATTTGTCTCATTTTTTTTCTACAAAAACTTTATAAATTATATATTAATGCACATATTCATATATACATATATGTATATACATATATTAAAATCTGTTACTGCTTCATCATTATAGATTATCATCCCTTGTAACATATGTACATATACATACTAATATATACATGTACATGTGATGAAAAACATTACGCTATACATATAGAATTTTATCATTTAATAAATTTGTCTGTTGAATCACTGAACACGTAAAATTTGTTTGTTTTATTATTATTATTATTATTATTATTTTTCAGTCAATCACATTTTGTTATCGAGGAACAAAGCGTGAATAATTATATAAATTATCAAGATATCCAGTAAAGATATTATGCCTTTTTTTTGCTATACTACAGTCTTTCCAGTTATCTATAAATAGAAATAATATCTCGTAAAATAAAAGTCAATTTACTTTTTAAAAGATCACAACGACACAGTGTTTTTAATTGTACATAAAAAATAGTAGTGATATTTTACGAAAATTCTGTGCTCACATAAAAGGCCAAAATTGAATTTACAGTGCGTTTTATCAATAGTCCCTAATATAATAAAAAATTATTTAAATACATTTAATTATTATAAATAAATAATTATTTTTGATTCTGATAATACTATAATACGACTTTCGTTGTTTTTTTTTCAAAACTTTGGTATAATTTTTTATACTTAACATTTACTTTCAATTGAAAACATGGCAACAGTTTAAAATTTTAATTAATCCAAAGTTTCTTTTCAACGCTGATATATTTTAATTATTCTTAATCTTAAAGTAATAGTTATATATTAAAACTTATATTGAAAAATTAAAGTATTATTAATTTATTATGGACTACTGATATGTAATAATTGCAGATATAATATATGCGTTAGGAAGAGTATGACAAGGAAAAAAGCTTTGATTTTAATTAATAAGATGATGATTGAAATAAGTTAATAATGTTTTCTTAAATGAAGATTATTAATATGAATTTTCCATGTCGTAATCTACCCTGTATCCTAAAAAATTGAAAATTAATGTGAAAACAAATTATAATAATGTGCTTATTACAGAATGAAAACATTTTTGTTGAAAATATATTTTAACTTTTCTCATTTAAACAAGCACAAGGAAGCTCTTTATACAAAAGGAAATAATGGAAATTTTTATAAGTTTTTACAAAAACGATTTCAATAACCAAATTATATTAAAAGCATACTATATTAAAATGTATAATCAATGTAATTAAAATTACATTCAATCTATTGAACAATTTTTCTATTAAATGCAATAATCACTTTTTGAAATTATCTTAATAATTTATATTAAAATTGGAATTTTAAACTTGACTTAATAAATTAAATTAAATAACTTTACTTTTCTAAAACTAAATCTTAATTAAATTCATTATTTTAAATTAAATTTTTTACAGACACTTAATTACTACTTGGTAAATAATTAATAGTTGCCTTAAGGCACAATAACTGGTTTTAATCACTTATTTTGCAAAACTCTCAACGTCAGGATAGGATACATTGTCTTATTTCAGCATTTTCAACATCATTATTAACATCATCAACATCAATAACATCATTTTCTATATTAGAAAGATTTACCTTGTTTAAAGGTTTGTTCAACGACGCTTGTTGGTAATGATTAGTAGATATTAATTTCAAATACGATTTAAGACCATTCAGATTTCGATACTGACTATTTGGTAATCGGCTGTTAGGATTATTACTTGTCATATCAAGAATTGATGGTCCTAGAGCTGCTCCAACCTTAAAAAAGATTGTTTAAAATTATTTTTATTTATTTCAATTTTAAATTTATTTTAAAAAATAATGCACAATATATTACATACTTCTTCAAAAACTGTAGGATTATATTTAGGTGGTGCAAATAATTGTCCATGAACTTTATATCCTTCTTTGACTCTAGCAGGTACAGCATTAACTATTCGACCAGTATTATAATTGCATTCTAAAGTATAACTATGTATTAAACCAAAAAGTTTGTAAACAGCAACTCGACCAGAACCCTCTCGAGACATTCCATCACGTTTATCACTAAAATATATTATTATTATTTTATTAATTATTTAATATTTCAATGAAATTTCAAGTAATCAATACTCACACAAGATACATATTTTTTTCAGCAAAGTTGCATGACGTAAAATGAAAATTTGAGTTATTTATGGACATTAATTTAGGCAACAACATACAACTGGAAGAATCTTCTGGATCGTCAAAGTGGTTACCATACATAAAAATGCCTTTCTTTGAGGCATGTCCGTGAAAATCGATATATAAAAAGATTCCAGAATTTCCTGAAGAATTAGCAAGTTGATTAGTTTTATCACCAGATGAACATTTTTGAATATTATCCATAGTTTCTATAGATTGAGATGATATACTTTGATCTTCCATGTACCCTTGACTTTGCACTAAAAAATTAAACTGATGAGATAAAGTATTTATAAATTTTGATTCTCTATCATACTAAAATCAAACTTACACATTGCTTTATCTGACTGCAATAAATTTCTTACAAGACTTCCTTGTTCTATACATTTTTTTCTTTCTTCAAGAGTCATTGACGTTACCTATTTGAAAATTTAATATGTTTATATCAAGTTTAATAAAAAATAAATATTTTAACACATATTTAAATAAAATCTTACCCTTTGGAGCAATTTATTTGTTTCATTTGAAATAGAACTAAATGTACTAATAGTACTTGTATCAAAACTTGTACCAATTTTTTTATGTGCTGTATCAGGAACAAGATCTTCTGGCAAATTGTATGAATGATGATAATATCTAAAATTTAATATGAAATAATAAAAAAAAAAGTAATGCAAATAAATATTAATATTTTTTAATCCAGTACCTAAGTAAACATTTCGCTGCAAATATTGTTGGATGATCTATTTTGGATGGATTTAGGTATAATCGATTAAGATTAACACCTCTTGTGTCCATACGATAATAACCCTGTGCTACCCCATCTGGATTAAGCATTGGTATTAATTTAAAAACGTACAGTCGCCTTAATGTAACAGCTATTTGATCATCTCTATTTAATAAAAAATTTATAAAACCATTCAAAACAAAACTTGATGGGGTTTCTCCTGGATGAACTCTTGCACTTAAAAAAATGATCTGGAAAATAAACATGCAAATTTTAATAAAAACTTTTAAAAAATTATAAAAAATTATAGTATATGATTACTTTTTTGTCATGAAATTTAAAAGGTCTTTCATCATTTTCCTCTGGAAATAAGTCTTTTATCTTGGCCTCTCTTTCTTTCGTAATATTGTAATATGAACTTATTGTCAAAATATCTAGTCTTCGTTTTTCAATTGATTTTATAGCACATTCTCTATGATAATAAATATCATCAGCAAAATGCGTCTTTTGTTTTCCCATTTTTATGTCAATTTTTTTCAAATAGGTTTGCAAGTCAGTATATGAAAAAGGGTACGTAAATGCAAAGTAATGAACAGCATTGGGATTTTCTGAAGTGCGGTAATTAAATGATAATAAAAATTCACCATTCTTGTCATCTGCCTGAAAAAAAGTTAATATTTCAGTATTATTTATATTATAGTATTATACTTAAATTGTAATCATATTTCATAAATTCATGAAAAATATCATTACTATAAAAGTCGGTTTGTCTTTTATTCTCTCCCAATGAGGATGTCCTGGTAACACTTTATATACAGGGCACATTCCTTGACTAAACATTTTTATTTGCTTATTTAAATTAACTAAATTTAGTTTAACAACTACTCCAGGAGTTGCAGCTTTGACTCCAAAATAAAACCAAGTCCTATTATTATTTTGAAACTGTGTTCCATGGCAGTCCTGTTTAGTCCAAAGATCAAATTCGTAACTAGGAGATTCATTTGTCGCGTTTTTATTAGTTTTATTATTTTCATCTTTTTTTCCTGCAAAATAAAAAATTATTTTATAATATTGTTGATAATTTTATGAAAAAAATTTGAAAGTGTAAATGTCACCATTTTCAGCTTTGTTAATGCCATTGTCAATTATGTCAACTTTTTCAACTGATGCCAAATTGGCAGAATCAAAATTATTGTAAAATGTAAAACCTCCACATTGTATATTTTCCTCCATACTTACAATTTATTAAATTATCTGAAAAAACATCAGTACCTTTATTAAATTACTTTTTAAAGTCAATAAACATGAATAAAAATGGTTATGTAAATTGACCTACTTAAATATCGAACATTTGATAAAATGTCAATTTCACTTTTAATTTATATTTAACATACATAATACAATAAATTTTTAATTTAAATAATAACTAAACGTTTTGAGAACATGATTTTGAAGCAAGTTTTCAGTTGCTCTGAAGTTTTGAAAATTGAGCAGGCGATCCATTTTTAACGTGATTAATATCTTCTTTAATATATAAAAATTCACTTTTGTTTTATTTTTATTCTGAATAATTTATATTTATATTATTTTAGCGGACGAGTCCATTTTCTGGACTGCACCATACACCACCAGAAATGCTTTTTATTTAGTTCTCATTTCGTCTGCTATGTGACAACACAAAATTGTTAAAATGTCAACGCCTACAGTACAGTCGCCAAGCGACTGTCGCGCTGCTTCATATTGATCTAAAAATTTAAATTTTCGTAAAATGTAGCATTTTAATTTGATTTTTCATTTATTAAAAATGAATTCAAGCATATTTTGTTTTAAAATTTTTATAATCAGAATCATCGTACCAATTAAAATTTATGATTTATCAATCAATTTATTTGAAATGCCCGCGAAGTAATAAAATGATCGATATAACAACAGTGACGCCAACGTTTAGTCAAATTAACATCCAAAATTTTTTATTATTTTATTTATTTATAGTTCAATAAATTCTATTGTTAAAAAATATTTAAAAAATAATATAAATAATTTTTTATCATTTTTTTATGGATAACATCAATAATCGAAACACAAATTGAACTTCGTTAATAGTCGTGTGATACTTTGGCGATTAACGTAGTGTTTCCTGTTCTTTTTGGCATGGCAGATTAGCTCTGAGAGCTGATGAGACAACTGTTTGTTAAAGTTTATAGTTCTTAATACTCGTTTACCATGCCGAAGAATAAGGGTAAATATATTTAAAAATATTAACATCAATATTAGTGTTGATAAAAAATAAAAATATTGCTGTTTGTTTGTAAAGTAAGCACAATGTTATGGTTAATTTGAGATAACCTGTATTTGTCAGTTGTGCGTACTTTCGTCATACTTACACACATACGTTAAGGACATTGAATTCCAATTTATAAACACATTTCCTTTTAACGATTAGTATATATTTTATTAATTTTTGCATATTAATTCTCTAGGAAAGGGAGGTAAAAACAGGAGGAGAGGAAAGAACGAAAACGAAACAGAAAAACGAGAATTGGTATTTAAAGAAGATGGTCAAGGTGAGATATACAATAAACAACTTTCCTTTGTGCTGTGAATCATTACGTTACTTGAATAAAAAATCAAGTTACGAATAAAAACTATTTTCTTTTTTTAGTTACTATTGTTATTATTGAAATAGTTAAGTCGATTTTTATTAAGTATATTTTTAATATTAATTACATATTTTTTATTTTAGAATACGCACAAGTCACAAAAATGCTTGGAAATGGTCGGTTAGAAGCAATGTGTTTTGATGGAGTCAAAAGATTATGTCACATTCGAGGGAAACTTCGTAAAAAAGTCTGGATTAATCAAGGAGATATTATTCTTATAGGTTTGAGAGATTATCAAGATGCTAAAGCAGACGTAATCCTTAAATATACTGCCGACGAAGCCAGAAACTTGAAAACTTATGGTGAATTCCCAGAAACAGGTAAGATTCCAACTCCAATACTCAATAGCTTTAAATTTATTTCAAGTTTATTGTGTATTTAAATACTATTTTTGTTTTTCAGTTCGTATCAACGACACTGTCACCTTTGTGGAAGATGGTTTTGATGAAGATATTGAGTTCGGTGACGAAATTAGTGATGATGATGAAGATGATGTGGACAATGTAAGAATTTAAATTAATTAAAATAATTTCTCTTTAATTTAAAATTTATTTCTAATTCTTATTAATTTTTTTCAGATCTGATGATCTACAAGTTAAGCAGTGAATAGAA
The DNA here is from genome assembly GCA_017163975.1 of Anastatus disparis. Classification (NCBI taxonomy): domain Eukaryota; kingdom Metazoa; phylum Arthropoda; class Insecta; order Hymenoptera; family Eupelmidae; genus Anastatus; species Anastatus disparis. Next base: position 7,124,068 of record JAFFSR010000226.1, read on the forward strand.
TATTAAATCAGGAATATAATCGACTACTCGATGAAGATGCTGGAGCATTAGTTGCTTGATTAAGGCTAGTATCGAAAAGTCGATGTGTTTAAAATAAATTTTCAAGTTTTTTCGATCCAAGTTGTATTCTTGTCAAAGAAGGTCTGAATTACAAAGTTATTTCCGTTGAAAAATAGGTACTGGTTATTTTATTAATAAATTAAAATCAAAGTCATTTTCATTAATTGCACTGATGGTAACGTAATCTGTGCAAGTTGATTATAATTCTATCTAAGCATGGGTAATGACTCTGATTATAAGAATGTAAAAAGATTATTTATACAATTATAGAGTGAAAAATGAACGTTTTTATGTCAATGTTTTTTAACAGTTTTAGAACTACTCGATCAAATTGTTTATTTAGCAAAAATAATTCTATTATGTATCATTTCATAATATCTGAAATGAATAAAAATATTGTCTAACTATATCATATTGAGTATCTACGTAAATTTCCTTATAATTCCATTCGAAATAATTATTACAAAAAAAGCGTTATCATATCTCGCAATATATCAAACACAAAAATCTGTAATTTAATCTGTATAAATTCCAAAAAAAAGCAAGAACTTATCAAACAGTTGGTTATTGTAAAAAAGACATAACTCCAAAAATAAAAAAACAATAATTTCAAGATAACACTGATACTGTATTTTTAATTGGTAAAAATGCTTCCCTCTGTTGTTACCTTCTTGCTTTCATATTTTAATTTATTCTTAATCAAATTTCATTTTATATTGATCATTTAACAATTTCTACATGTATAATATTGTTTTGATAAAATAAAAAATATAGAACAGTTCAAAATCATGTTATTTCTGTACATTAAATAAATATACAAAAAGAAATTTGAAAATTGATTATTCACATAATTTAGGCTAAAGAAATATAGTAAATAACGGTAATTATCAATTGCACAAGTGGCAATATTTCAACTCCAAATAATTAATATAAAATGTCGTTAATGCTTGAAAAAAAATGTATGCTTTAATTGGGGTTAACTTTAATCTGATAAGAAAAGATATTTGACATTGCTTAAATTTTAAATGCCTGCAGTTTATATTTCTTAATTCCAATTTCGGGCATTTGACTACTGATTTTGAGTTTTGTCATTTCAAAAATAAGTGAAATATTGTGAAATCGATTTACCTATTTGGATGTTTTAAAAAGTCTAACGACGAGATCGGCCATATTTAATTTAGTGTTTCAATGAACATTTAATATTATCAAATTAAGCTGAAATTTATATCATTTTGGTATTTTTAAATTACAATAACCTTCCAATCAAGTATAATTCATTCTTTGTCTACGAATTTTAATTTATGATAATAAAATTTATTATAAGCTTTTAAATCAAAATATTCTGAGATGTAATTGTGCCAAATTTCTTTCTATATAGTTATAAATAATCATCTACTTGAAATAATATTAATAATTACTATTATTATTCGAAAATTTTCTAATTTTTTAATCATATTTTTAATATTTTTTAAATAATCTTATATTAAAAGCTATCAATTTTTTTTCTTCATACTTACCATTAGCTTATCAAATTTAAACTTAACGAATTTTTTTGTTTAATACTGTCCATAAAACTAGTCATAAAAAATAATTTTTAAATTTATATTCTATTATAATTAAAATGTATATTCTCAAGAACTCGGAGAATTGATATAATTTTAAACATAATATTAAATTAAATGTTTGAAGTATTAGTAAAAAGTTGAAATAAATGAATATTAATTTCTAAAAGCTTTTTATTTGGTTCAGAAAAAATGGGATGAAAATAAAATAAATTATAAAATAAATGCGTTAGTAGGTAATGGAACATGATTGACATGAGTTTTTTTTTCTGTGTAAAATATTTAAAATACATATTAGTAGAAGCATTTTCAAGACTTTATTAGATGCATGTGATTGTGCCTTTGGTCCTTAGGTCGGGTGGGCTCTAGGCAAGTCTATTGAATGCAGCACAGTGGACATTATACATTATAATTTTTATAAATCTTGGATGTGTAGACATAATCCATTTTAATATAATATTTTTTTCTTGTATATTAATAGAATATCTTTACGCTAGGAGATTTTTTTTCTAAAGGTAGTTTTATATTTTATATACGTGATCTTTTATTTTCATTCATCTTATTTAATATCGCTTTTTTTTATGTCAACTGTGTTTGACGTCGTTACATTAAAAGCTAATGCTTTTTTTATAATATATAAAGTCAAATTTATTTCTTTTCTTCTCCAACCCTTTTTGAAGGTCATTCAAAAATTTTCTTAAATATATCCAACGTCAAATATATCCAAATTTTTTTTTATCTTTCAGCATCAAGAAGAATAAAAGTTTATAACGGTTACAAAACAGTCATCATTATCTCCTTTTGCCTCTCTACAAATAATAAAAATATTCACCATGCCATTAAAATTGCATAATTATTACAATCGCATTAAATCGTACATTTATTTATATATATAATTTATAGCTAAAAATAATTATAAATATACACAATGAAAAAGATTGTTAGGAAATATATCCATTAAATTAATTCAAATGTACATAATTATTTATCGTTTCGATCGTTTTTTTTTATTTTAAAAACACGATGTCTTGCCATTACCTCAAACCAGAAACTTTGCAGACAATAATAATAATATTTTATAATATATAGTTAAAAGAGAAAAAAGAGGATGTCGAATAATAATTTTTCTTTTTTTTTAATTATTGTGCTTTTTTTTCTCATATAATGCGTTTGTGCTTTGCGGAATGGCAAGTCAGCATACATATATAATCGTTTTAACGCTCTTTTCTTTTAATTCTCTTAATAGAATCATGATAGGATTGCGCAGGAAAGCATATTATTTATTTTAATCTTCGTTTATTTATCTTTTTTTTTTTAATTATTTATTTATTTTTATTTCGCCCACCGAAAGCCGAAGCTCATAGAATTCTTAATGTTTTACAAATTAACAACGATCGCCCCGAAGATGTCGAGCATTACAATAATCATATGTCACTCGATACAACTCGATTGACAAACTAACACGATTTCCTTCTTTCATTTTTTCAAACAATAAATACGTCTTTTAATTTGATTCCTCTTTTATTTCATTTATTTTTTTTTTTGTTATAACATTCTCTAATGCTACATAATTATTTCGCCTCTTCCATCGTTCCATTGCCTGTTTTCATTTATTTTTTTCACCATTGCATTTACTTAACCGTTTGAAGAATTATTTAAAACAGTATCTTTATTTTTCTTCTTCAACATGGACGGGCTGACGTAGTGGGAGACTAGCAATTATATATTATAGCAAAAAAAGCTAGTCAAAAACTAGCTACGAGGTTCTTTTTTTTTCTTATATTTTTCGTCGCTCGAACAAATTAAGGCTATATAAGAGAGAAGAGAGCAGGGCAGGGGAACGAGAGAAGCTTTTATTTTTCCAATTTATTATTTATGTTCTTTAATTTTTTTTTTTCAATTGATTGCTCAATTTTTTTTATCATTATTTTTTTCAAAGTAATAAATGACTCTAGGCCAAAAAGTTTTTTTTTTCAATAATAAGTTCATTGCTGTTTGTGTGTGAGCTTATAACGTTTTCGCGGATAACGCCGCACGGAAGTATATAAGTATTGTTTGTTTTTTTCTTTTAATATATTTTTTTTAGTATATATATCAAGAAAACGAAAACTTCGTAGACGCATTCAAAAAAAGATCGCCAACATCGTTCACCTTTATGTATACTTTATATATATATATATTTATATACTCTATGTATAAAGTGTTCATCATTTTTTTTCTTTTTATTGAAATACACGCTTTTTTTTATTCGAAGACAGAGTTTATTCACTGGCCCTTTCGTTCCTCCGTCATAAATTGATCGACGATCTTTTGCATTGAATCACGTAGATCATCACTTCCGCCGTGCTCGTCACCCGCTGCAGGCACTGACGTCGTCATTACTCTCGTGGTTCGCGTTATCCTAGATTGAAAAATAAATTTTTATGAGTATTGTAATGAATTTTCTTAAAGATTGAAGGAAGTTGGTATTTTTATTCAATGACTTTTCTTGTTTCTTTTTTTTTATTTTGTATGAGGTGTGAATTACTGTTATTAAAAAAAATTGTAATGATCAGGGTAATTATTTATAATTATGAATGAATAGTTGGAGTTTTTCTTTATGTAATGTAAATAATAAAGTTTAAAAATTGTTCAAATTAAATCTCTTCTTAAAAATGACTTTGAAAATTCTTTTAAAAAAAAGGTAAAAAACTTCAATAAATATTTATATTTTATTGAAAAAAAAAGTTAACGAAAAAATACCTTTCGTGTGTTTCGGGGTGAATTTCAGTCGTGGTCGTTTCCATGAAGGTTGGCTCGCTTTGTTGTAAAAAGTCATTTTCTGCGTAAAAAAAAAGAAACATGCAAAAATGTTAAACGCGAATTCACGGGAAAAAAATTATTTTTCCTTTTTCAATGCCAATTTTCTTATGCAAAAAAAAATATAAATAAATACACAGGTGATAAAAAAAGTGTATTTATTTATTAAAAAAAAAAAATTTAATTATCATATCCATAAAATTTGCAATTATTATTCAATTACTATACCTCAATTTTTACATCATGCCCATACAAGGGTTCAAAATACTAGACACATATAAAAAAAGTACCAACATTACTAATAACATTTTGACAAATACAAATCGTACGCACTGTACTTTATTTTACTCAGCCAAATTTTCAATGCAATCTATACGTACTTTTTTGTACGTATGTAGTACGTATTTAGAATTTTAAATAAACATTTATTAAGAATAATACAAACATTACTAAATTTTAAAGCTTTATCAAGTACAGTCTCTCCTTCGATAAAAAAAGTATAAAAAAAGCATTTTATCCTTTTCAATAATTATTTTTTGTAAATATCATATTATTATTATTGATTAAAAAAATAGAATTTTCTTATAATATTATTATAATTAGATGATGAAATGAAAATGTATGATGATGAAGTAAGTATATAATTTTTGTTCAAAGCATAGTCTCTGTTTTTATTTTATTTTAAATTTGCAAGAACAGAAAAGCTTGCTTTGTTTTCGAAGGATCGCTTGTAGCATTCGTGTGTCCGGATGCCATATTTTAGGCGTACAATTTTGTTTTTACTATTTTTTTTCTGCATAAATTATATATAAGTAATAATAAAAAAAATATTTCAAATTAAAAAAAAAATAATAATACCAGTGCTATACGCAGCGAGCTTGTGAAGTAGAGCTAAATAAAAGCTGCCGAAATATTATGTATAAGAAGCAATTTTAGCAATATAATTATTTTAATAATATATCCGTGAAGTAACATACCTAATTATTTTTTGACTTTCAGCTTTTTAGAAAAATATAAAAAGAATACCGTAATTAAAGTTAATATTTTTTTTTTATAAAAATGTAAAAAGAGGGCAGCGATAAAATCAAATTGAACTACATTTCAAAAAATTAAATGAAATTTTATCAAATAATACTACTGTGCTAGTATTGCTAGACGAACGATGAATTGCTAAAAAAAAGAAAAGAAAATTATTGAATAGCATATAATAAATTTTGACGTAACGCTTCTAGAAGTCAGGATTAAATTGTAAAAAACGCTTTTTCTAATTTATTCGCCTAACAATCCTAACTTCATACCTATATAATCGACTTTGTCGTTGGTCCCTCATACACTTTAGCTTTATCTTGAGTTTGTTTTTTAAATTGTCGTGATTGCTAGAAGATTATTAATTGGGAAAAACTAGAAAACATCTTAAAAGTATATATAAAAAGAGGAAATAAACAGAAATATTCTGTCTGCTTTGTTACACTGAAGAGGTCAAGAAATGTGCGAGCAATATAATATCGTTGTAAAAGTTTTGTTAAAAGTATAAGACAGCAAATTTTTAATACTATTAATATCATGCGAGTTTCATTAAAAATATAATCATGCACTACTGATATATAAATATGTACATATTTGATACTTATTATATAGCAAGGTATATCTAAATAGCATGAATTTCCGACGTATCAGAAAAAGAAAGCTTGTTTTAATATATAATCTTACCTTTGAAAAGTAGTATTGTAATGGTTATAACAGTTGATTAGTCATTAAATAAATTGTAAATAATAAACGTACCCGGTATCCCATAGTGATTGACTAGAAAGGGTTCCGGTGACACTGTCAAAAGATTCTGGCTCCAGAGCAAAAATAACAGCAAGTAGGACCACCAATATTGTGACTATTGCGATTATCCGATATGTACAGTTGCATTTATTATTCTCCTTTGTGGGAATGGATTTAACATGACCATTTTGTTGACTTGTGATCTCGTTTCCTACATAATCATGTTGGTCTGCCACGAGTAAATATATCATCCTTTTCGTAAATCTCGAAATTATTCAATGATTTATTCGCGAATGTTTCGGATTGACCAAAATTATAAAAGTTTATTCTTTAGTAATGTTAATTGAAGAGAAAGAAATTAAAAAAAATTATTTTCAAGAATTTAATATTACTAGGTCAATCCAAAAAACTCGTTAAGCATATCGCGAGGATGATGAATGAATATAAATGCCGCACCAAGAAGCGCCCCTTTTATGTAGTTGGAAGAAGTCCCTTTGGCATTTTTTATTACCGCGAGCAAGAAGACCTTGAAGAATCACCACGCAATGAATACTGACACACGCAGTGAACAATAATAATAAAAAAGGCGACGCCTTATATGACACACCCGACACACACCTGTGATTAACCAACGTTGAGAATACCAGACTCTTCGATAGTAATAAAGTCCGCTGAAAAAGCTATTTTTTCATCATTTTTTTTTCTAACTTGTACAAGCTTTGTTTTTCTGTAGGTCTTTTTCATCGATTCAACCAACACCAAATTTGGCGATGTGTTCAAACGATATTTTTAATTCTACTTCTACTACAAAATAATGCAGACTTTACAGACATACTACTATCAAAAGTTTTTTTGATAATGTTAGTAAAATAAAAAAGCATGCAAAAGCTTTAGCAAGAGTTAGAATCTCATAATTTTCGTGTGTATGTGCATACAAAAGCTTAAAACATAAAATCTAAAGCTGTTCACTTAATTTGTTTTAACATAAGGTACATAAAAAAAAATAAGCTGTATTGGAGGATTTTTATCGTTGGCCATCAAAACAAGGCAATGCAACGAATATTCAAGTGTGAGTTATATATAATAACGTACATAGATGCGATGATATATAATATATCTGATAGAGACAACTGGATTCAGCGGGATATGTACATTGCTTACTTAGAAGGTTAGCTGTGAGTGAGGTACCTTGGTCGTCTTCCATTGGGGACAATTCAGCCCCTTCGTGTAGAGCAACATCTGAACCGCTCGAGCTTCCCAATGTACGCCTTCTGTTTGGTGATAATCTTCGACTTCGACGTTGCGGTGAGCCATCACTATCTGTATCGCTTATAGTACCTTGTCTTGAGCCAGTTTTAATATCTTCATTGCCTGATACTGGTGAAACGTCTAATGAAAATTGTGTTTCCCATAGTTCTGCTGGTACACTTGCTTCACCCGAGCTACTCATTGTCCTCCAAGATTCTTGTTTACCGTCGGAATATTGTTTCGTCGTCACTGTTTCGGTTATTGTTCTACTTGATGTTGCATCCTTATCTGGATCTCGTATGTCATAGGCATCTGTAGTGCTTTCCGTTGTTTCTATCGTTGTTATTGTTTTCTTCGTAAACGAAAATATTTCATTAGGTTCTTCATCGGTTTGATTATCTTCACTTGAATGTGGACGCGAATCATTCACATTTTGAAATTCGTTGCCTCTTAAGAATTCTTCGTTTTCAGGCACTTTTGATTTCAACTTTTCAACGGTATCATTATCTTTCGTAAATTTATTGTCATGTTCTATAATATCTTTTCTCAGTGTCTTGTCATTATTAATAATCAAAGATTCCTTTTCGGTAAAAAATTCATATTCTTTTGTAGGCTCCGGAATTTTCGACTTTGGCGAGGGTGATTTCAAATCTAATTTCAAATCGCTTACGTCTGATGATGTCTTGATAGTAGCAGAATGTCGAGGGGCAGGAACGGGTTGCTTTGTTGGAGTAGAAGAAGCATGCCTCTCTACAGTCCCATCAATCTCAGCCGAATCATGCCCTGACCCATCCAAAAGGACACGGACAAGAACAGGAGCAAGGACATAAAGCACATTGATACACACTAAAAATTGTTAATTCTAGCCCAGCTGCATAAGTGGGTCTCTAAGACTTAACAAAATCTGTTTCTTTTGATTCTTTCTCTAATAACGATATGTACTTTTTTAAATGTATTAAACAAATAGAATAAAAATCTCGGATAAAGTTAGTCAAGAGTTAATTAGTACGTATCAACATTGCGATAGGATTAGTCACTTAAAACACTGAATGAAATAGTGTCTAAAACACTTGCCTGTTTTTTACTAAAAGGTACTTTAAAAAATTAATTTGGATATTAATATACTCAAATTGAATTCAACCAAAAATGCTATTTTCAACATAAAACCATAATACAATATTCTAATTAAATTTAAATTATTATTCTATAATAATATTATAATACTGGGAAAATTATTCTATAGTTTATAATTAAAATATACACTGCATATGTACTAAATGGTACCTTTTAAATAAAATACATGCAATATAAGTTAGTGTAGGAAGCGTCAGCATGTGCTAACTATAGAAGATAAAGCTAAATATAACCGAGGGCACCAAAGTATAAGTTTAATATGATGTAATAAACATACTGATCCTTCGACCTAAATCAGTGTGGTGTTTTCCATCATGATAGATGATTTGAAGTGTAATTTGTAAAAGGTACATTACCTGTTTGCTTCATCGAACGTGCATGATCCACTAAAAGTTCTGCTCGTTTGACTGCTTCCTCCGTTATATCTGAAATTCACAAATTTAATAATGTTAGTTTATCACTTGCATTAACTATTGGAACATTAAAAGCAGTGATTTAACAGAGATTAGGATGAATGATGTTTTCCCTGCATGGTATACCTCGGATCATGCTTCACTAGTCTGTGGTTTTCCTGTTAATTTTAATGAGAATTCATTACTTACTTTAAAATAGTTCTTTTTTTTCAAACTCGTGATTTTTATGCTTTGCTAAATAATAATAAAAGAAATGGGGGAAAAGAAATAATATAAAGGGTAAAAAATTAAAATCGTGATAAAGGCATGTGTCTTTTCTTATTATTTTTAATCCAACTCTCGCCAATAGGTGTGCGAAACAGCGCAAAAACCTGGAATCATGCATCAAACTCAGGTAAAAAAGCTATTAAAAATTAAAAAGACACAAAATGTTCACAAAAATATTGTGGTTTTATATCACATGAACTCAATGAAAAGACACTTCATTATGAGATGGAAATTTGGATTTAACATTTACAAATCTATCTTTAATCTTGGACATTTATAACATGTCTATAACGCGTTAATCTTAATTCAAGGGCGATTATCAAGATTAAAGAAGTTATTAGGCATTGTTAAAAAATGAAAATACAGAAAAATGGATGGTTGCTTATCGTACGATATCATGATTAATTGATTTTAAAAATTCTATTACTACATATGAGTGTTATAAAAACATAAGTCTATTTTAAAAATTTAAAATTATTAATATAAATGGATATTAATATTAAAAGATAATGCAGTAATAGTTTTTAGAATCACATATGATATATGTGAACTAAAGGTTACAAAAAGCATTAACTTAATTAATCATGTTACACACAGCTGGTATATAATATATTTATGTAATATATGTACGTATATAACACAATTATTGCAAGATACCTTTACTGCTATTGTCAGTGAACTCTGCAGGGCTGGGTGGTGGGGTCGTTGCCGTCCGCACAGACTTTCTTACGACTGTGGTGACGGTTTGATGTGCGTGAGGTTCAGAATGTGATAAGCTACTAGAAATTTCGCTTGATACTATTGTCACTTTTTGTTCTGTAATTTTTATATCAGATCTTACTATTTCTTGGTAAGACTTAATGTCTTGTGGAATGCTTTGTATTTTTTGTGGTACGTTAGATGTGCTAGATAATGAATTTGAAGATTCCAATTTTATATCTGATTCTAAAGCAACATCATCTCTAATTTTACTTGTATCACTAATACTTGGAGTCACATCGTAACTACCGGAAGGTCTGGATTCTTTAGATTCTCTTTTCGTATCTTCCCAAAATTTACCAGTTGCATCTTTGATACCTTCAGCGGCATTATCTACTTCTTTTGCTATTTTATGCGTAGCTCCTTTAGTTTTTTTCACAATATTTGATATTACACCTCCTTTTTTATTTTTTTTTACTTTATCTATTTTCTTCGTGTCTGACGTATCTCGCTCTAAAGAACTTCTAGCCGAACTTGTTTCAGAACTGGATGAACTTTGTCTAACAGGAAAACTATCATTTGTCATGGATGCTAAATTTCTTGAATCTTCAAGTAAGTTCAAAGTAGCAGCTTTTGCATCAGTTAAGTATATACTATCAGTCTTTTTTGCAGTCACTAAGTCTTTACCGTCTGTTTTAAGAGAAGACTCATCGGGTAAATAAGTTGATGAATCACTTGTGATTCCTTCGCTCAAAACGTTAGAAATATATACAGTACGTTCAATTGTATCAGATTTCGGAACAGTGCTATCTAATTCATTATTACTTATATTTACATCTGTTTTTTTAATCACCGTTTGGTGTGTAGGATGTTGAATTATTTTAGTAGTATCTATCGTTTGATATTCTCGATGTCCAACAATTGGTTTTGTACTTTTATTGTTGTCTTCTTCTGTTAAATTTATTCTCTCGAATTCTTCAACATATTCTTTAATATCATCGGGAGCTTGTTCTGAAGCATGTTTATTTCCTTTAAACATACCAGATAAGAAACCACCTGTTTTTTCTTTACTTCTTTTTATCGTAACTTCAGCAGCATCTTTTGTATCTTTGATTACCTTGGAAGATTTCTCTTGTGTTTTTTGTGAAAGTTCTGTAACATTAGCTGATGCCATTTGGGTAGCGTCTTTTACTTGGTCGTTTATTTTTTCACCTTTCTTTTTTATTTCTTTTTCAGTTTTTGTTACTTTCTCTGCTAATGTATCTTTCTCATTTTTCAAATCTTTGGCAGCTTTATCTGCAGCTTTCTTAGCTTCTTCAGCAGCTTTAGCAGTTGCCCTCTTGACTTTTTCTTCTTCTTCTATGGCTTCTTGTTTAGTTTCTTCAACGAATTCTTTAACTTCATCACTAACTTCTTCAGCAGCATGTTTCGCTCCTTTAAATATACCAGACAAAAAGCCACTAGATTTCTCTTTATCTTTTTTAATCGTTTTAGAATATTTTTCTCCTAAATCTTCGGCCTTTTTATCGATCTCTATTTCAGTTTCTATTATTTTTGATGCTAATTTGTCTTTATCGTCCTCAAAATTTTTGATAGCCTTATTCGCTGCCTTACTTGAGTCATCAGCAACTTTATCCGTGGCCAAAATAAGTTTTTCTTCTTCTTCGAGTATTTTTTGCGTAGTATCATCGGTAAGTTGTTTAACCTCATCACTGGTTTCATCAGGGGCGTGTTTTGTTCCTTTGAATATACCAGATAAGAAGCCACTTGTTTTATCTTTACCTTTTTTTACGGTGTCTTCAGCCGAATCTGCAGCACCCTTGACAGTTTTCAAAGTTTTTTCTCTTGCTCCATGAGAAGTTTCTGTAATTTTAGCAGAAGTCTTTTCCGTTATATCTTTCGCTTCTTCCTTCATCTTATGAGCTCGCTGTTTTATTTCATCTTCAGATCCTGCTACTTTCGCGGCTAATTGATCCTTTCCGTCTTTCAATCCTTTAGTGATTTTGTCAGATTCTTTCTTAGCGTCCTCAGATACTTTGATGACCTCTTTTTCAGTGTTTTCAGTTATTTTAAAAGTTGTTTTCTTAGCATCATCAATAGCTGCATCAGCTGCTTTTTGGGCATCTTTAAAAGTCTTATCTGCAGCTTTCTTAGCTTTCTCCTCTTCATCAAGAGCTTCTTGCTTCGTTTCCTCTACGAATTCTTTGACTTCTTCGTTAATGTCTTCAGCTGCGTGTTTGACGCCTTTGAAAATACCAGAAAGAAAACCACCAGTTTTTTCTTTACCTTTTTTGATTGCATCTTCAGTAGAACCAAGAGCGTCTTTAACACCTTTAGAAGATTTTTCTTTCGTTTCAATTGAAGCATCAATTATTGCAGCAGAAGCTTTTTCAGTAGCATCCTTTGTCTTATCTTTTAGTTTTTCAGCTTTGCTTTTTATTTGTTCTTCAGATTCCGTTACTTTTGCTGTTAATTTATCTGTTTTGTCACTGAGATCTTTTGCTACTTTGTCAGCTGCCTTCTTAGTTTCTTCTGCGGCTTTATCTGTAGCTTTTTTCATTTTCTCCTGTTCTTCAATGGCTTCTTGTTTAGTTTCGTCAACGAATTCTTTAACTTCATCACCAACCTCTTCAGCAGCATGTTTGGCTCCTTTAAATATTCCGGATAGGAAACCACCTGTTTTTGCCTTACCCTTCTTATATGATGTATCTGCAGTATCTGAAATCTCTGTATCTAGCTCAGATGTTTTTTCTTTTGTATCATGTACTATTTTATCAGCTGTTTCTTTTCCTCCTCTTAAGACATCATCAGCTACTTTTTTAATTTCTTCTTTTGCTTTTATTGCTTCCTGTTTCGATTTTTCGGTATACTCGTTAGGATCTTCGATATTCGTTTGCATATCCATTAAAAACTGTTTCGTCGTTTCAATAGTAGTATCTACTGGAGCTTGTGGAATTGTAATTAATTCTTTTTCTGCATCTGATGTCAATTTAGAACTTTTTTTACCAGATTCATCACCAGATTCATCGTCGGAATGTTTGGAACCTTTAAAAATACCTGAAAAGAAACCACTAGCTTTGGTCTTGCCTTTTTTGATTGCGTCTTCAGATGAATGAGCTGCATCTTTAACAGCTTTGGAAGATTTTTCTTTTACTTCATTTGATACTTCTATAACATTAGCAGATACCCTTTCGGCAACGTCTTTTGTTTCATCTTTAACATGTTGAGCTTGCATTTGAAATTCTCCCTCAGCTTCCACGGCTTTAGCAGCTAATTTATGTTTCTCATCTTCCAAATCTTTTTCTGTTTTATCCACAGCCTTTTTTGCATCTTTAATAGTTTTGTCTGCTATTTCTTTAGCTTTTTCTCCATCTCTAACGGCTTCTAGTTCAGTTTCATTAACGAATTCTTTGACACCGCCATTAACTTCCTCGACAGCATGCTTTGTTCCTTTGAATATGCTAGAGAAGAAACCACCTGTTTTTTCTTTGCCTTTTTTTATGGTATCTTCAATAGAATCAGCAGCGTCTTTAACTGCTTTCGAAGATTTATCTTTTGTTTTTTGTGAAACCTCTTCGACTTCAGCAGATACCTTATCTGTAGCCTCTTTAGTTTTATCTTTTATTTTTTCTGTTTTCATTTTTAATTCTTTTTCAGTGTGTTCTGCCTCAGCTGCTAATTTAACTTTTTGATCTGCTAGATCTTTTGCTCCTTTATCTGCCACCATTATAACTTTCTGTTCTTCTTCAATGGCTTTTTGCTTAGAATCTTCAACAAATTCTTCTATATCTTGACCTACTTCTTCAACAGTATGTTTTGCTCCTTTGAATATACCCGATAAGAAACCACCAGTTTTTTCTTTACCTTTTTTGATTGAATCTTCAGTAGAATCAAGAGTATCTTTAACAACTTTAGAAGATTTTTCTTTTGTTTCGATTGAAGCATCAATTATTGTAGCAGAAGCTTTTTCAGTAGCATCCTTTGTCTTATCTTTTAGCTTTTTAGCTTTACTTTTTATTTGTTCTTCAGATTCCGTTACTTTTGCTGTTAATTTATCTGTTTCGTCACTGAGATCTTTTGCTACTTTGTCAGCTGCCTTCTTAGTTTCTTCTGTGGCTTTATCTGTAGCTTTTTTCATTTTCTCCTGTTCTTCAATGGCTTCTTGTTTAGTTTCGTCAACGAATTCTTTAACTTCATCACCAACCTCTTCAGCAGTATGTTTGACTCCTTTAAATATTCCGGATAGAAAACCACCTGTTTTTGCCTTACCCTTCTTACGCGATGCGTCTACAGTATCTGAAATTTCTGAACCTGATTCTGGCGTTCTTTCTTTTGCATCATGTAATACTTTATCAGCAGACTTTTTTCCTCCTCCTAAGACATCATCAGCTACTTTTTTTATTTCTTCTTTTTCTTTTATTACTTCCCGTTTCGATTTTTTGGCATACTCGTTAGGATCTTCGATATTCGTTTGCATGTTCATTAAAAACTGTTTTGTTGTTTCAATAGTAGTATCTAATGGAGCTTGTGGGATTGTTATTAATTCTTTTTCTGCATCTGATGTCAATTTAGAACTTTTTTTACTAGTTTCATCACCAGATTCATCATCGGAATGTTTTGAACCTTTAAAAATACCTGAAAAGAAACCACTAGCTTTTGTCTTGCCTTTTTTGATTGCGTCTTCAGATGAATCAGCTGTATCTTTAATAGCCTTGGATGATTTTTCTTTTACTTCATTTGATACTTCTACAATTTGAGCAGATGCTCTTTTGGCAACGTCTTTTGTTTCATTTTTCATTTCTTCTGCTTTTATTTGGAACTCTTTTTCAGTTTCCTTTGCTTCGTCATCTAATATTTGTTTTTTTTCTTCAAAATCTTTTCCTGTTTTATCAGCAGCCTTTTTTACATCTTTAACAACTTTATCTGCTTTTTTCTTAGCTTTTTCTTCTTCTTCGATTGCTTCTTGTTTAGTTTCTTCAACAAATTCTTCAATTTCATCACCGACTTCCTTAGCTGCATGTTTTGCGCCTTCAAAAATACCGGAAAGAAGACCCCCACTTTTCTTTTTACCTTTCTTAATACTATCTTCAGTAGAATCAGCAACATCTTTGGCTGCTTTTAACGACTTATCTTTTATTTTGTGAGAGACTTCTCCAATTTTAGAAGCTGTTTTATTCACGTCATCTTTTGTTTTATCTGTTATCTCTTCCACCTTGATCTTCAGTTCTATTTCTTTTTCTGCTACTTGAGATGTTAATTTATCTTTCTCTTTAGCTAAGTCTTCAGTTTTTTTATCCAGTAATTTCTTAGCTTTCTGTTCTTCTTTAATCGCTTCTTGCTTAGTTTCTTCAGCAAATTCTTCTATTTCATCACCTATTTCTTCTGCAGCGTGTTTAGTACCTTTGAATATACCGGAAAGAAAACCGCCAGTTTTTTCTTTACCTTTCTTAATTGTGTCTCCAGCAGATTCAGCTGCATCTTTGACAGCTTTGGTAGATTTTTCTTTTGCTTCATGTGAAACATCTCCAATTTCGCTAGATATTTTTCCAGTAGTCTCTTTTATTTTATCTTTTGTTGTTCCAGCTTTCATTTTCAATTCCTTTTCTGTATCCGATACTACGGCACTCAATTTAGTTTTTTCATCATCAAAATCTTTTTGTGCCTTGCTTATAGCCATTTTAGTCTTCTCTTCTTCTCCAATGGCTTCTTGTTTAGTTTCTTCGACAAATTCTTTTACTTCGTCATTAACTTCTTCAGCAGCGTGTTTTGCTCCTTTGAATATGCCGGATAGGAAACCACCAGTTTTTTCTTTACTTTTCTTTATGTTATCACCAGTAGAATCAGCAACATCTTTGCCTATTTTCAAAGTTTTATCTTTTGTTTCATGTGCAACTTCGGTAACTTTAGCAGATACTTTTTCAACAGAATCTTTTGTTTTGTGTCTTATCTCCTCAGCTTTAACTTTTACTTCTTTTTCTGTTTGTGCTGCCTTAGCTGTTAATTTATCTTCTACGTCTTTTAAATCTTTTGCTGTTTTCTCAGTGGCTTTTTTAGCTTTCTGCTCTTCCTCAATCGCATCTTGCTTCGTTTCTTCAACGAATCCTTCTATTTCATCACCAACTTCTTCAGCAGCATGTTTTACTCCTTTTAATATACCCGATAAGAAACCACCAGTTTTTTCTTTACCTTTTTTGATTGAATCTTCGGTAGAATCAAGAGTATCTTTAACAGCTTTAGAAGATTTTTCTTTTGTTTCGATTGAAGCATCAATTATTGTAGCAGAAGCTTTTTCAGTAGCACCCTTTGTCTTATCTTTTAGTTTTTCAGCTTTGCTTTTTATTTGTTCTTCAGATTCCGTTACTTTTGCTGTTAATTTATCTGTTTCGTCACTGAGATCTTTTGCTACTTTGTCAGCTGCCTCCTTAGTTTCTTCTGCGGCTTTATCTGTAGCTTTTTTCATTTTCTCGTGTTCTTCAATGGCTTCTTGTTTAGTTTCGTCAACGAATTCTTTAACTTCATCACCCACTTCTTTAGCAGTATGTTTGGCTCCTTTAAATATTCCGGATAGAAAACCACCTGTTTTTGCCTTACTCTTCTTATGCGATGCATCTACAGTATCTGAAATTTCTGAACCTGATTCTGGCGTTCTTTCTTTTGCATCATGTAATACTTTATCAGCAGAGTTTTTTCCTCCTCCTAAGACATCATCAGCTACTTTTTTTATTTCTTCTTTTTCTTTTATTACTTCCGGTTTCGATTTTTTGGCATACTCGTTAGGATCTTCGATATTCGTTTGCATGTCCATTAAAAACTGTTTTGTCGTTTCAATAGTAGTATCTACTGGAATATGTGCAATTCTAATTAATTCTTTTTCTGCATCTGATGTCAATTTAGAACTTTTTTTACTAGTTTCATCACCGGATTCATCGTCAGATTGCTTTGAACTTTTAAATATGCCAGTAAAGAATTTGCTAGTTTTGTCTTTTCCTTTTTTGATAGCAGTATCAGCAGAATCAGCAGCGTCTTTGATAGTTTTGGAAGATTTTTCCCCAATTTCATGCGAAGTTTCAGTAATTTTCGCAGTTATCTTTTGAGCAGCATGTTCAGGTTCATCTTCAATTTTCGATGTTTTATTTTCGATTTCTTTTTGAGCATCTGCTGCGATTTTATCTGCTGTTCCTTTAACGTGTATAGCTGCATCACCTACAACTTCTTCAACATTCCTTGCTCTTTGATGCAATACTTTTTCAAAATCTTCAGCAGCCTTCTTAGCTTCACGCTCTTCTTCAATTGCTTCTTGTTTAGTTTCTTTAACAAATTCTCCTATTTCATCACCAACTTCATCAGTAGCGTGCTTTGCTCCTTTAAATATACCGGAAAGAAATCCACCAGTTTTTTCTTTGCCTTTCTTAATTGTATCTCCGGCAGATTCAGCTGTATCTTTGAAAGCTTTGTTAGATTCTTCTTTTGCTGTATGTGAAGCTTCTGCAACTTCAATAGATATTTTTTCGGCACTTTCTTTCGTTTTATCTTTTATCTTCTCACCTTTCTTTTGAATTTCTTTTTTTGTTTCTGCTTTTTTAGCAGCTAATTTATTTTTTTGCTCTGCCAGATCTTTTGTTGCTTTATCTACTGCATTCTTAGCATCTTCGGCAATTTTTTTAGCTTGCTGCTCTTCCTCAATAGCTTCTTGCTTAGTTTCTTTAACAAATTCTTCTATTTCATCGCCAACTTCTTCAGCAGCGTGTTTTGCTCCTTTGAATATACCAGAAAGAAATCCGCCCGTCTTCTCTTTACCTTTCTTTAAAGCGTTTTCAGTAGAATCAGCAGTATCTTTAATTGCTTTGGAAGATTTTTCCTTTGTTTCGTGCGAAACATCTTTAATCGTAGCAGATGTCTTTTCGGTTGCATCCTTTGTTTTATCCTTTACCTTTTCAACTTTCATCTTTAATTCTTTTTCAGTTTCTGCTGCTTTAGTTTTTAATTTATCTTTCTCTTGAGCTAGATCTTTTGCAACTTCATCCGCTTCTTTTTTAGCCTTCTCTTCTGCTTCGATTGCTTCTTCTTTAGTTTCTTCAACGAATTCTTTAGCTTCGTCGCCAACTTCTTCAGCAGCATGCTTTGCTCCTTTAAATATTCCAGAAAGAAATCCGCCTGTTTTTTCTTTACCTTTTTTAATAGTATCTTCAGCAGATTCAGCAGCATCTTTGACAGCTTTAGTAGATTTTCCTTTGGCCTCATGTGAAACTTTTACAGCTTCAGCAGAGATTTTCTTAGCACTTTCTTTCGTGGTATCTTTTATCCTTTCACTTTCCGTTTGAATTTCTTTTTTAGTTTTTTCTATTTTAGCCGCTAATTGGTTTTTGTCTTTCACCAGATCCTTTGTTCCTTTATCTACTGCATTTTTAGCATCCTCAGCTAGTCTTATAGCATTCTGCTCTTCTTCAATCGCATCTTGCTTAGTTTCTTTAACGAACTCTTCTATTTCATCACCAACTTCTTCAGCTGCGTGTTTTACTCCTTTGAAAATACCGGATATGAAACCGCCAGTTTTTTCTTTTCCTTTCTTGATTGCATCTTCAGTAGAATCAAGGGCATCTTTAACACCTTTAGAAGATTTATCTTTCGTTTCAATCAAAGCATCAATTATTGTAGCAGAAGCTTTTTCAGTAGCATCCTTCGTCTTATCTTTTAGTTTTTCAGTTTTGCTTTTTATTTGTTCTTCAGATTCCATTACTTTTGCTGTTAATTTATCTGTTTCGTCACTGAAATCTTTTACTACTTTGTCAGCTGCCTTTTTAGTCTCTTCTGCGGCTTTTTTTACCTTCTTCTGTTCTTCAAAAGCTTCTTGTTTAGTATCTTCGGCAAATTCTTTAACTTCATCTCCCACTTCTTCAGCAGTATGTTTAGCTCCTTTAAATATTCCAGATAGAAAACCACCAGTTTTTGCCTTACCCTTCTTATATGACGTATCTGCAGTATCTGAAATCTCTGTACGTAGCTCTGATGTTCTTTCTTTTGCATCATGCAATACTTGATCAGCAGTCTCTTTTCCTTCTCTCAAGACATCATCAGCTACTTTTTTAATTTCTTCTTTTGCTTTTATTGCTTCCTGTTTCGATTTTTCGGTATACTCGTTAGGATCTTCGATATTTGTTTGCATATCCATTAAAAACTGTTTCGTCGTTTCAATAGTAGTATCTACTGGAGCTTGTGGAATTGTAATTAATTCTTTTTCTGCATCTGATGTCAATTTAGAACTTTTTTTACCAGATTCATCACCAGATTCATCGTCGGAATGTTTTGAACCCTTAAAAATACCAGAAAAGAAACCACCAGCCTTTTCTTTACCTTTCTTTATTGAGTCTTCAGAGAAATCAGTAGCATCTTTGAATGCCTTAGAAGATTTTTTCTTTGTGTCATCTGATAATTCTGTAACTTTTGCGGATACATTTTCAGTAGCATCTCTTGTTTTATTTGCTATGTGTTCAGCCTTTATTTTTAATTTTTCTTCTGTCTGCGCGGCTTTCGCCGCTAGCTTATTTTTCTCATCATCGAGATCCTTTTCTGCTTCATTCACAGCTTTTTTAACCTTTTTCTCTTGTTCTATTGCCTTCTGTCTTGTTTCCTCTACCACATCAATAACATCATCATTAACCTCTTCGGCAGCATGTTTTGTACCTTTGAATATGCCGGATAAGAAGCCACCTGCCTTTTCCTTACCTTTCTTTGCAGTATGTTCGACAGAATCAGCAGCATCTTTGACTGCTTTCGAAGACTTTTCTTTACTTTCTTGGGAAACTTCTCCAAGTTTGTCTGATGCTTTTTCAACAGTATCCTTCGCTCTATCTTTGAGTTTTTCAGTTTTTACTTTTAATTTTTCTTCAGATTCCGCTGTTTTAGCTGCTAAACGAGCCTTTTCTTCTGCTAAATTCTTGGCCACTTTATCAGCTGCTTTCTTGGCTTTCTGCTCTTCTTCAATCGCATCTTGCTTCGTTTCTTCAACAAATTCTTCAATTTCATCACCAACTTCTTCAGCAGCGTGTTTCACTCCCTTAAATATACCAGAAAGGAAACCACCAGTTTTTTCCTTACTTTTTTTCATGGTGTCTTCAGCAGAATTAGCAGCATCAGTGATTACTTTGGAAGATTCATCTTTCATCTCATGTGAAACTTCTGTAACTTTCGCAGATGTCTTTTCAACAGCATCTGTTGTTTTATCTTTAATCTTTCCCACTTCCATCATTAAATCTTTTTCAGCTTCGGTTACTTTTGTTGCTAATTTATCTTTCTCACTTTCTACTTCTTTTATAGATTTGTATACTGATTTTTTAGTATCTTCAGTTGATTTGATAACTTCATCCGCTTCTTTGATGGCCTCTTGCTTTGTTGTTTCTAGAAATTCTTTCACTTCATCACTAATTTCATCAGATGAGTGTTTTGCACCTTTAAATATGCCTGACAAGAAACCACTAGTTTTCTCTTTACCTTTCTTTATATTATCTTGAGTCGAATCAGCAAGATTGTCAGCCGCTTTTGAAGCATCATCTTTCGTTTTTTGGGAAACTTCTGTAAGTTGAGTAGATGACTTTTCTATAGTATCTTTTGCTGTATCTTTCAGCTTATCTGCATTTATTTTCAATTCATTTTCAGTTTTTGTGATTTCAGCTACTAATTTAGTTTTCTTTTTTGCTAGATCTTTTGCAGCTTCTTCCGCTGCTTTTTTAGCCTTCTCTTCTTCTTCATTTGCTTCTTGTTTAGTTTCTTCAACGAATTCTTTAACTTCGTCACCAACTTCTTCAGCAGCGTGTTTTGTTCCTTTAAATATACCGGAAAGAAAACCACCTGTCTTCTCTTTACCTTTCTTTAAGGCATTTTCAGCAGAATCAGCAGTATCTTTAATTGCTTTGGAAGATTTTTCCTTTGTTTCGTGTGAAACATCTATAATCGTAGCAGATGTCTTTTCGGTTGCATCTTTTGTTTTATCCTTTATCTTTTCAACTTTCATCTTCAATTCATTCTCAGTTTCTGTTGCTTGAGCTTTTAATTTATTTTTCTCTTCAGTTAGATCCTTTGCTGCTTTGTCCGCTGCTTTTTTAGCCTTCTCTTCTTCTTCAATTGCTTCTTGTCTAGTTTCTTCAACGAATTCTTTAACTTCATCACTAACTTCTTCAGCAGCGTGTTTTGTTCCTTTAAATATACCAGAAATAAAACCGCCTGTCTTCTCTTTGCCTTTCTTTAAGGCGTCCCCAGCAGAATCGGCCGTATCTTTAATTGCTTTGGAAGATTTTTCCTTTGTTTCGTGTGAAACATCTTTAATCGTAGCAGATGTCTTTTCGGTTGCATCTTTTGTTTTATCCTTTACCTTTTCAGCTTTCGTCTTTAATTCTTTTCCAGCTTCTGCTGCCTTTGTTTTCAATTTATCTTTTTCGTCAATTAGATCCTTTGCTGCTTTATCAGCTGCTTTTTTAGCCTTCTCTTCTTCTTCAATTGCTTCCTGTCTAGTTTCTTCAACGAATTCTTTAACTTCATCACCGACTTCTTCAGCAGCGTGCTTTGCTCCTTTGAATATACCAGAAAGAAAACCGCCTGTCTTGTCTTTACCTTTCTTTAAGGCGTCTTCAGCAGAATCGGCAGTATCTTTAATTGCTTTGGAAGATTTTTCCTTTGTTTCGTGTGAAACATCTTTAATCGTAGCAGATGTCTTTTCGGTTGCATCTTTTGTTTTATCCTTTACCTTTTCAGATTTCGTCTTTAATTCTTTTCCAGCTTCTGCTGCCTTTGTTTTCAATTTATCTTTTTCGTCAATTAGATCCTTTGCTGCTTTATCCGCTGCTTTTTTAGCCTTCTCTTCTTCTTCAATTGCTTCCTGTCTAGTTTCTTCAACGAATTCTTTAACTTCATCACCAACTTCTTCAGCAGTGTGTTTTGTTCCTTTAAAAATACCGGAAATAAAACCGCCTGTCTTCTCTTTACCTTTCTTTAAGGCGTCTCCAGCAGAATCGGCAGTATCTTTAATTGCTTTGGAAGATTTTTCCTTTGTTTCTTGTGAAATATCTTTAATCGTAGCAGATGTCTTTTCGGTTGCATCTTTTGTTTTATCCTTTATCTTTTCAACTTTCATCTTCAATTCATTCTCAGTTTCTGTTGCTTGAGCTTTTAATTTATTTTTCTCTTCAGTTAGATCCTTTGCTGCTTTGTCCGCTGCTTTTTTAGCCTTCTCTTCTTCTTCAATTGCTTCTTGTCTAGTTTCTTCAACGAATTCTTTAACTTCATCACTAACTTCTTCAGCTGCATGTTTTGCCCCTTTGAATATACCAGACAGAAATCCTCCTGTTTTTTCTTTACCTTTCTTAATATTGTCTTCAGTAGAATCAGCAACATCTTTGATTGTTTTGGAAGATTCATCTTTGATCTTACGTGAAACTTCTGTACCTTTAGCAGACGTTATTTCAATGGCATCTTTGGTTTTATCTTTTAACTTTTCAGCCTTGACTCTCAATTCTTTTTCAGCTTCCGCTGCTTTACCTGCTAATTTATCTTTCTCGTCTTCCAGAGCTTCTTCTGCTTTTTTCTCCTTTTCTATAGCCTCTTCTTTAGTTTCTTTAGTAAATTCGTTAACTTTATCATCAATTTCTTCAGTAGCGTGTTTTGTACCTTTAAATATACCGGAAAGGAATCCACCTGTCTTTTCTTTGCTTTTTTTAATGGTATCCCCAGTAAAATCTGTAGCATCTTTAACAGATTTTGATGTCTTTTCCCTTGCTTCATGTGAAGCTTCTATAACTTTTTTGGATGTTTCCTCGGCAGCATCAATTGTTTGATCCTCTACTTCTTTAACTTTCTTTTCCATTTCTTTTTCTGTCGAGGAGACTTTATCTATTAGTTTATCTTTACCATCCTTAATTTTTTTAGTGGATTTAACAACAGCTTTTTTAGTCTCAATATTCGATTTATCAATACCTTTTTTAGTATCTACTGCTGCTTTATTTGCTGCTTTTTTTATATTTTCCTCTTCTTCTATAGCTTCCTGCTTCGTTTCCTGTACGAATTCCTTGACCTCATCGCTAACTCCTTCAGCAGCATGCTTGGCTCCTTTAAATATACCAGATAAGAA
Source organism: Anastatus disparis (assembly GCA_017163975.1). Lineage (NCBI taxonomy): Eukaryota > Metazoa > Arthropoda > Insecta > Hymenoptera > Eupelmidae > Anastatus > Anastatus disparis. The sequence goes on from JAFFSR010000226.1 coordinate 7,147,137, forward strand.
ACCACCTGTTTTTTCTTTATCTTTTTTAATTGCAGCTTCACTGGCGTCTGAAGGATCCTTAACCGATTTACTAGGTTTATCTTCTATGTAATGTGGAACTGGTTTTGTTTTAGAGGAATCTGTTTCTAAGGTTGTATTCTTTGGACTTTTCTCGTTTTCTTCTAATGTCAAGGTGTGTTTGTATAAGTACGCAGATTTATATGGACACGCATCAATGACGCCGGCTACATTTCTGCTATCTTCTAAAAATTTCTGGGTTGCTATTTTTATGCTGTCATCTTTTGCAATTTTAAAATCAATAGGCTGTTCCGTTATTTCCATTTTCGGACTCTTAACTGTATGTAATATTTCTCCAGATTTTTCTACGGTATATGTATCTGCAGTTTTTATATCATACGTTTCCCTATGTGGGTCATTCATGGAACGGTCTTTAGAATCCTTTTTTAACTTTTTAGATTCCAATTTTTCTATTATTTTTTTATCTTCATCTCCGCTGTCGAAAGATATCTCTTTTGATACACTTTGTTCTCTAGATTTACTCGACTTTTTATTTTTCAATTTCGGACTTTTAAATATATTGAATATACCACTTGATTTTTCATGATCTTTGATAGGTTGATCTAATGAATTTCCTTGCCCATTCACAAGCAATTCTGGTTCTTGCATTTTTTGCACTTCTGGATTTCTTAATATTTTCAAATCATCTTCAACGTCAGCATCAATAAGATCAATTCGTTGTAGAGCTGGATCATTAGTATTATCGGTGTTTATACGTACATCATGTAAAAACTTTTCAGTAGTTTTCCTTGTTTCTTCGTCACCGCTATCAAATGATACTTCATTAGAAGATTGCTTTTCTTTTGAATGACTTCTTTTTTTAACTTTTGACTTGGGACTTTTAAAGATACCAAAGAATCCAGCATTCTTTTCTTTTCCGGTATCTTCCGAATGTTTTTCAGATGCTTTATCAATTTCTTTTATTTCTACTTTTTCATAATCTATACTATCCTGTTTTGTATTATTAATTTGTCCGATTGGTCTTTCATAATCTTTATCAAACATATTAGAAGATTGTTTCATATCTTCTAAAAGTTTAATTGTTGCATTTTTAGATTCTTCATCTCCACTATCAAATGAAACATCTTTTGAGTCCTTCGATTTATCTTTCCTCAGTTTTGGTGATTTGAAAATTCCTGAGAATATACTGCTGGATTTATCTTTAACTTTTTTACCATCAGTTTCAGAATCATTTTGAGTATCTTGATCTGATATTTGCTGTGCATTATAGACTGTTTCATAAGCCGAGGATTGTTTTGGTTCACCTTTTTTTTTCATTTTGATCATGTGATCATCAGATTTTTTTAATGTTTCATCCATTTCTTTACCTTCTTTGAACATTTTTTCTTTCATACTTTGAATTGGTTTCATTTTTTCTTCTTTCGATTCAACTTTCTTGCTTTCTATAACTGTAACACTACCTTTATCTTTACCAGAATCAGGTTCGATTGTCTTTGTACTTGTGATTTTCGCAAAATCTGGAGTATCGTAACTTTCTTCTCCTAAACTTACTTTACTATTTTTATTATTCCTATCTGTTGTTATTATAGTTTTAGTTGTTATTGTTGTAATAGTTCTATCACCATTGGTTCCGATAATGCATTGCTGTTGAACAATAGGTGGTTCGTGCTCATCACTCTTATTATCTAATGAATGTTTCTGTTGCTTTATAACATTCACGACCTCATTATTTTTTCGCACATCGTCATCACAAACCACCGACCACCCTTCCTTCGCTAACTTGCCCATCTCTTTCTCAGCGTCTTGTTTTATACCTGTTAATTAAGTATTGTTTATTTTAGCTATCTAAAAATTAGTCTTGAAATAAAGTATCATTATCAACATATTTTTCATATTCTGTATTCATCATTAGTGTAAGCTGGTTGGCTTTTTTCTTGCTTATTGATATAATGATAACGGCTGTTAGACTTCCATATGGCTTGTGCGAAGTGTACGTGCTGTGGAGCAGCCATCATCATTTTTTTAAGCAATTAATAATTTAAACGACTTATAAGATTACTTTTGTAATTTTGAAATTAAGATGAGTTCATGTAGATTTGTACATAGCTTGTACGAATATTTTTTAAGACACATGTGTACATAAAAAATGTTTTGAAGCAAGGAGATATTTGTGTAGCTTATTTTTTTATATGTATAAGTTACGTGCATCACAGTGGTCAAATTAAAATGATTAAAAAAATTCAATTGACTTTAATCGATTAGTATCAAGTCGTTTTAGTCGTATTAATATTTTATGCTTTATCAATAGAAAATGAGCTCTATTAAAGATTTTGAATACTATTAATAAACTGCAATTAATTTTAATCGACAGCTGCTCCGTGCGCCCACACAAATAGGCTCTACATGCAACGCCAAATAATCGCAGAGCGTAGCCTCGCTGAAACAAATTGTCTTAGAAAAGGTAGGGCAAAAGATACAGAAAGAGCTTAATTAGCTGGTCAGTAATACAAAAAAAATTCTGCTGCTAAGAAATGATAATTTTTGTTATACATTAAATTATATATTTTAATAAGCAAGCTGTAAAGACTCGAAGAAATCGATGCCTGCTTCCAGAAACCTGTTTATTATAGTAATAAAATAAAAAATAATTAATAAGTTAAATTTAAGAAGGCTGTGTGGCATAGAGTAATGGCACAGAATAGTCTATACGCAGAAAGCGCAATTGTAAATTAAAATTTCACATCGAATTGTAAAAGTTGTTAAATTATTGCATAAAATTATATAAACTTTTTAAAAAAAGGTTAACTTTAATTATAATATTTTTAATGTATTTCTTTTAGTTTTACTATTCGACGTTGTTTGAGTTTAATATTAATTAAAGCTGAGCCCCTCAACCCATTGCTCTTGTTTTGTATAACATGCAATACAACTATTACTTACCAGAAACTAGTTTATTAGCATCTTCAATGACCCTCTGTCGCTTTTTATTATCATCATCGATTTCATCGCGAGATTTTTTCATCATTGTATCAGTGGTATGATACTTATGTTCAATAAAATCAGCCATCATATCACCGAGCTCTTTTTCATCACTGGCATATTTATCTTTGATAGGGGTCGAGGTAGCGTTGTAAACAGTGCCATTTGTAATAGTTATGTGCTGTTTGGCTGTTAAGTGCAAAAAAACATGAGCAACAGACAGTGAAAAAAAGAGAAAATAAAGGAAAAATAACTAAATTTATTTAATGAAAAAATATTTTAATTAAAATAAAAAATTTAGATATGCAAAAATTATTAAGATAAAAGTTATAAAAAATGGTAGACTAATTACTAATATGTATTAAAAAATTTAGAAAATTTAAAAAGTTATGAGTATAAGCAATTAATATTACGATAACACATCAGCATAAGTGTTATAAGCTTTCGAAAGTGAAAAATAATTGTGGAAAGTGTGATGTGCTCGCAAGTAGCATTGACAACATATTCACGACATCACTTACTGCGTAGGTAGTCAGTAATGCCGTGAATCACGCAATAATATTATAATCAACCGGAAGAGCCGTAACAGCCGAAGAACATTAAAATTAAATATCTATTAGAAAAGTTTAATTAAAAAAAGTTATAAATTGGTCAAAAAATATTTAGATAATAAGAAAACGAAAAAGTCCTTCTTCTCAATGATTACTTACTCTTTTGTCCTCCGGTACTACTGAGGTCTTCTACGGATTCAGAGTCCTGAATGAAAAAGTAAAAGTTATTTCAATGCAAAATTAATATAAATAAAGTTAAATGCACACACACTCGATATTTCCGGGCGGATTTAAAAACTACCCCTTTAAAACTGCTGATGCTCCTTCCCAAAGGGTCGTAGGGTCAAACTGACCTCAGAAACCGACAGAGCAGCCAAAATTACCTATAGAAACATGTTTTGATCTTGTTCGCCCGGAAATATCGAGTGCCCAAAAATGTCCGCGTCGGCAGTAATGAGTTAAAATAGAATTATTTCTGGTTCCACTAGTCGCACAATAGAAATCGAGAAAAGTAAATTAAAGGGAATATAAAATACTAATTTTATGTAACATAAAATTTTTTGAAATAATCTTTCTATTTTTTATCCTTCTTAAAAGTTGTGAATTCAAAAGAATTTTAAAAAATCTAAAATCCATCACTTCTAATTCTTTTCGCTACAATACTTTTTAATAAAGTTATAAGCGATTGATTATTGTAAAGTATAAATAACAACATGAATAATTGAACTGAAACATCAACAATAAAAATTTATTAATCAGTCATATTTAACATAAATATTTTTATTTATACCTTTTTAAATGCCATTTTCAAGTCATATTTTATTTACATTTGTGCTTAATAAAATCTAGTTATGAGGTCGTCAGTGGCTCACTCGGTATAGCATTAGATTCATATTTTCGGCGGTCGATTGATACGAGCACTACTGTATACTATGTGTTTTGTTCACAAACACACTGAGACGCCTCTGTCGCTAATTAGCATCATAATGATAGCATAAATACAGTGACGCCAAACAAAATTAAAAAAAATGATGATTCTTAGAAATATCGGTTAATTATTATTTGAATTTTGTTTTTTGTATATTTAACAATACAATCACTCGTAACTTTATTAAAAAGTATTGTTGCGAAAAACATCATCAATGAAGAAATTAAGATTTTTTAAAATTCTTTTGATTTCCGTTTGAATGTTTCATTGATAATTTTTTTAAAAATGCAATTGAAATAATTTTACACAATTTAAAAAATTTACAACTTTTAAAAAAGGATGAAAAATAGAAAAAATTAATTAAAAAATTATACGCTACATAAAAAGTTAATATTTTGTATCTACTTTAATTTGCTTTTTTTATTTTTGTTATGCGGCTAGTAAAACCAGAAAAACACTTATCAAAATTTTTTTCATGAATTTATATCTGTATGTGATGTGTGTTAATAATTTAAAAATAAGATTTTCATTACAATGAACTTAACATTAGTAATAACAATAAAAAATTGAATTTTTTTAAGATTTCCGAATAATTACTTATGTGAAAAAAAACAATGGTTTACTATCCAATTAGACGTGGCCTTGATTTTTTTTGCTTACTCGGCAAATACTTTTACGTGTTGTGTTACAAAGAATGCACTAATAACTCATTCGAAACATTGAATATCTTTTTTTTCCTTCTTACCTTCATTCTGTCGGGCTCTTCGTAATCTGGGTCCATTTTGGGATCCATCGTTGCATCTCGTCTAAGAGACGTATTTCTCGATGGACCCAATTCTTCTTTGAGGGAGTCGAAACCAGGTTGGTCCAACCTGACGCGAGCAACTGCTTTCTCGACGTCATCTGTTACGAGCTCGACATTAAATATGCATTGTTTTACTATGTCTTCACGACCGATTTTATTCAATGCCTTTTCCAATGTGTTGCCTATAGAAAAATTTATTAAACACTTAGCTTTATGCGCAATTACTTCGATTATTATTCAAGAATGTTTTAATTTTAAAATTATGTTTTTTTTATGATATTAGTGGCCTTGAATGTAATTTAAATCTTTTTTATTGTATAAAATATAAAAACGAATGCATTATACTAATAAGTTAATTATTTAAAATTAACGTTATAAATAGTTAAATATTTTTTTAATATTCGGGCGGACCTTCCTCTTCCGTGACTCTTTCTCGTAAATTTGGAGTTCTTTTAAATAATATCATTAATTCACTTCTATACTCTTGTGGTGTTTCACTTTCATATTCTTGATATAATGATATAAACATATTAAATAGAATAGAATATGCTCCAGAAAATAAAATAGATAAGACACTTAAAAAGCGAGGAGGGTCTGAGCAATATAAAAATTATTATTTAGCCGCGTCACTATCACGCAAGTCAGTTGAAGACTGAGCTAATATTGTTATTTTTGCTGATTGTAGTATATAACAACGCCTTGCAGTACTACATGCTATAGAGCGCTCAGTCAGCGATTAGCGAGAACGGGCTAACAAGTTGTAGGAAAAGAAGTGAAGAAGGGAAAGGAGGTAGGGAAGGAGAGGAGACGCGACGCGAGGGTCCATGGGTTTTATGTCAAGCATAATAATGAATGATGACATCATCAACTACGTTTCTGCACAGATTCCACACGTCTGACTCAATCGTTTTTATATGTGTGTTTACTTCACCTTGCCGTTGAAACAGGTTTTTTTTATAAACGCATTGCTTACTCTAAGGATGACACGATCCTACTTCATTCTTTAAGTTTTTTTTTATATTTTATTATTTAATAGAATAAAAATAACTACCACTTGATTAACGAAAATAAAATGTCTTTGAATGACCTTGAAATAAAACATTAAATATAGAAACATAATTGCGATTTAACTTACCAGTAGCTTTATTTCCATTGCTCTGCCAGACTTTAAACATTGTAGTTGCCTGTTGTGCTGGTTTATCAGGATATTCTTCTTTTATTTGGCTGATTTCATTGGGTGTGACATTCAACTCGAGCGCCAATTTCTCCCAATCTTTATCGAGTAAATTAGAGATGTCTGTCAAACGGATTGTCGCACGATGAATAGCATCGGGCCTGCCTGTAAAATATAATTTTTCGTTTGTTTCGTTTAATATTATTTTTGCTTCAATTTTTTAAAAATTTTAATTTTATAACTTACTTAAGCCACCATCTCGTAGAAAACTATAATTTTTAGATAGTTCAAGCAAGTCGAGCTCCGAATTTCCGGCTTCGGGTGAAATTTTCTCGGGTAATAGAATATTCAATGTACAAATTGGAGTCTGTGGTGGTTCACCCTTAGGAACCTTAGGCTCACTCATAAACATGATTCTACCCATCATGTCAGCTGCATCGGGATCTTTTACTCTAGCTGTGAAAGGAACTCTATTTTCCTTAAATGCTCTAAATGGTAATTGTAGTTGCTCACCACTCTTTAATACTGGCACAAGATTACCAGCAAATTCCATGTATTGTGTTTTACCTTCAAGAACCTAGATAACAAAGATTTTTTAGAATTTCATCTAAAAGAACGCGAATTATTTTTATTAAATTAATCGGGTTATTACCTCGACATCTCGGCTCTTTGCAACTTCGGTAAAATGTTCTTGATGCTCTAAAGTTTTGTCTTCTTTATCATCTGTCATACAAAATACACGTAATCGCGCTTCTAAAGGATCAACGCGTTTAGCAAAAACTACGAATCTACGAAAATACAGAGTGATAAGTTTTGATTATTTATGTATTATCAGTGACAACTTCCTTATGAAAATTTTTGCAAAACACTTTAATTTTGATAAAACCATATAAGAATTTCATAAAAATGCTTACAGCAAATGATAAATTCTACGTTTTATAAATGGTTTTTGCATATGAGATATCAATGTAACAATTTAAAATCGCCGTTGAGACGTGACCGTGCCTCTTGATATGTATTATCTTTAGAAAAATGCAAGCAAAATTTTTTCATAAAGGATTCTACTCTTAGAAATAGTTGTATGCTTACTTAGCCATAAATGGTACATGAGTAGCATGAGTGTATAATTCGGTTGCCATTTTCGTAGCCTCCGTTATGTTTCGGCAGTCCATTAGCCAAAACCGAGCGGAGACTGTCGTCGTAAATGAAACGCAATCCTTGACAAAGGTCAAGGGTGTTGAGCCGGTCACATCCTCCCAGACCGCCCGAGACTGACCCCCTGAACGACATACATGTCAAGTCCAATAAAATTATTAGAATATGTCCGTGCTACAGTAAAATTAGTTATGGAATGTGTTACGGTATGAAAAGTGTGATATTTTGTAAAATTTTAAAAAATTATTATTATTTGAAAAAAATTGCGAATAAATATTGATATATCAGCATTTTTATAAAAATCAATAAATAACCATATTTAATGTTAATGATTGACTGTGCTTGTTGACGCGTGCCTTATAAATTCTTCATAAAAAATAACTTAATAATAAAGTGTTAATGATATTCGACTGATAATGCTTGCGAAATAACTGAAAAGAATTGTACATTCAGAATGATTGTTTATGAAAGCATTAGAAACGTGTCATAAATGATTGTGAGGTAACCAAAGCATTAAAATTAATGAAAAATGAGTGACTGTGTAATAATAAATAATATAAAAAAATTCCTTGCATAATGTTCATTTGAATAAAAATTTAATATTATGTACTTATTTGCTTATGCTAAAAAGAAAATCAATAAGATATTTAGAAATTTAAGATAAGCCATTATAATTTTTCTATGAATAATTGAACTTATCAATTAAACTGGTACATAAGAAGCTGGCTTAGAAATTGTTTTGCTTGATTTTTTTATAAGCTCTTAAATTAGTTATAAAAAATTAAATAAAACAGAACATAAGAAATTTTTTACACATAATAACAATATTTTTCAATTAAACAATTGTGCTAAAAGTAAAAACTATTAATTTACAACGATGCTATTATAAATAGTATAAAAATTTTATTTCTACGTTAAGTAATGATCCATACCTAAATGACTCAATCCTAACAATACGCAAGCATTAACAATGAATCACAACAAGATATGTATAACAACAATGATAATCAACAAGATGTTGTCTATGAAAAAGACACTTGTGCCACCTCACTATATCTCAATTAGTTTTCTTCAGATAGAAATTCACTTATCGTACTAAGGAAAAAATGAAATCAGTATATATAATTAGAAATTTACATGCGCATACTACTTTGTTGCAGTGAATTTCTCAGTAAAATTAGAAATATTCTTCTTAGTAAGGTGGCCACTCATTATAATGTTACGCGCAAGCATATATTACCAGTTATACTACAAAGAAGCCTCAACGTTGGTGCATCTCCGGAATATTGATTAATCATTCCCTTATTTGCTGCTTGCGGCACCGGTATTGTTAATATTATGGGCTTGTGGAACTTTCTTCTACGCGGTTCTACTGTTACGATTGGTGAAACCGCGACACGATTGCCCAACAGTTTTGCTACAAGCTCAGCTGGTATTGGATGAGCCTATAAGACAGAGTTTAATATAAATTTAACACCATTAGCTTTGTAAAAACATTCGAACTTAATTTTTTTTTTTATTTAACTTATATTAATTACCTGTAGACCAACTCGGATTTTCTTAGTTAAAGCTGCATTTGGGAATATTGCTTGAACTTGCGGTACTGCCGATGATGATACTGTACCACCTTCTGGTCCAACTGCGTGTACTTCTTGTCTTATACGAGATACAACTGCGAAATAATGTGGAAAATCAACTGTTAGTATCCTAACGATACGTGATGTTTGGAGATCCTCTAGCTGGCTTAATTCTGTAACAGATTATTTAAAAAATAATTTTATTATTAATTTTATCAATGATCATAAAAATTGATAAAACTTATTAAATTTACCTTCTCCTTCAAAGCTCTCGTTTAGAACGTCCTGAACGGCCTCTTCGCTAGCTTCCAGGGTATGTTCACGCCAGGTTTCTCCATTATCTGATCGTAAAATAACGATTTCTCTTTCTTTTCCTCGCAACGAGGCAAAATGTGGCACTTCTATGATAACAGGTCTGAAATAAAGAAAAAAATAGAGTTTTCCTTTATTTAAACAATTGATTATGAAACAAAGTTTTTAAGATAAATAAAGTTGTAAATTTAACATTCAGTGGCCTTAAAAACTACAACCGAAGGCCGAATAACACTAAAAATAGAATAGCACATAGAAAGGATAAGAAAAAAAAATAAAAGATTGACTAAAAAGGCATACAGTAAATAACAATCTCTTTTTTTAACTTTGAAGTTAATGAAGAGCGTGTTATTTAATTAAAGGATATTAAAGCGAGTTGTCTGAATCAAAAATTCTATTGTGATCTCATGGTAACATTAGCTGCAACATTGTGTCATCAATGAGATCATCCCAGTTGAGATATTAGAGAAGTAAACAAACTTCGCTTGAATTCATAAATAAACATGTAATTTAAAGTTAACTCATTCAATTTATTTATTGCACAAGTATAAAGCGATTAAGAAAAGTGATATCTAACTTATTATTTTTATTAATAGAAGCAAGATTGATAAATAAGATGAGCATTAAATTTATAACTTTAATTTTCAATTAAAATTTTAATTAAATTTTTTAAATTATTAACATAATTTAATAAATTTATTTAAATATATTGAAGATTAATGCTCACAATGAATTTGATAACGCAAAAGATTTTAAAATATTGATACAAGACTAACAAATATTTGTAAAAGAATAAAAAATAAAAAAATAGAATAAAACAATACATACCCCAAAAACTTAGCTCCAACGGGTCCAAGCTCAAGAATACGACTTGCTAAGGCTTCACCTTCCATTAACGGTGGTGGATTTGTCAATTTATCCCTTTTAAGATATCTGCATGTGACTCTCATTGGCATTGTAGCTTTACGTGGTGGCACAATAACTCTAACACCGCTATGTCGACAACCGCGCATTGCACCACCTCGCGCGTCAACCAGGAATGACACCAGGAAACTATGTTTTTTTTTGTTTCGTTTAGTTTTTTTGTTTGTTTTTTTGGTCGTGGAAAAAAAGAAACAGAGAAGAAAACGATAACGATAAGTCAAAGCGTTACATTATTAAAGCATATATAAAAAGCTCGATTATTATATGTATATATTAGCCATTCGTATATTTTATATATGTTAAAGAGATATACGATGTATGCTCGATATATAGATATGAATATATGTGAAGATGTATTAATTTTAAAGTTTTGAAAAATACGATATATTGAAATACGTTAAAGCGTGTGCTTTTGGCTGTATAAATAATATATATAAATTGCTCAATTTAAAGTTATATATATGTGCAAGTTAATCATAATGTTTGGTGATATATAGATATATAAATAAGGTGTTTTTTTACACAATATTAGACGAAATATTCAATGTAATTAAGAATAATTGAGTAAGAGGCAAATTTACAGGTACAAAATATAATGTACGAGCATTTTTACTATGGATATAAATATCAAAGTGTCATACGTATAATTTATTATTTTTAATCAACCTTTCAGACCATAATAAATTTGCAAAGGAAAATTCAAATAATTACGATTTATGTCTACTAACTACTGAGTGAATAATAATGCGTGATAGCATGAAAAAATCAAACATTTATGAAAGAAAGATTGTAGAAAAAAAGCTTACATATTCATGATTGATTTTCTATGATCTGATAAGTTGCATATACTTATCAATTACTTCATTTACGCTTGTATTTACAATATTGTGTAAAGTGTAGATAATAGTTAAGGAGATGTAATATATCAAAAATACAATTTTCCAAAATTTTTATTCCTGATCGAAAAATTTTGAAAATATCTCTATAATCATGAAAAGCATGCTATAGGGATATTTCAAATAATTTTTTTAATGAAGATGAATTCTATAAATCATATACCATATTACATCAGCTTAAAAAAAAAAATATAAAAAAAATAAAAGTAGTTTATTTTGTAATTTATGAGATCACATATAAGAGCTCAGCATAATGATGCTTCTTTGCAAAAATTTTTAACAAATTGCACTTTTATCAATCAAAGCGCTTCATCATCTTTCTAGATCATCAATCATACACTCCCGGTTATAAAAAAAGCGACATATACATGAATTTTGTTTTAATATATTAAAAATAAAGTCAGCCTCAGAATCAGCATGATAAATATGATACTTCATCTCGCTCGATGTAAAAGCAGAGAAGGAGTTTTAGATTTTTTATTTTTTTAATGTATTACAATCTAATGTATAGCCAAGAAATATAATGTAATCAGCTTGTAAATATAAAAAAGTATAAAATGGTCAGCATTTTAGGCATATAATTGTGATTTTTTTAAAAAAATGAATAATTCATGATGAAAAAAAGTTCCAAAGTCCTTTTTTTGGTTTTATAAACTTTTTTTAGATAATTATAAAAAGGCAATGGAGAAAAAAAATATTTATGAGATATAGACGCGTGATCATGATGATGTCAATGATTTTCATGATTATATGATATGAGACACTGAGCTATAAAAGAAGCAACTTAAATCGCTGTGCATAATGTTTTATGTATTCTGTATATAGGTATATATATACAAGATATGATATATGTTGTTGATGTATAAGTGAACGTTCAAAACATCAATCAATAAGAAAAATTTTATTTTTCTAAATTTAAAGGTCGCTTACGTGGTATTAAAAATTATTTTTATTGACTGCATATTGATTCAACGTGAATTTGATCGAAGCCATGTATGTTCAAACAAACATTAAATTTTATATGTTAAAACAATTTGTTTGACATTAACATGCCTCTCTAATGTTGATAATAAAAACTAAAAATGAATGATACGTTTGAAAAGCACGTTTGCAAAATTTTGAACATTCAATTAATGTTTAACAATTTCTAAAGGTTGGATTACGTATGATTTTCTATTTTAAATAATAAAGGGTAATATATACTGCATCAGCACTAATTAAAATACGTACGTCATAGCATTGCACTAAATAACTGTAAACTTTTTTAATCTACATTAAACATCTACCGAGAAAGCAACAGATTTTTGTTTGTGTATATAAAGTAACAAATGGTTCAATGATTGACAGTAATTTGTAAACTCGAGACATTTCAGATTATGCATCTAATAGTTAAATATTATTGAGCTTTATTTAGATTAACATTAAACAGAAAACTGTGCGATTTTATCGATTATTATTAGATGCATAATCTTAGCAAATCAAAGCCGTCCAATTCCAAGTGAAACTAGTGATTTTACACTAAGGTAATAAAAGAATCAGAAATATAACAGCATGAATAAGATCAGCGATTAAGAGAAATGAAATAAAAAAATAAAACAGAATATATTTGTGTGAGGTGTCAAAAGGGGAACAAATTAGAATTTTTTCATTTGCGATAATACAAAAAAAGGAAAAATATAATGTTGTAATAATATATAAAGGCTGAACAGTAATAAAGAGGTAATGCAAATAAGCTAACTTTGAAGAAGACTTCACTTACTTTCTCCATGATGGGATTCTGCAAGTAGCGCAAATAAAATAACAGAAAGGATCGGAAACAAAATAAAAACAACGCGTTAGTTTTATTTTGGCTTATCATTCTCTAAGTATGAATTTGATGAAATGATGAAATATTTTTTAAATCTCCCTTATTTTATTCTAATTTTATATTGTCTTTAGTTTTCTTTAATATTCTCAAAGACTCTCCTTTCAGCTTTAGTCGAAACAAGTGAATGAAGAAATGAAAAAAAAGTTCATCTTTTTTGACTTTTTTATATACATTCTCAAGCGCATTATAGATAATTTTATTTTACATAATTTCATAATTTTTGTTTATCTATGCGCTTTTTCTTTAGTATCAACAATACTCACAAGATAATTTTGAAGTCGTAGAATTCAATAATCATTATGTATTATAGTATAGAAAAAACTTACGATGCACAAATCCATTCACACTGTGCATGATTTTTTAGGCGAATTTTTGTAAAATACTTCTGTGAATAAAACAAAACTTTGCTAAAACTTCATAATATTGGAATACGCACTAAAATAAAAGCTATACAGCGTGATAATATAAATGAAAAAAAAATAGACGATTACGATTTTATACAATGAAATATATAAAAGCGAAATATGTATAGAATTTTTTTCTCTTAATAGCTTATACGTTGCACAGATAAATTGGATAAAGAAGACTACATCGAACAGAGTTGGGTAATTAATGTTATAGATAGAGAAACATTGAAATTCACAAAGTTTTTTTACTAGCTCAATGGTATACCTATTTTTATCTAATGCCCAACTCAAGTATTCTAGATAGTCGACTATTTTGAAATCGGAAAAAAAAGTTTTACGACATTGATAATAAAAAAGAAACTTACTGATCTTAAACACATCTACACATAAAAAAGATTAATAAAATTAAAAAAACGTCGCTATAAATACAATTTAAAAAAAAATATTTTTTGTACAAAAAACCAAAAATAGTAAATGAACGACTTCATATTCACAATTTTTTTTTTAATAATTAAAGACAAAGATCGTGAAGAATATTAAAAATAATTTTTTAAAAATATATTGTTATAAAGTTAATTGAAAAATTAATCTAATAAGTAATAAAAAATAGATATATAATCAAAATTAGTGTAAAATAAAATATTAGATTTTTATAAGAGCATAAGCGTGTTTTTATATATTAGACGACAGTTAAAATATTATTTTTTAATTGGATATTATTATAAAGACCCTCATAATCCGAAGGAACTTTAGAAAAAAAAATTAAGTTATTAAAGATAAATTTTTGTCTAAAAAAAAAATTTATTGTTGTTTTTTTTTTGAAGAATAATATTTAAAAAAAAAACGATGAGTGTGTACCTGTCCCTCCACATTCCTTGTCCTTTTGACACGATACCAAGGGCAGCCAGCGATGTATTTAAGGACTCTAGTGACGCACTAATTTTGAGAACAGAACACCTGCGTGTGATTATCGATGATATTGCTCTAAACCGTGCTCATGCTTACTCGATTTTGTTTTTTAATTTTTACTATTTTCTTTTATTGAATTATTGTTTCTCAACATCGTGCAGAGTAAATACAGACATTTGTTGCTGTTTTATTTGTTTATTTTAATTTTATTTGTGAAAATGTTATTTTTCTTTAGTATATTATTAAAAAAATTAAGTGAGGATCAAACTTCTATGTGCTACTAAAAAAAAACAATAGATGAGGAGCAATGGTGAATTACGGTGAGAAAATGAAGTTGTGATGAAAAAACGATGAAAACAATGACATAAAAAAAATTATTGGATGAATTATAAAAAAATAATACGTGTTATTCATTTGATGTCAATTAATATGAAAACGAAATTATGCCAAGACTTTTATATTTTTTAATAAGGGAGACTTCCGGTACTACTATGTGTAAAAATGTTATGCGTTTCGTTATGGATCAGATAGCAGCACCAGAAGTGTATTATAAACCTTTATTTTTTTTCTAAGGTCAACAATAAACTTTTTGTCATTAAGGACATCATGGACTATAACATCAGCAATTCAAATTTCTCTTGAAGTTGATTAATATTTTTTTTTGTTGCAGTATTTAACGATCTGTTTTTAAAGATCATAAAATAATGTATATATTTCTTTGAAAGAAACAAAACAAAAGATAAAAAAAAATTTAGTGTTTCAGAATAGGAAGAATTGAAAAATTCACAATACTATAAATAGAAATCATGCCAGTTCAAAAAGTAGTAATATATCACTCGATAGTTTTAAAAAGCAATCTACAAGAGATTTTTTTTTTCTTTCAAGTTTTCAAGTACATATTTTATTTGAGAAAGGAAGTAGTAAAATATTCTACCTACTGAAGAGAATTTTTTAATTTTAAAAATAAAACAAAATAACTCCTTTATACCAAAACTATGTTTGTTAATAATTACTGCTGGTAAGATAACTACTGATATAAGTTTCTAAATTTTTTTGGTTAATGGGTGTAAGGCAAGCAATTCTTTCACCAACATACACCAACGCCATACGTACTATAATACACAACATTATTGTTTTAATGGAAGCCAATTAATTATTTACATTAATCATTTATTATTACTTATTATGCGCTTGGTATGTTCATAAATAATTGCATAATTTTTGTTTATTTAATTTTTTTTCTAAATTTATTATTCCAACAAACTTGGGCATTTTTTGTCTTTTTTTTCTACTGATGAAAAAAAATTTTTTTACTAAGACTATTTATCATATTTTCTTTGAAAATTCTATAATGCTATAACTAGCCAAAATTGGAGCTATGCCCACATTTGCTTTTTCTATATTAAGTATAGCAAAAGAAAAAAAATATTTACTTTAGCATTGTATATAGGTAATTAGATAGCTATTACGTGTCCCAAGGCTGCTATTATAACTTGTCGTTAAAAATATTATATAAATGAATTATGAATTTAGTAATTTTAAAAATTATTTCTCGAAGCGTTATACATGTACATGAATATTTGCAACAGATATCAAACTGTTGTTGATTTTTCAAGATTTTAATTTCATGTACATATGGTTTATATTCAATAACACAACAATATGTTCCAAAAAAACAAAGATTGAAAAAAAAACTATTTTTTTGACATTGATTCCAAATAAACAATAATCAACGTTAATAGAATTTTTCAAAGTAACGTACCCAACGTGTACTGGATGTCTATTGATGTCAACATTGTCTGGCTTTAGATTTGCCGCGTTTTGTCGATTGTAGGTCTCTTTGGTTATCATTTCGGTTATTGTTGGAGCTGAAAATAAATTATTTATTTTAAATCGTATGAAAATAAAATTTTCAAAAGTTTTAAACAGTTGTTAAAAATTTACCTCCTGAATGTCGATTGTCCCTTTCGTCATCTGTAACATTAACTCTCATCGAGTCATCCCCCATGGATTTCATATCGTCGCCGGTCATGTATCGATACTGTTGCTGATCGCTTAGCATTGGATCTTCGCCTGTGAATTATCAGAAAATCAAACACTTATTATTAGCATCCGAGAAAAAAATTTTTTTTATTTTAAAAAAAGCCTTGCTTTTTAAATTAATAATAGCAGAGTTATGATTTCGCGAGAGCTTTATTTTCGAATGTTTATAAAATAATTCTAATTATGGTTTTGCTTTGTTTTTTCTAAAAAAACTATATGAATATTTTGAAAAAAAGATTTTTATGATATCTAGAGCATCATGAGAATGCTGATGGGAAATTCGTACATAATGGAGACTAAATTGTTAATGGTTAAAATAAAAAAATAAAATATGTAGCATTGTGCTTTTTCTGTATGATGTATAAAATTAAAACTAAAAATATAAAGAACATAAATAATCATTTTCTTTAATATCTTGAATTTCAGTGTTCGAATAATATTGAATACAAAGTTTACATACATTTCTCTGTTGGATTAAAATCAAAATTTTATAGATAGACGAAAAGTCGATATTTTTAGTAATATTCGCCTTCGAAATGCAGAAAGCAAAATTTTATATATTTTCATTCGTGCTTAAATCATTCGCGAGCTAGCGTTGATTATTTTTTCTTCGAAAATGATTGTGTTACTCAAGTACGCAACTTTTAGCATTAAAAAAAAAGTTAAAAATAAAATAAAAGAAACACTCGGATATGTATCTCGGTATATATATTACAAAATTGAAAAAAAAAAAATTTTTTTTTATTTTCGTTTGGTCGATATAGATTTTTTAAAGCCGCATTAGTATATTACATCACACTTAAGGAGATTAATAGACATAAAAATATCAGTGGTTATTTAAACGATCACAAGGAACATACAAGCAATAAGTAATTCGAGAGCTTGGGTGTTTTCACTCTTGTTTATACTCAATATATATATACACATATGATCAACGTACATAATACATATTCAGTTTTGCATAGCCGCGCATCTCAATGAAACTAAGTAATCAGATCGAAAAATATAATACACACAGACACACTTATGTAAATATATAATTAAATCATATTATAACTGCGTAGAAAAACCATAAACTTCATTTAACAAACTTTATATATAATCCACTTAGAATTTTTCACGTTCGAGAGCTTCGATTTGTACAAAACATAAAACAGAAGCAAATTCAATTCCGATAAAGAAAAAATCATATATACCCCCCTTTAATTCTTAGCATAGTTTAACTTTACTATCGCAATTCTTTCGCTTCTCTTTACTTGTTTCTTCTTCTTTTTTTTTGACGATAGCCAGTTAAAGATTTCTCGAATTTACGTTTATAAAAAGCTTATAGTATATGTTCTGCATCTCCCGAAGCTCTCTCTCTCTTTCTCTCTCTAGCGATAAAAGCCACGTTTCCCGACAAAAACACAGCAACGATTCTATATTTAAGTATGTATATACACGCGGTTTCTCCGATCTTTCATTTTTTCTTTCTTTCTTTCTTTCTATCTCGATAATTATCCTTGAAGATATTTCGGACACTTTGTTCTAAAACTTGCCTCGAGTTACTAAACAAACTTTTGAACATGAGAAAAACTTGCGCTACGCTACGCCGATATACAACATATCTTTCTCCTTCGAGTGATTAAATTCTACTACTATCGTACTATGTCATTGCGTCTATAGTGTTTTATTTTTTTCCTTCTTTTATTTTTTTTCTTTCAGAGTGAGAGAGATTAATTTCCAAGTGAATGAAAGAGAAAGAACTGCCGATAATGTAGTGCGTGAGGGTATGCCCGCGGGAGAGACAACATTAGTTTAAAAGAAATATTTTAAGAATGCAATACACGAGAGAATTTCAAGACAATTGTCCATCATTTGTACGGGACAACTCCCACGCATGTTTTGTACATGTATATAGCTTGACTCTTGTATAGCGAGAAAGAAGAATAGTTTGTCGAATTTTTTTTCAACATTTTATTTTTAGTTATTTTTTACTTCACCTTTTTTTGCAGAATACTTTTGTTGACAATCTGTCGCCTGTTCTCATAATTGTCTAATTATTTTTCTATACAGGACAGAGGCGCTTGGCAAAGAGAAGTCATAAATGTGAATAAATTTTAATGAATCTGAATAAATTAGCCTAATTTGTAAATTTTCGATATAACGTTATTTTTATTTTTCTTTCTCTGTTAATGTATTTTTAAATTGGATACTTGAAAACTATATTAATTGATTTTTAACGACTCAAACTATTTATATTTTACGAACTTGATAATTTTTTATCTTCATGAATTCTGATGTACGTGATTCAATAGCAATAATTTTTCAAAATCAAATACACTGTTTTATTAAAAAAAAACTGTATAAATTGTTACTCAACCGATATCATCAGTCTACTATATTGGCATTCGGTAAACATTAATATTTTAAAATATAATTACACATTCGATTTTCATGGTTACGATATTATTAAGAAAACAAAGATAATTCAAGTTTATTAATATGAATGATTTCAATAAAATATCAAGATTCAAAAATATACAATTAAAAACGTGTCTTTAATTTATTAAATTATCAGTTATAAATCTTCATTAAAAACTTCCTGAATCAATGAATGAAATCTATTTCAATATAAAGTATCTAAAAAAAGATTTGACTATTCAAAAAAAAAAAACTATATACACGATGTAACAATGTGCATTAACATATTAAATTAAAGGTCTGACTGTAGCGCATACTCTTTCTACTCATTGTAGATTATTACTTGCTTCTCCTATACTGATTGTATAGGATGACATCAGTTTTACTCGAATGTTTTTATAATTAAATTCGTTTAGCTCATCGTGATGTAAGTTTTTTTTTTTTGATTTATCGAATAAAAAAAAGAAAAAATCTTGATTATTCTTTTACTGGCGTTTCCGGATTTACAATATTGTAGGTGTAAAATTATTATGTTTGATGTTGACTACAGGATATTTTTTGTTTAAAAATTGTTATATAGTTTAGTTAAAAATAATTTATGATTAAAATTAACATTTCGATGATCAAATTTACTTTGTAAGCGTGATGACCAATTTTATCATATTTATAGTAACTCTTAAATGAAATTACTCATAAAAATCTGTCCGCGCATCCAATTAGTTAAGGAAAAAACGTAATCTCTGATAATTTCTATCGCAAGAAACAAGATACTTACGTTTCTGATAAAAAAGAATATAGTTAAAATACATAATCACACATCGAAAAAATGTAAAAATTAGAAAAGCAAGGATAAATTAGAGAATAAGAAGAAGAAGTAGAAAAAAAACACGTTTTGATTAAAAATTCTTCATATCAAATAAGTTTATCGGTGACATCAGCTTACGCGATTATTCCGGCGCTCATGAAAATTTCATTGGCACGCATAGGTCGCGCAATAAGAAAAGTGCATTTGCATCCGGGCATTTGGTACTATTATATCTATATATTAGAGGCAATAGACACTTTATTCGTCATCATCTAAAGTCGGCCGACTGGTATATATTAACCTAATGTAAACTAAAACTCTAACGCAATGTTATTATTCCGTGTGTCTATCTCTGAAACGGTTGACCTCATATACGTTAAACGCGCCAGCTAGCTATGACCTATATTAAACTCATTTTACAATGTGTTTTTCATTGAATAAAAGTAATATAGTAGCCCATTACTGAGAAAACTATATAATTTATTTAATCGATAGTTATATAGGCTAAATTTAGTTAAATATCGATGATGATATCGGTAAGTCTCGTCATAGATCAAAAATAGGTATTTTAGTTTTTTTTTTCCTTTACGAAAGCGGTATGTATGTAACGAATATTTATGCTACTATTTAAAAGTTCGCGCGAACTTACGTATTATAATAGTTCTTCCCCCGTACGTTTATACTGACCCACTTTTACGAATTACTGCCAATTAAAAATCATGAGCCTGCCGAATTCCGCGCATCCTGCTTATTTCTTTTATACATTATTTTTTCTCTCTCTTTTATTTTTTTCTTTTTTTTTTACGTAACGTTCATTTTACTCTCATCAACGTGCTCCAGTTCCGGATGATTGTGTGTTTTGTATTACATTATGAGAGCGAGCGCATAAGCGAGCGTTAAATTAGTAAGATTTTATGATGTTAATGTTGTGTGCAAATAAAAAAAAGAAGAAAAATTAATAATACAGCTTGGTTCCATGCACATGGTAGTATACGTATATTATATATTGTATACATATTTTTGGCGAGTGCTTATATATAAAAAAGAGTGTGAGCTTTATTTTGCAGGTGTTTCGGTGTATATAGCAAAAAGTTTATATGCAATAGTAGCAACACACACGCACACACAAACATAGTAAACGACAAGATTAGAACTGTGGCGAACTTGAACTTTCTTCGTGCTTAGGCATTGCCAAGTGTTAGACGCCTCCTAATATGCTTAGCAAAGAGGCTTTCTTTTTTTAATTTTATATTTTTTCTTAAAAAAAAAAAATTTGGTTATTTTTGTTGTTGTTGCTGTTGTTAAAAAACATTGTGCGACAATTCAGAGTGAAATTTACTCAATATGTCGCTGTTCCTGTTGCGCGTACACCCGCAGCATGGCATCTTATTTCCCTTGTTGTTTTCCTTATTATCTTTCTTGGCTGCTCCATTTACATTATTCTTTTTAGCTTTCTTCTTACGTTGTTTAGATTCGACCAGCTTACTGTTGGTATCGTTTGTACTACCCTTTGTACTCGCCATTGTTTATCGTGTTTTTTTTTTCTACTTTTAACACACCAAATTTTCTATCAAAAAACCAACGCACAAGAGGGGAGGCAAAAAGGAAATTTTTCTAAACAACGTACGTGTGTAAAAAAAAGAATTATAAATAAAGTAGGAAAACTAGGGTACAAAGAAAAGAAAATAAAGATGGTGATAACTACACCTCAATAAAAACCACTTAATAAAAAAAAAAATAATAAAAAATAAACTTATGAGAGAGCTCGCACCAATTGAAGCCACCTATTATGCGTCTTTGGTCCCAATTGCGTGCATCGACGCTTGTCTATGTCCTTTTCTTTCTCTCTTTCTTATCTCTTTCTTTTTTCTCTCTTCTTTCCTCTCTCTAATGCAATCTTACGCGCGCGCTCGAGAGAAGCGCAAATCTCAAACTGGTCAACTAAGCCCTTGGGGGCCTACTGCTACAGTAGCGTCGAGTCTATACATCGGCTCTCTAATACACTCAGCTGGAGAGGAATAAGATATTATTAACGTTACACAATACAAAAACTTTTTTTAATTTTTTTTTCTATCTTCACTCTACGTATGAATATTATCTTCGTCTGGTACACTCGGATTTTCTCTCTTTTTATTTTTCTTAACGTACGCGACACTCGCGAAGGCTTTTACGTAACGCAACACTGATCACTCTTTTTTTTATTATTACTTTATGATTGACGCGGGACACGCGAGAAAGATAATATCAATCAATAAACAAATATGTATAAATAACACTTGTGTATATCCTCTTTTTTTTAAATCTTTTGATAATTTTATATTCCTTTTTTTAAACAAACTGCAGGACCGTAGAGCAGAAGGAACAGCGACTAAATTTCGCGCGATCGGTTCGGTACTACGACTCGGCTAGAAATGTCGGTGCGCGTCCGTTGAATCAGCAATTTTATAATAGAAACACACAAGACTCGACGTTTCGTTGGCTTTCCGTCTTTTTCTAACTCGTATGCGTTATTTAAATCTATACACCGGACATTTGGACATTTTTGCGCTCTATAGCGGGAGTAATGCAAAAGCAGATTTTTTTTATTTCTTTACTATAGTACGCGAGAGCTCGAGCCTCATTAACGCGCTTGAATGTTTCTTTTTTTATTTTTATTTTTCTACTGTTTTTTTTTTATGCGAAAGTCGATTGTATAGTGGTTTTTACGAGCGGAACCGGATTGTTATCGGAACAAGAGTCGTAGGTGTACGGTTTTTTTTTTAATATTCACTAATACCGATTTATTGTACACAATTTAAATATCTTATATACGTACACGAAATTCGTATAAAAAAACAAGTTGCATGGTAAGTATTTTCATGCAATAATAATAAACCTTGACTTTCTTTAAAATTTCGGATGCTTCAACCGGTTTTTTGCGAAGCTGTAAGAGAAAACAGAAAGTATAATATATCCATAAAAGGTAAAAAAGTACGATCGGTATGCCAAACTATGATAGACGTACGGTATTGTTTAAAAAAAGTAAAAAAGAATTTGAAAATAAAAAAAAAAGAGCAACCGAATTATGTTGCGTTACATAAATACGAATGATGATATTTTCGGGTGTGTGCGGTTATTGTATGCGTATGTATGTGTATGTATGTATAAACGATATGTAAATGTTATTCGGTGCGGACCGTTTGATTTTGGCGGTAAGCCAGAGTCGCGAGCAAGCGCATGGCGAACTGAACTACATCGTTGTCGCGTTAAGAAACGAGAGCCCATAGAGCCAAACATACTCATACACATACACACGTATATACAACAAGGCCTGCGAAAAGCAAGTTTATAAAGTCTAAAAGTAAGAGAGAGAAAGACTATGTATATTGCGTAACAGGTATATAAGGAGGAGGGGGGGACAACAGAACGTTTTTTTTCTTCTTTTTACCGAAGACCAGTGTACTGAAAGTTATATTAGAGGGAAAAATAAGGAGGGGGAATATACGCACGTGCTTACAGTCACACTATACATGCACACATCTGTGTAAAAGAGAAGTCCTTCGGTTACAGTGTCAACAACGTGTTTTCTTCTTCAATTGAAGGATTAATTTATGTTATGTTAGCAAAAATTTTTTTTTTGAGTATATTGTTCGTGATTTGATTTTTATTTTGAAGCTTCAACTTCAATTTTGTTTTTATAGAAGTTAAAGTTTAAGGTTTCCGATGAAAAATTGGTTTAATAATATAACTGGCTTGGCAGATTGCTCGCTATAAAACGCATTGATTTAGCATTAACTTGATATTTTATGACTCAGTCTCTAAATCTTGGAAAAACTTTTTATATATGCTATTTTCGTGAATTTCATTTCTTCGTAAAAAAAATGAAATTGTAATAATAAATTTATGAAAATACTGAGAACTATTTGATGTTGAAAGACAAGAAAAAAATATACATATTAAAATAAACTTATTTTATTCATTGCGTTTTTGAAAAAATAAAAAAAATTATATTTTTTAATGTGAATTTACAAAATTAATCGATAATTGTGACAAACTTTCAATTGTTAATAAAAAAATATTATTTGTATTCTTTGAAATAAATTCTTCCTCATGCCGTTGATGCTTATGATTAATTTTGAGATAGTATGTTGTCTGACTAGCGACTTCTGTATCTACTTATGATATACGCTTGTGGGATTAAGTATTAATCTTAAATTTATTTCCGAAATGATTTCTGAAAAAAAAGAATAAAAAATTAATGTATTTCAAGATGCTAATCAGAGATATTATTTATAATCTTCTGTATTTATAATTATTTATGAAGTTTGTACTATGATTCATCTTAAATATTCGAATAAATTAATATGGATCTCTGCGTAATACTGTAATTATCAAAATAAATAAGAAATCAACGTATCTATAAATAAAAAAGTCAATAAATTGGCCATATATTCATTTCCAAATATCTCATTTCTCAAAGGTCGAAAATCAATAATACGAAAGTAAGAGAAAAAGAAAAAAAGAGAGAGAGAAAATAAAGAAGGAAAAATAAGTGTTGTTTATGTTTTAGCGAGCCACCCAAAGAATTTCGGCAGAGAAGAAAATCCAGGAAACGAGCCAAGGTTTCTTATTAGATCGTGTAACGAAGTTCTCTCTCTGTTTTAACTACTTCCCCTCTCTTCTTCTATCCATAAAAATATTATAAACGCACTTGTGCAATTTCCCGTGAGGATTTTTCAACTCTTTCTCTCTCTTATATACTTGAAAGCGCGAAAGTATTCGTGTTCGGTGTTTACATTAGAGTCTAATAAAAGTATAGCTTACGAGCTTACGCTAGGCCACAGAGTCAAGATGTTAACATTTTAGTATATCACTATATATGTATTGACGTAATGTACGGTTTGATGGGAACGAAAACTTTACTGCCGTCAAGTCAAGATCCATTATTGTATGCTAATATGCGCTTAAACGAACGTTCTTCGGTCTAATAACACGCCCTATTTATTTGTAATTACCTATATATGTATATAAGACGATACTATAATATCCGTGCTAAGATATTAATCGTTTAAAAGTATATTTTGTCACTTGAGAAAAATATTAAACTTGACATTAATAAATAAATGAAACGAAAGATAAAAGTTTTGAAATTTTCTGCATAAATTTTACTGTAATAGTTTTCTGTGAACTCGTTTTATTTTAGTAAATGTATCCTTCATTTAAAAAGTATCCAATATCGTCTTAATTAGTCATCTATATTTTAAATTTAAACCATACAAGTTATTTAATTTATAGTTTCTGAATGATGAATCGTTATAAAACCTATATAGAAATTAATAATTATATGTGATTCATCTAATGGCATGAAAGTAGATAAGTCAAGAATGTAAGACATTTTTATAAATTTCTACTTATTTAATTTATAAAAATTTATTGAAATTTAAAATTTAAATCAATAAGTTATTTTTTTTAATAATCACTATTGAGATGAAAATCAGCATTATAGACGTCTTTATGATGATAATTCTAACCACTAACGTATATGATTTTTTTTCTCTCTTTGCAATTCTCAACTAGCTTAAATACATATGAAGAGCTCTCGAAGCGTCGACGATATATACGCAAACATGGGTGTTGGCTACAGCGGTGATTCTTCACGTACATCACGTAGGAGGAGGAGAGGCGCCTGCTCTATTTTGCGCGTGTTATATACGCACATATAGCACGATATATAGATATAAAATACGCATGCTAAAGCACGTCCATACATTTAATTGGAAGAAAACATTATACCAGGACAGCACGTATATTCATAGGCAAAAATCAACTTAGGTTGACTGATGTGATCTTTTATATACTTTATACACATTTATTTTTTGCTTTTATAATAATTTATATTCGCAAGATTTAGCCTTGCTAATATTTTTGACGATTCGAAGAATTAGCAAGAATTTTAATGGATCAAGCTTAACTCTTGATGAGAATCGATTTATCAATTTACTTTTACACGTGTGTTTACATTTAATTGCTTTATAATTATAGATTATGATGTCATTTGGATGTGCAGTATTGATTGTCAATAACATCTTCACAAATTTTAAAATTCAACGTGATTAATACCAATTCTTGATTTCTTAATTCTTACAATAAATTATCCATTTTATTAATAAACGTGCAATTACAGATCAAAAATATCAATTTTATGCGCTTATAATAGCAAGGAGTATTAATTGTAATAAAATTCTTGGAAGAACAAATTACAAGCATTGCATTTATTAATTGTTCGTTTCAAACAAAAAAAAAGATGAAGAAGCAAGCTTAAAGAACAAAAAAAATAGCAGAAAAAAAACATTTGATCAAGTAAATTAAAGGCACGCAGTGGAAACTATGCAGCAGCAGCAGAGAATGTGTTATCGCCTAAGCTCGCGGTAAAGAACACACACATAATGGAGCTCATACAACATATCGCGAGAAGAGATCTTTTGAATTCGCAGACAGGATATTATTCTAAACGTTAGCGCAATACGTATACATACACACAAAAAAAGAAACACACACGTGTGCATATAATTCGAAGACTTTAGTTTACAGGATGATTGCTAACATAGTGCATCGATTGTATCATTCCTCAAAATAGAATATAATGCAGAGTTTAGTCTAGTCTCGCATAGACACCTAACTTAAAGAAACTCTTTGCCAAGGTTTATCCTATTATTTTTCATTTCCTTCTAGTTTTTTTTCTAATCTATAATAATAATCTTACTTTACATATATACATATGTTATACATAAAAAGTCAATTATCTAAAAAATGACAGCTTGCATATGCGTACGTATCGGCATACTAAAGCGTGCCATCGTTTTTAACGAAACAATTTGCAGCTGCATCGATATCTTTTTTAAAACTTACCTAAGTAACGCTTGTACACATACACACACGCAATATAAAACATAAAGGTCAAAAGCGAATTGACTTGTTCTCATATAATCGCTGTTTATTGCCGGCGTTACGTTATAAAGCAACATATCTCGCATATTTTCACATCGTACGTTTTATGACTATACATTAGTTTTTTATTATTTGTCGTTTGGTATTTGATTTTTATTTTTTTAAGTCTCCATTATTTATTATTTGGATATATGGTATTACGTTATTTGTGCGTCAACTATTCTACAACATTACTTATTTACATTTATTTAGAATAATTTTATTAATATATTTATTCATTAATTTAAGATGTATATACACTGAGAAAAATATTTTAGTAAAAATTACAATAGTTCATAGTAACATTGTCATAGATTGCCATTGCACCCAAAAATTAAGATAGTAAATGATAAAATTGGCTAAAAATATAAAAATTCTTACATTTTTAGCAAATGAACCGATACCTTGTTATTAATTTGTGAAGAAAGCACATGTAACGTACAGTGGTGCTTGCATCAATAGATCGAGAGCGGGATTCGGACTCGGAACCTCGAGATTACGAGTCTATCGCTCTACCGACTGAGCCACTGACGACCTCTACCAGAATTTCAGTCTTTGACAAACTTACTATACTATTGTAATTTTTACTAAAATGTTTTTCTTAGTGTACTAATATCATCATCAATGCATTTTTAAAAAATAAAATAAAAGAAAAATAATGAAACTAAATAAAAATTGCACACAAGTGAGTATTCGATAAATAAAAAACCAAAAAAATATATATTGTACTATTGAAAACTACGTTCAATCAGTGTGATGATTGCAATGATAAATATATAACTATGTGCTGCCAATTCAAGTATATTACGATAGAGGAAACTGATCATAATAAACGAAAATAAAAATGATAATATCTATTATTAATGAGAATGGGTATATAACGTGAGGCGAGTATTGCATTAAATGACGTATTACTCGATAATTACATAGTACAAAGTCAATTACTAAGAAAATTAACTAATTAGAGTCATGATCATATACAATATACAAAGTGATATACAAGAGGAAGTAGGTACCGACAAATTTTTTTAAAAAATCATATGTTTACTTTTTTGTCATGAATATCGAAAGTACAAGAATTACTGGCTGAAAAAATGTGATAACTGATGTGCTTTGATATCAAAATTACTCATAAGGATAATAACAGAAACATTAAAGAAGGATGATAATCATACAAAATAGAGAAACGAAGGAAGATGGATAAAATAATAATGCACACAAAGAACGACGATTAAAAAAAATAAGAATCAAGAGAGAAAGTTTTCTTTTTGGCAAAATAAAGGAAAAATGATAAATAGAAGATCATAGAAAAATAAAAATAAAAAGAAAACAAAAACGAAAAGTGATCGAGACAGTGACAGACAACTTACGAGTGTAGGTCATTTGGCCCTGGTAGTAGGAAGGGAGGTACACGTGTTGCGCGTGAGGCGGTTGCCCGTACACATTCATGGCCGCCATGCCGATTTCGTCACCACCTATATCACATCGTACGTCACCGAAGGAATGGTTGTTTATCATCAATACCCCAATAGATTTAAATGTCGATTTTTTATTTTATTTTTTTTGTTTTATTTATTTTTATTAAAAAAAAAAACTTTATCATTTTTAATGGTTTCATTATAAATATAACTCGTTTGTTTCTAAGCTCTTGCGTTCACTCTGGTTGCAATATTTCATATTCAGTTTATAGTAGTAGATTTATTTTCAGTTTTATTATTAATGTGATAAATGTATATAGAGAATCAGTCAGTTGAATGAACGCTTAATTTTATTCTGAATATAGCAACCGAGTGAAGAATCTGCTATGAACACATGCTCTTGCCAAAAGATATATGCAAACCTCAACGTAATAGAAAAAAAAACAAGCAAATTTATAAGAAATTTTTGTCGAAAAAGAATAAATTAATTGTAACGAGGAAAATTTTGAAACGGAAACATTTCGAAAAACAAGGAAAAATAAATGGCCGTAAATAAATTCCCTAATTTTCCTAATCATCTGAAAAAAATATATCTATGCCATATACTAATCTATCATCAAATTATTTCTTGAAGGAATCTAATTAAGCTAATTATTTGTTTATAAATATTTTACATTTTGATTTATTAATATCCTAAGGTTTTTTAAAAGGTTTCAACAGTAGAAATAATATATTTATCAAAGGGGTAGGAGCTTACTTTAAGAAGAAGATAAATGCGTGTCAATTAATTTCTCGATCCATACTATTATAAACATTCCGTGTAAGATAGGGAAACCATACTTGGAACGTACATTTTTATAATTTATTCAACATGCAAAAAAGTTGTAAAACATGCACAGTAACTAGTTCTATATGACTTTTTTATTATTTGTTAATTAATATATCTTCTTTTTTTTAGTCTAAATACATCAATTAATTAACATTAATTAGTTTAGTTACTAGGGCATTATATAGCTAAATTAAATTTTAATTACAAAAAAAAGGAAATTTGTAAAACCGGTACCAATTATATATTACATGCTTTGGAATACAGTAAAAACCCGTAATAAATAAAGTAAACATTTTAGCGCACCAGCGTTCGACCGGAAATAAGCACTTTACAATAAATTCTTTTGCATTCTTTGAAGAAAAATAATAATAGTGAAAAGTTTAAAGAACTTACCGCCTTCGTCTTCACTGTCACTCATAAACGTTTCTTGCATGGATTCCGGTGCTTGAACTCTGTATTTTTCTTCGATTGTGATTGTGTGGGTTGTCGTAATTGTTGTTTCTGTTACGATTTTTAATGTCTCTACAATGGTTATGTATCCGAGTTTTTGTGCGATATCGAGCGCCGTTTGTCCATTCTATAAATTAAATAATCATTGATTAAGAGATAGATTTATTTAAAAAATCAATAATTCATTTGAATAATCTAAGAAAAAAATGAATTTACATTCACAAATGAAATGTTACGCATTAATCTTTTTTCAATTTGTAGCATATAAATATTCAAATGAATATTGGAAAACAGAAATAAACTGTCACGCTAGTCGCAAATAACATGAATTAATTTTAATAAATTTTTGAAAACTGAAAATTCTATTAATATATACTTAATGAAAATTGTTGTAAATTTTATATAAATTTTCACTATTTATAAATTATATATAATGAAAACTGTTAATGTTCGCGAAAGATGTGTAGATTAAAAAATAACAATGTAATAAGTTGGGCACTTACGTTGGTTACAGAGTTAGGCTGTGCTTTACTCTCGAGCAACAAATTTATAACTAAAGTGTGGCCTTGCTGAGCAGCTTGATGCAAAGGCGTGTATCCTGCACTGGTACTACTATCGACGGAGGCACCGGAGCTAAGTAGAAATCGGACCATTGCAGCTTGACCAAAATGAGCCGCCACGTGAAGCGGCGTGTAACCGGCCTTAATTAGAAACAGAAGATGCAACTTTATCTCTCACGCGAATCAATGTTTTCTCAGTAATTCTTTTGAAGTTACAAAATGAAAATGACAATCGACGTTTTGTTCGAATAAGCGAGTAATGATTAACACAAGTTGACTTCGGATGATCACTCGGAGAAAAAAATAGACCAATCCAAGGGCAATTAACATGCGTATGTTAAAATTTTGTTTCATTTTGTTATAATTTAATTATGATTATTAACAAAAAAAATATGTTTAAAATATATATTAATCTTAAAATGATTAATGATTGATATATACTTAATTTAAGATTGATCTTATCTCTAAATAAGTAATTAAAAAGTAAACAAGAACTTTTACAAATTTCTTACACATCGCGTGTTTAGATATAACTTGATAATTAGTTCATTCTTACTTTTGTTTTAACATCAATCTGAGCGCCGTTTTTGACGAGAATAGAAGCAACGTTCACTTTATCTTCTTGTGCGCATAAGTGAAGCGGCGTGAGTCCATTCTAAAAATTTAATTAATAATTTATTCGCACGAACAATTATCAAATAAAGGCATTACAGTTGATTTTCATCAATAATATTTTTCAACGAACCTTTGCTTTATGATTTGTATCAGCTTTATGTTCAATAAGTAAAGTTGACATATCAGTGTGACCTTCTTGGGCACTCAAATGAAGTGGTGTAAAGCCTGCTTTAGATTCAGCGTTAGCCTTTGCTCCATATTCTAACAATGTAGTAGCTATGTCCATCTGTAGCAAAAATAAAAAACAATGAGTTCTCAGTTAACATCCGTAAATGCATAAAAGTGCTAATAATAGCAGCAACTGTTTTCTCGACCTTGGTTTAATGTATTTACCTGATTCTTACGGGCAGCGATGTGTAAAGGCGTGTGACCATTTTTGGCCATGGCTTGCGGATAGGCGCCTTTATCAAGAAGAAGTAATGCTACATTTTGATGATCATAATGAGAAGCTACATGAAGTGGAGTTACTCCATTCTATAAAATAATATTGATAGTATTGACACATATTGATTATTTTGAATAGTAATATGAGATTTTAAATTGTTTACCTTGCCCTGGGCATCAACTGGAGCGCTTTTCTGTAGTAAAAGTCTAGCTACGTTCATGTTACCGTACTTAGCAGCTAAATGTAAAGGTGTAAATCCTTTCTTGGTAGTTGCGGTAAGCGAAGCCCCATTTTCTAATAAAACGGATGCCACCTGTAACAATAGGCATGTTTAGGTGTTAATGTGTGAACAGGTAAAAAAATTTTTTTCATAAAAGTAATTTCAAAATGCAAATATTTCTTACTTCTTCTTGGCCTTCTTTGGCAGCTATGTGAAGAGGAGTGTATAAATCTTTTGTCGTTGCATCAACATCAGCGCCGTGTTGTAGCAGGAGCATGACAATATCAACATTACCCAAACGAGATGCAACATGAAGTGGCGTTTGTTCTTCCTACGTATTTAATATTAAATGCATTAAATATTGTCAAATCATCTTATTTGTATAATAAGAGAAAAAAATGATTGATGGAATTGACCTACCCTAGCACGAGCATCAACTTGAGCTCCATTCCTCAATAGTATCCTAATAATGTCAGTCTGATTTGCTCTAGCAGCTAAATGCAGAGGTGTTTCACCTCTAACTGTCGGTATGTCTGGACTAGCTTCATGTTGTAACAGGTATATGACGATATTCATGCAACCCATGAAACTCGCGACGTGCAGAGGCGTTAAGCCGGACTGAATAGAATAAATCATAAGCCATTGTTGATCATAAGCGATATTTTGATTTTTTTTTTTTGCAATGTAAGGCTCAAAGATAAAGTGATCGATGGAAATTTGGACATTCAATGGATAAAGCTCTACATGATAAGAAAAATAAAATATTAAAGATAATATACCTCTGTAGTTGCTTCGATGCTGGCCTTATGTTTTAAAAGTAATTCGACGACTTTAATCCTATTCTTTTTACAAGCAATATGAAGAGGCGTGAAACCGTTCAAAGCTCTGGCGTTTGGATCAGCATTTCTGTCCAGAAGTAGCTTAGCCACACGAACGTGACCACAGTGTGCTGCTACGTGCAATGCTGTGAGATAATCCACCGTAACTTCGTCTACAGGAGCACGATGATAAAGCAAAATTCTGGCGGCATCGACGTGATCTCCCTGAGCTGCCATATGCAAAGGTGCTAAGCCATTCTGTAGAAAAATTTCAGCTTAATTATAATCGATGAATATTATTTAAATCCAATGAATATACGATTTACAAACTATAATAAATAATTTACATTAAAAAAAAGTACAGTGTATTGTATATAATTCAATTATAAATATTTACAAACATCAAAATCATTACAGATTTAGTATCTGATATACTTGAATATCATTTACATTATTTTACATTTCATTAATTATTAAAAAAAAATCAAAACCTACTTTCGTTTTTGAGCCTATTGGAGCTCCCTTTTCAATAAGAATATCTACAACTTCGTGATGACCAGAGCGTGCAGCGCAGTGAAGAGGAGTCAATCCATCTCTAGTTTTTGCTTCTATATTAGCTCCTTTGCTCATTAAAAGATTGACCATTTTTATTTTTCCCCATTTAGCTGCTACGTGCATTGGAGTAATATTGTGCTGTAATTAAAAATAAAACAAATTAATAATTTTCAATTTTATTTTCGTTTAAACTTGTATTTATAAAATATGCTTACCTTGGCTGCAAAATTGACGTCTGCTCCTTTATCATAAAGTAGGGAAGCGATTCTATCATTGCCATAGTGAGCGGCAATGTGAAGGGGCGTAAATCCACTTTTCGACGTCACATCTGGATTGTGGTCGTTCTATTAAAAAAGGATTAAATTTTTAATTATTTATCTAAATGAAAAAATGAACAATATTTACGATATATTCATGTTTTAATAATTTTACCTGTAACAGTAAAGCGGCAGCTTTGCAGTCATCTTTTTTCGCGGCTATGTGCAAAGCTGGTAATCGAACTTTGCCTCTTGTATCATTTTCTAAAAGAACGGCTACTACTTTATCGTGTCCTTGCTGCATTGCTACGGCCAGCGGTGTGAAACCATCCTAAAAAAATAAAAAATAATTTGTTGTTAAAAAATTTTAGAAATTTTATAATTTTTTCTATCGCTTTTTTATATATTTTAGGAATTTTTTTAAAAAGATTTTAGAAATTTTTTTTCAAAAAGACATTTTAGAATTTTTGTTTTTAAAAAGATTTAATAAAGTTGAAATCTTGAGGGAAAATTATTTTATTTTAAAGAGAATTCGATGAAAGAAAATCATACCTCAGTGGCTAGAGTTTGATTCGCTCCTTTGCTAAGAAGAAATTTAACAACGGAATCGTGATTCTCTTGCGCTGCCATGTACAAAGGAGTAAATCCGTTTTGGGACTGCGCATTGACTGATGCTCCTCGTTGAACCAGTAACTGCACGACCTCTTCTTGCCCAGCTAAAAGAGAATATTTTGCTTCATTATTTTTACAGTAATATAAAAGATAATAAATTAACGATGAAATTGCTTTTAATGAAATAAATAAAATACATTTTACATTTTTTAATTAAAAATTTTATAAAAATAGTTTGAAATATTTACTGTAAGTTTCTTTGATAAAGAAATTTTAGTAACCAAATCTTAGCAATTATTTAAAGAATGTAAAGATATTTTGTTAAAAAAGTTACTACGTTTATAAAATACTTTCTTAAAAAAAGCGAAGTTACTAAAGATTGATCTACTTTAAGAAAAAAAAAGGAAAAAAAGAAGTAAAGAATGCAGGTATACTTGTGTTCTATTCTACTTACCAAGAGAGGCAATGTGTAACGCTGTGTTTCCCTTTTTCGTTGCGGCATCAACGATTGCTCCTCGCGTAAGCAATTCTCTGACAATTTCCAAGTGGCCATCCTTCGCCGCCAAATGTAAGGCATTTAATCCGTTCTGTAAAATAAAAAATAAATGTTAAGAGAAAAAGTTCATTTTTTCAGCTTTTTAAAATTCAGTTTTTACCAAAAAAAAAAAGAAATAGAAAAAACAAAGAATGGCCTACGAAGAAAAAAAATAGTCGAAAAATTTTGACGAAGTACAAAGAGGCTTTTTTTGAAGACTCTCGTGAAGTCTGTGTATTGAAACTCTATAGAAGAAGAATGAAATTTTTTTTCTCAAGAGAAAGGCGTTCTTTAAGCTTTATTTTAAATATAAAAAGGTTTGCCTCAATATTTAAATAATAAAGTATAAAAAAGTAAATACGTTTTATCTCATTATGTAAATACTTATGAATAGCTCTTTTTTATTTTAAATTCATTGTCAACATTAATAATGTTTTGAGTAAGATAAAAATAATTTATTATGTCATCGTAAAAAAAATTCCTCTCTTATCCGCACACATTATTTATACAAACAAATATATCTGAAAATTTTCTTTTCACCTTTATTTCCCTTTGAAAAATAATATCATTTTTCTCGGGTTTCAAACCAGTCTAGCCTCAAGCATTATTGAGATGTATATATGTACTCTCTCTTTAGA
Organism: Anastatus disparis; assembly: GCA_017163975.1. Classification (NCBI taxonomy): domain Eukaryota; kingdom Metazoa; phylum Arthropoda; class Insecta; order Hymenoptera; family Eupelmidae; genus Anastatus; species Anastatus disparis. The sequence continues at coordinate 7,181,808 of JAFFSR010000226.1, forward strand.
TAATATATAAGAGCAAAAAAAAACATAGTGTAAAGGAGTTATAAAGCATATAAGGTATTTGATAACCGAAGTGTCAAAGGGCGTCGAGTGATTCAGAAAAGAGTCTCGAAAGCTTAAAGAAAAGTAGTCCTGCGTATGCCTCTTTCAGCCCTTCCGAAACTTACTCATGCTTTTTATGATAGTTACTAAAAAAAAACCCTTTCTTACTTTATGTATTAAGCTCGTATCAGTTAGGGAGAATAAATTGTACGTTTATGAGCGTATAGAAAGAGGGTGTAAAGTATATATTGTATGTGAAATTTTAGTTGTTAAATTTTGCATTACACAGCGAGGTTCTTTAATTATTAAAATAATTAACGTTTCAACTTACCGCGTTCGAAGCGTTTATATCGACTCCTGAGTCAAGGAACTCGAGTACTTTCTCAAGCTGGCCTGCCCTTGCAGCTCTTAAAAACGACGTGCTTGGGTCTCCCTGGAAAAATAAAATTTGCTTTAGCTTCAAGGTTTATTTTCAAAATAGTAAATTCAAGATTGAATTTATAGCAAGAGAGAATGAGAAGGGAATATTTTATTGATAGAATCAGGAATGTAGTATTGATTTAGAATTTATTTTAGTAATATCTAATTTTGAGATTTTATTATTTTACTTCACGAATGTTATAAATATTGATTTCAAGCGAGAAAACTTATTTTATCAATTTAAAATTGAAAACTGCAAAAATAAATTTTTAAATTGAAAAATTTCATTTACTTAATTAATTATTATTTGTTAGCAACATAGTCTATTTTGATTATTCAATTTATTTAACTATTTATAATAGTTTTTGTATCTATAACTAAAAGGATTCGAAATAAATGATATATAGTCGTATAAGGCTATGTATTTTCTTATTTCCTTATCGTTTTAACGGCTTTCTTGCACTTGATAAGAAATAAGTCAATATTTGAGTTGGAACATGGTAGATTACTGCAGTTGATCTCATTCATAATTTTACAATCTTATCTTAATGCGTTTAGTCAAGACATTACGATGGTCATTAGGTAATATTATATTACTCAGATTTCAAATTCAACTAATTAATCTATCGATAAATTATTTTTTCTTACATTATTAACGCGATACTGATATTTGCAAATAAATTATGTACGAACTGACTTATATGCAGATCATTTATTTTTTTTTTTTTTTTAAAGTAAACATCGTAATATTACGTTTTTTGGATCTCTATCAACTTTTCCATTACCCAGAATTCGGTATGCTGTAATGACATTTTACGTTCATCAGACTTTAAATGCATTTTCGGCTCGTCGCCTTAACTAAATCCTGTCCTTTTTCTACTTTGCTTCGCTTCGTCTGGATTGAAGGATGTGGATATATACGTGGTTGCTTTAAAGCTTTTGCTTGCATATATACAGGGAGGGATAGAAGCGCCATGCGGTCTACCGATGACGTCAGGGGTGAGAGAACTTTCTCTTTCATTTTTTTTTTCGCTTTTGCACCATAATATATACACGGGTTGTTAGACTGCACCCCCGTACCGTACTTACTCGGCCGATATATTATACTTCCCTCTTTACGTGTACGTATATATACGTAAGGTGTATAAGCAAAGGTACTTCATATATATAGTTTTTTTATTTTTTTTATTTCTTTGTTTTTTGTTTGTTTTTTTTTGTAGGGACAAAATCGATTTTTCTTTGAAAGCTGCTTTTATATACACTGTTATGTTACTCCCCTAAAATGGCTTGCTGCTACATTTTGGTTGTTAAACTGCATAGGTTAAGTTTAAATTGCAAAGACATGCAAAGCAAGAAGCGTGGGCGTATAAAAGAATAGGTACCGATGCTTAACTTTGCATGATTCAGCCAAACGATTTGGTTAGTTAGCGTTAAAAAAAAAAAGAAAGAAGAAAAGATTAGTCGATGTTGAATCGTTAAACAGTAAACGAAGATCGTGCATAAATGATTGGTTAAATTAATTTCAATTTTAAATTTACAGAAAGTACAATTATGTCGATTCATTAAAATACAAAGGAGAAATTATAGATTCGAAGCAAAAACATTATAACTTTGGTGAACTGATTAAATTCTGATATTGGCAACTATTGATCCATGCAATATTCAGTTACAAGCAAAATTTATTAAAATTAATGTTGAGACCAAAGTACTACATGTGGAATAAGGATTTCGGTAGAGTCTTTACATAAATTTACATTAATTGTAGACCTCAATTTCGAGTACTCCTTTAATTATATAGCTAAACCTTTAATGTATTATGAGACGGAATCCGTTAAATTTTACATCTTCTAATTAAAATTCATTATTACAAATGGTACGATTATAACTAAAATATAAATATATATATTTTATCTAATTACAAAAAAAATACATCGAAATACATATCTAATTAGAAAAAACGCAAAAATATATCTTTAAAATGAAAAATAAAGCAAAATTGCCACATTAAAAAAAAAGAGAAGAAAAAAGCACGAATGAACTAATTCCATTGAAATAGTATATATAGACATAAACACCTACTCTTCATATAAATATGTGTGTATATAAGGAAGAAGGGAAAGAAGGTAAAGCGTTATGGGTAACACATATCCCTTGAGGCGACGCGTGCGCGAGTTTCTATGTGCCTTGCGCGTGTAATCGATACTCTCTGTAGCTACCGCTTCTCTTTCGTTTTGCGTTCCCTTTCCATTTTTTTTGCTTTTTTTTTACTTTTTTTTTTTTATTTTATGTTACACGTTCTTAGTCTTTACTTTTTTCTTTTTTTTTTCGTAGGTGTAAGCAGAAATTACATAGGACATAGGATACCTGCGTAAAAAGGGACACGCGTACTAGGTATACAATTTCGGGGTGACGCACGTGGGCTAATGTACAAATTAAGAGTCGAAACATTGCGTGGGCCGATAGAATAATTTTTTATGCTTTTATTTTTATCATTATTTTATTCTCCGTTTTCAAGAATTGATATAAAAAATAATCAATGGTTTTAGTATAATTAGAAGTAACGTTATCATTTATTTCGTTAGTTATCTAACGTAATCAAATATTTTATTTAAAAATTCATATTAAAAAAAAAGTCTAATTAATTTCTAAAATTAAAACATACAAATCTTAGCGTAACAAACGCGTAATTGAAATAATAAACGATGGTACGATTGCTTAATTTATTCTGCTTTGAACGCTCGCTATATAAATAATTAGGTTTTCATACAGTAGCATATAACAAGCGCGTATGATAAGTATAAAATGTGTGTATACATATACGGCATACAGAAGTTATTCCGGTGTGTAAAATGAATAGAGTAGCATATAAACTTTCTCAACAAGCCCTACTAAAGCCAAAGGAACATGATACTACTTGCGCGAGAGATGTACCGGTTTAAAGTGTCTTACTTTATATGACAATAAGACGTTAACAATGAATTATTGCATACATTTTCTTAAAAACTCTGTATATACTTTAAAAATTTAAAAAAAAGAAAGATTTGACTTTAATACTTATGTGGATGTCACGTACCTCTGTCCTTTTCAAATAGAAAAATTTAATTTTTTGTAAAAATTAATACTTGTAATTAAAAACAAAGAGAAAGGCTGCATCTCATATAATAAAAAGTAATATTTTCTTTGATGAGAAAAATTAATTTTATATCTCCATTTTCGTAAAAACCGTAAAAAACTATATTGTCTGTCCTAACTTCTAATTTTTCAAGTTTTTCAAGTCTTTCTTAAAGACGAAGCAATAAAATCAAGTTTTCTTCATCAAAGAAAATATTGCTTTTTATGGTAAAAGATGTGACTATTTCTTTGCTTTTAGCTGCATTTATTAATTTTTACAAAAAAAACTAAATTTTTCTACTATAAAAGGACAGAGTTATACGATCTCCTCTTAAATACAAAAAATCATATTTTAGAAGAAAATTTAAAAAAAACAAATAATTGATCAAGGACGAAAAAATCATGTCATGTCATAGTTAAGAAATGCCATATTCTAAAATATTACGCAAGCTTTTATACGTAAATGACGGAACACTTGGTTAACATAAACATGTGCTCTTGTGAATTTTAAATGTTGAAGATTTTAAAGCTCGCGCACACTTGGTTTATAAAGAAGTAAGTATATTTAAATCTCTGATGCGCGCTACTCTTTTCTCTCTACGTGTTAGGGAAAGCGTAGAACAACGCACAGGAGAGGCAAATGCTATTTTCGTTATATACTTTTTCTATCTCTTGTGTCGATTGTCTACTTTGATACTCTGTTTAACAGCTAAAAATTTTTGGCTAATGGCCAATCTTAATAGTTTACATTGCTATCAGTCAACGTAGCGCTAATTTTATTTTTTAGACATTTTTTTTGAAAATTCGATTTAATTATAGCTTTGCGAAAGAGGATTATAAGGTTATATAAGATTATGCTTTTTTTTAACTTTCAAGACACGTTATTGATAATTTGTGCTCCAATTTAAAATGATTAAGATACAATAAAAACGTAGATATTTTTAAGGTAACGAAAAGAAACATAATTTATAAGATCATAAAATGTTTGTTTCGAAATTGCAACGCATAAATCGGCAACATCAAAAGCTTTACTGTAAGCATAATTACGATTATGACGGTTACTTAATCCTCTAAGTCAACGAGTGACGTCAAAGCATTTTAATGGTACTCCATACTAGTTTATACTTTACAACGCAAAAATAGTGATAATAATGTCAATGACTTCATTCATGCTACTCGTTCAATTTATCGATATGAATCCTAATGACCGGAATAGACCAAGGTCAACTTTTATACATAGAAGTATGATCATATCGTGTTTTTTTTTTATTTTCATTCATTTACATATTGGCAATAAAGATTTGGGGAATGTAAAGTACCGACATTACAATTTTACAAATTTTTGGTTTCAAATTCGGAAGATTGGAAAATATCTCTAAATTTATATCCTTCCTCTTTGACTAATAAAAAGCATAGTATAGAGATATTTCAAGAAATTTTTTAATAAAGACAAAAAATCTAAGCTATCATATAAATATAAACATAAAATAAAATATATATATATATATATATATATATATATATATATAATATATCATATAAATCATATACCCTATTACATCGTCTTAAACTTTTGTTTCGGAAATCCTATGAGCTTTAACCACTTTGATAATTCCCCAAATTTAGTGTTTTTATTTCATATGTGAATTCTAATTAGAACCAACATTTAGGTTTCTCGATAGTGTAAATGTTAATAATCCTATTATGTACTTAATCTCTAGACATAATACTTTAAAATCAAATTTCATTCTAATTCAAAACGGAAAATAATCTTCGAAATACATCAATTCTTATTTAAATAATCTAAAAATAGTAAAAACGACTATTTTAAATGTATTCGTAGCCAAAGAAAAATAGTTTCGTGTATATATATAACAGAATGCATCGAAAGAGTGCAATGGCCTTCTTGGTCGCCTTGCGCTTACTAGTCGATCTTAAAGAGTTATATACAATGTGCAAAAGAGTTTCCATTCAACCCTCAAGACGGAGACGCCGGTTGTTTGCTTAAAAAGATCGCTCAAAGAAACAGTTTTTTTCTCTCTTGCTTTTGGTTTTACTCCTAAATAATTCAGTAGCTTAAGCACATACGATTTTGCGCGTGCTTTAATAACTTCCTGAAAATAAAGAAAAAAAGAAGCCACTGCACCCAAGAGGTCATTAACTCTCATCTTAATGTCTACATCTATGCAGTTGGAAAATCTCGCGTCTAGTCTTATATCGACGTTTGTATACCTCATTGTTTAGGCGTTAGAAAAAAATCTCTTACATATGTAAAATAGACACAATGCAACAATACAGTTAAATGTTAGACAAATGAAAGGACGTTTTGTAGGATTGTTTTTTATAAATAAAAAGGAATATTTAAAAATAACTAGACAATACGTGTTACAATGTTTATACAACAATAAAAGATCAAACGAAAGAAATAAGTAAACTATTTTTTTTGTTTCGAAAAAAGGATTACTAAAACTTTAAAGCTATAAATACTCTTTTATTCAGGCACTAAATCTTGAAGCCTATGACATTAATCTGCGTCTTATAACATTTAATTCTCCATTATATATAAATAAACACAAGAAAATCCCAAAAATATCTACTTGTCACACAAATGAAATAAGATACTATAATATTACAGTATTTTTCGAGTAAAAAAAAGGATTGCGTCTATCTATATACATATACAACTCGGTGGTGCTTTGCTAAATTCTTTAAAAAACTTATATTCCACGTGCATGCTCTCACGTCATATTTTCCAACCGGAAGGATTACTTTATGAGGATGACGCGTGCTTCAACCACTCTAAGATACATACATAATATACATATACAAGTTTAAACGTACGTGGCCTTGCTTTTAAACCGTTTGTCATGTAAACGCGTATTGACTGAGCAACGAGAACGATTACAGAAAGGGTGTAACTGTTTTTTTTTCTTTTTAGTTTTTTTTTATTTAACATACGCGTTTTGCATGAAATTTATACACTTTAAAAAATTAAAGTTCGCTGTACGTGCTCGATTGGAATTATATTCAGTATTTTATTTAATAGATCGCTTGATAACCTTGATACTAATGTTTCTTATTTTATAACATTTTAATAATTTCATATCTATTATTAAAATTAAACTAAGGTCTATTTGGAGCAACGCATTGTTTCAGATAATAATGTTACGTATGCGTATACGTACAGAATTGGAGCATTTATGACAGTTCATAAGTTTGTATACTGAATAATTCACAATGCATTTCACATGTATAATAAACGTAACGCTATCCTCGTTAATTTACGTTTGATTGCAATGATTAAATTCATATAAACAAGTTTATTTATTTTTATCAAATCTTTCCCACGTTATGTGAATCAGACTGTAACGATATGAATAAACACTCTCAATTTTAAAGATAGATTTATGTCTTTAGTTGAATTATTAGAAAAGCAATTTTTTAAACTTTAGAAAGTATTCTTTTATTTATAGAAACATTATGTATAAATGAAAATAAAGTTCAAATTTCAAGTCCAAAAATACACAATGAAATAAATTGCATGCACATTGTAAAAGATATTCCTTTTGAATTTCTATTATAGCGAATATATCTTGGTGTCGACGAGCGAAAGTTATTCGAGTGAAGAACAGGTTTTTGTTTAACGTGTCAAAATCATGCTTACGCTTCTAAAAAGTGAAGTATCTTTTCTCTCTCTCTCTCTCTCGACAATGCAAACGATAAGATAAGAGGGGACTCCCCTTATATATTTAAATAGTTTATTCAAATTCTTGAAATAATGCCGAAATCTCATGACTTGAAGATTCAGCCTTGTGTATCGAGCTAAAAAGGTAAAGGATAAATCTACAAATATGCAAGTGTATTTACGTCTTGATTATTATTAGCTACTGATCTAAACCTAAGCTTTAGGTAGAAAAATAAGAAGTTAAACTTATTATGCTTACGACGTGACAAGTATATCCTTTACTTGAAATTTATTATTTTGACAAATAGCTTATTTTTTAAACGGGTCACGGTGAATGAAAAATTACATAAAAATGCAAATATTAATATTTCATCCATGTTAATGTAGTTTTCGAGAAAGTTTTATTCAGGCTTGTATTAAAATTAACTTCGATTATATTGTACAAGTAAAATGCTTTTAAAAAAATGACGATTCTTTTAAAAAATTGCAATCATTAAGAAGTTTTATTCTTAAAGATTACGGATTTAATTTAAAGTTGGGTTTTTCTGAATCATATAAATTTTGGTCATTTAAAGTTTTTAGTGCTTACGAAGGATAAAAATACACGTAATAAAGTCGGCCAAGGGTAAAGTATATAAGCAAGAATTTTTCAAAATAATTAATCGCATCATGTAATATAGTAGTCTTATTCATGCAATTTCTACATGATACTCGACTTTGGCCGAGCAACTGTAACGACAAAGAGTAAACTTATTACAATGTGAATCATACATTGTGCTTAGATGGTACATTACGTTACTCGCGTACTGAATTGCTATGATTATTAAATGTCCGCTCGTCCGTCCGGCATATTGTTGCAAAAGTCATTTTTACTCTGTTTCTTTTTTACTCTCTTAAGATTGACGCTGACGTAAACGTCTTTTTTCGGAGACCGACGTCACTTTCGTATACTACAACACCGTAGCCCACTTTCATTTAAAACGTAGATTTCAAAAAAGAATCTTTCAACCTTTTCTTTTTTTTCAAGATTGAGCATCTATCTTTTAATTTTGTCTATCTCAACACTACTGGGATCAGATAAACTAATTTGAAGAAAAAAAAAAAAAAAAAAAAATTTTCTAATTAGCTATTAGCCTTTGAAATAATGTCAATCTCGCAAAAGCACAGATGCTGAAGAGATTACCCGTGTGATTGTAACGTGGGCGGTACAAATGTCGTGACCGACTTGCTACCAGCAGATGGTCTACGATAAAAATCGTTAATACATTTTATATATGTATATGTTTATGTGTATGTGTGAATTTTACCGAGGTCCGCATAGTTACACCAAATGCCGCATAAAACTTCTATTATAGAGTTTTTCTATATCGACTTGCAGAGAGTTAAAGCTTGTCACGCATTTAACGAGCTAATTCTAAATGAGAAAATAGAATCAAGAATCTAGGTGTACATAAATAATGAGCTTAGAATGGTTTTCGAAAATAGAAAATCAAATTACATATTTAAATAACAAATGTATTATGTCAATAACCATTTTTGTTTATTACTTTAGTAGATTCTTTCTTTTTACTTTAGAGGATTATTAAGAGAAGGTCACACGCTTCTGTCCTTTTCTATTTCAAGAATTTATATTTTTTGTAAAAACTAATATTCTAGCAATAAATAAAAAGAAAGCCGCATTCGGTGAGGAAAAATTTATTTTATCGATTCGTTTTGAAAAAAAAACTTAAAAAACCAAATTTTCCACCTTAACTTCTATTTTTAAAGTTTTTAAAGCTTTTCTTGAAAACGAAACAGCAAAATAGATTTTTTTGGCAAATATATTTATTTTGTTTATTTATTAGTTATTTATATATTTTTTCCATTCTATTTCCAAAGCCTTTAAAAAACATTTGAAAAGTAGGAAATGATTACTTAGATAACTGTTTACTTCATTGTAACAAATGACATAGCTTATTGGATATGATTGATGCTGTAATCCTAGCGATCGTACCATTTTCTTAGATTTCAGGCTTCTTAGATTGACACTTTGAAATTATTAAAAGACATGATATCATAAATTTAATCGTAACAATTTATGATTTACTTTAATATTAAAGATTAATTTTACGTAACATATTCTACAAATTTTGCAAAATTCGTTTCACGTTAACAACATTTCGAAATTCGAAATGGTAACACAATTTTTTCGTCGCCTTATTTTCAAAAGAACATTATACATTGTCTGCAAATATTGCAACAAAATTATGCAAAGCCGGATGGTATTCCCCGAAAAGGTAATTTATTTTACCTTTTTAAAATCTATTGTCTCGAAGATTAAAATTTGATATTGTTTCAGTAACTGCATTTCGCCGAAGATATTTTTATAACAGTAAACAGAATAAAAAATTGTGATATAAAGTTATCAAAAATCATTCGATTTTATCTTTACTTTTTTTTAATATTTTATTCGAAACCACCAACACACTGAATAATAATGCGTATTTCAATAAAATACAACTCTCGGGGCGTTACGCATATAAATAGCTTTAGTATATGTCTCGCATTCAACTTTATACATTACCGTATACGTACAACACTATACACATAAGAAGAGAGAGAGAGAGAGAGAGAGAGAGAGAGAGAGAGAGAGAGAGAGAGAGAGAGAGAGAGAGAGAGAGATAAACGTATAACGTTCAATTGGTTATGTACAACATTAAACCTACGCCATGATATTTTGGATGGGGTGTCAAAAAATACGTAATGAAGGGGTTCCGGGCTTTCTTCCTTGTAAAAACTTAATATATCATTTATTTATTCAACGCAAAGTATATCACTTCCTTTTTGATTAAATTTGACACACACAGGCAGCTCGAGAGCTTATTGCCTCGATTGAATCGAGAATTAACGTTGTTGCAAGTGTATTGTGATGCTAATGGTTCTTTTCGACTCTATGTATATACAGACCTCTTGATTTCTCTGTACGAGTTAATTTGCTTTTGAATCAAAGAGATATAAATATAAACTACTAAAGAGAGAAAGTCTTTTATTTTCTTTTTTTAATTGTTTACTCAATTACCATCAATAAGGCTTATAATTTACATTAATATTATAGAAATTTCATTGAATTACATTAAAAAAATACTTTATTTTTAATTGAATTCTCATTAAAATAAGTGTACATGAAATAATGTTTAGTCGGATAAAATATAGCCCTTGAGACAATTTCCATCGAAATTCAAGTTAGCGCGCAAAGTGCAGATTATTACAGCATTGCACCGCATCGTTATAACAATTCTCTCGGTGCGCAAATTACGTCAGAACCGACTGTAAAGTACAGTTCTCGGGAATAAACAAAAAAAAGTATAAAAATTTCGCACAAAAGACTCTTATTTCACGTGTATAAGAGGTGGCTCATTGAAAATAGCAGTGAAAATTGTCTGGCTAACAACACATATACACAAAGCTTAACCCAATCTAACTATAGAGCAAAATGAGTGCGGTAAGTACAAACGTGTACATACGCACACCGGTATGATGTCTAACTATAGTTATTCTACGAACAAGTTTAACCGTATAATACCACCCTACGGACTAAAACCAGACAAACACTTATCTATATATGTACACATACAGTTTTTGTCTCCAATATATGGATGTGCTCGCAAAAACAAGTAGTCGAGAGCATATTATTAATCAATGTTGCATCGCAATGTTAAAATTGAATCGACAAAATGACGAGTTTTTACCGATTTAAGAAAATAATAAAAAGAAGATTATTGCCGAGAGAAAGAGAGAATGAGAAGTGGCTTTTTGTCTCTTCTTCCGGCCTTGATTCTTTCTTCTTCTTCTTCTTTTGCAGCTTGGGCTTGAAAGAGAAAGAAATGCTGAGGCTACTTTGTTCATATTGTATGTATATATATATATATGACTGTAAGAGTATCGCGAGGCGGACTATTAAACTGGCTTGCGCGCAAGCGAGCTTGGCCAGTATTCTTGAGTTCGTTGACTGCCGGCCGGTCTTATATATACAGAGGAGAGAGAATGAGAAGAAGAGAAAGAAGAAGAAGAAGACGAGTCAAAAAGTAAGCGAAGCTGCGAAGCGTGACCAAGAGACCCGCAGTCGTTTCATGCCGGAAAACGAGAGGGAGAACCGGCTTACTTTCTTGCGTGCGTTTGCTTATATATTCTATATACTCTCTTCCCTTCACTCTCGATATCCTAACGCGCGTCAAGAAGAACAAGAGGAAAAAAAAATAAAGGAATGAAAAGAAAGAAAGAAAGAAGTCGAGTATACTTATAAAAAGGAGTTGATTTGATTGACTTTCGAGGATGCGCTCGAAGGAAAAAAAGGAATAAAAAAGAAAAGAAAAAAAAGGGACTAACGATTAGAAAGCGTGGGTCAAAAAGTGAACTATACAACTATCATTTATAAGGGCTACCATATAATGTTAGATTGTACGTCTCGAGCGTTTCCTTTTTAACTAAATGTGTTGTATGCTCGATTCGATAATAATTTGCGTAGGTTTTAATGAATGAAGCATATAGTATATGTAAAATTGTTTGGTACACGCTCTTTTTTACACGCGCATTTTATTAGGTGCTCTTGACCCAATGAAGGCATAATTTATCAGTCGAGGACGTGCTAATGCTTTATGTGGAAGAGGTGTCACCCTCGTTTTATTATTACGGTAAAAGAAATAAAGTTATGTGGATGCGTGTGGTAATTTTTCCATGTATGATGATGCAAATTATTTAAAATGTGGGTCAACTATTTTGGAAAATTTTATTTTAATTGGTTGATTTTTATAAAAATTTTATTTTAATTGGTTAATTTCCATGAAAATTTTATTTTAATTGGTTAATTTCTCTTAAGTTAATTGATTGAAAATATATCTTATCGAAATCATTAATTAAATTTTCATTAAATTTAACATAAAAATAAAAAAAAAACTCAAAAATAAAAAAGAATTGTAAAATTTCAAGTAATATTATTAACTAGTAGTAATGTTACTCTTTTGAAATAAATTTTTTGTATATTTAAAAAAGTGCGGTGGACTTGATTTAGAGTTCAAAGACTGTATACTCGTGGTTGATATCTTGAATACACAAGCTTTCATTCATAAAAATTATAAGATTTAAGATCGTGTAATAAATCAAATATCAGGCATCATTAGGTAAATACTGAGGCTATTAATTTTACATTTTTTTAATCTTTTATATTTTTATATAAGATAAAAATCACACGGAATCGTTTATCAAAACCTAAATATTATTACTTTTTCTGAACAATAAAAAAAATTGATTATTATGTTTACGATATAACGCACGTACAATTTATTCAAAATTTCGACATTCGTGTTTTATATTTTAGAATCACAGATCATTATTTATTTTTTAAGTCAACAAATTTAACATTTGATAATTAATGCAGCGAAGGTCAATAGATTTATTGTCAATACCTTGAAAAAATTGTAAGCGATTTATTAAAACGCTCGTGACAATTAAAAATCCATGTATATTTATAACTTTAAAATATTTTCAAAACTTAATAATTATTGCAACGACTAACACACTAATGTTTAACAATAAATCACAAACTTTTACCGCATTCTCACGGTCATTCTTAGTATAAACATATTAAATGTGCATCCTTGAATTACAATGAACCATATGTAAATTAGAATTCTTATGAAAAAAAAACAAAATAATTTAAATAAAAAAATATATAAAAATGAAAAACATTTAACCACTCCTATTTTATACACGATCGGCACCGGAAACTTTCCCACATGTTCTAGTAACCTTATCACTCCCTATTCTTATCATTACTTAGAAACAATATTAACCCCAGTTACCGAAAACCCATATCTTTTCTTTTTGTTTTTTTAACAATAAAAAAGGTTTATACGAGCACTCGTGTCAGGTCGCCCCGGTTCGTATATTCACATCACATTTCACACGGCTAAACGTGTAATGTAGTGTGCACCCAACGAAAGATTTACCGCTCGTTTTTCTAGTGTGCTATAGAGCGTTGACCTGTTACACACAGAAGAGTCGTCGTCGTTGTTGTAAGAGACAAGTGCGTTGCACAATATATCCTTTATATACCTCTGCGCGTATATACAACATGATGCCATGACAGAAAAAAAATCAAAGTGTCATATGATATTCGAAATTGCAGACAGTTTTTCTTAAAATTGAAGGAAAATATTTTTTGGATAAATCTAACAATAATGGAAAAAAATAGATTGCCCATGAAAGTTGAAAGAAAACATTGTTTCAAAAATAGATATTTCAACACGCGTTTTTATAAAAAAGTGCATAGTGTAGGTAAATTATTAAAATAGTAGATAGTTTGAAATAAAAAATCACTATTTTATAGATTTTTTTATTACACTCAATTTGATATATCGAATAATAGCCGTTGACGGTCAAATTTAAAAGAAAATTTTAATTAAAGTCGAATAAAAAGCTTTTCGAATAGTTTTATATCTCTTATGCGCATCTTTTTACTCAATTTTTCACCCAATATACCTTATTAAATAACGATAAGTTTGAATGAATCATATAAAAAAATCTGAAAATTGGAAAAAAATTATTGGGGCCCCTTGATGTACGGCATAAAAAGAATGAAATAAAACATTAAAAGTAATGAAAAAAAATTCCAATAAATAAAATAAAAATTGATTGGCTTTATAATTCAAAGGTACTACCTAGCTGTGCACAACATAGTTCAAATAAATGATCAGGTGCCGTTATGGTTGCTTACTTTACGGATGAATTATAAAGGTGATGACTTTACTAAACAAGTACACAGGTGATTTTTAACCTTACGCTATAATAATATAACGAGCTTTGGAAAATGTTTCAGATCTAAAATAACTGCGATGAAAAATATTTCGCGCTTAATATCCTGCATGTTAAGAATTTTTCTAGGCAATTTGAAGATTTAAGAGCTTTTAAATGGCTTTATTTTTGTGTTCTAGAATGTCGTCAACCAATTTATAGTTAAGCGTACTGTGGATGCAATTTCTTTCAAGCTACAAAAACAACTTGGAAAACAACAGCGAAGGATGGATTTCTGTTTTATTAGAGAACATTTTCTTTTTTTATAACATGAACTCCATCCAAAATGCTTACTTTAATGTTTTTATAAAAGTTATAAACTTAATTAATTTCAGTGATATACTAAAGTTTTCTATAGTATTGAGGATTTAAAATTTATTTTAGAGAATTTTGTTATTATTATTATTTATGAAAAATATGTTAGAAAAAGAAAAAATTTCTACAGTAATGACAAATCCAAAAAAAAACCGTTCTATAGTCTAGAAAAAAAGAGAAAGAATATAGTTATAATAGAAATCTCGCATTCATCGACGTGTATAATAACCGCACCGTTGTACATTCACGACGACGCGTTAGGGTTGGCCTATGTCGAGGAATGTTTTTTTTTCCCATTATGGATATATAACGCATCCTCTCTCCCGCCTTTATATCAATTTTTTTCTCTTTCTTTCTTCATAACAAGCGATTCTTATCGTTCGACGTTGTAGCAATGAGTAAAGCATTAGCGCTCTCTTTTAAGCCCTTCTCACGCGTTTATCCAATTATCTTTTGGTGTATATATATTGTATATGTGTACAAGAAGCTTGCGTGACTCTGATGATGAATTAAAAGGCTAGCTACAGTATGTTGCTGCTGCTGGTTGCGCTTTATTATATATATTAAAAAGAAAAAAAAATGAAGGAAGAAAGCAGAAGCGCTCCTATACGCTCAGTATTTCAATCGTCGGTTGTATTTCATTTTAATAAGTCGGTCAGCATCCCTTTATTTTTAATGCTTTCACAAGCCTTTGCTTTTATGCTTAATATATATGATGATGCGTGCAGGAATTGAAATATTTTTTTTTACTCATAAGATGTTGGCTTAGAATATAACTTTAATTTTCCAACTAAGAAAATCTTTGATGTTTCTAATTCAAAAACTTCGAGATTATTCTCGTTGCTTTTTACAAGTGATTTATGATCTAAGGTTATTTACGATGAGGGTTTAAAGATTTTTTTTCATAGAGGATGTAACAGGAATTTTTTTTTTTAATTTTACATTAGTTTCGACTTTTTTTTACAGTTACAGTGCACATATGAAAAAGTGTTTAATGACCATAGCTAAATTTTTAACTTGCCCGTTGTTTTGTCTTTCTTTTTTTATACTGAGATATCACTAAAGTCGGCTTTTACTCACTGAATGAGTTTTACTTTGCGTTGCGAAAAAAGAAATGGCTTTTAAGCTAGTACTGTTATTACCGTTACAAAAACGTTATTGTTTTTTGCAAGAAAAATATTAAAGATTTTATTAATTGAAATAAATTACTAAAATATTTAAAATCAATAAAAGTTTCGTTAAAATAATAAACTTGGTGCAGTTAACGATTTATAGTTAAAAAATATATTAAATAAAATTAATGGGCTGGATAAACAAACGGTAAAAACGAGCGCAAATGTTTAAATTCGCAAATTAAATTCGTACAGCGCGTTAATAGGTACTTTTTTAAAATGCAATTGCCAATCCACGCGCTAAATTGAATCAAGAAATGAGCACTCAGTTCAATTAAATACTAATAAAATTACGAGTCAAGTGGAATTATATTTTATTGATAATTAAGTATAAACTTTATATAAGATTGATAAACATTTTAGTATAATTTATAAATTAAATTTATGTTTGCTCAAAGTAATTATCGGTTGAATTAATTAAACTGAATTTAAGAGTCGAAGATAAAATCAATTAAATTTAATCTTCAAAATGATATAAAAGCACCGATGATATTTGAGCAAGAAATTTTACTAAAATAACATTTAAACGCTTTGCTTTTCGATAATAAAGTGAAAAAATCTATTAATGAATTCTCTGTTGATTAAGTCTATCGGTTGCATCTCAAAATCTGTACTCGCAGATGCACATCTTGAAACAAACTATTTTAGAATCTCCAAAGTGGTTAGAATCACTTTAAAAGAAATTACCATATATGAATTTAAAATTAATAAACACTTAATTAACCTCGTCTATCCGCGCTAAAAATAAGGAAAAATAATCTGCAACACAATGTCCTCGGGTGCGTATATAATCGCGTTTGCAAAATTACGTAAGGTTTGATTATCTCATCGAAGCTTGATTTTAGGCGCCTATATAGAGTCAGTGTTGGAAAAAGGAGGCGAAGGCTACTATTACGAGTGAAAGGCAGTAATATATTGCGTTCAAAGTATTATACGTGTATACATGTATATATATATATGTATGCAATCGTGTAGTTCACGGTCAAGTCTGTGTAAGCACAAGCAATGTTGCCGATCGTCCGCTATATAACTATAAAAGTCACTCGACTGTATCGCCGAATTCTTCAACGAGCCAAACTGCAGTAGCAAAAAAATATATATATAACTATATAACCTTTCTTTCTCTTTTTCTTTCTCTTTTTTTTCATTCTCTTTCGCTGCGGTAAACCTATTATACATAGTGATGAAGTTGAAGCGATGCGCGGACAATCGATTTTACAGATTGCTTTCGTTGCAATTTTCTGTTAAGGTAAAAAAGTATATACATAGATAGACACACATAAGCATTAAAATGCATCGTAAAAAATTTTTATTATAGACGAATATAAGAAAATTGTATAAGTTTAATAAATTAATATACTGGCGAGACGTACTGTTATACATAAATAATAGATTTAAGAATTTTTGCTGTGCATAAAATGTAGCATTAAAAAAAAAGAAATTTAAAGTATTTGAAAAATTTCAAGGCTCAACAATAAGATGTTAGGCTGAATATCAATTCAAGAAATATCTTTAAAAATTTTAGTAAAAAATTAACCACAATTCTTATTGGAATTTTTAGCAATTTATTTTTAGTACACCAGCGCTTTTGACACTTTAAATATGTTCTTCTTTATGAATTGTTCAAAATTCTAAGAAGAGGTTGTGGTTTATTTTTCGTTAACCAACAACAAATTCAAACACTAACAAGAAAAAATATCATTTCTAACATACGAATCAATTTAAACTTATAAACAATCTAAAACAAGGTAAAAGTAGATGAAAAATAAAAATTCTATCAACAAGTCAATCAACGCAATCTTTATCGTCACGTCTGATTTCCCCAGAGGTATTTGTTTTTTTTTCTATTATTGACTTATAGCTGGCCTGACCCATTGTATACAATAAAATCTTATTATTACATTATTCCGCACTGGTTATTGTTGGACTACAACACGGAAATCCTGTTAAAATGGCTATATTTAAACGTAGTATATATATAAATTCTAAGTTTTCGCAAAATGTTACGTCAGGATATTATGCTATTTGTGTCATTACATGCTTGAAGGTATCACTTATGTATATTACGTGGTATTATGAAAAGAAATGTTAAAAGAAAAAAAATAGTACTTTTTTTTTAAAGAATATAATCCGAATATGTACTCGTCACATACCGATTGTATATTAACAGTTTTGGAGTATTATATCTTATGATAACTATTTTTACAATACCGTTCGAGTCATTTATATTCTAATAGGCATGTTATCGCTGCACGTGTGTACGTAGATAATGAGAACGATCATTGTCACGAATGTTTTTTTCGCCGTAAATACCTTCTTCGTTTAGTTTTTTGTTAATGCCTTATTGTACACTAAACATTATACATTAGCTAAAAACTGAAATTAAAAATATCAGTAGGAAAATCTACTTTTTTAATTTATATTATTGTTGATTTATTTATAGTTCAATTGTGAAATAAAAGTTTTCGGAATTTTTGATTAAATCATTTTTGTAACATTGATTTTCATGAAAATAAATACAAAAACATTAAAATTTATCATTACATGGATTATAATTTATTATTAACTTATTACAAGGTCAATTTTATTCTCTATATAAGAATGAATAATTAATCTATTAAAAACTCATGAACTAATTATTAATGTTCTTCATAGTTTTAAAATTCTTTTCTAAAAAAAGAATCCAACACTCAACTTATATAACGGACATAAAATACAGAACAATAAAGAAAAGAGCTTTAAGTGCACGTTAAAAAGGAGAAATGCTAAAGCTTCGAGATCGATAAAAAATTATAAACCTTTTTCTTTTTTTCGATTCGTGATAAATGTACTAAGCGATCGAGCGAAGAATTTTTGAGAGGGGATACAAAAACGAGCTTTAACTATTAATACATTGATCGGCATCAAAATCAATTGATGTCAAGCGATGTCAATTGATGACGAGTTTGATTATCTACGGAAAGCACGATAGAATCATTACTGAAATTAGTTGCTGAACAGATTTGAAGGAGGGAAAAAAAAATTAATTGTTCGACAGAATAAATAAATTTATTTAGTTTCGATTAAAGCTATACATTTTATTGAGATATTTTATATACCGAGTACGTGTTTGTTGAAACTGAACTACATGTAAATACATTGCGTGAAGTCAAGCTATTATGCAGATGTACGTATATACATACGGCAATAGAGTAAGAAACGTTAAAAAAAATGGTAATGGTATTGGTAGGTTCTTATTTTCAGTGAGATTGCAATTATTCTGAAAAGTTGTAATTTAACCTGTTTACGGGCTCGGGCGAAAGATTTATAGAAGAAATAATGATACAACTAAAATAATGAGAATTTTTTTTTATCTTTTATCTTTTCAACAGTGTATATGGCAATAATTTTAAAGAAAAACTGAAAAACATGTAGAAAAACAGGATTAATGCCAATAAGTTTTTCTTGTGAAGTTTTTTAAACGCATGTTATTACGGGAGTGAGAAAAAACTTATAAAAATAAGGAATGTAAAGTAAATTTTAAAAATGAAGATAAAAACTTGAGAAAAAATTAGCAATAAAGATGATGAATTTCAATGAACGTGTGTGGAAAATGCTGATTCTTTGAAATTCTTTTATTCTCATGACTAAAATAGGAATCGATGTTAAAAAAATTAAAACTGACTTAAAAATTAGTTTCCTAATGAGGAATGACGAAGGAAATGTTATATTTAGAATTTTATGTTATAAGGTACTTTAAATGAAAAAAAATCAATTTTTCTTAAACCATTGCGTGATTTAATGGTAACTGTAAATTACAACAAATAAATATATAATCTTGATATGATTTACATTCAATATTTCAACTAGGACATTTTATGCATTTTAAGACAGTTTTAAATTTACGCGCACATATATTTTATTAGTTAGCCTTTTTAGGGTATTATCTATGCTATTTACATACATGTTTATATTGAAATCACTTTTGTACTTAAAAAGATGAATTTACAGTTAAATTCGACTATAACTATATGGCGTTAGTTTTCTTTATGATTATAATTTATAATAAATAAAAAAAAGTTTAATTACTAAAAAATAAATGAGTGAAAAATTCATCGATTTATTACGAATTTCGAAAAAAATACAATAAAATACACGTGCGTCAAGAATTATTAATACCAATAACCTTGTACATTTCTTCAATAGTATAACATATAAATCTCACCAGGACGAAAAAGTCGTGTTTTTTCGCGTGGTCAGCGATAATAAAAAGTTCGGGAAGCGAGGCCGTTAGCGCGTCCTCTTACGTAAGTTCTTCTGGAGTATATGTTATGAAGTTCTCTACTCTTTTATTTTTATTTTTTTAAAGTGACATCATATCCACATGTGTGTGATGTGTATAAAACTTTTGCGTGCGCCCTCGATATGTGTATGTATGTATATACTGTCAACTTTGTTTAAGTCGATCGTTATATATTCTAACGAGACTCTATTCGTTTTAATTGCAGTATACGAAAATAAAAGAAAAATAGAGTAACGCATTATGACGTAAAAAAAATTACGTTTAACTAGAATGTTGTGAGTGGAAGCTTTATTCTTTGTTACGATATTGTTGTAAGTTAGGAAATTATTATGATTATTTTACATGGAAATATTTTCAGGAATGCGAATTATTTTTTCATTTTTTTAAGTGGTCGAAAGTATCAAAATAAATTTTAATTAACACGTTGGACTATTCCTAAGTGTATTGTTAAAATAAAGCACCTAAACATTGGGTTAATTAATTTTCATATTTTTTTAAAAATTCTACAATAATTTAATCAAATATGAAATAAAATTCTAAACCTAAATAGAAATAAATCATCAAACTGTATTTCAATTTGGATTTACGGTGCTTCCTTCTAACATATACGTCACAAAGGTAAACATAAGCGCACGCAATCCATCAAGCTTATACGATTGAAAAGAGAGAAAAATAAAAAATCAAAGTCACGGCCATACTTTGAAGCAATGTATATGTATATTAACGGACATATAACGCAGCGGGTAAACTTTGCCCTTGATATCTATAAACCAAATAAAAAATAATCAGTCGATGTTCTTTCATACTATTCTTCCTCCCCCTTCTATTTTACAACTTTAAGTTCCGTTCTATGTATAGCTATATATGCGCACGCCTTGACGCATTTAATTAAGCTCTAATGAAATGGACGTGTCGCTCGTTGTGATGTGAGGGGCTGGGCATAATGCTTATGTTCTCTCTTTCTCTCTTTTCTTCTTTTTCAGTCTCTTATACTCTTTCTCTCTATATACTCCCTCTCGTTATATGTCACCCTGTCGACCTACATATTCTACATCGTGTGTTATATCTGCAATGATTTTACATGGCATTATATTTGAAATTTTTTTTTTTAAAGAAATCTAAGAGAAATGTGGAAAGATTGTTAGGGATCGCGATTCTTTAGGTACTGGGGTATGCCGAGAGTGAAATGAAAGAAAAATGAAATGCTGTAATTGACGCTAAAATCCTCTGCTAAATGCTTATTAATTAGTTAGAGAGTGCGAAAGCATTTATTATTCGAAGAAATTTTAATAAGTCTTGTTTTTCATACATATCAATGATGAAGTTTGTGTGGGTAAACATTTAGAAATATTTTACTTTTTTTTAATATCTTTTTACTTTATTTTAATCCATTAAAGTTTATAAACAAAGATAACTTTTTTCAAATGTAAAACTTGCCCAACTTTTTTTTTTAATTAAGGGAATGTAAAATACCGAAATTACAGTTTTCCAAATTTTGTATTCTTAATCCAAAAATTTTAAAAATATCTCTATATTATACCGTTCCATTTTGACTAATAAACAATACAATAGGAAAATATTACAAAAAATTTTTGAATAAAAATAAAAAATATGAAAAACTGCAATATTGGTAACTACGTACGAATCATATAATCTATTATTTTATCATAAAATGTTAAAAATATTCAAATTATTCAAATACGATACTAATTATGTAATTTAATGAAATAATAAACAAAAATTTTAACAGTTATGTTAAATTAGCAAGAATTATAAAATTCGTACAAGTAAAATAATGAACCAATGCAACTTTAGACAGCTAATCGAAGACAAGCAGCCACTCGCAGGACAGCTCACTGATAAGCCTTCTGAGGAAGCTATACTACACCCGTCAACTCGAAAATTGATAAGGGTGTTCGTTGATGCAAAACTGCAGTACGAGAGCATTTCTCTTTTGCATAAGTGAACAAACTATCGTCAACAAGTTATACGTACACGCATATATACATATCAATTATCGAGTATCTGTTAGAATTTCATAAAGCAAATAAAAGATAAAATTGATTACTTAGAAATAAATATATAGTAAATATAAGCCACGTGTACGTAGAAAAGTTAGCCAAGGAATGAGAGAAAGAAAAAAATATATCCGAAGAAAAGATACCACCGTAACGTCCTTCACCTATATTCGTTTTCTCTTCTCTAGTATTCTCTGCAGAGGAACTAAACAGGACGATAGTAAAATAAAAAAAAAGAAAGAAAAAAGGAGGGCGTCGTCGTCGTCTTCGTCGTAGTCGTTCAGAGATATATTCCCTCTCTGGAAGGTGCCGGAGAGAATCGATTCGATATATTCGCCGACGCGGCGCCTTTAGCGCAATTGCTTTACTTTATATACACATATATATATTTTTCCTTTTTGTCCTTCTGCTGTTTTTCTTTCTCTTATATATATACAAAAGGCTTATTTTCTCGAAAGCTTTTACTCTCACCAGTTCTCACGTTTATTTGACTTTTTTTCTGATTATTTTTTTCTTTTCTCTTTTTTTGTTGCAGTTGATCTTATATGGATGATTATAGATTGTTACAGAATAAATTGAATATATAAATGTGCGAAGAGATGAATTATTGAATGATCGTAAAATTGATTTAATGCTAATTTTTTTTTCTGTGCTTTTTGATTTCAGATACAATCTATTAATGTTAATTTATAAAAGAAAGAAATGATGGTACAAGTAATGTCTTATTTTTTTTTTTTCAATAATTTAATTGGATATTATGTAGTAGATGTTACTGGAAGAATTTTAAGACATGTAATTTTCTAAAATTGTTAATGCAACCTTGAAATTATTTTTAGTATCTATTGTAGTCTTGTATGTTATTAAGACTTTTGACTTGAGATGAAATTTGTTTGAACAATAGCTTGAATGGTACTTCAAAAACATTTCTATTCATTTCGGTTACGAGTGTTTGTAACTTTGAGATAAAGTAATTGAAAAAATTTTTGAATTTTAGATGACTACGTTTGAATTTGTTCAATTTTGAAAAGTAAGATAAATTTTCAAAAGCTTCAGACCTTAAGAGTTTAAAATATTCAGAGTTTGTAAGTTGTAGCATTTTTTTACACCTTTAAAATGCTGAAACAGCTTTTACTCTTATATTTTTATGTAACTTTGAAGTTAGTCAAAAATCAATACTAGACCACTTATATAAAAATAGCACAATTTAAAGTAAGATAATGCCACTTGATTCACGAAAATTTTTCCCGCCAGGTATACATATTGTTTCAATTTTACCGCAATGACGTAAAAATATAACAAAATATTAAAGAAAATAATATGAAAAACATGAATGATTTTTCTTTAATGAAAAAAACATAGAAACCTACTTTTCCCTTACCATAAATGAAACTAGAACCATTGCCAAATTCAACTTCCTTAAAATAAAGTTTTCCAGACTGACAAAAAAAAAATAGGCGAGGCCTAAAGTTCATCTCGGTTGGAAAAATCGATAGATGCAGTGATGTTTGATTTTTTCACTCACGATGCAAGCCATCATACAAGAAGAAAAAAAAAAGAGTTTTCAATCCCAATATTCGAAAGCATTTCAACGATATACTGATACCCATATATACAAATACGTGTATATATCGGAAAAGATTACTCAGTGAGTGAGACATAGAAGAGAAAAAAGAAAGAAAGAAAAAAAAAGAATTGTTGGTGCACTTCTGACGATTACCCGGGCATTGCATTGGTGCATGTATATGTGGGCCAAAGCAAGCAAAATGGAGGCTTCTACTACTACTACTACTACTATTATTACTACTACTACTATATTCGCTTCTCTCTTTCTCTCTCATACTCTTTCTCTAGGTTGTGGGTCGATATGAACGCGGCGCAGAGCGCTATTTGCCGCAAACTCTCGTGGTACCTTCTCCTTCTACTTACTAAACATTACCTTATTCTTTTTTCTCTCTCGTTTTCAACCCCTTCGAATTAAAAAAGAAAATAACACCGTACAATACCTGAACTTTCTTTTCTTACCATGGCAATGACAGTGATGATGAAGAGGATAAAATTTAGATAAATGAGGGAAAAAAATATATATTCGTTTTTCATTTGGAAAACTGGGGCGTTGCCCGACACAATTGCTTCAGCTTTTTTTATTTAAAATTATGAGTGAATTTCTTTTTTTTTATTTGCATCTTTTAATTTTGGGATTATTTTTAAAATGAGTTTTAAGATCTTTTTATGTAATATCCTCGAAAGCAAGAAATTTCGAGAAGAGAATGAGTATATAAGCTACTCTCGAGTAAATGTAACGCTGCAGTGCGCTTCAAATTTAAGATAGCGTTGCATAAATTAAATTGGATACAAATTAATTCACTTATATAATTTATACTAAACTAGCTGAAATTTATTTGTTTTTATTTGCATTGGAATTTCATAAAGCCGTTATTGTACTTGCTTAAGCAAATTTATTCTTATTTTATCTACTTTGTAAATTGATTTTTTTATAAAATACTAGATAAAAACATTTTTGTGAGCTTTTTTGTAACAATAAATATTTATAAGATAAAAACAAAAAATTCACTGTTTAATTTGAATAAATTGTGGTTACTTTTTTTCGTTATATACATCAAATTATTTAGTAAACCGATGAATATTTATTTTCAACAACTGACTTTACGTAAACCTGACCTATTTTTAATTCATTATCTACTGACCGGGAAATAATACTGATTTTTCAATTTGTTCAATAAATATATTTTAAAAAAGCTCGAAAAATATTATCTTCATATATTTTGATACTTTTCATAGCAAAATGCTCCACTTTGAAAATCTAAAGTCATATAAAGAAATTATTTTTTCCGCGATATAGGGTGTGGTTCTCCCCCGCGTGTTAATACCGCGTTGAAAGGTGCGACTCGTCGACGTCGTCTCTAATAACGGATTAAGTTCAATGAAAATAAGATAAAGAAATGTGCGCAAGGGAAAAAAAAAAGAATAAATTGTTGAACGCTACTTCGACCCGTCCTTTG
Source organism: Anastatus disparis (assembly GCA_017163975.1). Taxonomy (NCBI): domain Eukaryota; kingdom Metazoa; phylum Arthropoda; class Insecta; order Hymenoptera; family Eupelmidae; genus Anastatus; species Anastatus disparis. The sequence continues at coordinate 7,206,698 of JAFFSR010000226.1, forward strand.
TTTTTTTCATTCGTTTGCCGTTATTTCCGTGTTTGCGTTATACATTTTTCTTTTTTCTTTTTTTTTTCTTTTTCTCAACGATCTTAATAAGAGAACCAATTCAGTGAACTTTTTTAACCTGTCTATTGTTGATCGACCTACTGAAGAGTAAATGTACATGTAATAAACATCTGCGTGATCGAGATACTGAAGTTAAAATTTATGATATTCAGTGTAAGTAGAAAAGTATAGTTGGAAATGTATATGATGATGGCTTGTTACAGTTAGAAGTAGTATTTATTATCATTATTTATGACAGTTGTAATTGAAAAAAGTAGAGTTACTTCGTACTCAATTTTTGAAATTGAAACGAATTTTAATATTTTATTAGATAAAAATTAGATCGATTTTGTTAAATAAAAACTAGTGATAAAAAAACTCAAAAAAAGAATTACATTTATATGTATAAACTATATCTGTTTGAGGTCTCCAGTAGCTCAGTCGGTAGAGCGATGGATTCGTTATCTTGAGGTCTCGAGTTCGAATCCCGGTCTTGGCTAATTGATACAAGCACCACTATATACGTTATATGTGCTTTGTTCGCAAATACACTGAAAACCTCCGTCGCTAATTAGAATTGTAATGATAGCATAAATACAGTCGACGTTAAATAATAAAAAAAACTATATCTGTTTATCTAAATTCCAAATATTTATTTTATAGATAATAAACTTTTTTTATAAAATCTAAAAATTCCATTAATTTTTGTTAAATTTTTTCTCAACACGTCGTTAATTAAATTTTTCGCTTACTTCTGCACCACTCATAAATATTTTATCTGCTTTTTTATCACGTAATAAGTCTTGTCGCGTGGATACAATCAAAAGTTTAGCTATTAGATTTTGGATAAGCACAGATACACGCATACATAGGACTTTTGACGGGATAGTAGCATGACTCAATGGCAACGATATAAACGTTGAATGTTGGGGCTTTCGGATGAGAGCCACCGGACAGACGACGATATCGATCATCCAGCCCCGTGGTATTTAGGTTGGCGCCCAGTTTACATCGGCTAGCTTGTGAATATTTTTCTCTCTCTCTTTTATTTTTCGCTATAGTCACAGTGCTCTTGAGTGCTTTTTATTTTTTTGCTCTATCACGATTCCTTCGGTGTATGAATTGCGAATATTTGAGTTTTTATTACACATTATTATTTAGATATTTTATCAATTTCACTATAGAAATAAATAATGCGGTTGATAGTTCCGACTGAGAAAAGTTTGATCGTAACAATAAGACTCTTTAATTAGAGTATTTGCATGTTATTTTGAACTAAGCGAATTAAATGACCTGGATTTTAATTATTTCTTCGTTACTCAATTAAATTCCATCTCTAAATCAATAGAAAGATAATCTAATAGGATCAATTTTTTCATCAGTTCATTGTGCTCACTATAAATCTATTATGTGAGATAAAGTTCAATCTTCATAATTTGTTCATAAAATCATTTGATAAACCTTATTTAAAATTAAAATTTATGAATATGAAATTATGTCAAAAGCAATCTTTAATTAGGCTTATAAAAATAAAAATAAAGTGGTTCATTAGTAAACATAACGTTTACAAATAAACATTAAATTGATTAGTCAATACAAAGATAATACATTGTAATAATCAATGAAACAGTGATTCCCATGACAAACGAAAGTGACATCAAGCTGTACAAATTGTAACATACGCTCATCTCTTTGAGTAACTCATCTAGTTTAAACTATAAAGCTCTTGCGTATATACATACTATGCAAGAAGTAAAGTGATATAAACTCGGCCAGAGAGGAGTAGTCATACACTTTTGCTCTATACGCTTCTTCTTCTTCTTCTCGACATATATATTTTTAGACGACAAATATAGGCACACACGCACTAACCGATGCTGTGTGTATATAGAGATTTGTATATTATTCTTGAGACGATGGAAAATAGAGTCTCAACACACTCGGGGGGCCTTTCTTTCGATACATACTTGTATATGTAAATTCGTTTCTCTAATACATATTATGTCTCTTGAAGGCATATCTTATGCAATGCCGGAACAATTTGGCATAAATCGACTCTGAGGCCATGGTTACTATATTAAAATGCAAAGGCGATGTACAAATACATACTTATACATGTGTATGGGTATGTGTATATATATTTTTGGGTTATTAACACTGGTGACTAGTGGCGTGGATGATCGCACGATTTTCTTGTCTGCTACACAGCCGAGCTCTATGTATTCGCTTCTATTTTTTTCTCCAAGGGAAGACTAACTCGTTCTTCGGGTCTAGAAGGATTTTTCACGAGAGAAATCATGCAAGGAGTTGTATGTTGTATAGGGAATATGTTTACGATTTATTCGAGAGGGCTTTTTCGTTGTGCTTAAAATTTTATTGGTTTTAAAATTGTTATTTAAATATAAAAAGATAGAATATGAGATTATAATAAAAATTGTAACACTTTATCATTTTTCAAGCTAAAAATATTCAATACTGTACTATATTTAAATATTTACACATGAAGTGCAAAAATAAATGGTATGTAAACTATTATTAACTTAAAAGCTTTTCTTTTTTAATAAACTTTTTCAAAGAGATTGCTTTAAATTTAAAAGTCGAGTCTGATGTTAAAAAATGTATATACATAAAACAGTTAAATTTTCGAAATTTTTAAATATTCTCATCTTTTATAACGTTTACAAATTTATGTTTATTTTACACTAGACGTAATTTAAATAAAAATTTAATAAAGCTTTTCTCGAGTGAAGCTCGTGAAGAGATCCGGTTTTAGCTCCGAGAAATTCAGCGAGTAAAAGAGAGAGAGAGAAACGATTTCGAGAAAGTACTTTAGACTCTCTGTATATGTTCTACTCAGCATTTTAAGATTTTAGACTTTGGTCGATCGTATACTTTCTTATATTATATTATAACGTTTGTTTTCAAGACTCGGTTTTCGCTGTGTCGCTAAAAATATTGCGGTTAATCCCCGCATAAGAAAACATAAACTACTTGATTCGAAAATTTTTTTTTTCATAAAATAAAAAAACGTAATATTATCACGTTCTAGTTGGCTTAGAATATCATATAAATTGTATTATATACGAGTTAATATATTTTAAATGAAATATTGAATCCCTAAATATATATAATAATCATTGGAAATATTTTAAAAATTTGAGGATATAATTTTTAATGTGCTAGGAAGCCGTTATAGACGAAGTAACATTCCACAGCCTCGTGGAAAATGTTAAGTAAAAATAAACGTTATAACTTGCTTGTTATAGCAAGCAGTGGTCAGAAATTTATTTTCAAAGATTTTTTATTTCATTAATTATGAAAATGTACGTAATTTGAATAAAAATAGTTTTTCGTATTACGTAAGAAAAGTGTTTATCGATACGTGTGTGTACAAGCATATGAAATTAATTATGCATCGATCTATGCGTATTAAAAAAGTTTTAAAAGTTTCTAAACTCAACTTTTAATTGAGGCAACATAAGTTTGTAGAGTTTACTATTTTCTCGACTATCCCTTAACTGCTTGAAATATTACGTATATGAGTACTGCGATATTAAAATAGATATTAAGCATATAAGAATGCATTAATTAAATCATTTTTTATTAATATTTTTTATACTTCCTTGCTGTGACAAGTTTTTATAAATATTCCTTTTTTAAATTAATGATTTAATCAAGTTATTATCTTAAGTTATTCATTGCAAGAAACTAATATAGATTTACAATATGCATTTTCTATGAAATAACAAGAATAAAAAAAAATTGTGTACGTACTATTAAATCAATTAAATATTATCTAATAAAACCCTAATACCCAATCTATTACGTAATTATTAGACCAATTCGAATAATGTTTTTCATCCTAAGTTAAAATTTGTAATTTTCTTATCCAAAATCTATCCACTAAAAGCCTAATAACACTTTAAAATCGAATCAAACAAGACCACCAACGCTTTGAGTACGAATAATTAGAAGAGGTCGCTTCCACATGGGGTGTACTAGGGTACATCGACACACCCACTGGGTAACGTATATCTATATCCGTATAAGCACGAGAGAGAGACTGAATATTCACCAACGTTTCTACTCGCTTTTTAGATCCCAAGGGGAAGAGGGTGAGAGAATAGTTCGTGCGATCGAAACTTTAATACGTATAGGTTGTATATTTTGTATGTATGTGACAGTAGATAGTCGTAGCCCTGCAAAGACAAACCGGAAAACGGAAACCTCGAGGGTCGAATTATTAGATTTCGAGATCGGTTACGCACCCCACACGTTTTATAATATAAAATAACCTTCCGTGCGATCCTCGAACCCTCCCTAAACTTCGTCAATTTCATTTGCTACGGGGGGATTTAAAAATTGGTGACAGTGTAGTTCCTGCAAAGGTTTCAAAAATTTTTTTCTTACAAAACTTACTGAAAATTTTTATGTGAAATTGGAATATTTAATATTTTGTGTGTTTATATATCACGAAAAAAAGGTTTCTCGGGTTAAATGACGCGTCGTATTACACGGGATTGGATATCAAGATACATAAATCGAGGTTCCTTATGCGTCAATGATTAAACAGATTGATGTTTTATTAGTAAACTGATCAAAGATCATAAAAAAAAATTTTAATTTATTGATATTTTTTAGCTTGTTATACGTTTGAATTTTGGAATCAAGTGAGCTATGACAATCTGAATATACGATTGCTATAACTCTTATTTGTGCGCGATTAATCGGAATGAAATATGAACTCAACGAGTTTTCAAACGAGTTTTATTAATAAAAAAACTCAATGATTCTTACCTAGTTTAATACCTGTAAAATATATATCCGATGGGATAATAATTTTACATGCTGGTAACATAAAATAATATCATTAAATCTGAATTTAATATAAGTTAAATAGTTGAAAAAAAATATGAGGAAAATAAAATTTATCCTGTACAAAACTAAAATTTAAATTCTGGTTTCACGTACTTATATAATTATGTATACAATTATACAGTAGCTAATTTTCAATCGAGCCTATACACACCGCAAAAGCCAGTGAAAAACAAAACATCGCAAAAGAGCTCTGAAAACCACTATAAACATAAAGATAAAAGTACCGCACGTCGTAGAAATATCGAGCTGCCCACTTACGAGTTTTAAAATAATCGCGACTCGACTTTATAAACACACGTATACACATCAATTGGTGGAGAACCTTGAATCATCCATAAGTCAAAAGAGAAAAAGGAAAAGAAAGAAAAAAAAGAAAAATTTGTATGTACGAGAGAGATAGAGCATAGATCTAAATCGAGAAAAGTATGTAATCCATTCCAAAGTGTGTTTGTGAAGTATATAAATACGCACAAATAAGAAAACTAAAAGTCCGAACGAATGACAAGAAAGAAAGAAACATTTTCAATATGTATGTAACATAAAGGGAGCTTGTCAGTACTGTCTAATAAGGTAATGCCGCGTTTTTTTCTATACTCTCTATATATGCACTTCTCGTTAAGGAGTTTGTAGAGAGCTTGAAAAAGGTTGATTTTTCAACTAGGGACTTCGTTAGATATATTTGTTACTCTTTTTATATAATTTATAGGATCGATTCAATTGGAATAGAATAATGAAGTAGCTTATACATGATAAATATTGTTTAATAAATTAATTTGACATAAAAATTAATTTTGCATTAAATAACAGAACAAAATTTGGTATCCATTTTAATTTAAGATATGTCATCAGAAAGAATTTCGGAAAAATTTATATAAAATACCAAGTACTAGTAAGGAATTCGAAGACTTGTTCGCCGGATAAGAAGTCCAAATAAGAATAAATTATCAAAGGTCACATTTGTTTGAATCAATATAACTTTCTTTTTGCATGTCGGCAAACACACACCTGATGGCATTAAAATCTGCTATTTTACATACACATGAATTTGAAATGACATTGTTAATCACGATCAACATCTATTACAATTAGAATTTAACAACGCTAAACTAACATATAGCAATCTCTTTATTTCAATAAAAATTTCCTGACCTAACTCGTCATTTCCCCAAAAGTTCACAGTACCTTTTACCCTTTGGATGGTCGTGGATGTATCAACAGCCAGGTATATAATCCGCATTGAATTTTCTACACGATAGTTCAATCAAACTTAACAAACCCTTAGTTGGCAATGTTCCAAATAGGTTCACGACGTGTATAAAGGGATATATCTACCTTATGCTATATTGCTGCTACTGTATGTTGTTGGCTCTCTGTTTTATAAGACATGGGGTGTAACCTGCTATACTGATAAAACTGCTTTGCTTCAAAGTGCACGCTATACAATGTGCATTCTAATGTCAAGGTAATGCCATGCTAAGGATAACGAAACATTTCTAAACTTGTTTATGGATGTAAACATGTTTTTGACGACGACCCTGTGTAGGAGTTTTAATAGCTATGCCGTATGTTCATTATAGGTTAATAAAACCGAGATTTTTTTCTTTGATGCACCTTTATTTGTTTTTACTTTAAGTGTATAATGGAATTTTTATCGATTATTGATGTTGTAGAATCATAAGTTTATGATGTAAAATATAGCTTATAATCAAATTCGGAAAAAAATACTTTCATCGAATTACGATTTAAACGATAACTTAATCAATTTTCCTATACTCGATTAATTCGATGAAAATTTCAAAGATTTTTAATTTACACAAGTAATTTAATCAATTAACGGATAATTTAGATATTTAACAACTTATTTATTCTCGCTGATAATTTAATATTAAATTTATTGGATAATAATTTAACGCTGTATCGATCCATTATGGAAGATTACACTTTGCATTAAGTAATTACTTTGGAAATATCTTGTAAAGATTTAATTATATAGTTTAGTTTAATATAGAATAAGATCGCGTTATTATTATAGTGTCAATATATGCGATATCCAATAATAACTAAGAATGTTTATAAATATTAATATGAAATGATAAAAATAAATACACACATATATATATAAAAAAAGCAATTTGTTATTCAATATTGATTTTTAAGATAGACACTTGCACACATGTTTCGCGCTAAAAACACTAATATCCTTTTTCCTTTTAAATTTTTAATTATACATTCGAGTGAACGAACTTTATTTAGAATGCATTAATGCATCTTCTTTTGCAACAGTTGGCGATGTATAAGAAAACAAATTTTTCTTTTTGCATAATTTTTTATGTTTTTGAATAACACATTTACACAGAAATCTTCATTATGTAATATAATTTGTAAACTACCGACTTAATGTATATATTTTAATCGTGGGAAAACGGTCATTTATGTTAATTTTTTCTTTTTTATCAATCAAAGATTTTTTTTAAAAGTCTTGTTGCCTTTTAATTACATTACCTTTTGAGTCGAGAATTATGCGTACATACTATAAATAAAACACAAACGGTTGTAGGTGGTATAAACGAGCTTGACCAATGTTTGCAAACAAAAGATCCTTCGTATTATGTACACATCCAAAATGGATTACTATATACATACATACGCATGAAAATACTTTGTAAATACCGGAAAGTGTGTTAAAATGCAGGCAAACAGAAATAACTTGATACTACATATATTAGATTGTGTAATCGAAAAAAGAGAAGAAATATGAGAAACATTAAACATAGTAAAAAATTGATTAATCAAAGCAGCTGTTTATCACCGATATCAAACTTTGTTTCGATTTATAGATTGATATGTACACTACAAATGATTATGAGTGTGATTTAAGTGCTGGTATATATCATACGAAATTTTGAATTTATCTCTTGATTCTTGGGAAAGCAATTTCTAAAGATTTTAATTCCTCGTTTTTCCCCATTCGTACCAATTGAGAACAATATAATTGTAATTTTCTGAAACTATTTGACTAGCTTTATGGGATTGAATCCAATTGTTCTCTTTTAGTATAACTAAACGCGATATATACAATCGTATAAAACGCAACGTATTGCACACACACGCGCATTTACAACCCAAAAAGTCAGAAAAACGAACAGCTGCACTAAAAATAGGCATAAATGTAAGAGAGAAAAAAGATATGATGTAGAAGAGAAACAACGACAGCTGCTTCGCACTTCCCCCTTTCAATGGTATATGGTTAGTACGTATACGTGGTAGCGAGTTTAGAAAACAGTAAATGTTCTATTAAAGAGACTCTTGCACGCACTTATATATATTTTTCCTGATTCAAATGAACACCAGATATAATACGAGAATCTAATGCCCCCGAGCTATCGAACGAAGAAGAGAGTACTATATACATCTGAGGAAAAGTATTATAGATATGATGCTGATTGTATCATTGCTTTAGGCATTAGATCGTTTGGTTTATGGTACACGTAGACGTGTATTTTCTTTGTAATGGGTTGCTTAAGGTATGATTTTGCCAACTAGACCTAAATTTATCACGTTATAAGGTATTCTCAGAAAAGTATTATCATGAAAATTATGTTTTCTTAAATATTCAACTAAATAAATATTATTGATAAATATTAAAAAATTTCAATAATTTTGAATCTCTCGACTTGAAGCAAAACATTATTATCGATAAAAAAATTCTTAACTCAACACGTGTACTGGAAGATTTCTTTGAAAAAAAAAGAAATAAAATAAGTACATGAAATTAAAAAAGATACGTGTAAATAATCTTATAAATACTTAAAATTTTTTGCGAAAAATAAAACTTAATTTGGCTGATTGATCACAAACGAGCACGCACGTGGTTGTTCATGCCAAAAGTGTACGAGTGATGTGTCGCGATAGTTAGTCTAGTAATAACCGCACATGATGTTCATCGCATATATGCCGGTATATATGTAATAACTATGCAATCGTAACTTATTTAGGACATTTTTATTCCATATAAATTTTTTTCTTTTTTATTTTTCCATGACGATGCGTCACTTTTAGTTACGAGCTACGAAAAGTAGAGCAATGAGATAATATTCCTTTTCTCAGCTGGTGTATATGTATACGTAACGGATTATCAGTATTTAAGTACTTTACTATCTATCTATTAGCATTTCTAAAAGGTTAATTTACTTCTTATATACGTATACTTATTTTGTATATAAAAACTTCAATAAAAAAAAGTGTACGGTATATTTTAAAAAATATACTTCTAAAGCCAAGATTTCTAGTTATATTCGGAATTCGAATATATCTCGATGAATTATCAGTGAGATTGAAGTAAAAATATACTTGCACACATAGCCTTGGCAGAGAATTTTATGCACATATAGGGATATACTTGAGAGTCTTAGCCTTGAACTTTAAGTGCAAGTTTTTTTAATAAGAAATTTTTCAAATAATATGGATTTTTTAACGTTTCGAGGAAATATTTTTATTTATTCGTTCGAGTACTTCTTAAAAATTACAAATAGGCACGTACGTTGCATTTGATGATCTAAGATTGTTTTCAAGAGTACGGATGTTGCATGAATTGTTAATCGTTTTTCTCACAAACGTTATCTTTTATATGCTTTAATAATGATTTTTCGTTATCTCTACATATTTTCTGGAAATTATGCAAAGTGCTAAATGGATTAGATGTAACTAATTTTGTTATGTATGTACAAGTCTGTTTTATCTATGAGTTAGGCAACATTGAAACTTCTTCATACAAAAACAATGAGCTATTATTTTATGAATTAATTAATGAATAATAGTTCAAACACGATGTGAAAACTAATGGACAAAAATATCCCGCTCGCATTAGTTTAAAAAATTTTTTTTATTAATGCTATGATATCTATTATAACCTAAAATGAATACTAGAGGTCTCAGTGACTCACTCGGTAGAGTGATGGATTCATAATCTCAAGGTGCTGAGTTCGAATCCCGCTCTCGGCGACCGAATGATACAAGCACCACTGTATACGATACATGTACTTTGTTCACAAACACACTAAAAACCTCCGTCGCTAATTAGCATCGCAATGATAGCATCAGCGACGTTAAATAAAATTTAAAAAAAAAATCATGATTTATGCATTTTCAATTGATTGTCAATTTATGAACAATTTTTAAGATAAAAAGAAAGTAATGAATAAAAGGTTGCTTAGGTTCTAAAAATATAAGAGGTTTACCCTATACAAATTTATGTTTCGTCGAATGTTACTAAAAATTTTATTATGCTTTCTTTTTTTTGTGGTCATCACTATAAATGACTCACCGTATCAAAGAAATTAAACGCTTGAAATCTTATACACGTATCGGTATATTTAAAATAATGCAGTCAAAGTATATCTGTGCTGGAATGTATAAAAATAAGAAAAAGGAAAGATGGATATATAGCTTTAAAAAAGGAAGAAGAAGAAAAGAATTAAAGAATAGTTGTTAAACAAGTCTTATATATTTTACCTGCTTTCCGGTTCGTGGAAGAGTCTCGACGTTGGTCCCCGCGACAACCGGCGCCTTTTCCGGTCCCCCGTTTTGCTGATTTACATTAACATTAGCATCGACATTATTAACCGTTGTTGTCATCATCGTCGTCGTTGTCGTTGTAATATTTGTTGTATTGTTAAGATTGTTAGCGTTATCAGTAATGGCCAAGTCATTCCCATTGGTTGTTGTAGTCGTTGTTGTATTCGTCGTCGTAGTCTTTCCACCACCGCCGCCACCACCACCTCCGCCTCCGCCCTTTCTCTCTTCTCCCGTCATTGCTCCACCGTTTTGCTGTTTTTATTATACTCGTCCTCCTCGTCCTCGTCCACCTTACGATCCTTTTAACCTTTTTTTCCTTCTACCTATGCTATTTTATTTTTTCTTATTATTTATTTCTTTATCAAAATCTTTTTTATTTTATTTTATTTTTGCCACCCTCTAGGTCGACTAACTCCCTCTGTTCTTTTCTCTATCTGTCTCTTTCCACCTTCAACGATCAATTTTGATATATATTCACCTCACACACCTTAACACACTTTTTCATTCCCTTTCTCAAGCCCTTCCCCTTTTCTTTTATTTTTTTTTATTTTTCTTTTTTTGCGCGCGCTCTTGATAATATACAGGTATATAAACACAAGGCACCGATAACACTATACATTTAACACGCGATATATGCTCCAAAATATTTTGAAATATTTTGGAGCCTTTTAAAATACCTGCGACAATTTAAGAACACATTGGCTCTTTAAATTTAAAGCCAATACAAATGTCGTAATTTGTTTTAGCTTATTTTTATGAATTTGAAAATGGAAAGAGAGAAATAAAGGATAAAGAATGTCAATAAAAATTGAATAGAAGGCAATTTATAAAGGGCAGAAAATCATATTGACTATTGTGCATTGTCGAGGCGTCACGGAGCGCGAAATCGCCGGACGCCCAATTTATCGAACGCGTCCAGTTCGCGAGCGCGCACCCATGTATATAATATATATACATATATAACTAAATATATGTATATACTTATATACATATGATAGTGTAGTACATGAACTCGCGATGCTACAAGAAAGAGAAAAAGAGAGAGAAAGAACCGGGGGGTCGTTTTCTTTCAACTATAGAATATATACGGGTTTTTCTTTCCCCCTTGCTATATTATATACACTCGGTGCTCCGATTTATATTTCACCGCGTTGCGCACTAACAAACTCACTTTAATTTTTTAATATAAATTGCCCTTATGTTCTGTCTTATATTTTGGGCAAGTTGTCTTTCTTTGCAACTATTTCTGTTAAAAAAATTTAAAAAAAAACCTACTCTCTATTTGAACGTTATCTTCACAGCACGAAGGCGCAAGCACGGAACGGACCGGCCGCGGCCAAACTAAACTCGTCGATGGAGCAAACACTCGACTCTACTACTACTGTGCCTTTTTCGTGCCTTCTCTTTCCTTCATCATCATCATCATCCTCTTTCTCTCTTTTTCTCTTTCCCCCTTTTAAAAATTTTTTCCCCACTACAGTTACACACTACATGTACGTACTTCTCTTTGGGAATGGTCGCGTTGTTATGTGTACATATATATAGATAGCTAGTATAATGTAATGGTACACACGAGTATATAACGACGACGGACTTTTAGGAGCTTATATGTGCGATAGAAAGAGAGACAAGTTTTAGTCTCTCTCTCTTTTCACACACACATAATACACAGGTTTTCTATATGTGTGTATGTATATATGGTGGCTGGAGCGCGAGAGAGGAGCTCGACCGAAACGCGTCCGCCCTCACGGAGACTCGGGACCACTTTGCCGAGGGCTAAGCTGAGCTCCGCGACATCTGCTGCCAGGAAGCAACAACTTTTATAAATATGCCTTTCTCGTTCTCTTTTTTATATATCGTTTGCGCTTGCTCGCGCCTCTTCCCTCTTTACCTTTTTTTAACTTTTTTTTTGTACTGACTTTACTTTTATATATATGTATGTATATTTTTCCCTTACTCTGCAAACCCCTTTACCGGTCTTTATTCTCTACTTTTATTATTCTCGTTCTCTTATTTTTTTTTTTATTTTTTTATTTTCTTGGATTCTTTTTACATGGAGTGAAAAGAGAGTGGATTAAAGGGTATATACTTACTGTGTACGTATCCTGTGAAAAGTTTAATACTTTTTGTTTCATTTTGATGATTTTATTGCTCTTGATTACTTTTAGCGGTTGCGGTCAACGTGGTATGTTTCGAGGATACTTTATTTAGTATTACATTGTGAGTCGATCTGTGGTTCATTTGGTAGAGCAATGGATTCGTAATCTCGGGGTTCTAAGTTCGAATCCCGCTCTCGGCAGCCGATTCATAGAAACACCATGTGCTTTGTTCACAAACACTTACGAGCTCCATCGCTGATTAGCATCACAAAGATAGCATAAATATAGCGACGTTAAAAAAAAATTTAATTCTAAACTTAATACATATTGTTCTAGTATCATCTAAATAATTTTTTTTATTTAAGTGTTGCCAAATTTATTTAAATATTCAAAATAATTAATTTATTCCGCAAATTACTAATGAATTTGTTAAATAAATTTAAGTGCGTTTTTTTATCTCATACAATAGAATTTTGTTGGAGTCAGATTTTAATAAATAATATATAAAAAAACAAGTAATACTTCACATTAATATGAAATATTTTTTTATTTTTTCCTTAAATCAAAGTAGAAAATGTTTATTTCACTATAAAAAGTAAAGTTGCATAAAAATAAATTTTGCTGGAATATTTTTAAGTATACGAGTAATTTTAAAAAAATAGATTTTTCGCGACTACTTAAATTCGACAAAAATATTTTCCTACAAAAATTGTACAGCTTTTTTGTTTGAACAACTGATCTCCAAATTAATTTTTTTTCAAAATCTTTAGTCAGAACTAAAAAAATCAAATTTTTTAACGCTTATAGAAAAACCTTTTAAAACAATCTAAAGAAAAGCAAATGAATAATGCTTAAGCAAATTTTGCTGGAAAATTTTGAAATAGAGGTACTTTTTAAAAATCAAAAAACTCAATTTATTGTAATATTAAAAAACAAATTCTTCACAAATTTCTTGTTTTATTTTTCTATAAAATCATTTTTTGAGATATATGTAATAAAAAAAATGTTTTTTATATAATTGTGATTATCTTTTAAGAATTAATAAAATACTCAGTGAGTGGCTCAGTGAGTTTTGGATTCATAATCTCGAGGTTCTGAGTTCGAATCCCGCTCTCGGCAGCCGATTGATAGAAGCTTTGTGATGCTAACTAGCGCTGGAGCTGATTAGCATCACAAATAGCATAAATATAGCGACGCTAAAGAAAATAAAAAAGTATAGATTTATCAAGGTATCTTATTGTGCCACTGTAAAAAATTTAGTTTTATTTAAAACATAAATAGCTTTATAAAGTTATTTTGGTCATTTGTATTATAATTAAAAATCTTTATTAATCAAATTTTTAAAGTGTAATTATATTAAGTGATGTAAAATATATTATAGATTATTTTGAACACAATGTAAATAATAAAAACTTTAATCAATTAAAATTTATTAAATTATTTAAAGAAGGACAGTGTATCGTAACGTAATTATTGTATTAAATATGAAAATCAGGTCATCAATGGCTCATTCGGTAGAGCAATGGATTCGTAATCTCGAGATTCTGAGTTCGAATCCCGCTCTCGGCAGCTGACTTATACAAGCACCACTGTATACGATACATGTGCTTTGTTCACGAACACATTGACGACTTGCATCGCTAATTAGCATCTCAATGATAGCATAAATGCAGCGACGTTAAATAAAAAAAAATGTGTTTATTCTGCTATAATTTTTTTTATCAAAATATTTTTTATTTTTAAGATGTTTTAATAGGGTAATATAATTCATTCATAGTTACCGACATTGCAGTTTCTCGAATTTTTAATTTTTATTTGAAAATTTTCCAAAATATCTATATTATGTTTTTTATTAGTAAAAATGGAAGACTGTAATATAGAGATATTTAAAAAAATTTTGGATTAAGAATAAAAAAGTTGGAAAACTATAATGCTAGTATTTTACGTTTCCTTAATAAAAATCAAGGATATGTTAAATATTGAAATTATTTTTCGAATTTTTTCATTCTTAATCCAAGAGTTTAAAAATATTTCTATTTTATGCCCTCCCATTTTAATTCGTAAAAAACATAACATTAGAGATATTTTAAAAAACTTTTGAATAAAAAGTTTGGAAAACGGCAATATCAGTAACCATATTTAAATCATACGCCCGTCAGTGAAATCGTCAATGGTTCACTCGGTAGAGTGATGGATTCATAATCTCGAGATTTCGAGTTTGAATCCCGCTCTCAACCGATTTATACAAACACCACTATACATGAGTTTTGTTCACAAGCACATTGATGACCTTCGTCGCTAATTAGCATAGCAATGATAGCATGAATAAAGCGATATTAAATAAAATTTTAAAAAAAATTAAAAGGAGCAAATAATTAAATAAAAATTATAATATTTTTTTTAATGATTTTATTACAAATTTAAATATCTATTACGGTTTTCGTAATTTACATAATTGTAGTCGATTTTTACCTTAAATGGACAATTTAAATTTAGAGAATATAATTTAACAAGTAATTGGCATATTTGTTATTATAAAAAAAATCATCTCGAGAATGCCCAACAGATTCAAATTTGTTCAATATTCATATTTGAACAATAACTTTATGTATATTTCAGTTTTCGTTTTAATTTTATCTTGATCAACTTTGATTTTCATCTTTTACATTCGCGCAGCTTTACGAGATTCATAATCTAGTATAATATAAAAAAGCAAATATTTTCATGTCAAAAAGATAAAGTTAATAAATATTTAAATTTAACCAAATATTATTTGCATGCATTTTTCTCGCATTACATTGATTGTGATATTAATGGTCTTTAAAAATAAAATTAAGTTATAAATATAACTAATTTACGATTACAAATACGCATGACTTATTTGTTACTCTATCTTAATTATAATTTTAGTTATTAAAAATATACTATTTACAAAAGTAAGATGCTCCACCTGCAAAAGGTTTCAGATCTTAAAGTTACTGAAAATACATTTTTTCAATACTTTCCATACAAGTCAATTATATTGCGACGCACAATTCTTATTAATAATAACAATAATTATTTTCATGTTGATTGACTTTGTTCTACTTTGTCTTATGGCATGATAAATTCTTAAAAAAAAAAATACGACGATCGATGTAAATGTGTATGTTAAATAATTTTTTTATGAGGTTCTATATTTCAACCACACAAAAAATATAATTTAGTATGCAAATTCGGATGCACATTCAAACTTCTTTTTCCAAAAGGAAAAATTCATTTACAAATTAAAAAAGCAATTATAGCATTTAATCGTATACAGATACTGTTCGCTAATTTTTTAAATTACAAAAAAATATTATCATAATTCTTAATAAATTTTTAGTTTTATGGCAATATTCTATTTATAAAATGAAAAATTTTTTTAAATTGAATCGAATCACATATACAAATTTTATTTGTATAACTAAATTTTAAGAAGATTATCAGCATCATATATTTTAAAATTATTTAACAAATCCAGCGTAATATTGTGCGTTTTAAAATGGATACATTTCATTTAAAACTTAAAAATTATCGTTTAAAGAAAAAATTTTTTTAATTGAACAGAAGAGATAACTTTTAGTAAATTATTAGCGAATTTATCAAAATCGTAGACAAAAATCGACATTTATGAACAAATTTACATGCTGCATCTGTTAATAATATCTAAACATGCTTCATGAACTTATTTTTCATGTAATAAAAAATGTTCATATTTACTTTTTTATAAACTTAAAAATTAAAATACTACGTATATTCTGTTAAAAAAAGTTTAAGAATTAAGTTTCGCATTCTTGATAAAAATCTATGTTCCATTTGTATTAGGTTTACAAGTTCCTTCTTGATAATGTTCTTGATATCTTCTATCAGAAATAAAAGTTATATTACACGTATCACATTTTAATGTAGGATAATCATTAGGATGATCTAAAGCTACATGATCTTCAAAAATTTTTTGCTCATCATCTCGATAGCATTTGTTACATTTTTTACAAATTTCTGTATGTAGATGAAGACTCATATGTTTTTTTAAGTATCTTAATCTCATAGGTTTAGAGCAAACTATACATGTCACAGTCTCATTAACAAAAGGATCATGCGTATTCTGAACATGTCTTCTTAACAGAGCTTTTTGGGTAAATGCTTTTTTGCATAAATGACAAGGATGTCCTAAACCATCATGGTAAGCTTCATGTTTTGAAAAATGATCAACATGCAAAAGTTTACCACAAGTTCGACAAACAGAAAATCCATGCTCTTTACTAAAATGAGATTTTCTTTGTGGTGCACTGCTGAACTTTAATTCACATTTGAAGCATTGATAAGGAGTTTTTGGATCAATATTATGAGCCTTCATATGTTTATCAAATGGTTCTCCAATATCCACTAATTCTTTACACTGTGTACATTGTGTTTGAAGAATAGGTTCAATATACAGATTTCCTTCTAAGATTTCACAAGCATGTTCTATATACTTTTCAATTCTATCAAAGTTAATCAAACAATAATTGCATTTCAGTAATAGTGGATGGAACCTTCTAACGTGAATATTAAAATATTTAAAATTTTTAAACTTTTTTCCACACGGACAATGACTTTTGATATTATGTTTCATTTTTGCTGCATGCTCCATTAATTTTAGCTTATTATCAAAACTTGCAGAACATGTTTGACATTTATACATTGAGATTTCTTTTTTTTGTTGCTTTGATTTCGATAATACTTGCCTGAAAAAATATATATTATTTAAAAATTATTTTTTTTAAATTTTAATAATATTTATGCAAAATTGATACCATACTTGCAAAGACTAGTTAGTGATGGTACAATATTATTTCGTCTAGAAATGGATCTTATATTATGATTTGTATTTTGGACTGTATTTTCTTTTAAATCAGAAGACGTAGCTTCAATAGTTTTATGTGTTTCACTGGTAACAGAGATTTTGTCATTATTTTCCTTTAAAGCGCTGTGGTCCGAATCACCATCTTCAATATCTACTTCTTCATCATCTTCCGCAACTTGAATCCTTAAAACACTATGGCCTTTGCTATACTTTGATAATTCAGTATCATCATTTTTATTATTATAAGCAGACACCATGCCAGAATCATTTGATGATATATCACTATCTTTGGAACTTTTTGAATCTTTGAAACATTCTTCAGTAGGAGTACTTCTTGGCACTACTTCATATGAATCGTTTTTATTCTTTTTAATTTTTATGCTTATCCCAATACCAGAATCTGCATCATTAACATTTTGAGCTTTGTCAGAAAGACCTTTACATTTATCTTTATGCACATAAAGTGTATGATAATTTCTAAAAGATCTACCACATTCACAAACTGTTTGACCAGATTCAGCATCATTACTCATCTTCTCATTTGTATCCTGAGGAAATTCTTCATTTTCAGACTTTTTAATTTCTTGTTGCACACTAATATAATTAGTGATTGGTGACTGAACTTTCATAGTTTCTTTTTGAGTACGAATATAATGATTTGTTGCTTTCTCAGCTCCTTTACCCACACGTAGTGGTGAATTCAAAAATCGACACCGTGTTGGATCAAAATTTTCTGGAGTTTCTCCTCTGATTCTGTGAAGCTTTCTATGATAACTATAGCTTTTAGTAGTTTTATAGATACCTAGGCATACATTACATTTAAACGGTGGCCTATTTGTAGTTTTTGTGATTTTATTTGAATTTTTAGTTGTATTTATAGTTGGCTTAAACTTTCTCTTCTGTAAAGTCCAACGAGGTGTATTTCGTTTTCTTTTTTTTACTGCAACAGCTAATGATTCATTTAAATCTATTTGCATAGGTTCAGGTGTAATGCTTTTGTTATCTTGTATTGGTGTATGCGTCACAATTACAGGTGGCACTACAGAATTACTGTTATTATTTTCTGTAATTGTTTCACATTGAGCTATTATTGAACGTATACAACCAACTTTATGATAACCTTTCATATGATAGTAAATATCAGTACATATTCTTTTGCACAAAATACAACGAATTTTCACCTTTTCTTTGACACTGTTTACTTTTGTGCGAGATTCATCTGTTTTTACTTCATTACTAATTGAATTATCAGTATTTTTAACTTGTGGTTGAATCAATTCTGTTGGTTGAGATACTGGTGGTATTACTGGTATTTCATTTTCATTTTCCATTTGCTCAACTAATTTTATCTTATTAATTTCAGAAGTAACTGGTATATTCTTTGTAAAAGCTGGACCACTTTTTCTAACTGGAACTGGTATATTTTTTGTAAGTGAAGCTGGCCCACTTTTTCTAACTGGAGCTGGTATACTTTTTGCAACTGGTGTTGTCAAACTTTGTGCAATAGCTATAGGTACGTCTGGAGCAACACTCATTCGCAAAGTTTTAGCAATTTGATCAGCTCTAGGTTTATAAGCCCTTTTTAAATTAATGTGAACATCCGAAACACCATGTTCATCAATCGCATGTTGTTTTAGATGTAGACTATCGACAAACTCTTTTCCGCAAGTTATACAGTGATATAATTTCTTTTTGCTTTTCACTGAAAATCTAAAATCAGGAAGAGCTTTATTATCATTTCCTAACATTGGTTGATAAGGTATAAATGGTCCTGGTAACTCTGATTGACTTGGTGATGAATTCTTTGGTGAATTAAATTGACAAGGACTACTATTTTGAAGATCTTTTATCATCTTAAAGGTTTCCCATATTTTGTCACAACATTCGAGTTCAACTGTTACATCCTTCAAATCATACTTTTCCTTATAAAATAAATATAATTCTTGAATTCTTTCTTCATCTGGATCCTAAAAATAATAAATTTATTATAGTTATTAAGTTTTTAACAAGGTATTAATTTTAACTTTTAAAATAAAATTTCATAAAAATAGAAATTATATTGAAACATGATTTTAATAAACAACAAAGCTGTTTTCTGGCTATTAAATTAATACATTTTTATACTTATATATTTTACATATTAAAATCTGTGGATATAAATGTAGGTAACACAGCAGGTAACTCAGGTAAAAATGTCTCAATTTATCTACAAATATTTAGTTTATCTTAATATATTAGAATCTTAAATTATGTTTTTTAAATGTAAAATTATATAAAATTCTTTAAATTTAAAAGTTTATAATTCTGAGATACTATCATACATATAATATTACATGTATTTGTTTTATTCAACATTTATAATATTTATAGTAAAAACTGACCTTCATTTTAAAGGTATTTTATTTTATCCAAATCAATAAATTTATTTTTGAAATTTACTAATATTGAATAAATTTATTTTTACTAAAATAAATTTTTATTTGATTAGTACACAATCCATAGTTATTTTTATTTTCGGAAAAAATTAATTTTCTATAAAATTTTGTAAACATCAACAAAAAATTGAAAAAATCCACTTTACAAACTAAAAATTTTTAAACGTTAATTAGAAATTTGTAGAAAGTTTGAAAACTTACAATGTAAGTAGGTGGTGAAACCGCTCTTTGGAGTACGACATCGCTGACCTCTTCGTAAACTTGATCAGGCATTTCTTCTTCCATGGCTTCATCTCCAAATAGTAAATGTTCATCGGGCTGTTCGTCCATAACCTCTGGAACGATTTCTTGTGGTTCTTGTTTAATAACAAAATCATCGACGCCGGTTTCCGCAACAGAGAAAGTCGTTGCGATCGCGAGTTGTAATTCACCACCTGCAGGCTCGTGCTGATGAATAAGTGGCGGTTGATCATGTTGTTCCATTTCCATCATTGCCGAAGTCATGCTACTTATTAACGATAATTAAAATTTTCGTTCTATTGTTACACTTAACGTAAATTATAAATGCACTTACTATATATACAAAACATTAAGTAATCATGAGAACATATAAATTAAAGCACGCGACTATTTGTAGCGACGCTCACGGACATCTTCATATGTATATTTACTCACACACGTTATTTATGAAATTCTATATTGAAGAATCACTAGACTTAGACATATTTCGCGCGATGTATAATATTACAATAGACGCTAAGCTTATTAACACGTGTAAGTCGACAATCGTATGTATACTATGTACTTTTTTTACCAATAGTAGTATAAAAAAAGGCAGCGGTAAATTTCAACTCTAGCTCTTGCAGTTCCCTCCGTTTGTTCTCTCAGCGGTCGACTGCCGCTACAGTGACGAACCAACCTCTTCCAATTCCCCACCAAACGTGTATATTATAACAACTACAACGCTGTGCAGGCTGTGGCGCTCTATTTCTCAGCCAACGCGACCGCTTGGCTTTTAGCTTGGCTCGCTTCGAACTATACCTTATACATCTCCATGTCCAGATGTAAGCGGATAAAAAGACTTTCTATTTGAGTTTATTACCATTTATTTGAAGTTATCCATTAGATTTTCTAGCATAGCTTTTCATAATTCAACATCTTTTCCTCAGATGATTAAAGATCAATATTTAATATGGATGAATCAAAGATCATATAGAATTCCTTAACAATTCGTCCAATTTGCTTTAATTATAACTTGCGAAGATTGTTAATATTAGGGAATGGCTGATGTTAAATTGATAGGATTAAATACGGTGAAAGGGATTATTAAAATTTTAGAATGCTTAAACTTAACAAGCTTAAACATATATTTTTGTGTTTAGAATTATCTGCGAACAAAGAACTAGAATACCCTAAATTACACAAAGGATAAATATTCAAAAGACCAGGTAGGGGACTACGTAAATTCAAGGAGTTTTCATCAATTAAATGCGACAATGCAATATTCGCGTGGAACGACAAAATCCCGTTATTTTCTGTTAAAAGATGTAAATTGATGGTAATTTGATCTAGATTACGTAAACGCGTGATGCTAAATGACGCTTAATATCGCGTCAACACCAAAAATATAAAATACGGGCACCTTTATAGATACGCTCCTGATTATTAGAATCAAGATTGTGCTGTGCCAAAGGTACGGAAGGGGAGACTGGGAAAGTCCAAGTTATGGGATGACTCAAAACTTTAAATTGTAAATAATATTTCGAAAAATGATGAGTTTTAATTCGGGATATAAATTAATGAAAAACTGAATTTGAGAATAATATACTTTTGCATTTCCACAGTGGAAAAAAATTTGTAAAATAGAAAAAAAATTTAGGGATTCAGATTAATTAGAAGACCTATTGAAGTTTTACATGGGATAACTTCAGTCTTTAATTTTCCAAATACTCCAATTAATGAATTGCTGATAATTCGTATTTAGATAACAAGTGGATAAAATCAAAGTATATCTATAAAATCAATATGCTCAAATACATCGAATGTATAATCCAAGAAAATTTACGAACTAGTAAATTTTTGTTCGTACTTAGAAAGCTGAATATTGAAGGTCGAAAATTGTACCGCAATTCACTCAGCACATAATGTTAGAATGGATAAAGTATATACAAGCGGGAGAGACGCGGAGAGTCAGAGGTCGGACGAGTCCATTCGTCACGAGAAAGCCAACATATTTAAGCGTTACTTCTCCGCCGAGTTGAAACAGCTGCGCGGTCAAAGCGAAAGCAAATGCGATAGTGGAACCAGCGAGAGAAGAAAATACGTAAACGAGCGACAGAATTTCTCGACGTCAAATAAAAATTAATGCTTTTAATTTGACGAAAATTGTATTTAATTTATAATAGGAGGAGAAAGAGAATATACCGTTTCACTCGTTTACATATTCTACGTTGTATGTAGAGATAGATAACTTATAGTCTATAGACAATTTTTTTTTTCTCAGAGAGGCATTGATCGACGAGGGAAAATGGGTGCGATATAACCGTGGAATATTATCGCAAGTAAAGGAAAAAGATCGGGAGGAAGAGAAGGAAGCTTTAACCATATCCAGCGAATCTAGCAGAAATGAACCGATCGATTCTTTCGAGGTATTAAACGAACGACACAGAGGCTTTAACTCTGCTGCTGTAGCTGCTGCTACTCTCTGGGCTGGCTTTTGCCTCCTTCTTTACTATGAGCAGTGCGCTATTTATAGAACTAGAACGGGTGGAAACATTGTAATCCAATGTGGAATGAAAGGGAATCATTTACTAGAGCCGGAAACTTTTAACTGCTAAGGCTTATATTCTCTATTCAATTATTCATTATAAATACTCCTTAGCTTCGATGTATCTCTTTTTTTTTCTTTTTTCCTCGTATTGCGCATATATATTCAAACATCGTTTATTACATACTTCAAAGTTATTTTCAAACTATCAATTGGGATTCATCAATTAAGGAATTATCAATTTAGTTCTTTTTCTCACTTGCAAACATTCGTCTTAATTTCTTGATCTAGAATTTTAATTCTTAAATTAATTGCTTTCGTTGAAGAACGAAATATATAGACACGGAATATAATGTATAGTGTATATACTATAATTCCTTGTATCATGGTTGAATATTTTTCTGGAAACGCTGGAGACTAAAGTATTTATATTCAAGTTTCGTACATAGGCAAGAATAGCTTCAAAAAAATGTGATGAAACATTGATAAAAATATTCTGATGTTATGCCGAATAAATAAAAGATAAGATATTTGTAAACAATTTATAATTAGGTTTTACATGATCGTAATTACAAACACCTTCCTCAAAATTAGTATCAATCATGCGTTTTTGGAGAAAACAGGAAAATTCTGTGCTTTCGTTTCATTCCACCATCAGCTTAATTGAGATGATCATCTGAAGTAACTAATCCCTTTAATCAATTAATCTTATTGAAAAGCTCCATGTATAAATATTCAGAAATTATTAATTTGATTCCTAAAACAAATATTTTACAAAGCGTTAGCAAAATTACGATAAAAAACGTAATTATACTCTTCCTGATATGTCACATGTATATTAGTTCAAAGCATTTGCTTCGCATCAAATGATTGAACGTAAAATAATAAACTCGACAAAAGTTTGATTAGTTCTTTACATGATTGCATGATCATGAATATACGGCTTGTACTCGCTTATATATTTGTTCGTGCATATGTACTTGTATAGAGAAAAACCAGCAAGGAGGAATGGAATCATTAAATTTCTTATGTCATGATAAAGCAAAAGTAAAGAAGAAGAAGCGGGAGGGGAAGGCAAAGTGGAAGTACAAGCGCTTGGAAGTTTCTTCCTTATACTGCCGTTGATCAATAACTGTTTCTGCCGATGCGCGCCAACATATAGGATTGTCTTTGCGAATATTCCATACTGGAATAATATATCAGGCAATGCAATGTTAAATTATTTAAATATTGATTACAGACACCTCATCTCTCGATTTATAAGTTATCCACGCACTTTAGAATTATTAAGAACTTAGATTTTGTCGACTTTAAAGCTGTAATTATTTGTACCCTCATGAATACTTTGAAATTTGTGATATGGGGATTAATATTTATTTTTTAATACTATGCAATTTAAAGTTTTAAAAAAGATTGAAAATATGTAGAACTTTTTTTATTTGTACCTACCTTACACTTTAATATTTAATAGGACTTACCAATTAAGGTTCTAGCTGATAATTAATTCAATTTAGAGTATTTAGTAAGATCAAAGGGTTTTACAATTAGTAAGAATTCATTATGAAACTTTTAAAACAATTTGTATGCATTTCGTCTGAATTGTTATTCATTAATAGTATGAATAAAAGAATTTTTTCCTTCGTGCATATGTACTTTTGCGCTTCGCTTTTATGAAAATCTAAAAACTATTACGAGGAAATAATTAAGAACGTTCACCTTTAGCCTTTATGTAATTCTGAAAAGTATTGCTAAGAAATAATTGCGAACGCTAAATTATTAATAGCAAGAGCCTATTTTTAATTAAATCTCAAATGGAAATTTCTCCACTTCAGAATTTCAACATACTTTTTATAGATGAATTATTTTGTATTGATTAAAGTTATTACTAAATAAGAGTACATATTATATTTTAGCTTCTTTTTCCTCGTAGATTTTCTACGTCTCAAATTCTAAACAATCATGCATCGAAAATTAATGATGGAATCGTTATTCAACTAAATCTTCAAATAATATTGTCCTTATTTAATGATGCCTTATACATGCACATCAATGGCGATCTAATAAAAGCACCAGTTTTATACCGCACGCAACACAGACGATTCTTATCAAGATGTTACAAACGTCTCTTTTGTTCTTTGCGTTAGCTATCGCTTCCCTCGAATGTGCCGTCATTTCTGATTTACCCAGTTCAGGTGTTTGATAAGTTTAAACTTTATTCTAAATAAAATTATTTCAATTAAAGTAAGTGCTCCTGATATAAATTTTAATAATTCAATTGATAATGCATTCTAGGGAATATTGGATTTCACGTAGATTTGGATCGCCGAAACGCTCAATTGGGTGACGGGGTTCGCGACTGGTTTAGAAATATGAGGGATAAAGTATTAGCCAGAGAATCAATGAACCAAATTAATTTGCCAAATCCATTAAATTTCAATCCGGGAACAGCCTTGAAACTTTACACTGGTGACGCACCGGACAGAGTTATAATCCAGCCTGGGAATTTCTTTTTAGATCTGAGTAAGTTGAATTTTATTTTATTTTAAAGAATCGAAGTGATATTTTTAGGACAAACACTTTGTATTCTTAAGGCCTTCGTTCGTAATATCGAATAGTGATATCGCCTGTAACATGAGTCATTAATGACCAATCATTGTTTTGACCTAGAAAATGTTTGAATATCTATTATTATCTCACTTTGTATTCTGAAAGTTTATTTAATGATTTATAACGAGGAAAATTTTTTATAAAAAACTATGTAGAAATATTTGAAATAAAAATTTGGCTTGTGCTCAAAATGAGCCATATTACAGGCGAAAGGTAAATGGAATTAATAGTTTTATTTGAGGAAAGAAACTTTATTTTAAAATTTGAAAAAAATATTATCGTAATTTATTTCAAAGCTTTATGGATGAATTCGGTAACCAAGTTATTACTTAAAGGAAAATTAATGTTATATAATTGGAACTGTAAAAATTGAACGATTCGTAATGTAGGCTTTATCACCATTTTGCGCTTTAATATTATTGTTACAACTATACATTGAAGTATTTACTTGTTAAATATGATTGCAGCAAATTTTAAATTTAATCCCAATACGGATATTGGTTTCCATATTGGCAATTGGTATATCATTCGGAGATCTGAACCCGTGGAAGAAATGTACGCTGCTAAAAGTATGGATGATTGGGGAAATTGGAAAGATTTTATAGATTCGAAAGAGGAGAATGAAAGGGAAAGTGATAGTAATGAGGATAAAAGCAATGATGAATCTGAAACTTCATCGCCAACGGGTCATACAATAAGAACCGAAAAGTCAGCAAAAATATTAGGCGAAGAGAAGGAAAGCAATGAAAATGGCGCAATGAACAATTTATCTATAGAAGTAGTTAAACCGTTGGCAGAAACTCGTGAGCGTATGATCTGACAAAAAGGAGAAGGAGTATAGAAGGCGGTCCAAGAAATTCATGAGCACAAATACACAACGAAATGTTACTTTGCTTAATGCATATACCGGGTGTCAAAAATATATTTTGCCATATACTCTTAGAATTTTAATTCTCATTGTTATTGAAATAATATCAATTTATTTTTAACCAATCTTATACTTGTCTCGTAACGACAATATTGTCGATCTTGATTATAATGAATTTTACGTAAATAAAGTTATTTCAAATAACCAAAAGATACCATCCACAATTCGGTTATTATGTTAATTAACTAAATAACCAAATTATGGATATACTAAAATTCTTTGACCTAAACTAAATGCATCATACAAAACTAATATTGATTCCGCGGTTGAAATAAATTGGCTTAATGCTATCGAAATAGCACACATTCCTTCATTAAAGTATTTCCTGTTTACCGTTCAGCGGAACTCGAAATAGAAGCTTAAGGTCGCTCTTTTAACAAGATTCAGCACTTCTATCTAGGAGTTATTGATTAGATAATGTTCTAACAAATTGCACCTACCTTTAATACTTATTTTGAAGTATTTAGTTTGTTATTATGAGGAAATTCTGGAGTATATTATAATATAAATTATATCATGGGAAAAACCTAAAATGTTTTACAAGTTCACGTGAACGGCAAGTATTTAAAAAATCGTATGTGGTTAAATATGCTGCGTACAAGTTCGAGCGCACGTAATTTTTGTACTCATATTTTATTAATTTTGGAAATTATATACTATTAGGGAATTCTCCAATATATTAAAATCTGAAATATATCGGAAAAAATTTAACATGTCCTATAAGTTCGCATGAATGGTAAGTATTCAAACAATAACATGCAATTGAATGTGGTACATACAAGTTCGAAAATTTCATCCTTATGTCATATGTATGTACCAAAACTAACGAATAGAGAAATATCTGATTTTAGTATGAGGAAAACTAGTTAAATCCAGTATCTGATTATATCTATTGAATTCGTGTTGTTCTTATGATGCAAAGTACAAAACAATTTAGAACAAGTTAAGGACATCTGATTCTCTTATGTAACATACAATATTTGCTAATTAAGCGATAATGATTTTTCAATGACATACTTAAAGATTGTCAACCAAGATTTTTCATAATTAAAAATTAAAAGATTAAATATGAACGATTGAATAATAGTATTGAAAATAGGCGCATCGAGGCTTTATCAGTATTTCTTTCACTTATTCAGATGTATTTAAGTTCTCGGAATCTCGACTTGCTCATGCAGTGAATCATCTTAGTATTAATATTTTATGACCTGACCTAGTTACCCAATGTTTCGTTTTGAGAGATCACTTTATAATGTACAATATTTTTGCAATTCAAAAATATTAGACCTAACTTTCCTTTCTCATTCAATGTAATTATAGTCATAAATATTGGTATTCAGGATGATAATTATTCCGCAAATGATCTATTGTCTCACTCAGGTTAATTGGAACTTACAAATTATATGCCCATTTAGTACTGTATTTTACTTGTAAATGTATTTAACGAAAAATAATTTCAGAGTATAAGTTTACATTTAACGTGTAGGAATGACTTAATTTTTTTTCAATTTAAAATATTTTAAGGAACAAATTTAACGCGATATTTGAATACTACGTTAATGTAGCTGAAGCATTTTTTTTCGTTGTAAATATTTACATTGTTTCTAGTTGTTATCTAAAATTAGCTTTGCACAAAAGTTCTCAATTTATTTTCTGCAATTTGCGCAGCTTATAAAGAATTGTTGAGAGACACAATCCAGAGTTTTGACGTAGATGGCGATAGCGACTTAACAAGTAAAATATCGATGTACGGGTTACGTAATATACTAATACTTACTGCAAATTGATTGTGTTATTACCCAGAAAAATGCATGTATGTCTATAATATACTATCTATTAATAATTCAATAAAGTATTTATAATGTGTTTTACAATTCTTGCTTTCATAGTAATATATGTAAAAAAAGTACTAAAATAATTGTGTTTGAATTTAATTATAATAATTCAATGTATATTTAGTTAAAGACAATAATTATTCAGAAATATTCTATAAAAATAGATCAAGCGTTATTAAAAAAAATCAAATTTTCCTTATTAGTACCATAAAAAATAATCAGTTTTCATATTTATCGACGTAAACTATTTGACGTCGCCACCTACAGTATCAACTTTCGAGTATATTTGACAATTTTGTATATGCATGTTTTACCGTTTTATGTCTTTGTATCTATTGAGTGTTTTGAGCGTGTCGCTTTCATTTTTAAAGATAAATGCTTCATATATTATAAATATCAACAAAGTTTCACCAGTATAGATAACATTGAATGTACAGTTTGTTCATATATGTTTATAATTTGTATATAACGTGACTATTATATATAACAATATCCAAATAAATAATAATGAAAAAATTTTTTATTGATTTCTTTTATAATAAAAAATTAATAAAAAAATATATTTATTTTATGATTTTAATTAAAAAATGATATAAATTAAACAATTATATTCGTTATTTTATTTTAAATTTTTTATAATTGCACATGATTTTTTTTTATTTAATATTTATAAATGAGGAGTAAAAATTGAAATAAAGTTGCATTCACTGGCTATTACTGTTCAATTTTTTTTTATTTTAACATTTAATGAGATAAATAAAATATTTCAAACAATAACAGCCATGGATGCATCTTTATTTCAATCATTTTACTGGTAGTTTTAGCAGAAACATCAAGTAAATAATTATCATAAATAAAAAATTTAGTAATATTTTATTTGAAATTTGCAACATATAAGTAGTATAAAATTAACCTTTAAGCAGTGGGACTTCAGGTAAAATAAGTAGATTTTTGTTGTGGTCACAAAGATCCAGATTTTATTCTTAGATTTTACAATAAGTATAACGTTGTACAAATCGCAGCCTTCATGATGGAGATAGTGAGATGGATTACTGTAATAAAAAAATAGTGTTTTGCCAATGTTAAAAAAAAACTTTGAAAAATTTCAAATAATTTTGAAAGAAAAAAAATTTTGATAAGTACAACATGAATGATGCGATGATACATTGATTATGACATGCATACAGTAGTATTACCTTTTATAATGATGAAAAATGATATAGATGAAGCATATGACATCGAAAAATGAATTTTAGTATTTATAATGATAATAAGATATGAACATAAAGAATAAATAAGCATAAATAAAGCAATTCCCATCACCAAATTATAAAGTATTTTGAAATTAAAATATTTATAACTAATATAAATTAAAGAAAGAAAATTTTTCCCTAAAATCGAAAACTTTTATACATTATTTTTTAGAAAAATCTAAATAATAAAACTATATGTACAGCCGAAACCATTTATGTAGACATGCTGACGATGAAAATAACATAAAGTTATATGTGACCATCCAGACTTGCAAGTTGCAGAATAAATGTTGAGAGTATAAGATTACTTCCTTCCCTAGAATATTGACAAAGAAGCATAATACCTCGAAAGCATGCAAAAGTAATAGTGGGCAATTCTTCAAAAGAAATATTTTAATAATTATTGTAAATTAATTTTAAAATTTTCTACAATCGTTTTTAAATTAAACATAAAATTGAAACATTTTCTAAAATTTAATAAATATTGTTTTTTGTATACTTAACACTATTCTAATAGAATACATTTATATCTATTAAATCAAACTCTATCTACAAACATAATATTGATAAAAATAAATAAATAATAAAAACTACAAAATATTCCAGAAATTTTGTAATTAGAAAAAAGTATATTTTTGAAATTTGCCCATGCACAAAAATATTTTATAATAGATCATTATGTATATTGAAAGCCTTAAGTAACTAAATAGGAACCATGATTTCATGCAATTTTTGAATTTTTTATATACTTTAGTATTTTAATAAATGAGAATTTTGAATTTTGAAAAGTAAAAGAAAAAGAAAAAAAAAGTTAATATAACATGCGCCAATAGACCAATAAGCCAAATACCAATTTTGATAATTATTTTATATCCACCACCAAATATAAATATTATTATGAACTTTAGATTAAATTGGAATTTGTTTTGAAAATTTTAAACATTGCAATACTTCCAATTTAATTTAGAATAAAATAAGCTTAAGAAAAACTATTCAAATCGATTGAACTAATAATTAAATTACCTTCTTGGCTGCTGCTCCTACTTTGCTCTTTTTCGTACCCCTGACTTTCTTCATTCTGTTCTTTCTTTCTTTCCTCTGTTTTCTTGTTTGTTTTTGTTTTTCATATAGACCATGTCGTTGTAACCTATATTTGGGCTCGAATTTCTTAGCATAGTCTAATGTGTCGTAGATTAATGCGAATCCAGTAGATTTGCCACCTCCGAAATTCGTTTGGAAACCGAAGACGAATACTACATCTGGAGTTACTTTGTACATTTTTGCGAGCTTCTCGCGGACTTCTGTTTTCCTTACAGATGGTTGTCCAGCATGTAGGACATCAACGACCTAAGACATAGAGAAGTACATAGAACTTGAACTGCAAACTTTGATATCTAAAATATGAAAATTAATAATTTGTTATTTAAAAAATTTACCATTTGTTTTCGACACAACAACCTGTTGGTCATAAATTTACGGGTGCGAATTGTGGCTTCCGTCTGTAACAAAATTCACAACAAAAACCAATTTTAGGTTATGGTCATACATTGTTTAGGTTATGGAGGAAGTAAAAATAAATAATATAGATATGAAATTTTCATCTTTTGTTCAAATTGACACTCTAAATAAATAGAAAACATTATTTGTTGATCGATATTTCATATTTCACAAACACTATTATAATAAATAAAAACTTTTATCTCAACTACACTGAATATCACAAACTGATACACTTCTAATTATCATTTTTTTTCACATCAAAGTGCAAGTGCAATTCAAAATATATTATTTAAACTTGAAAAAACGATCCTTTGAGATTATTTTTATAATAGCAGCGGCTTCATTTTTCTTAAGATTCATTATTATTTTACGGATTTTTATTACATACCATTTTGCTTTCTGATCGTACAGCCTGAAAAGACTTTAGGAGGAAGCAGCACACGGCATGGTATGCGCGCTTCGCTAATGGCCGGAACTAAATAACCATACTTGATACTGCAGCGCCAATTTTACGCGCGACCTTTTGAACTTTCTAAAATTGTTAATAATTTAATTGATAATTCTTATTTATTAAAAACGTAATAAATTAATTGAATAATTCTTATTTTTCATAAAATTAATGGATTATATTTTAATTTTTATTATTTGAAAAAAATCTTTAAATTTATTAAAACTAAATAAATATAATAAGATTATTAATCCCTGGTAGAAATTTGAACATTAAAAATGGTGTAAACAACAATTTATGACCATTGTCAATAGTAATATTTTGTCATGTCAATATTGGCGAATAAATGGCAATTTTTTGCTGAATCTGCAGAGCTCAAATTTTTTGGTATATTGGTTAGCATCTTATAGGCAAAAAATGCTAATATAAAAATGTTATTCAAAATTTTTGTATTTAACTAATTATAAGAAATTATTTTTTTTAAATAAACTATAGATTTTTTCATATATTAAAAAATAATATAATAATATTAAATAAGAAATAATTCATATTTTTTAGTTAAACTTTAAATATAAGGTAAATGTCCCAGTCCCTGGATATCTTAAGAATGGTACCATACCCAATAACTAGACATGGGTAAAGTCGCGTGTAACTTAATTTAATATTAAATTGTGAAAATATACATCAATATATCATTTTTTCAATTTTAATGAAACATTTAAAGAATTAAAAGTTTCATTTTTAATTCAGCTAGATATATTTCTATTATTCTTAGTAAAATTGTATTAAATGGAAGTTAATATTGAAATTGAGACTCCATATCGAAAAACCGGCCGGGCGCTATTAACTGATGCAGAAATGCAGTCGAGCGCCCGGCCGGTTTCTCGATCCAGATTTTTAATTAATATTTTTAAATATCAAAATAAAAGTGGAGTCGGTGTAATCTACTTTAGAATTCGTTTTTTTTCTAGTTTTGTAGAATGTATTATAGTATTTTTTATTGCTTATTTTATTTATGGGAATGAATCAATAATGTAGTTAATATTCATTAAATCATACCTGTTATTTGAGCATTATCATCATATTTGATCTTTTAATAATTTTTCATTACGAACATTATCATCCAGATTTCGGTAGAATTGTCGAGTGCCAAATGAAAAAACTTTCCAAATTTCCATATTTAAGTGATATTCTCATTATTTCATTACTATTTAAACATTTTTCCTATATAATAAACAATATATCACATATGTAAATATAATATTGTTTCTTCACTATCACAATAAAATTTTATTTATCGTATGAAATTCTAAATATTCATTGTCAAATTGACTCAAAGTTTATCATCCCCACCGAATAAATATAAACTCAAGGTAAAGTTTCCAAACACATAATTTGAGTGGTATTGCGTTTATGGAAGATTTTACGACTTATCATTTTATTATCACATTATTACGGTCTACATGTGAGAATCGATATGATCTTGTTGAACCGATTTTGAAACTGGCATTTTCCTTCAAAACACATTACACGTGGGTGGATTATTCACATGGGAAGGGGAAAAAGAAGACTAAAACCGCAAATACTATATATGTATATATGGAAGAGCGAGACAGAATAATCACAATGCGTGACGACTGCGCCGAAGAAGAAAGCGCAGTGTATATGGCTTTATGACTCGTGCACCTATTGGGATTTAAATTGTTAAAACTCGCGGGAGAGTTGTCTGATTGGCGGAGTCACTTTAAGTAGGAGGGATTTAAAAAACTCTGCTCCAGAAGTGTGGGGTGAGCTCCGAAACGGTCAAAAAAAAGTAGCCGGCAAGGTTTTCGCTACATTAATAGCGTTCTCCATGTGAACCTCATACGCAAACAAATAATTTGCTATCTAAATTTCTATTAATAAAATGTATCTAAATTTTAAAAAAATTTTATTTTAAAATTTTTATAATATTTTAAACTTGTTACAATTAGTATTTTTAATTGACAATAATTAGATATTATTATTTCTGTAAGTTTGAAATTCAGAAAAGTTTGTGAAAATTTAAATGCCCGACGCATTAATGTAGAATGAGCTACTTGATGACGTGTCGCTTACGCAGAATGACGGTAAGAGACAAAGCTAGCGTAGTCTCGAAATGAAGATAATTTGCGTGGGATGATGTTGGGGTGTATTGCGATTGAAGCGACATCTGGTGTTTATAAAGATGCTGGTAATACTGGATTGAATGAGAGAAAGAGATGGATGTATGGATATGGGAAGGCAAGGCAAGGGGCAGAGCAAGAGCAAGCTGCAGCAAGTAGCAGCAGCAGCAGCACGAGTGCGCCGAGTTTGCGTTGGCTGCTGTTGTCGCTAGTCGGAGTGTCGACGGGGAGAGAGAGAGCTGTGCGAGCGCGCTGCTGCTGGCTTGCAGGGCTTGCCTTGCATCAACGCTATCGGTTGGGCGTCTGAGGCTTTGAAAAAGGCAAAAATGGCGTCGGGCGCGGAGCTACCAGAATATTCGTCACCAAGTAAACGTCGGAAACTTGAAGGCGATGATTTTGGGACAGTCTCGGACGTTAAAATCAACGTTGACAACGTTAAGCCCGCTGCTTGCTCTCCAGCTGAGGACCTTGAAGGTATTTATCCAAAAATATGGATAGTCCGCCGTCAGATTTAACAAAATCAAGATGGCTGACTAACAGTCCATTTAGACACTACCAAGCCGTTCATACAACATCGCGAACTTATGCTTATTGACGCCATGACACTTTCGGAATGGACTTTGGAAAATTTCATCATTTTTCATGGCCATTTAATCCTATTTCAAATATTCATTTATGCATAATATGGGATTTAATTTTTTTGCGGGAAATTTAATTTTTTGATTTTTGGACATTAATTAATTTTAGTTAAGATATTAGATGGGGCTTCGAACGGCTAACTTTTAAGGCGGGAATAACGGGAAAGTCCATTTGACAGCTATATTACTCGGATGGTTACTTTACGTTCACAGATGGCACACGAAGTACTTTAACACCGATCGAAAACAAGAAAATGTCATGTTACTTTTGTGTTGGGCTCCGAGCGCTCAACACCTCTCAGCTGTTTTATAAGCATGTGTTGAGTTTTGTGCGGCTCTTTAATTATTTTTCTGTTTTCAATTTTTTCCACTTAGCTTTTTTCATTATTATCGTACGGTATATTGCCGCCATATTAAATTTATCCACTTGAGATTCGCATTTAAGCTTTTAATCATGACTATTTTAAAAAGTAATTTAAAAATTAATTTATAAAATATAATTTAAAAATTTTTAATAATTTTTAATTAATAAATATTTTATTTTGAAAAAAATTATTTTTTTATAGGATCTTTAAGTGATAACCATGGATTTGCCGAATTGAGTGATGGTATTAAATCCGCTTCAACTTCATCTGATTTGACAAATTCATCAACAACACCGACCCGAACAGATTCAATGAGCGATGATACAGGATTTCCGTAAGTTTATTTTTACAAATTTTTATACCAAATTGTGAAATTAATTTTAAATAAAATAATAAATTTAAAAAAAAAATTTTTTTACTGATTTTTTAGACTTGACACTGCAGATGAGAAAGATGAAGTATCATCGACAGTTTCAAATTTGTCTGATATAACAGGTATATCTATATTGTCAGAAGACGGTGAAGGAAGTATGGAGTGGAGAAATGCTTCAACTTGGGTTCAAAAACAAATTCAGTTAGGAACTGATCCAAGGGATGTCCTTAAACTTTTATTTTCAGATCCCACTCAAATTCCTGAACAAGTAGATGATATTACATTATGGAGAGTATGTATTTTGTTTCATTTTATTTATTAAAATTAATCAGAACTTTAAAAATAAGGCATATATAAAAATGTATTTTTTATTTATACAGATAGTTATAAACATGATGTCAGAACCACCAAAGAGACAAAAACTAACACATGTAAATACTATATTAGATGCTGTTGAACTTATAAAAAATAGTAAAAACATTATTGTTTTAACTGGAGCTGGTGTAAGTGTTAGTTGTGGAATTCCTGACTTCAGAAGTAGAGATGGCATATATTCTAGGTTAGCTATAGATTTTCCAGATTTGCCAGATCCACAAGTAAATATTTTTCTAAATTAATTTATAAATTAAAAAATATTTAAAAGTTCATATATTTAAATTATTTCTTTTTTTTAGGCTATGTTTGACATTAATTACTTTTCACAAGATCCTAGACCATTCTATAAATTTGCTCGAGAAATTTATCCAGGTCAATTTAAACCAAGTCCTTGTCATGAGTTCATAAAAATGTTAGAAAAAGAAAGCAAGCTTTTAAGAAATTATTCACAAAATATTGATACATTAGAAAGAGTAGCTGGCATTAAAAATCTAATAGAATGTCATGGTAAGTAATAAAATAGTCTGCAATTTATGAGTGGTAAGTAAAATATATAAAAACAAAATTATTTATATATTTCTGTTTCTAGGTTCATTTGCAACAGCGTCATGCACAAAATGCAAATATCAAGTTCGATCAGATGATATCAGAGAAGATATTTTTGCTCAAACAATTCCAATGTGTCCCAAATGTCAAGAGCAATCATTACCACCACTAGGTGAAACAAGTTCTAATGAAAATTACAGAGGTAAAAATTAATTCTTTTTTGACAAAAAAAAATTTTTAATTCAATTGATAAATTTAATTATTTTTTTTAATTTTAGATTTGGTAGCACAAGGAGTTATGAAACCAGACATAGTGTTTTTTGGAGAGGGTTTACCAGATGCTTTTCATGATGCAATGGAAAATGACAAAGATACTTGTGACCTCTTAATTGTTATTGGATCATCATTGAAAGTTCGACCTGTTGCATTAATACCTTCATCAATTCCTTCAAATATTCCTCAGATTTTAATAAATCGAGAATCACTCCCACACTTAGAATTTGATGTTGAACTCCTTGGTGATGGAGATGTAGTCATAAACCAACTTTGTCATATGTAAGTTGTAATTTATATTTTGCTAAAACTGTATTTTAATATTAATTAAATTAATTTTATTGAATTATAATTATAGGCTAGGAGGAAACTTTAAAAATGTTTGCTGGAGCGAAAATATACTTAAAGAAGCTTCAAAACTACTGCCACCTGAGTTTCCTATTAATGATTCTTGGGAACAAAGTCAAGATACATTAACAAATCAAGATTTTTCACAAGATAGTGCACATGTTGAACAAGATAGTTTCTTGATGGAATCTACATCCAAACGAGAATTGAGGGTGTATGAGAGAGATGACCAAGATGAAAGCAATACTTTAGATGACAGACCTTGGAAGAAAATAAAAAATGATTCTGACTTGAATGAAATTTTTGAAGACGAACAGATTTCTTCAATCTCGAGCACAAAGTTTTATTCAAATATTGAAGATTATTATGAGAAAAAAAATAATTTCACAGATGAAGATGCATCAAAAAATGCTAGCTGTGACAGTGACAATGATAGCATATTAGAAAATGCAAATGTTCCCCAAAGTCATACAGGTAAAAAAATATTATCATAAAAATATAATAATATTAATTAAATGTATTGAATAACAAATATTTTAATTTTTTTATTATAGAATCTAATGATCAGAAAAGTAATAGCGATAATAAAGAAATCAAACTGGATGACAGACTGTGGAAAAAAGAAGGGAGAAAAAGAAAAATTAGTGAATTAAATGAATTCACAGTAGAAAATACAATTTCAGAAAGTGAATATACAGACATCAGAAGCTTATCATTTCACTCAGAGTATACAGAGCATACAGTTAAAAATTTTACATTTATAGAAGAAAGTCATGAAAGACAAATAAGTAGTTTAAGTTTCAATAGTAATTTAATGAGTCAGGATATTGAAGGGAGTCCAAAATCTATTGACTCACCACGAAAAAGTATGACATTAAGTTCAGGTGAAAGTCCAACAACATCTTATGAATCTTCTTCAAGAGCAACAGAAGAAATTTTTATTTCTGAAGATTGTCATGTTGTTCCTAGAATTGATTGTCTCAGAGATGATTCGGCTTTAGAAGGCAGTTCAAAGTCTTCTGATAAAATGGATTTAAAGCCGAGACATGCGTCAATAGATTCAGTAATGGATTCAGCATTGGGTGACAGTTGCAGTAGTTCTGACTGTCAAAAGAGAAAGGACGATGTAGATAATACTGATGAAAATAAAAAATTCCATAAATTAGATAGTCATTCATGGCAACCTATTGACAGAGAAAGTCTCGCATCGAGACTCCCAGGTAAATACATAAACCAATATTATAAATTTTTTCAACGTCATTTAAATAAAAAAAATAACAATGAAATAATTTTGTATTTACAGAAAACACATATTATCAATTAAAGTTTGGGAAATATATATTCCCAGGAGCAGAGGTTTATTCAAACCTTCCTTGGAATGAAGAACTTCACATTAGCAGCTTAAGATCGGTATTGAATGCCAGTCAAGATAGTGATGAACACTGACAAAAGCAAGGAACGCTCAATATTGAGTAATTAGGAAGAGATACAAAGGTACATTATTTATTCCTTAAAATATTGTAATTTATCATTTAGCCTAGAAAGTTTATTATAAACATCATTTTAATTTGTCAATAGGAAATGATCTAGAGAAGACACATGGATGTTGGTGCAGAATAGACTGAGGCCAAAGGGATGAATATATTTCCAATCCAGAACTAAGCATCACTTAAAATGACATGTTGATTGACTACATACGTTGCTATTAAGTTATCATTTACGATGCATTTAAAAATCTTTTATTGTTGAAAGTAGATGGTTAATATTCGGAAAATTGTATAGCGGTAAAGAAAAGCGTAGGTAGATTTTCTTGTCGAATCGAGTATCTCTTCCTATGCCATATAGTGCAGGTTCTGGAAGATTGAATTTTTCAGACTAGAAAAGAAATAATTAATGGTGTTAGATGTGATAGTAAGGACTCTAATGAGACCTTTGAACCTGCAACTGCATCGATCAAAGTCATTCGGGAGTACCTATACTTTGTAAAAGTCGCAGGATTGCAAATCTGATCTCTACTCTTTCAGATTCACGTTGATCGTTGCTTATTGATCTGTGAATGCCTTGTAAATAAGAAGCCACTGAGCATTCTGTTATTATTGGAGACGTACGTAATTCGTATATATTATATGCACTCTTAACGCCGTCTTTAAATTAAAGATTAAATAATCGATTGTACATACACGGGAAGTGCATCCATGAATTCATTTGCGCAATGAACTTATTTACGTCCAAATACGTATAAATTTAAGATCGTCTGATTCTATCTTTAAGCAGATGTAGCTATACTATGTATGAAAAGTACATCAAGTTCAATTATTTTAAACGTACGCGCGGTTTAGTCAAGATGTTCCTTTGCTTGAATTTTTCTATCAATAAAAAGTCTTGGTAAATAATTGGAACTGCAGTTCAAGATTAGTCTCTAAATGTAAGTATGTATGTATAGTACAATTTACAAGTATTGGCAAAACCAACTGCAAAACAAACATTGCAAAAATCTTCTTAAATCTTTTCACCAAGCATAACCAAATAAAATTTGAGACTATAAAAATGGACTTATGGAAGTTTGTATGAATTGTTTACATCCAGAGACTTGCTAAATCTGTATTACTATTCGCAGAGGAAGTGTATAAAAGGATAGTTTTAGGTGAAAGTAAACACTTATTTGAGCCAAAATTTAAGCAAAGAATTTCAATATATATTTTTTCTGTTTTTTTTTCTATTGTTTTTTTTAGCAAAAAATAATTCTCAAGCAATAAAAAACTTATCAAGCACCAGTGCAATGATTGAATCAGAATTCATTTAAATGAGCAATTTATTTTCAAATGGTTCGATAAGTTAAGCTTTCAGTTTTCATTGGAGCACGGGCGAATGTACAAAGCAATGTTGGATAGCTTCGCATTGCGCGTTATTTTTATATGAAAGAAAAAAGGAATAATATAATAGACAGCGTAGAAAAAAAAATAAAGCGCAACAATCTCTGACAGATCTTCGTCATATGTTTCACTTTTTCATCACATCTCATTGTCAAAGCATCTTTTTCGTATGATGTTTTTGCGATTTTGTCAAAATTGTTGCTGTAGCTTGTACTTTTTAAGGAACAAAGAGGTTGTGTGCAAGTATATTATTAAAAATAGATAAATTTATAAATATATAAATAAATAAAATAATATGTATAGGTTTAATATAAAATTATAAAAAAAGATATATACATATAATGAAATTTTTCGACTCGATGTAAGAATTCGTTATATGAAGTCGTCATGAAAATGATTTTAACATCCGAATGCGAATCTTTCGCTTATAGCGTGATATTTGAATGAGAGCTAATTGAAAATTTTTAAAAATATACGAGAGATAATTGTAAAGATTAATTACAAGAGGTATTTCAGTATGACATCTTACAATTGCGGTTCCTCGTATTGATCATAGCATTTTATAATGACTAGACAGAAAGATTCAGCTTTGTATAAATGGCTTTATTTATCATAAAGTATGTGTCTATGGACACAATAATCATTCATTGTAAAAAAATTATTATTTTTTTTAATAACTATTTTTCTCCACACATATTATTATTTATTATATCGAGAAGCTTACGAGCGAAAGTTGGTCCACTCTCTCTCTCTTTCTCGTTTTTTTTACACTTTGACTATATAAAAAGAAACAAAAAAATATCTTCGACTCAATCCATGTATTATATCAGTGGATCATAAGCTCGTTCGCCAATACATCCGTTAAATGTTGACTTGTTATAACTGAATGAGTTAAAATCGCGTGAATGAACGATTTTTGTATACGATCAAAAAATGATATTGAATGTCGTTGAGTGCGAGTTTGAGAGAGAAGTGCATATTAAAACAGCTTCTAAAAATTGACAATCATACCAACTTTTTTCGACAGTACTGATTTTTTTTTCTTCTTTTCATTTTGTATAGTTTACGTCTGCGTGTAAATATTTATTATTTTTACTTATGTATACAATGATCAATTATATTTGTATAGTGAAGTGTGAACTTCAACTTAGTGACCTGAATGAGATAAAAAAAATTAATAATCATTTATTTTATTTCTTTCTCTGTCATATTGACTATAATAAAATTACATTTTATTCAGGCCATTAAGATGCGGTAAGGTGTAGAAGCTCTGAATTTTTTATAATTTGTTATTTAATGTAATGAATGTTATAAAGATGTTTTCTTTATTATCAATGTTGTAAGAATATTCTGTTTCTTTGGTATTACTAACGTATAAGCTTATACTATGTAAATTAAACATTTTAATAGAAAAGATTTTTTAATTCTAAATTTCTTTACATATCCTTCTTATTTTACAATTTTATTCAAACGCATTAATTTTTTAGCAAAAATAAAGCATGTATAAAAATGTATTTTTTATTTATACAGATAGTTATAAACATGATATCAGAACCACCAAAGACAAAAACTAACACATGTAAATACTATATTAGATGCTGTTAAATTTATAAAAAATAGTAAAAAATTCTTGTTTTAACTGGAGCTGGTGTAGTGTTAATTGTGAAATTCCTGACTTCAGAAGTAGAGATGGCATATATTCTAGGTTAGCTATAGATTTTCTAGATTTGCCAAATCCACAAGTAAATGTTTTTTTTAATTAATTTATAGATTAAAAAATATTTAAAAGTTCATATATTTAAATTATTTCTTTTTTTTAGACTATGTTTGACATTAATTATTTTTCACAAGATCCTAGACCATTCTATAAATTTGTTCGAGAAATTTATCTAGGTCAATTTAAACCAAGTCCTTATCATGAGTTCATAAAAATGTTAGAAAAAGAAAGCAAGCTTTTAAGAAATTATTCACAAAATATTGATACATTAGATTCAAATAAATACATTCGATTCAACTAAGAGTATTCTGGCCTTATATATCTGCGTCTTTGAAATTTGTATAAAGGATCACAAAACTTAGAAAAACGCCACCTATAGATTCAAAATAGAATCGACATAATCAACTGTAAGTCACAAGGTGGCGTTTCTCTAAGTTTTATGATCCATCATATAAATTTCGAAGCCGCAGATATTGGTTTTTACTCTGAATGCGAAATAAATATCGTGTTATTTCCTATTCAAAATATCCATGTGGATATCCAAGTAAAAAATCTACGTTAATTACCTAAAAATCCATATGGATTTCTTAAAAATCTACGAGGAGTAGATCAAATTCACACAGATTTTATAAAATCCATGCAGGGTCTTTGGAAGTCCACGTAGATTTCATAAAATCCATATGGATCCTTTAACAGTCCACGAGGGTTTTATAAAATCAACATGAATTTTTTAAAGTGAAAATTCACGTGGGTAATCCGCATGGATTCCTATGCGAGTCCCCAAGGAATCCATGTGAAATCCACGTGGAAATCCAGGTGGATTTTTTCAATAGGGTATTTTGTGAATAATTTTTTAAAAGTCTGCTTTCTTTTTCTAACATTTTTATGAACTCATGACAAGGACTTGGTTACTATATTTTATACAAAAATTTGATTTCTTTTTCTAACATTTTTATGAACTCATGACGAGGACTTGGTTTATATATTTACATAAAAATAAAAAATTTTTTTATTTTAATAGAAAAGATTATTTAATCATTTTGAATTTCTGTACATATTTTTATTTCACAATTTTTTCCAAACAATATAATAAAAATTAAAAAAAAAACCAAAAATTAAAAATTATTTCTTACGATAAAAAATTTTAAATTATTTTTTTCTTATCTCAAGAATCTGTTGAAAAGTCTCATTAGTTCTGGCAAGTCGTTGTGTCCTCTAGAACCCAACGATAAATGATCGATGTAATTAAAATTTAGTAATTGTGTTTTTTCTAAACTCCATTGCCACAGATCTCGTAGAATTCTTTCTTCGGGTAAATTGATGTGCTCCAACCTTAAAGCTCTTTCATTTGTTAAAAAAAATTTTTTTTTTTTTAATATAATGATAATTTTATGAATAAAATATATTCATTTAAAAAATTTTGCGTTTCGGTTTAAATCGTTTATTGCGCAAAAAACAATAGTCTTTGAAGATTGATCCAGTTAATTACATATTTGGCTGATACTTTTTCCATATAATTTTTTTAAAGACCAGTATATACCAGCTTTGTATGTAATATGTATATTGAAAAAGTCGCGATAAACAAGAACGACTCTAATATTTTTAAATCCTGCACCTGAAAATTTTTATTATTTTATTATTTTTTAAAAATAATTAACAAATAAATTTTTTTTTACCTCGTAACTTGTGTAAAACACAAACTTATGAAATTTGTGTTTTTAAATTGTCTGAAAGGTGTATAATGTACAGATAAATTGAGATCACTCATCTGAAGAGTCTGGCCTAAAAATAGGTTTTAAATGCTCAAATAAAATAAGTTTTAAGTAATTGATTTGAAAAAATAATTACTTACTTGTTTCCTTATCATTGAAAAAATTAATTATCTTATTATTATCTCCAGAACGATGCATTTCCGCTATTAACATTAAAGTAAAGACGAATTGAGATAAGTAATTAATTTGAAGTTGTCTATCGAAATTATCTACAGTATTTTCTTTTTGGCATATAATGTTAGCGTTATTGATAAGGATATTTATCCTAACTTCTTCAACACATTTTAGCCGCTGCACGTTTGACATCATTCAAATTTTCTAGATTCATGATATAAACATGAGTTTGACCAGTTTCTCCAGGCACTGGGCTGAAAATTTGTTATTATTTTTTCTATAGTTTTTTATTATGAGGTCAATTCAATGATTAAAACAAAAACACAGGCGGTTGTAAGTAAGTATTTTGCAAGGCCTGGGGCTAAATATTGCAAAATATGTTTTTCTAATTCAGAATTTTTAATTCCTTTTCCATCATACAATAAAAATTTTTAAATATTATGATTCCCTTTTTAAATAAATTGTTTCTTTTACATTGGTATATTGATCTCTCACAACGCAAAAAATACTAAATAATTTTGTTTATCAACATCAAAAATATTCTTTTCTTTTAACGATATTATTCTCCACAAGAAAAAAAGTTAAATAACAGTTGAATTATTAATTCTAAATATGCTCATTTTAATTACTAAGAACATATCCTGAAAATGAGAGAAAGATTTTTTTTTCAGGTCTCACAAGATTAATTTTATTCAATTTTTGATTTCTTTGATGATGTAGCGTACTACGTTCATAATTTTTTTCAAGATAATATTTAGAATATTAATTCTTCAAAGCGTTTCCAATATAATTATACTGTTTAATAAAATTTATAAATCTTATAATTATTGTACTACTTACTCTGCAAAAAAACATCTATAGATATAGCTAAAAATATAGGTAAAAATACAGCTACATTGTGTATTATAGCTATATTCACGTGTTTTTTTAGCTGTATATCTATGAGAAACATAGCTAGATTTTTAGCTATATTTTTACCTATTTTTATAAATACAATCCCTATTTTAGCCCATTATAGCTAGAAATATAGCTAAAAATCTAGCTATATTTCTCATAAATATACAGCTAAAAAAACACATGAATATAACCATAATACACATCAATATAGTTGTTTTTCTTTACCTATATTTTTAGCTATATTTATAGTTTTTTTTTTTGACCAGGTATCATATC
The DNA here is from genome assembly GCA_017163975.1 of Anastatus disparis. NCBI lineage: Eukaryota > Metazoa > Arthropoda > Insecta > Hymenoptera > Eupelmidae > Anastatus > Anastatus disparis. Next base: position 7,250,639 of record JAFFSR010000226.1, read on the forward strand.
ATTTTTTACTATAAATTCAAATCAAAAGGTGAGTATTTTTTTTTTAACAACTTCATTCATTCCGTTTTCGGGTGTTTTAAATTTAACTGTATGAAAAATAGATTGAATTTTCTAAATAATAATATTCATATAAATTACAATTCATTTCATGTAAATATACGTCGACCTTTCTCGATCAATTTATCACACTAAAATTTTACTAAAATTTAGAAGTTTTCAAAAGATTGAAGACAAGTTTTAATAAAATTTAACATGTTTTTTTGTATGAAAATATGATAAGAGCTAGTGATCAACTCCAACGCTCCATATATCCGATGCTAGGTGAAATAATAGTATTTATTTTATAATACATAATTCAAATTAGCATTGTTTAAAAGAAATATAAGTAAGCACATGATTTCCTTATAATATTTACCAAAATCGCATAAATGGTTGAAAAAAATTCTTTAAACGCTGGAAAACGTCTAGTAGTTCTAAGGTTATCTATAATCTATAGCAATTTATTCATCTAAAAGTCATTAATATATATTAAACGTTATGATTTAATCGTATTTCTGCTCTTCATCTTGGTAAAAATATAAAAAAGGGCTTTATATATTTTTCCTATTAACAGTTTTGTGAGAGAATAAAATTTTCAAACAGTAATATTTTTTGCAATAGATGTATCGGTTTACTTAATTTCGCAATATATATTCAGACGCCAAGGTTACATTCTAAATGTTATAGATAAATCTGATTTTTAGACAGCTTTTGTAAAATGATTAAAGTTATTAAAAATATAAATTCCCTGTGAAGTTTCAGTTCAATTGTATTTGAGAGTGATGTTTTCCTTTGCAGATCAATTGTAATTCCGAAAATGCTCATTTTGATCGTCAAGAACTTATCCCGAAAATGAGAGAATCATTTTATTTTCAAGACACATTCTTATGAGCAAATAAGTTTTTTGAAGTTTAACTACTTTTTCCTATCAGGTCATTTGAGTTACTGAATTTTGGAATGCATATCAAGACGCCAAAGCTATATTATAAATCTTATAAATAAATTAGATTTTTAGACTTCTTTATCATATGATAAAAATTAAAAAAATTTCTAATTCTCCTACCGATTAAATTTATATTTTCACATTGATGGATTGATCTCTCACAACGCAAAAAATACATCCATAAAGCTTGAGTTAAATCATATTTCCGGATAATATATTTATCAAAGAATTAATTGGACGTTAAATATGCTCATTTCAATGCTAAGAAAATGTCTTGAAAATGAGAGAACAATTTTATTTTCAGGGTCCATTCTTGTGAGCAAATAAGATTTTTAAACAGTAATAATTTAGTTTATAAAGAGTTTATTGGAATTCTTAATTTTCTTTTAACCATCGTTATTTCATAAGTTTATATATTCTTTTGTATTTCTTATATATTTTTGAAAGAACAGCTTTTAATTATATTTTAGTGATCTCAACCTTTCAAATAAGAGCAAATTCATGCTCAAATTATTTGGAAAATCAAGTTCATTAATTATATATCAATATAATTATAATGTTCAATAAAATTTATAAATCTTATAATTCAAACTACGTTCAGAAATTGAGTATTTTTTCTTTCTCATAGAGAAAGCATTATATCGATTAAAAAAATATTTTCCTATTTTTTCACTAACTGACAAATATACGATTTAAGGCATTTTTTATTTGCTTCCGTGGTGAAAATACGATTTTTTTCAACAACGGACCGAAAATACCAGATTCAATTTTCAACGCTAGCAGAAAATGTGGTACTTTCGGACCAAGTGTTGAGAATACGTTTTGAGATATTGGAACGCTTTTATAAATAGGGAAACGTATCAATATACATGCAAAATGTAGGGTGATTGTTCTAGAGCAAGGTTGTATTTTAATAGTTTTGGATATTTAAATCTTCTTAAATCTGTTTAAAGAGGTATTACATTGAATCTTTATATGATTATTTGAGTTTAAAATGATTCATTGAAAATCAATTAACCATAAATATTAAGAAAATTTTATTCAAAATTAACATAGCTATCAAACCCTTAAAATTGCTTCTAGTGTAATTAATATCTCTATAACAAGTAAATTAATGTAAAAAATACATTGAAATTTTTTTTTAGAGTCAACAAAATACTGTTAGCAAAAAATTTCGTTGTAAAAATTAATTTTATTAAGACTGAAATATTTGAGAAAAAAGTTACGGTGAAATACATTAACACATCGATAATTCATAATCATCATCTCTTTCGCTCATTTAATTCGTATAAAATTATCAAATTAAACAAATTTAAATTCCTTTTTTTTTTAAATTTTTTTTATTTTGATAATTTTAAACCATTGAATCGGCTTTATAATTGTTAGTTCAGGATGTTTTTGCAACAGAATTTGAAAATTTGGAATCTCCTGAATAATTTAAAAAAAAACATCGAAATGTAATGATTTTTCACAAAGTTATGAGCATTTAAAAAAAAGAGGTTTTTTTAGTTTTTCGATCAATTTCATAGTTAAATTCTCATATAAATAAAAATTTACGTAAATGTAATAAATTTAAACGAAGAAAAAAAATAAAAGACGAATGTATCAAAAATCGTAGCTCATTAGTTCGTATTTATCATTTATCATAATTGAGAAATCCTTATATTATGATAAATGAATTGAGTAAGTTAATAAAGAATACATTAACGATTAAGAAAAAGGTCTATTTTAATGAGCTGTAATAATCTTTTCGTAAATTTTTAATTACTTTTAAACAGCTAAGAGAAGTAGAAAATTATAATTTCGTAAAAAAAAAAAATAATTTCACATAATACGTACAACTTTTTTTAAGACCTGTACTATTTTTGAAAACAATAATGAAAATGACCAATTACAAAAGCAAATACGTAACATTTAATTTTTTTCCATTGATAATAGAAATTAGTAGAAAATTTTTTATCGTATTTAAATTAGTAGAAAAGTAGTAGATGTTGTAATTACTCATTTACTTCATAAATTTTAACGTTTGCTATAACTTTTGCTTATGATAAATTGTTCAAAAGTTATCGGGGATATACAAATATAAAATAATTTTAATGTTATATATTTATATTTCAAAACTTCCCGCAATTTCTTGCAGATACGTGCAAAGTATATATCGTAACTTTTCAACCAATCACGAACTAGATTCGTTTTTTATGACCGCAGGTGTGGATTGAGTTTCAGTGCGATTCTTGTTCAGACCGGCAAAAGCAAAAACATAAAGATAAACAAATTTCGCTGCGTATATTTATATATTTATAAAAATTATTGTACAAAATAAGTAAAAATGTTTCATTTTTCGCAAGATGAGAATGATTTAGATGATGAGACTTTCGATGAAGAAAAGGAAAATGAATTTAATCTTGGTAGCGCAATAATTTTTCTTATCGATGGATCTAAACAAATGCATGATAATAATGATTCCTTCAAACAATGCCTTGAGGTAAGAACAAAGGAATTTTAATAAATAAATGACACTTAATAATATTAATTATTATTTACAGACTTATCAGAATATTGTTAGAGAAAAATGTGCTCGAAACCGAAAAGACAAAATGGGACTTGTTATTTTTGGAACAGAAGATTCAAACTGCGAAATCGATAATATAATGATATTACAACCGTTTGATTTCGTTGCAATTGAAACTTTAAAGACAGCTCAAACTTTGTGTAAGTTAAATAACTTCCTTTAATTATAAACTCTATACGTTGAGTATATAATTTCAAATATTTTTGTTTTATTAGTAAGTGAGATTGATAAGTACAAGCAACTGGCTTCTGATACAAAATATCCTCTTTATGATGCGATTGCACAGGCATTTGAATTCATACAAACTAGTAAAAAAAACCAGAAAATGAAAAACATTATAGTACTATGCACATCTAATGATGATCCTTGCCAGGATGTTCCTTCTGAGCTACGTCGAATTGAACATTTAGTTAAAACATTCAAAGATAATCAAACTGAATTTCGAGTGATAGGACTATCTGATTCTTGGAATGATGAAAACTTGTATAAAGATTTACAAATAATATCTGGCACATTTACTTATGAAGATTATAGAAGAATACAGCTTGCAGATTTTGAAAGAACTATCATAAATCCTGCTAGAAGCGTCAGTAGACTGCAATGGAAGATAAGTCCTACTATTTCTATCGAAGTATCTTTATACAACTTAATTTCGTAAGTTACATATTTTATTTAGTTATTTATTCATATTACTTCTAAAAATGAATAATATCAAATTTTATTTTATTAAAGAACAACAACATATCCTAAAGTTAAAATGGATAAAGATGATAATGAAATTTTAGAATCTCGACAAGTTTTACGCAAACAACCATTGGAAGATAATAGTCAAATAAATGCAGATGATGAAATACTAGATAAAAAAAGCATTGTAACGAATAGTGATATCCTGCATTATAAAAGTTTTGGTGATACTGAAATTCTTTTCACACCTTCTGAGTGTAAAAAAATGAAAAATAATGGTTTAGAACCAATAATTGAAATACTGGCTTTCAAACCTATTTTATGTGATCCATTATATCATTGTAATTCAGCTTACTTTGTTTCTTATACTTCAATGTGTAATGAAGGTATATAGATTATTTATATTATTCATTAATTAATTTATATTCTTTCATTAACTTATTTATTTATTTTTTTAGACAGTAAAGAATTTTTCATGTCTTTTGTCAGCAAATGTGCTGAAAAAAAAGTTATGCCTATCTGTAAAGTAGTTACAAGATTTGGGATTGCTATTTCTATGATGATACCAAGCGAAGATGATGGTGGATTTTATATGTATAAAATTCCTTTTAGTGGTATGTCAGTGCATTTAAAAAATATTGTTACTATATTCGAATACGAGTTACTAAAATAAATTTGGTTGTTCATTGTATTGTTAATGTATCAATTATTGTTTTCAGATTGTGTACGGGATTATAGTAACCGATTAGACTCATTCATATACAATTCTCAAGATTACAAATGTCCAGTAAATGATGAAGCAGTTGAACTTTTTAAACAACTAATGGATCTTTCAAAAATAAAATTTGATCCTAAATCATTAAAAAATCCAAAACTAGAAAAACATTTGTCTCACTTAGAAGCACATGCTTTAGGTAAAAAGCCAGATGACATACCAATAGATGATAGTGGTAAGGTTCAGAAGCATATAAAATTTTATTTTTTAATTATTTTTCCATTTAATCAAATTGAATCTATTTTAATATGATTAATCTAATTGTGTGTTAGATCCCTTACCAATAAGCGACGAAATGAAAAGCTTGAGTGAAAGATTGAGAAATTTATTGGATCTACAAAGCAAACCATCATCAAAGAAACGTGGAGCAGAAGACCCATCAAACAGCCAAGCGAGTAAAGTTACTAGGTTTGATATGGAGAACTTGGCTAAAAATAGAAAGGTAAATTCAGTTTTTCAATATAAAAAACTTTTTCTATGAAGATTTTAATTAAATTGATTGTAATATTTATTTAAACAGCTACAGTCATTAAAAAGAGACGAATTAAAAGATTTTCTTAAAAGTGTGAATGCACCAACAACAGGAAACAAGTCAGAATTGATCAAAGCTATTAATAAGTATTTTAATATATAAATATAAAATATTTTATTAAATTAAGGTCAGCACAAGCTTAGAGTATTTTTGTGTAATTTTTAAGTGTTTGAATATTAAGTTATTTAAGTATTCTTATATCAGTCTTAAATACCAAGTTAACATCAAATATCAATACAAGGCTGTGAATTTGTACATCTGTGCGTTATCTATTATCTGTGAAATAACCAGAAACAAGCTATTAAAATTTGTAAGTTATAAATTCTATTTTAATATAATATTTGTAATAAACAATTCCAATTTTTCATAAACTTTTTACCTTTTAATTTTTAATCTTGATTTTTTAACTTTAATAATATTAAATTTTCAAAAATTTTGAAATGTTAATTAAGATTTTATTGTTAAAGAATATGCCATGTAGTATTATTAAATGAGTAATATAATTTCTTTTTGGAAAATCCATTGGATTTCATACCTTAATAATCACAAATCAATCATTAACATTTCAATATTATTATTAAATATAAAATATTCATATAAAAGATTCGAATCTCCCTTGAAATCCCGCTACAAAAACTACGTTAATCAAGTTAAAGATGAAAAAAATACGTGCGCACGTCACCCCCGACGTAGACGACGAGGAACGACCATTTCATTGACCGCATAGCTTGCGTCGACGTTGGCTGTGCGTCTTTATAATATCATCTTTTTTTTTCTAAACAAAAATGTTGTCATACATTAGCTATACAATAAGGTGTTAGATTCTAAAAGAGCAGACGACATAAACTTATGTGTCTATATAGATGTTGTAATACAGTGATATACAAAAGACCAAATAATATATACTGTTGTCGGTAAAGGTAAGAGTCTAAAGTAGCTAAAGTCGCTAAAAGAGAGAGAAGAGAGTGTGTAAAACGTGGGGGAAAGAAAAAAAAAGGAGAAATAATGTACTCGTGTGTTGTGAATATACGTATATAAGTAATTTTGTGTGTGTACATGTACTGGAGAGTGAGAGGCATAAAAAGCCCGGCGGTATAGCGCCGAGGCTCAGAAAGCCTATAGTCGGCCACTCGCCTATATATACATTTAAACATTTTTCCTTATCATATATACACGCGACGCCGATAGTATATACAACACATTTTTATACTTGTTGTTCCTGATTTTTCTTTTTCAATTTTTTGACGTTTCAATCAATCGTAGCAGACTCAATAGTTCAACATGTGTGGTAAGTACTTTTTTTTAAAGTTTCATACTTTTTTATAAATAAACTAAATGTAGACTGGAAATTTTTCGGAGCATCGGTGAAAATCAATTGAGTTTTCATATTACATGTCTAAAAAAATTTCTGCCAGCTAAGCCTTTGATTACTACGTTTAAGCCTTAACTTTCACCGCGTTTTAACATTTTTTTTGCTCAACTGTCATCTACATTTTTTCACTAGTTCGAATATTTAGTACATATGATACGTCGGAGCTTTACTTTTTTTTTAATTAGATCCGCTAAATTTATTTTAAACTGCAAATTAGTTTGGCCTTGGTATATGTAGTGTGTACTCAAATGTTTTAACAACCCGGTAACAATAGTCTTCACTTGCTATGAATTTTTAATTTTAATAATGTTTATATTTATTTAGTCTGTTGTTGGTACTATGCCAGCTGCTTTAACGTAATTTATTGATTTTTTTAAATCAATTAAAATGTAATTTTCAAATTAATCAATTAAAATATAATTTTCAGAATAATCGTTTATCTATGAAAGTATCAAATACATGAAATTATAAATAGAATTCAATTAATCCACTTTGAATTGATCTTAAAAATTTTTAAATTTACTTTAATGTCAGACGTCATGATTAATTTTCACGATCACCTGAAGTGACATTAATTGAGGCAATTTTGATAAGCTGTACAATAATTTTTAATAGCTAATTAATCATTCTTATAAAACAAGTACAATTGCAAAGCTTTAGATAACAACGCGACAATATACGCATCTCGTATGTGAATTCCGGAATTGCAGTGGAAAGAAAAAATCAATCTCGTTTTTTTATTTCTTTATTTTCCACATAATTTTTATTGTTCAAAGACGATCGTGAAAGAATAAAAAAAATTCCAACTTGTTGTGTGTAGGTGGCTGTATATATACCCAGTAAATATAAAATTTTCTAATCGTCCAGGCTCGCTTATAAAGATAACAAACACAAGTTAATGCGTGTAATGTTTAAAGATAGCACTTTTTCCGCTATGTAGTTTTAATTACTTTATCGTTTCTAAAAAGACCACAGTATACGATAAAATTTTTAATTTCCATAAAAAAAAAGGTCTAAAAAGTCTTTCTTTTTTATGTTCGTTTACTTTTTTTTTCGAAATGATATAAATATGTATACATGTGAGAGGCTCTCGCAGAATCCCGCTTTCATTTGAAAGGAGGCGCCTGCGTATATATCGAGAGGCGTTGACGCTTTAATGTCTCGAAAATTTTAATGTATAGATTGTGAAAGGCCTTGCGCAAGTTGCCGATTACAAAGAAAGCCTTGCTACCTTTTTTTATTTATGCTCCTGTAAAAGACTCCCTTTTATTTTTGTTGTTTCCATCGAGTTGCAAGTTTGACGATTTGTACGCGCTGTTAAACAGTAATTTTGATTGATTTTTTTAATACTTTTTTATTTTGTTTAATGAAAAAATTTTTTAATCAATGCGTCATGAAATACGCAAGTAAAGAATTAAATAAATAAAAAAAGAACTATTAAAATTGATGGTTTTAATTATTTATAGAAAATAAATGATATTTGCCGATCGATATGTTTGGAGAACATAAATTATTCTTACTTTAATCAAACAATCATGATAAAATCTATAAAAACTATAAATTTGAAAAAATTTCATTATGAATATTGAGATTGTCAGTGTGTTTGTGAACTTGAGCACATGTAACGTACAGTGGTGCTTGTATAAATTGGCCAAAAGCGGGTTTCGAACTCGGATCTCCGAGATTGTAAATCTATCGTTCCACCGACTGAGCCACTAACGATCTCATTTTATAACATTTATTCTTCAAAAATACTATGATTGAATTAAGATTTGGGTACCACTGATCAAGATATCTTCCGTGTAATAATACTTACAAGATCACCATCGGATTAATCCATAATGAATACTTTTTTTTTAAAGGGATCTCAACATTACTTTCTCTATCAACCTACTATTTTTTAAACACGTATATAAATAGTTTTGTATGCATTAAATCTTTTTCTTCTCATTTTTATTTATAACAATGAGCTTGTAAAAGATACGTGCAATACAGAGGAAGTATTGTTATTTTTTAAATTTTTATTTTAAAAGTCCAAGTAAAAAGGGGCGCGCCTGTAACATGCGATCAACGACCTATTCAACGCCAACACATTCTCAACTCGGGCATATAATACCTACATGTACTCATATATGTATATAGTTAAAACCACCTTTAGACAAGACTTTGAGAAATACATAGTTCTTTTATCGTTTTCTATGTGTAGTACGTATATATTTCTTCTCTCCTTTTTTTTCCTCCTTTTTTTAGTCTTAGCAGTCAACGTGCGCTTGCGAAATAAACGGAATTTTTAACAGCTGGTATACATATATATTATATATTGGAGAACATATAGGAGTGAAAGTTTATGTATGTTATTTCTCTTCTCATTTTCAAAGCTTATATTTATGCACGAGTTGCGGGTTATAGCTGATGATAGCTTGAGGCTTTGTATATTTTGACTTTTTTCTTTTTTTTTCAGTTAAAGTTGATTGATTTTATATATATGTATAGCTCGAAGCAATCTTATTGCGAGATTAAATGTCTGATGTCTGTAATTGACGGTGATATAAATGAAGGAAAAATACATTTTTTTCATGTCAATAATAAGATGGTTTAGGTTTTGTCGGGAAGATGTGCAACACCTGGTCTTATGTAGTCGGAACTTTCAATTAATTTCATGATCGTCGTCTTTGTTTTTAATTTATTATACCTTTGATACATTGTATATCAATGTTTATTTTTAAAATAATGCAATTACCATTATCTTACATTAAAAATTATGCAATTATTTGATTTTTATTATTTCCAATCTTTGTTTGATATTGTTTGATTATTAAAGATTTATGAGTTTAAAATTGTCAATTTAGTAATTTAACTAATTTTTTATAAAAAGTTTTAGTAACAATAAATTTTATAAATTATAGTGCTTAGTTGATTACTATTACCTCACTCGGTTATAACACTTAATCATTAAAATTTTTTGCAAGCATAGTTAACGTCAATATAAATCTTTTTTTAATCTACATACACGACTTTAACAACTTTTTATTTTTAAATTAATGGTATTTTTGAAGTATAACTAAAAAATAAAATAAACTCTCACGTATATAGCTGCATGATGAAATGCTTTGATCAAATTGCCTTTCAAATTTTCGTCCGCGTATCATCTAAGTCGTACTTGGTAGTATATCTTATTTCTTTATTTTTTAACCAATAATTTCTCCCCACTTAATTTATGTTAAACGATAATATTTTTCCGGCGACACCAGACACCCATACACATTCGTATACACGTGTAGTCTTTTAACCGACCAATATATATGAAAATAAAAATTTCATCCTTTCACTTTCAAGCGCCCACAAAATAAAAATAGTTTAAATGAACTCTTGTGTCCATGGGTGAATGTGCGCCAACAACACAACGAGAGTAGGAAAGAATGATAAAATATCAAATTTATAATCTTAAAGTAGTTTCAGCTGAATTTTTATTTTCTTTGTGTACGTTTCAATGGTTATTATTAAAAGGGATGATTATTGGAATAAGAAAAAATGTTTATCTTCTTTTATCAAAAAAAAAAGGTAAAATGAAGACGAGCCATGACATTGGAGCGACAATTACATTTTACCTTTCGGTCGTTCAACTTTGCTTGGTAACGGGAACACGCGTACTGCATCGCAATTAATTGATCGGTGCGCTCAAAATACGTCGTTACTATTATTATTATTATTTTTTTTTTGGACGGTTAACATTTTGAATTGCGTTATTAAAAAAATTACAAAGCCTAAAACTAGTCCTTGGCTGCATGCAGTAAAGTTAAAATATATAACAAAACTATTTTAATATCGTTTAGCGATTCGAAGAATTTTAAATCTTAGATAAAATAAAAAATAAATATTTGACTTGAGATTAAAAATTGCAATAAAATATATATATATATATTTAATTAAAATTATCGGCAGTTTAATCTAAAGCTTTGTTTAGAAAGTATAAGGTAAATATTTCATTTATCATTAAATGCATATACAATTTATATACTTTTTGTCCTTGAACGTTGTAGTGCACATATAATAATAATTTTTAGCGATAAACTTTTTACAGATATTACTTAACATTTAACGAAAAGAATGATCGATCTACATTCTTATATTTTAATTCATCAAATTTCTATATCAATGATTAATGCTTGAAAAATTTTGACACTGGTCCTTTAAATTGTTTAATCTACTATTTGGAGTGACTAATATTTCGATGAAATATTAATTGAAATTGTAACTGAACTGGATTAAAATTAAGCTATCTTATATTACTAATCATCATTATCAACTTGATCTTTTAAATCCGATTATCTTTGCTTTTAGAAAATCCCCCTGTACTTAAAGAGAAAAAATAATTGAAAAAGGAAATGGATAAATTTTAATCATACTTTTCTATAAAGAATTTTATCTCTTCTTAGTATAAAATGAATAGTTCGTGCAATTTTCTTGTCAGAAAATTGCTTTTAATACAATTTGAACAATATCAAGGAAAACTTGGTTACATAATCCACGAAAAAAACAAAATTTTGTTTTTTTTATAGTTTGTAATGGGAGGTGCGTGTTTACAAGTGCTAATTTTAATGAAAAAAATAAAAGTAGTTTTATGTATTAGTTTATTACTTTTAAAAAAAATTTAGGTCATATTGATAAAGTGAAGTTTTATGTATCGTTTACAGTACAAAGATTGATGGTTTTAAGTGGAAAGTCGTGAAAGTCAAAAGACCTTGCTTAGATGGATTTTAAAATGCAATAATTTTTAGAGCTTATTATTTTTATTACATATTTAAATTTAAACGATCTTTCTTTTTTAGATTTGCAATATGACCATTTTCAAAGCTCGTAATTTAAAGGAAGAATAAATCTAATTAATAACAAATGGTTTTATATAAATATTGTTTAAAGTTTTATACTTGAATATTTGTAATACTAATATTGTAATTTACATTATACTATTATTATTCATTTTATAAACTTGAAATTCAGAGTAATTCGACTCTAAATTTTTGGACGAGAAGTCGTTCAGGGTGCAAAGTATCGGATTTTTATTTCGTTACGAGAGACTAGCAATTTGTTGACTGGACACGGTCAAATAAAGGTTGCTGATCATTTACGTCAAAGTGCAAATGAGACACTTAGCGTCTTGAACGATTCGTTGTCCAGAAATTAAGAGTCGAGTTACTTTAGATATCCAGTTTATAAATAAATAACTGTAATATAACTCTTACGTTGCAATATTATTTATAAAAATGAGAATTCATAAAAACTTAATCACCGAAAAATTTCCAGTCAAATAAACTTGCTAAAATATTAAAAGTATTATTTTTCACACATTTTCTACGGTATTAGTGGAAAAATAATAATAAAACCACATTTTTAAACTTCAGGAATTTTCGCTTATCTAAACTACTTGACGCCGAAGAGTCGCAAGGAGATTTTGGAGCTTCTTATTGGTGGTCTAAAGCGACTTGAATACAGAGGATACGATTCGGCAGGTCAGTCTTGATAATAAATAAATGTACAAAAAGAACAAGAAAAATATATCCCGAATCACCTCAAGTGAGAGAGTTTTTTTTTTAAACGTGCAACAAGAGGATTCCACCAAAAAATTTTTATTTCATCTTATTTTTATTCCATTAGCATAAACTTCATCACAATGGCCCCGGGTTAAATTCCTTTGACACGTGTAGTTTCGTTTATATATACATATTTTTTTTATTCCTTTTCAAAGCTTATAGAAAGAGAAAGTGCAATGTACGCGTGTATTTTTTCTTCGGCTTTTGCTTTATCCTTTTTTTTAAAATGTCTTTTCTTTTTCCTTTTTTACCAATGCATACTGCAGGCGTTGCCCTTGACTCACCCAACGGCAAGGATATGACGATCATTAAGAAGATGGGGAAAGTCAAGGCTCTCGAAGAGGAAATATTTTTGCGTAAGTCATCTATACCTTTTTTAATGTATACTTAAATAAAACAAAAAATATATGCTACTTTTTGAATTTTATTGGAATATTTTCAAACTTTATGACCGTACAGCAACTTATTTTTTTCACTTTTTTTAGATCATAGATATAAGTATTTTATTTTGTAAAGAAAGTTTGCGGTCTGAAGTGCTCGGAGTAATACAAGTTTCAAAAAGATTAAAGATAAATTTTTAGTTATTTATAGAACTGCGATTGGTTTTATTATACGTACATCGTAATAAATCAGTTTCTCAATTGATCCTTGGTAATTTAATATTTTGAAAAAGTATTTCCTTCGCCCACAGTATTTTTGCAGAAAACAAGGCTAAATTATACTTTTTGACCTATTTTAAAAAACTTTTTTTCAATAAATACAATAAATTCATAAAATCACAGCTTTAAATATATGAATTAAAATAGAAAGTACCACATGTAGTTTTAAGAAAAAAATAACTAAAATATAATTTTTTGTATAATCATTCAACCGCAGTTCAATTCTGTTGCAAGTCTTTCGAGTAGAAAATAAATTTTCAATTATTATAAGTCTTATATCACTGATTAATAAAAAAAAATCCATTACATCATTCGTAGCTTTCACTTTTTATCTTATACAAAGATTATAAATAAATCATTAATAATAATGAATTTTCACGATTTCACATTAAGAAAAACAAAAACAAATAATAAATAAATAAAAACTATTGATTATAGACACGGAACTTGACATGGATTCAAGTATTGAAAGCCATGTTGGTATTGCCCATACTAGATGGGCGACCCATGGTCCACCATCTGAAACGAATTCTCATCCTCAACGTTCGGACGTCGATCATTCCTTTGTCGTCATACACAATGGTAAATTATTTTAAACTTTCTATTCATATACGTACCTTTTTATGGCCAATCTTTCTTACGTATTGCTTTGACTTTTTTTTTATCTTGTAGTTTTCCAAGTATATAATCACTTTTAGAGAGAAAAAAGCAACTTTAATGAATAATGGACAGATTTTAATGATGAAATTTTTAAATTTAAATAAACGTTTTTTGTTATTCTTGAATAATTTACGTATCTTAAAATATCCATTTTAGTACCGCGCGTGTAGTTATTTCCTATAAATATTTGTCATCTTAAAAGAGAAATAATTTTTTTTTTTCATTTTCCATACACAATAATTAATTTAGTGTTTTGACGTATGATAAGTTTCACAATCGTCAATCGAACTTCAAACGAATTTTCATGATTTATTTATTACCATCTTCTGTTGATTTTCTTATCTAGGAATCACCACAAATTACAAAGACATTAAAATTTTGCTGCAACAACGTGGCTACGTTTTTGAAAGTGAAACCGATACGGAAGTCATAGCCAAGCTCATCCATCACTTGTGGGTTCAGCATCCAAATTACTCGTTCAGAGAGCTAGTCGAACAAGTTGTCCAGCAGCTTGTAAGTATAATGAATACACATATACGTATATTATAATATAAGAGTAGCCGAGTATTTGCATAAAAATTTCTCCCGTTCTTTCAGTTCAGTCTGTTTTTATCCATTTACTTTTTTTTCGGTCACTAATGATATTTTTAAATGGAAAAATAACATTAGAATAACATATTTTCATTGAATTATTAATGCCATTAATTATAAGTATATTTATAGATTCTATTTAATATAAAAATTATAATTTTGAATAGATTAAAAATAATTGTTGCGAAATTTAGAAATCGAATGCTTAAAGATTAGAATATATCTATTAAATTTCTAAATTTGAATTTTTTAGAAAATATAATTTTTAAAATCGATAAATCAATTATCTTAATAATATCAGATAATTAATAGTTTTGCAATAACTTAGCGATATTCTTAATGGAAAATTTTGTATTTTAAATCAATATTACAATCTTAATTCATTTTATTTTAAATAGGAAGGTGCATTTGCGCTTTGTTTCAAGAGCAAACATTTCCCAGGTGAATGTGTTGCCACCAGACGTGGTTCTCCATTACTTGTCGGCATCAAGACAAAAACACGACTGGCCACTGACCACGTGCCAATTCTTTATGGAAAAGGTAAGCCTTAAGAATACAATGAATTTTTTAAAAATTCAATTTCTTTTTTTTTATTTCTCTTACAAAAGGATTCACTGATTACGAAATATGTAGTTTTTGGAGGATTTAAAGAAATCTCAAGGTGAACATTGCGAAAGATTTTAGTGAAGAAAGTATTTTAAATATTATTAATGCGTATATATATGAATTCACTTTGGGTGAAGGTAAAGACATAATCATCGAAATATTCAATCGTTAATAACCAAATATATTTTTATTAAAAACCCCCTTCTTTTCTATAGAACTATTTTTAGAACTACTTCTAGAACTACATTTAAATTCTAAAATATAATTATAATCAAACGACTAATTTTGGGTATTTCTAATCTGGTGTAATTAATAAAATATTCCTTGTGATCTATACATTAATTAGATACGAATAAATTAACCAAACGTTGATCACAATAACAGAAAACTATTGATGGGCATGAGTATTAACTATTTTTTTTCTTGTGTTACGTTACTAACAAACAAAATAATGCATGAAGGATTTTTGATTAACAACGCATGACCAATATAATCTGTATATCCATGTCACGACAAGGTACTTATGCATACGATGGTGGCACGCATCTTCGTCATTTTATTTTAGTAAATATCATACAACTTTGAATCATTTAAAAAAGATATCGTTTGCTTTTATTTTAATTCATTACGTATTACATTATTTTTTATTATTATTTACTTTTATTTTATTTTTATCGTTTTTACGCATTCCTATTAAAGTTGATCACAGTAGAGCTTGTAAAATGCATTCATTTTTTCATCATAATTATTGCAGCATTATTATAGCACCGTGCTAAATGCCATCTTAATTTTGCGATTTGAATTCATATATAATTATTGGTAATTTATAATAATTAGAAGTAGAAACATATAAAAATTCGTAACTTGTTGATTCGTTATTTAAGAAGAAAATGAATAAGCTGCTTTGATTAGTAACTTATATTTTTGTAAAATATAATTAAAAATAAAGAAAAATGAGAATTAGCAGTCCCGTTGATGTGGATACTACATTGAGTGTTTCTTTTGCATGAAAACTCTTCGTCTTCCGGTTTGTTCCTCGACTTTTTTTCGCCTGGAACAGATGACCTTCCACGCACTGCCAAAGGTATATAACACACAAGACACTATTAATAACTTTACCTTGGTACTTAAGCTTTTATAATACACTGTCAAAAAAATCAAACAAAAAAATTATTTGAGCCTTTACATTATTATCAGTGTGCATAAAAATGTAAAAACAAAAAAAATTTGAGTGGAAAAAAAAGAGAGCAACTCGCTACCAGTTGTCCTTATACTACATGTTAAAATTTCCGCATCTGTCTGTTTTACTTTTTTTTTAATTGTAATTTTTCTTTTTGTTTCTTTACTCTATGTATGCATTATTTTCCTGTATCCAGTGAATACATACATATAATTTTTTTCTCTTTTATGTTTATGTATATATGTGTTGAAAAAATTTTGCAAAATTACTTATTGCTTGCTGTCTGTTTCGTTCGATGATATGTGCTTTTATGTGTGTGCTTTGTAAGAAAAATTATACAAAAATAATTAAAATTTTCATATTGAGGGAAATATTTTTATTTTTTCAATTAAATATTATTAAGATGTCTAAAACTAAAATTGAAAATCATTATAACATCATTTAAAATTTATAGGGAATTCCTCAAGTTTTACTGGAATTTCTTAATATAAGCTTAAAAAGATATTTCTCTCAATACAATTGGAAAATATATCTTGATTATTTTATTTTTATTTTATTTACAGTTTATCAATGCGAAAACAAAACATGATTTCATGACACTGCAAATTCATTTATAATATTTAGTTGTATCCATAGTTTTGTACTAGTTTTAGTTTAAGCATGGTTTGTTTAATTAATTGTGTTTTCATTTTTCATTTACCTTCTTCTGCCTCGAAAAAAAATCTGCAGAACCCGAGACGACCAAGAAAGGTATCTTCATTTTATGTTTTAAATATGTCCGCTTGCCTATTGCGCTCTACATATTTGCTTTTTTTTGTATACGCCTTTAATTTTTGTTAAATCGCTTATACGCTTTCGTATTCTAAATGCTTTAACAATTTGGCTGATAATTTAAAAATCTAACGTTATTTAGCTGTAATAATTAATAATTAATTAATTTAATCATCATTATTATTATTTATTTATTTATAGATAATATCTTAAAATATTAAAACTTATGGACATGTAAAGTTGAAAGGATTAATTGAATGGAAAATATAATGGGTATGATAGATTCTAAAAACTAAATTAAAATTAATTTTCGAATCTTTTTTTAATCAAATTAAAAAAAAAAAAGATACTTTTACTAATGTATTACTGATAACGTTGGTCAAGGTGATGGTGTTAAGTTATCATTTTATTTTCAACATTAACGGTTCTTCAAGGTCTCTATATATGAAAAGGTGTTATAGTTTATGAAACATAATTTAACAACGTTTCTATGCCATGTGTAAATATAAGCAAAAAAATAAATGGACTTTATGTGAAAGTACTATTGCGTCATCATGTCACGTATGCAATTTAATTTCTTTTTTATTTACTCTAACATATACGAATCATCATCTAGAAACCAAAAAAACTGAACTAATAAAGTTAAATTATAAAATTAATAACAAATATAATTGTTTTCCAGATCATCGTCCACACGTTCATACTGCCGATTATTCGATGATGCCACGTAGTGAAAGTACTTCCGAGTTCCAACCACTTGAGGATAAAGAAGTCGAATATTTCTTTGCATCTGATGCCAGCGCTGTAATCGAACATACTAATCGCGTCATTTTTCTCGAGGTGAGTACGAGAATTATGTTACCTACAATAACAGGAAGATGTTTATTGCATTCTTATATCTGTAATGCCATTTTTTCTTAATCTTTCTTTAGGTTTTTATTTACAACTGATTATTTTAATCCACTTTTTTTCTTTATTTTAATTGTTAATACTTTGAACTTTTTAAATGATTGTAATAATATTGAATAGTTTTGTTATAAGCTTGTTAAAATTTTTTAAAACTTGAAATGAAACAATAAAGTTTTGCTAATTTTTTAATTTACGTTAACGTCATTAGTCATAATTCTAAGAGTAATAATTCAATACTCTAAAAAGTATTATGGCTCTACTAAAATTGTATATCTGATGATAAGAGTTTATATTTATTAAGTTGCAATAGATTGAATTATATGGCTATAATCTTACTTCTGGTCTGAGTAAACAACAATTTACGTGCTTTTAATTGTTGAAAATAAATATGTTTTTTCTCGTTAAACAAAATTAATATCTAATCGAAAAAATGTATTGATAGATATTTTTATTTATTATTAATGCCGTTATATTTATGTTATAAAAGATTTATGAAAAATTAATGTCATCACTCTTATTAAAGAATGCAAAACCTAGTAATTATTTAATTAAATATAAAAACAATTAATCAATCAATTTCTTTCTAGGATGACGATGTAGCTGCAGTCAAGGATGGCGCACTCAATATCCATCGACTTCGTCGTTGCGTCGATGACGCTCATGGTCGTGAAATTCACACCTTAAAAATGGAAATCCAACAGATTATGAAGGGAAATTATGAATACTTCATGCAAAAGGAAATCTTCGAACAACCAGAGTCTGTTGTAAATACCATGAGAGGACGTGTCAATTTCCTTGATAATTCTGTAACTTTAGGAGGAATTAAAGTAAGAAAATATTCAAAATGCTTTTTGATCATTATGAAAGAAACAATTATTCAATTATTCAAGTAAAAAATCAAAACTGTTATTTTCAGGATTACATTCCAGAAATCAAACGATGCAGACGTCTCATGTTAATAGGTTGCGGTACAAGTTATCACTCAGCTGTTGCGACAAGGCAACTTTTGGAAGAACTTACGGAATTGCCAGTTATGGTAGAACTTGCTTCCGATTTTCTCGACAGAAATACTCCAGTTTTCCGTGATGATGTTTGCTTCTTTATTTCACAATCAGGTATAAATAGCTACAAACTTTTGTACATAAAACATTAAAATAGTTAAGTTGGAAAATCTATTTACATAATTTAAATTTTTTGTTCTTTGTAAAACAGGGAAACCCGTATATAAATTTTCCCATCTTCTTAAGATTAAAAATTTTTAAAAAATCACAAAAAAGCTCGTATAAGGGTTTTTCCATTCTCTAAATGATCAAAATTTTTTAAAAAAGCGCAAAAAAGCTTGTACAAGGGTTTTTCCATCCTCTAAAAATTAAAAAAAAAACTAAAAAATATTACAATATTAAATTTGAAAATTACAGGAGAAACTGCCGATACATTCATGGCTTTGAGATACTGTAAGAGTCGAGGTGCTCTGATTGTTGGTATCACTAACACAGTTGGTAGCAGCATTTGTCGTGAATCGCATTGCGGAGTTCACATCAATGCCGGTCCGGAAATTGGTGTTGCTAGTACAAAGGCTTATACTTCGCAATTTATTTCTCTTGTCATGTTTGCACTTGTCATGAGCGAAGATAGAATTTCTCTTAGAACAAGAAGACAAGAGGTGAATTTTTTTTCATTTATTTATCTATAAACTTTAATTCAGAATAGCTTTTTGAAAAAAATATGAAATTTCTTGATTTTTTATATTGAATGAATAATTTTTATTTTATTGATTAGATCATCGAGGGTCTGAAAAATTTGGATAATCAAATTCGTCAAGTTTTAAAACTTGACAATGAAGTTAAGGAATTAGCTAAATCGTTATTCCAACACAAATCTCTTCTTATCATGGGTAGAGGATACAATTTCGCAACATGCATGGAAGGAGCTCTCGTAAGTTTAACTGATAATTAATAATTTGAAAATTTTTTCTAATGTAACGCTGGTTTTATCTTTTCTGTGTGTTTTATTACAGAAAGTAAAAGAGTTGACCTACATGCACAGTGAAGGTATTATGGCTGGTGAATTGAAACACGGACCTTTGGCTCTCGTCGACGACTCGATGCCAGTAATAATGATCGTAATGAGGGATCCTGTATACGTTGTATGTATTCTTAAATATTATTTATATACTATTAGTAAATATAAATTTTAAGCAGTTTGCTAATAAATGATTTTTTATTCCAGAAATGTATGAATGCTCTACAGCAAGTAACAGCTCGTGATGGTAGACCGATTGTCATGTGCGAGGAAGGCGACGAAGAGACCAAGTCATTTGCTGCCAAGTGTTTGGAAATTCCAAAAACAGTTGACTGTCTTCAAGGAGTTTTAACCGTCATTCCAATACAATTACTTTCTTTCCATATTGCTGTACTCCGTGGATGTAATGTAGATTGTCCGCGAAACTTGGCTAAATCCGTCACGGTAGAATAAATACATTCCCCCGTTTTGCTTTTTTGAAAATAATAACGATGAATAGAAGATGTTTTAGACAACTTGTGAAAGATTGTGAAGAGAATTCGGAAATGTTTGACATTGAATTAGGAGAACGACGAGGAAAAGAAGTTGGAGAAAAATGAAATCGTATTACGAGCAAAGTAATCGATTTGAAAAATCTTTTAAAATCAAGAAAAGTGAGTTATTGAAAGCGTTTTTTTATTATCTTTTTAGAGATACACTAGTAAGATAATTAAGATTAAGATAAAAATCTCTTAAGTGCTTTTAATTTTGCAATACATCTTGCATTTTTATTCATTCCATCGAATTTAATTAAAAAAAAAAAAAAAAAGAATCGTGAGAAATGCAAATTTTTATAGACTAGGCTGAAATAAGTTTAAGCCATTTTATATACATAAATATGTAATCGTCGTATTAGATTTAAGAATTGTAAACTTTTTCTACGTAAACATGATGATTAATAAGAGAAGACTTAATAAATAATTTTTAAAAATTTGTATATTAAGATTGAAAATATATTAAATTTTCTTTTTTTTTTATAAAACTCGATGAATATCGGGTAGCAGGTGCAAATATTATCTCGTTAAATACGTTTGTAAATTTAATTGTTGTTTATATAAGTATCATGTTGCGATAAAAAATTTTATTTTATAATTGATATATAGCCATCTATGCATATTATTTTTCCAACATGCAAATAAACTTGTTGTACAGAATTTATATCACTTTAATATCATGTTATGAAATCTGAATATTGTAATTCTAATTAAAAATATCATCA
Organism: Anastatus disparis; assembly: GCA_017163975.1. Classification (NCBI taxonomy): domain Eukaryota; kingdom Metazoa; phylum Arthropoda; class Insecta; order Hymenoptera; family Eupelmidae; genus Anastatus; species Anastatus disparis. Next base: position 7,271,803 of record JAFFSR010000226.1, read on the forward strand.
TCTTGATTTCATATTGACACAATATAAATATGCACGAGAGACAGCTGATATGAAGTTAGAGATATTCAGTAGTAACGGGTGTTCATGTTGCTCCACATTTTAAGTAGTAAAAGGCATGCTGTATACAGATATCGCCAGTACGAGAAATACAACTTTGTAATCGAGAAACCCGTTGCTGTCTTTATGACAATAAATTTTAAAACATTTATTCGTGGCTTTTTTTATCAGACCTTGACCAATTTTATTTTAATCAGTCCTTAACAAAAATAAATATAATTTTTTAATCAACTGAAAAGTTTATAAAATTTATAAAAGACGCTCCTTTTTGCTAATAACAACCTTTATTATTTAAACATTCTTTTACTAATTTAAATTTTATTTTTTTAGAATCAATTATTACAATTATTTTAATTTATCTCTCAAAATTGATAACAAGAATTCAAAACTTTATCATTTTGAGTAAAATTTATTAGTTTACATTACCTACATTCATTACAATCCAAATTTCAATTAATTAATCGAACTAATTTTTCTAAATAATCATTTAAATTCAGTTTCACATTAAATCGAAAAAATTAAAATTGCAGATAAAACTTTCTATCTTATATGTTAGCGTTATACAATACTCTAGAGAATAAGTAGTAAAGGTGCGAGAGTTGTCAGGCGCGCGTGCGCCCCTTCGGCGCCTCGTAATAAAAAAAAATCATCATACGTATACGTAGATAAATATACATACACATGTATAATACGAACGGAAGTAAAGGAGGAGCTTTTCGCATGTTCCCCTCTTGTTCGGTACAAGCGCCGGCTCTTATTTCGGTCCACCGGCACGTGCTGCGCGCGCGACTACTTTAACTCACATTTAAACATATACAGACGCACACGCGTATGTATGTATGAAGTTTAGCTTGGGACAGTTGAGACATTTCTAAATTTATAAAAGTAGTTATCTATGTACATGTACCAAGTGAGTATGTGTGTTAATGTATACGGTATTAGAGATCGCCGTTAGAATAGGAGCGCGCGCGCACATCCCCCTGTTGGGTCAAGTCCGTTGGGTTGGTTACCTTCTATTTCTTTATCCATCTCTTTCTTTTTCCCTGACTCTTTATATTATAACTATTTTACCATTTTGTTGCTTGAGCTTTATCATTATTATTATTTTTTAAAATGCGATAGAAATTCGAGAACTCATATAAATAAGGATATTTTTTAAATTTCTCTAGGTTTGCTAATAAAATAGTAAGAATAAAAACTAAAAATTTGTAAAATTATCGGTGTAAATTTAGCATTACATTATCTGCGGTGCAAGACACATAGGTAGGTGTAGGTTTCTCGTTGTATCCACGTCGATCCGAGGAGCGTGCGCAGTGTATTGTAACTTAAAGTATAAAATATATATATGTACTTTCTCTCTCTTTCTTACTTATAGAAAGCAAAGTACATATACTGGCATAACTACGCGAGTCAGTCGACGTGCCGCCGGCGAGCAGTGCGGACGCTCTCTGGGCCCACAGAGAATTTGACACGTTCTCATACGTACTTACATACATACATATATTTATATATATATATATATACATACATAAAACATATATCTAATAATTAAAAAAAAAAAGCTCGCCTACAAAACTCCCCACTCCAACAGTACGTCGTGTCCCCGTGGGCCATTGGTGGTTGTTGTGGTGTATATCGGACAAAAAATTCTGAAATAGAAATTTCAAATAAAATCGAGTATTTTGCGCGTAACCCAGGTCGGAAAGCGCATTATCTTGGTTTAACAATAAACTTAAAATTGTATATGCATCGTCTTGAAAAAGAGATAATCTAAAGAAAAGGAAAAAAAGCACAGCGTCCTATAGCTAGCTTAAAAAGATCGCGGTAAAGTTTAATAAAGCAAGGTATACGACGACAACTCCTCCTTCAGAGCTTGCGCTTACTACTCTGGTGTGTGCTTATTGATCGGATTTGAGCCGCCAAGTTTAGCCCCCTGTGCTCTCTCGCGCGCCGCTATAACAAAGATAGATATATCATTAGTTGAGAAGAGAAAGAGAGAGAGAGAGAGAGAGAAAGAGACAGAACAAGAGTCCCAGAGCTCTTGATAGGCGCGCGCAACATAACGTATAGTATACATAGACAGACACATATGTACACATATAAAGCAAGTTTTTAGTTAGTATATATCTGTTTGTCCCTCCCTCTCTCTTCTTCTACTTTGGTCTCTCTCTTTCTTTTCCTCTGTCAGTGTGTAAAGTAAGCGCTGCGCGTTAAGAGAGAAGTGTGTATAACTCGGAGCGCGCGCGCGAGAAACCAACAACGACGACGACGGCGACGACTACGACGACGACGACGTTGTTTAAGAGGAGTGAGTGAGTGAGAAGCTCTGCACGGGGGGAGCTGCTGCCGCTCTACTGCTCTGCTACTGCTGCCGCCTCCGCCTCCCTTCGTATATCAGCCCTTACAATATACTTTTTTCCTCTTATAATCATATAAGACACTTTCAAAGAAACGTTTCCCCCCTTTTTTTCTACACGGTTTAATAACGTTAAATTACGGCTCGATTTTTTTTCTATAGTTTTTTATAATATATATATTTTATTGTGTTTTATAAAAAAGAAGAAGAATAAATAAGAGGAGAAACTACAACGACTGAAGTTCAAGAGGATAGTTAATAAACGAGGGGCAGCAGAAGAGGTAAAAGCGCTGCCACCCTCGGTTTGCGCACGCATCTCAATTTTCACATTAAAATAAAAATAAGAGAAGAGAAAAATAAATAAAGAAAGAAAAATATTAGTGTACTGGTGCACTTTTAAACGTTCAAAACGGATACAAACAGTTTAATCATTGAATAAGGTGTTTTTGTTGTACCCCAAGTGCTTGACTGAAAAGCAGGCGCGCTGGTGCGCTCCTCGCTCGGCTACGGCATGGCTGCCCAAGCGGCTTGCACGCGTTTTAGTGACAACTACGACCTCAAGGAGGAACTCGGAAAGTAAGTAACAACCCCTACATTTAAAAAAAAAAATGATTTTTTAAAAATTTTTTAAATGATTAATTTTTTTCCTTTTTTTTTTAAATTTTACATGTTTAAATACACTAATTTTTTGCCTGGAAGTAACCTCTATATTTTTATCTCCTAGAATCGTTTTCTCGTTCTTTCTCTGTCTCTCTGAGAATTTCTCTACGGACGGCGTAGTCATTTTATTTATAAACCCCCGTAGTGTGTGCGCGCCGCGTAGCGAATTCCGAAAATACGCGTTGCCGTTTATCCGAATGCCGTTTTTTAGAGCGCGGCACAACCAAGAGAGAGAGATCAAGCACAAGCAGAAGAAATACACAGTAGTATTACTATTAGACCTTCTTTCCTTTTTTTTTCATCTTTTTCTGCCCTCCCACTATATCAAAGAAGAAAACTTTTAACGACTATAGATCTCCGTGTTCGATGTATGTATATACATTCATCACCTGTAAGTGCCGACGGTGTATTAATAACCTATTTCTTTTTCTACGTCTTTCTACTGTGTATGATCTATGTATACATATATATGAATACATATGGATACAAAAACCTGCATTAAATCTACAACTACTACTACCACTACCTGTCGGCTGCTCGATTGTTTTCTTCTCTCCCACTTATCTGTACACACTTTGCTCGTAAAGCCGGTTTTTGCTCTCTCTCTCTCTCTTTCTCTCTTTTTCTACTTGCTGTGTCAACGCAAAAGTCAACAAGACGAGTGTCTTTAATGTATACATATATAGTATATATACAAATACCACGAGAAAGCAAAAGAGTTTTTATAATATATGCTATGTTATTTGTATATATACAGAAAAGTTGGAATATATACTTGATGGTCGGCCATGATGCGGACGATATTGTCTTGCAATTAAAGCCGCGAGGAAATTTTCGTAATGTTATAGATAAACTATATACGCATGCGGCGACCTCAGCCACCCTGACAATCGTGCAATGGGTTATATAGAGAGAGTTATAAAAACATAAATGAGATAGAACGAGAAGAGAGAAGTAAAAAAGAAAAAAAGGAAAACACAAGATAGAAATAGAGATAGAGAAAGAAAGGCAGAAAGAAATAAAGAGAGAAGGAGTTGCACTTGGGTTCTATATTTAAAGACTTTCTGGCGGTGGCCTCCGTTAGTTACCTCGGCACGGCGCTGAGCTATATATAAAAGAAAATGTTTGTACAGTTATATAGTATTATAGCCTAGGGTGTGCTGCCTCCTTTGGAATCTCTCTCTCTCTCTCTCTCTCTCTCTCTCTCTCTATCTTTCTTTTTGGTTATAGCCGGCGCAAGCTGTGTATTCTTTTGCTATAATGTATATAAAGTATATCACGCGTGCTGCTCTCTTGTCTTCTTCTTTCTCTTACTCCCTATAGTCGTGTTAGAAATACATAAGCTCGCGGGCACCGCGCGCACTAGGGGAACGCCAACGCCAAAGCACCGAATCGATACTCGCGCAAAGCGCGCTCTCGCTCTCGCTCTAACTCTCTTTCTCTCTCTTTTCCGTTTTCTCGTTCAACACAGCAAGCAAGCACACCGTCAACAGACCAGCCGGAGAAAACTTTTTCTCGAAATATCAAATTTTATCAGGGATTCAATCCTCAAATTTTCGAATATTTTCAAATTCATGTTTTTAATTAATAGATTCTATTTCATTCAAGAATAATCTAATAACCTTTGAGAAAAGCTCCTTTCAAAAATTTGAAAATTTATAGGTTAACTAATAGAATTCATTACTTAAAAATTCAATATATTCAAGCCTTTCGTTACAAAATCAATTCGAAACTTGAAAGCTCTTAAAATACCATATGATATCCGCAAAATTCACACAGTAACTTTTCATATTTCATATTAAAAGCACATTATTTCCATTCCAATCAATCGTCTGCTCGCTCACGCTTTCAACGTGTATATATAAATGTATAAAATTGTGCTTATACGGTGTGCGCAGGAAAAAGAAAAAGTAAAGAGATTGAAACTTGTGTATATCTTGCGCGAGGATGTATACGCTGCTACTATCACTTGGACTTGCGTGCGCTTGTGAGAAAGCTCTCTCTGGCCGCCGCACAGCACGGAGTAATTGAGCTTTACGAGAGAACACGACACAAGAGAGACCACACCCTGCTGCTGTACGCGACTTCTCTATATACTCTTATATATAGTGTCCATGTGTATATAATAAATCTCATTTCTTTTTCACAAGCCGAAAACGCACACATCAAGGCCATCTGCGATACTTTTTTTCTTTCTTTTTCTTTGATGAGACAAACTCGTATAACACGTATAAAGCTTTCATATAAAAAAATTTTTTTTTCAACTATACATGAATTAAAAAAGTTTGTGGTACTCTTTAATATGCATTTTTATTTAAGAATATATAGACTTAAAGAAAATGCTAATGACATTTGAGGAGCTACTTTAATACCCGACAGCTCGAGCCTATAAATAAATTCTATTTCAGGCATAATTGTTTTTGAAACTTCATTCTAGAGGGTATTGTATATTTAAAATTCTCGAGCCACCGACTACTATCTTTACACACTAATAATTAGCTATTGTTGTTATTTAAAATTTTATAATATTTCGTATAGTTTTAAAAAAAGCGATAAAAAGCTTGCTATTTTACATTGTATATAAAGTAGAAAAAAGTGCTTTTAATATTTTATGATTTTATGAATTTTTTAAAGCACCTCTTTAATATATTAATTTGAAAATCAATCAACGTGATCAAAGAATGTTTTTATCAAAGTTTTAAAATTTATAATTTTTATTAATTTTAGGAGTGATTGAAATAAGCGATTTATTGAAAATTAATGATGCTCAATAAATTTAAATACCAACTATTTTAAAATCTTTTTAAAATTCGTATAGCCACACCGAAAATTAAAAACGAATTAATTTCAATTCATAAGTCCTAATTCATGATATTTAACGTCAAATAAGATTCGGCCCTGACTTAAAGAGGCAACATTTTAATTTATAAAATTTGCTCGCTCAATTAATTAACGAAACAATATATTCGTCGTGCGATATATCAAAAGCACGCTCATTAAAAGCAAAACGATATAGTTCCCGATTAAGATTCATCTTGGCTCTGACACACAGGCCTCGCACGTTTTTAATCAAAGAGCCAGCTGACGCAATAAAATCCAATCGCACTTTCATTCTCCAAAATTAATGTATTCGCCTTTCTTATTTCCTCGCATTGTTTACGCTAAACTTTTTGCAATTTCTTCATTTTTATAAGACGCACTTTACATACATTATACAGAGACTAATTGTACACTTTGAATTGTTTATTTTCACCTTTTTCTTCTTCACCTTAATCCATCGAATTTCATTGGAGAGCATGCACACGGATCACATAATCAAAATGTATTCCAAGCACCTATAGCTCTATACACCATTGCTGCTACTGCTATCCCCAGACTATATGAATTATTCAGTGATTGTATATGTACGTATAAAGCGGCGACAGCCGTACAAGCGCGAATAATCTAACGCGCTGAGTTTAGTAGTACCAGTATTCTACTTTTTTCTCTATATATACGTGTATCTTGTATATGTACTGTATACATATATGTTTATATGTATATATATATATTGATTTGGCCGATCAGTTTTTCCCTTATGTGCTGTGAGGTTATGATTTATTTAGGAGATGGCTTTTAACGAGCGCAACGCACGCGATAAAACAGCGAGAAAATGGAAAAGAGAGACGTTGAGGATGAGCAGGAGCTTGTAATTATTTCGATGTGTACAATTTGATTTTCTAAAATAAGCGTGTACACGCCGTACTATTGCTCAACCTTGATATGAAAGCATATCGTGAATAATTGTCGATCCAGTATAATTTTGCAAGTCTTTAAGTCAATTTACAGAAACAACTCACTATTTTAGTCTAATATTATATCTTTAAGGGTAAGATATTACTTTATTTCATGCTCTGAAGTATGTATACGTCTTTGATGGAAGTAAAAAATTCCAGTAGTATACGAATCATGTCACATAAAAGCCTTACATTTTATAGGTAATAAAATTCTCGCACCAATATGATAAAAACAGGCTTATACTTTTCGACTTTGAAGTTTTTGAAGTCTTAAGCTTAAAGTTTTGAAATTTTCAAAAAATTCTCTAAAGCTTCAAGTTATTTTAATTCAGCTGATCCAAGATTAACGTTAACTGATCTTCATACGCAATTAAGTGAGATTTACCTTAAAGCATTACATTGAAATCAATTGTAAAGGCATAGGCAAATTCTTGCGTTCCTTAATCGCATATCGTCTGTTAGCTTTGGCATACACATTGTACCATCGAGCCTCGCAAGTTAGCTTGTAAAGCACGCAATATGACATTAAGACCAAAGTAAATATTGACTTTGTCGCTTTGAGCCTAAAGAAAAGAGCCCTTCTTCTCATTCTCTTTTACTCTTTAGATTTAGTATAATGCCTTTTTCCTTAAACGCGACACGTTATTATACTTCGTCTGCTTTTCACACCTCGCGCATATACGCGATGTCGAATTAAGTATTCTTTTTTGCTGACTAATGAGCTTTACGTTTTGCTTTTGTTGACTTTCTATTTCGTGTTTATAATGCGTTCGTGATACTTGAGATCTTGATTAGTGGATTTCTTTGAAATAAGCATAAATAACGGATTTTCAATTAACTGAGTTATTTCGTGCTATAATGTCTTAAAAATGAGAGAATTATTTGGCTTTGCATGAAATTTTGCTTAAAACTTATAGTAAAATAATAGTAGGTCTTGAATATTTATTAGATATCAAGAAACTTCTAAAATTAAAAAATATAAATTTTAAAAAGTGTCAAGATTTAGCTCAAGTTTCTGTTGAATCTAGACTTTTGATTTCCAAGTTCAGAAGCACTTGCGAGAAATTAATTTTCTTAATTTTACAAAAACTTAATTTAATTTAAACTGTGTAAATTTTAATATAAAAACATATAGAATTCGTGTTATAATAACACGTAAAATCCTTTCTAATTAAGGCATCATTTATGCATTTCATCGTAATTTTACACAAACTTTTAATCTACAAAAATTTTTTAATCGAGTAATTATTTATATTAAAAGATTAAGAAATTAAAAAAAGAAAAATACTTAAAAATATCAGAACTTTTATACGTGATATAAAACAGATACCGAAGATCAAAAGCATGATCCCGATAAATGAACCTCAGATAAACGTTCGTTCTTCAAATATCGATAAATCCTCTGAATAAGATTCTACACTTTCATTTTATTTCTTCAAATCTATGCAATCACAAATATATTATCTTTATTAAAAGTTTTTCAAGGTCCTATTAAAAAATCGACATGAAAAACTTTCATTGTGTAAAATCGAAACGATTCATCACTTTCTCAAATCACATAGAACCTCGAAGCTCAACAAAAGAGCATGAGGAATATATATCATATATATAGTTTACGATCGGCAGTTAACAATCTGGCTATGTGCCTTATGCCTTATGCGAACCGATATATATCTATGTATATGACAAGACAGACTATACGTGCTATTGTAGCGTAATCATCGTAAGTGGCCGTACCACCAACCTGATGCAATTGAAAACGCGTGCTGAATGGTCAAATTGTTATAAAGTCACAGTGTCAATTCTTGTCTGCATATATGTATATATTGGATTTATTATCAACTGAATTTTGTATAAAATTTTAATGATTTATTCAAAGCACAATAAGCAATTCTTATCTACTTACTCTGCAAGATTAAAAAAATATTTTAATCAAAAACACGATTATTATTATATTTTTGTTAGTTTGGCGAAAGAAAGAAAAAATTTACGCTATTTGAGTAAAAGAGAATATATGATAATTGAATTTCGTTGCTTACGGAAGTTTCTAAAAAAAAGCAGCATGCATAGAAATGTAAGAAATTTCCATAAAATGAAGAGCTTGTTTACATTCATTGGGAAAGTAACACCCAGACTACAGGGAAAATTTATTTAAGAGTTTAAGTACACTTCGGCATAAAGTGCAACTTTGTGAAATTCGAATTCGAAAATTGTTAAGGGGCTTTCTCAAGATATTGCTGTATATATTTAAACATTACTTATTCAGATTTAAGTGTTATAAATTTGTTTTATATAAATAATTTCATTTCTTTTTCAAAAGTAATAATTACTTTGTTACCTTGAGAGCGACCTGGATTTTGCTTTTTTGAGAATAAGATATTTCTTGCGCTTAGGATTAACGAGCAATAATGTGACGTTTTACTGTTCGATGTATTAATGAACGATGAATTATTACAATACTACTAGCTGGAGCAGAAAATAACTGAATTGAATGAATAATTATTTTAAAAAAAATTTAATTCTACTTTTTTAAAATTATATTAACATGTTCACAGTTGATATAGGAATTAAGCACTATATGCAACAACTCTCGAGCAAAATCAAATGCGTAATGCAGTATTAGCTAAATGTTCAAAGCTTAATCTGTATTTCCAAATAAATTCAATCCATATTGATTGAAAGAACAATTAATTAGAGTTTTAATTAAAACTCCATTGTTTTTACATTAATTAACATTCAATAATAATTATTATTTTCACTATTATTATTAATATAATAATTATTATTTGTATTTATTATTATTTGAATTGAAAAAGAAATGTGATGAAAATAAAGTAAAATTTTCGAAAAATGATGGAAATAAAACAATAAAAAGCAGAAATAGAATATCGCAAAATATATATCCTCGTGTTTGCACGAATATGATCCTATAGCCTAAGTTAATTAAAATGCACATATAGCCGATGTAAGCGAGATAGAGAAAGAGAGCGAGAGCTTCATTTCTCGCAATGGTTCGCATTTCAACTTGAGAATTAGTTTAGAAGCTGACCGAGATATATCTATGAAACGTGTGCGACAAACATCTAGCATTATATATATATGTACGTTTTCACTTCAATTTACAATATAGTCACACCCATTTAATTAGGTTAACCCACATGAACACACATCGAACTTTTCCCTCTATCTTTTAAAATATAAATTACAAGAATCGTATTATGCATTTAAAAAGAGCTTGCCTTGCCAATTCTTTAGTTTTATGTATACTTTTTAAGCTTTATGAGCTTTTTGCAGGGATAATTTAAAGACGTTTATTCAGTCAAATAATAAAGACTTTTTACTATGATAGAGGATAAAGTCCTGGTTATTGAGCTTTCTTTTTCTTTTTCTCCTTTTAGTTTTCGTTTCTATTAAATGAGCTTTAGTTCGAATAGTCTGAGTCACAACGTGTTTTGTCTGCTCGCGAGTCGTGTAGCTAGACAAGGTTGGCCAAGTGCTTCTCTATGACCCTTTGAAATATAATTGAGAAACAGATTGAGCAAATGCTAATGTAGCTAATATATTACATAGTAAATTAATAGGCTTAATCATTTGTATTTTTAATTAATTAGCGTCTCATTTTTTTAATGCAATCACTATAAATTTATAAAGTGTATTTTAAAATTTTTATTTTCTCAAAAACCTAATAAACATATAGAAAATTGTTTTTTTTTGACATTAAAAAAATATTAATAAAGATACGTTTTTTAAGTTTATCTAGTTTCAAATGCAGATAACTACAATTCATTTCGATTTTTTCATTTTCACATCTTTTAGCAAAATTGTAGAGCTAATAAAAATTTTGGATCTAAATAATCTTATAAATTGTATATGTTACGAGCATAAAATTCACTATATCTATAAGTAATGTAATACTCCTAAAGTTATAAATGTTATATAAATTTACAAAGTACATTTCTTTAATAATATATGACTGTCTATAAAAATTTATTTAAATTACATAGAAAAATATCATATCTTCACTTGACCTTGTTCGACGAAATATCTTTGCACCCATATGTAACATAAAATATTCATTCATTTCTCCAAACACGATGCATGAAAAATTCTGTCCGCCAATTTTCAAAATTACATAAATAATGCATATTGAGAAAAAATTTTTATATTTTCAAAAAATTTCTCGTAAATATACACAACACACATACTGACTAAAACGTAGAAAGTGTATTTTCTTTTGAGAAAAAACAAGATCTTTTGTATAATGTATATATCTATATATATGCACATATAACGTTGAATGCACGCGCTTTCAGAAGCCCGACGAACCGCGTCGCGCCGTATTAGGTCAAACAAAAAGACGGGAATCGCAATCGATTTATATAGCAGCCTAGCGCTTTGCTCGCGTGCATTCAGCATATATATATATACAAACTTCTTTGCACGTGTATTATACGCTTCTACTGCACGTGTATCTATATATATATAAATATATAGAAATATATTAATGTGTGGATGTATGTATATGTTTATATATTAATATATGTATACGTATATAAAAAAAAATATATATATATATATATATATATATATATATATATATATATATATATATACAGGTTGACTCGTATATACTGCACTTGAACTATATTTCACGCTTGGCAGTAGTCTTTTCTTTAGTTGAAACTTTTTTTTTCAGTAAAGCTGAAAAGTTTGCATTCCTCACGCGCTCAGTAACGAGTACATCAACGCTTATAACTTTAGGTGCTGAGGGTGATCGTACTTTTATGTATACACTGCTCTATATTATATATTTCATATATAGTATATATACTAAAAGAAAAAATTTTCATTTCAGTTTAAAAAGAAAAACTTTTATAACTACGTTATACGCGCGCATTTATATATATATATATACATATATACAAAGTTTGTGAAATAGTTCAACTACACTTCTTTATTTTTTTTTCTTCTTTTTCTGTTGCGTTGCGTATATGCGCGAGTATTTATAGAGCATAGAAAAGAAAAGAGCGTTATACGATGCATAGAGGAGCTATATGCTGTTTATTGATTGCGCTGCGCTATATTTGTATTGTTAGGATTTTTTTTCTATGGAACTGCTTGGAGATTCTCGACACTTTAAAATTTTATTAATGAAATCAATTATTCTTTACAGATTTATATATGTTAACAAATTCAGCATGTCTCTCATTCATGTAATTCTAAAAAAATAATTCACAAATTGCTATTCAATTTTTCATAATCTTATTTTTTAAACTTTTCAATAATTATTAAATCATTCAGCGTTTTTATAATTAAAAAAATTTTTTTCTTAAATTTCCTTTTTTTCGAAATATAAATAGTAGTTTAAATGACTTTTATTTCGAATAATCTTTCGAAGTATAAAAAGCTTTTATGCATATACTGACCTATATTACAGTAATAAATTAAAAATCCACTCATTCTTTCATCTATATAATGCTTTTTACTATGACACTTTACGATAACAAAACACGCCCAAAGTCCCATATTTAACCAGCAGGCAGTATATAGGCAGCAGGCAGTATAGGCAACGGAAAAAGAAAGGCGATAATAGAAACGTCAAAGAGACAGTAGACAGTGACAGATGCGACACGATATGCGCATTTATACGTTCGCAGTGCTGTATATATACATGTATACATGCGTAAAGTACTGATAATTAGGCATCGTCACGTTGTCGGAATTTGCCTTCTATAGAACTTGCTGTACTGGACATGATAGTTGAAGAGAGGATAGAATTCTGGGAGTTTTATTTTTTCTTTTTTTATTTTATTCTTATTTTTAGAGATAGCACGATGTTGTTTTGTATGTTTAGAAATTACTTTTAATGTGACTTTTTAAATATATAAATATTTTAGCGTCTGAAATACTTAGGAAAAAAGTTTTCATTGCTCTAGAGTTGTTAAAATTATTGGATATTGAAAATTTTCAGTATTTTTCAAATGTGTATATTCATTTTTCAAATTTTTAGCTTTATAATTTTCAAATCAATAAACCTTTTGTTAATTATTGAAAAAATTTTTAAAATTAAAGATTCTAAATATTTTTGATTATAGAAAAGCATTATTAATAACAAAATTCGATGATGTAGAATTTATTTACGCCAACATAAAGTCAGAATCGGTAGAAGTTTATACTTTGAAAACATTATTCACATATTTTAATTATTCTATTCTTTTCGATATAATTGATCATAGATTATTTATTAAAAGTTGAATTCCTTATGAATATAATACGTTGCTATTGTATACTATTTTAATTTTTTTTTGTTTAAAGTATAATTTTACTAAACAGTTAGAATAACTTAACATAATTATCATTTATAATATCGTAATATCAATCAAATGATTTCCGATTATTCGTAATATTCTCCGATAGCCTTTAAAATTAACGAATTTCCAATAATTCAAGAATTTCTCTCCAGCACTATACAGCCGTATCCTCAACATAGCCAAATAAATCAAATTATTCACATTTTAACCAAAAGTTAAACTTAATTGCAAATGTATTTAACGTTCCAAAGGAAGTAGAGGATAAGTGGGGAAACGGGGGGTCGGGACTGTCAAAAGTTATCGATTGTAAGTAGCGATATATAGTTAAACTTGTTGAATAATTGAAATCTGTTAATGAGCTGTCCAACGAGTTCAAGGACATATTGGCAAGAGAGAGTGAGAAAGAGAGTTAAAAAGCAAAACTATACATTTTAACAGCGCACGCGCTTATCCGCATAGCAATAAAACATGTGAAGAAAGCGATGGGGGAAAAATCAAGATAAATTATGTAGATACTTTCTGAAACACAAAATAGAGACTTAGTTTTTCTTCTTCTTTTTTATCTCTTTCTTTTATCTTTTATTTTTTCATACGCTCCTTCACAGCGTGTATTTTTAATTCAAGAATGATCTTTGGTAGAAAAAAAGATACATAGGGTAGGAAGCCGTTGTCTGAAAAATTTAAGCTCTAGCGTGTAGGAATAATTTATAATACTAGAGCAAAATTTTGACTATACGTCTTTGAGAAAACGCTGTAGGGACGACCGAACGTTATATACGTGCCAAATTATTTTTAAAAAGAAAGAAATAAAAGACCGATCTATTTTTCTTGTTAATCTTTTTTTACAACTAGAATATACTAGTATAGCTTACTTTCTTTTTTAATTTTGAAAAAAAAAATTTTATTCTTTTCAAATATCTGGATTTTAAACAAATTTTTACTGGATTAGAAAACCATATTTTAATAATTTTTATTTTTATTTTAATAACAAAAATTGATCATTTCTAAAATTAAATTTATATAAGAAATATATTATTGAATAAAAAGAAGATGCGAAACCGATGTAGAAGAGAAAGAATTTTGTTAACGCAAAAGATATATCGCATAAAATTCCAAATGATCTGTCGATCTTTGGAGACTGACTTGCTTTTTATAGGTAGCAACAGATCTTTTTCCATTTTTTTCTTTTCATTTTACTACTTCTTCGTCTTCTTTTTCTTTACCTTTTCGATATATTGAGAGCGCGTTAATCTTTCAAGACGTCAAGGCTGATAACTTTGCCCGACTTTAAATCCGATTACGTGTGCAATGTGTATCGACTTTATAGAATTGGAAAGTATGACTTTTCCTCCTTGCGTATATATAAGAAATTGGCAAGAGAGAGAGAAAGGAGAAGAGAGGGTCCTTTTTCCTTGAAAAACACACAGGCCAACATCCAGAAAAGACTTATTTCTCATGAAATGCATTAATATAAAAATAAATATAAGAAATTATAAAAGAAAGAAATGAAAAACCTTGTAAGATAATTCTCTTGTAAAGCTCACCTTGGTACTCTGGTTTGTAGGTTGACCTTTTTCTGCAAAATTGTGTAAAACGAGCAATCACTGCTTTTAACTATATTACAAAATTTACAAGCTGGGAATGTTTACATTAAAATTCAATTAAAATTCAATTTCGGGAAAACTTAAACTACTTGAAAATCGCTTGTAATTTCTCGAAAGCATCGTGCACGCGCGTTTAATATCAATGAAAATTTAATTAAATAAGTATTTACTTTATGTGTTAAATCAATTTACTTCGTTAATCATTACGTGATAGAAATTTTCATTTAAATTACAACGAAATTAATTTCTTTGAGCAATAAATAAATTATTCCAAGAATAAATATTAATATTATAGAAAAAGACCTAAGTGCAGACCTAAATGCGTAAATCGAATTTAAAATCATGTCCTTGCGGACAAATTTTGCATCAGGAAAGTACTAAAGTGCAGAGGAGTGAAAGAAAACTGAAAAGAAGCACGAAAGAAAAAAAAAATAAAGCATCAAAAATTCAGAAAATAAGGTAGAATCTTTTTATATATGTAAACTAATTTGAAAAAATCTCATTGAAAATCTTGCTGGAAAGTAAAATCCATTTTCCGTAGCAAACTACTAGCTCAGAAGATTGGACAGCAGTAGCATCGGTCTTGACACTTAGTAGAAAATAAATAAAGCAAAAGAGAAAGAAAAAGAAAAAAAAAATAATAAGAAAAAATATATAAGATAAGGGTGTAGGCCGCGCACGCGCGAGCATCAAGATGAGACTTTCATTTTCCATTTACCGAATTAAGTAGAAAATTTATTTCCCTCGGCGCTCTTTCTCTTCCTCTCTCTTTTATATATGCCCAACGTCGATCAATGAAAGGATTCATCTTGTTACAATTACAGTCTCGGCGATATAAGTGATAAACGCGTATATATCTCGATAACAAGATAAACTTGCTTGATAATTATTTGATGATTGGAAAATCTTTGTTAAGATTTTTCTCGACTTTTTTTAGTATTGTATTATTTTCACGTTTTCCAATTTCATAGATATTTTTATTTTTTGCTTCGTTAAAATACACAATAGTAAAAAACGTGATTTTCTAAAAATAAAATAAAAATCGATGAATAATTACAAGATTGTTGTTGATGTATATGCGAAAAAAAAGATGTTAAATTTAAAATTACTGTTTGAATATTTTAAAAATAAGCTCATTATTTCCTAAACAAACTTATTAAATGTATTCCGAAATATTTTTATAGTAGACCATAAACATAGTTTTCCTCTAACATTTTTTGTTTGAATGGCTTTAGACTAAAATGAAAAAAAAAGATATTTTAAAAGTTTTTTATTACTTGTACAAAAAAAAGGTACACATACCGTAACAATAGCATTTTTTTCACAATAAAAATTCTTAACTCGAATTGCCAAAAATAAAAACGGAAAAAAAAATTCAACTACCAACTTTTACTATACGTAAAGTAACGGTGAATTCACATCCCGCAGTACCGAAAAAAAAGGAAAAAAAATCGTACGCATCTTAGTAGCGATCAATAGTAAGCTCTGTACTAATCCAAAAGAAGAAGAAAAAAATAAAAAGAAAAGGCATCAATCGTATATAGGAAACTCTCGCACGAGATTGTGTGTGTGCGCTATATACAGCCATTACTGAATTAGAGATCGGACTAACTCGTGTAACAGCCCCCTAGAAACGATAAATCGAGAGAAGAAAAAGGGCAAGAAAAGTAATTGCAAAGAAAGAAAGGAAGAAAAGACAAAAGAAGAGAATAAAAAATAAAGGAAGAAGAAAAGTAAGAGCTATGTATATTTACCCTATAACTTTTACTTCCGTCTACATATATCTATGGTATACTAAAACCTATGCCATTAAAGGTCTTTTAGACAAGTGTACACGTTTTGCGTTATGTAAGGGATTGCAATAAAATGTTTAGTTAAATTAAGTTGTACATTGGTTAAATTAAAAACTCATGAGCTCAATAAAATAGGAAAGAAAATAATAAAATATGAAATTGACGATAGCATAAATTAGAAGAAAACTAGATATTAGGTGAGAAAAAAGAAATAATCATTAACATACGAGGTCTTTAACGAAGTAAATACGAAAAAAAGACTTTATCTTTGAAATTCGTTAAACTTTAATAAAAATAAAATTAATGGTCTTATTATTAAGTTTAAAATATAATGCGAAAATAACTATAATCAGTTGTAAGTACTTCTATCAAGTACTTGCATTTTTCATGCAATTTTACAAATTGTGTGTGCATGTCAAACTTTATGCGCATGCATTAAAATTTACATCATGAATATTTCATTTCTGAGATACAAAAAATAAAGTTTTTAAACGAGTTAAGTGAAAAATTTTCATAACTTAAGAAATTATTATAATTATTAATTTTTTTTTAAAATGTGTGTTATGACTTTTGAAAATTTAAATTATACGCTGATTATAAAGCGTTTATTTAATTAAACGATTCTTAACAATTTCCGCTGTTTAAAGACGCATATGAATAAATTAATTATTCATTTTAATTTCGAATGAATATACAAATTTTTTAATGAACTAAAAATTTTAAATGAATCATTTCATTCATATGAACCGTTTTATTTGTTGCTATTAATAATAAAAATAATTAAATATTTAATTCAAATGTTATTTTTTTTATATTCATCGTATAAAATTTTTTTATTACATAATACACTGTTTTGCCATAGCGTTCTAACTGTAAAAAATTATTCCGCTATTTTTGCGGTATCACACGTACGAATGTCATGCAAAGTATGCATTCTCTGTCGCTCGTTTAAAAAAAAAAGAAACTATTTATTTTAAACGTGCAGATTTATACCTCGAGTAATGTAAATTTTTTGTCTATAGTAAAATTCTTAATTCCAAAACCAGAATCACGAATGACAAAAAAATAAACTTTTTTTCACATATTTATAATTAATAAAATATTTTAATATCAGAAAATAAAAACATGACAAGAACTTTTCTTTAAATAATAAATACAAAATGTAACATATCTCATGCTAATTTCATATCTCAAATGACAAATGAAAAACAAAACGAGATCTCATTTGTTTTATTTTTATGTCAAGCTTATCTACAAGTTAATTAACATTTAAGTCTGGAGTTGTCAAGCAGTCAGTCTTTATTAGCTTCACAAGTGCCTTCCGAATTTTATCCCTTCGATTTGCACACGTGTAGCCAGAAGCGCGCGTGCACGCATAGATTCTCATATATCAAGAGAAAGAAAAATAACGAGAAAGAGGGATGGTGGTCATGTAGTTATGTAGTTTAACATCATGTATAGGGTGATGAATATATAGTTAATATCTAGGGGGTAGCATTATAGATCGAGTAAAAAGCCGTCAGTCAACCTACTTACATACATATATACGTACACATTTCTAGATATATATGTATAACAAGAGAGAAAGAGAGAGAGAGAGAGAGCTGATAACGCGTTCCGGTAAATATAAGCTTTGGCCTCGCTAGCACCAGTAGATAAACGAACATATTGTGTATATAAATACAAATAGGACTACAACGCTAACGCTATAACTATATGGCCTTGGTCTTCATCGATTTTCGTTCTCTCATGCAGCAAATGGCTGCTTTTCAACCCCTCTTCTCTCTCTCACTCTACTCTTTCCTTCCTTCCTTCCTATATATTCTCTCGCTCTCTTTTTCTCTTCCTCTTTCTCTCTCTCTCTATCTATCTGTATATCAAAGTACTGATCGCGCGCATCTTTCGACTGCGTTAACGATCATGACTTGTAGCTTTTCCTTATTTCTATTATATTTATTTACTGGCTCTTTTTTTCTCTTTCTTTCATTCCAAAGCCAAAGTGAAACTTTGGAGCGGACAAAATGATCTCTGTTTGTGATATAGAGAATTTGAAGTATATTAAAAAAAAATTCTTTTAGAAGGAGAGGGGCGGAGAAGAGTGGGCAAAAAGCAAGGATGTTGATTAGTTTATCGTTAAAAGGAAAAGCTTTAAGTACGTTTGAATAATGAATGTTGATTATATTGCGGAAATATACGCTGCATCGATCAATGTGCTTCAAATTATATATATATTTTTTTTGCCATAACGTACCAGCACGGTTAAAAGTTATCAGTTAATTGATTTGTAAAAGTTGCGCACGAAAGGAGGAGGAAGCTTTAAAAAGTAATAAAAATTTATTTTATAAAGAAACTTCGTATTATACAACGTAATAATCAATAAGTTTAATTGAAAAATTCTTTTTCAACGACAATAAGAAATAAAAAAAAGATAACGTATATTTTCTACTATTCGATTTTTATTGTCACAAAATGAAAAAAAAAAGTGTAAAGATACAAGGCATAAGAGAAATGAGCAATTTGTCCGAGAGATACAGAAAAAATACTACTGGCGCAAGTAAGCATCCGACTATGAGTCGCTTCACTAATTAAAACTCATAACGGCTATACAAAGCCATTCATTCTAAATAAAATTACGTTCTAAGTATATAATTAAAAAAAAAAAGAGAGAGAAAATAAATGAAAATATTTAATTTTAGAAAATAAAATCTTTTAAAATGGCGTTTTTGAATATTTTTTTTAATCTTACAATGAATAAAATTAAAAAAAAAAACTAAATGTATTTATTGTTTAAAGCAAATGAAAAAATTAATTAAATTTTCAATAAAAATAACACGTTCACGAAAAGCAAAAAAATGACATAAATTACAAATAACTTTGAGATTAAGCATCGGCGGATTCTACTCTTACAAAAATAAAATTTAACATACACTTGTCTCGATGACACACATATCGTTGGTATAATAGAAGCGTCTCAGCGTGTCAAAAACATGAAAGGAGTCAATGTAGTGCTAAACAGATTTTCGAACATCAAAGAAATTCAAATATAAAAATCTTTGCTTCGCCCTTTTTAAGGGCTGTTATATATTTACATCAATGTCATGTTTTTAAGCGCTCCCAAGCGCTAATGTAATGAAAAAAATTCGTCTTATAAAAAGTTCAAATTTTAATTTTAAATTTCAATCGTAAACTTATTTAAGAATATTTAAAAATAAAAATATATATACAAATCTAGTTTTTATGAGCGTGTATTCAAATTAAAATTAAAAAATAATAACCTGTATATGCTATATCTGAATAAATAATTAAGCCATTAAAGCGTATATTTTACTTGAAGTTTTAAAATAACAATATTCTGCAATTTGAATAATGTAAATACTGTTATAAATTTCAAAAATAATATTTGCTACTTTAAAAGGTTAAGTAATTTTTACTTTAATTAGCGTAAAATAATTCCTTTAAAATAATAATTTTCATTTAAAAAAGTAGATAATTTTATTGTTCGAAATTATATATAATGTCTCGATATCTTAATTCTTTAAGTTAAACATATGATAACCACTCGCTTGTTTTCTAACACCTTTATATCGTAAAGTAGGTGATTATTAATAACATGAACATATGATGCCCGTTACAAAGTACAAATAAAAATTAAAAATGTGTAAAAAATTAACAAAAAAAATGATGCTCTCGCTCACATAAACACATATAAGTTTTTATAAAAATAGTCAAGAGATAAGAGCTATACGTTAGCCTTGCTAGCTCTTTTTCTCTTACAGATTCTAAAAGGAGCTACTGCATAATGCACGTGGCAAGTCTCAGGAGAGAGAAAGAGAAAACGAAGCTTGTTACTAACACATAATTGTATATATAAGTGTATACATATATCTGTATATGTATCACCGGATCGCGAATTCAGGTCGCTTTGACCTTCGTCCATTTCATATCATCGTATAGTCGTCTCTCGTTTCCTTCTCTCTTTTACTTTTTTTTCTTCTTTTTTTTTTATTTTTTTTTCTTTTTGCAAAAGAGAAGCGAGCATATATAGCAAGCAAAGTATAAGTAAAGTATACAGAGATATCTCTTTCTACGTGAGTACACGGTACATAAACCTCATTAGGTCAGGTCACTCTCGTGGAATTACAAGCTCTTCCAGAAATAACGACAACTATGTTGCTTTGGAGTTATACATCCCTTTTTTCCCTTGTAAGAGAGAGAGAGTAAGCTACACACCCTTAACGTAACGGCTGGCTAATTACGACGACGGATCGATTAACGCTACTGCTGCAGAGCATGACGATCTCTTCTTCTTTTTTCTATTTTCTTTACTTCTTTCTTTTGCTTTTCTTCTTTTTAACTTCTGCTCGCACATGCTCTGTGGTTAAAACAAATAAATAAAAGGGCCATAGTAAATCGCTAAGGCAAAGGCATTGTAATTTCGTTTCGTTTATTACGTATCATCTATAATTACGTATATTTATATATGTTTAATGATTTGATCAAATTATACGTGGCTGCTGTTTGATAAAATAGGTATTGTGTTGCTCTACAAAAACGTACATAAAATTGAGAATTTTTTTTTAACTCGATGAAATTTATGAGAGAAGCGAGGCTTTGTGTAGGAAAATTGTATGGCGCGGCTAGTTCCAATTTTTTTTTTTACTTTCTTCGTTTTGAAAGGTTCTTTTTATAAATAACGCGTACGTATGTGTGTATGTGTTTCAATAAAAAAAGAGAAAAAAAAATCGAAACAACAACAAAAACAAATTGCGCTATTGGTTTTTCTAGCGTGCAATATAGATTTTTTTTGTTGCTTGATGGACACACTATTTTTTTGTATAATGTTGTATGCAGCGTGAATAATTAGAAAAAAAAGGAAAGAAAGTCCTTTCCTTGACAAAGTTAATATAATGCTTTGTTGATACAACCTTCAATTTCAATGACATACATTATTATTATTATTATTATAACAATCATTCAAATTATTTTGAACTTAAAATATTTTTTGAAAAAATTTCATATGAAAAAACTTAAAACATTAAAAGTATAAATATTAAATAAATATAATATTACCTTAAATAATACGAATGAGTTGAAAATTTGTTAAATTTTAACCAAAAGTCCTTTAACGTTCATATACATATACATAGCCTGACACGTATATATACAAATAGCATATCTGTAAAATCAACAATTCAAAATAGTAGCTGACTGTTTTGTATAACAAGTGTCCGTTGCGTGGACGCATATATGCATATCGTTAGTCTAAATCATCTAGTAACTCTTGTTAAATAACTTTTTTTTTTCAACATGCCTTGTATACCGGTGTTGGATTGTTAAAATCAATATTGTGTTAGCATTGAATTTACATTAATTGAAAAATCGATTTTTTAGTATATTTTATTGTTTTGTACATTTTATTACAATAATTAAAATAGTATTAAATGTAATTTTTTTTTGCTTATAATACATTCTTTTTACAACTTAATAACTTCAAAATTTTGTTGCGTTGGTTTATATAATAAAAAAAACTTTTCCTCAAAAAAAGAATTAGTAACAGATCACATAAAACTTTTGGTATAATGTGTTGTAAAACAAGCACGCGTCATAAAAAAATATATAGCAAGGGAAATCTTTCTTTCGAATAAAAAAATCCTTTCCCAAAGAAAAAACTGAAGTCGTATTATCGTATAAAAGGAAAAAGAGAAAGAAAGGTAAGAAGTGAAGAAAAAGTTTAATAAGTGTAAAACTTTTGCTTAGCCTCAGTTAGCAGCTGGTTTTACTAATCGACCAGTCGATTATCGTACTCAGTTATCGGAGTAGCTAGTAAAGCGAGCTCAAACTTCCGCTACTAGATAAATTATGCCATGCGACGTTTTCCCACCGTACTCGTGGTAACACGCGTAATCCTCTTCTGACTTAATGATTAAGTCAAAAAGTCAGGATTTAAGCTTTCGAAATTGTCTCGAAGTTTGACAAAATAGTATGAGATGAAAAAATGATTTATTTACAATGCTTTTACAATGCAAAAAGTGTACATTTCGCAATAGGTGTGGAAGGGCTTGATTTACGAAACGAAAAGTTTACAAATTAAAAGCGAGGATTGTAATGGATTTCATAAAAAAGCCTTCTCAACAGTACAAGAGTTGATTCCTATTAAAGTTATAATTTTAAGGTTAGAGTGATATAAAATAGTATACTAGCTTCCGGCCGTGTAATAAAGTTGTACTTAGGTCACACGTATCGTAATGTATTATAATATTTTTGAATTTTATCATAATATTTTACAAAAATATTCTATTCTCAGCCATTTATTTATAGAAAAAAATTTCTATTTGTTGATTTTTCAAATGAAATGTTAATTATATATTTACTTGTCAGATTTATTATAAAGATTTTATTTAGTAAATTTTTAAATTAGAACTTTCAAACGTTTGTTTTAATGAACCTTTTTAAAGCCTTTAATTCTTCATGTGCAAAAAGAAAAGTAAGCATAATTATGTACACATTAGAAATACACGAAATTAGTAAGCTCTAACACTGTACATAAAGAAATGTTGTATGACCTCGTAAATGTTGAGTTCATACTTTGATGTGTGTGTGTGTGTTTGTGTATACATTGTCGCGACGTTGGACAAGCCGGAAACGCGTCTTTAGGAAAGCCGATTAGTACTATATGAACTTGATGTTTTTCTACGTCTACTTGCCATTTGCTGTTTTAAATAGAAAAGGATTATTAACGGAATTTTCAAGTCTAAGTGATAATTAGATGAATTTTTTTTTAATATTAAATTTTACAGATTACAAATTCAAAAGAGAGATTATTTTTATGACTTTTTTTTGCTTTTTTATTTGCGCAAACTTAACGTTTCGTTTGTTCGCTGTACATAGGAATGTGTACATTTGTATTTTTTGAAATTTGTTGGAAAAGTTAAAACGATTTTTTTCTGTATTGAAATTTATTTTATTTAAAGTTGTGATTACAAAGTCTTCGGAAAGTTTAAGCCCTTTCTTTTTATTTTCATTTAAAGAGTTTTTCACTAAAATAGTAAAATATCGATTTTCTAAAAACTGCTGGCACGTCTAGTAAATTTTATGAACTTTTACGTAGTTTATATAAGTAAAGGGCTTATTAGTTCAGAAAGTAAATTGGTAGCCAAAGAGAAAGTATTTTAAAATTTTATTTCACTGAAACTTTAAGATTTTTTTATGTATTCTATTAAAATAGTATAAACTTGAAATTTACTGTAAGTACAAGGTTTAAATTTCACAATTATATTTTGTTTACAAAACTACGTAAAAACATGCATTGTTAGAAGTTATCAATTATTTTCATGTTTGTTTTTACTTTTGGTGCTATTTTTCTTCGTGTTTTACGTCAACTTCGATCACGTTTTTCAACACTGGTTTTTGAAACAGTAAAAAAAGCACTAAAAAAAGACACTATTAAGTGAACTATTTCTTCAAGCTCCTTTTTATCCGTCATACAAATTCTTCTCTTCAACGAATATATCAAATTCCTTACAATTCGCATAAAAATCTCCGTTCTTCGCTACGAGCTATTCAAGAATGGACGTAAAATTGACACTTTGGTCACATATTCACCCCTCGAGCAATAAACGAATCGTGCAAAAAAGAAAAACGAAAGTCAAGAGAAAAAAATTCCTGCTTTCAACATTTTGTATGCGAAAAAGAAACAGCGTACACATATTTTTCCTTCGGACGAATTGAACATACCGAAAAATTCGATGTATTGCAATTTGATTGTATTCAGTATAAATGCGAGAGTGAAATTTATTTTTTTTAGTTTTATTGAATATAATTTCAAGATCATGCACCAAGGTTTTTTTTAAATTTTAATATTAAAAAAAAGAGATAGATAAGAAATAGAATGAAAAATTGAGATTGATAATGATTAAAATCATAATACATAAATATTGTTTACAACTTTAGTTTTTTTTCATAATTTCAAGTTTAAAAAATCTTTTATAATTTTAACGTAACTGAGTCGGTAAGTGGCTCATTCGGTAAAGCGTTGGATTCGCAATCTCGAGGTTCTGAGTTCGAATCCCGCTCTCGGCCGATTTATACAAGCACCACTGTACGTTACGTGTGCTTTGTTCACAAACACACTTACGAGCTCCGTCGCTGATTAGCATCGCTAAGATAACATAACTATAGCGACGTTAAAAAATTATTGAAATTTGGCCATTTATTATTGTTAAAATTTTCCCGTAAAATATACGATTTAACAATCTGTGATGATTTTAAATGAAAAAGTATTTTTTTACGTTCACTGATATAAATGGTAATAAATTAAAAACTAATAATAATTATACATGAAAGATTATTGTAACTTCACTGAAAATTATAAGGAAGTCAATTAAAAGTTTTTTTAGTTTTAATTACGATACTACATGAATACCTAAAAGGTCAAACTAATTAATAAACTAAATTGACTTTCTAAATTTAAGTCTATTCCACTGCAAAAATATAAACCGTAATAAAACTAATTATTTTTTTAATTGTACACAACGTAAACTCGTATATGATTCTACATTAATTTTCATGCCAGCGAAAGCTTAATAATTAATGTTTTACAATTTTTAAATAAAACATAAATGAAGAATATTAGAAAATGCAGAAATTAAAAATGCAAATTCTTTTATTAACAGAAAGTATTGAACATAAAAATTTTAGTGTCATTTTTTTGTTAGCAAAACGTAAAAGGGAATTCATAGTTTTACAACAAAAGACAAGAGAGAGAAATGTTCCATTCGAACTGGCGCTACGTCAAGCTAACATTTTCCTCCCTTACAACTTGCTCGTGCGTATAGAATGTAGTAAAGTCTCGACATACACATGCAAATTAGGTTACAGCCAAGCAAAGTAATTGAAGCAAACTGCACAGCGTTGTTGAGTCAACAACTTTACTACCATTCTATCTTTCTCTCTTTTTTCAAATTCTCTTTTTTTATAATTTTACTGGCTTTTTTTTTTCTTTCTTTTGTATTTATTTTTTCATGTTTGTAATACAAGAATTTTCATAAAATTTTTTTCCAATATAATATTGCAAGCAAAAATAAAATTACACCAAACGGTCTTTTTTTTTACTTTTGCTTATATAAAAAAATAAAAGGTGAATCGAGGGCTTTTATCGCATGCTTGTATACAAAAACCTTATCGCTTGCATAATTTGTCGCTCGAACGCGATTACGTGTGCGAAAAAAAGGCAATGACTAAGTGTGGAACTGACTAAACTTGTAAATTTTAAAAAAATAAATAAAAAATTTTCACGAAAATATTTGTTTTTAAATTTAACAATCGTTTTTATTTTTGTAAATTATAATTATATTTTAAGAAAAACCATTTCTCTTCTAATTTGATATTTTTCCATTATCTTCTCCATTTTGCATTTAACTTATGTCGATATTTTCGTTGTATTATTTTCCATGAAACTGTTAGCACATTCATATACATTTTATTCCAGCGCCACACACCTGTTACAAAGATAAAAATATATATAAAGTTGAAAAAACGTTTATCTTTTCCTCAGATTTTTCTTATACAAAGCAACGAGTAAAACTCCTACGCAGTAGTAACTTGTGCACTCGAGTGTTCGATCGATCGGTGTAGGCGGATGGAAAAGAGTAGAAGGGGTCAAATCGAACCCTCGATAATCAATTAACTTGCTCGTTCTCACACAACACGCAAATCAATTTTCAGAATTTTTTTTCCTCCGTAGGCGAAAAGATGAGTCAATATTCAGAGAGAAGCCTCTATTGAATACCAAAGACTAACAGTATACTTTCTTACCAAAGAGGGGGAGAAAAATGAGAATAATAGAAAGAAAGAGAAAAAGGGGGAAAAGATATAACGCAAGAATAGAAAGAAGCCATAAAACTCTTATTTTAATTATTTGTTGAAATTATTGCGAAGATATAGTTCCCGAGGGTTATTGTACTTTTGTTTGATATTCTTTGCTCTCACGCACCTTTTTTTTATATGACTTATTGCCATTGGCTTTTTTTGCATTATCATCATCATCATCAGTTTATTATCATTTTTCACGAAAACACAATATTAATACTCTCTAATCTTGGTTTCTTTTATCGTTGATTTTGATACAATATATTTCGATAATATCTTTCTATTAATTTCAACTCCAAATAGATTTTATTGAATTTCACTTTTTACGATTATTAAAAAGCCGCTTTATCGAAGCAATTATAAAAGCTAAGAGAAAAGTCATTAATTATTTTCCAAGAAAAATAACTTCTAACGGATCAGTTATTATATAGAATTAAATATTATTTTATATAACATAATAAATCAAACGCGGTTCAAAATTATTTCATCATACGAAAATGTTTCAGTGAAAAATCATCTATGACGCAATAAATTTTAGCTAAGATTCTTTCTAAATTCAAATAATATTTTAAACATTGTTATTTCACGAAACTAAAAGTTTCTGCAGATATATTTATATGGATAAAAATTGGTTTTAAAAATAGGAAGATGAATGTATGTATAATAGAAAACGTGATGCAATTTCGTTGGAAAGGTGCGAATCCTGAGCCTCAACCAACCCCTCACGAAATGGACGGTTATTTTTGGAATGTAGGACACCTATAAGGTTTCCAGCCATAAGGTATACATTTATGCAGCAATGCGTTACCGAACAAAATTTTTGAATAAATTAGAAAGGATTTTATCGAACTTCAAAATTCGTTAAATTTATAGGTAATCTATAAAGCATTTAATTTTGTTTTTTCTTTCTGATACACTGTGAAAAATCGTTTTTAATTTTAACACACGAAAGTGTTTCATGCGAGACATAAATTTTTATGTGTTGAAATTTACAAATAATTTTGGTGTGGACTATAAAATAAAGATAGATTTAACTTAAAGATTTACGCAACTCAACTAAAATAGAAAGAGGTCGTCAGTGGCTCAGTCGGTAGAGCGATGGATTCGTAATCTCGAGGACTTGAGTTCGAATCCCGCTCTCGGCAGTCGATTGATACAAGCACCACTGTATACTATGCATGTGCTTTGTTCACAAACACTTTGAAGCGACCTCCGTCGTTAATTAGCATCGTAATGATAGCATAAATACAACGACGTTAAATAAATAAAGACAAAAATTTTCAATGTCCTCAAAATTTTCTGTTAGATGTTTTAATTTTTGACGTTAAATAAATAAAAAAAAATTTTTTTTAATTTCAATATTTTATTATTTCTTAAATGAGAAATAAAATTTTACCAACATTTTTTTATATTTTTGTTTCATAAAGAAAAAAAAAGATTAACCACACTTGTTGAGAAATTCTTCTCTTATATAAATGAACGACGGGTAATGATAGATTGATCGAATCATAAAAAAAGTTTAAAATGAATTAGCACTGACAGTTGCTTATAAGTTAGATGAACGATCGTGCCTATTTATCCATATATACATAACAGATTATTGACGTTTCACGGCTCGGCTAATACGAAAAAGAGAAAAAGCTTGTATACGTAAAGTCTATAATTAATTGCGTACATACTAAAGCAATAAGTACAAAAAAACATTCGGTATATTCCACAAAGTTCGAGGGAACACGTATAACTTTTATTGAAATATAATATCAATCAATTAATGTTTTACCATGTTATACAGTTTTAGCTTTTATTGAACGAAAGAACTAAAGTTCAGAGAGCAATAAATTGCTTATTATCTATGATTCATTCATTCGGTGACAACGGATTAACCTAAGTAGGCTGTCGTCCGAAGATGATGAATAACTTGTAGATTCTTTTCTTCAAGAAAATGCATTTATTATTTTTCCTAACTAATCTAGTTGATCATGAAAGGCTACTTAATGTTATGTTATATTTAATTTTTTTATTAAACCAAGTTTTTTATTAGCAAAATTTTACATATATATTTCTAAATTCAATCGCTTGTTTTATATTATATATCGAGATTTTAATTAAATCACAAAAATAATATTGAAAAATATTCATTATCTATAAATAAATAAAAGGCACTTTAATATTACACAAGTAAATCAAATGTTTATCTTTAAAAACGAATTTATTTATTTATTTGAAAATTCAATTTGAATGAAGTCAAAAGTTTGTCTCTTTTAAAGTTTATATTGTAAAACTTCAATACTAGATTCAATACAAGTTTCGAAAAGTGATAAGTTAGCACTCGATCGAACGTTAACGTCCAGGTGTCTCGTATGATCCTTTCACCTGTTTTTTATTTTCTTTCTTCCTTGTTTTTCTTTCTTTTTTTTTATTTTATTGATACGTGTCGAATGCTAGACAATCGAAGATACGATGCGCTTTGTGCGCGCAGACATTCTTCAGTCACGTTCGAATGTAAACAAGAAAATGAACGTTAAATATATGACATTTATAACAAAAGCTTTGTTGTTTTTTTCTAGAATTTTAGAAATTGAATATATTTTTCAATTACGATAAGTGTTTTACACTTTTGTCGAGTGTTTACTGCTTCTTAAAAAGGCTTGATAATTTGTTAAATCTGTTTACAACTTTTGCAATAAAAAAAATAAAGAATCGTTTCGGTATAATAAAATGAGCCATATACTATCTATATTTACACTTAAACTTATTTAAAAGTGTAATTGGTTTTAAATTATTCAATATTGAAGAACAACGTTATTTCATTTAGCAAAGTTTACTGTGACAATAAGTATGATTCTATTACTAGTTTACTTTTCGTTCGGGCAAAATTCGACCCAATTTAATCGAAAGGAGAGAAAATGGAAAAAAACACAAGAATATATGTAACATGTATGCAAGGGAACTATTTTACATTATAAGTTTTATTCGAAAATCGATTGACCTCCAATGTAAAAGTTTAATAAAAAAAAGAAAAACTGAAAAAATTTTTTTTGATGGTAAATATATACAGATAGCCTTAATCCATTAGTCCAAAAGGATTTTGCGCAGCACACGTGTGTGTTTCCGCAAAGTTTTTCCCTGAAAAAAGGCAAAAAGAGAGAGAGTTTGTAAAAGGGCAAAAGAGACAAAAACTAAAGTCTGCAAAACATCGATAGAATGTGGCTTTACTCTGGGGTAATTCTGAGGGAAAAGAGAAAAAGAGTAGATACGAGTCAGGGTCATATCTTACTCACGAAAACGATTGGTTATCGGCATTTTGTAAGTGATTGCAATGGGCTCGATTGGGTTCTCTTTATGAGCTAGCCGTGCAAATGAAAACTGGCTCATCATTTTTGAGGTTATGGGTAAGATAAGAAGTGCATATTAATTTTATGAAAAAAATTATATTTTTGATGACACTCAACCTTTATTTTCGGGAGGAAAAGTTAAATCTATCTCTTTGTAAAACATTTAGGGTAATATATATATATGTGTTACAAGTTTTAAAATGAAAAACACTAACGCCTTTCACTTTGGTGACTTTAAAAGTTTTCGTTTTTAAAGTATCTTTATAAACTGATTTTTTATGCAGTGTCAAAGTTTCAGGTTAAAAGGTGTATGTTAATTTAAGTGGCTTTTACGTCCTCCTCAACTTTTTTCAATTCAAAATTTTTTTTCTTTAGTTTTTCTAATAATAAAATTACATTAATTAATTTTATTATTTTTGATACGAAAGAAATCGATTGATTTTCCATTAATTTATATTTTCTTGTATGTCTTAATAAAGATTTAAAGACAATTTGGAGAAATTATTAATATTAATAAATTTAACTTTTACATAATTTTTTTCATCTAAATAATAAAAAAACAACATTCTTATTAAATATTTTCTTTATTACAGTTTATACTACCAAATTAAAATTTTTACTTTTTCATCAATATTATCATTAATACCCTGAAAGAAATGTTGCTGATTTTTTCCTCATCGGTTGACCATTTTTTAAATATTTGCCCATTCGTTTCTCTATCGGTTCGCCAATAATATCACTTATAACATCACAGTTTACGTCATCCGTGGCCTGGAAATTTAAAATCATGCTTTTAAGCTTAAACTCTTTTGATGTTTACAATATTAATTATTTCAATCATTACTGCAGCTGTAATCTACGTGTTCCCGATATACATGCACACACATATACATGCATATACTGCAGTTAGTTGATTAATGTTTTAGAATTATATCTAATAAATAATTTCATAAATAAAATAACATCTAATAAAAAATTTTCACTATTATCGAATTATTTATTTAAATATTATTAAATAGTAATTATATAAATTTTTTATAGTTTATATTACATAATCTGATAGTCATAATCTAATCTTCAATTAAATTACAGGAACATATAAATTAGAATGTAAGTTAACACAATAATAAAAAATAACAAAATTCCATTTTTTCTGTCAAGCCGTCGACCATACGTTGGTAAAATGTTTTTCCAAGCGTTAACAAAAAAAATTGATCAGTAACTGATGGATTGGCCATTTCCGTAGGCAAAATTTCTTTCAGGGTAGTGAAGAAAACAATTTTTTTTTCAGTGTATCAGTGTTAATTTCTTTTTGTAACTGACAAGGTTATCTTTTGAAGCAGCCTTTTTTGATTGTTTTTAAATTCATATGTTTCAGACAAGGTCAAAAAGTGTAAATAACACTTATTTTTTTTATCGGCTGAATAACTTTTGTAAGAGGCAAAATAGTCTCTAAAATTCAATATTTTTTTTTTATAAACGATGTTCAAAATGTTCTTTATCGCGAAAGGTAAAAAACGCAATTTGTTTGCTATTTCTCAGTAACTTGTCAAAACATCTGAATCACTTGGAAATTTTTTACTACATAATTTAGAATAAAAATTAATACAATAATATAAAAAAGCTAAATTCAATTTTTTCTGTGAAGCGTTAATAAAAGAAATTGTCCAATAATTGATCAATTGACCATTATAGTTAGCGAAATTTTACCAGGGTATAGTACACAATAATTACAATTTAACAATATCCATTAAAATTTCTCCTTTTTAATTAACAGTTACTAATTGATTTTTTTTTCTAAATACAGAAATCAATAATTGAGAACAAACTTAATTAATGAAAACATGCAACAAGTTAAGTGAAGTTATCAAAAAATAGAACATTTCAAATATATACATATATATATATAGTGAAAATTTGAACACGTGGAAATGTCGATACGAGAAACGTGACATTTTTATTCGAGTATATTCAAGCATGAATTTCCGTATCGACAATGCAGTTTCTTTTTATTTGCTTTTTTCTATTGTAAATATAAAAATTTATGTAATCAAACAATTTATTAAATTGTTCGAATCAAATGATTTCGAATTGTTAATTAATAAAAAGTTCCAAATTCGTTTGAAATAAGTCAAAAACAAATATTTATCTTGAACGATAAAGTCAAAATAATAAAAAGTAAAGTTTTATCTAGAAAATTATTCGAATTCATTCTGGCGTCATAATAATCGCGTATATACGATCTTACCCCAAAACTTTACTATAGTGTCACGATCCGACATATCTTCAAGCGATAAGACAAACCTTACAGTCTCATAAAACAAACGAGAGAGCAAAAAAAAAACAGCCATTAAATTTGTATCTCTGAAGGAAAAATACAAGAGGAAATATAAAAAATTAGCTTCGATTAATTGACGTACAGAAGAAGTTTTATGCCAGACACGTGACTAATTGTCAGCTTTTTAAAGAGCGATATATTAAATAACCTAACAAGAGATTAAAAGTGTAAAATCGAGATAGTAAACGTTTTAATACGAGGCTAACACAGTTTAACTACCCGCTATATGCTCTCAAAATGCGAACAAACGCTTATCTAATGAAAACCATCTTTGATGTTTATTAAATGGCCTCCACCACACCAAGATATTTTCTGCTTGCGTCGTGGCTTTTTATGCTCTTTGCTCACTCTATTTGTTATATACTTGGAGTTTTTTTTTTTATCTTTTTTTAATTTCAAAACGCTAACTTTTTAAACCTGACTTGGCAAAGATAATCTTTAATTGTATAGAGTTTAAAAAAGATGGTTTAATCGTTAGAAAATTTCGGTGTTAATGGCTTTTATATATACTGTTATAATTCTTTTTGTACATAAGAATGATAATATTATGCATTTAATTTCTTTGAAAAAAAAATTTCTTTATCATTCTTATTCTAATCTTCTTTATTAATCATCTTTTTTATCGTTCTTGTTTTAAAAAAAAAACATTAATTTTATAAGAAAAATATTTGAAAATCTATTATGAAATATAAAAAAAAACGAAACGAGCCTATTAACGTAACAGTACTGCAGTCAAAAGAGATTTATACTTGGCATATAATAAAAAAAGAAGGAGAAGAAGAAGCACTATCGTGAGTTCAAAGTAGTTGAAAATTATTTAAAAAGGGACTCGGCTATATGATATAACGATGAGGAGCTTATTAGTAACTGGAGCGCAGTAAAAGAAGAATGGTCATCTTTGGTCGTAGTCGTTGCGGAGAGAGAATAAGACTACGGGCTTTAAGTATCTAGAAAGAAATAAGACGAGTGAGGGATTCAGGTCATAGGGTCACTTTTACCCTTCTTTTTTTTTCGTTTTTCTTTTTTTTTTTTGCAGTCACACGCAATATGTATCCCTAGCGAGTTCTTTTGTGTGTGTGTGCTGGGCTCATACAAAATATAAAAATGAAAGCCAACGAACCCTCTAAAGAATTCTATATAGTTATTATATAGATATAAATTGATATAATGTGATGTGGTACAAAATAAGGGAGTGGAATATAATATTGCGTTTCTATTAAGAATTTCAACATGCTACAGCCAAAGTCAGTCTACGGCTTTTTTTATGTAACAAGCCAAGCTTTTTCTCGCCAAGAAAGAAGAAAAAAATTTTTTTTTCTTAAAATAGAGAGGGGAAGTAAGTGAGGGTGTATAACGCGCACTTACCACTTGTTTTATAGAGGGTATAAAAGGAGCAGATAACAAAGAAGCTTTTACATAACTTTTTCTACTTTACCTCCTCTCGTACACATCTTTTTTTTTTTTCTTCTTTTTCTTCTTCTCTCTTTTTTTGAGAATCCCGTCTCGGGATCATAATTTTTATAAGTTAGATCCTCCGTATCGTGTGCTCTTGCTCGCGTGGATAAAGAGGAAAAATGGCCAAGTAGTAAGAGGAGATTTTAACGACGTTAGAAAGCTGAATCACAACTCTCTCTGTCTTTTTCTCCAGCTCTTCCATGGCTCAACTATAAGCCGCTTTTCTTACTTCTAGACCTAAGAAAGAATTTTTTTCTTTCTTTTTACATAAAATAAAAAGGGGAGGAGGAAGAGGCTCTCGATACACGCCACAAAATCTCTTGAAATTTTTAAAAAAAAGATCGCTTAATTCCATTCGATGTATATACCATCTGTGGCCTCTGCCTCATTTTCCTCTTGTTTATTCATATATTATATCCTCTTGGGAGAATAAAGATTTTAGATTAAACTTTGAGGAAGTAAATAAGTAAAATTTTCGACTTATTTTATAGATATTGAAATTGGATTACTTAAAGAAAAATTTGTAAAATTAAGAATAGTCTGTTTTTTTTCTTTTTCTTATGTGGTAACATGACGAAAGAAAATAACGAAAACGGAAGAAAAGAGTAAAAGTCAAGGAAATGAAAAGCTAAAAAAGCCAAGGATCATAATTCATTTTACGCTTGGGAAATAAGATTTAGGGGAGAAAAAATCATTATTTTTAATGTTACTAGGAGAGGATGAGAGAAATTATTCATTATTGTAAACTGCACCTGACACAAAACCATTACATTCATATAAATTGATATACAGATGAAAAAAAAATTTTATTAGGGTTCCTTTATACATTTCATAAATCATATTTTTTTTCTTCTTTTTTGAAACCACAGGCTTATAAATATTTTAATAAGGATTTATATTTTCTAAAATGAGCTAACGTCAGAGTGAAATAAAATTTTTCTTCAGAAAAATAAAAATAAAAATTTTTTATTACAATTTTAATATGTATTAAAATTTCTTGAAGATATAAAATTTCTATAGAATTAGCAATAAAATATTTAATTTTCGAAAAACCATATTATCCATAATAACAAATCTAAGCCCTGTTCAATCACTTAAAGTTTCCAAGGATTTTAGCTCTTCTAGTCACTCTCGTTGTCAGATGTTGCGGTACAACAGGATAGTCATGAACTACTAGTGCATGTATATATATGTCGACACTCATACACACGCATACACGCTCAAAGTTTTAGTTAGCGATTAAACAGGATTATATTTGAATTCGTAGAATATTAACTGTTAGTCTCTTCATAATACAATAGCTTTAAAGTTCTTCGCGAAACATTAAAACTTTAATATTCTATCAAAATTCTTTTATTAAATTAACTCAAATAACTTTTAATAACTTTAAATGACTGTGTGTACAAATATCTTCAAAATGGAATTAATTCTAGCTACTTAAAAAGCGATACTTTGAGAAAATTCTTGTAATATACTTTTTCTTTTAAATAAAACAATCGATACGAGTAATAAAAAAAGGAATTGAAAGAGAAAAAAAAATAAATGAAAGAAATTTTCCAGTGACTCGAAAGCTTTATAGAAAGTCGTGCGCTATCCTCTAAAACAATTTCGGTGAGGCCAGCGATGAAAAGTTCTCAATACAATATCAAGCGATCGATTTTCATAAAACGCATAATAACACGTATACAGCCACGTACACGTATGCATAGCTATTGACACAATTTCTCGTTTTAACATTTAATCACCAAGACCTGACGATTTATAGTTTTTTAAGCAAAGAACACCAAAGGAATGGAAAGCCCTTTTGGTACATGACAAGAAGTGAGAAAAGAAACGAGGAAAAAAGAAGAGAACAAACCCTTCGGATGTGTAGTTCTCATCCAAGTGTATCCCTATATGTGTTTGTAGGTTCGTACGGATGTGCGTGCATATACATGTGCTTGTAAGTGTGCTTGTATGGGAATATACACGCCCTTTAGGGGCGAGTCTCTTTTTGCATCTGACAACTTAAATCTTATTTTAAGAGACTAAAAATAAGAGAATTTCTCATAACTTTTAATTGGATTTTTTAATAATGAAAAGAGAATGTTGATAAAAAAATTCAAATTTTCTAAGATATTAATATAAAAAATTGTGGTTTAAAAAATATTTGAGAAGTATTTCATAATTATTATCCTAAAGCAAAAATTATTTTAAAATAACCATAAATTTTTCTCTTTTTTAATGAATTTAAAATAAATGGAAAAATATAATAATTTAAATAAATAATTTTAATATATTTAGATTGTATCTATCGTATTAGATAATAATATAGATTTCATCACTTATCAGTTACTTTATAAAAGGCGACTGATACATATTTCTAAAATAATAAATAAAATAACTTTTAAATTAAAATATATGTATTTCCTTAAATTTATCGAAAAAATTTTAATCACGTATATAAGTTTTCTTTTTTACTTTGAAAATTCTCTCTTTCTTTTCGAACAAAGTCATCCAGCAGGATATAAGCTGCACGAAAAGCTAAACCGGCATGAAGAGAAAAGATCAGGAGTTGTATGTATGTATATATGTGTGGGGAAAAACTCGTACGCCTCGTGCGTCCGTGCGGTTCTCCTGGGGAGAGAAAGAGCTTTGCAGAAAGAAGAACGAGAGCAAAGAGGAAAAAGAGAGAGAGAGAAAGTCGGAGGACTATCGACCGGCGCATTGCTCCCTGTTCCGCCTGGCGGCAAACCCCACCACTATACTACTTCTCTTTAAAAGTATATACATATATGTATATAGCAGCCATCGCTAACCGTTGCTATCTCCAGGCTGTGACTGTGACTGTGTATATACGTTCCTTAGAAAATCGCGTGAGCTGTTACGTTTAGACTATCTTCTCTCTTCTTCTTACTTTTTTGCATAAAAGAAAGGATAAGCATACTTGCTTTTTAATAGTTGTTACGAGAAGGAGTTAGGATTAAGTTATTGAAAAAATTATTCTGAATCTGTACTTTTTTATTTCTTCCTTTTTAAAGAGTATTATATGATGAACTCGAGATTTTCAAAAGAAATAAGCGGATTACAAAAAAGAGTTTTTGCTTGAAAAAAATATGTTTGAAGAAATAGATGCAGAGAAAGTGGATGATGACTTATTCTATTCTATTACGAAAAATAAACTATTTTTCATGTCTCCTTTCCGCTTCTTCTTTTTTTTGTTGTAAATTAAGAATTAACATGGGGTGCCTCAATGAATCATCAACAGGAAAATTTCACCATCATACCCCAGTAATATATTATTGTTGAATGGACACTGCGGAAAGTATATTAACTCGATGTCTCGTGACTTTGTATTTTTTTTCTTATAAATGAGAAACATGTTAAAAGATAAATATCTTGCCACAATTCATAAAAGTTAAGTGTTTTTTGTTATTTGTGTTGCACCCCCTTTTTTCTATATTGTCATCAAAGTACTTAAAAGGACAATAACTAAAATTTGCTTTCTATAAGGATTTTCTTATATCCTCCTTTTACAAAACTTTATTCAACATACACATCCTTTTATTCATTTTTAAATCCAGCCTCAGACTACAAAGTCTCAACCCTAAGTATAATAATATAGAAAATTTATATATCTAAGTGACGTAAATTTTGTTCGCACCCAAAAGTAACGATCTTACTGGCTTTACACACGCACAAGGCAAGAGAGAGAGAGAGAGAGAAAAAAAAAGAAGGAAAAAAAGAGGATCTTTTTTTTACCAGAGAGATTTTGTCCTTTTTTCCCTTGAGAAAAAGTGATAGAGAGGGGTTCTGAACTTTTTCTTTAATCTAAAGATCCCGTATTGCGAGGGGTTGAGTTATGCTTGCTTTTTTCCTTTGACACGTATATACATGTATATAATAAAAGGAAAATACTGACAGATTGGTTAGTGAGCTTACTTTATGTATTTGGGCAGGAAACTACTTTTACAGAGGATAGATTTTCTAGTGGTCAATAAGATGTTCTTAGTGGGATGATCAAATAGTATTAGATAGAATTACATATATCTTTTGTTGAAAAAAAATCTTTTTCTAAGAATTCATACAAAAGTAACCTTATTATCCAATTTAAATAAATTATTTACGAACAAGATTTACAGCTTAACATTTTTCTTTTAAAACAAAATTACTAAAAATTCCATATAACTGTTTTCCTTTTATTTAATTAAAAAAAAAAATTCATAATGAAACATTCTCGTCTTAAATGAAAAAATTTTTTTGTACAAAGCAAGCTTTTTAGTAAAAGTGCTTTTTTTCGAAATTATAAAAGAGCTCGTGTACGGCATTAATGTCTAGTGAGGTTTAAGTAGTAAAGTTCCGGCTCAAATCAGACGTTAGTTTTATGTACGATACAATGGCATGTGACACAGTAACTTTTACGTAGATAACTGCTCGAGCTTTGTTTTCGAAAATGTATTTTAATATTTAATTATGCTTTCTATTATTTATTTATTTATTTTGCTTGGTCGTGCTCGTTCGATAACGTTATAATAAATTTATGAATAAGAGGTAGTTAATGAGACAAGTGTAATACGTTATCTCAAAAATCCAATAAAAATTTAACGACTTTCCGTAATTAAAAATTTATATCCCATATAAAATATAAAATTGTTCAACTATAAATTAAATGAAAAAATAATTACTTTATAGTAATTTATAATACACGAAAGGAAACAGCCACTGAACAATGTTTATTGTCCAGAATAATAATTTGACCCATAAAATTAACCATTAAGCTTGCATTAATTCAAATAGAAGACTCCCCTGAGACTAAAGTAAGTCAAAAAATAAGGGTGTAAGAGATCTTTTTTCATACAGAGACTAGAAAAGAATAACTAATATAAAGATGAGTTTTTTTTATAATAACACGTGTATATTTATAAATATTATTTTGTAGGAAATCGATCAAATTCTAGAAGACCCTTTGTTGTCGGATTATTTTTGGAAAAATTAGGAAATTAAGATTGGAATTTTAATTTACTATGATTGATCTGTTACAGTTCGTGACGTGAAGACAAATTCTTTGAAAAAAATTCACATTTGTGTTATAAAGTAAGAGATACTGATATCTTTTTTTTTCATTTGTTATCTTCAAATAACTGATGGAAAAATACAATATTTAAAAAAAAAATGAATTTTGCTTTATCTCAATTTTACAGCTTGCAGAAGTAACTCGGTTTTAAATTCGATGAAAAAACGAAGGGTGTCTAAACGAAGGGCTTATCGATTTTGTGAGTCATAAATAAAATTCAACTTTTTTTTTACAGTAGTTATACTAAACGAAATAATAATGACAAAGCACTTTCAATTTTATTATTCTTCCGTTTTATTTCTCATGGTTACGCTAAAAAGTAACATGTGAAACGCATTAGTCACCGTTTCATCATTCAGAAATTGTTTGTACGTTAACAATAAATATTTTATGAACTTGAACTTTGCCAACATTCTATATAGGAACATTCTAACATTTTCTTAAATTACGCTTGAAAATCAAATGTAATTCTCATTTTTTTTTGTATTAAGTAAACATCAATAATAATGATAACATTGAATAAAACAATAACAAGAACAATGGGGGAGCAAAAAAAATTGAACATCAGCTTATGTACGCACGAATCGATCAAAAACGTCAGTAAAATAAGCAATGTACGGATAAGAAAACAAAAGAGGGTTTACGCATTAAAGGACGTGCTTTTGACGCGTGTAGATGTATGCGACGAGTTATTATAACGAATCGCGATTTATTATATTTTTTCCTTCGATCAACAGACTTAACTTTATTTTCGCTTTTTAAAAAGTTCCCTTTTTTATGTTTGCCTTTCTTTCTCTCTCTCTCGTCTCTTTTATTTTCTACCTTTTTTTTAGGGTGCGGCCTGTCATCGCACAATCAAACAATTGTGTAATATTGATTTTAAGATTTTCTTGATACTTTCTCTCTTTCTCGCTCTTTGAACTTATACAAATATTTTCATTTGGTGCAACCCTTCTTTTATTTTTTCTGAAAAACTTGGTGTTTTCAATAAATATTACTGCTCGGTGGAGGATGAAATTTAGAATATTGAAAATTAAGTTTCCGTATTTGAACAAACACTTTTCTCTTTAATGCAAAAATAAGGCTCTACTTTTACTTTCAATTTAATAAAAAAGTTATTCAATTTAGTTATACAATATTTGTAATTCTATGAGAGTCCAAAGTTTAGATTAAGTATTATTAATATACACGTGTAGCTATATTTTTAAACGCTTTTTTATTATTATTTTTTTGAATAATTCTTAATTTTTAAACAATTTATTATACAGATACCCTATCAATGTTTGTTCCCGCTTAGAATTATAATAATATCTATTATATCTACAGATTATAATCATGTCATTTATATATTATTGTAACAACCATTATAAATCTTGTATAAAATGATAAACTTTGTTGCTTTAAAATTTTTAATTTTGATATTAAAATAATTTTATTATTGAAATACCTTGAAAAATCTTACGTGAGATTCTTAGTTAAAAATTTAGTGAAATATTTGTGAAAAATCGATTTTTATATACAATTTTTATCCAAGTTTACATATTTGTTTTACAATTCTTCAATAAACACTAATTAATTAAAACTTTTGCAAATTTTTTTTAATTAAAACTTTGTGTGAGAAATTTCTTACACGAAATTTCACGTAAAATATATAAAACTTTTGATATTTAATAAATACTTTTTAATGAAAAAGTTATTTGAAAAATACTATTATTTACACGATCTCATAACGGACTTTTCGTTAAAGTAACTCTTAACTTTTGATTTTATACAAGTAAGAATTTAATAGATAAAATTTAAACTAGAAGAATCAAAAGATTCTTTGAATCTCATCTATTTCGTATTATTAAATGTCAAAAATAGCATTTACATGAATAAATTATATATATATTGAATTACAGTAATTCAAAACTTTCTCAAATTCAAACAATTAAAAACATTTTTCCACGTTACATTAAAATTAAAAACGATTTCTAAATAGATCTTATCGAGAAAATATAATAGACGTTACGTGTAATACAAAGAAACATATTTTTTTTTTCGTCGTACAACATGCAATAAAAGTAATACACATATTTCAACAATAAAAAAGCTATATATGCAGATGTAATAAAAACACCTTTGCATAATGTATATATATCTATGTAAAAAAATACCATCGATCATAGTAGCACGTATATACTTTAAAAGAAATACGACGCGTATATATACTCAAATAAAAACAGACGCGAGAAAAACAAGCTACACGCATATAACAAAGAAAAATGAAATTTTCACTTATATATAGCTTAGCACGCAGCACTTTTTTTAAGCAAAGCACTGCTTTATGAAACTTAGCTATATATGTTATGTATAGTCAAATCTATAATGCGTCGTAGTTTTGGTAGCGGTCGACGAACGGAATTTCTCAACCAGACGGGGAGTTTGGGTAGAAGCATTAAAAAGTCATAGTTGCTTAAATCGAGGCAAAATTAAGCGTCTTCGGAGAAATTTTCATCTTTCGCGAATGTTTTCGCGACGAGAGAGATGGAGAGAAAGATAAAAGCGCCTTGGGTTATGCAGTATATGCTGGCCTGAAGCCAGATTCTTAAAACCGCAAGCTCCCCTACATTACTCCCAAACAACTACTATTCACGGCTAGGGACTCTTGGCCTACTGTTATACACTATATAACCAACAGCTTGAAAATCAATTGCTCGCCTCGTGAGAGATAAAGAAGAGAGAAAATCTCTCACTCTCGTTATATTACGATGTTTGCTTGGAAGGTACATTCTTAAAGATTTTTTTAAATTTCAAGTCTTTTTATTCTGCTTTTTTTGGGTAAATTTCCGTCGTTATTTTTAGGCTTGATTTGAAGAATTTTAATCTCGCTGGACTGTACTCTTATTCTCTAAATATGGAAGTCATTATTTTAATGTATTTTTTTATAATATATAACTATTTTTTAATTTAAAAAATAGGTGTACATTGAAAAGTCGTGCAATAGTGTTGCAAGAATTTAATTTAGCTTTTAGATATTTTAAAACTATAATCTAATTGTCAAAAGCAAATTTTTTGTTCAATCAAACGTTAATATTATGACGTAATAAGATCAATTTTGCATAAAAATTATTCAATGTTAAACTTTGTATAAAACAATATAACCATAATGAAAATTTCATCTTCAAGTAATAGTACCTTTTACATGAACTTTTCAATCATTATTTAACGCGTGATCCAATTTAAACTTTAATAACAAAAAAAAAAAAAAACAAACTCAAAACTTGCTTGTTTCAATCGAATTCTTAACATTAACTTTTTTCTGCACATACATATATATACAGAAGTTACCACCAGAGAAAAGAAAGCAAAAAAATTTCAAAGAAAATCAGAGAGAAGCGCATTTCGTTCAGGAAGCTCTTGTTCATCTCAACTTTTTTTTTCTTCTTCTTATTCGCGCTTGTGCGCTCGTGTTGCGGTGTACTTCTTTTTTTTATACACGAAAGTGTTTCAATGTTTGCTTTTTCTTTACTTTTCTTGTTGCGCGGTACGACGAACATTGTGTCGTTCGACCGCAAAAAAAGGGCGTAAGTATATACGAGGTGTGCTCAAAGGAGATGCTCTTTTAAACTTCATCGGAGACCTTCATTTGTTTTTCGCTCTTTTTTTTTCTTCAACATGTTAAGCTCGCTTGATGCTGCAAGTTTCTCCGATGTTGCGCGACATTTCTCAATAAGTAATATCTGTGTACAGAAAAAAATCTTTTTTTTTCGTTATGCTTAAAGCTGAATGCGTGTAATGTAAAACTAATAACTTTATTACATTTTGTTTAAAAAAAAAGGATTCGTTAGTGAAACTTTTAATTTTCAAAATTGAAATATTATTCTAAAAACACGAAATATTCTGTACGTAACGTGCATGTTGAAATGTTATACTTTTTTTAATTGCTAATTTTCAAACTTTTTAAATAAACTTTATTATTTTAAAAGAAGATGCAGGAGAGAAAGAGTTTTTAATATCATATACTTTTTAATTGTTAATTTTGCTTGTTACTTAATCTTTTTACTATTTATTCAATTACATTTTAATACTATATACAATATTGAAAAAAAAAAATACAAAACTCATTACCTTGGTTATTTGCTCGGCTGTAATGGTTTTATATTGAACTAAATAGTATTTTTAATATGATTTTAAAGCTCTTTTGCTCGTTAAATAAAAAAATTACCTTGATGCAGTATACTTTTAATTTAATTTTGAAAAAAAAAATAGGTATAAAATGATTCCAGCTAATTTTTACTGTACGCAAGCTTTTATTCGATAATAAAAATAATGGAAACATTTTTCTATGATTATGAAAAATTGAATTTTTTTTTAAAAATAAGAATCAAATGTGAAAAATCTTTGCAATCACTGCGGAACGATTTTAATAGACTTCTCGGAATGAAAATTCTTACTTTAAACTCCGTATATGTGAGTGTATAGCAAAAAAGACTGCGGAAGTAAATTAAATTCTTTTTTTTTCTCCTTATAAGTAGTTCATTTTCTGAAAAACGACAAAGCAAAAAAAAAAAAAAATTACGCTCCGCAGTATGACAGAGAAAGAGGAAGAAAGAAGAAAAAAAAAATTGACGTATTTAGGTCAGTAAGGTACAAAGCTACCTGGTCTTTACCGTCTATTCTCTATATATTAGGTTACAGGCGCACATGCACACATATATACACGTATATATTTTAGAATATAAAAGAGGGAGGTAACAGGCAACGCACATTGTTAAAACGTCGCGAGCAGAGTATAGCGCGCTATATTGATTGTCGTGCGCAAGCGCGTATTATATGTTATACATGTATGTACTTTATGTGAGTATATATGTGAATACATGTATATACGTACACAGGAACATAACGTGCGCATATATAAACTTGACTTTAGCGCAATGTTACATGCTAACGGCTATTTACTGCAATCCGACAATATGTTTCTGTCATTAACTTATACATACACACACGTACTTTATGTGTCAGGACATTAGATTTCAAATATTTTGATTTTATTGCATTTTGCTTTTTATTAGCTCTAAAATTTTATTCACTTAAGCTTTGGATTAAAAATTAAATTCAACCCTTTTTAATTGAGCAAAGAGGATTAATTCATGAATTTTAATATTTGTAATATGCCTTTTTTTCCTGAATCAATTATTTAGAAAAAAAGTTTTTTTTTAAATAACTTTATTTTTATAAAATACAATTATATTTATGTTGAAAAAAAATTTGTCCAGATCATAATTATCTGATATCTGAGAAAAGAAGTAAAAAAAGCATAGAAAAGTTAAAAAATTTCAAATAGTTTC
The DNA here is from genome assembly GCA_017163975.1 of Anastatus disparis. Classification (NCBI taxonomy): domain Eukaryota; kingdom Metazoa; phylum Arthropoda; class Insecta; order Hymenoptera; family Eupelmidae; genus Anastatus; species Anastatus disparis. Next base: position 7,315,738 of record JAFFSR010000226.1, read on the forward strand.
ACTGCAAATAAAAAATATTTCTCACTATCAAACAAACTGAGATTCAAAGGGAAATTGAAATTGCTTCTTTCAATAGACATATTAGTTCATTCTTCCTCTTTCTCTCAATTCCCATCGTGGACTACGAAATAATAGTTATACGATCCACTACTTGCTAGTTACTACTACTACCCCATCGAAGTACATAACCAAAGGCAGTATAAGAAAAAAAACAACGAGCAGATATATAAATATACGTATATAATGTGTATACATATATAGGCGTGTGTGCAAAGAGTTAAGCGGAAAAATCAGTTCAGTTTCGGGGTCGTTACGGAATTTCATCCAGCACTCTCTTGCAACGCCACATTAACTTTATTGCTTTAGCCTGGATGCATATAAGTACAGTTAATTTTCACGAGACGAGGAATATTTATGTTCATCCTTTACGTCCCTCTCTCGCGCTCCCTCCCGTTCGCTCGCTCTATAACTGTTATTCATTGCTTTTTCGGGAGGGAGCTTTTTTTGTTCTTCGCTTTTTTAAAGCTCTTTTTTATTTTCTTTCTTTTGCTATAATTTCAAAAATTGTTTACTATTTATTTAACTACTGTTTGTTTTAGCCGTATAATTCAGAATTTTTTTTCGTGGATATATATATGGAGTCGTTGAACTATTTATATTGCTTGCAAGTAGTTGTGAATTATGACAATTGGCATTAACGAATGATTAATAGCAAAAATTAGTAGAAAACTCCGTAAAGTATGAGATGTAGATCGAAATCATTGACCGAATATTTTACCATAGTTTCAAATTAATTATTATTGTTATCGATGTATTTTCGATTCAAAGTACTAAATAATCTTTTATTGCTTTTAAAAATAGGAAATAATTTCTAATGTATCATCTGTGAAAGAAAAAAAGGTTTACTTTTAAAGTCATATAAATTTATGTTTAATTTGCATTAAAACTTGTAGCTTTAGTACACATCCTCTGAATTGTTTAGTTTTGTACTAACGTCAGCACAATGGTATATAAGCATTGTATATTGTGTATCGTGTACACCGGTAAGAGATTCACTTTATAACTATAACGCTTATTTCTATGCTGCTACTACTGCTACTGCTACTACTACATATTCTCAGTTATGTATTTATTACTCTAATAGTATTATGCCGTGCATTAACATTTATGGGGTTTGACAAATGATGTATACGCGCATTGTTAATGGGTTCGAGTAAGAGACTTTTCAGAAAATAATTGCAACGTAAGTTGAGATAAATTGTCTTGAAGTTTAGATTCTTTATTTTAAATTTTTTTCAATCAAAAAGGGTTCATTTTAAATATATAATTTCATATCTCAATCTAGAAAGATTATTAAATTTGAAATTTTTATTTCAAATTCGCTTTACTCGTATTTGTGTACCATTTTAAAATATTTCTATATTTAAATAAATCATTGTTTATATTAAATCTTTTGTTTAGTGCGTTATGTGGATTCTTTCATAACAAATCATTTATTAATAACTTTTTGTTTTAAGAGATTAAAATAAAACCCGATGTTTATTTACTTTTAAATGACAAACGAAACATTTATAAAAGTTAATTGAGAAAATACGTAAAAAAATATAGTTTCATTAAATGTCACCTAAATTTTTTTTTATATAAAAAATATTTTATTCGTGATTATTTTAATAACTAACTTTTTCCAAAAATAAAAATTACTTAGTTTAAATTAAAGCTAATTTTCAAAACTTGAAATTAAATTTAAAAATATTAAACAATTTTTATTAACAATATTTAATTACTTTTAACCTTTTAACAGTCGTAACGAAGATTTTTATATGAAATTACCATATAAAATATTCGTCATGACATTTAAAGAGTTAATCCTCTTTTTACTAAAAATTTTATCAAATTTACCACCTCAACTAATATATCCTTTTTAAACCGTCATACAATTAATATCATAGAATATTGAATTACAAGAGCCTTTATCGCCTGCATAGCTTTAATTCTCTACAGTCTTAGAAACAGTCGCAACTTTGTGCAAATTTATCTATCCGGAAAAGCAGTGCTTCCGGTCAGTGCGATATAATAATGGCATTTTGCTTTTTGTCCTTCCCATTATACACATACAACCTTCAAAATCCAAAAATCAATGACATTATTCAAATTTGAGTTAGTAAATTAAATTCATTGAAAATACTTCAGAATTTATACATTATCAACTTAATAGTTATGTGCTTTATTCATGCTAAATGTTAAATTTCAATAATAATAATGGATTCACTGACTGTAAGTTGATTAATTTTAGAAATGAAGTTGAGTGCATTTCTAGAATCTTAGTAAGGTTTGTCACGATAAATCCTAATTTTTTTTAAAATTACATAATCAGTCATTTATAAAATTACATATTTAACCTGGTAGAAAATTAAGCATCACTTCTGCTCAGTTGGCTAACTAATGCTCAGAAATTATGCGAAACGATTATCATCAATATTTATAACCTTAAATGAACAAACTTTAATGTTATAAGTCGATTGATAATCTTTCGGACTGGTTGAAAATCATTCCATGTAATCACGAATACTTATTCTAAAAATTATCTTTTTGAAATTTTTCTCAATTAATTATGTAAATAAAAACACACTAATAAAATATATACCAAGCGTAATATACTAAGCTTAGATGGTGAAAAAAATAAGAGCTACTATATTTCGAACATATCATTATTCTCTTTCTCTTTTTCTTTACCTCTCACTGCCCGCTTTGTCCTTTTTTACGGGTATCTATTATTTCTAAACATTTTCAATCATAAAAAATAATCACTTTCTTTATCTGCGACACAGAACTTATTCGACACAAAGCATACGCAATCAACTATGTTATGAAAAAAAAGCGTCAAAAAAAAAGAAAAAAAAATTAGAGAAAAAATTGAATCAGGCTATCCTTTGAAAAAAATAGAGGCGTAGAGTATCGGAAATTGGCCTGTCGTGTTCACGTTCGCTTATAGAGATTTACTTTTACGTCCTTGAAATTCACTTTCCGACAGTCAACGGGGCATCATAATAAGAGGATTTCTCGCAAAAGTCAAACTATGATATTTTCTATGTGAAAGCGTATATGCATATAATAGATCTTAAACGTGTTATTTCACTCGTAAAATATACAGGTTTCACGGGTATGATATTATTTCTGACTTAATGCTTTACTTTTTAATACTACTAATTTAGGAAGCTTTTGGTTTTAAGTTAATATTATGAACGGGCTGTTTATTAAAAACACATTTAACAAATGGTTATTATTTGTAATTGTAGCTAATTAAGTTAAAAGATTTTTAATTGAATGTGGAAAATTTTAGCTTATTGACATAGTTAAGTTTTTTATAGTCTATAATTATTTTATTGATTTAATGTATTAACTTTGGGATAGTTTAATTATATTAATTATTCATTTTATTACTGTTTTTAACAATGTAAAATAATAAATTAAAAACAAGCAGAAATATGAATTTATAACTAGAATAAATAATAAGAATATATTTTGATAAGAATATTAACTTATTTCAAATAAAAGTCATTATCTGTCAGTAAAGTTGACAAGTTTAAATTTTCCATTGGTTCTCAAACGACAAATTTTATTGAAATAATTTCAAACCTTGATTATATTAAAGAATAAAAAACAAGTAAGACCTATAATTTACAAAACTAGGATTTTAACATTTTTAGCGTGACTGCTAAAATTAGAAATAAGTGTACCGTAAATTATTTCAAACAAATTGCAAAAAATGAGGTATTAACTCGAGAGAGAGAGAAAAAAAAAACAATCCAAGTCTTGTATATAAAGCTATCAACGACTTTTTTTTTGTTTAATCAATCGAATCCTTGACTCCCGTTGGGATTTTCAGTATAATCCTTCAACAAATATTTACAATTATAACGTCGTAGAACTTAAGAATGCGGCAACAATGAAAGAAAAAAAAAAGAAAAACAAACTATACGATCGATTATTGCAGCCGCAAGTCGTCGCATAAAAGAGAAAAAGTAAATAAATGAAGAGGAAACGAAATAAAAAGAAGCAACAGAAAATAACGGATCTTGCGTGATGATTTGCAACGGAAAAAGATAATAAAAAAAAATTAACGTAAACTGTTTATGCCGCAAACACGTAAGAAACTTTAAACTCGTAAATATAAATGTGACGATGAACTTTTATGACGAATAAAGAAGAGGCTGTTCAAGTCGAATTAATCTCGATCGATATACCCCGTAAAACTATCAAGCACTTGGCTCTCTCTCTCTCTTGACTTTTAGTGCTTTATCTTGTAAACTAAGGCCACGATGAGAGAGCACGTTTTTTTTTTCTTTTACTTTAAAGCGGTGAGCCGCATTATGATCATTTGTATGTTTCATTCGATTTTATATGAAAAATTTTGTTGTCTTCTTTGCGTTTATTTTTTTTTTCATTCTCTTTTTTATGTGATATATACAAAGTCAAGTGGACCTTTACGCACAACCATAGAACAATATCAACTTTGCGAAGGTTGCTTCTATCATAAATCTTTTTATTATTTTTTGCTCGAAAGACTTTTATTAGTTTTTGTACGAATAATAGAATTTTTTTTCTACTTTTGTAAATCGTTAAATTTATTACGATTAATTTGCATAAAATCAAATATTCATTTTCTTCTTTTTATACACAGACGTTTTATTTTGATGTTTTTATCAATTATATAAATTAAAACGTTATTTAAAATACAAATTTATAATAATGATTAATGTGTGTTGGACGTATACAGCTTTTTATTAATATTAATATTTAAATTTAATATTCATAAAAATAATCTTTCCAAAATGGTATTCAATCATTGTTACCGTAATCTGATTTGAATCTGCTAACCAATTTTTGACACGTGTAAAATAAAATGAAGATGTATGTATAATCAATACCGTTTTGTATAATTTATGGTTATCGAAGTGAGAAGCCCTTAAATATTAAAACCAATAAAACCTAAATCTAAGTTGCCAGGAATTTAGTAGTTCTTCTCGTTTTATCTCTTATTTTTTTTTTTTAAATTTACGATTAGTATATATGAAAAAAGGTCCAATACACGATAAATACTCAAATAAAACGTACATCCTAACCTCGACGTTTTCATAATACATAAACTTAGTCACACACCCTGTATCACCTCTTAGATTGTAATGTTCATATAAGAATAAGAAAAGAAAGGATGAAAGAGAAAAAGGGAGAGAGAAGAAAAAAATAATAAAAAAAAGAGGGATGTTCTCGATCTCGTTAAAAATTGATCCGGCACTTTGCGCGTTTCACGGCCTCGGCTTAGGAAGTAGGTCGGATGTACAGGGCCAGCTTTCTCTCTTTCTCTCTTTTACACTCTCTTTCGTACCTAGGCTGTATTATGCAGGAGAGTGAGATGTGTGTGTATGTATATGTATGTGCGTCGTCGTATAAACTCCCCTTGTACACCCCATGAATTACGTGCGCTCGAGATAGCCTTGACTCTTGTTTCCCCCCTACATTTCCTACTGTACAGAGAGCTCAAGTAATTAGTTCAGGTTCTACCATCACCTCATCTTTTTTTATTTTTCTCCTTTTGCTTTTTTCTTCTGTGCTCGTCGTGACGGACAATATGAGATGCGACTGCTTTTGAAATGCGAGATTTCAACGGGTATCTTATTTTATAATTATGCTCGCTAGAGTTATAAATTATCCTTGAAGCATTTGAGTAGATAATTAAGGTTTGGTTTAATATTTACGATTCGAAATAAACAAGTAAATGGGTCATCTTTTTTCATTAAATTTACATATCTCTTGTTGTAAAAATTTCGAATATAATATAGTTATTGTATAATTGAAATAAACGACTTCATACCTTTTTACGATTCTATAAAATCATCATTGCAGTTTTCAATGATCAAAACCATTTCTATAGCAAGGACTCTCATGGTTATGCAATTTTATATTTACGTTTACGTGTAATATGTAGTGGTTATAGGAAAATAGATTTTTTAGTAAAACTGGTCACGCAGACAGCGTGTCTCTCTCTTTCAAGAGCGTAAAAAAGACGATCCTCTTCTTCTTCCGCTTGGTACACTAAAAAATGTTATTCGTGTCTGTAAAACGAGCTTTTTTTCTTCTTTTTTTATTTGTTATAGAGCAAAGAAAAAGAACCAATTCCTATATAACTTGTTGGAAAGAAAATTGCTAAATGTAACGCGTACGGCAATAAAGATGCTATGTAGATGTTTATTCTTGCATAAACACTAAGGGCACTTTTAAACTATGTTTTAGATATCCGATGATCGTGCATACAAATGTTATTGCTTATTTTTTTTTAAAGAAAATAAAAACTATTGCATCCAGAATTTTTTTTTTTAATCACAATTTTTTTAATTTATATTATGTAGAAAATGTGTCATCTTTATTCATTATGTATTTTAACTCGATAAAATTTAATATCTCTCAACTCGTTTATTTTTAAATAATTATTTTAAAAATTGATATTTATTAAAAAATATAAAATTAAATTATTTTGATGAATTTAATAACACAGTATATTTATAATAAAAGCGCGCAATAACTGAAATTAAATAAATATTGAATTTTTTTTTTCTATGCCGTCTGAAATGCGAAACGTAATAGAAAATAAAGTTTTACGAGTATAACGATTGAAAGAATAAACAAGGTAGCTGTTACAGCTATTCGCTAGGGGTATAGAGAAAAAGCGTTATACATACAAACGTAAAAACCCGCAAGAATAATACTCGTGCGCCATGGAGAGAAAAATCAGGTGAAAAGAGAAACAGTGTATATACACATTTACCCTTTTATCGTGCGATTCCTTTATTTTTAGTTTCATTGGGAAAAGGAGAAAGAGAAAAAAAGAGGAAGAATAAAGCTGTTTTGAACGAGAGTCGTTGTTCGCGGAACGAAGAAAAATAGTAAACTACCGCAAATGTAAATGTATAAATATGATACTTTTTTTTCTCTCTCTCAGTTGCCTTGAAAATTCTTATATTTTCACAGTGCGCCAGAAGGAGAGAAAGAGAGATTCGCGCACAGATTAACAATAAAAATGCCGTTGCGAGCGAATCACGTATTCTCAAGATGATATATAAAAAAAAAGAGAGAAAAGGATAAGAGTTTTACCTCAAAAGATAATATAAGAAAAATGAGAAGTAGAAGCAGAAAAGTGCGCACGTATAAGTCAAGCATTTGTGCTATATAATAAAAAAAAAAGAGGGCAAGTATCACAAGTCTTTGCTTGAATTGTCTTCTTATATACGCGAAACGAGTGAGAGAGAGAGAGAGAGAGAGAAAAAAAATAAAGAGGTACGGGTTAGGAAGGCAAACAGGAAGCCAAAGCGTTCTCATATTACGTAAATGTTGTGCGAAGTAGGCAAAAGAGAGAGAGGAAAAAAAACTAAGTATAAGAGAAAGAAAGAAAGAGATTTAAGAAGAAGTAGGGTGTTCAACGTCAGAATGGCGCTTAAACGACGCCTTTCTCTCTCTCTCTCTCTCTCTCGTGAAATTTCAAAAGGTAATTCGTCGTCGCGAGCAGCGCACGCTCGCTCGCTCGCTAACATTATATATTATGTTCCTTTGAAGGCAAGCGCGCCAAGCGCAGCTGAAATGCGAGAGATTTTCGGTAGCAGAATGCATAAGTCCTGCTATATACTTGTTTGAGCTTATAGTTTCATGACTCCTTTTGAGAGACACGTTGAATAAAAAAAAAAAGAAATCAGCTTAGGAACCCTACTCGACCTAATATTGGATTACTTTTTTTTTATACAATTTTTTTTTTTCGTATAAGATGCTTTAAAAATATTCTTTTAGAGGATCATTTTAATATTTAGTTTAAATTATTGGATGAAAATTTATTATTGCACGTTGCGTCACTTTGATAGACTATACTGATTTTTCAGAAAAAAATAAAAATATGTATCTTTAAGTAGATCATGTAAGTGTTTGGTAAGACAGTAAATTTTAATATTCTATTGCACTTCTATGAAGAACTTTATAGATCAATCAATATAAAACTACATTGTTGTGTGCAAAAATATTAAAAATTGCAATTTTTTTCTTTTCAATGCCCATTTCTAAAAACTGCATTTTTTCTTTTCAATTTATTTAATTTAAATAAATATAGACCTGTACAAAGTAAAATACAAAGCAACGAAATGCGCATGTATGGATGCAAAGTGAAAGAGCAAAAGGATTAAGATAGGAAAATCAATTGCGCAGTGTGAAGAGCGAGAGACAGAAAGCAACTGCAAATTTGCCACATTCATAGGAAATATGACAATTTGCTTCATTACGTTATACATATATACATATAGAATAGAAGATGAATGCAATAGCAACGGATATATGGAAATGTGGTTATATACTATTGCGCTCACTTACTTGCCATAGAATTCTGACATGTGCTGGTTGATTCAAACCTCGAAAACCAATAGGCTTACGATTACAGGTTATTCTCCTTCTCTCTCTATCTTTCTCTTTCTGTCCATGAGAATAGTTGAATGTATAAACGTTTCGTATCAAGAGAATAGTAGTGCTGGTTGCTATGGGCTCATATTAGATCGCTCAAATTTCGTTTTTCGCAAAATGTTACAATATAGAAAAATAAAGATATTGTCAAATATCACATGCAGTTAATCATTTTTTGTAAAGTATAAATACAAAAATATAGTTTTTATTGAATTGGAAAATAATTAATTTAAATACCGTATATCTAATATTTAATTTAAAATTTAATTTTTTAACAATAAACTGATATAATATTAAAGTAGAAATAAAAACTATGCTGACACTTTTATGAAAAAAATTTCAAGTGTTTTTTGAGGAATCTCATCTTACATTTCTAAGTTACGTTTTATGAAGAGCTTTTAACAAAGAATTTCTGTAGTATGTAAGCGTTTGTAAAAGATTTCCTTTTTTTTCTCAACTTACATGTCGGAAGATAGTAACATTAATATTTATAGAGCGAAAAGAAACGGAAAAGGTAAAATTTTTCCCTCTATAATGAAAAAAAACATTTTTTAAATAATAAAATGTGACACTGATAAAGAAAAACGTCAAAGCTTTCCCCTTTTTCCCCTTTTCGGAGAAAAGTTTGTTTCCAGCAACAATATCTAGCTTCCGTATACATTCAGATGGTGTTTACCTTCGTTCTTATATGAATTTTTTTCCTTTATGTTGACGATGACACATCCTAAAAGAGTGAAAACGTTCCCCAAGGAATGTAGTCGAAAATTAGATAGAGAAAAATCATAAGAAAGAAAAATAAAAGTTCAGGTCAAACTGGTAAATGAGGTAAATTCAGAGGGATGATATTTTTATGCGCATTTGCCATGCTATAGAAAATTTATAAAAGTCAGTTCATAATTAATCCGACTTATTAGGATATTAACGTTCTAATTGCAAAAGCATTAGTTTTCAATGTAAATTTTATTTTTTTACAAACAAAAATACAAGTTATGTATATGTAAGATTTAATAAATTTTTATGTAAGTTACTGCGAATCCCTACAAAAGAACCTTTTATTAATATTAAATAACCTTATTTATAACTTGAAATGGAAATATTTTACGGTAATAAAATTAAAAAGAATCAGTTTTTATATATTGTTAAATGTTACAAAAAATATTCAATGCACATAAATAAAATATACATTCATATAGAAGACATAAGCAGTCGAATAAGCATATTTTTTTTATTGTTAAATTTCATCTGCAGAATATAAAAATCTTTTATTCAATATATAAAAAAAGATAACAAAAGAAAGCTATAAAATAACATTGTCGTCGTTTTTTTGTCGTCCTCGACCATCGTCAGCGCCAAAAAATTCGATTAGTAGGTTGAGCACTTGGCCGAATTTTCTGTACACCTCGACACATACATTATATTTAAAGCCCTTGTCTTCCCTCTAACTAAAGAAACGCAGTGACTGCATTGTCGTCGAGGCGCTAGTGCAATTCAAACGACAGTAGCTCCTCTTCTTCTTCTTTTTTTCTTATTCTTTTTTTTTCTTTTTCATGCCTAAAGACGAGAGCCCCTGAGGCAACCTTCGACTTTCTTTCTCAAGGTTTTTCGTAATGCAGTGATAATTTATGTATATATATAAATTGGTTTTATACTTCGTGAAGTTTAATTTAATTTTTATTGTTAATTAAATTTTAAACGTGAAATAAAAAAAAATTTAACAATAATTTTAGATAAGCTTTAAAGCAATTAGTATAGATAGACACAGTTTTCTCTCTTTTTATTTTCTTTTGTTCACTGCGCATTTAGCTAACAATTGACGTTCTCTCTAGGGGTACTTAAGACTTATATACTGTACCTGTCTAATACGTTAATGCGCTTAAATCGTTGGACGCACACGGCAAAAAGTTATGTTTCGACTTATACTATCGTATAAGTGCATATACATCAATAAGTATAATTGGAAAATTGTTTTAATTTAAAGGTGAAAGGTGTCTAATTATCATTGCTTATTTTCTTTTATTTTTAAATGATATAAAATTAAAAAAAAATGATTTTCTAATATTTAAGATATCTTATACAATACTTGAAATTACAGTTTTTGTCGAAATAGAAGGAAAATATAATCTCGGTAAATCTGACGATGATTCAAAAAAATATAAAAAAATTGATATTTTAACAAACGTTATTACGGGAAAAAGTACGTGGTGCGGCTAAACTCGTAAAATAGCAGACAGTTTTAAATGAAAAATCATTATTATTTAAATTTTTATTGCGCTTGTTTTGATATATCGAATAATGTCTGTTACCAGTCCAATTTTAAAGGAAATTTTGATTAAACTCGAATAAAAAGCTTTTCAACTTTTTACTCAATATACTTTATTAAATAATGATAAATTTGAATAAATCATTTTTCAAACTGGAAAATCTGAAAGTTAAAAGAAAATAATCGGAATCCCTTAATATAGCAGATTGAGTAAAATACCTTAAATTATTTAAGTATTTACTACTTGGATTGATGTAAAAAATGTACTCCGAAAGGGTTTAAAAAAATCAGAAACGATATGAATATATGTTATTCTCTCATTTAGTAGGATGATCAAAAAGCATGCATTGAAAGCAAGCTAAATGAGTCAATTGCTCGTGACAAAGTTCTCTCCCAAGAATCACAAGAATCGATCTATACCGATCTTAAAGAGAGTTGTAGACACACTTAGACACACAGACACACAAGTTCATACCGCACACTAGCCTAAGAACTTAAGAGAAGAGAACGAGAGATAGTTTGCCCTTTTCGTACGCTTCAAGGTGTAGAGTAATCGGGAAACTTCCTTATATAGTTTCTCTTCGAACTAGACGTGCGAAAGAGAAGAGAGCCTAAACTTCTTCCTATCCATATATGTATATACGTACATACATATATTTAAAGCAATGCTTGCTATAATGTTCCTCTCTTATGTATATAGACAAGACGCTTCTATAATTATGAAAACTTCGTTCGAACAAGTGTTATATCTATATAACTTTGCTTCTAAAACAGGATTTATGTAATGTATAAAGCGCTTGAATTAAACCTCAAAAGAAATAAAATATATAATTAATTCACATTAAAAAAGATAAATTGTTATTGTTTTTCATTGTTGCAAAACTAAAGAAAATCTTGAATTGCTCAAGATACAGTAATAAATTCTTTTTTAGCAAGGCATTAAAACAACTTGAAAGTTTGTTTGAACGATGCATTATAACTTACACTTAACCTGCTTTTGCAAAACCATTGTAATTATCACACGTTCATCGACAAGTCAGAAAAGTTTCATTATCAGATATATCTTTTGTTGGAGATTGTTAATGATAAAATTTTTTTCATTTTTTTCCCTTTCTTTTACTTACAGAATTATATTTTAAAATAATTAAGTTTATTTTTCTTAAAACTTAATTGTAATTAACAGATTAACTTAACGATTTTTTTGTATCTTACAGCTCTTTGAAATCCAAACAATAATATTTGAAAAAATTTACAAAGAAAAAAAATTTTAGAGTTAAGAATAGCAAAATTTATTATAAATAACTTTTAACCTAATTTAAACACTACGTAGTCTAAAAATATCATGTGCACTTGGCAAAACTAAAAAGTTTATTTATTTTTTTATTTTACAGGGGTGCCTTCTCGGTGGTTCGGAAATGCGTGCAAAAGAGCACGAACCTCGAGTTCGCCGCAAAAATTATCAACACCAAAAAACTCTCTTCCAGAGGTAAGTTATTTTGTTTCAAAAATATTATTATTTATATTAATTAGACTTAAAAATTGAAAAGTTAAAAAAAATAGATATCTTTAATAGTACATATTAAAAATAATCAAAGCTCACATCAAACAAATATCACATTGTAACTAATTTTTTTTTTTATTTAACGTCGTTGTATTTATGCTATATCATTGCGATGCTAATCAGCGACGGAGGTCTTCAATGTGTTTGTGAAGAAAGCACATGTAATGTACAGTGGTACTTGTATCAATCGATTGGCGAAAGTGGGATTCGAACTCGGGACCTCGAGATTATAAATCCGTCGCTCTACCGAATGAGCCACTGACGACCTCTTTTTCGTTATCTATAGAAAAAAATTAAACGATTCCTAATATCATCAAATTGATTAAATACATTATTTAAAAATAGTTATACATGATTTATTTATTTATTAATAACTATCGCAAAAAAACTAAAATTATTTATTTAAATAAACGTATTTAAAGTTATAAAACTTTGTCGCTTCATTTATTTTGAGACATTGCTATATTTAAAGTCTCTTAAATTACAATGTATCTTCTCCGCGTTATATATTTTGTCAATACACAAAATAGAACGTGTCATTGTTAACATTAAAATATTCAAGAGCAAGAAGTCGCGAGTAAAATTCAATGAACTACGATGCGTATGAGAAAAAAAAGGTTAAAAGACGTTTTGTTGACGCATTGCCAAAAAATTCCACTATATGATTACAAGGCAAAGAAGAAGAAGTAGAAGAAGTTAACGAACGAAAAATCGCTTTTTACTCTCTATTTTTTTTCATAATCGAGCTCTTAATACTTTCCTATATATACATCACTCTGACAAATATGATCGCGCTTTATAACTGCAATTTTCTGACCCGTAAAACCCCCCTTTTCCTCCCTCTCATCTTTTTTAATAAAGATTAATTATTCCGGATATGATTTATTACGTTTACTGTTGAATTTTTCAGTTGATAAAATGCATGAATGAAGTGCAGATTAATCTTTTATAAACATTTAATTTACAACAAATGTGTTGAGAGCAATGTTTTTCTTTTTGGATTAATTGATTGTATATTTTGTAGATAATGATTTATCTTTAATTTCAAAAAAGTACAATCATTATAGTTTTTTATAAAATTTTTAAATAAAAGATTTTTTTTAGCAAAAATAAATATGTTAATTCATAATTCATAAAAATGTATAAGATTTGTTTATTTTATACTATAAAAGTACTTTCCTTTCTTGTATTTTTGATAGAAAAAAATCTGAATTTTCAATTGTCCCTTTATTCTCGGCAAATAAAAATCCAGTAATAATAAGAAAAGTAAGATTGAAAAAAAGCAATTTTAAAAAAAGGAAAAATTCTATTTTCTTAGACGACATTGCTGTGTACGTGTATACAGGCGAGAAGAGCAAAAAACGCACATAATATCACTTGGTTGTATTCGATTAGAGTGAAACGGCTGATTTCATCGCGACCAACTGTTGCCAATGCCAGTATACAGGAAAGAGTATAATGCAGTTGGCTTTTCTTACTGTTACATGTTGATAATTTTTTTTCTTTTTCTTTTCCTTAATTTTTTGCAAATTATTTTTACAAGTTCCGTATACACAAGTTAAATATTTTTTAATTATCGTTAAAGCGATCGTTAAAGACTAAAAATGAAAGAGAAAAGATGATGTTTGGATTAAAAAAAAATTAAGATTATTCTAATCTATTACAAAAATAAAAATAGAATATTTATATAGACAGAAGGCCAAGACGTTTTTTTTATTATATAAACTGTAAGCTTTCTAAACGATTAATAAACCGTAGCTTTTGCCTTCCGTCCGCTCGAGTCAATATTTAGCTTGCAAATTTTTTTTAGTTCCCCTAAATTTTTTTTACTTAGGCATAGGGTAAGGTAAACAAAGATATAAACAATCACGACACGCTGCTATGTCATTTGATCAGATTCCAACGATAAATTCTAATAAGAAAAAGAAAACAAAGGAAAATAAGCAAGGAACATGAAGAAAAAAATTAAGACAAGAAGCCAAGGGAGAAAGGTTATAGTAATCGAATCAATTAAAATACATCGACTAGCGTTATACACTTATCCGATAAATGGCATCATGTTACAATCAATCGAATTAGTGGCTAAGAGGTTTCTCCTCTCGCGTTATTTTTCTCTCTTCTTTTTTTTTTAAAAAAGTCTAATGATTAGTTTGAGTTTATGAACTCAGAGAGGCTCCACTCCAAATTTTTCATCTTTCTTTGCCTTTCAAGATTATAAACAATCTCGTGCATCTTGACCTTGCACTCGAAAAAAATTTTTTCTTTTCTCTTATTGTAAACAATTGTATCTTGAACATAAAGAAAAAAAACTACTCAAGTGTTTGAAAAATTTAATTCAAAAGTAAAGAATAATTATTGTTTGACGAATGTACTTGAAAGAGAATAAATATTCAACTATATATTTTCTTTTCGTATAAAACGAGGCGACGTGACGAGACGAGAAGGTAACGTTTTGTGCAATGAAATTTAGATGTTGGCAAGTAGTTTAAAAATTTTTTAGCATAATTTTTAGATTTTTAATAGAATAGTCTACTTCCTGAATTTACTGAGTAACAAAATTTAATAAAGTTTTGAAATTAATTTAATTATTATTTAAGTAAATATGGTTAATATGAATTTGTAAAAATTAGCAATTGTTAAACAGTATCTTTTAAATGTAATTAATAAAAGGAAGAAAAATCTTCGAATAAAATATATAAAAAAGAATTTTTCGCAATATAAGAACATTCGACACCCAGCTTTATATAGTATCTTAATAAAATTTGTTGTCAAATCCCTTTTTCTCTATACCGTCTTATCTAACTCTCTTTACCTCTATATCTCTTGACAAATCCAAGAAGAAAAATCATTGACGCTATATAAGAAATAGTACTCTTATATATATATAGCATTCGCTCTTTTTCCACTCATGTGTCCCTGATACCTCGTGAAAAATCTTACACTCGAGAGTTTCTCCGAGTATTGATTCAAACTGCCACTTTATCTTCGAAGAAGGAAAAGTGCTGTACGAGAATTAATAAAGGGAGAAAAGCTTGCCTTAGTGGCCAATAAAGTAACTCTCTTTTTTTTTCTTCTTCTTCTCTTTCTCTCTTTCCTACTTGGCGCACTTGGGGTATATAAAGTATACATTTAGTATATATGTGTATGTACCTTGTATACAAAGTGAAAGAGAGACCTTGCCCCAGTAACCTCTTGACCTAGCCACGCGCTTTATAACCGTGTGCCGCGTCGTCGTCGTGGCCGTAGCCGTAGTCGTAGTCGCGAAAGGGGAGAGAGAGAGTGTAAAATTCACCTACAATATATCATCTATACATGTATATACCTTTTCACGAAAAATAAAAAAACTAATATTCGAAAACCGTCACCCATTTACTTTCTCTTTTTATTTTCTCCGTACTTTATCTATATACGAATCTTTTACCATTAGCAAGGTACTTTGTTCGCTGTATCTACCTGTCAACGAATTGTTATTCTTTTTATTCTCTTTTTTTCTGTCGTGGTCATTGTTGGACTTGATGCTTCTTTTTTTTTATTCAATTTCGTTGTTTCATTGAAACTGAATAGTTGAGAGCCTGGACTTTGTGTATATACGCGTTATTCGACACTTGGGAATGATAAATTTTTATGAAGGATAAATGCACAAAAGCTTACCTTTTTTTAATATCAAAATGAAAAATTGTTTGGCTTTGAAACAAAAAATATCACGTTAAAATAAATAAAATGTGTTTTAATAGAAATTTCAAGATAGTTTTAATTAACACTGTTTAATTAATAATTAGCTGATGAATACACATTGTCTCTGAAATATTTGCAAGAAAACGTAATAACTGTAATATACGAAAATTCATCTTAATGCCAAGTTTAAACTTTAGTTGTAACCAGAATCTATTTTGCTCGTGGCGCCTCAGACTCGCAAGATTTAAAGGTCAGGAAATGAATAGAACGATAAATGCGAAGGCGGACCTTACATTAGATAATTAAATTTGTAATTATACTTATGATTTTCCATGTTAATTTATCGACGTTATTAATAAAATCAACAGCCAACGCGATATTATATTTCACGAATGATAAGTTATAACGCCTTACATCTTATTGAAATACGAATTGAAATAAAATTAAATGAAAAGTTATTCGCGTTACAGCTTATTAAAATACAAATTGAATTTTCTTGAACGACGATATAGAATATCGGCGGATTGTATTTGCCAATTGAATTTTACATTGAACAATTTTTAGCGCGATATAACCTACCGTATAATAATCTCTCGTTCTTTTTCTCGTGGCATTTATCAAAAAGTAATCAGAAATTGAAAATAGATCAATATTTAATTATACTTGAAAAGTAAAAGGTTATCGTCGAATGAAACGAAGAATCTCAAAGTTATTTTAATGCAAAAAGAAGAGAAAAGGTATAATAATTACGAAGATGAAATGACGTTTTATGGCAACTGAAATCTTGCGAGTCTTCTTATCTTTTCTTAATGGAAAACGATCATTGATTAGCTTAAAGCGGAAATTAGAATTTCTAATTTGTGGCACTGACCGCAGTAGTGAGGCTCTTGATTACGTCATCGACGTAGTCACGGGAAATGTCGTTACTATTATATTATTGATCGATATTCACGGATGAAAATCTCTTTTCTGCCCTTAACTTTTTTATAACTTTTACAACAAACTTTACATTAAATGCTAAAACTAACAAGCTTTTATAAGAGGCAATTCAACTTTACAATGAACTTTTTTTTTATTTGAGCTTTGTGAAGTTTTTAAATTAAAAAAAAAAGAAAAATCATGAATAACGAAATAAAGTTCAGATGTGATTAAATACTTGATTTTTTAATTAACTTGTGAAATATTTACAATTTGCAAATTAAAAAATGGAAAATAATCAATTCTAATCAAAGATATGCGTGACAATAAGATTAACGTAGCGCAAGTATATGACCGTATAAATAAGTCTAGTTGCGTGTATTAAAGAACCTCAATTTTTCTTTTTCCTTTAATATCATGAATTGCAAAATTAATTCCGTGCGAACGACTCTCCGCTACAAGTTTATTTTTATTCTCGTTCAGTACTTGTAGTGAATCTTGTATATTTATGCTTAGGAAAACCTAAGACGCGTGGCATTCGTGCAAAATAGAAAAAAAAAGAGAAAATGCGCAAAAAAATTATAGCGGGGCAAATATATATACTTTTTCCTTTTTATATTTTTCTTTTTATTCTTTCATTCAGAAAACTTACTGAACAATTTTCTGCTCCATGAATTCTCGAAATTTTTCTTTCTCCTCTCGTACTCTCTTTTAAAGTGCTCTTATGCGAAAATGAGGCTTCTTTTAATGGAACCTTTCTCTATTTCTTTCTTTCTCATTCTTTTTTCTCTTCTTCTTTTTCTCGGCTCCCAGTAGTTAAAGAAAAATAAGAGAAAAAAAAGCAACAGCTACTTAAAATAAGAAAGAACGGTTTTTCTTACTTTTAAATAATTATTACTGCCGTAATTACTTGTTACGAAATGTTTTATTGTCTTTTCATTATCACTATGACAGTAAATTTAACTGCGCGTATATATGCCTGTACTTTTTTTATCTACATTACCCGTCAGAGATTGCGAGTAAATAAACCACTTACTTTTTTTTCTATTATGTACGGATTAAAGAGTTCAACATGAATATCCTACATTTTCTTCTTAAGCGACTAAATACGTTCTCGATTGAATTCTTTTTATACAAATAAATTGGATTTATTTAATATAAGTATACTAAATGAAAATCAGTAAATTACGTAGCCTTCGTATGCTTTATACGTATACATGCGTGTACGCGTGGCTAAAACGTAAGCATACGCCTAAAGCTCCTGTGGGAGGAAGGGGAGTTTCACCATATATTTCATGATAAATTGAAATAACGAGTTTAGCCTTAAACAAGGGTGGCTTGTTAGCAAGGAGTATATGTAATCCACTATTCTGTGATGAGATATCTATCCGTCCTCCTCTTGCACTATATATATACACACGTACGTAACTATATATATATATATATATATGCATCCCCTGTCAATAAGATTTTCTCTGCCTCGCGAATACAAGACTTACTGGATACGTACATATATAAGCTATATAGACATGCGTATTTACGCTTATATGGAAAATCGACATATGTGTCACACGTACAAGCAGGCATACACACACATAGCCATAATTTTAATGCTCGCTGTAAACTCAGACGTGGGAGGAAGAAAATGATTTAGCTTTTAAATAAAAATAAAATTTAATGCTTCCACGGCTTGCAATTTACGTGGGGGGATTAAAACCTGTCTTAAAATATTACACTTTAGTTTAATAAAAAAGGCTCAAATAAGGTAGAGTACAGCGTGAAATGTTCGTCTAACGTTCAAGATTGCCGCTACGGGAGTAATAAGTTAAGATCTTACTGCAACCAGGGCTGGGTATGGGTCACTGTAAGCAACGACGTAAATTTTATACACACAGTTAAATTCACAGCCAGTTTTCTTATTTACTATTTTTCTATTTGCTCGTTTTTTTACATACAAGGCCAAGATTTCACCTTGTTACATGCTCCCCCGTTATAGAAGACGACATACGTTCAAGGTATTACAAAGATAAAAGAGAAAAGTATATAGTGACAAGCGAGTAAAGGCCACAATAGCTTGGCTGCTTAATGGACGAGAAAAAAAAGGCACTTCGCGTAATTTCATCACAAGATGAAACATATAGACAACCCCCAGGCTTATAGGAGATGCCTTTTTTTATTTTACTTTTTTTTACTTTTTACATTAAAGAAAAGAATTGCGTTTGGAGAAAAAAAAAATTTTTTTTTCGTACCTGTCGCTGACGCTTGGTTTTTATGTACCCTCGTTATTCTTGTGTGACTACTTGGCAACAAATTTTATTTACATTTTTTTTTTCAAATTTCAGGGTTGAAGCTTTTTACAGCTCTTTTTTTTAATACGGGGTTTCTTTTTTTTTGCTTTTTTTTATGCGCACGCGCATGGCTAGGCGCCAAAGGGACGACGTGAAATTTGTTTTCTACCGAGAAAATCGAGTTGAGCGCTTGAAAAATTTACTTGGAAATCATATTTTTTTTTTTGCTTGAATTTTGCAGCAATTTCAAACTTCTTTATACCAACATTTTTTTGAAATTATTTATAATGGAGTTTTCGAGTAATAAAGCAATATTGTGGAAAATTTGAAAATTCGCTAAAAATCTAGAAGAAGTAAATTATGACATAAATTATTCATGAAATTACATTATACATAATACTTAATAGTTTAACATTTAAAAAAAAAATTTAATAATGTGCCAGAAATTCGAAAATGTAGATGACCAAAGCGAAAAAGTAATTTTCTAGGAGATTAATTTTTAGATAACTAATTAATTTTATGACTTTTAAACTTATAAGACGATAATGATAGCAAGAAATACAGCACTTGCAATCTTAAATATAATGGATCATGCATGATTAAAAAGTAAAAAGTTTAATTTTTTCATCTTTTTCATAATTATAAAATTGTTATAAATCAGCATAAACAATTTCTATTACTTAATTTTCAATTTTATCAATAACTTTTTCTTTTCGTTTGACTTTCACAGCATCTTTTATTGAAAAAACTTTACGGACATATTTATCAAGCGTAACTCGAAGCACATTGAACAAATTCAGTGTATTAAATTTGGCATATACATGGGTTCTGGCATAGTTGACCGCACGACGCGTTAAATTTTTTTTATTTTATTTTACTTATCTCTCCCAAGTTGACCGCCGGTGGTCAACCGATAGTGAAACCATTGATAAAAATTTGTCTGTGTGTGTATGCTTTTGCCAACTAAAATGCTTCCCCAGAGTAAAATCTCGTAACTCGCGCTTATACAAACTGCATGATGCCAGTTAATCTTTAAACCATCCTGTGTGCCCTTTTCATCAAACTTAAAAGCGGCTTAAGAGAGAGAAAGAGAGAGGGCATGTTCAACGTGGTCAATTAAAAACGGTTATTCAATGGAGTTAAAGGATTTTATATTATATAAGCATTATTAACGTGAAGATAATAGGATAAAATTTAAAACTTCATAAAAATCATTCAATCATTACTGATTCTAATCATTACAAAGGCAATTTATAATTATTTCGTATATGCTGCACGTAATTATAATTGTACTACGTATTGGTTGTATTTTTGTTAAAAAATGAAAATTTATAATGATTTGACTGAGCCGGTGAGTGGCTCAGTCGGTAGAGCGTTGGATTCGTAATCTCGAGGTCTTGAGTTCGAATCCCGCTCTTGGCAGCCGATTGATATAGCACCACTGTACATTACATGTGCTTTGTTCACAAACACACTTACGAGCTCCGTCGCTGATTAGCATTACAAAAATAGCATAAATATAGCGACGTTAAAGAATAAAAATAAAAAAAAATAAAATGCACCTATCACATATTACTGGCATGGTTTATCATATATGATAAACTTTTTTTACATTATTTTACATTTCTTAAATTTTATTTACGCGGTTCCTTATCACGAGATTAATCATCCTAAGGTCCAAACATGTTATCCTATGGATTATTCAAGTTTCAAACTATTTCATCGCATTAATTATTTGTAATAAACAAAAAAAAGTGAAAAAATATTATTTTTGTTACGTAAACTTTATTAAAAAAAGGGTTTAAAAATAATCGAATGTTTTACGTTATTGTTATTATTTTATTTACGTATAGTTTCTAAGTATAAGTATATAATTATCTAAGTACAAGATTCTCGAATTAATTAACTATTAAACATAAATAACAATTAACGTTATCATAAAAAAAAATATTCAACGGTCACAATTTCCGCTGAGCAATAAAAAAAATCTAAAATCATGTATCACACAAGATTGTACAGGGTGTTTGTTTAGTCGAGATAAAAAGGTGCGACATTTAGAGTACGGTCAGAAAGAAAAAAAAAGCATACGATGTGTATATACAAGGGGGGTTGAAATAAGTCCATAAATAGAAACCAAAAAGCACGCCACAAACTATAGCTTTTTATCGTGACGTTTTATAAGAACTAACGCTCATACGTTTTCAAAAGGCGCAAACTGTAAATTTTCTTGGCAGCTTTAACTCTCGTATCTTTAAGTTTTTATAGAGCGAATGCTGATAACTAGGCATTTATTACTAGACTCTGCTGTTAAATATTAATGGTTTAAGCTTAGCTTTTATAGTTGCCGTTTACATTATTTACATATGTACAGAATTTTACTAATGAATTATTGTTAATTCGTATAACTTTTGAGACTTATTTTAGCGACAAAATAAATGCACCTTAAAATCATTTTAATATTTTTTATTATTTTAAATAATATAGGTTTTTATTCATTGAGAAAATAATAAATAAATATCAAATTAATATTTAAATTGCTTGTATTCAGAAAAATTTATATTTCTTTAAAATTTTATTAGATAGCGGTTGTCAGTGGCTTACTCAGTAGAGCGATGGATTCATAATCTCGAGGTCTCGAGTTCGAATCCCGCTCTCGGCGGCCGAGTGATATAAACAACACTGTACGTGTTATACATGTGCTCTCTTCAAAAATACATTAAAAACCTCCGTCGCTAATTAGCATCGCAATGATAGCATAATTACAGCGACGTTAAACAAAATAAAAAAAAATTTATTATCACTATTTATCGATATTTGTTTTTTTTAAAGAATATGAAACAAAATTTTAAAAAATCCTCATTTTATATTACACGCAAATGGTACTATATTGCTTTTATCAAAGTAATTTTAATTAAGAAACTAAACTTTTTGGAAAATGATACTTATAAGAAAGCAATGTAACTGAAAACTTGTAGATTATTATATCTGAATAATAATCAATATGCAATTAAATCCTATCTTAATAATAATGAATACACAGACCTCAAGCAGCTTCTGTTTTAGACATTCGATATAAAGTATGGAAAGTTACAAGACATAATTATAACTTTGACTGAAATTTGTTACAAAATTAATAATTACAACGCAAGTAATTATTCTCCGCTCACAATAATCATTAATTTCGTCAATGTGATATACAGTGTATATAATGCTGTAACATTAACGTACCAAAGAAAATTTATTTGCATTATTAATTCCGTTAAATAGAGTAACGCGAAGTCATATTTCAATATATTAAACAAATTTCGAAAATTTTAAATTATACAAACTTCTTTTGCTCGCATAAATTATATTTATGTAATTAAATAAAAACAAATATTAGTTTTAACGTTATAGCTAATGATCTACCTTGTGCAAATATCGCGCTGAACTTAATAAGTCAGTAACCTCAAAAAGTTAATATATTCGAGCTTTTAGAAAATTAGTTTTGTTTTATTTACTTGCAATATTACACACGAAAGTTATTACTTGCAAAACTTTTTTTTTTATAAACATACATTTCAAATATTAGCCGAAATTTCTCACGAAACGTATTCCGTTAATATCTTTGCAAACAGTTTCTGCTAAAGTAAAAACAAGCGATAAATTTACAAAATTTATCTGATTTAATATTTAAGCATGTAATGCTTAATCTAGACGATGCTTTCTTTTTTACTCTAAAATTATATGGTCACGCTGTTAAATGACTTTTGAAAAGAAGAAAAAAAAAGAAAATAGTCAACAAAGTACCTTATAAAAACGTTCTGTCAGCGCAAAGTATAATTATTAGTCTACAGCACGCCAGTTCTAAATGGTCAGGCTAACTTTCCGGAAGTTCTTCGCGAGATTACGGTAGCACGCGATTTTCACGCAGTTTCTTCTTTTTTTTTACTTTTAATTTCTTTAATTTTAATTTGCCAATCAAATATTCCGGTTTTCATTAAAAGGTGTTGAAAAACTGTTCTTTTTCTTTTTAATTATCATGTTTGAAAAAATCAATTAATTTCCACTGTGTAAATTGTACTATAGTAAGCCGCATTTTTATTAAATGTATAAAAAGATAATATTCATAATTTAAACTTCAAAATCTCATTTACATAAATAATCTTCAATATTTCATTGAAATTGCCAAAAGAGAGATTTTACAGTTTATATTGTGAACAATTTTTTATTTGCATTCAATGCAAACACAGCTTACCGTAGTATAAATTATATAGGGCAAATTGATTAACTTTTTTAATCAGCTAATTAAAAGGAAAAAGACCAGTTTTTTTAAAAATACCTCTTAATGAAAACCGGAATATTTGATTAGCAAATTTAATGAGTATGAAATTAATTAAATAAACGAACTTTAAATTTTATTTGCATGCAAAGTGATCGATAACAAAAAAAACGACTCATTTCCATTTTAAATATCTCGATTAAAAGTGAATTATGAATAAGAATATTTAAATTTCAAATTTCTATATATCAAATAACATTTATGAAAAGAAAAGTTATAACTCAAATCTCGTGACATCTATCATTTAATTTTATTTTTCTTTGTCATTTCAGATTTTCAGAAGCTAGAGCGAGAGGCGCGGATATGTAGGAAACTCCAGCATCCAAATATCGGTAAGTTTATACTTACAACTATAAAAGTTTTTTTCCACCAATTTATTCTTCACTGGACCTCAATTTTTTACATTTTATCGTTTTTTTTTCTTCTTCTTTTTTTAATCTCACCTGAATTATGGAGGAAATTATATTCGAAGTGGGTTCGCTGCGATTCGGAAAGAAATATATAATCTGCACGATATGCGGAAATTATATGTGCCGCACTTTATTCGAAAAATCGACCACGGCCGATAAAACTATACCGAAAAATCCAAGCAGTTATTTTTTTTCTCTCCAAATATAGCCTCTTAAAAGAGCAACGTTGCAAATTTTACCACAAGCTAGCGGGTTGAAATTTTATTTGGAGTTACAAATCGTCTTTTTTATATATAATTGAAATATTTTACACTTTGGATAGTTTTTGGATCTATAAATTAAATTATTGTTATTCTTTTTATTTTCAGGAGAAACAATTGAATGTAGTTATACAAGTATGTAACTTGAATCCAAATTTGTAAATTCTTAAAATTGTGTGTTTTAATTCATTCAAGTGTAAAGCAATTTCTAAATTTCAATTTTTTGAGTGCAACTCACCAATTTTGTAAATATTTTTATAGAAATTCTTACTTGATTAATAATGAC
Organism: Anastatus disparis; assembly: GCA_017163975.1. Classification (NCBI taxonomy): domain Eukaryota; kingdom Metazoa; phylum Arthropoda; class Insecta; order Hymenoptera; family Eupelmidae; genus Anastatus; species Anastatus disparis. The sequence continues at coordinate 7,340,210 of JAFFSR010000226.1, forward strand.
TCTGTTCATCACAAAAGTATTCCGAGATATTCTTTTTAATCAGTGCATATTTTAATATTTTACCACAAAGCACAAAATATTAAATCCACGTGTGTACTTTTATCCTCTATATACACTTGTGGTTAAATTTGCAATACAATCATTCGAGTGTCACTTTCAAAAACAAAACTAAAATTCATATCCTATCAATAAATGAATATTTACTTTTATTCGTTATTAAAAGAAGCGATTGGTCTAAATAAAAATTTTTTACCATCGACGTTGATCCCATGCGTATCCTATACTAGTAGTCACGTGTTTGTATATATGGAAAAGCTCTACGAATAACATAACGAAAAAAGTCAGGTATATAATATAATGATACTATCGCACATTGGATCCTAGCAATAGAAAACGAAACTGTACGAGAAAAAGGGACGTTGTGTATGGTATGAAGCGTGAATTCACCAATATGGAAAATTACGAATAGGTTTATACGTATATGAGTTTATGTGTATATAGGTAAGCTATACGGATCATCAGCGTAATAGAAAGCTTATTGAAAGCATTGGAGATACACCGATAGCTTTGTGCTCAATAATACGGTATAGATGTTGTTTCTTCTTTATTTTTTTATTCTTCATTCGCCTTCTTTATTCTTTTCAAAAGTGCTATTTAATCGTTTACCAGCGGTATACAATACTCAAAGTAGATTGATTAATTTTAGTTATGGAAACGTAATTATTTTATTATTGAATAAAGCATCTAAAGTTATATAAAGCATCTTTGTAGAAAAAAAGCTTTTTATGAATGGGTTTATATGTCAATTAGTATTTTCTTAGTAATATATAATCTCTGATCTTTAAACTTTTAATTACTCATGTGAGAATAATTTTTGTGAAAACTGTCAGTAACTGCCAATAACTATAAATCACTATATACTGTTAAAAAATGTTGGAAATAAGTTATAGATAACAGTTATATACAGATATTTACAGTTGTTTAAAGTTGTTTATAGTTATTCACAATTATTAACAGTTGTTTTTAGTTATTTATAGTTATTCATCATCGTTAAAAGTTATTCATTTTCCAAAAAATTTTAAATTTTCTGTATATACAAAAACTTTTTCCAAAACACCAATTTTTAAAAATAACTCATTAATAATAATAATTGTAGGTGACTGTTAATAATTGTAAATAAATGTGAATAATTTTAAATAATTGTATATAACAGTAAATAACTATTATTTACGTCTCAATTCACAAACTTTTTAACAGTTATTTTCAGAAATTATTTCCATATGGGTGGAATAAAAAATATTGTAGTGCAATTTTTAAAATTACAATCAAATAAATATCTATTTTAAAATTAATAACCTTTACGAACATATGAATATTTATGATAAACGATGAGGCTTTTGTATACGTATTTTTGAGGATTTATAGTTCTTTAATAATCACGAGCAACATTACTGAGAATGATTAATTTCATCGTAGGTATATTAAGTGTCCATTTAATTTCGTGCTCATTTACTGAAAATGAAAAATTTATATAGCCTCCATATAATCGTAATTTATCTTACAATAAGTGCATTTCTGTTTTATGAAGATAACAGAGAATAAAGCGCTAAGGTGGAAACAATGCAATAAATTTTCGTTTTTTCTTCCTTCGGGTTTAAAACCAATTTTTTTTTATTACATCCTTAGAATTTTCATTGATTATAGTTTATTGAAGTATTTAATGAAAAAAATAAATTAAGTTTTATTATTTTAGATTAATAAATTTATTTGTTCTTTCAACAATATCATTGCAATATTCACACTTAAAGCCATCAAACGTTCTATGTATTAAAAGTGGATGAATTACCTTTTAAAAGCGTATTTATGGTTTTTCTCTCTTTTTTTTAACGCTTCGTATAAAGAAATTTATGGGCGACAAAGTGTAAGACGACGTAGAAAAAGAAGAAAAAAGAAGAAGAAAAAAAATTAAAGAAATAAGGGCTTGCCGAGAGGAAAAAGATATACGAGATACTCCGAGAGGACGACTTCGTTTCGTAACTTGTACATCTTATCATTGTCAGAGGTGCGGTAAGATAGGAGGGCAAGAAAAAAAAATTGTCTTCATTCGTTTGGAAAAGAAAAAGGATATAAGAAAAGGGACGGATGACAAAAAGTCAATATAAACTTTTCTTTACCTCCGATATATAATACACAGCAGTGGGTCCCTTTTCTTCTCTTCAATCGAGTGCGTTGATCGTTATTGCGATTATTATTATTACTGTTATTGTCGACGAGAAGAAAAAAGAAATCATATAAAGCTGAAAGGAATGGAAAAAATTAATGCTCATGAATATAAGAAAGAATCTGTGTGTACCCTTAATCTATTAAATCACTGTTCCACGCGATTGGTGAAATTCTAAGGTACGTAATATAAGAAGTGCGAAATCAATAAACATCAAGAGGAAAAAGAAAAGAATGTATTATATGAAGGTCGTAACCATTACTTCTTTTTTTCTCTTGTATCCGGAGAAAAAAAAACTTTTGTCCGTCAACTTGTTCGGAAGGAAAAAAATTGAAAGGAAACAAGCACGGCTCATTTCACTTATTTTTCGTCAAAAATTGTAAATAGAAGAAACTAAAGGAAAGAGAAAGCTTTTAAAAAGAGAGAAAAGATTTTCATGAAGAAAAATGTCACTTCATAACGTTGCACGCACAGCCTAAAATTTATTAGAGGAATAGTGGGAGTAATGTCATTTACGACTTCGATAAATCAACAATACAAAAGTGTATATATAATATAAACGTTAAATCAAGAGTTTTGTGCCTTTGAGAACAAAATAATAACAAAAGCTTCTCTTTGCCCGTAACTCAAAAGTTTTAATAAAATTTGCATCTGCATTATTACGTATGCCACTATGGAGCTTATACGCATTAACGATTTTCTTTTTATACTGTTGTGGAACGTTTTTTCTTTTAATTTTTGTTTTCCATAAGGAAAACAATGCCAACAAAGTGAAGATAAATATTTTATATGGTTTTTTAGTTTTTTTAGATTTTTTTGCAGATAACTCGTTCTTTATGCTATTCGAAAAAAATAGATGTCGCCCGAAAGATACGTTTTTAGTTATGCTAATGTCTCGGACGTTAATAGTGTCGTAAATTTAAAACTTTAAGAAAAGAAAATTATTTATATATCTGAAATTAAAAACAAACTTTTTTTTTGTACTTATCTACCGAGGTCAATATTGTTTTGTTTGGGTATGTTTGAAAAAAACTTGAAAATTTCAATACGACCAGATGATAAATTGCGGATACAAATGGGTTTTTATATTGTTAAAAATAAAGTAGATGAAATAATATCCGTAAGAATTTCAAACATTCGATGCCTTTTTTTTCGTATTTTTATAACTTGTTTTTTGAATATTAGAGTTCTGAAGTTTATTTGTTTGACGTTTGTTATTCAATAAAAATAAAACTTCGTCATTTGTATAAACTTGTTTTAACTTTTACTAATCAAAAATATCACGCAAATTTTTGCGTCGTAAGAAATAGAAATTTACAAAATAGAATTCTAATTCAAGTGTTTGCAGTGATTTTTTATCAAATGTTAAATACTTTTTATTTTTTTTACTAAAAATGAAATATTTATCATCAATAATTATCCACTCGAAATTCTTAAAAATAATCGTGTATCTCGATAAGATAGAAAGAGAGAAGATGAAGATAAAAGAAAAAAATCAGAAGAATCTCTAATGAAATATTGATAAAGCAGGTTACTCGATGATTAATTCGCAAATGATTGAATGTCAATTAGTGTTAAACGTGCGGGGCTAGTTCACTATAGAGCGAACATGTAAACGATCACGTATTGTATTTAACTGTCAACATTGTAAGCGACTCTTCGTTTTCACACGTTTTCCTCATACAATATCGTCCGTATATATAGTACACGTATAGTTATAAACGATCGATCGTCAATATCTATATATCGCTTAGAAACAGAAGTTGTGTGTATATATACGGGCGCTTTACAAAATCATTATAGTTTCCAAAAAGGATCTCTATATATATCTACGTACATTATTGTTACAAGAAACATACGTTTTACATAATGCGCAATAACTTGAAACACACGTGCATACATGTATGTATCAAAATAAGCGTGCTGCCATTATAAGGTGCAAAGCTAAAAGCTTGACACTTTACATTCGGCTAAAACTTGTCCTTGACCAACGGACCTGATGCAGACACTGGCATATAATACTACTTTAAAACGTATAAATAAATATATGTGTACACGTATCTATACATATGCATATACATATACATAGAAAATGTTGAGGAAGGAGAAGAGATGGTTTGAAAAGTTGTAGACGAGTAATTTTGGACTGGCGCCAATATGCAGTAGGCGACGGAGATATTCTTTTTTTCTTTTTTTTCTTCTTTCTCTCTCTTTATCGTATAAGTAATACACAAAATAGTCTGCGTCGCTGTACTTTTAATGAATTCTTCTTCTTCTTACTCTTGACGACTAAGTATATAGGAGGGCCGCTGGAAAAGTTTTCCGATAATTTTTCTACGAGTTCGTTATATATTCAAGTTACTTCTTGACAATTTCTTTATTTCACAAGATCTTCTTTTTTAATTTTAAATATATAGATTGCATTAAATTTCGCATCAATCTTTCTCTTACTTTCAAGAGTACTTGTGCATTGTTCAATGATACAAATATAGCGATAAAAATTTTTTGGCTTCAATTTACGAAGGACGCGTATAAATGTTTTTAGTGCTAAACTTTGTATACACACACTTGTGTGTATGAAAAGTAAACTTTCAATTAGAATTTGCTGTGTGTGCGATATACGTTTCCTGCGCTACCTATTTTGTATGACGCAGAGGAAAATCATGGAAAATATATGTATAACCTTGTTGGAGAGAACTTCAAGTCCGACCTGATTTTGTCAAATTTAGCTACTTGTATTATTATTTTGAAATATACCTTTGATTCGTAAACAAGCTAAATTATCGTTTTCAATCAAACTCAATTGTATTACGTATTTAATTGTCTATTGTAATTGTTTAAACATACAATTCGTTATAAACATTGTCAACTATTTCAATACGCTAGAAGCACAAAATCATTTTAATGAAATTAAAAATTGATTTTCCATACTTTAAACACCACGATTCGCTCAGTTATTCGAAAGAAAAACAATATAAAGACGTTCCCATCTCAACGTCGATAAAAAAAATACGAGAGACGAGCATAGCTTGCAAAAAATAAACAACGAGGGAGAAAAAAATAACTATTCAAGAATAAGAGGAAGAAGAAAAAAAAACCTGTCATCTCTTGATATTCCTTTAAAGTGAAGACGAGAAAAAAAATGACAGAAGATGCCAAGCAGCAGTTTTTATTTTTTTGTTGTTTCCTTTTTCTTTTTCATCGAAACAAAAGAAAGTGTGGTCTGCAGGTGGCAATATATAGATCAATACTCGAACACGCCAAGCTTTCGTATAACCATTACAGTAGCTTGGCTTCTGCCTCAATTTGTTTTTCTCTTCTCTTGTACGTTTCTTTTTTATTTTCTATCTTCGTATACTTTTGCCGTTCTTTATAATCTAAAAGTAACGGTAGTTTCCTTTGATTTTCCTTGACTGTGTACTTTATACGTACTTGGCTCTTTTTTCTCTGGATTCCTATATATTATGCTTCTTAAAGTACCACTAGTCTTTGGTAATACTATAGGTGACTTGTGGATTTTCAAAAAGTTTCGAGTATATATTGAATGCTGTTTGCGTGTGCTTGACTTTCAATATTTGAGTATTTTTAAAAAATTCTTTTGAATATCAGTTACCAAGACTGTTTCCATAAGAAATTTTATATAAATCTTGATTATTTTCTTTATTAAACATAGTATAACCTATTTGCGAAATGTCAATGTTTGGGCTATCTTGGATCTTTAAAGATAAAAAAGTTCATTAAAAAGTATCACAAAGTTACTCATACCGAATGCATACTAGTTCATTTAATTAAACGTATATCAAACAAATGACTATCTTTTTAGTGTCATAGTTTAATTTAAGTTTTCACGAACCGAATGTATATCATTCAAGCTTCAACTTCATTATTTTATCTTTCAGAAAACTTTTAAGCTTTGTATATATAGAAAAATAATTCTTTAGTACAAGCTAAAACAATTATTTCAATTATTCGTTTCACTGTTTGCTTTATTTTTAAATAAATAAATATTAAAGCTGTTAAATAATTAAATTATAAATTTTTCCAGTTATTGTGCTTTTTATAAAAGACATTAATTTTTTAAAAATTAAATTGGATTTTAAAGATCCTTTAATGATGGCTTATTTTGAAAAATATTTAAATTTATTAATTTAATCATTGATAATTGGAAAAGTTTGAATGAGTTTACTAATGCATTTCTAGGACCCACTTTGGCATTTGATCAAACGAAAAATCGTGATTCTACTAAAGCAACGATTCGAAAGAGAATTATAATAATTTTTTAATTTCCTAATTGTATATGTAATCATGTATATATAGAAATCATTTAAAAATTTTTAGAAATATTATGTTTGCTAAAATAGCTGAAATTCAATTGACCATGAATTGTTTAACATTTGAAAAGACCTTCAAAATTAAAATAGTAAAAATATTATATTTGATACATTCTTAAAGATGAAAGGAAAATTTCAAGCCAATTATAATAAAAAAGCTATAAATTATAACCAACAGAATCAATTCTGCTTCCTTGCAAAAGCTGTTTTTTCTTCGATTAGCTTTTTTTCAATTTGCTGTTATTTATAAAAAGTTATTATGTTTTTACATAATGTGAAAAAATATGTTATTTATTATATAGTCTGAATGAATACAGGAAGCCAAATAAACCCTCGGAGCCAATATTGCCTCGAGTCTCCCCTATACGAGCGATATTTCTGTCACAGTGGGGAAAAAACAACAAATGTGATGCGCAACTGCCGAAGTGAGATGAATTTTAAAAAGGGATTGTATTGCAGGGATAAAGCGATCGGGCTTGAAACTCGAGTGACATCTGAAGAATGAGAAATTACACGTAACAATAAAATTAAGGAAATACTTGGAAATGTTCAAAACGATTCTTGTTTTTATTTGATATTGAATTCCTTTTATAATTATTTGAATTTTTCCAAACTGAAGTAGAATTTTTAATGACTTTATAATTGAATATGATTTTAAATAAATTAAAAAGTATTTTTTTTCTAAATTGAGAGTTGAAAAGTGAATATATTTAATATTCAATCATTTTAATTTTAGACTATTGCATATGTCACGTATTGGAACATATTAACATATTCTGATATTTTTAGAAACATGATGATATTGTTCTCCTGACGTCTTACTAAAAATTTTAATGTAACAGAAGGCAACGTTATTTGAGTTCACATGTACTCTATAAATATACATATTTAATCACTTTGCAAATAGGATCAGTTTACGCAAGTGTTTGTTAGCACTTTTACTGTATCCCTCATTTTTTTTTTGTATTTTAAAACTTTGAACTTTTTCACTTACTTTGTAAATATTTTCTTTTTTAATATTTCAAACGTTAAAATTTATCATCATTTTATTTATCGACATCACAAGCTTATGATAAAAATATTAATAAACAAACATTGCTTTGTAAAAGCACTGTCACGTACACATAAAATAAAACTCTTTCATATACAAGAGTTTAAAAGCTTTTCTCCATTTACCTAGAGACATTTCCATCCTTCAAAACGTATCTTGCTCGACAAGAAAAAAAACTATCACCAGAAAAAAACCTCGTTGGGTTTACTACATTTTTCAGTAACTAAAATCATTTTTCTCACATAGTAGTCAAAACATAGTAAAATTAACATTTAAGATTAATAGCGATTACTAGACGCATCATGCTGCTCTCAACAAGTATTTACTTTGTTTTTCAAGTATTTTATACTATAAGGTTTTGAGACTTTAAAGTTTTCTCATCACGGATTTGTGTCTTAATCTAATTTTATTTATTTTTAAGTTAAATGATAATGAGTGCCGATTATTAAAACCTCTAATCTGTTAAATACTAAACTTCTCACGATCCGTAATATTTAAGTGATAATGTACGTGCTATCACAGACTCTAGTTGCATTTACATGTTGGCGTAATAAAATCGCAAAATAGCGCATGAGTAAACGTTAACAACCAAAATATAGTAAGGCCAACGATATTTTTTTCTCAGTGATATAAATAATAAAGAAAATGCTTACCTGCAAAACATCATATTTATCCTGCTACTTCTGTTTCATTTTAACATCTCAATCTCATAAATTCATAATTCATAAGATTGACTGCATAATATATAAAACAGATTGATCGAAATTATCTTCACGCGTCTTATTTCTTTTTCTCGTTCAGACTTTCATCAATGGCAATCGTAACAAAGATATAAATTAGCATGTCCACCCTCTTATTTTTTTCTTTCTTTTTAACTTTCCGTATAATATAATGTCATTCGTAAAGTCAGTCGCACAAGTCTTCTATTTTAGTCAACAAGTAAATATCGATTCGACCTCCCTCTGTTGGCGTGCAATGTAGTATAGTGCTGCCTCGCCCACTACTTCTTCGTTTTACCTTTATATATCTTTGCAAACGCATATATATATGTATAGACATTTTCTAAGCTCGATATAACAAGTAATGAGAAGCGATGATTATACTCAGAGCCAGCAAAGTTTAAAAGGGATCGATTAAACGCAGTCTGCTAGATATTTAGACCATTCTTGATGAGATGTTTTTTTTTAAAGAAAATAGTAATTTTGGTTAAAATAACCAGTCGCACGTAGAACGATGGTTTTTGTCAGAAATTAAAACAAAGAAAATCTAAAATTCTTATTTTGATATTAAAATTTGAAAAAGTAAATATCTATTAAAATTTAAAAATTACTGAAAATCTAAAGATCAATTCTTTGTTTCTTTGTTCATATTGGAATACACATATTATGTTCATTTTTAAAATAAAAATAGTCTTTCTGAAATATATTCTATGCTATGTATTTCTGAGTATTTATAGTAACTTTAATTTTTTCAATATCTGATCGACGAGACTATCGACGAAAAGATGATAACCGAGCTTTTTCATTCAGTTATAAACTATATCTATCAAAATACGTTAGGATAGAGTAAGTTTAATGAAAAGCAAAGCTTTCGCGCCCTTATATTCACAAGTTTGAAGTAAACGTATCTCGTAAAGGCTTATCGACTTCTCCAATTTTGATCCTTTCCTCGACATTGCGCTTTTGCTAACGAACAACGTTTATTAAGTCGTCTTGTATACATATATAATCAAAAGATGTTCCTTAGTCTTTGTGATATCATCGTTAAACCCTTGTACAACGAACAATTAATATACTCCTGTTATGTATATGCTTATTATTATCAAAGTTACAAATCTGCCATCTACTGTTACAACATTTTTTTTTACAAAATTCAAATTTTGGAAAAATCATAGATGAAAGTTCTTTTGTTTAAATATTCAGAAAACAAAACCAAGATCGATTATTCTTATTTCTAAAATAATTTCCTGAGACTTGGTTATAAGGAAAATCTTTTTGTAATCTCTAAAATTAATCACCCACACAGCATGAAATGATTGAAATATTTTTACATGGGTTTTTCGCGGACATAGAAATATTTCGGATATATTCCAAACATTCCATGCTGTGTGGGCATGTACATTATTATACAGTGTCAATTCTTTATAAGACCGAATTAGTACTTATAGGGGACTAAGTTTCTTATAAAAGTTGTCCTCTCACTTTAGTCCCAGGTTTTTCTTCATCACTTTTCGTTTCGTATTTTTCACATGAGATCGGCACATATTATTATAATAAATTTAAGTCATTTATATTCTGAATGAGTATATCTTCTATTTATGTAAACAAATTATAAATTTCGGCTATATTTTAATATTATGAAAATTGTTATATGTTTTTCTAATCTTTATTCATTATTAATTGACTACTTTGGAATTTTTAAAAATCTATTAACTTTCAAATATTAAAAAATAATATACACCTTATCTTAATAATTCAAATGAATCCAAATAAAATAAATTTTATAATTTAATTTATTTTAATTAATATTTGATCATAATGGAATGAAATACGAATAAGAAATTAACGAAAATGTTTATATTTATCTTATACTATTTTGATTTACGAGTACATTTCTGCAAATTAAACTTTGTACCAGTTATTGCAGAACCATTTTTAAATAAAGAGAGATTTCTAATTAAATGAAATACTTGAATCTTAAGAAGACAGAGAATTTTTCTGAACCGGTGACTCCTTTTATCTATTCTGAAATTTTTAAATAGAGTTTTATATAATTTATAAAATCAAAATAGATTCTATTAATTAAGTATAGGAGGTTGTCAGTGGCTCACTCGGTAAAGCGTTGGATTCATAACCTCGACGACTCGAGTTCGAATCCCGCTCTCGCCAATCGATTGACACAAGCATCACTGTAAAGTATACATATTCTTTGTTCACAAACACATTAAGGAACCTCCATCGCTAATTAACATCGTACTGATAGCATAAATACAACGACGTTAAATAAAATTAAAAAAAATTAATTATATTATATTTTGGTGTATTAATTTTTAGTCCTCTTAATTTAAGTTAGCTGGATGATTAACTTGAATTTAATTTATGTTTAAAGAATCCCTTTAATGAAAATATCACTCAAAAGCAAAGAAAAAATGCATTAAGTCCACTCACTGTTCTTCCGCCATTGCTTAAGCTGTTGCCCGTGCAAACACATGAAACGTAACAGACGATTTTCATGAATTTTTTTTTCAAATTTGACAAACTGATTGAGCATAAAAACTTTTGAAATAAGTTTATCAATGCTTTATTTATTAAATATAATTTCTTTTTAATAAAAAAAAATCTTAAAACTATTTTAAAATAAATTTTTTTACAAAATTATCATTATTTGGTCCCCGATCAGTGATTGGTTCCACTGCCTTATATGTGGTTTTCTTTTTTATTGACATTGATAATACTTTTAAACACTTTAGAATATAACCAACTTCATTTATGAATTAATGAAAAATGTTTAATTTTTTTTAAAAATTATAATATTATTGGATATAAGTATTTCCTAATACATGGATTATAAACATATGCCTATAATGATTTTATCAAAGGTTTTTAATTAATAGCTTACGTAAGAAAATCAACCTTATCCTTAACCACGTGAGCGAATATTTATATGGCATTGAAATAAGTGTGAGAATCTAAAAGTTCGCAATCCACATTACAACCACCAGTAGAGCAAATGATATTGCAAACACGTGCAAGCTTTAAGAATATCGAAAATATTCTTCGTTAATGCATAGTTGATATTCATTTTTTTTCTCTTTCTTTTTATTATAACGCAAGCAAATTTCTCCATGATTATATAAGGCCTTCGAATTATATACACTCACGAGGCTTTTGCAAAAGCTTATATATGTATATAGCTATATATATATATGTATAAGAGGGTAGGTAGGACGTTGTGGAAAATTATACGCGCGTCAACCACTCTTCCGCCTACTCGAGCACGAGCTTATAAACGCGAAAACGATATCTTCCTCTCTTTTTTTCCTTGCTCCCTTTTTTTTCTTTTCTCTTTTTCTATCTCATTTTCTCTTCGGCTGTTGTGTTGCGAAAGAGAGGAAAGAAGAAAAAAAAAAAATAAAAATAAAAGGGTACTTGTGAACGCGCGCGAGCGCAAGAACGATGAACGAGGTTATACAACCTTTTTTTTCTCTTCTTTCTTCTCTTTTATTTGCAGATCGCAACCAAGGCTTTTGTAACTAACGTAACACGTTAAAGGGGTTGATATGGGGGATCTTCTCTTTTTTTTCTCATCTCTTTTTTTATTTGTTTATTGCTTAAGGTATAAAGTACACAGTTGAAAAAAAATTTCTCCAATGTAAGATATTTTTAGCGTCAAGTAATTTTTATTGATTAGCTTGTATCTTATTGTTGGAAATTGATTTTTTTTCTTTTTGCGCTTGTATCTTGTCATTGAATCGAGATGTTTTTTTAAAAAATGTAATTTTTATCTGTCATTTGATATTTTTTACTTTAAATAACAAGGCAATAAAAAAGCGTCTAGAGTAAAATAAAAAAAAATATTTTTTTTATTTTATTGTAAACGGTTTTAATAATGTCACATTATAGATGTTGATAAAATTTTTAAAATTATTTTTATTAAAATACGATTAATTTCAATTATATTTATCCATCCAATAAATTAACAGTGTATTCTATGCAATCATACGTCAAAATCAAATGAAATATCAATAAAATTAAAAATTAAAAAGCAACTTTTATTTTCTTTTACAGTAAGATTACACGACAGTATACAAGAGGAAAATTTTCACTACCTCGTATTTGACTTGTAAGTATAATCTTCTTACCAAGGAATATCAATTATTTTGAAAGAACCATGTAAAACAACATTTACTTACAAACGCAATATTTTCCTTGACTACAGAGTTACTGGCGGCGAGCTTTTCGAGGACATTGTCGCGCGAGAATTTTACAGCGAAGCTGATGCTTCGCACTGTATTCAACAGATCCTCGAAAGCGTTCATCACTGCCATCACAACGGTGTCGTGCACAGAGATCTCAAGGTATCCTATTGTTATTTCTTCCTTTTTTTTCAATATAATTGAAAAATGAAAAAAAAGCAATGTCAAGAGTTATTCGTTCTTATAAAGAACTTTTTCTTTCATAAAATCAATATGTTCAAGACTAAATCAAATCACGTATAATAAACTTTTTACATCAATGCTAAATCTAGATATTTTTGCATATTTTAATCATAGAAACAATGATATAAAATTTTTTAAATTAATAACTTATTATAAAATAACAAAAAATCTTTAAAACAATCGCCTATAAAATCGAGGCCATCGAAATAATTCTTAAAATATCAAGAAATCTTCCACCCTTAGCTTTCCAAAGAATCAAATAACTCTTTCTTTCTTTTTTTTCCGAGTATAAAAGTTTTCTATCTAACATCTAAGAAGCAATGTGTCTATGATAAGCATTACCTATCCGAATTGCTATCTTTTTAAAAGCCATGATTGACGATCTTTGGTTCTTTTTTTTTTATTACAGCCCGAAAACCTGCTTTTAGCAAGCAAGGCAAAGGGAGCGGCTGTGAAATTAGCGGATTTCGGATTAGCGATAGAGGTACAAGGTGATACGCAGGCATGGTACGGTAAGTACAAAAGCACATTTAATCCTTTACTTAAGACCCCCTCTCGATTTACGATGTGATTTTCACACAAATACTATATGCTTCTCATACTAATGTCTCTCATATAATGAACAAATTTTCACAGATTTTAGACAAATATAAGATTTGAGAAAAATAAAATTTTTTTTTCTTCATTTTAATATTTATTTTTTAATGTAAACAAAAGAAAATTAATTGTCTAAGCACTTTAATTTGATTGTATATAATTAAACATTTAATGAAAGTTATTAGAGAGTTCGTCTGTGACTCATTCGGTAGAGCGTTGGATTCGTAATCTCGGGGTCCCGAGTTCGAATCCCGCTCTCGGCCGATTGATACAAGCACCACTATACGTTACATGTGCTGAAGTTCACAAACACACTCTAGAGCTCCGTCGCTGATTAGCATAGCAAAAATAGCATAGCAATAAATATAGTGATGTTAAAAAAAAATCAAATTTATTATCCCAAATTAAACTTTGGTAATTATTTGTAAAACTGTATAATTGAATGCAATTTATATTTTAAATTTTTATTAATCAAGAAATAATTTATTTTAATAAATACAATTTTTTTTGTAATTTGATATAACCTTAAAAAGCTCTTTTTTTCTAAATTTAGCATCATTAAAATGTATGATAAAGTTTATTAAAAAAAAGCATTGAGAGATTAAAAGTGGAATCGTAAAAGCTAAAAATAAAAAGTAAAAAGTAAAATGTGATAAAGTTAAAAAGTTATTTTTGTTGTAAACACAGGTTTCGCGGGTACGCCAGGCTACCTGAGCCCCGAAGTCTTAAAGAAAGAACCATACGGCAAACCAGTGGACATTTGGGCCTGTGGTGTAATCCTTTATATCCTACTAGTTGGTTATCCTCCATTCTGGGACGAGGACCAGCACCGGTTATATGCACAGATAAAATCTGGCTCTTACGACGTAAGTCTTTGTATACCTCTTTTTTTCCTTCTTCTTCTTCTTTTTTTTTATACATCGTAAAGAAAAGATGGTTATACACAATAGCTTTATTATACTTAAACTCTTGTATACACGTGTTTCTATGTTTTTTTTTATCTTTTCTTTTTTACTTCTACGTTTTTTTTTTCTTTTTTTTTTCTTTGCAGTATCCAACACCAGAATGGGATACCGTCACACCAGAAGCGAAAAACCTCATCAATCAGATGCTGACAGTGCAACCAAGCAAAAGGATCACCGCCAGCGAGGCCCTAAAGCATCCATGGATTTGCGTTAGTATACATTATCATCTCCTCTTCTTTTCCTCTTTTCTTCTTTATCTTCAACATATCTATTCAACTTTCTAATATGTTATTATTTTTTATTAATCTTTGACTAACGTTTGTTATTATTGATTCTTTTTTCAGCAACGTGAGCGTGTTGCCTCCGTGGTTCACAGACAAGAGACTGTTGATTGCTTGAAGAAGTTCAACGCCAGGCGCAAGTTAAAGGTAAGACTTTTATTTATTGTTGTTTATATCGATATAATTTTTTTAAAAACGTGTTATAGAGAAGTAAGTTTGGATAATATAATCATTTTAGATAATGTCAATTTTTGCAAAAAAATTTTAATGATTCATTTACAAATAATTAATAGAAAAAAAGCAAGAATTTAAACATTTCATACAAGCATCATTTTAAATACTAATTAAATCTGCTTTTCTATATGTAAAAAAAACAAAACATCTCAAACAACTTTTACGTAACTTAAAAAAAAATCATTTTATTTAAAAAAGAAATAAACAAATTATATAAGATGTTTATATGATCCATCATATTTCTCCAACAATAAACTTAATAATAGCTCTAAAAACGCTATAAAAAGCAAAAAAAAATAAGAAAAGTACGCAACTAAATTAAATTTTGCGGCAAGCAATATAATAATTAATCAAAATGAAATTACGGTATAACACTAATTAGAAGCCGAAGTCACTATATAGAGACGGTATATGAGGTTGAGTATAACCCCGTATATAACATCATATTGGCGATGAACAAACAACGCATTGTGAAGATAATTTGATAACTCGTAATACGTCCCGTCGGAGGTCTTGAGCAACCATAAGCTCTTCTTCGATCCCATTACTTGATCAATCTACATTCTTTCCTTTATGGATTAACGTTAATTCGAGCTCTCTTGCTCATTGTTTATCAGTACGCTTATACGTTAAACCGAAAAAATCGTTTGTATAGAAATTTATGCTATCTTTTATTATTAGTTATGATCGGATAGGAACGAGTTATTTTATGTAACCCTAATAAGTAAAAATTAAATGATAATTTTATTAAACTCATCGCGCGGTAATTAAAGAGGATGAATTAAAGAAAAAAAAATATGAAAATAAAATGCAAAATACCAGTTTGTCTGGTGTTACATTAACGCGCGTTTGTCTGCATAATACATACGGCCCTGGTGTGTTTCCAACGTTTAGCGTTTGCATTAATGACAATACCACATTGCACGAACATGATTCTTTGATCAGTTGTGTCGCGAAGGACAAGAAGAATAGTTCGTCGCCGTCGTCGTCTCGTTTATTTTTTTTTAACTGCTTTGATTCAAATCAATTTAAACTCTCGCGTTTCTTTCTTTCTTATCACTTTGCTCTCATTCTTTGTATAAACAAACAAATTTATGCTTTGTTACGCGTTCAGTAGTGCACGTTAATACAATTTTTTTAATTTTTACTTTTTTTTTTTAATTTAAATTAATTGTTGTTATAATTTTCGTACGCGTCGACACGCAAATCGCGTGATTACATTCGTGAAACTGGAGAATAATAGCAAAAAGAAGAGAATGAAGTCGTTTAAGAATAGGTTCATATTTTGTCGTCACGATGAGGGAGCGTTACCTAAGGTGTATTTATATTTTTTTTTGCATTGTTCTTTACAAACAAGATAATAATACGTGATTCATTAAATTCTCGTTTTGTTTCTTTCATTCCATTCTCTCATTTAAATTTTGTTAATAAGTCGAAGAGGCTCGAAAATATTAAGTCGTATCCATTGTCTGTTGGCAGGGCGCTATTTTAACTACGATGCTGGCGACCAGGAACTTTTCCAGTAAGTATGAGCCACCGGGTAAGTACCTCCGGCCCTCTACAGCACTACTTCATGGATATAGATTATACAGACTTATCGATAAGCTATATTACTCGAATCCATTCCTTATTATTTCTTTATTCTGTCTAACATTAATTTTTTGTTCATATTATTATTCCTATTGACTTTTTTTTCTCATTTTTACCATCCCCCTATTTCTTACTGTCAAATGTTTATATTCATGCATCATAAGTAGAAAAATAAATCTGCCATTATCTCTTTTGTGCCACTTTTTTTCAAATTTATATTCTTTTTAGTGACATAATATTTCAATGTTTTCATCATTAACTCTCAATGTTTAACTCGATTGTCATTTTAACTTTGACCATATTATTTGTACAATCATATGAAAAAAAGTGGCAGAATAAGACGAGGGTAGAACATTTCACAAAGAGGCTTTAGATTCTTATTATTTTATTTTTATTTGATAAAGTAGAAAAAGTGCCTGTGCGTAGTACGAGAGCAAAAGAAAATCTGTTCATAAAATGTATATATGTATGTATATATTATATTTACAGATGTGAAATTTCGTCCTCGCTCGATCGCTCAGCTCACGCAAATGATATGCGCATTTTATATTATAAATATGTTCATCCCCGTCGTGTAAATCTATACTTATGTATATCTATGCACTTGAATCGCACCTCATCTTACATTAAATCATTTGTTCAAATCGTTAACCAGAAATCTCATTATTTACTTTTGTATTTAAATTCATGAAATATGCAAAAAAATATGATTTATCAATTTTTCATCATATTGATTTCTGGCTAATGTTCCATATCTCGCCACAGTGGACTCAAGCAGTTTACTTTCATCGTTCACATTATAAACGCTTTTCGGGTATATCATTACACGAGCGGAAAATCAAAATCAACTTTTTTTTTCACGGATCGTTAAACTTTTACATCGACTTCATATGTTTCTTATTTCATAAATTAGTCTCATGATTAAATCAATCGATCATGTAAAAAATGTAAATTAATATCTTATTTTAAAAAAAACTAAATAATTGTTTTAGTCCACTAATTGGCTAACCGATAAATAACGTGAATGATATGTGTTTGGTATTGCTGATGACTACTGTGTATGCCTATATTCTGTCGATTTTCATCGACAGGCATTATCGTCACTAAATTTAAAAGAATATATTTAACCCACGTGTATATTTGCTAAATTTAATTTAAAAAAAAAACGCAATTCTGCAGAAATTTTTTTAACCACTCGCTCTGCTTAGTCATTGTACATGGAGAAAAAGAACAATATCAATTGGTTAAAATAACTTTGAAAAAATATGGTTTATTAAAAGCTTAAAAAAAATATTAAACTAATTGCAAAATGTTTGCGCACTACACTATAAGCTTTTATTCACTCAAAATTTTAGGAATGTCAAAACATCATTTTTCTCCGTGTGTCCATATGCCAATGAATTAAACGTGATTATTGGTCATTAAAATCAATAAAATTCAAAATTTCTTCCATCTGCTATATATCCAAGTATCGAGCGATTAAAAGCTTAAAAAAATCTGCGAATTGTTAATATAAAAGATAAATAATGTGACACGTTGTACATATATACAAACATCTATATATAATGCATCTACTACATTTATTAATTATGTTTAGTCGACTAAAAAGAAATAAGGAAATGACAAATTGATATCCCTCAAAAGTACCCTTTTGCTCAGAATTTGTACATGTGTCTATAAACTAATTGCGCCTAGAGACAAAACTAAAAACGATCGATCGTCACGTAAAACTTATCCCCTAGGGGAATGATTCCTTCCTTTAGCGGAGTAGTTGTGCATCATAGCATCTTTCTATAATTATACACTATCAAACATTATATGAGTGATCAGGGCAGAGACTATTACAAATGTTACTTATGTTTCATGAAATTTCAGTTAAATTAAGTTGTATGAATTTTAATATTTGAGAAAGTAAAATTTCATGTTCCATTAATTTGTAGTGATTAAACTAATTAAATATCTCTCAAAATAGTAAAAATTTCATAAATTTTATTAATTTAATCAGATGAAAACTATTAATCAACTGAAATTAAATTTGTTATGATTTTTTGCAAATATTAATTAATAAATTTTTATATTTTATAAAATTATTTATTTTTCATAAAATTTAAACACAATCAACATTAATAATTCTCTATATAAGAAAGCAATAAAAAAATTAACATTTTGAAATATTTTATTGAAAATTTAAAACTATAATCTGCCACGATTTGCTCTATATGTTTATATATAGCTATATGTATGTATGTATGTATAGATGCATATATATAATACATTTACACAAACACCTGTTTGCTAAAAATTGTTTGTGCCAGTATGCGTGTAAGTTCACTTCCCCCTTTCTCACCCTGTTGCCCCCCCCCCACCGCGTATTCCACTTTTAGCAATACACACGAAATCACGGCACTCGCGATTAAATAAAAATTTATAATATTTAAAAATAACTGTGAAAAATTTTAGAAAAAAAATAAAGTTTTGAACAAAGTTAAATTCGAGATTGAATAAGTATAGTGATATAAAAAGTGTCTCAAGAACTATTTTAAAATATTTTAATGGTTTGAAGTTTAAAAAAATAATACTATCGGGGTGTAATTAATGTCAAAGATAAGAAAAATATATAACTTCCTGGACTGATTTCTCTTAGAACTTCACTTTTATATAACGTTTAAAAAGAAACATTATTAATACAGAAAGTCATTTCATATTGTTATTTAATATTTCTTTAAATAAAACTCTTAGGCCAGAAAAATTATAGTTTATAATTTACATTTTTTAAAATAATAATTGATGTTATTATTTAAAAAATTAGTGGATTCTTAAACTTTTGATGTATGTATTACTATTTGAAAAAGAAATTGAAAATTTAAAATATACAAAACTAGAAATTTTTCCATCTGCTTTAGTATTCCGAGAAATTAGAAATGAAACTTCTTTTTTTTACCTTTATCTAGCATAGCATAATTTCATGAAAAATTGGGTTTCGCTTTGTATAACTGCAGACTTTCCGATATCTAGTGACATAAACCGTTATGCACCGTAAAGCAAAAGAATCCGTCAGTTTTTACCTTTGGCCTTTGATACGAATGCTTTTTTTATATGTATGGAGCATCAATCGACTAGAAATGTACAATTACGTGTGCACATGCTCTTAAAATAAAAACAGTACGTAGTCATATAACGAAAAGTAATAAAGCAATATTTGTGAAAAGGTCGACTAATATATCAATCAGTACGGGAATTTCATACATTAAATGTACAAATTATGAGAAAAAGTTATCGAAAAAACACTTTTAATTGTTAATTCAAAATTTATGAAATATATTTAAATTAATTAAGAATCATAAAAAACATTCGAATATGGTTTAACACTAAAATTTAAATTGTGAAGATACATTAGAATCATAAAATGATCAATTCAAATTAATTATAGGTGTCAACATAGAATTATATAATTATTTTTATTGGCATTTTAGTATTTCTACAATAGTATCTAACATTTCTAATCACATAATCGTATGATACACAGTTGAGTCATACATAAGAATAATGCAGAAAAAAATAAAAATTAAATTTACGTAATTAGTGAAAAAAATTGCGTTTATTTCTGCAAACCAAACTCGAATCATTCCTTTCGTTACATTATCGATCATTTTTTCAAAAACAAAAATCATTCGCGTGTATTCAAAATTTCATTATCTTCAAAGAGCATAATTATAATGTGAAATGTCGCAAATTCCTTTTTTTTTCTTTCTACTTTATTATTATTATTTTTTTTTCATTTTTTTGTTTTTTATAAAGTTGAAATCTAATACCTCAAATTGCAGTTTCATAATACCTTTTATGAAGCTGGGAAATCTTATTCTGTAAAAATAAAACTAAAAATCTATTATTTTAATTCTAGTTGTATGAAAGGTAAAAAATTTTTCTACCGTCTAGAATTGGAATTCCCATTTTCATTTATAATGACGTTAATGGGCCGGAGGTACGAAAAAAAGTCTGCTTAATATTTAAGTTAATACATATATCTATATATATATAAAAAACTTTAGTTATAATTATAATCATATTTTTTAAAAATATCTATTTAATATCTTTCCGTAATAAAAAAAAGAAAAAAAAAATATATATACGAGACACTTGACACAATCACTCGAAATAATTCAAAGATAAACATATACTTTTCAATTAAAAGATTCGTATAAAGTGAATTTTGCACACTGGATTAATTGCAATTAAAAATACGATTTCAATCCGTCCATTGGCAAATATTACTTTAACGAATATCTTTAATATTATAAATACAAATGCACCTATCTCTGCACTCAGCATGAAAAATCTTTCCCTTGACTTTCCCTCCCCCCTCCCCCAAAATCATCGCACACTATATAACTGGCGTGACAAAATATTTTCTTTATTTTTATTCATTTTACATCCTAAAATTAATTATTTTCCCCTGTCATTAAATAAAATAAAAACTTCTCCTTGTTTTCCAAACTATACATCCCCTACTTTATCAATCTATAGATATATACATATAATATTTTTTTATTTTTGTTTATATTGAGTAGTAATTCATAGATGTGAAATTACGTTAGATATTAATTTTACTTAGATAAAAGTGTATAAGAATGACCAAATGTGTACAGAAAAAAGATTATTGTTATACTAACTGCACTTCTAATGCTACTTGGTGATTAATAAGTTAGATTTATTTTTTAAATCTAAACCATTAGTTCTATTATGCAGAACTTTTTTTTTAAAATATTGTCTTTGTGAAAAAAAAAGGTAAGACCAATTATTTATTAATATTTTCATTGTATTTTATATTTTTTTTCTAAAGTTTAGGTTAAAATTCAAAATTATCATTAATTGATTTATTATTGATTAAATACTAAGTAGTTTATGCTAATTTTACAAAATACTTATTAGAATTAGTTGCAATAAAGTAATAATTCAAGAAATGCTTTGAATCTTTCATTTTGCGTGTTTCAATATCATCCAGACTTTCTTATGATATTTAAACCCTTATGTGCCGAAAACAAAGATTTGCTATGTAACTAGATATTTGACTTCGGCACTGAAGGGGTTAAATTATTCGTTATCATAAGAAAATCTTGACATCATAATATTGTAGATAAATAATATTTCAATAGTTAACAATACTATTAAACATTATCGAATTTTGGTTTTATAAGTAGATAATAAATAGTTGATCTTATTATAATCAAAGGCTTTATTTGTGAAATTTCGCATAATAGTATAAACTTTATTTTATTTTTTTTATCATATATTAAATAGAAGTAGAGTAGATGATTAAAAAGTATGCATACGTGTATTTTTTCAAATGCTTAATCTGAGTGTATATATTTGTATTAATTTAGAATATTTTTTATGTAAAAATATAAATCGTAAATATAAAACTTTATTAAAATAATACCTAAAATTTAAAAAAAAAGTGCAGTAATTAGTAAGTATAATTTTTCTCTGTATTTTCTATTTAATTCTTTTTTTTTAATTTTATCGGGACTGGTAAATTTTAGTAAATTGTCCTTTTTTCATGGTAAATTAATGATAATGAATAAATTTTAATGAATTCGCATTAAAAACATTTTTTTCATTCATACTTTGGAAAATTTTAAATTAACATATTCTCTGTTTGTATAATCACAGATATCATATCGATTTCGCGAAACACAACACACTATTGTAAAAATTAAAAAAAATATTTTGAGTTAACAAATCATATATACATTTAATTGGGCATTGATTACATTAAAATAAAAAAATAAGAAAATATAAGTTTATATTTTAATTATTTTTTTTTAAACCGCGATGTGTAAGTAAATGATATTAATAATAAGGATATCTGCGTTTGTTTTCTTTGGTTGACCCTGTTACTACTCATGTATCAATCCAATCAAAATTTGCAACTTTAAATCTGCCAATTGAATTCTCTCACGTTGATCCACGCTCTGTGATCTGAAGAAAGTGGTAAGAATCGTGTTCTACCTTTTTCGTTTTTTATTTTGAAACAGACCGATTATACAAATTATTTTACTATTTTAACTAACGCTATTATACTTTTCGCACAAACTGAAAAAAATGATAAAAAGAAAAATTATCGAAGGAAGACGATGTTGATATTTACTACTTTTTTCGAGAAATTATGTAAAAAGTAGAGATTATAATTACAATACGTAACATTCAATTTACTTTATCTTAAAATTGTTTTAACCCTTTAAGTGCCAAGAACAAAGATTCTTCATGTAAAAAGATGTAAAAATATTTTTTCTCGGCATTCAAGGGGTTAAGCCATGCATAAAATTTAAAAATACGAGTTGTATTATCTTCTTCCTATGATGTGTAATATTTTCTAAAAGCTATTATAAGAATTATAATTTTTTAATCCTTTAATTAGTAGCTTAATAACAGTTTGTACGACTTTTAGGCCTTTTGTATTATTTTATTCTCTATGATTGTAGCGGCTTAAATGTATGAATGACATATATAATTCTGCAGTCGCAAAATTTAAATAAAATACCGTATAATAACAACTGCAACTAAAAAATAAACACGACAAGCATGAAACTGAGTGGCTATTGCACGACGCATGAGATGAATAATCCGGATACATATATGTATATATTTTTTTAAAACTCGAACCACTAAACGTTTTTTTAGTGTTTAATTGTTTTAGCATGTATATATTGTCTTCTTTTTGTTACAAACACTAATATTTATATCACATTCATCCACTTTCATGTACACACAAAAAAAGCTCCGCAAGTTTATCCGAATATGATTAATTACAGTTTTTTTTACATATTTTTTACTCCTTTATCCAACAATTTTTTCTAATTTTTCTAACCTCTATCTTTTTAAAACCTTACTCTTATACCTTATAATAAAATATAATATAAATGACGTTTTAAAATATAGATTTTTTACAATTTTTCTACTTTATATATATTTTATATCTATACAATACACAAACAAAATTTCAACATTTTTATTCACATGATGAGGAAGTAAACATTTTTACTTTAATATTTTAAAACCTTTGCTTTGTATAAATTTTATTTAATGAAAATGGTTACTTTCTAGAAAATTTTCTTAATTGCTTCTTGTTTTATCTAAAAACGATTAATTATTCAAAACATTAAATTTATAAATCAAATCAGACAAGAGCAAAATCCATGTTTGAATCAGCGTTATCATTGAAAGTTCAATAATTAAAATAAATGATAATATAAATAAACATATACATTGGATTAAAAATTTATTAAAAAATATATTACTTTTGATGGTAACGTTTTGCACACGAATCATTATCTCCATTGATGTCGACTGGTTGTAACGTAAACAAGTGTTTTATTTTTTGTTTTAAAAAGCACGTCGTTCGGAGGGTTGTAAAATTTTTATTGAATTTTTAATATTTTTAAAAATATAAATTTTAATGAAATTTTCACTAGCTAAAAACAATAATAATAAGAAAGTTTTGTCAGCCCTTCATGTGCCAGATAATTTTTGTTCATATGTGTCAACGTTTCAATGAAAATAAAAATTTTCTATTGATTTGTAATGGCGTTCGTTTGTTTTATTTATTTCTTAAATGCAATGTGCCGAAGATGTTCAAATCGATTTCGTTATTGATTTTTTGTAACACAATGTCTTTTTTTTATTGTTTAATAATGAAACATGTTGACGTTCCGGTTTCGTGTGCTGATTTGATCGAGGAACTGCTCAGTCGATCCTTATTATATTTAAAATTATTTATTCTATTTTTAATAATAAAATTTGTTTTTTTTTTCGACGAGCCGTTTGATCAGCTCGTTTTATTTTAAAAAAAAGGCTGATTAATACGTGTAACATAATGATTATTACATCTGAAAATTTTATATTGAAATATGTTTGCGTACTCCAGGTAGGAGCATCATACCAAAGAAAGGGGATGGTTCACAAGTCAAAGAATCAACTGATAGCAGCACAACACTTGAGGATGACGACATCAAAGGTAGGACAATCAATTTGCTTCATACATCTCCTCGGCGTCGGTGATTTTTGCCTAGTCGCCAATTACTTTTTTTTTCATGTAATTTATTATAATAACAATGCAATTTTTTTATTATAAATAAATTATTGATTATTTATGATATTTTTAAGACGCAACTTTAGGCAAAAGTATCGATAGGTTTAAATTATTTATTTTTTTTATTATTAGATCAGTGGATGATTTATAAGATTTTTTAACTGATTTGTAAGTTTTGGTGCCTTGCAATCAAGTATTTTACTGAAATTTCTAAGCATAGAAGTATAATTTCTTAAGTAGTTATTTTTAAAATGTTATGAAATACAAGCAAAAAAAACATAAATAAAATAAAAGAGAAACAGTTGTCAAGTAAAAGAAATGAAGATAAATTTCTTTTTTAATGATGATGAAATACTCTATAGAAATAAAGGATATATCTTAGATCTCTGTCGCTTCACTATATCAGTCTTGTTTTTTCGATATCTGTGACTACTACTACTATTCACACGTGTGTAAATTAGCCCTCGTTGTGTATACTTACTACTTTTTTTTTCGTATAAAAGCGAAAAAAAAACTTTTTCCGTCTATATCTAATTATGTTTATAACCACCTGCAATTTTTACATTATTACATCTTTTAACCATTAAAATATATATAGTCATCATGTTATATCTGGTTCTCTATTTATCCATTAAAAAAAACTCTTTAAGCAAAAAGTTGTGTAATTTTTCACGTAA
This sequence comes from Anastatus disparis, assembly GCA_017163975.1. Classification (NCBI taxonomy): domain Eukaryota; kingdom Metazoa; phylum Arthropoda; class Insecta; order Hymenoptera; family Eupelmidae; genus Anastatus; species Anastatus disparis. The sequence continues at coordinate 7,365,404 of JAFFSR010000226.1, forward strand.
TTCATTACTGTAATCATATATAACTGTATAATCATGTAATGTAATTGTAATGATCTCTCTTCAGATACATCTTATATATATACATTAATTGAGTTGAACTTGTCAGTATGTTATCATATAGTAATACTGCTTACTTATATTTGCGCTCGACATCATATACATTATATATTATACTGTAGTTCTTTAAACTCTCGTTATATATATGCATATATTTATGTATATACATATATATAAACACGTATTGTGTTCTATCTAACCAGAAAAAATACAAAAAGTATTATTCTTTTATGAGTTTGTAAAAAACCCGGCAAAATTGCGTCCATCTTAACTAAATCTATATCCTAAAACTTTATACACATTGATCTCTACACAATCACATATATATCACGTATCCTGTGCGTGCACGCAATAATCGAAAATTCTCCAACAATACTCTTACACATATATTCAATGCACAAGCTTATAACATAATCGCGAATTTCCATTTTCGTTGATAACGTCAGCTCTTTCGTTCTCGAGGTAATCGAGCCACGGTAATTGCAACGTTACGCGACGAATAAATTATTTTCATTATACAATTGCTCTATAAATATTTATTTTGTGTATGTAGAATTTCTATTTTTTTCTTTAAATGCAAAAATTTAAAAGATTTTATAATTAATATGGTCATATTCCTTGTTTCTAAAGCTAGTTATTCTTATATGCAATTATATCTTTACATATTTCTTATTGAATTGAATCTTAATATTTTCTAATTCATATGTTGTTTCCAATTAGAGTTCTTCTATTAGTTTTATTATTTGTGATTGAAGAAATCTTTTGCAAATCCTCAGAGTAACTTATCGAAAAAATTCATTAAGTCAAGAGCCATTGATTAGTTTTATGTGTTGTTATACGTGCGTTGAAATTAAAATCCAAAAAATATTGTTAAATAAAAATTAAGCAACGACAAAAGTGCTCGAAAAGTGTTGAGTCACGTGCAAACAAAAAAATTTTTATTTACGGCACAACCGTCACGTACATATTGATTGTTTATTCTTGCAAGCACTCATACAAATATACACGATATTCTGATCAAGTCTCTTCTAAACCCTCTCTGCTTTATTTTTTTCTTTCCGTGCTTTATATTTACTGAAAGCGCGCGTATCACCTATGCACGTGTCCCTGCCACGTGCATTAGACACCAGGTATACTTTTTTATCTGCATTTATACGTACATATCTACAAATACAGAATTATCTATCTTCTACTTCCTACACGTCACCGTGTTATATTCCTAACTACTATAACCCTATGTATCCACACCCCTGTATAATTGACAGTAGAACAGTTGCGTAATATTTGTTATACAGGGTGACGCAAGACATACAACGTGCGAAAATAGTTTTCTAATATCGCTCATGAATGTGACAATATTCATGAGCTTCGAAAAACAATAACAATTTCTACTTTTTTTTAATCAAACCGGGACGCATATTAGAAAAACTATAATTATCATGGTTAATTTTGAGGAAAAATAATAATCACCCTGTATATTTTCTTAATCTTGAAAAATGATGCTCACAAATCCATAACACGTAGCTAAAACGTAACATTTTGATCATCAATATGCACGTAAATAGATTAACAGACATTTGATTTGTTTAATAGTCGCAGAATATCGGTCTTCTTTAAATTAATGAAAAAAATAATAGTATAAAGCATACTCTTTCTATAATCGAAGAGAGCCCCTTCAAAAACACTGACCACCACTTTCAACTACCAAGAAAAAAGTTTCTATCTTTATAGAATGTATAAAATTAATTGTTCATAATCGTAAATATTACAATATTTAAAGCAATAATAAACCTATCTGCGTGACAATTTATAGATTTATTACATAGGAATAACATTACATGTGATAATGTAGTTTTAAGTACTCATTTTATAACGCGACATTAGTTTTTAACAAATCCGATCACAAGGTCAGCATTAGTACAGACATTATTGATATACAATTTTTTGTATATATACTTGCTTGCTTGAAAAATGGATATACAATGCACTCTCTTGTAAAATTGAGTGATGTAATACAAAGGGTGAATGCAAATAATTACTTGCGCAAAGTTGTTTCTCGCAATCTTTTTTTCAAGTTAGCATTATAGGGTTCATGTTAGTCGACATTACTAGAAATATACACCATAATCGAATTTATCTTTTTATATCTTTAACATTAGCTTTTCTTAACATTTACGCATTATTTTATGACTTATCATTTTTGAAGTTTTATTTTTTTGCTTATTATATATCTTTTTATCTTTTTATTCTTATCTTCTTTTAACTTTCAATGACATTTTTCATGATATATCTGCTAATTTATTTTGATATTTTATATATTTTCATATATTTTTAATATATTCTTTTAAACTTTACTAATGTAAAGATTTCGTTTTATATTATCATTATTAAACTGAAAAAATAAACGTCTTTTAATTCAAAATGTACACATCAGAAAATATTTAATCAAAACGTGTATATACAGACTGTACAGCTTTAATTATAACATAGATTGTGTTAAGTCCTTTAGGGACTATAGTCCGTAGAATTGAATGTGTAAATACGTGACAGTGATTTTTTTATCATTTTTTTATAAAGTTTAAAGAAATCAAATGTGTTAACTGTAAAGCGAAATAATAACGATTTTATAGAAGAAAAAAATTTTTTTTGTAGATAAAAACTACCATACAAAACGGTAATACTTAATTTTTCATTATTTATAATTATTACATGCTTTTTGTCTATATTTTTCTTTAGTCTCCTGCACTTTTATATATTTTTCAATTTTTTCGTATATTTCACTCACAATTTTATTCATATATATCAACAAATATCATTTCTGTTCAATAATTATCAATAACAATTATAAATTTAAATAAAAAGCGTAAGTAATAAAATACATAAATTGAACAGAAAAAATGTTTGTTATTTCATATTTATTCACATACGCTCGAAATTTCGCGCCCTATTTTTTGTCCGAATCGTAATTTACTTAAATTTTTTTTATACATGTAAATATTTATATATTTTTTTTTTATATACGTAGTATATTAAAAAATTTTCTTAAAGAAAATATAAAAAAAACTAAATATTTTTTTCATGCACCACCACTTTCATCGTTTATACGTGTCCGTGTTATATAGTCCGGTGTTATGGATTTATGAACACCAGATTTTGTTACCGTCTAATAAATTTCATGTTGCTACTACGTTCCTTTTTCCTGCTTGCTTCTCTATATATTATTATAATATTCGCGCTTTATGCATTTGTACTAAGCTTCTAGAGCGATATGTAATTTAACACTTATTTCACGATAAAATCATATTTCTGACACATCTTATTCATTTTTCTTTCTTTTTCCTTGTATATAAACAAAACTAACTAAATCAATATTGTATCAATATATATACACATGTATATATTGTATCTTTATTGTTTGCATGTTGCTTTCTGTTCTTAACTTTAATTCTAAAAATTTACCTAAATAAAAAATATAAATTTTATTTAAAATGTTTAATGTTGGATGTGTATTGAAAATGGTTAATTAACGAGTCAAATAAAGAAACTTAAATACTAAGAATTTAAAAATAATCGTTTTATTGTGACAATGTTCTTACGAACGGTTTATCGTCCTCTTCAAATCTTATGAAATTCAAATTTAAAAATGTAAATTTACTTATTTTGAATGAAAGTCTAAATTTATAAGTAAACACTCATAAATTCAGATTATAAGTGGATACTTAAGCTTCTTGACGTGTTGTATTTAATTTATACGGTTTTGTTTATTTAATGTTCTCTTATACAAATAAATTTTAAAAATTAATTTTTTGGCATCCTAATCTCAAAACCGTGACTGTTGCTCTTTCTTGGCTCAAAAAGTACGGTTTGCAATTGATATAAAAAAGCTTTTTTACAAAACTCGTAAACTTTTCATTTTGTAAATATAGTATATATTTCATATGGGGAGGAAAACTAAAGAATGTCTGAAATCGTATGTAAATTGTTATTCTCGCCTTCGGCTCGGGTGACAAACATTTTAGGCATTATTTATTTACTCCCATAGTGAAAATATTATTTTTTTGCCTAGTGAGGCCGAAAATGCAAATTTAGCGATTGAGAATAGTGAGCGAAAGTTGCACTTTCGGCCTGCTAAGCAAAAAAGCCTTTTCATACCCTTTACGAAATGTACTATTTTGATACAGCGTGCGTAAAATTGAATTTTATGCAACGTAACTTAATTCTTAATGTGCAATTTTACGCACTCGAAGTCAAGAAATGTTTTTCGATACAAATACGTTTAATTATAAATACTTGTGCGATTGAATTGACATTTATATGTCATGGATTTTCATTCAAAGTTAATGAAATTACATTTTTTAATTCAAAGTCAAATCACATAGAATTTTATGAGGGCTTACTTGCGAAAAAAATATCACAATAATACAATTTTTTTTAAATAAAGAATTTCGAATTTTTTTATTGAACTCATTGACTATCCGTAATAAACATATATCAAACATTATAACAAGTGTCTTGAAAAACATGAAAATATTGATACCTATAATCTTAAAGGATGAATGAAAATTTTATAAAAATAGTTGATTGCAATTTAATTGTACTACATTTCACGTAATAATATGAAATGAAAAAAAAAAGTTAAATCTTCTATATCGATAAATTATTATGCACAATTATAACACGTTGCATGCGCTTTTATATTGCTTATGATTCCTACAATAAACTTTTCTTCCGATGTTCTTTTTTTATTAATATATTAACTTGAATCAATAAAATTTTTTTTGTCAATGCTAAAATATTTCATTGTAAATATTAACATATCAAAATGTATTAATAATCGAAATTATAGGCTGCTAGTGAAGAATAATCAAGCTAGAAATTATATATTAATATAAATGTACATGCAAAGGTTTTTATAAAAAATTTTTTTCTTCATCCATACATATATAAAAATCAATTAAAAAGTGTACATTTAAAAAAGTAATCATTAAATAAAAGGTTGTAGATTGTACGCTAATTTATATGTGTAGGTTTTTTTTTTAATTTTGATATTGTAAAATAATAATAATGATAAAAAAAATAAAATAAAAATTATTGTAAATGATAAAAAAAAGTATTATATAATTACGATATAATAAGCCGTCTTAGTATTCGTATACGTGATGTGTATGTGTATATGTTGTACAGAGGATAAGAAGGGCGGTGTCGACCGGAGCAGCACGGTCATTGCCAAAGAACCTGAAGGTAACCTTATACATCTACACCAACAACCATAAAAAATTAATCAAAAAAAGAATAATGTATTAAGTGTGTATTTTATAATTTTTAAAAAAATATTTTTTTCTTATTGTTATTCTGTACAAATTAATTCACTTATATTTTTGTTTATAAATTGTGTGTTTGACACTATACATTAAATATTAATGGGAAAAAATGAGAAAAAAAATATACATATTTATGTATACTAAAGCGGGTTGTGTGATTGCCTATTATTAAATGCCTTAATTTGCTTAATTGTCCAACCTCGTTGCCACGTGTGTATATATACTTATTGATATTCATATTATTTTAACGGATGTATACCACTGACACACACGCTTCAATGTCGCCTCTCCATCACTCATTACGGATGTATTCGTAATTATAATATGCTAATTTGAACTTAACACCATTTTCCATGTGGCAGCGAAAGATTGACTTTATTTTTTTTTTATTTCTTTTGTTTTGTTCAATCCCTTCATCTGCATTTCTTTTTTTTTCTTTTTGACAAAGCAGTTACATAAGCTTCTTAAATATGTTTAAAGCTTTTTTAGTAAAAATAACACGATTAGCGTTTAATAATTTAGTTATTAATGCAACTTAATAACTTTTGTTTCTTTATTTTCGAAGATTGCTTGCACCCAAGCAGTCTTTGAATTTCTTCGTTATTTGCCATTGTCCCATTGTCATTAATCAGTAGTGAAATTTAATCGTTACCCATCAGCAATCAAATTAACATTATAAATTATTCATTGTATAAAAGATGTAAATCGTGCCTAATTCTTGTGCTGTACTAACAATCAACTTCATGACTAACAAATGGGGTTTGGACTAATCAATCTTTGGCTAATGTATTAAAATTGTGTGAAAAATTATTTTAAAAAATCAATTTTTTTTTAAATCTTAAGTCACTTTGTTTTCTACACGGAAAAAATTTCAAAATAGCACTCACTTATTCAATCACTTGGTGTGATATAACATTCTACTTTATAAATTGTCAATGAATATTAGCATACTTATTTAACGCATATTTAATAAAGCGTTAGGTAAGATTTGAGCAACAAATATCATTATCTTGATTTTCCATATTCCATGATAAATTTCTTTAAAAATAATCGTGATTTTTTCCGTGTCAGAAAAAAATAAATGTACTAAAAAGTTTGATAACGATCGTTTATTTAACTTGAAATCCCATTGGAATTTAACTAGCTGGCTAGTTTTGATTTTAAACTCGGTATTTAACGTCCAAGCGTATAGCCTCGCATAAACAGCTCATCTACGCGAAGGCCGTATTTTCAGAAGCTATAAGTATATAAACGTTATTTTTTTATTCGTACAATACGTAATGTGTATATCTATATAATCGTGCAACGGGATTTTAATGCCTTAGTGCAAAAATGAGGAAAATACGTCACGTGGCATTATTTTCGGTATATCGTATCGTTTTAGTTTCCGAAATAACTTTGGTGCGGGTATTCTTAAATACACTGTTAGAGAGAGAGAAATAGAAGAGGCAAAAATGAATATATCGTGTACGATATATAGATTACATTATACGGCCGCCAAAACGGAAATACCTGCGGGGACGCGTTACTGTATGAGTGTGAGCGTGTGCTTCTGTTTCTTCTTCTATATAAGTATTCTCTATCTCTGTTTTGGAAAAGCTTACGAATAGCCAGATGAAGAAGAAGAGGAAGATTTAAGGGGAGATGGTCCAGTTTAACTCGTGGTTGCTTAGAGAGAGCCAATCTTATAACCAAAATTTTCTAATACAAAAGAGACATTAGCTTTTTAATTAGGATCTTCGATAGAGTTCAATGATTAAAGTCTTTGATTTGTGATATTTAGCTCAGAAATTTTTCTTCTAATGTGCGTGAATGAGTTGAATTTGTATGTGTTGATATTCGTTTGAAATCAAGTAAAATTAATAAAGGTGTTTCCGCCATGTCTATGGCGCCGATATTACCGGGAACTTCGAAACAACCGGATAATAGTGAGTGCTGTCAATTTTTTTTCTCTTTCGTAATATTTTATGAATCGCGATGAATTCGATCGGTCATTCTCTCAAGAAATTAAGTGTTCTTGCTTCTGTGCCTTAATTTTTCCCTTATATATATTTATAAAAAAATTTTTTTTAGTGTATTAACAAGCTTCGAGGTTCGATAACTTGCTCTTAATTTTAATTATATAGCTTCGTTGTTGCGCGCTTTTTTATTAAAATTCTTCTTCTTTAAAGTTAATCATTTTTCTGCTTAATAGTGCTTATATATATTAATTGCTGCAACATATTTCTTACTAGATTATAAAATAATGCTTCAACGCTAATATTTGAAAATAAAATTTTTTTATAGTAATAGAAGAAAGATATATTGATTTCTAAAGACCTTGTGACTTTAAAAATTTTTATAGATATTTGTAACGTTAAAAAAATGTATCAACTATTCATCATTGAAGATATAAAAAAATTCGTCATCGCCAAAATCTGAGCATTAAAAATTCTTGTTTTTAAAACTTGATTTTTTTAGATTCTTGTAAATTTTTGACTATTAATAATTATTTGTCATTTGGTCAAAATAATAGAATGATTAAACTTGAAATAATTGATAAAATGATTAACTTTTGTAAACAGTGACGTAGTGCAAAGATAATTTACACGTGTTATCGACGAGAGTTAAACTATTTAGCTTGAACCACCATGAAAATTCACTTATAACACGTCGATATGTACAAAATTGAATTTCTTCAACGCGTGTATATATCTATCCAGTATTAAAATTCCATCGAGAATTCAGCTAAAATCGTATAGCTTAATTAACTAATAGCTGTCATGATAATAATAACAACAATAACGGTATTAATAAGAAAAAAAAATGTTAATTATCTGATAATTGCGCGTGTTCGCAAATCTCTAGCGTACGCATCGCAGGGAACGCCACCGAGCAGTCCTGCGACAGCAGCTTCGGTATTTGGCAGAGTTATTGGAGCTGCGCAGGCACAAAAACAACAGCCACCACCTGGTAGTCCACTTGGTATTGCCGCTGTATTATTACAAGGTGCCCAAGGTAAATTTAAGCGAATATCTTCATACAAGATTATTAAATACACAATGCTTCCAGATTGCTTCTTTTATTTTTTTTTTTAATTTTCTCTCTTTAGTATAGTTTATTATTTCCAATGTATGGCTTTGGAAAAATTTTCAAATTATTAATATAAAATTTTAATGATTTCGAAAAGTTTATTGGAGTTATCAAAATTTTACTACGAGAAAAAAGAATTTTAATGGACATATTTTATTACTGCACCATTAAATAGTGTTATTGCGCAATAAAATAAAACGAATAAATTTTTATTGCCATTATAATAATTTCTCTTTATAATACCAGCCGAGCTTTCATGAATATAAGTATTTAAGTTTTGAAAATTTCATAGGAATATAATTTTCAATGTATCCTATCAAATGATTTTTCTGATTTTAACGTAAAATTTAGTTACATGAAACAAAAAAATTATCAAATATTACAAAAGGCGTTTTAATAAAATTTTAAAGTCCTCTTGGCAAAGAGATTCTTTTCAAAGTGTAACTAAGAAATATATAAAAAAAGTAAAATAATAAAAGAAAGTGTGTTTTCACATTTGAAAAAGTCTCAATTCCAAGTACAGAATCGTGACAAAAGTTACATACATGTGTGTACGTGCTCACTTTGAAAATTGTCCCTAAGGAATATATACAATATTTATACAAAAGAGAGCGATCTGGTCGTATTTGCAGTGGTGTGTGTTTTTGTGCTCTTTATATAAGCACAGTCCAATGTGTGTTTATGTGTGTGAGCGTGTTTCTGGTTTTACACTTTGTCGTTTTCTTGGATTTTGCGAAAAACCAACTTTTGCGGCTCTATATATAAACAAATAATGTGTATATGTGCGCGTATATGCGCGTGTGTGTGTGTGTGTGTTTCTAATGTGGTGATACTTGCACGTAAGTTTTCTTTTGAAATGGGCGACATGAGATCTCGATAAAACTGACAGTCGCTTATTGGTTGTTGTACCAACTTCTATCCACGTGTGTGCAAGTTTGTTTACTAATCTTGATAAAACAACTTTATTCTCTTTCTCTCTCTTTCTTTTGTGTGACTCCATAGTACCGAACCGGTGCTTGAATTTTCTTCTTTGGCTTGTCTATATTTGCCGTATGTAACGTGTGTGTGCGATGATGATATTGTGAGCGGCTTGCCGTATTATTTCCTTTATTAAACTGATCTTTTTATTTTTTTTTATCGCGCAGTGTCGTGCGGATTACGTGTATTGGAGAAAAAAATATTATTTGGTAAAAATTGTTATAGATATTGAAAAGGTTTGTTGGAAAATATAATCATTTACTCACAGACTGACATTATGAAGCAAAATTATTATATTTTCTTATAAAATTGCCTCTATATTCTTGTAATAACAACAATTTTTACTAAATAATCTTCTCCGTATATGCCTTCGTATGATTTAGAAATTCCGTCTATATGATGTATATAATAATGTATATGAAATATGAAAAACTACACCCGAAGTATGAAAAAAAATCAAGATTTAAGATAATCGTCTTTAAACTATAAAAACAAATAGGGAAATGAAACTTGTAAAAGTTATAAGTTGACATAAAAATTCATTAAAATATTATCCCCAAATGTTATATCTTTGGCATCCATTGCTGCAAAAACAATCTATTATTCACTTAAGACTGAATAATTATCAGCGATACACAAAAAATTAGTTAACTATAAGCAACATCTATAATAGCACCGACATTAAATATAGATGAATAAAAAAAAAAACCTGGAAGAACAAAAAAAAAAAAATAATTCCCAGCACGTTTAATAAAACACATTGAAGTACGTAGTCCAGCAATCGAGAATCGTCATAAAACCGGTAAGAGATGTGTGCAGGCACCATTTAGTTTAGTTATTTTATTTTAATTTTTTGTCTTTATTAAACAATAATAAACAAAGCATGCGTCGTTTTAATTTTTTTATTAACGTTTTAATACTTTTTCAATTAAAATTTAACGAATAAGAGTTTTCTTTTTCTTTTTAATTAATCAGCATATTTCTTCACTCACAGAATAATTATCATAATCACGTCACTTATATATATTTGTTTATAATATTAATTGCACTGATAATTAAAAACGCTAACGCAATATGATAATTTAATCTTCATTAATTAGGATGCTTCGCTTTATCGCAATTATAGTATATCTATTAAAATTTATATTTCATGTATATTTTATCCACTATATTTTATTTTTTATTTTTAATCAATCCTCGATCCTTACGATTCTTTCTTTATTTTAATTATTTTTCATTAAATAACTCCTTTATATAAACTCTTAACGAGACACCTGTAACGCACGGGGCTAAAGATGCTTTCCAAGGAAAAATTTTAAAAAAAGAGTAAGATATGTTAATAGTTGGACTGAATATCTATTTAAATCACTCGCGCGTTTATACGCTCAGAGAGAGAGAGAAAGTCTAATTATAATTTAATAGCCAAGTATTAGCGTCTCTAAACATGGCATAGAAGCTGAAATTTTGAAATATGGAAAATTATGTTTCCGTTGAAAATCTCTAATTTTAATAAGATTATTGGAATACGTTAAAATTAATGGATAATTTAGAATTTGTTTCAAAAATATATTAGAATCACTTTTTTTATGCGAAATTTTAATACAAATTAAAGTTTAATAAGTGATAATAAAATTACCATAATTGCTTCATAAAAGTAATAAAAATAATAAAGTTTTATAATATAATGAATAAAGTTTAAGCGTAAAATTCTGTTTATATTTCGCTTTAATAATTTTAATTAAATTTCAAGTACAAAATTTAGTAGAGTGTACACATTATAATTTATTCAAAAACCGAATTCTCTGAGTAAGGTATCGGTGAAAATTTTTGAAAATAAGTAAGATTTTTAATGAATATTCAGATCTTGTTAAGAACTAGTTTACACTTAAATTTAAGAGAGATTCTAAGAAGGAGGGTACTTTATAAGGAAAGAAAAATTAAAAAAAAAATTAAAAAACAGAATAATAAAAGCGAGAGTGCCCGAGAGATTCTAACAGAGGAAAATCCAAAATCAGTAACCCATAAAGACGCAGAGGAGCTACGACAAAAAAAATCGTTCTTTTATTTAATTTTTTTTTTTCTTAAATCTCTTGTCTTGGACACTTTAGAAGAGAAAAAAAAGACAAAAGAGTATTTTTTTGGTTGGTTGCATGTGTTTGCACATTATAGCAGGAGGTAATGGAAATGGCAGCAGTTCCAGTTCAAGCAGTAGTAGTAACAGCCAGAACAGTCAAAGTGGTGCCTCACCTTTGTCAGCAGCTTCTACGGTCTACCTCAATGCCAGCAACGGTGCTACGCTACATACCCCAAGACGTCAAAGCTCTGCAAGCACCGGTCTGTAGCTTTCTCTGTCTCTCACTCTCTCTCTCTCTCCTTATCTTTTATTTTCTTCACTTTTCCTTATTTATTCTTCTTTTATCTTTTGTATATCTCTTTCTATCCAAATCTATTTCTCATATTCTGGTTTATTTTCTTTTTCCTTTTCTTTATTATCTATTGATATTTGTATTATTTTATTTATGGGTAAAAAAATAAATAAAGAACGACACTTATTTGTCACACTTAAATATATACCCGCGACACTGCGCTCTGCCTCTTTGCAACTTACTTATATATATACACCAGCACCTTACGTTTATTTATGCTTCTTTCATTATAAAGTGAATATTAAAAAAAATCAACTTGCATCTATTCTTGGAGACTATTATTTATTGAAAATTTTTATCTTAAGATAAAGAAGTATTTTTATAAATTAATTTTGTATTTTTTTATAGAAAATTTTCTTAGATCGTAGCTAAATTTATATCTTTACTTAAATAAAGAAGTATATCGAAAGAAGTATTGTTTGAAAAATATTTACGAACCCTTACACAAAGTAATAATAAAAGCTCTGAAACGTTGATAAGTTTAAAAGTAAATGAAACACTTTTTTATTTATTTATTTTTTAGTTAAACTACAGTACAATTTTTAAATAAACGCTCTCTCCAAGCAAGATAAATCTTTCGTTCAACAGAGCTTTCTTATTTTTTTTTTATTGACACAGAGAGATGCTCGAAGCATCTCAAACCAATTGAATATATCTTCTCGCGGAATATTTATCTTGCCTTTCTTGACGTTTTATCAAGTATATATGTATATACATATATTCAGAGTCATTCTCGAGGCAATTGATAATCATGTTTGTTTATACAATGCTTTCTTTTTCCCTTTATTTTTTAAAAATACCGTAATAATATTATGTCTTTCGACAAAAGAGAACAAATAATGATATGTCGAAAGGATTATATTATTCAGATTTCTATTTTTGAAACATTCCACACTTTAATGAAGAAAAACTAAGCTCTCGCAAAGAGCTCAATATTTCTACACATCACACACAATTTTAAATGCATTTGTATTAATAATAGCCTAAGCATGCCTTATTTTATGTGTCAATGTCTCATATTTGAGCGTAGAACATATTTACGCATATATTTAACTAATACAACTATATACTTCACTCGAATAATGTATCTTCATTTTCTTGCTCGCTATGTAATAACACCACCACACGCATCCTCCGCAAATGATTTTGTAACGAAATATTTTCAAGTGCCAATTTTCCCGAGCACAAATTAGTATATATGTAGAGATACGTTTTATCTTTAAAGTACGTCAAATAAAGCTTCGGATATTCGAATACGAAATCATTTGTTCGTTTGGAATTTGTAATATAACTAGATACGCAAACAAGAAAATGAAGAATTATACGGTTTTAGCATCGATTGTTCTCTTGTGCGCTTTATTTCAATCTGTTTGTTTTATTTTTTATCATTAAATAAAATTGCTTTTTGGTTTTGTTATTAACAATGTTTCTCATTGTTTATGCTTGAATTTTAAGTATTGAATTTTCAGAATTTCATTTTACAGTTTACCGAAGATATTACGATACTTTTTTCTTTTTCAAACTAGAAATTAAATCATTCGGCGTTTTCAATTTAAACTGTAAAAAAACGGGATCAATTTAAACTGATAAAGACAAATTGATCTATAAGGAAATCTGGTTCAATAACCTCGTAAAGTTTTATAACGTTTATTCGCTTTTATTGGATTCTCTCTTTCTCTCTTGATTTAACGAATTTCAAATGACGAAAGTTTTGATCTTTCAATATAACACTAAAATCCATTGTACTACAAGAATATTTAAAATTCTTTTTAGTTTCTCCTTTCAATACTTAGGATTCAATTAACGTTTATGTATTTAAATCATAATTAAATGTTGAAATAAAATATAAAAACCAAAAACCAACTAACAAGAAACAATCGCATGTTGAAACTATAGCTTAAGCACTATTAAAAAAAAACAACAAATGATTTTTAACTTTATTTTCATTATTGTTTTTTTAAGTAACATTAATAAAATTTTAGTTTTATTTCCTAATGCATGTGTTTATATATACTTTTGTCGTGTGTTTTGTTTTTTCTTTTGCGCTTGATGCGTTGCATGTACGTTCTCTACCGAACAAACCAACCTCTTCTCTGCCTCTACTACCAACTATGATTAAAAAAACCAAAAAAAAACAACCACAAAAATGGCAAAAAAAACTAAATCCAGAACCTGAGGGACTACGTCAGGCGCCAGGTGGTTATTTGCAGCTTGGAAGGACTGATTCTGATGATGGTAAGAAAGCTGCCAGCAACATTGGTAAGAAGGTAATTCCCCATAAGAAGCCAACGTCGAACGACGAAGACGTTTGTTGTAATCTTAGACGGTGTAGTTTGTCTTAACCCAATTAAAGAAAAAAAAACAGACAAATTAATTAATTTTTTAATAAAATTTTTGTTGGTTTTTATTATTTTTTTTTTATTTTATACATATTGTTTGTTTCGTTTATTATGTGAAATGTTTTTTTTATTCATTAATTATTTTTTCTTTTACTTTAATACTGTATACGAGACTTTATGAACAAGTTTTCTATTTGTTTTAATTTTTATTTTGAATTTTTCGTTTGAGATGTATTTAAGATCAGTCGCTAATTTTTCCAAAAAAAAAAAGTTATCTAATTAATGCAAAAATACGCGCACTATTATAGGAATGCGAAAAAATTTTTGTATTTACATACTGAGGAAAGATGATTATGTAGGAGGTTTGATTTAGATTAGTATTTTTTGTGAATAAAATAAACGCAGCTTGAATGCCAAAATGCAATGGGTGCAAATAAAGAAATTAAAGAAAAAACAGAAAATTATCATTGAATACCTTTTTTTGTTAAAAGAATAAAAAACAGAAAAATAAATTAAACGAGAAAAAAACTAGCGAGTCGAGATATTTTTATAAACGACCGCACATGTTAAATCTCTCTTCACTTCTACATATAATAAAAGTGAATAAACAAGAAAAAAAAGAATTCATGCATATACATTAAAATACATATTGCAAAGTTGACGATTTGATCTTTTGACGTGGCTGCAGCAAATGAATATACTAGTTTTAGGGGCTTGTCAGCCTCATCACTGGATTCATTCAAATTTTTTATCGCTCAGTAAAAAGTAAAAAACTAAGAGAAATAAAGAACGAGAGAGAGAAAGTTCTTTTTCTTTCTCTGTCTTCACTTTGGTACTTTACTCAAGTTGTTAAGAGAGAGACTATATAACGGTGGTGCGCAGACAAAGTGCCGCCCCCCAAGATTATTCATCAACTTTTCGCGAGTAAATATTTCTATCTTTACATAAAAGAAAAATAAATAAGTATATACATACAAAACATTTCTTCATACATTTTTTTTTAAACGAAGTTAATTCTTTCTTTTTGATTTTACGGATCTTAAACGGAATGTTTGTAAATGGAATAAATTTTGTTATAAGTACATCTATAAAAATACGAAAAGCATAACATGTACGTCGAATTAACAAATCCAGTTTTGATGAATAAACTGTAATTAAAAAAAGAAGAATTGTAAATTTTGAATTATTGATTTCTAGATATATATCGCACTTGTACATAGATATTAGTGTATTATACATGTGTAGCTGTAAAAAAGAAAACACCTTATATACATTATCTATTAAATTTGTGTATATCCAACGTTATATTGTGTCAGTTATATGTCTAAAGACTAAAATAAATAATGGAAAAAAACTTTGAAAAAAAATAAGAAAAAAAAAGCAACAAAGAGAGTTTAATATTTCGTGCTGTGCGTACATACGTTTGAATTGTAGATTTAGAATTTATTTATTCTTTTCTAAAAGCTCTATTTTTTTTTAATCTAACATATTTTTGCAAGTATTAACCCCTCTTCGATGTAAAGTTTTTATTCGCGTGCTAGATATGCTTTATTTTGGTAGATTAGATATATATATAAATATTATTTTCTTTAAAAAAAAAAAAAATTTAGATGATTCCAATAATTTTATCATCAAGATAATCAGCAAAAATTTCTTAATAACAATTAACTATTGAGTAATAAAATTAACAAGAAGATTTTTCAAGTTACTTTTTTTAGCAAAAGTTTATCCTTTGAATTTTTTTTTCAAATTAAACTAGAGCAAAGTGTAGAAAAGGCGCAAATTGCAAGCTCAACGCTACTCTCTTCTCCCCCACTCCCCCCTCTCTTTCGCAAAATACACGCTTGAGCTCTGCAGGGAAATCAACGATTAGATTAACGCGTACGCGTATGTACAACGTATCTAAATTAATGGAAAATTAACAAACGATGCATATATACATGCCGTTTAAGTAATAGTATTAAAATTATTTTTAAAACATATATAATAATGATGTTTAATAAATATTACAGGCACGATTTACACCTTTTATCGATTAATTATTCCATCGATTGGATGATTCAATTAATAATTGTAGAGACAATGGTACTATACGAAGAATAAGGTTTTATTTATTGTTGCTGATCTTTATTTTTATCGATCTGAACATTATCCAGTTTTTATGTTGAAAAACATACGTCTTTCAAAACTTAGAGATTCGCATTGTGCAGCAAAATGTTTTAGGTTTTAAAACTTGTCTATAGCTTTTTTTTAAACATTTTTTAAATGTTTATATTGAATGTTTAAATACGGGATTATCAATTCAACCAAAAATATAAAAATACATATATTGCTAATTAAAGCTGTAAATTTAAACTTGCCGTCTAGGCACGATCGCGCCTCTTGATTCCTGTTAAGAGAACAAATTTCTCTGCATCAATCTCTTATCGACATTATAATAATTTTGTTACACAATGACAATTCTCATAAAAGTAAAAGTGCGTATTTTTTCAACGTCAAAATCAATGAGGTTCATTTCGAATGTTAAGAATGGAGACTTCCAAGAACAAAATAAAAGAACGTCTTACGCGCGCGTGTGCAAACATGGAACAAAAATTAACAACTACTATACCCATCGCCATGATGAATAATTTAGAAAAAAGGGTACCGAAGATAAAAAAAAAAGTAGGAAGTCTGACTCGCGGACACGTTTTGAAGGAGGAGATTGACGTACATCCCAAATGAAATTAGAAAAAAGTTTCCAATTAATTTAAGCCGGTGACGTTAAGTGGTATCCCACTTGACGACACTGCCTTTCTCTTGTTCTCTCTTTTGGCCCTTCGAATTCAATGAAAACTAGAAGAGATGGAAGGTTTCGTTCGTTAAATGGATTTTTTTTCTCCTCTTTCTGGTTTTCCATTACGTTCGCAGCTTATTGTTACATATATACGCAACGGGAAGTCTCGATTCAGCGATTAATACGGAAACGAATAGTACACGCTTCTTTATTAGTTTCTTTCTTTTGGCTAGTAATCGCATTTTTTTAAAAGCAGAAAGTATCATAAGTTCGATTGATCTTCTTTGTATTATGATTTTGTTATAAAACAAGCACACAAGATGTTGTTTATTCATTTGTTGATTTGTGTCCGGAAGATTAAAAAAAATACATCACGACGCGTAATATCGTCGTTTAAAGAGATAATTAATATTGCTTGTAGACATACGAATCGTCTGTCCTATCAAGACCTGCAGCCAGCTTTCAACGAACTCGCAGTGCTCAGGTAATGCGCCAATTACCGTAGTCTTATTTATTTAATTTGGTTATTTATTACACGCAACAACACGCAGGCGTGGTATATATTATCCCTCTTCCCATCAGTTACTTTTTTTTAAATATTTTTTTTTATATATCTTATAGGCGTAGGTACGACGTATATTTAACATTATACGTGCATCTTTTTTTATAATCAAGTAGTACTATCTTATATTTAACTGCACCTTTTATTGGCACTTAAATAAAAAAAGTTTCTATTCACCAAGATTATTATGCAAATTGAAAAATTTATCTTATTAAATTTCTACATTAAATTAAATTCTAAATTTCTTTGATACTGATGAATTTTTATATTATCTTATTATTCCCTTTTTTCATATTTAACAGTACAGTTTTATATATTTGCATTTTTTTATTAAAACCCTTTACTATACTTACTTTCTTTATAATAAATAACAGAACAAAAAAACTAATCCTGCAAAATCCCAAAAATTAACCAATTTGTTCAAACTGTACATGCTAACCTTTTCGGAAAAGAAAAAAAATATTACAAAACTCTTGAAATAGTTAAAAGAAACTTATATATTTTTAAGGAAGTTCGACTGTAAGTCTTAAAAAAACAATGATTTGAATAAGAACAATAATATTTGCATTAATGAGTTTGGATTTATTTGCATATCACTAACTTACAGTTTTAAGTTAGTAAAAAGAAAAAAAAGAGATTGTTTAGTGGTAGACGTAGTGGTGGTCAAACTGACATGGTGTTATAAAAAATAATTTTTTTTTATATTTGAATTCATTTGAAATTAGAGTAAATAATATTATTTTTATTAAAAAACCAAAAATTTTTGTTTACATAGAAAAAAAGAGAATTTTCATTTAGTATTAAAATACATGAAGAGAGAGAGAAAGGGGATTTTAAAAAAATGACTAACCATGATACATTTAGAGGTATAGTGAACACGGTAAATAAAGGAAAAATTAAATTTTCTCTTATTGACGATCGTGGACGAACCATAAGTAATTAACGTGAAAAATGGGCTATACACGTTAAATAAATTATTTATTTCCACGAAGCACAAAAACATTTTTAGTTCACAAAATAGAAAAAAAATCTGAAAATTTAAGTAAGTAGATATATTTAATTAGTAGTCACAGAACCATTTCGTCCACGATCTTTCTAGAAATGTTGGATCGAACAAACCCATAAAAAAACTAACAAAAAAAAATATAGCTATTCCTACAATACAGAATAGCAGCACCAAAATTAATAATAACAATAATAATATATTAGATTAGAGTCAGAATAGTCCCATAGTATTTTCATAACTAAAAAAAGTAAAACAATTAGAAGTTATGTACTTTGTTTAATTGCGTACTAACATTGCAATGAGACCAATTGAGACGCGTTTTGTGATTACATATATAATGAGGTTGTTAATTTTTTCATAACAAAAATTAAAAAAGTTGATTAATAATAGTTTAATTAAAAAAAAAAGAAAAAAAATACATAATATACGTGCATGTGGCTGTTGTGCTGTACAATTGTTTCGGAGAGAGAGCCCGACGACGAGGTCGTGGATTGACCTGTATTCTTAACTGATCCTGTCATATTGACGATTACAGCTCGACGCCAGGAAATCATCAAAATTACTGAACAACTTATCGAGAGCATCAACACTGGCGATTTTGAGGCATATACGTGAGTTTTTAACATTTTTTTTTATATTTCATTATTTTTAATATATTTTAGAAATTCAAGGATATTTTGATTATAAAATACCCAGAGCTTTTTTAAATTTAAAGTCGCTGTATTTATGCTATCACTGCGACATGCTAATTAACGACGGAGGTTTTCAGTGAGTTTGTGAACAAAGCACATGTAACGTAGAGTGATGCTTTTATCAATCGGCTAAAACCGAGATTCGAACTCAAAGCCCTCGAGTTACGAATCCATTATTTCACCGAGTAAGCCACTGAAGACCTCTTTTACAAATGTATTTTCTATACTTTACTGCAGATATTTTTATCTAAATTCAGGACTTGTCATTTGTTACAATTTTTATGACAGTTTTATTAATATTTTTTTTTGTTCTATTTATACTAGGAAAATCGAGTAATATTTTATAATATTTCAATTAAATCCGTTAATCTTTATAAATTGTTATTGAATTATAAATAAATTTCATATATTTAAAAATTTATCGTTTTTAAAATTTTTTAAAATTAAATTTAATTGAAAATTTTAAATTGGATTTTGAAATGAATTCACAATGTTAAATGTGATTGACGTAAAAAAAAAGAAAAATAAATTATTTAATTTTGAAAAATTTTTATGAGCTTTAAGAAAACAGTTGACATATTGAAAAAATGTATTTCAGGAAAATCTGTGATCCCCACCTGACCGCGTTTGAACCAGAGGCTCTAGGTAATTTAGTCGAGGGAATGGAATTTCACAAATTTTACTTTGATAATGGTAATTATATCTCATTTTGCATTACACGATAACGCTGCTTAAATAGCTCGCACCACCACCCCCGTTTTCGGGAATGTAAATATATGCTTTTTTTTATAAAAAAAATGCTTAAAGCAATCCTACGTCCTAGAAATGTTGCAAAACCTTTAATCCGAATCCCGATTAAGATTATCAACAAAGAAAATTTTTATTTTGCTAGCTTCTTATGTTTTGAAAAGTTTTAAACTTTATAATCATCTTTGTATATTTCAAGCACCTACTTTTTAGAATTTTTTTCAAATTTCACATTCATGTAAGTATCAGTCACTTAAAAAAATTAGAATTCATTATTTAACTTTTGTCATTATAAATTTCTCAAATACAAAGTTTAACGATATCGCTAAAGTATTAACAGTTTTGTAATAATAATTAAAACATAAATAGAAGCAATGAAAAATAATGTAAAAAGAAAGAAAAAAGTTTTTCAACTTAAAACTTCTCTCTTGGCGATATCCTATATACTTATGGAAGAATTGCATGGGTTTTTCCAAGTCGCTTAGACTTACAAAAAGATATAGCAATAAAGTTTCTTCATTAACCCATCTTTTTTATAACTTCTTTTTCTTCCTTTTTTTCTCTCTTTTGCTTGCTCGTGTCTCAATTATTACTTTATATAGACTTTTGCCTTTCTTACCTTGAGCTTTCCTCATTTCTGCAATGTACAATTATCTTTTTTTTATCCGTATTAATCTTTATATATTTTCATTTTTATCTGCATTAATCATAAGCAAAAATTTCATTTCTGCGAGATTCCAAGTCATGGATCATATCAATTTGTGATAAATTGAAATAAGTATAATTGTAAATACTGAATAGAATTTGAAATAATTAATTTTCTCTATTTAATTACTTAAATTAAAATCGATGATATTTAAATATTTTTTATTGTCTATGGTCAAATATAACTTGTCATTTAAGTTATAAAGTTTGAAAATAATTATTTAAAAAAATTTTTAAGTATCTTATGTATAAGTCATTTGTACAAAAGTGAAAAATCATCATTTAACTTTTTACATGAGTAAATCATAAAATTAATTAGATTTTTGAAGTATGTACTTTTCTTTTCTGAAAAACAGTTCTGGGGAAAAACTGCAAGGCTGTCAATACAACAATTCTGAATCCTCATGTTCACCTACTTGGCGAAGACGCTGCCTGCATCGCATACGTTAGACTTACTCAGTACATGGATAAGTACGTATTTATGTATATTACAACCTTGTTAAATAATTTTTCTTCAATTATTAACTTTTTTTTATAATCTGTTTTCGAGTGATTAAATGCTTATGAAAATAGCAATCAATGTTTGTAAATCTCGAGTAATTTTATGATTGGATATTAATTTACTTATTTCAAGTTACGTAGTGTATCACGTGATATTTTTATATGGAAATCTAGTAAGATATTCATCATTATAGTTCAATAAAATATAATACCAAAATAATATTATTTTAGTATTGTAATTAAAATAAATTATTTGATAGTAAATTAAAATATAATAAGTTTTACAAAAATAGTATAATTTTTAAGTGGAAAGCTTCAGCTTCTTATTAACTCGAAAAACGGGCTGATAGAACGACATTTCTAACTTCTAAAATTTTGCGGGAAGGAAGGTATATTTCTCCCGCTAATTTAAAACTCATAAAATTGAATACACTGTAGAATTTTGTTGTTAAATATTAATGTTAGACCGCTGTTGAGGTTTGAATAAAGCACAATATGCAACTCGGGAGTAAAGTCTAATTTCTCCCTCGGGAATTTAATCACCTCGCTTCGATTCGCTTGCTCGGGTCGCAAACTTCCCCACGGGAGAAATATGCGACTTTACTCTCTAGTTGCATAATGTACTATTTCTTCCTGAGAGCCAAAAAAGAACGACAAAGTTGCGATTTTGTAGTTAGAAAGAAGAAAATTAAATCTTGAATATTAATCAGATAAAAATATAAAAATTCAAGTCTTTTTATAAATTATTTTATATTTATTAAAAAATACAATAATATTAAAATGATCAATGTATTTTCCTAGGCAAGGCATCGCACACACCCAACAAAGCGAAGAAAGCCGCATCTGGCACAAGAAGGACAACAAGTGGCAAAACGTACACTTTCATCGAAGCGCGGTAACGGGCCCGTCGCCTTTCTGCTTCAATAAGTAAGGACTACTACCGCAGAAACGAGCCGGCGCCGAATTTCATCGTGATAATACCAGTAACAGTAAAAAGCGGCAGAGAAGCAAAAGTTGAAAGAGAGAAAAAAAAACAAACAAACAAAACAAAAAATATATATATATATACAAAAAATAAATGATAAAACGTACCATTATACACTTTGTTGTCCCACTGATGAAACAAAAAAAAAAAGAAAATGATAAAAAAATAAATGATAAAACAAAAAATTTTAGAACTAAGCGCGCGATGCCAATTGTATGAGAAACAGAGCGAGAGAGTAAGAGAGCGAGAGAGAGAGAGAGAGAGAGAAAGAAAGAAAGAAAGAGAAAAAAGGAAAAAGAACGAGAGAAATCTAAAAAAAAAAACAAACAATGAATAAATAAAGCGTTAGCCATAATATCTGTTTTAGCATAACTTATTCCTGCACTTTGCATGCATATTCTCTGTGCATGCGCCTAGGACGAAGAAAGATGAATGCTCAGCACGAATTTAGAAAATAGAAAAGATTGATAAAAAAGATAAAAAATAATACACGAAAAGGGCCAAGCGAAGACGGTAACTAGAGGACAAAAGAAAAAAAAAGAAGAAGAAGCAAACTACGATTATAAGCAACAAGTCAAGTTTGACGAATCGTCTAAAAGAAAAAAAAATGCTTAAAACAACTTATATTTCTTAGTTAGAGTAACAAATTTTTTGCGTAGGGAAAATCGCTTAGTGATCTTTGGCCAGTTCGAGCCTTAAAATCGACCAACGTGCCACCTAGCCGCGTTTTAAAAAACAAGAAAATATAAGAAAAAATATTATTACAAACAAAAATATAAAATAAAAAGTAAAAAAAATATAACGGGTCTCTTCGTCCGGGCCCGAGACCCTTGGAACAAGACTGCTTAAAGAAACGATAAGGGCCAGCATTTCAGTGTCTATTCAAGTAAATTTTGATCGAGTCCGCCGACATATACCAATATATGCTACATGATAAATAATGAAACTGTTCAATGAAAATGATGAATTCGAAAGTTTAAAATACAGAAAAGAATGATACAATATGTTAACATAATACCGCGATTATACAGCGAACATGTAGAAGACAACTAAATTTGAACTTATTTTCAAGGGGTGCATATAATCAAAGGTAAACAAAAAAAATGAAATATTGGTCAGCGGGTCGATTATCGCTCAAACTGAATAGAGAAGAAAGTATTAGAAGAAAAATAAATAAATAAATGGTGGCCATTTTTAAAAAAGACGCATCCAACTTTTTGATTACAATCGTCGCTGTAGCTGTATGACTGGTAAAGAATGAAAAAAAAAACATGACGACGAAGACGACTTGGAGGAGTAATGAAAGGATTATGATGTAACGAAGAAAAAGAAAAAAGAATGAAAAAATGATGTAAAAGAAAAAAAATAAATAAAATGAAATAAAAAATTTGAAGAGACTCTGATCGGACCAATCGTCAGCGTTCCTCAACTGTTTCGCACTTGTACACACTTCGATAGCTGCACGACTTGCGCAAGCACGACTATACTAACGCTCTTATTAAAAACCAAAAAATGATAAAAAAGACAAAACAATCGCATTATGTGTGATAATAAAAACGAACGAATGTTATCTTCTCGTTCGTATATCTTCGCTTAGATCAAGATTTACAAAGCAAAGATTAAAAAATGAAAAAAAAAGAAAAAAATCTTACAAACACGAAGCGCGCATTAAAAACGCTCGGAGCTGTGTCCTGTTGTAAGTTTGTGTATGTATGTACGTGTGTATGTGTTGAGGTTAATGTGTGTATGTGTTATTATATATCTATATTATATCATACGACTCGAACGTTTCTCAGCAGCGCTTCGGGCTTTTATGAGCTTTCACGCGGATGTTCTTTTTCTATCTTTTTAGAATTGTTGAGATAAATAAAAAAAAAAAAAAAATTATAAAGTACGTGTAGAACGCAAAGTCGTCTGTTTTTTCGGAATGGATAATTAACATTTAAATAAAAATGAAAGGGAGCGCGATATGTCTACCAGAACAACAAAGTAAAAAAAAATTAAAGTATGTTCAACGATTTAAATAATATATCGTATTTGAAACGGAAAGGCATCGATACACTGTTGTACTATTTTTTCTTTCTAATGACAAAAAAAAATAAAATATTGCTCAAATTTCTCCCCCGATTCGTTACTTCGTCAAGTTCAAATATAATATACATATTATATATATAAACATACTGTCACTTTATAATAAAAAAATATATATATATATAAATATACATATAAAGCTGAGCGAACGGGCGTTGGCACGCTAGGCGATTAAAGATCAAAGCAAATTATTAAAAAAAAAAGCCTGCACACTTTCGACGTCGCTTAGGCTTTTTTAATAACGGTCAAATAATTGTACAGGAAATCTTTTAAATCTTCCACAAAATAATTTTTTTTTTTAAATTAATGAATTGTTCTAGGGCATAAAATTAATAATGAAAGGCACATCCTTGAATGTTTAAGTTGTTACTCTAGCATCTCATACTCGTACTATAGAGACTAAATAAAAAAAGTATAACAATTAAAGAAAACAAATCGTTTTATCGCGAATAACTTGGTGAATCGATGAAAGGTAAATAATGATGTTTTAACGTGAATTTTACTTTTTATCCGATTATACCGTGGATTCAATCGTAAAAACGTGTTTTCCATTATAGAAACAGAATTATAAAAATTATATGAATCACTTTTCACCCTTTCACGCGCATGTATATGTACATACATATGTTCGAGTGTGGAAAAAAAAACTTTTTCATAAATTAAGTACACAAGAGTCTAAAAAAAATGGATGAATGGACGTTGAATGACGTACACATGGGCGATGCCACGATGATTAAAAAATAAAGGGGGCATAGCTAAAGGGTTTAAACGATAAATTGATGAAACGGAAAGACAAAAACATAAAAATGAAAGAATCGGTAGGCAAAAAAAAATATAATGTAATTTCTTCGGTATAAAAATATGAGAAATAAAAAATATATATATAAACCGAAGAAAAAAAAATCCGCGCTCTCTGTCGTATCTCTCTTTATATAATAAATGTTATATAAATACATACATATGAATTTCATTAAGAAGAATAAGTAAAAAAAATATAAAAATTGATTGAGGAGGCAACTGTTGTGCGAGCAATGTTCGTCGCTCGTCATCGAGAAATGAAAAAAAAACAATTTTTTTTTGTGAGCTAAACGAGGTGATAACATAAAAAGAAAAAAAAAATTAAAAAAAAAGTATATAATAATATAGTAAGAAAAAAAAATGAAAAAAAAAATGAGCGGAGAGGCATTAAGCGATTAAGATTGAAATTTTTATCGAATTTAAGTCACTACGATATAAAATCTTTCTACACGTTCGTACATCCTTTACTATAGTGTGTAAAACTAAGTATAAATGAATCTCCATCTAATTAAGAGAAAGATAAAAGGTACATTTTTTCGCCATCGTATATATATTATATATAAATATATAAATATATACATATTAATTAAAAAAAAAAACTACGATAAAAGGTATGATTTAATATATTGCAAGAATGAAAAAAAAGTACTATATAAATATAAATACTATATATATATATATAATATAAATATAAATATTATTAAGGTAAAATTAAAAAAAAAGTTATATAAATATAGTTATTTCTACTATTCTGTAATTCATCGCTTCTACGTGTGATTGTTGTATAAAGTATTTGCCATTAATTTTCCTCTCAGACTTAAAAAAAAAAATAACGCGTTATACGATTATATTGTCATTATTATTATCATATTATATACTGTTATTCTCTGTCATCGTCATTGACATTGCAATTTTACTATTATCGCCCAGCACCATTGCGCTAATATCATTATCAATTTTATTGACTATTGCGTAATCATTATATGTATCAATCGACCGTTCTTTATTGAAAAAAAAATATGAAAAAAGATTATCAAATTATTCAATTATAGTTCTAAAAGAAAAAAAGCACTAATGTTATAAGAAAAAAAAAATAATTGCAAATTTAAGAAAATGGACTGCATAATAAGATTGTTGTATTTATTGTGTGCGATTTCGTTTCCTACGTGACGGCCGAATTATCGCCGTGCACAAATTTATTGATTAATCGAATGCTCTTTAATAGAAAATGCCGGAACTCCTGCGCTGCCATAACTTTATTGCCGTATCTCTCTACATAAAAATAAATAAATAAATAAAAAGATTAAAAAAATAACCGTTTCTAAGAATGATATATAAAAACAGAAAAAATGTAAAACACGCAAATTTTTGTGCGTTTGTTCGAAGAAAAATATCGCGAGATTTCATTGTGCACGGCGCAGACACGAAAGGAAGCTGGTCATGCTTAAAGTTGTTTCTTCTTGTTATATGAAAAATATAAAATTGAATGAATTTACTATCACAACGTCGTCGACGCTTGATCAAGTCAAGATCTCGGCTGAAAGTTTGATGTATTAAATTTTCAATGATCAATCAAACTTTCCATTAATTTGTTTTTATTTTATTTAACGTTGCTGCATTTATGCTACCATAGCGATGCTAATTGGCGACGAAGCTTTTCAGTGTGTTTGCGAACAAAGCTCTTACATCGCTCTATTGTTTGAGTCACTGAAGACCTCATAAATTAAAAATAGTTTATTTTCAAAATTGTAAGGTCTTTTTCGTTCAATTAAATATTTTTAAACGAATTAATTTCTAAATTATAAACCATATTTTCGTGTAACGTGTAATATTAATTTATAATTGTTTGATGTGATTTTGTCTTCTTAACTATATCTGTTTAAAATTTTGATATTATTGGAACCTAAATTATTGTCATATATTAAAATTTTTCAATCAACTTATAGATAAAAGATGAGAAAATTCAACATATAAATACTTTCAGTAAGACAGAACTTGAATGATCATTGCTTGTCGACATGATGATTGAGAGATTCTATGGGTGTGTGCCACTTGTTGACTCGGGGCTTTACTGTAAACCTGTCGCGTCTCGATGAAAATCTTCACAAAATTACACTTAAAAATAAAAAATAAAATTTAACCTCTTAACGAACGTAATATGAGATAACAAAGGGAAAAAAAGGAAATTAGTAAAAGAAAAAAAAATAATAAAACTCGAATAAATCAAATAATTATCGTCAAATTTTAAATAAATATTTCATGTACTCAAAATACTAATGAAAAAACCAAACATCATACAATTACAATAGTCTTTCATTATTATTGTTACATATAAATAAAGCTGTCCTTTTATATATATACTTATTGTAGAAGTACTTTGCAATAAAGTTCTGAAAACAAATTTAAAAAAAAAATAATACGACCTTTTAAAACTGACACAAAGCTCTTTAGGAAATTTTTTTTCTTTTTGTTATTATTTTTCTTTACTAGAATATATATATATAGACACACTGTTCGTTATTTCAAACAACGACCGAATACGTTAAGCGGTTAAACTAAAATTTTTACTTTGAAAGAAAAAAATGAAAAATCTCAAGAATAAAAGACAAAAATATATATAGATCTGTTTTGAAGATTGTGTACATCGAGGGATACATCGGGAAAAAAAAATAAAAAGAATTGTCATTAAACGAAAAATATAAATATATAAATATATGTACTTTTTATATATATATATATATATATATATATATATATATATATATATATATATATATATATATATATATATATATATATATATATATATATATATATATATATATATATATATATATATATATATATATATATATATATATATATATATATATATATATATATATATATATATATATATTTATATTTTTATATTAGTAATGAAAGGAATGGAGTCAACGAGATAAAAAAAAAAATATTCAACGCTAACATCGACAAGCAAAAGCAAATGACAAGACATTCTTGTCCATGTGCTTTTAAATTGTTTGGCCTAACTGCTGTTGTTTAACGTTTGTCTATATTCGGTGCAGATGTAAACGATTATATCATTATAGCTGGATATATCCATATAATATATTAAAAAAAAAAGATATTACAAAACATTAGAGCTGTTACAATGTCGGCACGTCACTCACGATTGAATTTTAAGAAAAGAATATATTAAATTAAGAAAACAAAATAATAAAAAGGTAATCCGGAAAAGAGGTAAATGAAAGAAAAATAGGAAATTGGCATGAAGGCAAACTTCCTTTCATTCTGGTAAAATATTTCAACCAAAATAAAAAAAAAAGTTGAATTAATGAACATTTTTAAAAATATGAGAGATATAAAAACATGATTGAAAAGAGGATACGAGAGGTACAATTGAAACGTACATTACACACGAACTCCCTTTATGTACCCCTTTAAACAATATAGTTCGACTTGCGAACTATATTTAACTTTGCAAAAAAAATGAGAAAAAATTGGGAAACATTCTAGAAGTATATAAAAATAAAGAAGCGTACGATATACAATGTTGTTCATCAAATTCTTAATGACACTCGGTGAGATCTAGAAAAAAAGAGAAAAAAAATGAGAGAACGCTTATTAAGAACTGAGCTTAAAAAAAATAAAAGTATTAACCTTTTTAAAGTTGAATCTTGTATTTTGCATTATTTAAGATTTTTCATATCATTCATTAGCATTAAAAACTAAAAAAAAAACTTTATAAAACATTGTATTTTAGCGTTTTTTCATTCAGTATATATTTGAAAAAAATAAATAAATAAATAAAAGAAAAAAAATATAAGACTTAAATGATAAAATTTTTCATCTGTCGGTCAAAGTTATTTCTTACTTCGAATATAAACGATAAAAAAATATATAAACTATATAACTTCAAAGTGTTGAATAGTTCATCCATAAAACAATGCGTTTCGATATTTTTACATGTTTCTACGAAACATTTCTCAATAAAAGATTATAAAGCTACGTCAGAGAGAAGTTTTAAAAAAAATATATATATATATATATTATATATAATAATAAAATATGAGCGTAAATGCGTTGTCATTTTCTCGTTGTATAGTAGTTACTTTTATATAGCAGATAAATTTAACGACATAACGATACATAAAGTATACTTTGTTTCGATTTGCCCGATACGCGCAACCGGTCCTTCTTCTTTTTTTTTAAAAAACATTTGTTTTTCATTTTTATATATTACATTAACAACGCTACATTACATCCTTACATTAATAAAAAGTGGTTATTATTGCCATTTATTTTATTTTTTTTAAACACTTGTTAATAGGTTCAATTGTTTATCGTTTAAGTTTCATTGCGTATAGATTATATAATATATATCGATCATGTGTATCAATAATAATAAAATAAAAAAAGAGAGAAAAATCTAGGATCGTTTGTTGCGAGACGGCGCTTATTGTTGACTGTGTAACTTTGTTTTTACTATTTTTGCCCAATATTTTTTTATGTACATTTTCGTACAATTTGTTATATAAAAAAAATAAAATAAAACAGATAAATACGTGATATATACATATATTACATCAGACATTTACAGAGATATAAGGGCTAATTTTTTTGAGTGACAGTTCGGTATAAGTAATAGAGATAAAAAAACAAACAAGGGAAAAAAATTCGGATGCGTATGGAGAAATAATAAATGAGTGGACAAACCCAATTGTTCCTCAAAAAATAAGTAAATATAAAGCAAAATGAAAAAAAAAAATGAAAGCATGATGTAGAAAAAATGGGTAAGAAAAAGAAACAAAATGATAAAAAAAAAAAAATTATACCAAGTGCAAGAGTCACCCCATAATGTAATAGGCTAGAAAAAAAAGCGACTTATATTGCGCAATGTTTCAGGCAACGCCAGGATGTTCGTTATTTAAATAATACGAACGTATTTTAAGCTTGCTTCGATATTTTTCTTCCTCTAATTTCTAATCGAGCTATATTTGTGTTTCACTATTTGTCTTTCGATAAAAAAAAAACAAGTACATAAGTATTTAAATGGTATAAGTGAGAGAGAAAAAAAATAAACTCGAGAATATTGTCTAGAGAGTTGGTCATGACGTCGAGACGAAGAAAAAAAAAAGATAAAAATAAAAAATAAAAAAATTATATATATATACATTGATGATTGGGCGCCTGGGTTGCCGCGAACAACAATTGCCAACTAAATTATGAATTCTCGTCGGTATTAATTATAAAACTATTAATTATTACAAACATTATAAATTTACAATAACAATAACGATTGATTACAATTTTGTCCTAATGTTCGAGAAATAAAAATAAATCTCCGTAATATACAAAGTCTTATTATTATTTATCCATTTTGATTCTATCTATTTTAATTAATATTTATGTAATAATTAATAATTTAATTTAATTTAAAGCAATTAATTAAGGACATTTACAATATTTATCTTTAATATTTAAATAATTTTCTTTGTTATTAACTTTGAAAAATAAAATTCTTTGTTAGCAGTTGAAGATAGATTAAATTCATAACAATATGTACAAATGATAACTAAATATTTTTTAAACATATCCTATAATTTATGTTGTTACTTTTATATTGTCAAAATAAAAGGTAAGTTGTCAGGTAATTTGCAAAAATTCTGTATTTTCATATGTTTTTTTTTATTCTTTATCATGTGCAGTTGTAGTTTTATATTTTTAAATGCAACTAGAAAGCTTATAGATGTAAAAGAATTACTAAACTTTTACAATGCTATTTACATTTGAAAATTAAAGTATTTTACAAAGCACTCCCTTTACAATATTTTGAAAAAATAAATTTTATGAACATAGTCATAAGTTTAACCCTGTCTTCATAAAATTTTACGTATACAGCTTATCGATATATGGCAGCGTAGATGCTACAGGATCGTTTGAGATTTATGACTTTTCTTACAGGTAAGATATGGATATGAAACTACTTAGGTGAACAAATATATAGGAATATATACCCTTGTGAAAATTTTTTTTTTTTATAACTTTTAAGAACTTGTAAAAAGTTTTAAATGGTTCAAAGTTTCAAAAGTTTCTTAAAAGCTTTTAGTAATTTTTAATAAATATTAAAAATTACTAATAGATTAAAATTTCAAAAAAAGAATTAAAAATTCGATTTCAGTAGTTAATTGATGGGTGTATACTTCTCCCATCTTAATTATTAAGATTCTGGATATATATATATTAATATCATTTGGTCAATACTCATAAATGAGGGCCTGTACAGTAAAAGGGGATATAGTTAATGATATTTAAATGGGATTCAAATCTGCACTCTCAAATTTACTCCAACTCGGAATGCTTGTTTTCAGGTATGAAGAATTTTAAAGGAGGGTAATTATTGTAAAACAATAGAAGGATCATTTGTCAAAGTTGCAAAATAAAAGAGGAGTATTTTGATTCTTATAACTGGGTTAATGAGCATAAATAAATATAATACAAAATTTTCCAGTCATTAGTAAATTCTATCGACTTAATTCAGAAAAATTAATAATTCAATTCCATAGAAGTTATTTGTTAATTTTGTTTTAACAACAAAAATAATAGAAACAATACTTATATTATGCATGAGAAAAAATCATTATTGGAATTGTTAAGTCCTGGCTTTCACCAGGACTAAATAAAAGTGTATGAATTTAGTATGTTGAATATTTTTGTAAGATTTTAAATATGAATTTGAATTAATTTGGAATAATTGAATTAATTATTAAATTATAATTATGAAAGATAAATCTATGTATAATCTAGTGGTGAATTGAACTCCACCAATATTTAATTGAGTAAACCGATCTCACAATTGAAATATATTGAAGAATATTTATTTAGAGTACTTGAATAGAGAACATACAAATTGAATATTCTTACCTTGATTGATTCAAGTAGATGAAGGCTGGATACAGACAGACAAAGAATAGATATAGGCACGATTTAAAATAAGACTCGAGTCGAATATAAGTAACTTTTAAAATATTTATTAACACTTGTAAAATAATTAATATTGAGTACAATAACTTTATTTGAGTTTGAATTTGAATTTAAATTTGAATTACAGGATTTACAACTTGGTATCAACGATGATCCTGGGGTAGTGCCCACTGCCGTCAATTTCAATCGGCTTTTATAATTTTTAATCTTTGACATAATTTCATTAGGTAAAAAGTGGATCTTGTTCTTCTTATAAATAATTTCAAAATGTGAGTTTGGTTTTTTAATTCTGAATCGAAGAATTTCGTTTGCTCAATATCAACTTTAAGTTTCTTTACTGCTTAGGTTAACACATTCTTTTATTGTTCGATGACCGTTTAATTAGTTCATCAATGTAAATTAAAAAGTAATATAAAAGATACGTTATGACGTAACAGAATAACAATACAAACTTTTTTTTCCACTTACAATTTTTTTCAGGCTTACTTTTTAATTTACTAAGGTAACCATAGTTGAGGTAAGAATAAAGCGAAATATGTGACTTAGAAATAAAATCTATTCTTTTTTGGGGATAAATAAGCTTTATTTTATGCATAATGCACTTACTTTACAATTAATACACTAATGAAATAATGAAATGTAACACTCAATAGCGTAAAAAATGAAAAAAAATCATCAAAATCTATTTTATAATTTTTCTTTTGAAATAATTATTTATTGGTAAAAGAATAAATATTTAGTAAAATATTAATATTTTGTATATATCAGTGATTGTCGGTAACTTTGTTAATTATCATTGAGCAACTTTTAATAAATTGTATACAGTTTTTATAACGTTTATATTGATGATTTTATCTTTCTAGAAATTTTTAGTAAACAACGAATTTCAAAAACTTTAAATGTTTGTTTTATAAATATTTTTGTAACTTAAGTTAATTTTTAACGTTAAGATCCCCCACTTTAGTACCACACGCTTTAAAGTTCTACATTAGTTTGTAGTTTATGGTTTTCACGTCGTTCTTTGGCGTTCCAAATTTCAATATGTTTCAAGTTGCGATTATCGTCATAACGTCGCGTCAAGTTGTGTATTATTTGAATTAAAACAAAGCATTTATATATATAAAATTTTAATTATGTTAAAAATTGCCTTTTTTATAATATTTTCTTTCTTTCCTCCCCACCCCTTTTCCTGGTTTTTTAATTTACTTTTTTATTATAATTTTATGTAAATTCTTAATTTAAATATTTTTTTATTTCCCATTCCCCTAACTTGGATTTTTGATTTTCATTTAATATTAATTTTATTTATTTGAATATATAAACTTTTAATTATGTTAAAAATTGCCTTTTTTATGATCTTTTCTTTCTTTCCTCCACCCCCCTTTTCCCTGGTCTTTTAATTTACTTTTTTATTATAATTTTATGTTAATTCTTAATTTAAATATTTTTTTATTTCCCATCCCCCTAACTTGGATTTTTGATTTTCATTTAATATTAATTTTATTTATTTGAATATATAAAATTTTAATTATGTTAAAAATTGCCTTTTTTATAACCTTTTCTTTCTTTCCTCCCCCCTCCCTTTTCCCTGGTTTTTTAATTTACTTTTTTATTATAATTTTATGTTAATTCTTAATTTAAATATTTTTTTATTTCCCACCCCCCTAACTTGGATTTTTGATTTTCATTTAATATTAATTTTATTTATTTGAATTCTATAATGATTTTTAAAATTTTTTCTTCCCCCCCTCCCTTTTCCTGGTTTCTTAATTTTTTTTATTATAATTTTATGCTAATTTTTAATTTCAATATTTTTGTATTTCCCTTCCCCAACCTGGATTTTTAATTTCATTTAATAGTAATTTAAATTATTTTTAATGTATAATGATTTTTAAATTTTTTCTTCTTCTCCCTTCCCTCTTTTTGGTTTTTTATATACTTTTTTATTTGAATTTTGTGCAAATTTCTAATTGTTTATTTTTTATGTTTTCTCAGCCCTCTCTATTACTCCTAGTTTTTGTGGTAAACATAAATTTTACGATAGGAATATTAACTTATTTAATAAATATGAATAAATTCTTAAAAAAAGTTTTTAAATTTGATTTTTTATTCCCATATTCCACTTTCCTAGTCTTAGGCCCGAATTCATAGTCGTCACTTAAGTATTGAGTATCACTTAAAACTTAAGTATCGTTACTTGAGTATCAACTATCACTTCAACTAACCTCTTCATGTAGCATATTTATTAATAAATATTCTTCATTTTAAATATCATTGCAAAGGTATACACATGTTTACGCTCTGGCGCAATGATAACAAATTTTTTAAAGATTAAAAATCTTAATCGCCTTTCACTCTCTCATAGATTACATAGTTATAGTTTTCGTGTATTAAATATTCTACATGAAGAGGTTAATTGAAGTAACAGCTGATACTCAAGTAACGATACTTAAGTTTTAAAATTTTCGCTTTAGGGATTCCCATACTATTCGGATGTCCAAGTCCCGTTTGGCGGCGCCACAACTGTGATTGAAACGTATAATAAGGTCAGGTGATATGCGGTGGCAAGTTCAAACTTGCCTATTTTAATTGAAAAATGTTGAATAGAAATTAACAAAAACCAAAATGGCTTTACCCTACTGAAAAAAATCACCTGATTTATCACCTGATTTATCACCTGATTTATCACCTGATTTATCACCTGATTTATCACCTGATTTATCATGCCAAAAAATCAGGTGGATATTATACATATATTAAATCATCATTTAAAAATAATTTTTAATTATTTATTGAATAAAACAAATTTTCTTTGGTTCTCGCTTTGTTTTTATACTTTTTATAATTTTACTGTTGAAATTTAGCTTTCATACTGTGATATTTCGCCCTATTGAAAATTACCATGTGGTAAACATATGGTAAAAATAAGTGGTAAATCATTTATTTTTACCATATGTTTACCATTTTAATTACCATTTTTACCAAATGGTAATTGAAAAATAAATAAAACATTTTTTCATTTTTAATAACATTGAAATAGATTTTGTATAATTTTATATTAAAGAGTGAGATCTGAATTTTTGACTCCTTGGTATCATATATTTCTTTAAATAATCAGAGGAATGCCAAAATTCTAACTGAAGGTTGTTGTGATCGCTGATAACGATTCTCCCTTCAGATTGTCGGATTTTAACATGGTGGAGCCATGTCGAACACTAAAATTTAAATATTAAAGTATGTTAATAAAAATTCTCTCTTAAAGATTTTCAAAGCCGTTGTTTACAAATCTGCTGTCGAATTTTCGGATTTTAAGATGGCGGACACTGAAATTAAAATATCAAAGGATGCAAATGAAAATTCTCTCTTAGAGGTTTTCAAGGCCGCTGTTTATAAATATGTTATCGGATTTTCTGATTTCAAGATGGCGGAGTAAAGATGGCTGACACTGAAATTTAAATATTGAAGGATGTTGATCAAAATTCTCTCTTGATGCTCTTTGAGGTTACTGATTACAAATCTTTTATCAGATTTTTTGATTTCAAGATGGTGGAACCAAGATGGCGGCCACCGAAATGAGAATACAAAAAGGTGTTAAAAAAAATTCTTTCTTAAAGGTTTTTGTGGCCGTTGTTTACAAATCTGTTATCGGATTTACAAATTCCACGACGGCGGAGGTTGAAATTGAAATATTGAAGGATGTTGATGAAAATTGTCTTTTGGAGGTTTGGAAGGCCGTTGATTACAACTCTGCTGATGGATTTTCAGTTTTCAAAATATCGGAATCAAAATGGCGGACACATAAATGAAAATATTGAAGGATGTTAATGAAAATTCTTTCATCGAAATTTTCAAGGCCGCTGTTTATAAATCTTTTATTGGATTTACGGATTTCAAGATGGTGGAGACAAGATGGCGGACACTGAAATTAAAATATTGAAGGACGTTAATGACAACTCTCCTCAGCGGCCTTGAAAATCTTCAAGAGAGAACTTTTATTAATATCTTTTTATATTTTAATTTCTGCGTCCGTCATCTTGGCTACGCCATCTGGAAAATAGTGAATCCAAAAACAGATTTGTAATAAGCGGCCTGTAAGAGAACATTCTTATTAACATCTTTTTATATGTTAATTTCAGTGTCGGCCATCTTGAAGTCCGAAAATTCGATAGCATATTTGTAAACAGTGGCCTTGAAAACCTTTAAGGGTAGGCTGGAGCAGAGTTTGATACCGACCGAGATCTGAAATTCGGTCCCTTGATTTATACGTAATAAAATGCATTGAAATTTTAAATGCACTCATAAAATTTTATTTTTATTGCGCTCATCAATAATATTGGATGAAAACTGAAAAAAATATAAATTCTTAATTTCTAATAGATTATTACCACGTTGAGTTGATTGCAATGGCCGTAACAAGAAGTGAAATGGTTTATTACTTTACTAGTGAAGAAAATCTGACATTTCCTTACTAGTTATTTTATCGCCCAGGCGTAGCGAGCAGTTAAGCTGCATCATTTTCTGGGATTCTGAAGCAAATGCTTTTTTGCTAATACGTCATGCATATACTTACATTTTCCGCTTTTCAACGGCTATCGATTGTATCATTTTAGCCTAAAATTGTGAAAAAGATCAAAACAGTGTTACTTATCTAAATTAATTTATTATTTATTATTATAACATTATATAAAGAATTTTAAAAGGTTGCATGAATTTAAAAAAATAAAATGTTTATTTATTAATAATGTAACATATTAGGAAGTGGGCAAAGGTACATAGTGCCAGATGTTTTCATAAATATACATATTTTTTTTAATATTTTTTGTTTCGATGACTATTTGATCGTTGCTGATGGAGTCTACTATTCGCAGGTGTTTATATTGGCTTTGAAAACAACTTCTTGTTCGTATTTCATGACATATCGTCAATTCTTTTCTTCTTTCTTTATCGACTATAAATCGAGAAATTCTGATGAATGATTGATCTGTTAATAATGCAAAGGAATTATCAGATCTTTTTTTATGTTCCTTTTTGCCTTCAAACAAACATCCATCTTTTACCATTTTGAAATACATTAAAGAGTTTATAGATAAATTGAGTTGCTCTAATAAATAGTCTTGTATACTTTTTTCCTTACCAAAATAAATAATTTCTGATAGTTTACAAGTATTGGATACTCTTGAGGCAAGTATATCATTACAATATCTCACTACGGCATTGTCGGCTTTATTTATAACTTTGTCTTCGGTAACTAATAAGGTGTGTCCTAAATTTACATACCTTACTACTTGTTGAGGTACACCTTTTGAACATTTAATAGCATTTAATATGTATCTATTAGCCGATTCAAAGCAGAATGTTGAGTTAACAAACAGTGGTCCCCAATTAAAAACACTTCGACTTATATGTAATAACAAGTGCATATTAAAAGTCATCGCTCTAATACCATAAAGTTCTTCTGTTTTACTAACAAAGCGATGCAACATATCATCAGCCCTATCCAAATCCTTAATATAAATAGAATCCTGAAGCAGAATGTATAGACTTTCGACGAAAAGCAACCAGTGATCTAATTGAGTCTTAGTTAGAACCGATGATAATATTGGTGTACTATAGAATAATACGAAATTCTCCCACTCTCGAGCCTTCCAATCATCTCTACAGCTAATACGTCGAGTTAAT
Source organism: Anastatus disparis (assembly GCA_017163975.1). NCBI lineage: Eukaryota > Metazoa > Arthropoda > Insecta > Hymenoptera > Eupelmidae > Anastatus > Anastatus disparis. Next base: position 7,403,126 of record JAFFSR010000226.1, read on the forward strand.
CGTCCAACTTGATGAGGTGCTGAAATTTTATCCATTTTAGAATCAAGAACTCCTATCTCATCATCTGTCAATGGATTAATGTAGTAGGTTAACATCTGTTTAGCTACACCTTCCAAGCAACAGTGCATGTAATCTGGGATGAAACTCTTTATAATATCAAAAGCTGGTAAGTTTATGAAGGGAGATGGATACATTATGCCAAAATCAGGATTTTCTGTATCAAAGTTTAACATTCGTTGAACTGTATCTATATGATTTCGGCTTTCTACAACATTTCTCATTAAACTATAAACTATAGTGCCGTGATATACACCAGGGTGTAGACACCAATTACAACCGAAATGTCCATTGAATTGTTTGATGCCTTGCACTGGAGCTCTAGCCACGGAATCCACACAGCATGAAATAATATAAGGTTTTATGACACGTTCTTCATTTTTGATTTTACATAATATTCCTTTGTTTTTTAATTTTGTCATTAAATCGACAAATTTGTCTAAAAATATTGTCATATCTGGCTTCTTTCTATTAAACCATAAACCACAGCAAATTAGGTTTTTCATTCTCTCTTGTTTGGGTAATTCATTCAGCATCAAATAAATAGGCCAAACCGAACGTTTAGAGCACTTAAATTTAGAAGCCCCGTCAGTATTAAAAACAAAAGTAACGTAACTACAACGCTCCTCTGCAGATAAGGAATTTATAAATTGACGATATAAATTCCCATCATAAACATCTCTTATCGGAGATGCTGGTTCAAAAATCCTGGTTTTTGTAACATGATCATAATATTCATCATTAATTGTTAACAGATCAGAGATCTGTTTTGAAGGATCAATTAATACAAAGAAAGATTCATCGCTTGGATTTTGTACAATGACATTATGTTTACAATTATCACATATATCCTTCAATTCATTACTTCCGAATTCACCCAAATAAGCAGAACAATGCAGACAGACCGCATGATATTCGCATTCAGATGCAGGATTTAATAATTTATCAGTCATATATTTAGACTCTGGTAATATTGGGGATTCGAATATATTATTTATGAGTTTAAATAAGTTTGTCCTTGCCGTTGTACATAAAGTATTATTAAAGGAATATTTCAATAACATTAAAAATATTTCACCTGCAGATTTATCCACTCGAGTTGTAATCTTTTCAAAAAACTCTTTACTATTTATAAAAGTTTCTAAACTTTGTGGTTTCAAATATAAGTCATTGTTTTGTTCTATATTTACATCATCAATTATTTTTCTAAGATTATCAAAAGCAATGTCTCTTTCACGATCATCGACATCATCCATAATGTTACTCAGATTATGAAAAGCAATGTCGCTTTCACGATCATCAACATCATCCATCATGTTACTCAGATTATCAAAAGAAACGTCTCTTTCACTATCATTATTATCGTAGTTAGCATCAACATTATCGTTACCATGATTCTCCTAAAAATAAATATTTAGTCCATTTCAATTCGTAATATTACATTTGCATTACTTTATTCACTGCTTCAAGAGCCGTATAAAAAATAAAATGAACGTGTTCAAACTTGTGGAATGTATCGATGATATCTGACTATGTTGCAACTATTGTTATTGGTATGGCACCGTGTGAATTAAAAACTTACATAAGTAACATGTCGAAAAAAATGTATTCTTTTTATTAATAGATTCAATAAAAGAATTTTCAAACTAAGGAATAGAAAAATAATACTATTTAAGTTTTTCGCTAAAAAATGAAAGAATTAAAATTACATAAGTATTGAAATATTGAAAATTCGATTAAAGAAAATAGATTCTTTTTCATTGTATCAATCTTATTTAATTTGCACGCATGTAAGCTTTTCCTTAACGCGGTGGTATGTATGCATGTATTTTTAGAATAAATATAAAATTTGCAATGTTAAATAGCAATTGAAATGAAAATTTTATAGAAATAAGTATTAAAGTTTAAATGGAGTTAGTCTGTTTATATAATGATAATCATACGATAAAAAACTGATCTGAATAACAAAATACCCCAAAAGGAATTTCGCAAATTCGACTACTTACATTATGGTATTAATGTTTTTCTAATACCCAGTTACAAGCAGTATGGCTAGATGAGATGGAGAAACTCACGCTTACATAACGAAACCTTACGGATTTCTTTGTCTAATCTAGCCACATTGGTTACAAGGGGTAGCAATCATAGTGATAATCAAAATTCTTATTTTCAATTTTATTTTTCATAATTTCAGATAAAATAATTTTCATAAAAACTTAAAATATTGATAACTACGCTAACATGTATATTTCTAGATTTTAACGTTACTCAAAATTGAAACTACTCAGCTATAAGGGAATGGAACTCAGTATTATGATAAAAATTGCCGGTTTTGAATTTTTTAAAATATTTGTTGATTAATTTTTTTACGAAATGATCTACAAACATTAAAAGGTATACATATTCCTAATTTTTTTCAATACTTGGAAATCAAAACAATCTTAGCGATAACAGGATCAAACTCCAAATTTTAATGAAAGTTCTCAATTTTAGCTTTTTAATATATTTTGATAAAATTATTTGAGAAACCTGCAGATACCGTAGCGGAAAAAAATAAATGCAGACAACAGTTAATATCCGAAAATATCAGTAGAAAACAGCATAAAATAAATAAAAACTGAAGAAAACGGAAATTGACTGTTGAAAAATGTTGAAATCGAGACTAAGACAACAGTTATCTTTTGATTTCTTCAGTTATTATCAGTTTTTTACAGTTCTATACAGTTGTCTGCAATTATAAACAGTTACATTCATTTTTTAATGTTTTTATTCTAATAAAAAATTAATTAAAAACTGAAGAAATCCGGAAACAACTGAAGACATCTGTTATATTCTGAACACAACTGTTGACAAGTGAAGAAATATGAAGAAAACTGTAGACAACAGTTATATTCCGAACAAAACAGTTAAAAATTCAGAGGAAATCTGAAGAAAAGTTTAGACAGTTATATTCTGAACATAACTGTTGAAAAGTGAAGAAATTTACACTCAAACAGTTAATAAATGTTTTGAAACGAAAAAAAGTTAAGAAAATAAAAAAAAAATTTGCTGATAAAATTAAAAGTAAAGAAAACAGAACATGACTGTAAGGGGGCGTCCATCAAATACGTCACGGAAATTTTGGTCCATTTCAACCCCACCCTCCCCCATCATCACGGTCCCATCACACTGCAGTGAAACCCCCCCCCCCCCCCACCTAAAGTGACGTATATTAAAAATTCACAAAAAGTAAAAATTCAAACAATACTTTATTTAAATTTTAAAGTATTAACATGTTGTATACTAATTATAATTTAAAAAAAAATAGTATTTTTATTCAGTATTCTTACTCTAATTCAAATACAACACGATGCGAGCTTGGAAAATTCATATATTTGAATTAGGAGTAAGAATGATTGATATTACAAAATAATTTTTTTCCGTTTATGAATAATTTTTATAATATAAGATAATATTTGAACTATTAAAAACTCTATTTAATTCATAACATGACTCGATTGTTTTACAATACAATAAAAACAAAGTAGAAAAATAAAATAAATGTTTGAATTCTTAAATAGTTTAATTTATTTTAATTTTTATTTTTAAACATCTATAAAACTTAAGCATGCTTTATTTAAAAAAATTAAGATCTCTACAAACCACACAATTTTGATACGCAAATAAATCAATTGTTTTCGAAATTCACTAAAATTAAATTATAATAATGAAATGTTTTTAAAATGAAAATAAAATATCAGTACCAATAAATTAATCAATTAATAAAATATGAAATATCCACGTATGCATTTTGAATATAAAAAATTAATTTCTTAATACGATAAATAAAATTTTTAATTTCAATAGTTTTTTCATGTACTTTTTGAAATGGGATTGAAAATAAAATAATGATTTATATTTGTGATTGAACGTAAATTAACTTACCTTCAAACATACTGATTAAGAGCAGGTCGTATATCTCCGTCCTTTTCTAATCAAAGAATTAATTTTTTTGCAAAAACTAATAATCGTAGCAAAAAATAAGGAGATAGCCCCATCTGTATAATCAAAAGCAAGATTTTCTTTGATGAGGAAGAATTATTTTTATCGATTCGTTTTGAAGAAAACCTTGAAAAATAGAGGTTAGGATGAACAATTCAATTTTTCAAGGTTTTCTTAAAAACAAAGCGATAAAAATAATTTTTCCTCATAAAAGAAAATCTTGCTTTTTATTATACGAGATGGGGCTTTCTTCTTATTTTTTGCTACAATTATTAATTTTTGTGAAAAAATCAATTATTTGATTAGAAAAGGACAGATATACTCCACCTCTTCTTAAAGAAGCTGCAGGTCAATGAAATTAAAATATATTATGAAAAAAGGTCAACTCTACGTAAATACTTCAGGTTTTGCAGATTAAATATTAAATATGCTATTTACATCAATCTTGCGTGAATATATGGGATTTTCAAATAATTATTTTTTAGTGTTTTGTACGTCACTTTGAAGCATGATACCCCCCCCCCTTCGTCACGGGACCATCACAAAATTGTGAATCCCCGCTCCCCCCGAAATGCGTACGTAATTGATGGACGCCCCCTGTAGAAAACTGATAATATTGACGGAGAACAGAAGAAAACAGTTAATAACTGATTTAAAATGAAGAGAATTAAAGAAAGTTGAATAAATTTCCATTTTTTCGCAACAAACAATTGAACAAAAAGGAATATAACAGAAGAAAGCTGATAATATCAGCAGGTAACTGAAGAAAACAGGTAATAACAATTTTAAAATGAAGAAAAGTGAAAAAAATTGATAGAAATCAATTTGGCGTTAGAAAAAAAATGAATAAAATAGTTATTAACTGAAGAAAACTGATATAAACTGAAGACAACTATTAGCAACTGTTGTCTTTGTCTCAATTCCGACATTTTTTTGCTGTTATCCGCTGTTATTAAGAGGCGGTTTGGTCTATTTCGCCGCTACATATAGGGTGGCACTGCGGTCAGGTGAGAGAAATCTATTAAATATTTTTTATAAAATTATTTACAATTTTCTGAGACGACAATATACTTTTAATGTTGTCATTTCCTCTAGCCATATATATGTAGAATAATTATTAATATACGCAGCACCACCCTATATGTAGCGGCGAAATAGACCCGACCGCCTCTTAAGTGTTTTTTTCATTCTTTTTTCACAAGGGTAATCGGAAGTATATTGTATTACGCATTTCCGATTTTTCTAGTTTTTTGGAAATCAAAAGTAACTCAACTATACGGTAATGTAACTCATACCTACAATAACAATTCGTAGCTTTAATTTTTAATGAAAACCCTTTGAAAAAATTTTTTATGATACACAAAAAATAGACCTTAGTGGAATTATCCCAACAGATTTGCACGTGGATAAATTACCTGGATATCCATGTAGTTGGACATGGATTCCATATGGATTCAAATGGAAATCCACGTGGATTATCCACTCAGATATATAAATGAAAAATCCACGTGGATTTCTGATTAAAACACCTGGATTTTAAAAAAGTTAACATGATTTTTTTTAAGTATTACAATTTTTGGAATATGACCATTCTTACTTTATTTTATAATCCCAAAATAATGTTGAATACAATAATGCTCAAAATTCAGGAATCCACGTCCATTTTTCAATTAAATCTGCGTGGATCATCTACGCAGATTTCCATTTGAATCCATATGGAATCCATGTCCAACTACATGGATATCCAGGTACATGATCCATGTGGAAATCCATCAGGATATTTCCAATAGGAAAACTACCCTACACTGAAAAGGGAAGCGAACTGTGACTGTACTCTACGGTGCAATCGGTGTCATTTTTAGAATACAGTCAGCCTACGTGTCGAAATGCGAACTAGTAGTCTCTAGAGAAGACTCATTATTCTCTGAGCGAAGACCTGCTCATTTCTTCGAACAAAAAACATCGCGGAGAACACTCAAAACCTCGCAGAGAGCACTCATTATCCTCTAGAAAATACTAGCATCTCTCTCGTACTTCAATGAATGTTCGCTATCGATACTAGCGCCACTCGCCGCCATAGAGTACAACCACTGCTCTAACCCCTTTTCAGTGTAGCTATAAGGTGATCTAACTCACAGTTATTATAAAATACCTTTTTATAAAAATATACACGAAAAGACTTCTAATTATTGAAATGTATATAAAATTACGCATTCAAAATTCTTTTTGTTACTCGGAAATCAAAAGTATTCTAACTATAAGAGGATCAAAACCACAGTTATAATAAAAATTTACATTTTCGATTTTTATTGGATACTTTTTTCTTAAATTATTTACGAAAAGACTTTCATATACTAAAAGGTGTATTAAATTACGTATTTCTAATTTTTTTGTTACTCAGTAATCAAAACTACCGTAACTATAAGGAAATCTAAATCACAGTTATAATAATAATTACAAGTTTTTATTTTTTTCAAATTCCTTTGCTAAAATAATTCAAGAAAAAACCTGCAGATATTAAAAGCTTTATTAAATTAAATATTCCAAAACTTTTTCGTTACTCGAGAATCAAAACTACCGTAGCTATAAGGGGATCAAACTCACTGTTATAATAAAAATTCCTTTTTTTATTTTTATTAAATACCTTTTCAGAAAATATTTACAAAAGGATCTTTATATATTGAAAAGTATATCAAATTATGCATTCTTAATTTTTTGCGTTACACAAAACTACACTAGCTATAAGAAGATCAAGTTTATCTTGAAGCAGTGTTTAAAACGTTAAGAAAAATATTAGTCATCATACTGACCTCATTAAATGCAATTGACGGTGCTTCATCAATAAATTCATTACTGATATTTCTCTGAAGATTATTTGCTTTTTCCTGTTAAAAATAATTATTGGAATAACAATTATAAAAGTAAGCAATTTCTTAAATGATATATCGTTGTCAATTTTATTTATTTTTTATCTTTTTAGTCACAACTTTTAATTTAATGCAGAAGAAATTTAATATTTACTGTAAATAATAGTAAATTTGATATGAAAGTTAATGAAATGTGATGGAAAAGATTTTGATGATACATAAATAACATCTAGAACTAAAAGGACTAAGATTTTCAAAACTTAATTTATTCGTTCATGGGAAATGAACTTACAAATTTTTATATATTTTGTAATTGAGAATTCAGTAGTAATTCTGTATCATTGTGTACATTTGTCAATTTTGAGAATGCTTCGAAACTATAAAATTATTTTAAAATTTAGTGCACAAATATTTGGATTTAAAATTAAAAATTTATGATCTCTGCAGTATTATAACAAACTGTTAACTGTACATAATAGTACACATTGGACACTGAAAGAAAAGTACGAACATTTTTGAGCAGCAGAAAATGTTTAACATGAACTATATTCTTATTTTGAATTTGTTACAATAATTGCATACACATTTTTTACCTTAAGATATTTACTAATATTATACTTTTATCATTAAAAGACTAAAATTATAAACTTAAGTTATCTTATAATGTGAGATATGATACATTTAATTGAAATTTAAATCGTACTCAATAAAAATATTTGTTATTCAAAATATTATTGTTTATAATTTTATATTATATATATATATATATATATATATATATAGAGTAAATATTAAGTATATATATATAGAGTAAATATTAAGTATATGACTTTAAAATAACAAAATGAAAAGTACAATAATAATACATTTTTACTTGAACTGCATAATGGTTTTTTATCATATGTTCATATATGTGACATTTTCAGAATAAAAAAAGCAATATAACTAATGCATACAATATGAAAAAAATTTCAAGTGCTATAATAATTTTAGTTAAATTGAAAAATTGATTCTAATAATATATTGCAAGAAAAATAAAAATTAGATTTTTCTTTGACATAAAATGAGCTTGTTAATGAATATTGATACTTAACTGTTTCCATGTCACCTAAATTTCTTAAATAATTATCACAATTAAGGTTATGGCGCCTTGATGTACGTTTTGTAATGCCAATATCACCATGATCCAAATATTGCTTATACTTTCTTTTCATATTTACTATTCAATAATTTTTTTTATCAAAAAACAAATAATTGTTTATAATTATAAAAAAAATATTAGACATACGTTTTAAAACAAAAATATAATTCTCTTATGCTTATATTTTATTGTTATATATAATTATTATCTTCTCTTATATACATGCAGTTTTTAGCTCTAATGTTAATGTTATCCTTTATCATGTGATGATAGCTTTACACATAAGAACAATTTATTCCTACAAAGGGACTACATACAGTCGGCGTAGCAATTGAAGACGCAAGCGCCGGCGGTAAAAACTAGTACCCAACAGTTATATTGGAATATAGATGAATTGTCGTATATATTTACAAAAATATATGCAAAAATAAAAATTCAATAATCACATATTTTTTACAGCAAAACAAGTGAGCAAATTAAAAATATATTGCAGACAGATTGCGCAAATCAAAATGTATCGATTAATATTTTTTTAACATACTTTCTTGCCTAGATAGAGGGAGGTGGATAAAGGGTAAGGAGCCGAAACGAGATATTTTTCTCATGTATAAGGCTATCTACATGTAAATCTACATGTAAATAAGAAAAAAAAGAAGAATACTTATTGAGCGTATATCGATAAATTCGAATGAATTAAGTAGAAACGAAAAATTGAACAATCACACGTATTTTTTATATAAGTTGATTTTATTATTTTGAAAGTGAAAAGATATAATATTTTTAATACATAATGCCTATGAAATACGCATGTGTTCGTTTCATGGACGATAAAAATAAAAACTATTGTCAAGTAGTTGAAGACATATTTTATAAAAAATCTGACAATGAACCGATCAAACCTTTGCACTCCAAGGATTTTGAAGAAAATCATAAGTATTATATTTAATGGCGTTCTTGTGGATCTGACTGTAAAATTAAATCCGAATGTTGTAAATTTTATAGTGCATATATCATTAGTCTTGGAGGTTAGTTTTACAATTGTCCATTTAAAAATTATTTCATAATTAACTTCATGTAAAAATGTAATTGAATATGAATGCAAAAAATTATTATTTCATTTGCAGAAACAAGCGATGATGCTGAATTTCTAGCAAAGCAAAGAGAAAAAAGATTTAGAATACCAAAAAGAATCAGCAGCTCCAGTGATTCTAGTTTTTCTGAAAATAATAAACAAGATATCTCTGCAAAAGTAAATAAGTATATTTCTTTTTTCTAATAGAATAAAAAAAATTTTCCATAAGAGAATATCTATTATATTGAAATTCATGGATTTAATTAATATTGATAAGAAACAGTTAAAGATGTACAATTTTAATTTTAATAAAAATATGTCTGTATTTCTTTGCACATTGACATTATACAACTTTCTGTCTGTATGCATAAAAACTAAATTATTCTTTTGAGATATTTTGTTATTTAAAGTTATATAAGTTGATAAATTACTAAAATATTCATGTTTGTCAAGCCATACTTGATTTAATTAAAAATGTAATAAATATTAGTATTAATTATTTCTTCAAAATATTAAATATAAAACATGTAATAATGTGTTATTAATACGTTAAAAGCAAATAAGAATTATTGTTTGGAAATCAGCTACTAATTATATCTTTCAAATCACGTATCAATCATCGTGCTATGCTATTTCTTTTTACATTATTTTATCAATGTTCAACTTATATATATTTGTCATAACAAAGTATATCAAGATCAGGTTTATTATATTATTCTGTATGTATTTGATTTATATATAAATATTATGCAATTAAATATAGCATGGATAAATGAATGAAAAGTTTCATATAAAAAGTTATAATTTTATAAAATAATATAAAATAGAATACTAAGATCATCGATAAAATGAATTATAAAGTAATTATAATGTAATTGTAAACAATTTTACTTGCATTTTATATCACAATAACACATATAATTGCATGCTTTAAATTTCATTTTAACAAAATTATGTAATTTTGTACTTTATAAAGTACTCTTTCATTAGGCTAAATATTTTAATAACATTATACATATTTTTATTTGCATTATAATGCATAAGAAAGAAATGTATATTTTAGTAATTTGTGTTTAGTAATATTTTAGTAATTTGTATATGAAAGAAATAATAATAAAGGTACGGGTTAGATATGTAAAAGCCTGAAAAATAGCATACGAGAAAACCGCCAAAAATTTTTAAAAGAAATTTTATAATTACAAGCCAAACAATATCTATGTTCTTCCCCATCTTTATAATTTTGCATGTATTATCTCCTTCAACTCTTTTTTTTTAACTTTTATTCTTTAAATCTTCATCGCAAAGCTGTTCTAGTATCCTTACATTTACTCTGACATCGTTTTCTTTTGCCAGCTCTATCCCTTCCATCTTTGCCTCCAATCTAATCATCTTATATTTTATTGTCTCTATCTAACCCTATTGAAAATAACCATGTGTTTTTTTTTATGAAATTTTCATCTAGAATTTTAAAATGATTTTCCTTTCAATTTATCACATGATTTTTTTAGGTGACTTTTTAAGGTATATTTTTAGGTAATTTTTGTAGGTATTTCTTTAGGTGATTTTTTTATGTAATTTTATCAGGTAATTTTTTTAGGTACTTTTTTTAGGTAATTTAATGATGACATCCCCGTTGAAAAAATTCAATTGGATTCCGAAATGGAATTTCCAATTGGAATTCCAATAAGATTTTGTTGGAAATCCATGTTAGAATTCCAATCAATTCCAATTGGAAATTCTAATTACAAATCCAATTGGAAATTCATAATGGGATTCCAATGAGAATTTTAGAAATCCAACGTTAATGGACATTTTAAAGGGATTGAAATATTTTTTTATATAAAATTTTATTTGTTTTCATTACGACTTATAAATATCTTTGTTCATTCAGAAAAATAGAACATGAGAAAGCAGGCCAAATGATCGTCGTTTTAAACCCAATGAAACTACCAGCTTATAGGTTCAAAACTCTGTTATTTTTGTTGTGCACATTTGCTTGCTATAAGAGAGTAAATAGATAGAAAGCGCGGTAGCCGCCTGGCGATCAATTATTAGTACTATTATATAAATGTGTATATTTACATTCAATGATTAGCCGCCAGGGAGCTACAACTCTTTCTATCTATTGACTTTCTTATGGCAAGCAAATGCGCACAAAAAAAATTAAAGAGTTTATAACTTATAAGCTGGTAGTTTCATTGGGTTTAAAACGACGATCATTCGGCCTGCTTTCTCATGTTCTATTTTTCTAAATGCTCAGAGATATTTTTGTAAGTCGCAATGAAAACATAAATAAAATGTTATATAAAAAAATATATCAATCGCTTAAAAATGTCCATAAATTTACGTTGGATTTCTAAAATTCTCATTGGGATTCCATTATGAATTTCAATTGGAAATAAAATTAGATTTTTTAAACGGGGATTGCAGTTTAAATTGATTGTAATTATAGAAATTCAACGTAAATTTATGGATATATATTTTAAAGAGATTAAAATAATATACTTTTATAATTAAATTTATTTAGGTTTTTATTGAGAGCTATAAAAATATTTCTATTCATTGAACGTGCGAAGGCAGGCCGAATAATCGTCGTTTTAGATTAAATGAAACTGTCAATTTATAAGCTCTAAACTTTTTTATTCTTTTCATGCATGTTAGCTTGTCATAAGAAAGTCAATACATAAAAAGCTCGGTAGCCCCCTTAATATTAATTTACTTTCTTATGGCAAGCGAACGCGCAGGAAAAATATAAAA